>JADMNL010000025.1:165282000-166678500 GCA_016271365.2 Neoceratodus forsteri | reverse complement strand
GAATGTTAGTGGGAGTTAATCCAGCTTACTTTGGATACAAGTTTCTGGGGAAAATTTATAACTTTGTGAAACATTTGAAGCCTGCCCAAAATGTTGTAAGTTGCCCAAATGTAGTAGTACATGCTTCCAAAAGATGCAGAAACCAGAAATGTGCTTGTTTAAAGATTTTACAGATAAAAGCTTGCCAAGACCTGTCTTTTTCAGGAGGGTTCTGGAAAGAAACCAGCATCCCTTCCTAGGTTCCAGCTGTCATACTTGGAGGGAGATTTAGTTGGTTAGTCACCGTCTTATGAAAGGAAGATAGTAGAGGGTGATGATAAATGGGACTCATTCTAATGAAGAGAGGGTGACCAGCAGGATCTTCCCTTGTCAGTCTTCACCATTCATTACTGCTAGGGTGTAAGCTGGAGGCGCACACCCGCCACAGGAGTTTTTTTTTTTTGGAGAGGAGTCGGCATCGACGGCGCCGCCCCTGAGAGCGACGCACTATGTGGTGTGCGAGGGACGGCTGTTAGGCGCCGCAGACTCCTCCTCCATCCCAGTTCTGTTTCTCCTGCCGTTGAGGTAGCACCCTCAGAGCATGTGAGAAGTGTTTTCTAGTGTGCCTTTAGGCCTTCTTCATTTTCGAAGCCGTCGAAGTTGACTCCTGCATCCTGGTTCAATTCTCCCGACCCCGTTGACTCTGGTAAGACCGTTTCATTTTATTTTTTCGATGGCGCCGGGAGCTTTTTTGTATTTTAAAGTTGTTTTCACATCATGTCCGGTTCAGGAGCTAAGCATAAGTCTAAAGCGGGCCTTGCCCCCATGCATTGGTGCTCCTGTGGCCGGCATTTCTCCGTGACGGACCAGCATGATGTTTGCCTTCGGTGCCTGGGACCTAACCATGACATGGATAGATGTGACACCTGTTTTTCGATGGACCGCTGTGTTCTCAAAGTCCGCGCGTTTAAAGTTGGCAGGGCTTCGCCGACTTTCGGAGGATGGCGTCGATCTCAGGTTTCCCAGGCCAGAACTTTAGGCCCTACTTCCGGGTCACCTCCCAGGCCTCTACGGTCTGAGAAGGAGGAGGCCTCCTTATCTTCAAGACTTGCTGAGGAGGAGGCCTGTTTTGCGGTGTCTGAGGAATATCATGGCCCCTCCCGGGGTCGCGTCGGGGAAACCGCCTTGGCAGTTACCTCCTCGGAGGTGCAGAATCCCCCAGTGTCGCAGCCCACAGTTGTTGGGTCCGGCACTGGTGGACCCTTGGCATTGCCTGCCGGTGTTGTCTCGGAACCCGGCGCTGGTGATCGGGGGACAGCGCGGCTTGTGGTGCCAGCTTGATTCTTGGCACCACTTCTCTGGTCGACTCCGCTGGCGGCCGTGTTGGACTCCAGGGCTGTGCGTGGCGCGATTTGACTAGGCCGCTGGCGGGTCGACCGGTGGGTGCCACGGGCGATGCGCCGGGACCAGTCGGTGTCACGAGTGATACCAGTGCTGTTCACGGTGCCGCTTCCCAGCGGACTCTTGGGGTAGCCAGCATCAAGGTCCTGCTGGTCAACTCTTCTTCGGAAGTGGGCGACTCGGACGTGGACCCAGTCTCGCACCCCGATTTCTTGGAGTCAGAGTCCTTTGGGAGGTGCGTTGTCAGGTGACCCAGCGCCCCTATTCCTAAGTCTCTGGAACGCCCTTCCTCCGAGGACTCCCAGGCTGGGGGTGTCGGACTCTTTGGGGAGGGTGTTTGTGAGGTCGGGGAGGGGCGGCCCTGAAGGGGGCAGTGGCAGCTGCCAGCCCTGGTACTACTGCGTCTTCAGGGTGGATTGGGCTCTGTCCCAGGGGGCTCCCTCAGGGGGGGGGCCTCTGGATCAATGGACCCCATCGCTGGAGTTGAGGAGGAGGGTGTCCTCAGAGTCTGAGGGGTTGAGGGGTAGGGGTGAGGGGTGTTGGCTTCCTTCCGCCACCTTTCAGGGTGCGGGACGGAGCCATAGCGCCAAACCCTGCCTTTCCTCCTTGGGCTTGGGGGACCCTTCCGGTGGTGCCGCCGTGGGTTGCCCTTCTGGACCAATGCAACCCCAGGCGCATCACAGGAGAGATTCCCCGTTTGGGCTCTTCCAGAGTTCGCATCCACAGGGTTCCATCTTGCAACCTGGTTTGATTTCAGGGACTCTGCCAGCTCGGGCTCCGTTCCCTGGCAGAGGACAGTTGCCTACTCGTAGGTGCCCCTCTCCCATTCCTTTGCAGCCACCTCCCTCTCTTCCAGGCGATGTCGGTCCTTCGGGGCCATTATACTAACATACTAAAATGCCAGCAGAATAGGCCTAACGGTCTTTCGCGTCTGCTCGTTTGGTCAGCCCCCACCCTGGGACCTGACCTTGCTGCCCCCCTCGCCTTCTCTGGCTTCTCCCTTCCCAGTTCCGGATATTCTCGCTGCATTGGATTTTGCTTCCAGAACCCTTCCCCTGTACCTGTCCCACCCATCTTGAACCCCTCCACCGTCTCTGCCTCCACCAGCCCCCTAGGCAGCATTCCATGGCTCCACCACCTTCTCAGTGAGTAGCACCTCCTCCTTTTTCCCTGAATCTTCCCTCCAGCTTCCACCCATGCCCTCTAGTGGCCCCCTCCTCCTTCCTTCGAAGCACCCTGACTGTTCCTCCCCTATTTACCCCTTCATGTACCTGAAGACCTCTATCATGTCCCCCCAGTCCCTTCTGTCTTCCAATGTGTACATATTTAGCTCTTCGAGCCTCTCCTCATAGGTCCTGCCCCCCAAGCCCCAAATCATTTTGGTTGCCCTCCTCTGGACCCTCTCCAGGAGTTTAATGTCCCTCTTTAAGTGTGGCCTCCAAAACTGCACGCAGTACTCTAGGTGCGGCCTCACCAAGCAGTTATACAGAGGGAGTATCACTTCCCTCTTTCTGGAGGTGATCCCCCTAGCGATGCATCCCAGCATCCTGTTGGCCTTGGCTGCTGCCCTCCTACAAGTCTCCGAGTTGTTCATCTTGACATCCACCACCACCCCCAGGTCCCTCTCAGCCATCGAGACTTGTAGCATTTGCCCCAGGGTGTACACTTGGCCCGGGTTTCTGGCCCCCAGGTGCAGTACCTTGCATTTCCCTGCATTGAACCTCAGCTTCCACTTTCTAGACCATCTTTCCAGAGCCTCCAGGTTCCCCTGTAGGGCCACCCTCCCCTCCTCCCCATCCACTACCCCCCCAGTTTTGAGTCATCCACAGAGAGACTCATCTCACTCATGATACCTGTCCTTATGTCAGAGACGTAGACATTGAACAGGAAGGGCCCAAGGACTGATACCTGTGGGACCCCACTAATAACCCTCCTTGGGGATGAGACTATCCTGCCAACTACGACCCTCTTGGTCCGGTCCTGGAGCCAATTGCCTATCCATCTGATCATCTGGTTCCCCACCCCCATTTCTCCCAGCATATCCAACAGGCCCACGTGAGGAACAGAGTCAAATGCCTTGCTGAAGTCTAGAAAGAGGAGATGTTCTAAGGTACAGCGGCAGCCTTCCCGTCATATGTTAGACACAAGCATGAGTGGGTATTTCGCCTGTCCCCTCCACCGCAGGAGTCTTCTGAGCATTCAAGTTCCCCATCTTCCTCAGCTCCCTCCTCGGAAGGAGAAGAACCCTCTGCTCACCTTTCCTCCAACGCTGATTTAACAGATTATCAGCGCTTCCTTTCGAGGATGGTTGGGGACCTCCGTATCTCCTATGTCAGGCATGACAATACAGGAGATGCGTGAATTCCTTGGTGAATTCAGTGCCCAGCATCTGGTGGTGACATCCTGGCCTATTCCTTTTCAGGAGGCATCTATCCGCACCTGGCAGTCTCCAGTTGACCCTTTCCCAGCCCCGGCAGACTGCAGGAGGAGGTATTGTGCCCCATCTGAGTCCCTAGGTACTCTCCCCAACCCACCCTCAGGATTAGCATTCCTTGAGACTTCCTCTGGGCACCGCTGCCTGGCGCACGACCATCCACTGGACTCGGATTCCCTACAGTTTGACCGGTGGCGGGAAAGAGTGTTCTCTTCTTCTCGTGCGATTTTGTGCATTGCATCACATCAGGCTCACCATGCTGCCTACAACAGGCACTTATGGTCGATGCTTTCTCAATTTCTAGCATCAATGCCTGATACGGAGCAATCCAGACAGGCCATTGCCCTCTCCGCTATAGGCCTGGAACTGGCAAGGCACCAAGCAAGGGTATCCTATGATGCCAGTGAGGTGGCTTCCAGGCTTGTGGGGACAGCGATCTGCATTAGGCAGACAGCATGGCTTCATCTATCAAGATTGGCACCCCAGGCCAGGCTTAGGGTGATTCGCTCTGCCTTCCGAGGGATCCGCTTTTTTTCTGTCAGGGCTAGGAGGCTTCTGCAGGGGCTTCCTCCGTCTCCTCATCTCCAGGTGACACCTCCTAGCTCTCCTCGGCCTTAGGCTTCTTGTCTTATAAGGCCAGGGTCTCTTCCTTCTGTTTTTCACCAGCAGGAGGCTGAGGGTCTTGTTCTCTCAGGGTTTTCCTAGTCCCCCTTTGTGGGGGCTTGGTACTCACTCAAGCAGTAATGAACGGTGAAGATTGACAAGGGAAGATATGGAAATTACGTACCTGCCGTAATTCTTGATCTTCACCATTCATTACTGATACCCGCCCACCTTCCCCTCATGGGCCTCCTTCTTCGACGTCTCCCCCTCCCTGCTCGTTTCTCCTCCCTCCCTCCCTCCTTCTCCTGGCTTAAAGCCTGAATTTCCAAAAAAAAAAATGTTTCTGAGTCTTCCATTCTTCTCTCAGAACAGATACTATAAATTGGAGAGGAGAGGGGAACGGGTAGAATTTGGCTTTCTCCTGAGGGACCTCTTTCTGATTGCCTTTGAGGGTGACCTTTTGGCTCTTTTTTTAAGCCATGATTGTTCAATCTACGGTTAACGAAATCTTTCCTTAGATGGTTCTGTTCCTTCATCCAGGTCCCCTCTCGCAATTCTGTATCTCCTGTTTTCGCCAGTCTCTGCTAGTTAAGTGCTGTCCTGGCACTCCAGTTGCCTTGAGCTGGTGATCTACTTTGCCTTGCCTTCAGGGAGTCAGATTGAGTTCCCACTCTGTCACTTTTTTCGCAAGGGGGTGCCCTCTGTTGGGCTTCAAATCCCCCCCCCCACACACACATCTGTGTTAGCATACAACGAGTTGCTAGTGGGCTTCCTTCCCCTTTCTAGTTGGGCGCTCTCCCTTCAGAACAGATTCTGCCTTGGCAGTCTGTGAGCTCTCAGCTTGAGTGTAGGGGTTGGGGATGACTGGAAGTGCAGAAAGTCTTCCTTTTGTGTACCAAGCTGTGCAAACTCTTCAGTTGAACCTTCTTCACCAGGTTTATTGAGTGGGATCCTTGCTTTTGGTTCCGAGCTTACAAGCCTTCAAACCAAATTTCACCATTTGGCAGAACTTTATCCCCCCCTCCCAACATTCCCCTCTCTCTTCTTCTTTCTCTCCCTTATCTGTTCCTCCCTTGGAGCCACCCCAGGAGTGAGGTCCCATAGGGTAGGTGTTCCTCTTTCCTGTCCTCTATCGGCTTATTACTTTTTCAGTTTATATCCTTTCCTTTGTCTATCCCTTGGCTCTCTTGCCTTGCTCTCCTTTTCTTATCCTTTTATCGCCTCTCTGGCTGTCAGAACTGGGATGGAGGAGGAGTCTGCGGCGCCTAACAGCCGCCCCTCGTGCACCTCGTAGTGCATCGCTCTCGGGCATGTCGACGCCCGACCCTCTCAAATAAAAAAAACTTGCATTGCGGGTGCACGCCTGTGGCTTACACCCAAGCAGTAATGAATGGTGAAGATACAAGAGAACATCAAGAATTACGGTAGGCACGTAATTTCCATTTATAGCAGGGTATCTCAGGGCTCAGTGCTGGGACCAGTCCTCTTCAGTCTCTTCATAAACGACATTGCAGAAGAGCTGGAAGGGTATTGCAGCTGGGTTTCTGTCCAGAACAGTGCAAAATCATGCACCTAGGGTACATAAACCCAGGGGCAGTGTATAAAATGGGGGAGAGGCATTGACAGTCACTAAGCAGGAAAGGGACATTGGGGTTATATCCAGTGATCTCAAGGTGGCGGGGCAGTACAACAAGGCAGTAGGTAGGACCAGCAGGGTGCTGGGGTGCATATGGAGGGGCATCACCAGCAGAATGAGAGATGTGGTGTCACCATTGTATTGATCGTTGGTGAGACCCCACCTGGAGTAATGTGTCCAGTTCTGGAGACCGTATCTCAGGAAGGACACAGACAGGGTAGAAGCTGTCCGGCAGAGGGCAACTAAAATGGTGCAGGGATTGCATCATAAGCCCTATAAGGAGAGGCTGATGGATCTCAATATGTACACTTTAGAATAGACGAGGGAGAGGGGGACATGATAGGACTCTTATAGGTACCTCATGGGGTGAACAGGGTTCAGGAGAGGAGTATTTTTCAGAAGAGAAGGTGCACAAGAACAAGGAGGCATGCAGTAAAACTGGAAGGGGGGGAATTAGGAAGGTTGTGAGGAAGTACTTCTTCTCTGAAAGAGTGGTGGACACCTGGAACAGTCTACTAGCAGAGGTGGTGGGGGCTGAAACAGTGGTGGGCTTCAAGCATGCATGGGATAGGCACAGAGGAGTCTTGGTAGACAGGCGGGGGGGGTGGGGAGGAGGAAGTAGCCAGAGACCAGGTAGGGTCTGTGGTGACAGTATAGGTAGGGGCAAACGGGATAGACTGAGTGGGCCAAGCAGTCCTTATCTGCCAACAGATTCTATGTTTTTATGTTTCTAAAGGAAGCAGCAATCCAGGTTGTGTATCTAAATAGGATATCTGGTCTTGCATTCATTTTACAAACCAAATTGTTGATGTGTGTGTGTGTATGTGTGTGTATATATATATATATATTCTTTGCAAAAAACTCAGTTAATGCATCAGTTAGGGTTGCTATTAAAGCAACAAAAGTATGGAAATGCGATGTTGGGGATCTTTCTGGACATAGTCTTCACCACTCATTCACACTAATGGGAGTATGCTGGAGGTGCTAGGACTCAGCAGGAGCGAACTTTTCAGGAGGGACGGCGCCTGAGATGGAGCCGCAAGGAAACGGCACTGCGAGCCCTGGCACATGCGGTAATGACTATCTCGGCGTCGACTCTCCAGTCACCTCAGTTCCTTTTTCCCACCGTCGAGTGCGCTTCAGTGATGATGTCTCTCGCCAGCCGGGAGTCAAACTAGCAGCTTAGTTTTCAGTTTATTGTTTTGTAGTTTATCTCTGATAAGTACCAATTATATTTAATAAGTTCTGCTTATAAGAGAAGTCTTCAGCCCTCCATTGATGGAGTCGACTATGAGTGGGTCAGGTGATGGTAGGGAGACTTTGTATGAAAGCTGTTCAGTTAGCTGGGCCGGGTCCGGTCTGCCGCCCCTCCCCGGGGGGAGGGTCTGACAATGGATGGTCCCGTGCTTAGGGGGATGGGTGATCCCCCCGAAAGAATAAACGGAAACAGTCCCATTCTCTGCACCATTTGGCCTCAAGTTCTTCTTTGACACATAGGTTGAAGAAGAAACGGCATCACTCGAGGTCACCCTCTGGTGCATCTGCATGTAGACAGTCAGTTATTAGGGCCAGACACCAGTCTACCCTGTTGGAATCTCCTGTTTCTGTCTCTGGTGGCCGAGCTCCTCGACATCGGAGCTCCACTCCGCCTATTGGAGGAGCTTCTAAAGAGCAGTTTTACCGTTGGGCTGCTGTTATGGAGCAGTGGGTTCAGAGATTGGTCCGATTGCCCGAACCGGCCAGTCCAACACCGAGGCCTTCAGGCCATTCAGTTTCGGAAGGGCGGGTGGGGCGGTTGGGCCTTCCTAGTCGCACAGTGCCTTCTTTGGTGCCATCGACTCCATACTCAGGTGTTTATCCCCCTCTCACAGGGGTCGACACTGATGCCTCTATCTCCTGCCATATTTCCTTCTTTTCTTTCCAATCGCAGTTTTCAGACTCCTGGGATGTTGCCGTCATCCGTGGTGCCGACTACTCCATCACTGGGGGCTTGGTCGGCGCTGCGGGCTCTGTTGGTGCCATCCATGGTGCAGCGGGCTGTCTGGTGGCACCATCTGTGGCGCCGTGGGCTCTGTTGGCACTGTCTGTGGCGCCGCAGGCTCTGTCGGCAGTGCTGGAGGCCCTGTCGGCGCCACGCTCCTTGTCGGTGCCGTGTGTGATGCCATTTCCTTTGACGGCTCCTCCTTTGTTCTCGGCGCCATTTTCCTCAATGCCGCCGGGGATGAGTATGGCGCCGTCTGGTCTTCAGGGGTTTTCGACTCTGATTCTTACCGCTTCTCTTCTTCCTCCTAATTTCCACTCCTTTCCTGTCTATACGGCCCCCCCTGGACTGTGAGGGAGATGATTTTGAGCCTGATCCAGATCTTCGCCTGGGTGATGATTTTGACGCTGACACTGCCCTGGGGCGAGATCAGTCCTCCTGCAGAGCCTATTATTGAGGACCTTTCCTTGAAGTCTCTGCTCAAGAATTTAAATTCTACTCTATCTCTCCAGACCACAGAAATTGATCCTGGGAGGCTTTTGCGTCTCCAATATCTTCATGTCCTGGAAATCCCTATGGATTTAACACCTCCGGTACAGCCCTCTTTCAAGACCCTTTCACAGATGGTGTGGAAGAATGCGGCTCTTATTCCTTCCATGGCCAAGTCCATGGATAGGAAACATGCCCCTCCCAAGGATCGCTCCATTTTGGCCTCACAAGCCTTTGATGATGCCATAGTGGTCCTGGCAGAGAATAATAAGGCTGTCCTCCCTCAGGAATCTACAGCCCGGCCTATAAATAAAGAATCTCACAAGATAGACACCTTAGGTAAGAGAGTCTTTGCTGCCTCAACCCTGGACATGCGCATTGCCAGCTGCCAGGGCTATTTTTCTCAATATGAGTACGTCCTTTGACATTTGCTCAAAGCAATGGTAGAAGCTCTTCCCGAGTCGGAGGTGAACTCAGAGCTACTTCAAACCATAACTAGGGGTATCGAGTCCAATAACCAACAGGTTAAAGCTGCAGTGGACGCCTTCGATACCGCTTCCCGGGTGGCGGCGGCTGGCATCTGCATCCGTCGCCACTCTTGGCTGCGTACTTCTGGCTTCATGAATGATGCCCAGCAGCAAGTCATGGCCTTACCTTTCGACGGCATGTATCTGTTCTCAGGTGGAGCAAGCACTAGAGGCCACACAGAAGACTAGGTCTGCCATTAAGACAGCCAGACCTACACCCATCCCCCTCCGAGGGGGTGGAAACAAGCGCCAGTTTCACAACCGTCAGTACTTTCTGGGCAAAGGCAGAGGAGGGTTTAACAGAAACCAGAACCCTCAGCCACAAAAGAAAGCGCAGCAGAAGGCACAAGCCCCAAAAGCGCCCAGTGCCACCTTCTGAGTTTCCAGCCCAGGTCCCACCTCAGCTGTCCGAGGGGGACTCCTCCTCAGCAGTGGGAGGATATCTGACTTAGTTCTACAACCAGTGGAAATCTATAACATCAGACAAATGGGTCCTCCGAACAATCTGCAAAGGGTACTCTCTCAATCTTTTGGAAACCTCTGGATCATCCTCCCAAACGACAGCCCAGACTGTCGGAGGTACAGTCAGACCTTCTTGCTTCCGAAGTACAAAGCCTTCTGAACAACAGAGCAGTAGAGATAGTTCCGCTGGATCAACTAAGCACGGGTTTCTACTCCCATTATTTTCTGGTCCCAAAGAGAACCGGCGGCATGCACCCCCATCCTGGATCTCAGAAAGTTAAACAAGTTCCTTCACAAGGAGAAGTTCAAGATGATATCACTCAGTACCTTGCTACCTTTGATTCATCGACACGATTGGCTAGCCTCCCTGGACATGCAGGATGCCTACCAACACATTCTCATACACTCAAAGCACCACAAATACCTAAGGTTCGTGGCATTGGGTCAACACTATCAGTTCAGAGTCCTGCCCTTTGGGCTATCCTCAGCACCTCAAGTTTTTACAAAGTGTTGTGCAATTCTCACGGCGAACCTCAGGAAAATCGGGATACAGGCGTTCCCATATCTGGACAATTGGCTCCTTGCAAGTCCCTCCAGGCAAGAGACTCTGGAGGCCGTGGCCATGGCCTCAGAATTCGTCACGTCCATGGGAGTCCTGCTGAACTTCAACAAGTCGCAGTTGCAGCCCTCCCAGAAGCTTCTCTTCATAGAAACTATTCTGGACACCTCCTGTGCAAAAGTTTTTCTTCCAGAGAACAGGAGGTGTGATATCTTACAGATGGCCCTATACATCAGAGAGCACAGCTTGGTTCGAGCTATCTCGATGCAATGGATGCTGGGCCTCATGGCATCCGCTGTGTTCACTGTACCCTTGGCTCGTCTTCACATGAGAACCTCTCAGTGGATGCTCAGTGGTCTCCAACCACTCACCCTTAGTCTTTTCCCATCAAGGTGACGGAACCTCTGAAGAAGTCGCTCACTTGGTGGTCTCAGGAAGACAACCTTCTGGAAGGATATCCCTTCACCCCTCTGGATCATCAGATCTCCATTACCACGAATGCGTCTCTGATGGGTTGGGAAGCTCACTGCCAGGATCTCCTCACCCAGGGTACGTGGACTCAGGTCGAGTCTCAACTTCACATAAACGTCCTGGAAATGAGAGCTGTCCTCTATGCAGTCCGAGCATTGGAGGACATACTCTGTCACTGGAACATTCTCCTACAAATGGACAACAAGGCAGTGATATACTACATCAACAGACAGGGTGGTGCACACTCTTACCCATTATGCAGAGAAGCAATGAGAGTGTGAGAATGGTGTCTGGAACACAAAGCTCTGATTCAGGCAGTTTACCTGCCAGGAGTGCAAAACAACTTGGCAGACCATCTCAGCAGAATAGAGGCAGATCCTCACGAGTGGTCTCGCGACTTAACTGTCATTCAGTCGCTCTTCAAAGAGTGGGGAACTCCAGACCTGGACCTTTTTCCATCCCCACTCAATGCAAAACTGCCTCTCTTCTGCTCCAGAAATCCAGGACCTGGCATTTTTTGTCAGGATGCATTCTGGCTGCGGTGGACAAAACGCTTTCTATGTGATTTTCCTCCCTTCCCCCTAATTCAGAGGATACTGCTCAAATTGGAGTCTCGGGGGGCAGAATGATTCTCATTGCTCCCTTCTGGCCTCGACAGATATGGTTCCTGCTACTCAGTAGGCAATCGGAAACCTCCCCAAAAGCACTTCCTCTTCAAACGAACCTTCTGACCCAGGGTCCTGTGATCCATCCCAACCTGAGGTCGCTTCACCTTCATGCTTGGCTCCTGAAGAGATAGAGGTGCCTAGGTTCAGTGTTTCTCGTAGAGTTTCAGATATTCTTTTGACTGCGCGCAAGCCGGCCGCTAGAAAAACCTGCACAGCTAAATGGAAGCGTTTCTCTATCTGGTGTGCAGAATCCTCATGGAACCCTTTTTCCTGCCCACCAACTAAAGTCTTGGAGTATCTCTTATACCTCTCAAACACAGGTCTGCAGTACTCCACAATAAATAATTCATCTTTGTGCCATTTCGGCATATCATGAGCCGGTACTTTCCATGTCGCTGCCTCAGTTGCCCGTAGTTAAGAGGTTTTTTAGGGGTATTCTGCATACAAGACCCCCTATTAGACGTCCAGTTGCAGCCTGGGACATTAACATTGTGCTGGACATGCTCACTCATAAACCTTTCGAGCCTCTAGCTACTTGTGAGTTGAAGTTCCTCACTTGGAAAACGGCCTTCCTGGTGGCCATTACTTCAGCCTGTAGAGTTTCTGAAATACACGCTCTGGTCACAGACCCCACGTACACTGTATTTCATAAGGCCAAAGTTGTTCTCAGGACTCATCCTAAGTTTTTCCCTAAGGTTGTCTCAGAATTCCATCTAAACCAACCTTTAGTTCTTCCTATTTACTTTGCGAACTGCCAGAATGAAGGGGAATGTACCCTTCATACACTGGATGTCAAAAGAGCATTGCAGTTCTATCTAGATAGAACGAAAGAAATTCGCAAGGCTCAACAGCTGCTTGTTTCCTTCATTGAGACCTGGCTGGGTCAACCTGTCGCTATCAGGTGCATTTCAGCATGGCTGGTGGCATGCCTTCACCACTGTTATTCTATGGCACAGGTCAAGCTGGAAGGCAGAGTGTACGCTCACTCTACCAGAGCAGTCATGGCATCTCTGGTGGAAATTCGTAACGTGCCCATTGCGAATATTTGTAGTGCGGCTACCTGGAGCTCCATGCATACTTTAGTTAAGCACTACGCCTTGGACGCCCATGCCAGATGACATTTATCGTTTGGCAGGACCATTCTTAACGGACTTCTGTCCTAAACACGTGAGCACTTCTCTCCTGCCACCCATCTCGGGGGATTATTTAGCTTGGTACTCTCTCATTAGTGTGAATGAGTGGTGGAGACTTTATGTCCAGGAAGATATGGAAATTACATACCTACCATAATTCTTGATATTCTTGGACGAAGTCTCCACCACTCATTCACATGCCCACCCACCATCCCCTGAGCTCACTTCTCTGTTTATGGTCTTCACTCACTCAGTGGCTGAGCTGTGAAGACTTTGTTCAAACAACATGAAGTCTTGCTATATTATAGACATTAGCAGTTTGATCCAGCTCTAGAACTGCTCCGGAGTGAAATGGTTAAAGCCATTCCAAAATAGAATTTTGGCACGAGAGCAGCTCTATCTGTGTCATTTCAAACTTGAACTGTCAGATTCTTTACTCCGCCTCAGTGAACAGTCGCCCGAGATTTCTCCTTCTGCTCGGTTCATTTCTCGGTTTAAAAGTGTTTTCTCAGTTGGATTTAACCGAGAATAGTTTTATTTTAACTGCAAAACCGCTCGGTTCAAGCTCTATCTGTGGTAACTGTAAGTAAATGAAGGTTTTGTCTGTGTGGAACTTGAGTTATCGGTTCGGTTTTGAACCGATCAGTGGTTTAAAACTCATTTAAAACTAAAAGTTACTATTTTAGAGTGCGGTTCGGTTCTTATCGGTTCTAAAAAAGCGGATTTATTACGTTTTTCAATACCCGTGTACGGTTAGGAACCGATAAGAGTTGTTCGCCTGCACTGCTGCTAAAAGGGCAAGTTTTTGGTTAGGCTGGCATTATGTCTGAGAAACCCAAAAGAAAACCGGGCCCACTGGGTTTCAACACTGTGATTTTTGTGGGGAAGTCTTTGCCAAGGCTGACCCACACACCACATGTGTTTATTGTCTGGGGTTTGGCCACCTCCAGTCAGACTGCCAGGTATGTAAGAATTTCCCTGCAGCCACCCTGGAAGAAAGATTGGGCAGGCTCAGGGAACGAGAGGCCAAAAAGTCTGCTGACCCGGATGGCCAGTCTGGTTCGGTGCCAACCGAACCAGAGGGAGTGCCCTCTGACCAGGGCCAGACTTCCTCGGCAAAGAAAAGCTGGTTCTGAGGAACCAATTCCAGTAAAGAAAACAAGAAAATCAGCAGGTCTGGAGTCCAAAATTCCTTCTCCAACTGCTGCAGAGATAACAAAAGCCATACAGATTGTCCAGTCACTGTCTCAGGGTCCATCCGAACCACCACTATCTGGTAAAAGGTCGGTTCGTCCGGTCCCAGTGGTTCAGGATTATGATATTGAGGAATTTTATGAACCAGAGGAGGGGAGGAGGATTATGAACAGTATGAATGTGGCTGGGAAGGTCTGGTGTGCCCATTGAACCGGACATCTCCCCAGACAGACCTTTAGAATCTCCCCATGCTGTCTGAGTCCCCATCTCATTTTATGTTTTATAAAAAGTTAAACCCTCCAGCTTCCTTTAGAAGAGGCTGTGGATGAGCAAGAGGAGCCTGATTTTGTAGAAATGATGGATATTCCAGAGTTTAGGAGATTGTCTATTTCTTTACATAAGTCTTTTAGGAAACAAGCAATTAAAATGTTAAAACTCTAATTCTGTACTCCTGTAGATAAAAGATGGACAGAAGGTATACATTGTCAGGCCCTGATACAGAATTCCTTTCTCAGCAATGCAGTCATGTAGGGGTAGTTCAGGCTGCTGCCTGTGATAAAGCTAATATTCCCTTAGCTTCACATCCTCCTGACAAGGATTCCAGGAAGATTGATGCCATGGCAAAAAAACAGTATATGGCAGCCTTTCTGGGACTCAGGCAAGCAAATTATATGGCTTATGTAGCTAGGTATCAGAAATCTAGATGGGATACTGTTATGCAATTGGCCAAGCAGGCCCATGGCGAGCTGGCTAGTGAACTAGGACAGGTGGCTGCTGATGGCATTGAAGCCTCTAAGGTTCAGTTTCATGCTGCTGTGGATATTAATGATGTTTCCTCTAGGGTCATGGCCACATCTGTAGCTTTTCGTAGGTTGGCCTGGCCTCAGGTGTACTAGTTTGTCACAGGATACCCAGACTAAGGCTATGGATTTTCCTGGGTGGGAAATTCTCTGTTTGGAGAGCAGACAGAGAATTACATGAAGAAGATGGATGAATATGGGACTACTTACAAGAGTGCCCAGGCTAAGGAGCGGCAAGCCACTCCTCAAAGGCATGCCCCAGGGGTAGGGGTAGGCCTTTTCACAGGCCTTTCTACCAGACTCAGGCCTCCTCTTCCCTATGCTCAGAGGGCTTCTTCAGAGAGCAGGGGCAGGCAGGGGGTAGGCAGACCTGCTCCCACCCCCCAGCCTAAAGCTCCCAGCAAACAGGCATCCTGATGGGGTGCCCAGGGCCACCTCCTCCTGTACCAGTGGGGACAGGCTGGCTTACTTCAGTCAGAATTGGGCTTCTTTAACCTCAGACAAGTGGGTTCTGGAAGTAGTAAGCCAGGGTCTGGTTCTCAGCTTCAAAAAGTTTCCCAAGTTGAGAAGCAGACTTTTTCTACCTGCAAGTGCTTCAAAGACCCTCGCTCTGGAAACAGAGGTCTCATCCCTGTTAGCTCTCAGAGCAGTAGAAAGGGTTCCTCCCCTGCATCAGGGCAGGGGTCTGTATTCCAGATACTTCCTTACCCCAAAAAAGACAGGAGAATGGCGGCCCATTTTAGATCTCAGATATCTGAACAAGCATCTTCTGAAACCAAAGTTCAAAATGTTAACTCTGGCAATGATTTTACCTTCCCTAAGGCCAGGGTACTGGCTAGCCTCCCTGGACCTGAAGGATGCCTATTTCCATGTCCTAATTAGAAGATCCCATCGAAAGTACCTCAGATTCGAACTGCCCTCAGGTCATTACCAGTTCAGAGCAATGCCCTTCGGCCTTACCTCTGCTCCAAGGGTATTCACAAAGTGTCTAGCAGTGGCAGTGGC
The DNA here is from genome assembly GCA_016271365.2 of Neoceratodus forsteri. Classification (NCBI taxonomy): domain Eukaryota; kingdom Metazoa; phylum Chordata; order Ceratodontiformes; family Ceratodontidae; genus Neoceratodus; species Neoceratodus forsteri. The sequence continues at coordinate 166,663,158 of JADMNL010000025.1, read as the reverse complement.
CCTTTAAGGAGGCAGAGGATTGCTGTTTTCCCTATCTAGATGACTGGCTCATTGTAGGCCAGTTCCCAGAACAGGTAAATCTCACCTGCAGGTCACCCAGCAGCTTCTCACCTCCTGGGTTTTCTGCTAAACCTACCAAAGTCGGTTCTGGAACCAGTCCAGGTACCCACCTTTATAGGGGCAGAATGGACACAAAGCTAGCCAGAGCCTTTCTTCCCAGAAAGGGTAAGGAATTTAGTGGCTCTGGCCTCTTCCTTCACTCTGCAGGTCTCGACCAGCAAGACACTTTCTGCAGCTCCTGGGGCACATGGCTGCATCCACAGCTGTTGTGCAGGGAGCCAGATTTCAGATGAGAGACATTCAGTTTCACTTGAGAACCTTTTGGTCTCAGAGAGAGACCCCTTTCCAAGTTGGTCCCAGTGACTAACCTTGATCCTAGCTCTCCAGTGGTGGCAGGATCAGAGCAATTAGGCGGGGTCCCCTTCATTTCCCTTCTCACGACTTGACTCTCACTACAGATGCTTCCCTTCTGGGTTGGGAGCCCACATGGGCGACCTTTCCACTCAGGGAGTTTGGTCCCCAGGAATCTCTGCTCCACATCAATTTGCTGGAACTCAGAGCTGTCTTTTAGCTCTTCAGCTTTTTCTGCATCTGTCCACGACAAGGTGATACAAGTCAGAACAGACAACACCACAACAATGTGGTACATCAACAAACAGGGGGCACTCGGTCTTCGGCCTTGTGCACCGAGGCAATGAAGTTGTGGTCTCTGGCCTATTCCCTGAACACTTCCCTCATAGCAGTTCATCTTCCAGGGAAGGACAATGTCCTAGCGGATGCCCTCAGCAGGATTTCCCAGGGCCATCACGAATGGTCCCTGGATCCTCATGTGCTGGGGATAGTTTTTGCCAGGTGGGGCATCCCTCAGATAGATCTTTTTGCAGCCCCAGACAATCACAGACTTCCTCTGTTCTGTTGCAGGCCTCCAGTGCTGGGCTCAGTTCCCCTGGATGCCCTTCTTCTGGATTGGGAGGGGAAGTTCCTCTATGCTTTCCCCCCCTTTCCTCTCCTATTCAGAGTACTAGTCAAAATCAGATCTCAGCCTTGCAGGGTGATTCTGATTGTCCTGGATTGGGCCAGGCAGCCCTGGTACCCACTCCTTCTGTCTCTGACAGTCCATCTTCCCCTGTGCCTCCCCAGGAATCACAATCTGTTGACTTGTGCCCAGGGAAGGGTTTGGTATCCGGACCTCAAATCCCTCAACCTCAAGGCCTGGCTCTTGAGGAGTTAGAGTTTGCTGATTTACACCTCTCTCAGGGTGTTCTTGAGATCCTAAGGGCTTCCAGAAAGCCTTCCACTAGGGCTACTTATAGTTCTAAATGGAAAAGGTTTTCCATTTGGTGTGCTGGGAAAAATGTTTCCCCAGAATCTGCTGAATTGCCCATTTTGTTAAATTACATGGTACATCTTAATTCCTTGGGTCTCAGACCAGCTACCCTGAGAGTTCATTTGGCAGCTGTGTCTGCTTTTGTGTCAGCAGGAAAGTCATCCCCTCTTTCCTCTCATCCTGTGTTTTCCAAGTTTTTTAAGGGATTACTCCATACTAATCCTCCCTTTCGGGAACCGGCCCCTGCTTGGGACCTTAATGTTTGCATTGCCCAGTTAATGCAACCCCCTTTTGAACCTCTGTTTTCTGCAGAGCTTAAGTACCTAACTTGGAAAACTGTTTTTCTAGTGGCTATCACTTCTGCCAGACGCATAAGTGATTGCAAGCCTTGTCAGTGGAGACTGACTTTATTTCTTTCCACAGAGATAAGGTAGTCCTTAGGACTAATAGGAAGTTTTGCCTAAGGTGGTTTCAGATTTCCATCTTAATCAATCTGTCTCCCTTCCAGTATTTTTCACTGATCACTCCTCTTGGTGAGAGGAGGTTGCACAACCTGGATGTTAAGAGAGCTCTTAGTTATTATATAGAGCGACTAAAGGTCACAGGTTTGAATCCTCCAACTTTTCCTTACCTATGGTGAAGTTGGGAAAGGCAAACCTGCCACTAAGAGATCAATAGCCAGGTGGATTGTCTCTTGTATCCAATTTGTTATCAGAAAGTGGGCAGAGCCCCCAGTTTGGGGGCTCATTCTACCAGGGGTACAGCTGCGTCTCTAGCTGCTGCCAGAGATATCCCTTTATTAGAGATTTGCCAGGCTGCTACTTGGAAAACGGTACACACTTTTACCAAGCATTACTCCCTGGATGTCCAGGCCAGGAGAGATGCTCGGTTTGGCACAGCTGTTCTTCAGAGCCTATTCCCTAAGTAGGTTCTGCCCCTCCTCCATGGAGGTACTGCTGTGTATTCTGCTAATGTCTATAATATAGCAAGACTTCATGTTGTTTGAAGAAAAAATTACTCACCTTAGTAATGTTGTTTCTTCTAATGGAGTCTTGCTATATTATAGACCTCCCCCCCAACCTGCCCCTCTCAGAACCTCTACTTGGTGGGGTGCGGGCAACTTAGTGTGGGCACTACTTATGTCCTGTTAGCATTTTGTCCCCTTTGGGATTTTGGGGGTGTGTATGTGTGCGTGTGTGTTTTATTATACTTATGTTCCATTTTCATATTATTAGAATGGTGTTAGTATTTCTGGTCCCCTGACTTGAGTCTTGGGTGTTGGGACCATCAATGGTTGTTATTATTTAGGCAGCCATTTGGCTAGTGTAGGTTACAGCTTCCACACAGACCTTAGTGAGTTTGACTCGTAAAGATCTGACAGTTCAAGTTTGAAATGACACAGAAGAGCTGTTTCGTGCCAAAATTCTATTTTGGAATGGTTTTAACCATTTCACTCCGGGGCAGTTCTAGAGCTGGATCAAACTGCTAATGTCTATAATATAGCAAGACTCCATTAGAAGAAACAACATTACTAAGGTGAGTAATTTTTTCTTGTTGACCCTTCTTACACAGGTCATTCGGACCATCTTGTGTCCAAATTTTTAGGTTAGTTCTTTCTAGGTTAGTTACGCTGCATCTCCTCGGAAAAAAGGTACTGAGGTGGTTGGAGGGTCGACGCCGTGATAGTCATTACCGCATGTGCTGGGGCTCGCGGTGCCGCTTCCTCGCGGCTCCATCTCAGGCGCCGGCCCTCCTGAAAAGTTTGCTCCTGCTGAGTCCTAGCACCTCCGGCGTACTCCCATTAGTGTGAATGAGTGGTGGAGACTTTGTCCAAGAAGATCAAGAATTACAGTAGGTACGTAATTTCCATTTTTCAACCCTAACTCCGCATTCCCTCCTAAGCAGCCAAAGAGGGCAAGGCAACACAAGCAAGCACAGACATTCATCATAAGGTAAGACGAACAACATGCAGCTCTTTCCACATGACACAAGAGACCTCCATCATCATGGTCCAGTGCTTTTGTAGCCATAGATACACACGCACAGTTGCACAACACTTGGGGGAAGAGTGGTAAAAAATTCCCATAGGATCACATTATAAATTGTAAGTAAGGAATAATGCATGACAGGGTGTGCGGTAATGCTAAATTACCGCACGCCCCAGGTGGGTTGTGGGGCATGAGGTGCAGCTGAGTGCCTTCAGCCATCTTGGAAGTGCGGTATATGATACCCATAGGCTCACATTGTAAATTGTAAGTAAGCCATACCAGCTAGCAGGGTGTGTGCAGCAATGCTATATTATAAAATGGGATGGGAAAATTCTATATTTTGATTGGTTGCTAGCCATGTGTTAGAATTGTTTAATGCATGGCTAGCAACAAGTTCAGGCAATCACAACCATAGGTAAAAAAAATAAGGTATTAAGAGCCAAATGGAATGTTCATGTTTTGAATTGCCACCATTGTTTTCCCCTGCTAGCTCATTCGTTATTGATCCGCCTTCCCACCAGCAGTCTTCTTCACAGCCTTGTTATAAACTCTCCACAATCACAAATACATACATCAGTTTTTTTTAAACAGTCTCTTATTTGTTTTTTATTTTAGTTTTCTGATTGCGGCTCTCTGTCCCCTGCTTCCGCTTTCACTCCCTCACTTTCTGTTCTCTGTACTGTTGCCATGCTGTCTTGCTGTCACCGCACAGTCTAGCTAGCAGCATATGTTTGTGGGGACACATTGCTCCACATTCCAGAAAACACAAAAGTTTGTCACAGAACTACTCTGTGAAGTTCCTGTCTTCCGCCACTCTGATCTCCTCCAACTGACTTTTGTGCCCCCCCCAGCTGTTCAGTTGCCTGCTGCTCTATGGGTGAAATTGTCTGAAAAATGGTCTCTCTCCCGCCCCCTTGCTTGGCCGTTTACTGGCTTTGACCTGCACCTCTTTGCTCCCTCTCTTCCTGAATCAAGTACCTGGGACCTGGCTCCAAGTCACTTTTCCTTGTAGCTGCCTCTCACACAGTACATGAGAGGGAAAAATACAAGTATCGCCCAGCTACATAAAAAACTGTTGCCTGATGCCGAGAGCTGGAGAGTGTTTCCTGCAGGCATTACAGCACTTCCTGCTGCCGCATGCTGAATCCTTTGTTACGCTCAAACAAAAATCTAGTCCATTAATGGAAAAGACCAAAGAAAACCTAACAGTAAATCATTTTAAAAACATTTAATCTCCAGTTCACAAAAAGATTGCAGTTGTCTCTCAGACTTGCCTTCACATCTGGGTGCTTCCTCACTCGGTGCCAGCTTCATCTGCCATGCTCCCCCAGAGCCATCTCTTAGTTGCTGAGAGACATTGCAAAAACAGCCTCTCAGCTCACAAGAATAAAACCTAATTTGAAAACAGGCAGCTACCTATGCGGCAAATGCTATCCCAGATAGTAAAAAAAAAAAAAAAAAATACAGATACGAAAGCCTATTTAGGACAAAAGTCCTAAAGCAAGAATATATATATATATATATATATATATTATATTTACCATACCTGTGAGGATAAAAATGGCAAATATTTTCAATATTCTAATGATGGTCAGACCTACAGTGAGAATATCTCATTTATTCTCGCTGTAGGTAAATTTATCCACATAGTAGGTAGAGATTGGCTCATTCAGAACTTATTTGCATATTCGGCCGCAGTAGCAGTAGTAACCGTATTCAAATGCGAATAACTTAAAAACAAAAAATGATACCATGATACTATGAGCATGAAAGTTGTTCAGCACAAAAATATCTACAAAATGAGTGGTGTTTCATTTATGGCTAACTTTTATTTTTTTATATAATTAGCTGAAAAACAGCAAAAAATGCATTTTTCTTTCACTTTTTTTGACAAACAAATGTGAATAACTTTAAAACGAAAAATGATAGCATGGTACTATGAGCATGAAAGTTGTTCAACACAAAAATATCTGCAAAATGAGTGGTGTTTCATTTATAGTTACCCTTTAGTTTTTTATAATTAGCAAAAAAACTGCAGAAAATTCAATTTTTTTCACTTTTTGCAACAAACAAATGCATATAACTTTAAAATGAAAAATAATAGCATGGTACTTTGAGAAAAAGTTGATCAGGACAAAAATACCTACAAAATGAGTGGTGTTTCATTTATAGATTTCTTTTAGATTTTTTATAATGCGCAAAAAATGGCAAGAATTTACGGTTTTTTTTTTTCACTTTTTTGGAGGTATGGCATAAATGGAATACGCAACCCCGCTACTGGAAATATTGTCGATATTTTTTATTCTCATGCCACTTGACCCAATGTCATCACTCGTGGGTTTGCCACTCGTGATGTTATTGGGTCAACTGGCACTCGAACAGAAAATATTTCCAGTAGGGGGGTTGCGTATCCCTTATATACGTACAGGCAGAGGAACTATTTTAGGACAAATTTAGTCAAACATTTACGTTTTTTAATATTTAAACCTGTTGATTTTTATTTTTTCGTTCATCTTAAATACAGGGATCCATTTTATAAGCACAATAAGACACTCTGGGGGTGTGTGTTAGACATTTCTAACACACGGCCAGGGACTGAAGGCACTCAGCCTGCGGCCTCGTGCCTCACTACCCCCCTGGCCGTGCATTAGAAATGTCTAATGCACACCCACTCATGTCTTATTGCTTACTTACTGCATGCGCCAGGTGGGCTATGAGGCATGAGGTGCAACCGAGTGCCTTCAGCCACCTGGGTAATGTGGTATATGATTCCCATAGGATCACATAATCAATTTTAAGTGAGTAATACCACACAGCAGGGTGTGCGGCAATGCTAAATTGCTGCATGCCCCAGGTCGGTTGTGAGCCTCATGCATTCAACCACCTGAGAAGTGCTATGTAAAATTCCCATAGGATCACATTGTAAATTGTAAGTAAGCAGTAATACACAACAGGGTGTGCGGTAATGCTAAATTACCGCACACCCCAGGTGGGTTGTGAGGCATGAGGCACAGCCAAGTGCTGTCAACCACCTGGGAAGTTCGGATGTCTCCACTCAGTTACAGAAGGCACCCATGCTGCCACAGGAGCCCACATGGATGACTGCATGCAGGTGCTGAGTGCCTTCAACCACCTGTGGCATGTATCCATGGCTATAGAAGTGCTGGATCATCATGATAAATGTCTCTTGTATCATGTGGAAAGAGTTGTATGTTTGTCTTATCTGATGATGGATGTCTGTGGTTGCTTGCGTTGTCTTGCCCCCTTTGGCTGCCTGAGGGGGGAGTGCGGAGTTAGGGCTGAAAACCCTAACATCGCATTTCCATGCTTTTGTCGCTTTAATAGTAACCCTAACTGATGCATTACCAGAGTTTTTTTTTGCAAAGAATTTCCTTATATTTTGAGACAGTATAGCCCTGTGCTCCAGTCCTTCCATAGATGCAGATCCTCATTTGCCTGTGGAGGGCCCTGTGCTCCCATCCCTCCATGGATGCATACATGTACACTGCTGTGGAGGCCCTGCACTTGCATTTGTAGCAGAACAGCAACCAAACTGTCAGCATAGCTTTCTTATTACCCCACCTCATAAACCCAGTACTGAAAATGTTCAACCTCCCGCCAAAACATTATTCCGTGCCACCGGCACGTCATTATACGCCACATGTGCGAAAGCATGTTTTCGACAGGATTTGAAAAATAACAGCTGTCATGTTCATGAGGTGGTTTTAAAAAGATGATTATGTTGAAAATTTGAGGTTAAAATATTTAAAATGGCCAAAGTTACAAGCAAACGTAACAAAATTTCAACAAATGCGCATAACTTTGCCGTTTTTACACATTTTTACACCAAGTTTTCAACATAGCCTTCTTATGACCCTACCTTATGAACAAGGGTGGTGAAAATGTTCAAATTCTGCCTGAAAGGTGATTTTGCTAAGCGACTACAAAATCATCTTTCGGGCCAGAGTTGCATAATTCCACCAGCATTGTTCATGAGGAGGGTCCCAAGAAAGGCCATGTTGAAAATGTAGGGTTAAAATATGCAAAAACAGCAAAGTTAAGCATCAGAGTTGAAAACCCCATGACAACCCCATTGAAATAGATTGAACTACACTTACCTTAGTTTCTCATACTGTAGTCGGTGTTTCCAGCAGCAAGATCAGAGAGTGGATCTTCACTCTGGGACCTATTCAGGTGAGTGAGGGTGTGTAGGGTTTTGGGGGTGTGTGGGGTGGTGGGTGCTCAGTGGGAGGTCAGGGTCAGGGGTGGTCAGATCAGCGAAGGACCATTTTCGTTTTTACAGGTAAAAAAAAAAAGACATTGAAGGACCATTTTCTTTACTTCTAGGAATACAGTGATTGGAGGGTGGGGGTGCCATTAGACACCAGGGATATACAAATTACTTAAGGGGGGGCAGCCATCGGAGGGTGCGGGTGTGCCACTAAACACCAGGGATATTAGAAGGGCTTGAGGGGAACATAAAAAGCCATTTCCCTCCAGGCTAACTCTATCTGCATGTCAGTTTATTTTCCTCTTGTATGTAGAATGCATAGTGCTGCTGCTCAGTTTATTTTGTATTATGTATTTACTGTTTTATACTATGCCAGTGTACCCAGTCCTCGTGTCAGAATGTTCCTCTCTTGTGTGTCAATTGCATAGTGATGTTCTATTGAGAAGTTAAGTATTCTGTACTCCTTATCTCTCCTCCCCCGCAGGTCGCACCTGGAAATGAGCCTTGTCTCAGCATGCCTTTCCCGGTCACCAACTTTTAAATAAATAAATCATAAGTGAAAGAGGGTGTATTTCTTTCTCCTCGCATGGAGACAGTATGTATTTTATTTTATCGTAGCGCAGCTCTCAGAATTTTGGGGGGGGAGGGGGGTGACCAGTGAGGAAGTACTGCTATGGGATTGCTACAGCGAAGGAAGGGGTAGAGTAGAATTTACCACAATTTGAAATGAGAAGCCAGGAACTGCAGTTCAACATTTTAGCACCTCCTAAGCACTGAATCAGGTTGTGGTCAGGCAATCTGGGAGTCATATCAACATCAAGCCACAAAGTTTATAATTTTAGCAGCTACTAAGCACTGCAACAAGCGAAAAAGGATTTTCCTTTCAAGAAAAAGGATTTTTTTTGTAACTCGTGATACGAAAAAATATTATTTTTTCGTGTCATGAAAAAAGATGTATAATATTAAAACAATAACATTTCACAGGCATTTCTCCAACAGTGAAGTGCAGATTACACCTAACGGGGTCCTGATCAGCCAGATAGATGTGTTGGTCTCTCTCCAGGATGGTCATTTTTTTGGCTTTTGAAAACTTTTTTTTTTTTTTTGAAAAAAAACAGGAACAAGATGATGGCAAATAAGGATTATTCCATTATGAAAAAGGATTCCTTTTTCGTTTCATACAGCTATCTTGAAGTGCTTACTGAGCATGCACAGAACCAAATCTTTCAAAATTTCAAAATTAAATAACATTAGAATGAATTAATATTTTTTCACCAAACAAACAAAAGGCCCATCTCTGGGCCAGCCCCTATTGGCCCTGAAAATTCCAGACAAAAACTCCAAACTGTATGGGCTATAGGCAAGTTCAAAGAAAAAAAACGAGCAAAAACCAGTGGGTGAAAATTCATTTTTTGCACTATCCAGAACTCGGAATCTGCACGTCTAACTGAAACAAAACTTGTCACATCCACAGATCTACCACAAGAGACCACACATGCAAAATCTCATGCAAATCCATTGAACAGTTGTGAAGTCATTAAAGTGCAAAAATTGGGGTTTAGCACTAAACTGCCTACTCAATCCTAACTATGAGGCGCAGCTGCACCCCATAATATAAATCTTTCTCTCTCTCTATATATATATATATATATGTATGTGTGTGTGTGTGTGTGTGTATTCTTTGTAAAGAAAAAAAAAAGTTGTTAATGCACCAGCTAGGGTTCAGATTAAAGTGATAAAAGTAGGGAAATGTGGTATTAGCATTCCCAACCCTAACACCCAACCCCCAAAAACCATTGCGGTGTCCCCTTTTCTGAGTCTTAGCAATCAGGCCTTGGTGTTGTCAACCCTAATGCTCACCCCATTTCATCAGTAAAGAAGCTGAGATAAGCAGACAATATGAGAATGGGGTGAGCATTCTCTACTTTTGTCACTTAAATCTGAACCCTAACTGGTGCATTAACATTGTTTTTACAAAGAATTTCCTTACTTTTTGAAATAGTGTAATCGTATCCTCATTTACGGGGACCTGCAGGGACATATCCAGTTGCCTGTGGAAGTGCATACATCCATGTTGGTGTGGAAGCACAGTGCCCGCTTCCTTTTCTCAAAAGAAACAGTTTATTTGCTTGGTTGTATAGCTTGTTAAACGTCCAATGTTATCCTATGGGATTTTTTTATTTTTATGTTTTTTTGTTTTTTTAATATGGCCCCTAAATTTTTTGGGGGGTGTTATTCTTGTAGTACTCATGAAGACCTTTGTTTTGATACATAGATTGGTCCTTAACTGTAAAGACTGAAAGAGTTATGGCATGTTGAATTTGAAATGGGAAAAAACTAAGTCCAAATTATTTTTGTTTGGACAGATCCTTTTTGTATGAATAGGACAACCTCACGAAAAAAGAATCCCTTAATACAAAGAAGAATCTGAAAAAAGCAGAAGTCCAAATTCTTTTTCGTATGAACGAAAAGCTCACAAAAAAGGATGCCTTCATATGAAAAAAATTAAAAAAAAAAAATCCAAAGTCCAAATTGCTTTTTTGTATGAAGCCATCGTTTTTTGTATGAAAGAAAAAAGCTCACAAAAAGGATGCCTTCATAGGAAAAAATAATTTGGACTTAGAGGGACATATTCAGAGCCGGCCTGATGGACGCGCATAACAGTGTGTCGCGCAAATAAGTTGCACTGGCCGACTATGTCACGATATTCAGACAGAGTGTACAATGGGAACAGATTGCGCATTATGTTTGAATATCGGACCCTAATTCCGCGGCGCATAGCAAGTGGCCACCATGTATGCACTGCAGCCCCCATGGGCATTATTCAGCTCAAACACGCAAATGAGTCCATTGGGCATACACGGCACAAAGAGACCATTTGCATCCCCATTATGGGTTCATTTGCATGGCTGCACCTGGCGGAATGTGCAGGGCCAGCCTTCCCAGCCCCGAACACTGTTGTACTGAAAAACACCAGTGCCATTTTCCATAGTGTAGTGTCTCCCCTCCACAGCTCTGATCTCTGTTTAAATAAAATAAAGTGCTCCAATCCCCCTTTTCCATAGTGTAGTGTCCCCCCTCCCCAGCCCTGATCTCTGTTTAATTACAATAAAGTGCTCCGGTTCCCCTTTTCCATAGTGTAGTGTTCACCCTTCCCAGTCCCGATCTCTGTTTAATTACAACAAAGTGCTCCGATCCCCCCTTTTCCATAGTGTAGCGTCCGCCCCTCCTCAGCCCCAATCTCCGTTTAATTATAATAAAGTGCTCTGATCCCCCTTTTCTGTAGTGTAGTGTTCCCCCCCTCCCCAGCCCCGATGTCTGTTTAATTACAATTAAGTGCTCCAGTCCCTTTTTCCATAGTGTAGTGTCCCCTTCCTGCCCCGATCTCTGTTTAATTACAATAAAGTGCTCTGATCCCCTTTTCCATAGTGTAATATCCCCCTCCCCTGCCCCAAGCACTGTCACAAGTAAGAACACTCCCTGAGTCCCTTTTGCCATAGTGTAGGGACCCCCCACCCAGGTAGGCAGTAACCCACCACCCCACACACCCCCATCCCATCCCGTGCTGGTGACTGGCACAGCCCTCCTCACTCTGCCACAGCCAGCTGCTGACTGATCATTACCAGATTGTGTACTGTAAATAGTATGTGCTCATTGGTTGTCTTTTGCTTGTACTGAGCATGCTCAGAACTGAAAATCTTATCTGTGTCAGTCTTCACCATTCATCACCTTTGGGTACTTTGCCAGAGGTCATGACCCCGCGGGAGCTTCCCTTTTTTTTTTTTTTTGAATGGGCAGTGGCACCGCCTAAGTAGCTGACACACTGCGTGGCGCTCGCGGGTTGGCGTTAAGTGTTGACTCACCTTCCCACCAGTTCTTAGGTACTCCCGCCATGTGAGGTCACCTCGTGGGGCGCTTGTGAGATTTAAGGCCTACCTTGTGCGCAGTTGAATTCTCGACTCTGTGCCGCAGTCCGTCGGTTCCCTATCTCCTGCTGGTTCTGTTTGCCTACTCGACGTCACCCGATAAGATTGTTTCATTATTTTATTTTGTTTTTGCGATGTCGAGTCTAGTTTGGTGTTTTTTTTTCATAGGTCATGTTTAAGTTGGAGGGCAAAAAGACTTCCAAGATGGGATGGCCCCCCCCATGCGACGGTGCCTTTGTGGCCGTAAGTACTCTGTCACCGACCAGCACGACCGTTGCCTCGCATGTTTTGGCCTGCTTCACGACATGGATTCGTGTGATGCCTGTTTCTCCATGGACTGCCGGGTCATCAGGCAACGCACTTGGAAAGTGGGGCAAGCTCCGCCGACTTTCGGGGGTCGGGCGCGCACTCTTCGGGCCAAGCCGCGGTCTCTCAGCCTTTCCTCCGGGTCTCCTCCCGGTTCTGTGCAGACTGAGGAGGAGGGGGCTTCTGCCTCTTCTAGCCCAGCCATGGCAGAGCCCCTCCGCGGTGCAGGAGGCCCGGTCTGTCTCCCCCAGGGGACAGACAGGAGGCGCCTCTTTGGGAATCGCCCCTTCAGGGGCAAAGGCTCCCCTGATGTCGCACCCATGGCTTGGAAGGCCTGGGTCGGCGCTGTCCTCGACACCGTCTGTTGGGACAGTCTTGGGCCTCGGCGCCGTTTGCGGTGCCGTAGGCCCTGATGACGCTGTTGTCAGTGCTGGTCCGTTGCTCTGCGCCGTTGCTGCTGTCGGCACCGTTCACAGTGCCATTGGGGCTGTCGGTGCCATGGGAAGCTCTACGGCGCCGTCCCTATCTGTTTCTTGCCCCAGCGCTGTGGTTGAGCATGGCGCCATGTCCAGTTCTGGAACATGGACACGGCCCCGTGGGGTTTTTGGACCTCGGTGCCATTTGCGGCGCCGAGTGCACTGTCTGGGCCATTGTGGGTGCTGTCTCAGTCCTCGGCACCATGGGACAGGTCAGCGTGTCATGGGGATCTCCGGCCTCAGCGCCAAGAGTGCGGTTGGAGCCGTGACAGGCTCCGGCTCCAAGGCTGCCGCCCTTGTTGGGGCAGTGTCCTCTTCTGGCACCGTTCGCGGTGCGGAGGGGGGCACCGTCGTCGACTCTGGTGCAGTCTCTGGTCCTGGTGCCCTGTTTAGTAGGGATGGCAGTGGGTGTCCACGCACTGTTTGGCACAGGACTTCGATCTCCGCCTCTTCGGAGGAGGAGTCGGACTCTGAGTCAGACGGGCAGTCTGGCTCTCTGGAGTTGGCTGCTGGCGTGAACACCCTGGTAGTGTCCTCGACAGGCCGGAGTCAGCTCCCCTCTGAGGAGCAGACAGTGACTTCCGGGGCTAGCGTCAGGGGTTCTGACCAGCAGGCAGTGGTGCAGGCCACCATTGCCCTGCAGCCTGGCCTAGGAGGGTTCTCTGACCTCTCAGTGGTGGTACCCCTCATGTGGTGTGCCTGGATCGCCCAACTTTGGGGCCGATCAGAGCACCCATGGGAGGGGAGGGTGCTGCTCCCTGAATAGCCCCTTCGGGGGCCAACCAGGGCTGTCAGCTGCCTAGGCTGGCTCTCTTGAGGAGGGCACGCTTGGATTCCGAGGGGTCAAGGGGCGTGGGGTCTGTGCAGCAGCCTTTTTCTGGAACCCACCTGGGCTCTGGGAGAAGCCGTAGTGTAGATCTCCACTCTTCCCCCTCGGTTTCCTTGAGAGGGCCCCGTTCTTTGGAGATAGGGTACTGTCCTTCTGGACCTACATGGCCCGGTCACCTCACAGGGGGGATTCTTCAGGGTGCAGCCTAGGCAGTACCAGTTTGGTTGTTCAGCTGTCGGCTGTGGAGTCTTTCAGAGTGCCTTCTTCCCCTAGGGCTCCCGGTGCGCTCCCTAGCCCAGGCGGAGGTCAACCGATCCCCGTTATCGGTTCTGCCCCTATTCCTCTGCGACATTCTCTTGTGCTCCCAGGCAATCACGGTCCTAGCGGGCCTCTCTCCTGGGAGCAGTTCAGAGCTCAGGCTGCTCACTTTCCCTCTTACGTTAGGGCGATGGACAGACAGGTTTTTCAACCTCCCCCTAAGCAGATAGCTTCTGAACCTTCGAGGTCCTCTGACTCTTCATCCCCCTCTTCTGGGGGAGAGGAGCCATCTTTCCATATCTCTCCAGCTGCTGATCTCGCTGAGCATCAGCAATTCCTCGTGAGGATGTTGGAGGACCTGCACATTACCCCTCCCACTCAACACAATCCAGAGCAATCTGCGCATGCCTTTCTAGGCGAGTTCAGTGAGGACACCCCTGTGGTGCCCCTGGCCTGCTCCCTTCGAAGCGTTGCAGGCGTCCTGGCAGAGACCCTTTTCCGGAGTTCCTGCCCCTAAGGATCTCTGCCAGTGGTATTGTGCCCCCCCCCAGAGTCTCCAGGTTCTTTGCCTCATCCTCAGTCAGGATTGACGCAACTGGACACTCCTGATGGGCTTTGCGCCCTTCACCGTGACTGGCCCCCAGATCAAGATTCCTCGGATTTTTACTTCTGGGGGAGGAGGACTTTCTACTCGGCATGGTTGCTGCTCTCTATTGCAGCACATCAGGACCACTATGCAACCTATGACAGGTTCTTTTGGTCCAGGCTGGGTCAGCTCCTAGCCTCCATGCCTGACACAGAGCAAATCAGACAAGCCATTGCACTCTCTGCATGTGGCCTGGAGCTAGCAAGGCACCAAGCAAGGGCATCGTATGACTCCATTGAGGTAGCTACTAGGATCGTAGGGACAGCGATCTGCACTAGGTGGACGGCATGGCTGCATCTTTTCCGGTTATCACCCTTGGCCCGGCGTAGGGTGATTAACTCCGCCCACCAGAGAACCTGTCTCTTCTCCCGTAGAGTGAGGCGGCGTCTGTCGGGGCAACTTCCTACCCCCTGCGGTGGGTCCCCGTGTCACTCTCCCCACACTCGGGCCTCTCCAGGCCCTGAAGGTTCTTCCTCTTAGTGTGTCACCCACTGAGAGCTAAGGGACTCAGTCCCTTAGGGTTTAAAACCTCCTTGGGGGCTCAGCACTCACCCAAAGGTGATGAATGGTGAAGATTGACACAGATAAGATATGGAAATTATGTACCTACCGTAATTCTGATCTTTCTGTGTATCTTCACCATTCATCACAATCCCACCCTCCATCCCCTTGGGGCCTCAGTCTTTGGGTCCCCCTCCCTCTCTGTGCCCCCTCTCTTGCCCCCCTCCTTTCTGTGAGTCAGGGGCAGGGTAAACTGTGGCACATGGGGGATAGTTTTTCTTTAGGGGTAGAGTGGTCAGGAGTGGGGGCACTCCTCCTTCAGTGCTTCGGCTCCACCCCTGTGGGGTGAGGGTTGGCAGTTTCCCCCTTTTCTTTCCTTCTCCCTGTCAATCCCTGATTTTCTCTGATTTCCTTGCCCTGTGGACATAGCCTCAATTAATTTAAGAAACTAGGTTTCTTGCACCAAAACCTCCTTTGAGGGGGGGAGATGTCCCTGTTTTCCTGTCTTTTCTTCCAGATTAGCCGATTCTGCTTTTAGGAGTTTTGCCAGTAATTCTGTGCCTGCAATTCTGGCAGTTAGCCTCTTGGCTACTCCTTTGCAGTTCCTATATACACTGGAGACAGGTCAAGGTTACAGGGTATGTTTCTCCTGTCTCTCCCCCCTCTAAATATTTCCTTACTTCTAAAAACCTTAACCTTCCCTCCTCCTTTCCACTTCCAGAGATTGGGGCCCCTACCCAATCCCTCTCAGCCTTCGAACTTCTTCTGTCCTCTCAGTCGTTTTATTTCTCCATTTAGTTTTATATCTTTTCCTTTGTCTGTCCCTTGGACTTCCTTGTCCCACCCTCCCAACCCTTTCTAACCTCTCGGTGACTCAGAACTGGCGGGAGGAGGAAATTAGGCTCAACACCTAACGGCCAACCCGCGAGCGCCACGCAGTTCGTCGGCCTCGAGGGCGGCGCCGATGGTGCGTCGACTCCGCCCATCCAAAAAAAAAAATCTCCCGCGGGGTCATGACCTTTGGCCAAGTACCCAAAGGTGATGAATGGTGAAGATACACAGAAAGATCAGAATTATGGTAGGTATGTAATTTCCATTTTGTAATTCTTGTAACTTTGGAAAGGATTAATATTTTTTTACCAAACCAGTGAAAGGCACCCCTCTGGCCCAAACCCTTTCTATCCTGAACATTTCAGAGCAAAATTCCAAACCATCTGGCCGCTTGGCAATGACAAAAAAACAGCCCCCCTCCGGTGGATTTCTTGGAGGGGAAATGGGTGACAGGACCCCAGACAACATGGGTTCATGAGGGGGAGGTCTTGCTAGAGAAATGTAGTTGACTTCTTAGACTGGGTGATTTGGACAGCAGATAAGGGACAAGCAGTAAATGTGGTATACTTGGATTTTAGCAAGGCCTTAGACTCAGTAACCCCCAGGAGGCTGGTGAAGAAGAAACGTGAGGGAAATATTGGCAATTTGGGTGGAGAACTGGCTGAGTGGAAGAACGCAAAGGGGTAGTAGTTAATAGGGAGTTTTCCGAGGTATGGGAAGTAATAACATAGTACCTTAGGGGTCAGTGCTAGGGCTGGTCCTTTTCAACATATTCATTTGTGACATAGGGGAAGGTATCAAGGGCAAGAGCTGCCTCTTCACAGATGACACAAAGATCATCAAAGGAATAAGAGAACTCTGGGAGGATCTTGGCAGGTTGGAGAGTTGGTCAAAGATCTGGCAGCTAGGCCTCCATGCAAAACAATGTAAAGTAGTAGTAAGTAGTAAAATAGTTTATTCTGTATTTCCAGAAAAGGATCGTCCAGTTGAGCCAAGGCTCATTTACAGTGGGGTCCCTGGTACAAATAAAACTGTTTCACATCTTTTTTTTAACTCTTTTCCCCTCCTGTTATGGTCTGGGGGGCACCTCTCAGGCATCCTGCCCATTTCTGCCCTGCCTGAAGTCCCCCTACCTGTGTCTCCTCTCTCCGTCTTCCTCTTATCCATGACTGGCACCCCCAGCTTAACCCCTCCGGGGTGGGGCCATCCCTCCTCTTTGGGTGCACTTAGAGACAGACTCCGACATGGAAGAGGACCTGGGTGGAGGAATCTGGAAGGTCAGGCAGGTTGGACCCGGCCATGGGCATGGGGGCAGGTGCTGTTGCCTACTCCCGCAGATCGGGTTTTTCCTTTTTCTGGTGATTTCTTGCCCCCCTCCCGTGCATGTGCACATCCCCAACGATTGGCGCGCAGCAACCCTTGCCTGCATCAGGGCATGCTGAATACGTGCAGCCGAGCGTACTGCAGCGCCCCCCCAGTCTCCACCAGGAGCCACTGGCATGCCGGGCGATCCCCAGTCACCCCACCTGGGGAGGAGAGCAGCCCATCAGGCACTCAATCCCCACCGACCCCTGCCGTCCCCCGGCAGCCCGAGCTCACTCCAGAAGCTGGGTCGCCAGCATGGTGTGAGGTGTGGCATCCAGCGCCACCGGGCCAGCACTCTGTTTCACATCTTTACGTACAAAATACAAACATACAGGATAATAATATAAAAATAACAATAAAATATGTCATACAGGCTATCCACATCATGCAAACTATTCACAACATGTTTTTGGCAACTAGGCATTGTTTACAAACCTATTTTTCAGAGAACTCCTGGGTATAGTTCCCTTTAAGGGTTGGCTTAGATGGCTTGATAGGTTGTTCCATAGTTTGGGGCCCATACAGAAAAAGATAAAGCTACCCTTGATGGTTTTCATGACTGGTACCGTGCGTTCGAAAACCCCAGCAGTACACAAGCCTTCTTTCACATTTCTTTTCTTCACCAGATCTAATAGATAATCGGGCACTTTTTTAAGGTAAGACATGAATCAAATAAATCATATGAAGATTTTGAAGCTGTGTTACTCTGATTCAGTTTAGAGCTTTGTAAAGAGAACAGTGGTGCGGCCTGTGGGGCATCCAGAATATACCACACAAACCTGTTCTACGTGACATCTAGTTTGTGCAGCACACTTCAGGATGCACCCCCATATACTATATCCCCATAATCAAAAAAGAGGATCACCATTGAATTTACAGATCTTACTTCGAGAGGGCTCTTGTAGTAGGTATTCACAAGTAGGACTAAGCCGCCAGGTGTCAGGACCCCACGGAAAAATCTCTAGCTAGCAGTTTCTGGTGGGGACTGCCCCCACATCAGGTGACCAATGTCAGCCTACGTCGGTATAAAGGGGTGGTCCCTGATGCCCACCCTCCAGTTCTTTCCTGCTGTCGGCTTGCGGAAGTACCTCACGGAAGAACAGCACTCGCTTATCTCACCATTTTGGATAAGTATAAATCTTTCTGACAATTTAATACCTTTTTCTGATAATTGTGTGTTACTACCTCACTGTGCATATCGTCCCCGACGCCATCGGAATCTCATAAGAACAAGTGCGACTCCTGTGGATCCCAGCTCCCTCAAAAGGACGGCCATTCCCTCTGCCTCTTTTGTCTAGGCTTAGACCACCACGCGGAGAAGCGTGAACACTGCCAAAAATTCAACCCTGCTACCCAGAAATGAAGGCAGCAGTCCCTGGAGGCCCACTTACTTAAAAAGAAAATGGCATTCATGGAAAAGGAACTGAAGAAATTGAGGCAGGCGTCAACTTCTCACGAGGGCCATCATAAGAAAAAGAGGGACAAAGAGAAACACCGGGATCAGGACACATCTTCCACAGCAGCCACGACTTCAGCTGGAGTTGCGGCTCTTCAGGTAACTTCCCCTCCGGGGGATCGTCCTTTGAGGCTGCCTTAGTGGTATCTTGGCTGGCGTTGACCCCCCCCCCCCGTTGGGCTTGTGCTCGGGCCCGCCGGGAGCCTCCAGGGCAAAGGAGGCCCGCACTCCCACTAAGGCCTCTAAACCCAGACCTACTGGTAAGAGTGCATCCGATAAACCAGGCATCGGCCCTACCGATGTCTGCCTGGACACGGCTGATAATTCGGATACCAGCACCCCCGTCGTTCGCCCAGCCGGTGACCCATGCCTGACGCCAGAGAGTCGCCGCAACACACACCCGTTGCGTTGCCCACTGAGGTTCCCGCGTCTCCTCTGACTCCTGCCGAGGAACTTACTCTTCCCTCCCTGGCTGGGGTCGATGAGCCTAGAATGCTGCCGTCGGGGGTGCCCCCTGACACCGGACAACCTGACATCACCCATAGGCATTCTGCTTCCTGACGATAGTCCTTCTACACCGTCAGAGCCATCCGGGCTTCAGACCCTCCTGCAGGTCACCCCTCGGGTCCTACGCCCTCCGGGTTGACACCTGACCCATCTGGTCTGCCCACAGGGCCAACACCTGGACCTTTGACTCCATTGGAGCCCCTGGCGCCAGGATACCCAACGCTGGCATACCCGACACCGCAGTATCCGGCTCATCAGCGCCACAGTACCCAATGTCGCACTACCCGACGCTGCAGTACCCAGTGCCTCAGTACCCAACACAAAGCCTTCCGCCATGTGATTATGGATACTGTTACTACAGGTTTCCAGGTTACCCATATCCGAGCCCCCCTCCTCCGCCTCCTCCACCTACCCCGCAGCCTCAGACTTGAGGGAGGTCTTGGCCTCCTTGTTGGCTGAAGTGAAGACACAGATCACCCAAGAGGTCGAGAAATGCCTACCGACGCTGGACCCCTCACGTCGGCGAGAAGAGACACCCCTACCTCTACCTGGCACCAGAGCTGAACCATCTAGTTCTTGGGCCAGGGAGAACACGCTTTCCCGTGAACCCCCAGAGAGGGCAGTCCTCCTCCTCTGCCTAGGGAGGACTCTTCTTCTCCTCCTTCTTCATTGGAGTCTTCAGACTCAGATTTGGATGCTGGACGCTCTGATCTAGAGGACGAGCCCTGTACTCCAGATAAACCCAGGCTGCAAGGTTCTCCGAAGTCTCCTCCGGAAGATCTTTCCTTTCTGGAGCTGCTAAAGAAAATCCGGGCCACCTGTGAGTGGCAATCAGTGGAGCCAGATCCCCAGCGTAAGAAGCTCGTGGCCCATCTGAACCTCCCGGAGACTTCTCCCACCCTGATTCCACCCTGGATAGAGCCTCATGTGGATCTTGTTTCCACTATTTGGAAGCAACCTTCCTCGTTAGCCCCCCTTCCTCAGAAGGCAGACAGGCTATATCAGGCTCCTGAGGGGAAGGACTTTCTCAGCCTTCACCCCAAGGCTGACTCGGTGGTGATTTGCACCGCACACGACCAATCAGCCAACCCAAAGCACCTCAGCTTGTCCCATCCTGACAAGGAGTCCCGTCTTCTGGACCAGTACAAGAAGAAGATTTATGCTTCTTCCACTCTGGGCTTGAGGGCCCTCAACTACGTCGGCCACATGGGGTATTACCAGAAGGCCATCCTTAGTCAGTTGGAATCAAAACTGGACTCCCTTCCAGATTCCCAGACCAAGCTGGAACTGGAAGATCTTGTCCGCTCCGCGTACTCGGCCTGTAGACACATGCTCTGTGCTACATATGACACGGTGGACACAGCAGGCAGGAACTTGGCCTTTGCCGTATCCTTGCGGCATCATGCTTGGCTCCGAGTGTCAGGTCTGGCCCCTGAAGTGCAGTCGGCTATTCACGATGCTCCCTTCAGAGGGTCTGTACTGTTTGGTGGTGCTGTCAAGGACATCATCACTGAGTTGCAGGAGAAGGAATTATCATTGAAGTCTGTTCAGGCAATGTACAAACCCTCTCTAGGGCAGAAACCATCCTTTCGGCACCCCAACCACCAAAAGAACAAACAGACGCAAGCCAGACATCCCAACAAATGTAAAGCCGCGTCAGCTGACAAGGCTTCCCCTAGCAAGAAAGCACCCAGAGCCTCGGCCGCTACCCTGTCCTCCGCCTCCTGACTCCCTGCCTCTCCCACTGCCTCTGTCCAGTTCAGAGGAACTGGTAGGGGGGAGAGTCTCCTTCCATCTACCGGGTTGGGAGAGGATAACGGCAGATGCTTGGGTGCTCCAGCTGATTTCAGCAGGACACTCAATAAAGTTCATTCAGAAAGTCCCTTGTAGACCCCCTCCTCCCTCATCCATCGTGCTCCCACACTCATCTGCAGTTGGACTGGAAGAAATCCACTCTCTTCTTCTGAAAGAGGCAATAGAAGCTTTCCCCTCCCATCTCCAGGGGACAGGTTACTACTCACACTTCTTCCTAGTACCAAAGAAAACCGGGAGAGAACAGACAGAACACCAGGAGGAAGGAGCTATTGGTATAACTAAAACTTCTCTACTGGGGGTAAGAACTAGATCTCTTGTACTGGGACCTTCAATTTAGGGTAAAAAAAAAAAAAGAGTTAGTGTGTTTGTCAGAGGTAGTTGAAGTAAATTGTTATCTGTTATCTGTGTACTTATCTAGGTGCTTGTCACAGGTGACAGAAGGGAATTGTTATCTGTGAAATTAACTAAGTGTAGAAATATTTGCAAAGTAGGGGGAGTGGCTTAGCTAGAAGGAGCCAGGTTAAGACCAGATATAAACACTGCCCTAGATAGCTTCTGCCAGAGAACAGACAGAACACCAGGAGGAAGGAGCTACTGGTATAACTAAAACTTCTCTACTGGTGCTATATTGCCCTCCTTCCCTCCCCTCCACCCTAAACCAGTTCTACTTTTATAGGCACAGGATTTAACTGACAACAGGAACTTCCTGTTTGGGAGCAGGAAGTGAGTGATCACAGAGCCACAAAAGACTCACCATCCTAGAAGGGCAAGAGTAGCTCTCCATTCCCCCCTAGCTGCTGGAGGTCTGACTCTGAGCAAGTAAGGAGACTACTGAGAAATACAGGAACTTCTTGTCTCAGAACAGGAAGATCAGGAGCTAAAAGGGTGCAGAGACAGTAAGTAAGTAGGGAGAGAAGGAAAAAAAGAAATAAACAAACAGAGGAAAAAGTAAGTATTCCAAATAACGGTTAGGGGGCCAGAAAAAAGACATGTTGGGAGTGGTGCAGTGCAGTGGCTGTGGAGCAGCAGTCTTCGGGAGATGTTCTGGAGGATGCAGTGTTGTCCCATCTACAGGCACCTATCTGGGCTGAGGGAGGAGGTTGCTCATCTCCAGGCTGAGTTGGCCAGGATTTGTGGGACTTCCTCTCCCACCCAGGGACCACCAGGGTCACTGTCGTTGCCACAGAGGTTGCCAAGAAAGAGGAGTGGTTGGACCACAGTGGGCTCAGGGAGGCTGAGGGTGGTGGAACAGAGGCGCATCCCTCAGTTGTACCTCTCACAATTTCTATGCCCGTTCTGGAAAAGTGTGGTTCCTCTATGGAGGCACCCACAGTGGAGACCAAGGAGGATGCTGGGAACCTCCACAAAGGAGACCCACAGGAGGGTGGCATGGGACCCCACAGGGGAAGGAAACAACTCCTGGTGGGGGACTCCATTTGTTAGCAAGGTAGAACTAGGGGAGGAAGGGGAGAGGGAGGTAAGGTGCCTGCTTGGCGCCATGGCTTGGAGGGACAGGGAGCGCATCCTCAGGATCGGAGGAGCAGCTACACAGGGGAGGGAGCTGGATGTCACTGTCCACCTAGGGACAAATGACCTGGCTAAGAAAGGGATCAGAGCAGTGCAAGAAGCATTTGTGGAGATGGGGAGGGGCACAAATAGCACACACGGTAACCTTCTCAGAGGTGTTGTCTGTCTATGGCATGGGTGAGGCTAGGGTGCTCCACACCATGGGATTCAATCAGTGGTTGAAAAACTGGTGCAGAGCTCAGGGATTTGGCTTCATTGGGGACTGGGGGTTCACGTGGAGGATGCAGGCCTATACTGGCATGATGGTCTGCATCTGTCCAGGAGGGGAACCACGATCCTAGGTGATAGGTTTAAATACTTCATTGACAAGCATTTAATCTAGCCAAGGGGGGAGGCACTGGAAAGGATCAGGGAAGTCCTAGCTCCCCCCAAAAAATATCAGGGTACTAAGTGAGGTAGAAACCAACATAGAGATGTCGATAGGGAGAAGTGCAGGGGTAAATGGAGAAAGTGACAAATGCAGTAAGGACAGAGATGGGGAAAAAAGGGGTAAGGCCATCAAGAAATGGAGAGTAATGAGTACCAATGCCCGTAGTCTGGGCAACAAGCGCCCTGAACTGGTGGCCTTGATGGAAGAGGGATGCCTGGATATCGTAGCAGTCACAGAAACATGGTACACCAAGAACCATGACTGGGATGTTAACATACCAGGGTACACAACCTACAGGAGAGACAGGGAGGGGGGGAGTCGCTCTCTATGTAGGGAAGGGATAAGCAAGTGAACAAAAGAGTAAACAGGGAGGAAGGAGGCACTGTGGGTCACCTTAGAGACTGAAATGGCACCACAATCTGCACAGGGGTTGTATAGACCCCCATGTCAGGGGAGGAATGGACAAGGATATGATAGAAGGCATACTTAGGATGGCAGAGAAAGGGGAGATACTGTTGATGGGGGACCTTAATATGTCAGATGTTAACTGGAGCACTGCTACGAGCCACGTCCAAAAGCAAGGCCATTCTTGATGCCCTTCAGGTGGCATGCCTCAGACAGCTAGTTTTGGAACCTGCTCGTGAGGGAGCAATCTTAGACCTCGTACTCTCAAATGGGGACAGTGAGAGGATCTCAGATCTAGAAGTGGGTAGCCATTTGGGAATAAGTGACCACCAAACAGTGTGGTTCACGATAAACTCAGCAACAGAGTCAAGCCATACAAAAGTGAGGGTTCTGGACTTCAGGAGGGCTGACTTTGTCAAGATGGGAGAGTGCCTTAGAAAAGCACTGGCAAACAGGCTAGAAGGAGGGGTGGAGCAACAATGGGGAAATATCAAAACTGCCATCACAGAGGCAACAAGCCTTTGTGTGAAGCAAATAAATCAAAACGAAAGAAAAAATCACTATGGTTGTCAAGAGGTGGCGGTGAAGGTTAGGGAGAAAAATATAGCATTTAGGAAGTATAAGAAAACACAGAAGGAGCAGGACAGAGAACTGTACCAATTAAGGCAGAAGGAAGCAGGGAGGGTAGTCAGAATAGCAAAGGCACAAACTGAGGAAAAGATAGCTAACTCGGTTAAGAAGGGGTTAAAACCTTTTATAGGTATATCAGGGAGCGTAGAAAGACAAAGGGAGGGATAGTGAGGCTGAATAGAATGGATGGTGGGTGGGCAGAGAGTGACAGTGAAAAAGCAGGGATACTGAGTGAATACTTCTGTTCAGTATTCACAAAAGAGGAAGTGGTGGAGGTGCCTAATCCAATTAACAGAAGCACTCTGGAGAGGAGGGGTTGATCCCAATCCTTTCACAGAAAAAAGGGTTCTGAAAGAACTCCTAAAACTGAAGGTGGACAAAGCAATGGGGCCAGATGGAATTCACCCCAGAATTCTAAAAGAATTAAGCAGAGAACTAGTGACACCACTGACTACCCTTTTTAACAAATCATGGGAAGATGGTGTGGTACCTGAGGATTGGAAGAAGGCGGATGTGATTCCCCTTCACAAAAGTGGGACCAAGACAGAGGCAGGAAACTACAAACCTGTCAGTTTGACCTCTGTAGTAGGGAAAGTGATGGAATCACTTCTGAAGGAAAGAATTGTTGAGTACCTAGAGGCCAGTGGGGCAGAGGACCCAAGGCAGCATGGGTTCACAGTGGAAAGGTCATGTCGGACGAATCTAATTGATTTCTTTGACTGGGTGACCAAAGTAGTAGACCAGGGAGGGGCTGTGGACATGGCCTACCTAGACTTTAGCAAGGCATTTAACACAGTCCCACACAAAAGATTAGTAGTCAGATTAACCAGCCTGGGAGTGGGTCCCAGGGTGGTAGCCTGGGTAAAACATTGGCTGAACAGCAGGACACAGAAGGTAATTGTAAATGGAGTCCACTCTGAAGAAAGAGGGGTTACTAGTGAGGTATCGCAGGGTTCAGTACTGGGTCCTGTCCTGTTTAATGTCTTTATAAGTGACATTGCAGAGGGACTGGAAGGAAAAGTATGCCTCTTTGCAGATGACACAAAGATCTGCAACAGGATTGATACACAAGAAGGCGTGGAAAGGATGAGAATGGACTTGGCAAGGTTGGAGGAATGGTCAGAAGTATGGCAGCTTGGATTCAATGCAAAGAAGTGCAAAGTAATGCACCTGGGAAACAAAAACCAAGGGGAAGATTACACAATGGGGGGGAGGTAGTAACAACAACAAAAATGGAAATAGACCTGGGGGTAATCATATCAGATGACCTTAAGGTTGGCAAGCAATGTGAGGAGGCGGTAGGGAGGGCTGGGGGATACTGGGATGTATAGGGAGGGTATCACCAGCAGAAAAGAGGAAGTTGTTATCCCCTGTACAGACAGTTGGTGAGACCCCATCTGAGTACTACATCCAGTTCTGGAGACCCCATCTCTGCAAGGACATAGACAGGATTGAGGCAGTTCAGAGGAGGGCAACTAAAATGGTGGAGGGTCTGCAAGAGAAGCCATATGAGGAAAGACTAAAGGAGCTTAATATGTATACCCTTGAGGAAAGGAGGGGGGGGACATGATAGAAACGTTTAAGTACCTCAGTGGAATCAACAAAGTCCAAGAGGGTAGCATCTTTCAGAAAAAGAGATGTGCAAGAACAAGGGGACACAATTTGAAGATAGAGGGGCGGCTCAGGGGCAATGTGAGGAAGTATTTTTTCACAGAGAGGGTGGTGGACACATGGAACAGCCTTCCTGAGGAGGTTGTGGGGTCTAAAACTTTGGGAGAATTCAAGAATGCATGGGACAGACATAAGGCAATTTTTGTGGGGGGTAGGAAGAAATAGGCTGTTGGTTAAATAGGATCTGCAGCTTATCCTCTAGGTAGGGAAATGGGCAGACTAGGTGGGCCAAGCGGTCTTTATCTGCCATCAAAGTCTATGTTTCTATGACCTGAGGCCCATCCTCGACCTCAGCTCCCTCAATCAGTTCCTGGAGTACAAATGGTTCTGAATGCTCTCCCTCCTGAGCCCTCTTCCCATGCTTCGGCCAGGCCTGTGGCTCTGCGCCCTGGATATGCAGGATGCCTACTTCCATATCTCCATTTGCCACTCCCACCTCAAGTACCTCTTCTTTTATTTTCAGGGGTCCCACTACCAGTTCAGGACCCTCCCATTTGGTCTCTCCTCAGTCCCCCGCCGAGTATTTACCAAATGCCTGGTGGTGGTGGCAGCTTTCCTGCTTACCAAGGGGGCCCAAGTCTTCCCCTGTTTGGACGATTGGCTTCTGGCAGCCCCGTCAAGGGAGGAACTCTTGGGCTCCCTTACCCTCACCCTTCAAGTTTTCTCTGACCTGGGGATTATAGTCAACCCGTTGGGATGTTTGGCTTGTGTCTGTTTGATTTCCCCATCGGAAGCTCTGATTAGGAGCACTACTTCACTAGAGGCAGTGTGGCTCTCCTAGCTCTCTGCTGCGGCCACTGCTGCTTTCCTTCCCTGATGCCTGGGTCACCCAAACCGGCTGAAGATTTCCCCTCAGAAGCTCTGATTAGGAGCACTACCTCACCGGAGGTGGCGCGGCTCTCCTAGCTCTCCGCCATGGCTGCCCTCCCCCAACACCTAGATCACCCAAACCATCTGAAGATTTCCCCTCGGAAGCTCCGATTAGGAGCACTACCTCACCGGAGGTGGCACAGCTTTCTTAGCCCTCTGCCACAGCCGCCACTGCCTTCCTCCCCTGATGCCTGGATCAGCCAAACCGGCTGAAGATTTCCCCTCGGAAGCTCCGATTAGGAGCACCACCTCACTGAAGGTGGTGCAGCTCTTCTAGCTCTCCGCCACGGCCACCGCTGCCTTCCTCCCTCGATGCCTGGACCACCCAAACTGCCAAAAATTTCCCTCGGGCTCAATTAGAGCACTACCTCCTGAAGGCGTGGCTGTCCTAGCTCTCCACTGCGGCCGCTGCTGCCTCCCTACCCCAATGCCTGGATCACCCAAACCAGCCGAAGGTAAAGCAGCATTCAAGCCCTTTCTGCGGATTCATAGCAGGCGCACAGATTGGGTAAAGGTGCAGTAGCCTGGCCAATCCACACTCTCTGGCTGGGTTTGTCCACTTGAAGCGCATTTTTTTGAATCGCAGCTCGCTTGGGTGGTCCTACAGCACTGCCTTAGGACCAAGCTGCTTGCTGTTGCTGGACTGATATTTCGGACTTACTGTAGTGGGGGCCTTGTAGCAAGGGGCTCAGTGCTGTGGGTCAGGGCTTATACTGTTTCAGCCTGTCTATGCCTTAAACTGCAAACTGCCTCCAGGGATTGTTTTAAGGTGGACCGGACAGTAGTGCCTGTACTCCTTGTACTAAAATTATTTAGTTTTGTTATTTCTA
The DNA here is from genome assembly GCA_016271365.2 of Neoceratodus forsteri. Taxonomy (NCBI): domain Eukaryota; kingdom Metazoa; phylum Chordata; order Ceratodontiformes; family Ceratodontidae; genus Neoceratodus; species Neoceratodus forsteri. The sequence continues at coordinate 166,636,273 of JADMNL010000025.1, read as the reverse complement.
CGTGGTCAGTACAGGGCACTGTTATCTCGTGGGTGGGAAATGTTGTGTTTACTGTCTACTACTGGGGAATGCTGATAGTGCTAATGTATGCCTAGACAGGAATTTCTTGGGCTGTGTACAGTTAGTAGCTAGCATTTTCTCAGTCCCAGCTGGTCGGGACTTCCCTGTCTGTTTACCTTCCTGCCAGAACCTGCTCTTAATTTGTCCCTTTGTCTTGCTATCTTCCCTCTTTCCAGATGCCCCACACCTACTGCTTACTAGCCCTTTGGTTGCTAATTGACCTTGGCGCCTACCCCCCACCTGCTTTTCGTCCCGGTATGCCCCCCCCCTCCTCTATTTGTCTGCTCTTAATTAATTGAAACCTCTCGCCTTTCTTCCCTCAGATTTCCCCTCGGAAGCTCTGATTAGGAGCACTACCTCACCGGAGGCGGCGCGGCTCTCCTAGCTCTCTGCCACGGCCGCCGCTGCCTTCCTCCCCCAACGCCTGGATCACCCAAACCGGCCGAAGGTAAAGCAGCATTCAAGCCCTTTCCGCGGATTCATGGCAGGCGCACAGATTGGGGTAAAGCTGCAGTAGCCTGGCCAATCCACGCTCTCCGGCTGGGTTTCTCAACTCGGAGTGCATTTTTTTTGAATCACAGCTCGCTTGGGTGTTCCTACAGTACTGCCTTAGGACCGAGCTGCTTGCTGCTGCTGGACTGATATTTTCGGCCCACCTGCCCTCCCCCACTAGTTAAATACTCCTCCTCCCCCTCTCTGGTCCCTATCTACACCCTATATATTTTTTTATTTTTATTTATTTATTTATATAAAATCGCGGAATTACAACCCTTTGAGTCAGGGACTCATTTACAAAAGCTCCACGTCATACATTGAAAGAGGACAAATGTAGAGTATAATAAGTACAGTGACAAAATGGATAATACATACACAGAGCAAACACCAAAGGTGTGTAATTGTGAATCCTAAATTATAGCTGTCCTGCTGCTGCCACCCCCACCCCTCTTATAGTGACAACCACCTCTGTGTTACCCAACTCCCCTGAGGCTACGTAGTCTCGATTTAACTCTGTTTGCTGAGGGCTAAGTACTCTCTATTTAACACTGTTTCCTTTTCCTTTATCCTCAAAATGTTTTTTAACCAACTGGCATTTACACCTACCAACATGAATTACTACTTGCTACTCCTCTTGGTTGGATCCCTATATGTCTTGCATTGTGCAACCGATGGATGTTCCACCATTCTATCAGTGGATCAATTGTGACTACACAACTTCACTGAGCCACACCAATCCCCAGACACCCTTCCCTCTACTTTCAGACCCGAGTTGCCCAACCTACCTTTTATGACCTACGCCTCACTGGCCCTATCAAACATAGAGCAATGTCTGATTGGCCTGTTTGTCCAGTCCTTCACCCTCCAGTCGCCCTGCTACCCCTCATCCTATGTTCATCTCCTATCTCTCCTTCTTATCGCTGGTGACGTGGAAAGCAACCCAGGACCGACGAACACCCACATTGATTCCCCTAATGTGACTTGGGCAGGGCATAATGGCCTTCATGTTGCACACCTAAATGTATGCAGCCTATCATCCAAACTCTCCGAGCTCCAGGCTTGGGTGTCCCTATACAAACCTCACATCCTAGGCCTGTCTGAAACCTGTATGAAACCATCGATTGCTGATGATTCTTGCCTACTCCCCGACTACTACTTACTACGCCATGACGTACCAGGGAGAAAGAGGGGTGGAGGCGTTGCGCAGTATGTGCTTGACCACATCACAGCCACTGTCTTATCCAGCTCTCCCCCCACCTCGGTAGCGAGTGGATTATTGCTGAAATTATCCTAGGCAACACTAAGAAGCTTTACATAGGCTGTTGTTATAACCCCCCCCCACAGGTGGGGCCCAAGGCCTATCCAGCTTCCTAGATGGCCTTGCATGTACTTCCCCTCAAGGGACACCATTCTACTTGGGGATTTCAACCTCAGTTGGACGGAACCCATGGCACTTGACCTCATGCATCTCCTAAAATCTCACCACCTTGGGCAAGTTATCTCCTCCCCCACAAGGCTTAATACCCGCACTCACAACTATTCCACCCTTGATTGGATTTTCACCAACCAGGCAGAACTTGTCCTTCAGCTGGTACAATGTCTGAGTCTATCAGCGACCACTCCTCGACCTACATCATCCTCTCCTCCAAATATAACCACCCTCCGCCTAAGCTTCTGTCCTTCAGAAAATTTGACTGCCAAGACCCCTCATCCATTCTCGAGGAAGCCTGCAACTTAGACTGGTCAGAGCTCTTCTCTTGCTCAGACGTCTCCACGGCAGTCACCCTCTTTACAAATGCCCTCCTCACATTCCAGGACAGGCACTTCCCCATTACCACAAGAAGGGCCAGGTGAGGAAATACCCGCTGGATATCCAAGGAGCTACTGACCCAAATGAGACTCTGTGACAAGGCATGGAAAGCCTATAAGGTATCCCCATCTACGGAATGCTTACAGGCATTTGCACAACTCCTGCAAACATGCAGTAAAGTCCCCTAAGTGCAAATATTACACCAGACTACAGTCGGACTCGCTTGACAACCTACACAGCTTTTTGGGCCTCCATAGGGTCCCTCCTGACCCCTAAATCTAACAAACAGATAACCCAGCTAAACTCCCCCACTGGCCCCATTACCAACCAAGGTGTGATCATGGACACCTTCATCAAAATGTTCGTAGCTCTCTCTCATACCTTAGCAAACTCCCTGCTCACCCTCAGTCCACCAAAAAACCCTCAACCCCCTTTTTTTTTTTACTTCAGGTCAGTTAGTCTAATTACCACCGCAAAAGTGCTGAAGATGCTACCAACAAAAGGCAGCCCAGGCAGTGATGGACTTTATCCTGCCTTCTTGAGACTGCTCTCCCCAACCATTGTTCAACCCCTTGCCTACATTTTCAACCTTGCCCTTTCAAAGTCAGTGGTACCCAGTGCATGGAAGCACGCCAACATTGTGCCCATTCTAAAGGCTGGTGACCCCCCACGCCACTAAGAACTACAGATCCATCTCCCTCCTCCCTCACTTGAGTAAACTCCTGGAGAAAATATTTCACCAGCAGCTGTCTGATCACCTAGATAAATATCACATGCTCAGCTCTCACCAGCACGGCTTTCATAAATTCCACAGTACTTCTGCCCTTGCCGTCTTCACCAATCAAATCCTCAGAAACATGGACAGGAGCAATGCCACAGGTGCAGTGTTTGTGGACCTTTTGAAGGTTTTCGACCTTGTTGTTCACCATCTCCTCTACTCTGCCCTACTAAATTTTGGCTGCTTATCGGAAACTGTTACATGGTTCTGCAGCTACCTCACTAATTGGTCCCAGTCTGTACTGATTGGTAATACCTCCTCTGCTGCCCTGCTCATCCACACAGGCATACCACAGGGCTCTATGCTTGGGCCTCTGCTCTTCTCCATGTTTATAAATTATCTCCCTGTGGATAGCTTAACCTGCGAAGCACTCCTCCATGCTGATGACCTTGTTATCCACCACAGGGACAAATCCCTTTTATCCTTATCTGCCACCCTCACAACTAACTATGGAGCAGCCCAGAGGTGGTACCTCTCAAAGAAACTTCTCGTAAATGGAAAAAAAAACAAAGCAATGCTATTTGGCTCCAAGCCATTTCTAGCTAAAGTCTCAAAATCAGGGATCTCACTATCAATCACCACCCCTGCTAGCCCACCCCTTGAGAATGTACCCACCTTAAAATACCTAGTGTGATGCTGGACCCATCCCTCACTTTCAATGAGCACACCACCATCATTACAAAGAGAATTCACCAAAAATTGGGGGCTGCCTACTGCTTCTGTCAATTCCTGACCTCCGAGGCCCACCTAGCTATCGCTAGAGGCAATATGCTGCCTCTACTCGACTGTTGCTCACCTGTTTACTCCACCATGGCCCACTCTTTATTCTCCCGACTGGTCCCCACTTACAATGCCTCTGTCACTTTGTCCTCCTAACCCCATTCTCCACTCATCACTGCTCATTGTACCAGTCCCTAGGCTGGCTCCCTCTCCAAGGTTGCTTTGACCTCGCTATGGGTAATTTGGTAGATTGCTAACTCAGGAACTCTCAAGTCACCCTACTCCACCCTCCTGGCCCATAGGGTGGCCCCCCAACACCTGAGGGACTCCTCCATTCCCAAACAGGTAATTCCTCATACCTCTACAGTCATGGGCAGCAAAGCCTTCTCTGTCTCTGCCCCTGCTGTCTGGAACCGTCTCCCTCCATCAGTCAGGCTATCTCCCTCTCACCTGTCTTTCAAATCCACCTTCCAAGACTGGCTCCTTTCTGCGACCACATACAGCTGCAGCTGATACTCTATAATTAGCCAGGGCCTAATGCCACAAACTGTAAATTTGTGCACTCGCACACTTGTTTTGATCCTATAGAGTATCATACACTTGCACTCTGTTGTAACAAAGAATGTCAACTGTACATTTGTATATATTATTGTTTTCCTCACCTCCACATGCTCGGAGTGAGTATTGTTTTCTATGAACCTGTATGTATTGTTCATCTATCTGATTTTCTTGTTGATGCCACCCTGTGGCCTTGGTCGTGCCTGAAAATGGTCCTTTGGATCAGTGTACCTACCCGGTTACCAAAGACATAAATAAATAAAATAAACTTTGTCAAGTCCCATCTGATCACTTGCCAATGGCTGCAGTTCATAGGAGCTGTGTTGGACACGACCCTATGGTCGGAGCCAGGAAGGTCATCCGCTTTCTTAGCCTAATGGCAGCCACCATCTCTACCGTCCAACTAGCTCGTCTCCATATGAGGATCACTCAGTGGACTCTAGGACTCAGTGGCTCAGTCTCAGGATGACCTGGGTCATGAGATCCTGGTGTCAAACCCAGTGGTCAGAGACTTGCAGTGGTAGATGGTTCCAGAACACCTCAATCAGGGGACCCCATTCTGTACCGCCCCACCCACCCAGACCTTGACTACAGATGTGTCAGGGGCAGGCTGGGGTGCCCAACATGGGTCCCACCAGACTCGGGGCAGCTGGTCTCAGTTTGAACAAAGACTCCACATAAACGTCCTCGAGCTAAGGGTAGTCCTCTGTGCACTCCAGGCTCTTCTCCCAGTTGTTCTTCCCGGTCACCTCCTCGTACAATCAGACAACATGTGTGTTGTCTGGTACCTCAACAAACAGGCGGGAACTCGTTCCTATCCCCTCTGCAGGGAAGCAGTGAGAGTCTGGTACTGGACGTTCCAGCACAGCCTCCATCTGACGTCTGTCCACGTGCCAGGAATGGAGAACACTCTCGCGGACGCCTCAAGTCGCTTGTCAGCCAAGTCTCATGAGTGGGAACTCAACCAGGTTGTGGTAAACGACATCTTCCAGCACTGGGGGACTCCTCAAATGTACCACTTCGCCTCCCCTGACAATGCCGAACTTCCCGTCTAATGCCCACTTGCTCGTTCACTCCAGGGCGAGACGTTTTTTGTCAGGACGCGCTGTCTCTGTGCTGGAAGGACAGATTTGTTTACGCCTTCCCTCTGATCCCGAGAGTGCTCAACAATCTACAGTCAGAGGGAGCGCGGATGATCCTCATCACACCTTTCTGGCCGAGGCAAACCTGTTTTTCTCTTCTACAACAGTTTTCCAAGGAACCTCCTCTTCCTCTACCACTGTCGCAGCACTTGCTAACCCAGGATCAGGGGACCCTGGTCCATCCAAGCCTCAGGTCCCTTCACCTTCACGCGTGGCCCCTTCAGACGTAGCTAAAGCTCACTTTGGAGTTTCCCCCGTGGTAGCAGACATCCTGGTGGAGGCCAGAAAGCCTTCCACCAGGTCGACTTACGCCATGAAGTGGAAGCGCTTCACCATCTGGGCGGGTTGTAGAAACCTAGAACCCTTTTCTTGCCCAGCCAACAAAGTCTTGGACTACCTTAGGCACCTGTATGACTTGGACCTTAGTTACTCATCAGTGAAAGTACATATGGCAGCCATTTTGGCCTACCATATCCCTTTCGGAAGCAGGACGTTTGCTCAACTAGAAGTTTCTAAGACTTTTCTGCAAGCGATCCTACACCTAAGAAGTCCGATCCGCAACCCTGCTCCCCCTTGGGACCTAACCTTCATCTTAGAGAAGCTTACTCTACCTCCCTTTGAACCTGTAGCTGAGGCAGAGCTCAAGTTCCTTTCTTGGAATACATTTTTTCTGGTGGCCATTACCTCAGCTCAGAGGATTTCTGAGCTACAAGCCCTAATTTGTAAAATCCCCTATTTGATTTTCCACAAGGATAGGGTGGCCATGCGCACTAATCCCAAATTTCTTCCAAAAGTGGTGGCTGAATCTACTCTGAATCAGTCCATCAAGCTTCCGGCATTCTTCACGGAGCACTCCAATCAAGGAGAGTACATCCTTCATACCCTGGATGTACATAGTATTCTGAGATACTACACTCACAGGACTAAGGATCTCAAAAAAACAGACCAACTCTTTGTGGCCTGTGCTCACAAGAGAGAAGGCAATCCTGTTTCCAAGCAATGCCTTTCTAGATGGTTGGCCAATTGTATCACTTTCTGTTACGACAAGTATCACAAGACCCTTCCGGGTTAGGTCAAAGGCCGTTCTACAAGTGGGGTTACGGCCTCTACTGCTTGTTTTAAGAATGTGTCAGTGGCTGAAATCTCTGCAGCCACAACCTGGACTTCTGTCCACACCTTCACAAAACATTACAGTTTGGACATTGCCTCTTCTACAGGGACTCCTCTCATGATCCCTGTTTAGAAGCTCAGCCTTTGTGGATGATGTTTCCTCATCCCGCTTTTCTTATTATTCCAGACTGCTTGGGACTCAGTCCTATTTGTGAACACCTACTGCAGGAGCCCTCTTGAAGTAAGAAAGTACAGTTACGTAAGAACTTACCGTAACAGTGGCTCTTCGAGAGAGGCTCTTGCAGTAGGTATTACCTTCCCTCCCTCCAACCCCTCAGTTTCTTCTGTTTCGAATGGGGGGGCATATCCTCTTCTCTCTGTCAGACCTTTGGCTCCTGGCAGGAAAGAACGGGAGGGTGTGCATCGGGGACCACCCCTTTATACCGACATCGGCTGACGTTGGTCACCTGGCGTGGGGGCGATCTCCGCCAGAGACTGCTAGATATAAATTTTTCCGTCAGGTCCTGACGCCTGGCAGCTTAGTCCTACTTGTGAATACCTACTGCAAGAGCCTTTCTCGAAGATCTACAGTTACGGTAAGTTCTTACGTAACTGTACTTTTGCTGCCTAGCATACATTGGAATACAATCTCTGTGTTTATACAAGGCACCCAGTTTCTTGTTTAACTTCCCAATTAGAAATTCAATGTGTGTATACCATTTGCATCAAGGATTGACCCAAATTCCCAGATATTTATAGGAAAATATTTATAGGTAAAGTGAGGCACATTTGGAAGAAAACCCAAGAGTGCATTATGAAATAGGGATAGTGGTGCTGGAAAGCACCATGGAGGAAAAGAACCTGGAGGTTATGATATCAGAGAGCCTAAAAATAACAGTACATTGTAATAAAGCTGTGGGTAAGGCAAACAGGATGCTGAGTTGCATAGGGAAGGGAATAAGCAGTAGAACTTGGGAAGTGATCCTCCCATTGTACAGGTCACTGGTGCGACCACACCTGGAATACCGCACAAGGTACTGAGGTCCACAGCTGAGGAGAGACTGCAGCAAGGTGGACACAGTACTGTGCATGGCAACCAAGATGGTCCATGGACTAGGGAACAAGACATACAAGGAGAGGCTTCGCGGTTATCTAGGTGTTTGTCTGAGTTGGCCAAAGAGAATTGTTATCTGTGCAATTATTTTGGTGTAGAAGGAGCTGTAAAGTAGGGAGAGTGGCTTAGCTAGAAGGAAGTCAGGTGTTTTGGATTTAAAAACTGACCTAGATAGCTTCTGGCAGAGAGCAGGCAGAGAACAGCAACAGGAAGGAGCTGCTGTTATAACTATACTTCTCTACTGGGACTAAAGAACTAGAACTCTGCTACTGGGACCTTCAATTTAGGGTAAAAAAAAAAAAAGCGTTAGTGTGTTTGTCTGAGTTGGCTGAAGTGAATTGTTATCTTTGCAGTTATCTAGGTGTTTGTCTGAGTTGGCTGAAGAGAATTGTTATCTGTGCAATTATCTAGGTATAGAAGGAGCTGTAAAGTAGGGGGAGTGGCTTAGCTAGAAGGAAGCCAGGTGTTTTGGATTTAAAAAACTGACCTAGATAGCTTCTGGCAGAGAACAGCAAGAGGACTGGTTGAAAAACTGGTGCAGAGCTCAGAGATTTGGCTTCATTTGGGTACTGGGGGTCCACCTGGAGGGATGCAGGCTACTGGCACGATGGTTTGCATCTGTCCAGGAGGGGAACCAGGATCCTAGGTGATAGGTTTAAATGCTTCATTGGCAAGCATTTAAACTAGCCAAGGTGGGAGGACTGAAAAGGAGAAGGGAAATCCAAGCCCCCCCAAAAAAAAAAAATCAGGGTAGTTAGTGAGGTAAATACCAAGATAGGGCAGTCGATAGGGAGAAAGACAAGGGTACATGGAGAAAAAGATAAAGGCAGTAAGGACAGGGATGAGGCAAAAAGAAGCAATAAGGGTATAAAAAAATGGAGGATAATGAGTACCAGTGCCCATAGTCTAGGTAAAAAGCTCCCCAAAATGGTGACCTTGATGGAAGAGGGATGCCTGGATATCGTGGCAGTCACAGAAACATGGTACACAGAGAACCATGACTGGGATGTCAACATACCAGGGTACACAATCTACAGGAGGGACAGGGAGGGTAGAAGAGGAGGAGGAGGAGGAGCTCTCTATGTAAGGGAAGGGATCAAAGCAACAGAACTAAAGGGTAAACAGGGAGGACAGGAGGCACTGTGGGTCACCCTGGAGACTCAAAATAGCACCACAATCCGCACAGGTGTTTTATACAGACCCCCGTCTCAAGGGGAGGAAATGGACAAGGAAATGATAGAAGGCATCCATAGGATAGCAGAGAAACGGGAGATACTGTTGATGGGGGACCTGAATATGCCAGATGTTAACTGGAGCACCTTTGTTGCAACCACATCCAAGAGCAGGGCCATTCTCGATGCCCTACGGGGGAATGCCTCAGACAGCTAGTTTTGGAACCCACTCGGGAGGGAGCAATCTTAGACCTGGTACTCTCAAATGGGGACAATGAGAGGATGTCAGATCTAGAAGTGGGTAACCATCTGGGAGCAAGTGACCACCAAACAGTGTGGTTCACGATAAACTTACTGTAGAGTCAAGCCATACAAAGGTGAGGGTACTGGACTTCAGGAGGGCTGATTTTGTCAAAATGGGGAAGTGCCTCAGAAAAGCACTAGCAAATGAGCAAGAAGGTGGGGTGGAGCAACAATGGGGAAACATCAAAATCGCCATCACAGAGGCAACAAGCCTTTGTGTGAAGCAAATAAATCAAAACAAAAGAAAAAAACACTATGGTTCTCAAAAGAAGTGGCGGGGAAGGTTAGGGAGAAAAAGATAGCATTCTGGAAGTACAAGGAAACACAGAAGGAGCAGGACAGAAACCTGTACCAGTTAAAGCAGAAGGAAGTGGGGAAGGCAGTCAGAATAGCAAAGGCCCAAACTGAGGAAAAGATAGCCAGCTTGGTTAAGAAGGGGGATCAAACCTTTTTTAGGTACATTAGGGAGCAAAGAAAGACTAAGGCAGGGATACTGAGGCTGAATAAAGAAGAAGAAGAAGAAGAAGAAGGTGGTTGGGCAGAGAGCGACAGCGAAAAAGTAGGGATACTGAACGAATACTTCTGCTCAGTATTCACAAAGGAAGAGCAGGGGGAGATGCCTAATCCAGTCAATAGAAGCACTCTGGATAGGGGAGTTGATATTAGTCCCTTCATAGAAGAAAGGGTTCTGAAAGAACTCCTAAAACTGAAGGTGGATAAAGCAATGGGGCCTGATGGGATTCACCCCAGAATTCTAAAAGAACTAAGAGAAGAACTAGTAACACCACTGACTACCCTTTTTAATAAATCATGGGAGGATGGTGTGGTACCTAAGGAGTGGAGGAGGGCAGATGCGATTCCCCTTCACAAAAGTGGGAGGAAGACAGAGGCAGGAAACTATAGACTTGTCAGTTTGACCTCAGTAGTAGGGAAAATGAAGTAATCACTTCTGAAGGAAAGACTTGTTGAGTACCTAGAGGCCAGTGGGGCACAAGACCCAAGGCAGCATGGATTCACAGCAGGAAGGTCATGTCAGACAAATCTAATTGATTTCTTTGACTGGGTGACCAAACTAGTAGACAGGGGAGGGGCTGTGGACATGGCCTTTGACACAGTCCCGCACAAAAGATTAATAAACAAATTAGCCAGCCTGGGAGTGGGTGCCAGGGTGGTAGCCTGAGTAAAACACTGGCTGGACAACTGGAAACAGAGGGTAATAGTAAATGGAGTCCACAGTGAAGAAAGGGGGGTTACTAGTGGGGTACTGCAGGGTTCAGTATTGGGGCCGGTCCTTTTTAATGTCTTTATAAGTGACATTGCAGAGGGACTGGAAGGAAAAGTAAGTCTCTTTGCAGATGACACAAAAATCTGCAGCAGGGTTGATACGCAAGGTGGGATGGAAAGGATGAAAAGGGACTTGACAAGGTTGGAGGAATGGTTGAATGTATGGCAGCTTAGATTCAATGTAAAGAAGTGCAAAGTAATGCACCTGGGAAACAAAAACCCAGGGGAAGAGTACACAATGGGGGGTGAGATACTGACAACAAGAAAAATGGAAAGGGACCTGGGAGTAGTCATATCAGATGACCTAAAGGTGGGCAAGCAATGTGAGAAGGCAGTAAGGAGGGCTGGGGGGATACTGGAATGCATAGGGAGAGGCATCACCAGTAGAAAACAATAAGTTTTTGTCCCTCTGTACAGACAGTTGGTAAGACCACATCTGGAGTACTGTGTACAGTTCTGGAGACCCTATCTCTGCAAAGACATAGACAGGGTGGAGGCTGTCCAGAGGAGGGCAACGAAAATGGTGCAGGGTCTGTACCAGATGACATATGAAAAAGACTAAAGGAGCTTAAGATGATAGTCTCGAGGAAAGGAGGGAGAGGGGACATGATAGAAACTTTCAAATTTATTTATTTATTGAATTTTGTTGATCCGTAAACCCACTGGGCCTAGAAGTCCCTTTTCAGGAGGCGACCGGGAAGTACGGAAGGTGACCAACTGAAATTGAACCACACTAAGCTGTTGGTGGTATTTTTTAGTGAATGGGGGAAATTTGTCCAGGACACCAGGGAAATTCCACTACTGGACTGTAGGGAGCCTCACTGGCTGTGAGCATGGCCAGTCTGCCTGAGGAGCTGAAGGTGCAGGATGCTGTGGAGTTTCAGGGTATGGTCTCGGCCTTGTCCTCCCTTGAATCAGAGACTGAGATTTATTTTGATGCAAAGGATCCGAAGGAGAGTGTGAGGATGCCTGACACCAAGCAACTGGATATAGATTGTGATAATATGGAAGACAAGATGAAAGATTCTCTCATGGAGAAATCCGCTGTGGATTTACAAAAATTGATACATGTAGAGGAATTTTTATTTCAAGAGAGACGGATGCAACTACAACAAGCACTGGATAAGGCATCTTCTAAGATTGTGGTACCATGTACAGAAACAGATCTTCTTGGGGATGAATCTGATGGCCCGATAACTTCAGCAACCACTGCTCACATGCAGGTAAAGCCTACCTCTGTTATCTACCAGACATCTGCTCAGATGCAAGGTAAAGCAACTGTATTTACTTTCGATAGTAACCAAGTAATTACTAAGACTGCACCTGCTAATGATAATTTGTTGATCAACTTACCCGGTGTGTCCTTCTTGGCAAAGCCGTGAGCAGTGGGAAAGAACAGCATAGATTGCAATAAAAAGTTACAACATAATGGGACTGTGTTTGAGGACTTTAATGCTAATGATGGGCTAAAAAGGGAGATGCGCCAGATAAGGCCATAAGGTGGGTCTGTGAGTGGGACTGTCCAGAACCTGGATACTGCTTCTCAGCCCCTGAAGCTGGATAATTCAAGAATCCCCATTGAGGAATTACAGGACAATAGTGAAGAGCTAGATAAAACTCCCGGTAAATGCCTCCTAGCTCAAGACATATGGAATCCTTCAGAGGTAGAGAGTGGGAATGTGACTGGTACAAGAATACTGAGAGATACTGGAGGTAATATGGTTAAATCAGCTGGGGGAGAATTTACTGAAGTTAAAAAGAAACTGGATGATTTTAAAAAGAAACGGGACTATGTGCTATCACATAATAGGAATATCCAGGAAAATAAAGTATCAAGTACAATACAGACCCAGGTCCCATTTGATTTTCCTCGACCAAATTCAACGGTTTCCGCCATAAAAAAGGCCTTTGGGTTAGCATGAAAATGAGGAGAAACCGTAGACCGTTACGGCCCTGAAAGGTGCAGGTTGGATATGTGATGAGAAGGAAAGATGGGTCCCTGACCCTACATGGGACAATACATCCTTTGCGCAATCCTCCACAGGTATGGAGTGGCAGCCTTTCCCAGTTGGAAAAAAAAGCAGATTTAAGCAAGATAGAAGATCATAGTACCCCACTGGATGGGCATACTATGGCACACATTTTGCACCTAAGAATATGTGACCCTGTTGTATAACACCTAAATGACATTGCAGTCCGTATTACTACAGAACCACAGGTAAAAACATCCAGTAATAAATGCACAGCAAGTTGTTTAGCATGAAAATACTGTTAAACCCCTTCCACAAACTCCTACGCTCCCTACAGCAGTAATAGAAGACGATAGTCCTGAAGAAGTACCTCTGTTGCCTGATGAACCACAGAAGGACTTGCCTCAGCGACCACTTCTTTCAGAACTTTTTAAAACAAATACAACAGAGCCGCTACCGTGATGCCATGCTGTACGGCTGAAATATAAAAGCGGTCTGGACACACATCCTGACAGGCAGTATGTTGGAAAAACTCTTATCAAAGAGCCCTTAAGGTTTTACTCTGTGGATGTGTTCGCTTTCATCCATATCTCTGATGAAGATATCTTCGATATTAGTTTTCGATCTGCTAACCTGGATTTTTTTTGGACACGTTATAATCAGGTGAAAACATCTCCATTATGTATTCCTTTTACAGCTATCCCATTGACTAAACCACTAGCTAAATCTGTTACTATTATGTTTCGCAACGAGAATGTACCTGTCAGTGACATCAACCACTGGCTTCAACAGAAATGCCAGGTGTTAAGTGCCCCGGTGGCCATCTTGGATGAGGAGCAATTTTGGACCGGGGGGGGGGGTGGAAATTTCAGGTAAAGTTACATCAAACCAAGGATGGTATTACCCATATACCAAACTGCTTCTTTCTAGGCTGTGACAGAGGAGTGTGCTGTTAACCAGGGCATGTTATTAGTGTGGCTCCAGAACACACTCATCCAGTGTGCGTGATAAGCTTCGGTGCAGCTTCTGTAATGAGGTGGGACACATCAATTCACACTGTACAAACTACTTTCGGTATAATCTATGTGAGGAACAGGGGCATCTCCACAAAAATTGCCCATGGGCTGCGGCTAACAAAACACATTCCGTAGACCCTGAAGATCTGATTAATGAAGCACAAGCTGGAGGTAATTCGGATTCTAACCCCCCCTCAGGATTTTCCAGATACAAGGAATATACCTGATACAGTACCGTCCAAGCCTACAATGGGGGAGATGACCCCCCTAGATCGTGGTTCGGGTCCAAACGAAATGGGAGGGCCAGAGAAGATATCCCTTCTATAGCCGTTTTGTTATGCTGACCCACTAGTCCAATCCAGTAATCCAGCCAAAATGGAGGTAGTGACCCCACCTACGGAATTTCTCCCTGTTACACAGAGATCATCTAGAAGGCTGCTTAAGGAAAATTTGACTCCGAGAGTGAAGACGAGAAATCAGTGTGAAGTATTGGAGCACGGGCCCTGGGGGGCTCGGAATCTGAAGACGACTCTAAGGAAGCGATGGAGTTGGGAAACCACTCATCCCCAACCTACAGAAAAACTACATACAGGGAAGAAGGAATAAAAGAGACTGAAAATTAACCATGGGGCAATACAACTAATTAGTGACTCTATTAGAGTGGCATCAATTAATTGCCACAGTCTGTTGAATACACAAAAACGTCAGGCCATGTTTCAACTGTTCCTTGACCTTCTGGTGGGTATTATTTTTGTTCAAGAAACGTGGATGACTTCAGTTTCCCAGCTCAAATTATGGAAGTCAGAATGGCCCTGGGGACCATCTTATTGGTCATTTGGGGTAGAGAAGGCATATGGGATTGGTATCCTCTTTCATGGGATCCATTTCTCCTTGTTCCGCCTACTAGATTTTGTCCCAGGGAGGGCAATTATTCTGGATGGTTATATAGGCACAGACCCATGTCGACTAGTTAACATTTATGTTCCACAATTAAAAGCAGATAGGATGACTCTCTTGTCTTAACTATGCCCTTATTTGGCTACGGCAAAATTAATTATTTTTGGGGGTGGATTTTAATTGTACCTTGTCCTTTCTCAAACAAGCACAATATGGTGCTAAAGTGTATTTTGATTCTATTGCCCTTAAAAAATGTATTACTTCAGCTGATCTCTAGAACTGCAATGCCCATATTCAGGATCCCCATTATTTTACCTACAAATGGGCACAATACACTACCATTATAGACTACCTTTTTGTGTCTAAACATCTGGCTGTTATCTCCACCGAACTATGTCCGGTTGAGTTTTCGGATCATCAAATGGTCTGTACTACCCTGAGCACGGAATTATGTAAATTAAACGTTCAGACCCTTTATGACCCATTTATAAAATTAGGCATTAAAAGATTGCTTGCTACAAGGGCTACAGTCGTCGACCTGTACAATGACGTGGGGGACTGGTGGCAGCAGACTAAGCAAGATATCTCCCAGTATCTGCAACACCTTGGTAAAAACAAAACAAAATCTCAATATTTTAAATATCTTACCTTAAGGACAAAATTGCAACTTTTATTATCTTGCACTCCAACAGCGAGTAATGATCTCCATGCCCAAATTCACAAAACTAAAGGCATTACAATACGATAGAGCTGGTACCATTCGAGCTGAGCTCTCATATGGGACCCAGAAATCGCCAGTCTTCAACCCTTGTGATACAAGTACTACCCGGCGACAGGCAGCTTCTGTTTCTAGCCTACTTAAACATAAGGGTATGTTGGTGATTACAGTTCCAGATATTTTTCAGGTAATTATGGAGGCACACGAGAAAAATGGCATTTCATGTCCAGAAAGTAGTTCTTATCTTTCCACGTTGCAACAGTATGATATCTCCTCTCAGGAGTCCCAACTCCCTTAGAACAGACATTATGTCACAGGAAATCTTTGATGTCATACAAACTAGGAAATTAGGGTCTGCCCCTGGAGTGGACGGCCTTCCTTCTGAGTTTTATAAAACATTTGGCCCTGAACTGGCGTTATGTTTAGAGAAGGTTTTTAATTTTTAATTTTTTCATAATTTGGTGCCTAGTTAGTTTCTGAAAAGTCTGACTATATACATCTGTAAATCTAGGGATCGATCCCTTCTCCAGAATTGGAGGCCAATTAGTCTTTTGAATGGAGATTTTAAGATATTAGCACAAATTTTACATCTTCGATTAAGAAAAATTGCTGTACAGATTATCCACTCCCTGTAATATTGTAGTCTCCCAAGTAGATTTGTTCATCACCCTTTGATCATCCTGAGAGAAATTTGGGAATATTATCATAAAAAACATCTCCCAGGGTGGGTAATATCCCTTGATCAACAAAAAGCTTTTGATACCGTGGACCATAATTTTCTCTTCAGTATCTTGAAAGCATATGGTATTCCCCCATATTTATTAATAAAATTTGTCTATTATATGCCACAGCTAGTTGGAGCCCGTATATACAAGGGGTAATAGGCCCGGAGAGGGACATTAGGAAGGGCGTCCGCCAGGGGTGCCCTTTAAGTCCCCTGTTGTATATCGTTTCTCTCAACCCTCTTCTTCAAAAGATTACAGATAACTCAGTAATACAGGGCTTGACTGGGGACTCTCCAGGAGATGAGGTTAAAAAAATGGCAAATGCTGATGATACCTGTCTTCTTCTTAAAGATACAACTAGTATTGGAACCCACTTGAGAGGGAGCAATCTTAGACCTGGTTCTCTCAAATGGAGATAGAGAGAGAGGATCACAGATGTAGAAGTGGGTAGCCATCTGGGAACTAGCGACCATCGAACAGTATGGTTCACAATAAACACAGCAATAGAGTCAAACCATACAAAGGCAAAAGTACTGGACTTCAGGAGGGCTGACTTTGCCACAATGGATGAGTGCCTAAGGAATGCACTAGCAAATGGGCAGGAAGGAGGGGTGCAAGAACAATGGGGAATAATAAAAAACTGCCATCACAGAGGTAACAAGCCTTTGTGTGAAGCAAATAAACAAAACAAAACAATGTAAGAAACCACTATGGTTCTCAAAGGAGGTGGCAGTGAAGGTTCAAGAGAAAAAGCATTCAGAAAGTACAAAGAATCACAGAAGGAGCAGGACAGAGAATTGTATCAGTTAAAGCAAAAGGAAGCTGGGAAGGTAGTCAGAACAGCAAAGGCCTGAACCGAGGAAAAGATAGCCAACTCAGTTAAGAAGGGGGATAAAACCTTTTTTAGGTACATCAGGGAGCGAAGGAAGACCAAGGGAGGGATAGTGAGGCTTAATAAAGGGGAGCGGGGGTGGGCAGAGGGTGACTGTGAAAAGGCAGAGATCCTAAACAAATATTTGTGCTCAGTATTTACAAATGAAGAGAGGGGGAGGTACCTAAAACAAACAATAGAAACACTCTGGATACAGAAGTTGATACCAGCCCATTTACAGAAGAAAGGGTTCTGAAAGAACTCTTAAAACTGAAGGTGGACAAAGCAATGGGGCCTGATGGGATTCATCCCAGAATTCTAAAAGAACTAAGGGTAGAACTAGTGACACCACTGACTACCCTCTTTAACAAATCATGGGAGGATGGGGTGGTACCTAAGGACTGGAGAAGGGCAGATGTGATTCCCCTTCACAAAAGTGGGAGCAAGGCAGAGGCAAGAAACTATAGACCTGTTAGTTTAACCTCAGTGATAGGGAAAATGATGGAATCACTTCTGAAGGAAAGAATTGTCGAGTACCTAGAGGCCAGAGGGCTACAGGACCCAAGGCAGCATGGATTCACAGTGGAAGGTCATGCCAGGCCGAATCAAATAGATTTCTTTGACTGGGTGACCAAAGTAGTAGATCAGGAAGGGGCTGTGGACATGGCCTACCTAGACTTTAGCAAGGCATTTGACACAGTCTCACACAAAGATTAATATACAAGTTAGCCAGCCTTGGAGTGGGTCCCAAGATGATAGCCTGGATAAAGAATTGGCTAGAGAATAGGACACAGAGGGTAATAGTAAATGGAGTCCACTCTGAAGAAAGGGGGGTTGCTAGTGGGGTACCGCAGGGTTCAGTATTAGAACCGGTCCTCTTCAATGTCTTTATAAGCGACATTGCAGAGGGACTGGAAGGAAAAGTATGTTTCTTTGCAGATGACACAAAGATCTGCAACAGAGTTGATGCACAAGGTGGGGTGGAAAGGATGAGAAGGGACTTGGCAAGGTTAGAGGAATGGTCAAATGTATGGCAGCTTAGATTCAATGCTAAGAAGTGCAGGGTAATGCACCTGGGAAACAAAAGCCCAGGGGAAGAGTACACAGTGGGGGGTGAGATACTAACAACAACAAAAATGGAAAGGAACCTGGGGGTAGTCATATCAGATGACTTAAAGGTGGGCAAGCAATGTGAGAGGACAATAAGGAGGGCTGGGGGGATACTG
Source organism: Neoceratodus forsteri (assembly GCA_016271365.2). Lineage (NCBI taxonomy): Eukaryota > Metazoa > Chordata > Ceratodontiformes > Ceratodontidae > Neoceratodus > Neoceratodus forsteri. The sequence goes on along the minus strand of JADMNL010000025.1, from coordinate 166,618,304 downwards.
GGATGCATAGGGAGAGGCATCACCAGTAGAAAACAGGAAGTTGTTATCCCTCTGTACAGACAGCTGGTGAGACCCCATGTGGAGTACTGTGTGCAGTTCTGGAGACCCAATCTCCCAAGGACATAGACAGGATAGAAGTTGTCCAGAGGAGGCAACTAAAATGGTGCAGGGTCTGCACTGGAAGACATATGAAGAGACTAAAGGAGCTTAATATGTAGCCTCAAGGAAAGGAGGGAGAGGGCGTGATAGAAACTTTCAAGTACCTCAAGGAATCAAGTCCAAGAGGGTAGCATCTTTCAAAAAGGGTGTGCAAGAACAAGGGGTGCAATTTGAAGATGGGGCGGCTCAGAGGTAATGTAAGGAAGTATTTTTCACAGAGAGGTTGTGGATGCATGGAGCGGCCTTCGGAGGAGGTTGTGGAGCCAAAACAGTGGATGAATTCAAACATGCATGGGACAGTCATAAGGCAATTGTAGGGGATGGGGGTCGGAAGAAGTAGGCTGCTGGTTAACTAGGATCTGCAGCTTATTCATTAGGTAGGGTAATGGGCAGACTGGGTGGGCCAAGCAGTCCTTATCTGCCGTTAAATTCTATGTTTCTATATATGTCTGGTATCCAAGCAGCTAGTAAAGAACTTTGAGATTTCTCGGGGGCATCTGGAGCTCAGCTGAACATTTCTAAATGCAAAGCATTTCCTTTGACTATACAGGGCACTCCTCCTCATAGAGTGGAGAATTTTCCGGTAGTAACTGACTCCATTAAAATTCTGGGGATAACATTTTCATCCCAAAATATAGAGTACAATAACTGAACGACTTTATGGAAATATGAAGTAAAAGTAAACGTCTGGAAAGGCTGGAAAACAACTAAACTAAATTGAATAGCTATTATGAAACAATTTATAATTCTTAGCTTACAGTACGTAGGTTCTGTTTTTTCACTTCCATTATCGTAGAGACAAAATTGTACAGTCTATTTTTTAATATATTATGGGGCAGTTGCCTTAATGAGGGTTTACTTATTTGGCAAAAAACAAGGGGGGACTTGGGATGATAGATCCTGTCGTTTTCTTTCATTCTCTTTTCTGGGTCCATTCAGTCAAACATCCATGGACCATGCTGCATACTCCGGTTAATTTATGGTTCCGGAACATTTTGAATATTTTTATGTTAAGATGGGATGATCAACCCCTGAAACTTGTACCTTCTTTATGCCGGCCAGAAGCTTATAGACCCTTGGTTCAGAAACAATTCAAATGGCATATTTCTAAACCTGTGTTTGTGGCATCCTCCTGGATACAGTTATATTATCATGTATTAAATACCATAGGCCCCTCTGCTCCTGATTTTAAGAATTGCCTCCCACAGAAGTGGGAAATGGTTATACAATTACTAAATGAGAAAAGGATCCCAGAAAATATGTGGGAAATTGTATGGTTGAGTGCATATGGGAAATTATTTGTGAGGGGCAACAATAAACATAAGCCCGTAGAGGAGCGCTCCTGCCCATACCTGGGATGTGGAGCCCCGGAAGAAACTATGGAGCAATTTTTATTACATTTTATTTATTCTCGCAACCTGTGGGAATTCTTGGCTACAGTTTGGAAGATCCCTTGGCTGAAAAATATTACCTATGAGTTACTGGTGCTGGGAGAGTATACTAGTCAGTTATTAAAATATAATTCAGGGTCTTTATCTGTTTTTTTTGCTGTGTTAAAATATTATTTATGGAATGCCCGGGTGCAGTGGGTACTTAGGCAACAACAAATGCCCTTTATGGTATTTAGAGTGATTTGTGAAAAAGCACTACAATTAGTCTGGAAGGCAGAAGTGGAGAAATTTGGGGTACATGTCACAAATTTGAGATGGAAAGGGTTGTTTTTCTTTATTAAATTTAAATGAACCTAGGTTTTTTAAGCATTAAGATAAAGTAATTATTTTAGGTATTTTGTTAGTACAGTTTTTTTTTTTTGGTGAATAACTTTAATTATTCGCCTTAAGTAAGAATTAGTTGTCTCTAGTAGTAATGGATTAATGCTTCTTGCTATATGTATGCCACATGCCTATCTTTATAATGTTTGTTGCTGTCTTTGTATTCACAATTTTTGAGTGTATCCTTTCTTTTCTTTTCTTTTCCTTTCCTTTAGTGTACTATATATGTTATTGTATTCATTAATAAAAAACACCCCTATTCTTTTCGAGAAGTGCCATGGGATCTTTGACATCCACCTGAACGACCACCAGTCCAGGCAAATGGGGCCTCGGTTTAACGTCTCATCCGAAAGATGGCACCTCAGAAGTGCAGCACCACCCCTCTCATGCAGCACTACAGTATCAGTATTGGGATATTAACCCAAGTGCCAGATAGGGGAACTGAACCCACAGCCCTCTGATCTCCTGGCCTCAGAGGCGAGTGTGCTACCTACTGAGTCACTGACACTTACAATACCTCAAGGAAATCAACAAAGTCCAAGAGGGTAGCATCTTTCAAAAAAAGAGATGTGCAAGAACAAGGGGGCTCAATTTGAAGATAGAGGGGGGACGTCTCAGAGGTAATGTGAGGAAGTATTTTTTCACAGAGGGTTATAGATGCATGGAACAGCCTTTCTGAGGAAGTCGTAGAGTCAAAAACAGTGGGGGAATTCTAGAATGCATGGGACAGACATAAGGCAATTCTAGTGGGGGGTAGGAGGAAGTAGGCTGTTGGTTAACTAGGATCTGCAGCTTATCCGTTAGGTAGGGAAATGGGCAGACTAGGTGGGCCAAACGTTCCTTATCTGTCATTAGATTCTGTGCTTCTATGTAGGGAGGAGCTGCTGTTATAACTATACTTCTGTACTGGGACTATATTGCCCTCTTTCCCTTCCCACCCTTAGCCAGTTCTACTTTTATAGGCACAGGATTTGACTGACAACAGGAACTTCCTATTTGGGAGCAGGAAGGGAGTGATCACAGAGCCATGAAAGACTCACCATCCTAAAAGGAAAAGAGTAGCTCTCTGTCCCCCCCCTAGCTGCTGGAGGTCTGACTCTGAACACGTAAGGAGACTACTGAGAAATATATGAACTTCTTGTCTCCGAACAGAAAAATCAGCAGCTTAAAGGGCACGGAAGCAGTAGGTAAGTAGGGAGAAAAAAATAAATAAACAGAGGAAAGAGTAAATATTCAAAACAACAGTTAAGGGGCCAGAAATAAGACATGATGGGAGTGGTGCAGTGCAGTGGCTATGGAGCAGCAGTCTTCCAGGAGACGTTCTGGAGGATTCAGTGTTGTCCCATCTGCAGGCACCTCACTGGGCAGAGGGAGGAGATTGCTTATCTCCAGGCTGAGTTGGCTAGGATTTGGAGGACCTCCTCTCCTACCCAGGGACCACCAGGGCCACTGCTGTTGCCTCAGAGGTTGCCAAGAAAGAGGAGCGGTTGGACCACAGTGGGCTCAGGGAGGGTGAGGGTGGTGGAACAGAGGCACATTACTCCAGTTGTACCTTTCCACAATTCATATGCCGTTCTGGCAAAATGTGGTTCCTCTATGGAGGCACCCACACTGGAGACCCAGGAGGATGCTGGGAACCTCCACAAAGGAGACCCACAGGAGGGTGGCATGGGACCCCAAAGGGGAAGGAAATGACTCCTGGTGGGGGACTCCATTGTTAGGAGGGTAGAACTGGGGGAGGAAGGAGAGAGCGTGGGAGATAAGGTGCCTGCCTGGCGTCACGGCTTGTAGGGACAGGGAGCGAATCCTCAGGATCACGGGAGCAGCTGCATGGGGAAGGGAGCTGGATGTCATTGTCCACCTAGGGACAAATGACCTGGCTGGGAAAGGGATCAGAGCAGTGCAGGAAGAGTTTGTGGAGTTGGGGAAGGGCCTTAGACGAGTAGCATGCATAGTAACCTCGGAGGTGCCTCCTGTTTATGGCATGGGTGAGGCTAGGGTGCTCCACACCATGGGATTCAATCAGTGGTTGAAAAACTGGTGCAGCGCTCAGGGGTTTGGCTTCACTGGGGACTGGGGGTCCTCCTGGAGTGATGCAGGGCTATACTGGCACGATGGTCTGCATCTGTCCAGGAGGGGAACCAGGATCCTAGGTGTTGGGTTTAAATGCTTCATTGACAAGCATTTAAACTAGCCAAGGGGGGAGGCACTGGAAAGGAGCAGGGAAATTCTAGCCCCCACCCCAAAAAAAATCAAGGTAGTTAGTGAGGTAAACACCAAGATAGAGACGTTGATAGGGAGAAGGGCAGGAGTAAATGGAGAAAACAACAAAGGCAGTAAGGACAAGGATGGGGCAAAAAGGGGTAAGGCCATCAAGAAATGGAGGGTATTGAGTACCAATGCCTGTAGTCTGGGCAACAAGCTCCCTGAACTGGTGGCCTTTATGGAAGAGGGATGCCTGGATATCGTGGCAGTCACAGAAACCTGGTACACAGAGAACCATGACTGGGATGTTAACATACCAGGGTACATAACCTACAGGAGGGACATGGAGGATGGAAGAGACGGAGGAGTAGCTCTCTATGTAAGGGAAGGGATAAAACCAACGGAACAGAAAAGTAAACAGGGAGGAGAGGAGGCACTGTGGGTCACCTTAGAGACTGGAAACAGCACCGCAGTCTGCACAGGGGTTGTATGCAGACCCACATCTCAGGGAGGGAATGGACAAGGATATGATAGAAGGGATCCTTAGGATGGCAGAGAAAGGGGAGATACTGTTGATGGGGGACCTGAATAAGCCAGATGTTAACTGGAGCATGTTTGCTGCAGCGTCATCAAAGAGCAGGGTCATTCTCGATACCCTACAGGGGGCATGCCTCAGACAGCTAGTGTTTGAACTCACTTGGGAGGGAGCAGTCTTAGACCTCGTACTCTCAAATGGGGACAGTGAGAGGATCTCAGATCTAGAAGTGGGTAGCCATCTGGGAAGGAGTGACCACCAAATAGTGTGGTTCACGATAAACTCAGCTGCAGAGTCAAGCCATACAAAAGTGAGGGTACTGGACTTCAGGAGGGCTGACTTTGGAAAAATGGGAGAGTGCCTTGGAAAAGAACTAATCAGCAGGCAAGAAGGGAGGGGTGGAGCAACAATGGGGAAACATCAAAACTGTCATCACAGAGGCAACAAGCCTTTGTGTGAAGCAAATAAATCAAAACGAAAAAAAAAAAGCCACTATGGTTCTCAAAAGAGGTGGCGGGGAAGGTTAGGGAGAAAAAGATAGCATTTAGAAAGTATAAGGAAACACGGAGGGAGCAGGACAGAGAACTGTACCAGTTAAGGCAGAAGGAAGCAGGAAAGACAGTCAGAATAGCAAAGGCCCAAACTGAGGAAAAGATAGCCAACTCAGTTGAGAGGGGATAAAACCTTTTATAGGTACATTAGGGAGTGAAGAAAGACAAAGGGAGGGATAATGAGGCTGGAAAAAAATGGATGGTGGGTGGGCAGAGGGACAGTGAAAAAGCAAGGATACTGAATGAATATTTCTGCTCAGTATTCACAAAAGAGGAGGGGGGGAGGTACCTAATCCAGTTAACAGAAGCACTCTGGATAGTATGGTTGATCCCAGTCCTTTCACGGAAGAAAGGGTTCTGAAAGAACTCCTAAAACTGAAAGTGGACAAAGCAATGGGGCATGACTGGATTCACCCCAGAATTCTAAAAGAATTAAGGGGAGAACTAGACAGCACTGACTACCCTTTTTAACAAATCATGGGAGGATGGTATGGTACCTGAGGACTGGTGGAGGGTGGATGTGATTCCCCTTCATAAAAGTGGGAGCAAGACAAAGGCAGGAAACTACAGACCTGTCAGTTAGACCTCAGGGGTAGGGAAAATGATGGAATCACTTTTCAAGGAAAGAATTGTTGAGTACTTAGAGGCCCGCGGGGCACAGGACCCAAGGCAGCATGGATTCACAGCAGGAAGGTCATGTTAGACGAATCTAATCAATTTCTTTGACTGGGTGACCAAAACAGTAGACCAGGTAGGGGCTGTGGACATGGCGTACCTAGACTTGAGCAAGGCATTTGACACATTCCCACACAAAAGATTGATAAACAAATTAGCCAGCCTGGGAGTGGGTCCCAGGGTGGTAGCCTTGGTAAAAAATTGGCTGGACAACAGGACACAGAAGGTAATAGTAAACAGTCCACTCTGAAGAAAGGGGGGTTACTAGTGGGGTACCGCAGGGTTCAGTACTGGGTCCAGTCCTTTTTAATGTCTTTATAAGTGACATTGCAGAGGGACTAGAAGGAAAAGTATGCCTCTTTGCAGATGACACAAAGATCTGCAACAGGGTTGATACACAGGAGGCGTGGAAAGGAAGAAGGGACTTGGCAAGGTTGGAGGAATGATCAGAGGTATGGCAGCTTGGATTCAATGCAAAGAAGTGCAAAATAATGCACCTGGGAAACAAAGACCCAGGGGAAGAGTACACAATAGCGGGGAAGGTAGTAACAACAAGAAAAATGGAAAGGGACCTGAGGTAATCATATCAGATGACCTTAAGGTTGGCAAGCAATGTGAGAAGGCAGTAGGGAGGGCTGGGGGGATACTGGGATGTATAGGGAGAGGCATCACCAGCAGAAAACAGGAAGTTTTTATCCCTGTGTACAGACAGTTGGTGAGACCCCATCTGGAGTTCTGCATCCAGTTCTGGAGACCCCCATCTCTGCAAGAACATAGACAGGATGTAGGCGGTCCAGAGGAGGGCAACTAAAATGGTGCAGGGTCTGCAAGAGAAGCCATATGAGGAGAGACTAAAGGAGCTTATAATGTATACCCTTGAGGAAAGGAGGAAGAGGGGGGACATGATAAAACTTTAAGTACCTCAGTGGAATCAACAAAGTCCAAGAGGGTGGCATCTTTCAGAAAAAGAGATGTGCAAGAATAAGGAGACACAGTTTAAAGAGGTGTGGGGGGGGGGGGCTCAGGGCAATTTGAGGAAGTATTTTTTCACAGAGACGGTGGTGGATGCATGGAACCGCCTTCCTGAGGAGGTTGTGGGGTCTAAAACTGTGGGATAATTCAAGAATGCATGGGACAGACATAAGGCAATTCTTGTGGGGGTAGGATTTAATAGGCTGTTGGTTAACTAGGATATGCAGCTTATCTAGTAGGTAGGGAAATGGGCAGACTAGGTGGGTCAAGTGGTCCTTACCTGCCATCAAAGTCTATGTTTCTAGGCTACAGGACTTGGAACTTGTACACCCATGAAAAAAGGAGGGGAAAGGGTGACATGATCAAAGACCTACAAGTACCTTCATGGGCTAAGTAGGTTAGATGCCAAAGAACTGTTCTCCTTGAGTTCAGCTACAAGGCCAAGCGGGAACTCACTTAAATTCACAGGGGGGAGATTCCAAAGGGACGTTCCTACGCACTTTTTCACAGAAAGAGTAGTGGGCCAGTGGAATAAGCTGCCGGAGGAAGTGATATAGGCCAGATCAGTGAACAGCTTCAAGCAGGAATGAGACAGGCACATGGGATTAGTTGGAAACGGGAGGCAGAAGTAAAGGGGAGGGACGTCTGTGGATGTACCTGGATATTTATATTGTTGTATCTTCCCCTTCCCCTTTCCACCAGGTTGCACCTGGAAATGAGCCCCGGCTCAGTGTGCCTTCCTGGTGAAACATTTTTAAATAAATAAAATAAAATGTCCACTAGGGTCAGTGCAGAGTAGTTGGGTAACGTGGGTAGACTGGAAGGACCAACAGACCTCTTTCTGCCATCATTGTGTGTATACCCTCCCTTCGTGTCTATCCTCCCTCATACCATATCTGTCCTCCCTCCCACTGTATCCATCCTCCCCCCTCCGTATCTGTCCTCCCTTCCCACAGTTTCTGTCCTCCCTCCCTCCATGTCAGTCCTGCCTACCTCTGTGTCTATCCTGCCTCCCTCCATATCTATCCTCCCTCGCCTTGTATCTGTCCTTCCTCCCTCACTCCCTCCGTATCTATCCACCCTTCCTACGTATCTGTCTTCCCTCCCTCCCTCTGTATTTATCCTCCTTCCCTCCCTATCTGTCCTCCCTCCCTCCCTTCATATCTATCCTTCCTCTCTCTCTGTGTATCCTCCCACCACCGTATCTGTCCTCTCTTCCACTGTATCTGTCCTCCCTCCCACTGTATCTACCACATCAGTTCACTAGCTATAGCCTTTAAATCTGCTGTTAGTATGAAGGTTTAAGTTTCTCTTTGCTTTCAACTGCTGGCTTTAGTGCTGCACATAGCTATTGTGATGTCATCAGCATTTTGAAAGCTGCTTTGTGATTGGCTTAGTAAACACTGTGACTTGCCCAACTTTGCAAGATACTATTATCTTATGATGCTGGGTTAGCACTGAGGTACCCAACTTTTGCAAGATAATATCTTGCTATATTGAGTCAAAACACAGAGAATAATGTATGGTCCACTAACTACAACAAGTGTGTGTAGCCATCAAGAGGCTGCCATGGTGACCATTTAAACCTCGAGAGCGAAGCTTGACAGGTTTTTGTCACCATGGCAACCTTGAGATGACTACACACGTTTGTTGTGTTTAGTGAACTGACAGGGTCGAATAATGCCCTGTCCCATTTGTTATGCAGAAAGAGTTAAATGCAAGAATCTGTTCTATCCTCTTCTTTTCTGTCTCTTGTCTGTCTGGTTGCATATCCAAATTATTTTACTTCAAGAGGGTTCCTGCAGTAGGTCTTTACATATAGGACTGCACTCCCTGGCGTCAGGTTTGAACGGCAAACTTGTAGCTAGCAGTCATCAGCGGGGACCACCCCTTGACGTCCGGTGATGCAACATTAGCCCAACTATAAAGGGCAGTCCTGCCTCCCAGTTCTTTCCTTCCTGCCTCAGTCTGCTCAAGCAGATGTGGTAGAACAGCGATCAAGTCGCCCGCTTAGTATTCGACAATTTTCATCTTATTATATATAATTTTCTTCATATTTTTTGAACGAGTGTATGTTGTCTCGTCTCAAGAAGAAGTGCTCCAGTGTGGCGCCGTCCACATGCGAGGCGGCGACTCCCACTGCCTCCTCGCCTGGCACACACTTGGCTGGAGTGTGCCATTTGCCAAGGGTTCAACCAGGCCACATGAACCCGACGCAAGCAGACCCTCGAGGCCCACCTTCTGACCCAATGGCTGGCTTCTGTGAAAAAGGAGCTCCAGGAGCTTAGGGAGAAGTCATCGTCTCCAGACCCAGAAAAAAGAAAGAAAAAGAAGGACAAGGAGAAGTGCTGGGAGAGAAGCCCATCATAGCAAGGGAGACCCTCCACTTCCATGAGTACCTCTCTTACGGGCACTCGGCTTCTGCAGGCCGAACGCCTTCTCCTCCTCCTCCTGCTGAGGTGTGTGGGCAGCCGATGGTTGCCTCTCTCGAGGTATCTGTCAGTTCTCCCACTTGTAGCACCACCGATAAGTCGCCCTGTTGCCAGGCGCCTGGCCCAGACCGATAAGCCTGTCTGCCGTCCTTCTTCCGCAGCCAGCCAGTCGCAACTGATAAGCCGGATGATGGACCCTCTGTCGACCGCACAGCTGCATCTACTCTCTCTTCGGGCTCCCTCGAGGACCCTGATGCCGGGACGAGTGTGCTCGGGGGGGGACACTTCATCCTTTCCAGTCTCTAGCCCCAGGGATTCACCACCCGTTCCCGACCTTTCCCTTCCGTCTGGATCACTCCCAAACCTGTCATTGGGATCTCTTCCAGAGCTTCCCACTTCACCTGGTTCTTTTCCTCCGCCGGATCCCCTCCTCCTAGGGTCCGTCACGGACGGGATCTTTTAGGTATGGAGGCCACCCCCCCGGAACCCTCAGTCCCTATGCCTGATGATCCTTGCCGCGGCCCTTCGGCGCCTCCCCCGGCAGGGCCTTCTGCTCCTCCTGCGGGACCCTCTGGCGGTTTCCCAGGGCCTGAGCCCTATGTTCCACTGCCTGGCAGCCCTCCACCAGACCCTTCTCATCCGACGTCGGGCCTGGTGCCTCCGACGCTGGGATACCTGACGCCTGGATATCCGCTGTTAGGTTATCTCTCTGGGTTTACAGGGTACCAATACCCCTACTGGCATCATCCTGCTTACCAGCCCTTGGCCGGGTATCCCGGGTACCATCCTCCTCCTCCTCCTCCTCCTCCTCCACCACCACCACCTGATCGCGAATCTGTCATGGCGTGGTGGTAGGATGCTAGGACACAACTCCTTACAGAACTTAGGCAGTCCCAGCTGCTTGGAGGAATTCCTTTACCCAGAGCACCACCTCCTCCAGTTCCTTTGAGAAGTGCTGCGGGTTCTCTTCCAGGGGGCGACACCGGGATGGATCCTTCCTTTCCCAGTGGTTCGGAGCCCTCAGATTCGGATGAGGATTCTAATATCGACCTCTCTGAACCTCGTTCACCGGTCGAACTTCATCCAAAAGAATCCTCCCCGAAGGACCCTTCTTTTGGGGATCTCTTGAGAACTATTCAAACAGCAGGGGCTGGCTGTCCAAGGAGATGGATCCTCAAGAAAAAAGGCTGGTTGAACATTTGGACCTGCCCACCACAAACCCTCTACCCATCCTCCCTTGGATGGGCCCTCACGAGGATCTAGATACTACAATATAGCAACAGCTTTCTTCCATCCTGGCTGTTTCCAGGAAGGCTGACAGAACCTATTTCCCCTGTAAGGGATCTCTCATCAGACTTCACACCCAAAAGCCGACTCTACGGTCATTATGGCCACGCATGACCGCTCGGCCCATCCTAAACACTTGAATTCCTCCCCACCAGACAAGCACTTAAGACAGCTTGACCAGTTCAATAGGAAGATCTACTTGTCCACCTCCTGCGCCATCCGGTCATTGAACTACATGTCCCACATGGTGGCTTTTCAGAAGTCCTTCTGTCTTAGAACTGGAGAGGGATCTTCAGGACATCCCTGACGAAAACCTCAGGGCTAAACTGCTGGACAAGGGTCGCATGAATAAATCTTCCTACCGTCATGCACTCCTGGCTACTTATGATTCTGTGGACTCCGTGGCTTGGGCTGCGGCCTCTGGAATCTGCCTTCGGCACTTTGCATAGCTGCGCCTCGCAGGTTTGGCACAGGATGTTCAGTCATCCCTTTTGGACACACCTTTCAGGGGTTCCGTCCTCTTTGGTGTCGACGCGAAAGACATTATTACAGGGATGCAAGAGAGCGGTAGGTCTCTTAGAGACGTACGCTCCATGTATCGGATGGGTCAAAAGGAACAGCCCTTTCATCGCCAGAGAAGATGGAACATGAACCAGAACAAGTGTCAAGGTAAAAGACGCACCACTGGCTCTGGAGCCCAAGCTCCTCAGGCTAAGTTTCCCAAAGCAGCCTCAGGACCCAAAGCTCCGCTCCCCTCAGCATCCTGACTCACTTCCCCTCCTCCCGCTCCCTCCATCCCCCTCGGAGGAACCGGTAGGAGGGAAGTTCAGTCTCCACCTGCAGGGGTGGAGGTCCATCACCGAAGATGTATGGGTTCTTCAGCTCATACAACGAGGTCACTCTATCGAGTTCCTGGAGATTCCACCTTCAAACCCTCCGGGAAGGTCCTTTTACCCATAAAGTCAGATCCCTATCATCCACCAAGAGATCCAGGCCCTGCTGCAAAAAGCGGCCATAGGACCTGTCCTTCCAAATCAACTAGGAAGGGAATTCTACTCCCAATTCTTCCTAGTCCCAAAAAAGACGGGGGATCTGTGACCTATCCTGGATCTCGGCACGCTCAACCTCTTTGTGGAGTACAAGAAGTTCCGCATGCTGACTCTTCAGGGACTCCTGCCCCTGCTCCCGTCAAACACATGGCTGTGCTCCTTGGATATGCAGGATGCTTACCTTCATATCCCCATCCTCCTGGCCCACCGCCGCTTCCTTCAATTTTCCTTCCAGGAGAACCATTTCCAATTAAAGGCACTTCCCTATGGCGTGTCCTCAGCGCCCTGGGTTTTCACCAAGTGCCTAGAGGTAGCAGCAGCGTTTCTCCGAGACATGGGCATATATATGTTCCCATACCTGGATGAATGACTCTTTTCAGCCCCATCCCCGGACAGCCTGAAGGAGTCCCTGTCCTTCACTCTGGATCTGTTTGCCCAGCTTGGCATCTCGGTCAGTGTCCCCAAGTCTCAGCTAGTACCCTCTCAGCGCCTCCAACTTATTGGAGCAGTACTGATCACAGTCCAGAGTAAGGCCTTCTACCATTGGATCGAGCGAGACCTTGGCTTTAGGACCACTCTTTGGTGGCCCAAGTTCGATGGACCCCAGTGCACTTGGTGCTCCATCTTTTGGGTCTTATGGCAGTGGCCATTCCTACCGTCTCCCTGGCCAGATTGCACATGAGGGTTACCCAGTGGTCTCCTCAAGTCCAGTGGGATCAATGATCTGATGACATGAACCAACTGGTCATGATCTCCAACAACCTTCAGAAAGACCTGCTGTGGTGGCAGGACCTCACCAATTTGTTGGTGCGGGCCCCCTTCCATTCTCTGGCTCCCTCCCAGACCCTCACCTCGGATACCTCCGATATGGGTTGGGGAGCCCATTTGGGGAATCACAGAACTGAAGGTTCGTGGTCTCCACAGGAGCAACATCTTCACATCAACATCCTGGAGACCAGAGCAGTCCTCTACGCTCTCCAGGCCTTTCAGTTGTTACTCCTCCTGGGAACACTTCTGGGTCAGACGAACCTTGTGGTGACTGTCTGGTACCTCGACAAACAGGGGAGGTACCCGATGGTACCGTCTTTGCAGGGAAGCAATGAGAGTATGGTATTGGGCTATTGAGCATGGCCCATTTCTGACAGCAGTCCATGTTCCAGGCGTGCACAACGCCCTGGCGGACAGTCTCAGCCAGTCAGTAGCCAGGGCTTACGATTGGGTGCTAAAGCAGGAGGTAGTCGAGACCTGTTACTGTAAGTGAATTCGGCCCTACCTAGATCTGTTTGCCTCCCCACTGAACGCAGAACTGCCCAACTTTTGCTCGCTCGTTCCCGGGCATGGTGCTTTTTGTCAAGATGTACTGTCTCTCTCTTGGACAGGGAGGTTTCTATATGCGTTTTCTCCCTTTCCTCTCATTCAGAAGGTTCTATTGAAACTCCAGGCAGAAGGGGCTCACTTGATTTTGATTGCCCCTCTGTGGTCCCGGCAGATTTGGTTCCCGCTGTTACAACAACTAGTTCTAGAACTGCCGGTCCTTCTGCCACTGTCTCACGACCATCTGTCTCAGGAGCAGGGCACCTAGGTCCATCCGAGTTTTCAGTCTCCCCATCTTCATGGGTGGCACCCGTGGACATAGCGGTTTCTCGCTATGGAGTTTCCTCTCAGGTTGTTCAGGTCCTGGTGGAAGCCAGAAAACCCTCTACTAGATCCACCTACGCCATGAAGTGGAAGAGATTTTCTATCTGGACCACAGCCAAATGCTTGGACCCTTTTTCTTGCTCGGCCTCCCAGGTGTTAAGAGTACCTCTTACATCTTTCTGAGTTTGGCCTTAGCTACTTCTCTATTAAGGTCCATCTTTCTGCAGTGCCAGCCTGCCACCTCCTGGTAGAGGGCAAAATCCTAGAACAACTAGAAGTTTCCAAAACTTTCTTGAAGGGTATCCTTCACATCAATCCTCCAGTCCGGAACCCTTGTCCTCTCTGGGATCTTAATTTTATGTTGGAGAAACTTACTTTGCCCCCTTTTGAACCGTCAGCAAGTTGTGAGATGCGCTTCCTGTCCTGGAAGACATTGTTTTTGGTTGTAGTTACTTCAGCTCGAAGGGTCTCAGAGCTTCAGGCCTTTGTTTGCAGAGAGCCTTTGATTTTGTACAAGGACCTGGTGGTCCTGAAGACTAATCCTTCTTTTCTACCGAAAGTGGTTTCAGAAACAACTCTCAACCAGAGTGCTGAACTGCCAGTCTGTTTTCCTCAGCATTCCAACAGGGGGTAATATCTTTTGCACACCTTGGATGTGCATTGGATTTTGATGTACTACCTCCCGGACTAAGGAGGCTCGAAAGTCGAACCAACTCTTTGTGGCCTTTGCCTCCCAGTGCCAGGGCAAGGCCATCTCTAAACAGACTATTTCTAGGTGGCTGGCTAACTGTATTCACTACACTTACCAGAAATACGGAAAAACCCTTCCGGGGGCAGTTAAGGGCCACTCCACCAGAAGCGTGGCCACTTCTCTCGCTTTTTTCAGGAATGTCTGTACTACGGAGATCAGTGCAGCGGCCACTTTGTCTTCCATCCACACCTTCACTAAGCACTACAGTCTGGACATTGCCTCTAGGTGTTGAGCTGGTTTCGGCCTTGCAGTTTTGCAAGGTCTTCTGTTTTAAGGCAGATCCTTAGTTGGCAGACATCTTCCTCCTCCCGGAAACTCATCTCTGACTCCTCCTTTTTGTTAGACTGCTTGGAATTCAGTCCTATATGTGAAGACCTACTGCAGGAACCCTCTCGAAGTAAGATGTAGCAGTTACATAGGAACTTACCGTAACAGTAGATCTTCGAGAGAGGTTTCTGCAGTAGGTCTAGTTTCGCACCCACCTACCCCCAGCTCCTGGATATTTTCCTTTTTTATTCTGTTTCGTCCCAAGAGTTGTTATTCCTTTCTTTCTACTATCCTCTCTCTAGGTCTCCAGTGGAAGAGAACTGGAGGGTGGGCGCGGGACCGCCCCTTTTATAGTCGGGCTGACGTTGTGTCACCTGACGTTGGGGGCGGTCCCCGATGATGATTGCTAGCTACAAGTTTGCCGTTCGAACCTGATGCCAGGGGGCACAGTCCTATATGTGAAGACCTACTGCAGGAACCTCAAAGATCTACTGTTACGGTAAGTTCTTATGTAACTGCTATATCTTACTTGAGACACAGCTCTTGCAGCAGGTTACACCATTAGGACTGAAGCCGGCAGGCATCAGGACCTAGAAAAATTAGCTAGCTATCTTCAGCGAGGACGCCCCCAACGTCGTCCGCCTCCGGCGTCAGGCGTGGATTACATAAAAGGCGGTCACGCCAGATTCCCCATTCTTTCCCACCGTCAACACATGTCTAGAGCCATGGTTCAGTCTCTAGCGGCGTAGCGTGGTAAAGTTTTTCCTCGGAAATTCATTCTCTACAATCAAGTTCTTACATCTAATGTCTCTCGACCTCGGTCACTCCTCGAAGTGTGCTTGTGGGAAGCAGATCCCCTTCAAGGATCCGCACTCGGCCTGCGTCCGGTGCCTAGGCCCAGACCACGACACCCAGTCCTGCTCCTTTTGCCAGGGTTTTAATAGCAGAACCCGGATCCGTCGCCAGAAGGCCCTTCAGGCATTCCTGCTAGAAGAAAAGCTCAAGACCATGTCTTCCAAGGGGGATTCTTCACAGAAGGCCCACAGGCATGTCGAGAAGCATAGGGAGAAGGCCCCTTCCAGGTCCCCGTCTAGGGCCTCAGACTCGCGCAGCTCTGGTTCCAGGTCCGACTGCTCCCCTTCCCGGGCCAGCTCTCAGCCTCCCCCTGCTGCGGTGAGAAAGTCTTCATCCTCTTCCCAGGCCAAGACTCCCAGGCCTTCCTCGTCCTCCAAGGCCCTGGCCAAGTCGGGGGATCGCCACCATAACCATAAGTCGGGTTCCAGCCTTTCTGAACCCGACGTCAGGTCTACTTCCTTGCCTCCTCGCAAGACCAAGGAGCTCACCTCTCTGAAGAGGCCGCAGGACCCGACGCCAGTGCGTCCATCATCGACCTCTCGCCACAGGTCCCTGGAGCCGCCGTCGGCCAGAAGACTGTCGCCGGCCAGGCCAACCCATCACCAGATGCCGGTAGGGGGACCGGCGCCCGCTCCTATTGAGAAGAGGACCCCAACGCTTCCGACCAACGTCGGTCAGGAGACCATCATTGAGGAGGAGTTGACTCAGCCCGAGGACCAGACGGGCGACCCCGGTCCTGTCGAGACGCCCAGGGAACCCTCGCCACTACCCGAGCCCCCTGTGGAGCCGACGCCGGGACCCGACAACTGTCCACCGGCGCCCGGACCGTCATCGGGCCTTTCCCTTTCAGAAGTGAAGGAGCTGTTTACTTACTGGTGGGACACCATAAAGAAGAACATGGTCCCCACTCCACCTCCTCTTCCTCCTCCTCCTCCTACACCGGTTACTCCTCCGGTTCCTGCGCCCCCCTCTCCATCGGGGTCAGCAGGCCAGTTACCTCCTCCCCGGGAGCACAGAACACCTCCAAGGGGGAGACCAGACAAACGGAGACCTCCGTCCAAATCCTCTTCCAGGTCACCCAGTCCTAAGAGACCCAGAAGACGCCGACGATCGCCTTCGACGGAGGACACGGGATCAGAGTTCTCAACATCCAGATCCCCATCTCCCCTCTCCATCCCTTCTCCGGATCCATGCGAGATGCCAAAGTCTCCTCCGGATGACCCTTCGTTCTTGGATATTATGAGGACGATCCAAGAGAACATGGATGGGATGCGGAAGAGCTAGACCGGAAGGCCCGCCTTGCAAAGTATTTTCGGCAGAAGGACCCCAAGCCTGTGGTGGTGCCACCCTTGGTAGACACTTTCGTGGACGTCACCAAGGCAGCGTGGAAGCATCCACATTCGCTCCCGGTGATGCCGAAGAAAGCTGATCGCTTGTACAAGGCTCCCAAGGAAGACCAGTACTTGACTCAGCATCCTCAGGCCGACTCTCTGGTCATAACAGCCTCTCATGACCGGTCCCAGAGACCGCAACATTTGAGCACCCTGCCACCGGACCCAGAGTCCAAACAGCTGGACGCCATGGGTAGACGCACGTATGCTTCCGCTACCAGCGCCATCAGATCCCTGAATTATTTGACCCACATGGTGCAGTTCCAAAATGCCTTGTGGGAGCAGGGTCTGGATGCGGCTGAGAAACTGCGGAGGTGAGCAGAAGGAGGAGATGCTACAGCTCCTTCAGTGCGGGTTTGGACGTGGGAACCCATGGCTACGAGCCGTGATGACTCCGCGGACTCCTCGGCCCGAGCAGCAGCTTCAGGCGTATGCCTCCGGAGACACTCTTGGTTACGCATCTCCGGTTTCACCCCGGACGTCCAGAAGAATATCATGGACGCCCCATTCGAGGGAGAAGTCTTGTTTGGTAAACCCTCAGAGAAGATAATTACCAAACTCCAAGAGGCCGGGAAGGCGGTGAGGTCGGTCCAGCCATGTACCGACCCAAGCTTAGTTCCTTTCATAGGAACCAAAGCCGATTTCGTGGACAGACGCAGAGACAACAGTCCCACCCCGCTCCACAACAAAGGGGCTCCGGCTTTCGCAGAGCCAGGGAAACAACCGCAGGCGAAGCCAGCGTACTCCAGCTGGTCCAGCCTCACGGGACCCTCAGCCCACAGCCTGACTCCTTTCTGGTCCCCGCCCCTCAGGATCAACGGAAATCATGGTCGGGGTCGATAGAACTTCCTGCCGGATGGCAGGCTATAACCACCACAGGTGGGTTCTTCCATTTGGTCGGAAGAGGCCACTTTATAGAATTGCAGAAAGCCACCCGAGGCCTCCTTTGCTCTCCGTACCGGGTCAGCACAAGTCACTGATCTGGCGCCTTGCAAAGGGAGCGATAGAGTACGTTCGGAGAACCAGAGAGGACAAGGATACTATTCCCACTTTTTCCTGGTTCCAAAGAAAACATGGGACCTCCGTCCGATTCTGGACCTCAGCGACCTCAACTTGTTGGTCACCTACAAGAGATTCCGCATGGTAACTCTTCTGGGTCTCATTCCCATGCTGAAGCAGGACGCCTTCTTAGCGTCTCTAGACATGCAGGACGCATACCTGCACATCCCTATAGCTCAGGCGCACAAGAGGTTCCTGCGCTTTGAGTTTCTCGGCCACCACCTTCAATTCCGAGCCCTCCCATTCGGACTGTCATCCGCACCCAGGGTCTTTACCAAATGCATGGCAGTCGTGGCAGCGTCTCTAAGGAGACAGGGCCGTTATGTGTTCCTGTACCTTGACGATTGGCTTCTCATGGCCGCCTCCAGAGAGGCGTTGTTACGGGCGATCCAGAGTACCCAGGACCTGTTTCGATCTCTGGGCATCCTAATCAACTACGAGAAGTTTCTCCTGGTACCGTCGCAGAAGCTGCAATTTATAGGCGCAGTACTGGACACCATTCAGAGAAGAGCATTTCTTCCAGACGACAGAGCGGAGCGCATCAGATCTCTCATCAGAGAGCTTTCATCGAACAAGACCGTCCCAGCCAGGTCGGTCCTTCGCTTGCTCTGACACATGGCTGCGGCCATTCCGACCATCCCTTTCGCAAGGCTCCACATGCGGGTAACTCAGTGGATGCTCAAGGTGCAATGGGACCAAAGGCAAGACCACATGCAGCATTCGGTCAGAATCACGAACACCGCGATTCGAGACTGGCAGTGGTGGCTAGACCCAGGGACACTCTCTATGGGCGTCCCGTTTATAGCGCCATCCCCGGAGGTAATTCTCATCACAGACGCCTCAGGTCTAGGGTGGGAGCACACCTGGGCCGGGTGATGTCCCAGGAACGTGGACCCCTCTGGAGGCCCACCTCCATATCAACGTCCTAGAGATAGGGGTCCTTTATGCCCTGCAGGCATTTCAGTCAGAGATCCCACCGAGTACTCTTCTGCTTCAGACAGACAACACGGCGGTGATGTATTACCTCAACAAACAAGGAGGCGCACACTCTAACCCCCTTTGCAGGGAAGCCATGAGGGTGTGGGATTGGGTAATCCGACACGGCGCGAACCTGATCACATTACATGTTCCCGGGGTGGACAACACAATTGCAGACAGCCTGAGTCGCTCCCAGGCCAGAGTCCACGAGTGGGAACTTCTTCAGGAGGTAGCAGAGGATCTGTTTCTTCGATGGGGAACTCCAGAGTTGGACTTGTTCGCTTCCCCATCCAACACAAAACTGCCCAATTTTTGCTCGCTAGATCCAGGGCCTGGTGTTTTCTGGTGAGACGCGTTGTCCCTCTCCTGGGCGGACAGATTCCTCTATGCTTTCCCTCCCTTCCCATTGATCCAGAGAGTTCTTCTCAAACTGCGCAGGGAGCATGCTACAATGATCCTGGTGGCCCCTTTTTGGCCCAGACAGATCTGGTTCCCTTGCTGATACAGCTATCCCGGGAACCTCCGCTCCCGTTGCCTTTCAGCTCCCATCTCTTGTCTCAGGAGGAGGGTTCACTGGTCCACCCGGACTTACGCTCACTGAACCTGCATGCATGGCTCCTAGAGACGTAGCCATTTTGCGACACGGGGTCTCGCAAGAGGTTGTGGAAGTTCTTTCGGCAGCCAGAAAGCCGGCGACGCATGTGACGTACGCCATGAAGTGGCGCCTTTTGTTTATGGTCACAAATACGCGGCCTGTCCCTTTAGGTTGTCCGTGAAGGCGGATTAAGAGTACCTGCTCTCCCTTTTCCGCTCGGGTCTCGCCTACTCCTCTATTAAGGTGCACCTCTGTGCCATTTCAGCTTATCACCTTCCGGTGGGACAGCGCACAGTGGCACAATTGGATGCCTGTCGGGAATTCCTGAGAGGGGTGTTACATCTTAGGCCACCCATTAAGGACCCAGTGCCTCCATGGGATTTGCTCTTTGTCTTGGAACAACTCACGCTTCCCCCTTTTGAACCTGTTGCGGATTGCGAGCTGCGTTTTCTGTCGTGGAAAACATTGTTTTTGGTTGCTGTTACGTCAGCAAGAAGAGTTTCTGAGCTTCATGCTCTCATGTGCAAAGAGCCTTATTTAATTTTCCACCGGGACAGAGTATCCCTGAGGACGAATCCTAAATTCTTGCCTAAGGTGGTTTCCACACTCACTCTCAATCAGGATATTGACCTGCCGGTCTACTTCCCTAATTATTCTAACAGAGGAGAGGCGCTGCTCCACACCCTGGATGTTCACCGCAGCTTAAGGTACTACCTGAGCAGAACTAAGCAGCTTCGTTCTTCAGAGCAACTTTTCGTTTCCTTTACTGAAAGGATGATGGGCCAACCAGTATCCAAACAGTCCCTGTCTCGCTGGCTTGTCCAGTGCATCTCATACTGTTATGATATTAGACGAAAGCCCCTCCCGGGATCAGTCCAGGGCCATTCCACTAGGGGTGTGGCCACCTCCTTTGCAGCACTTCGAAACGTCTCCACCTCTGCCATTTGTGTTGCAGCCACTTGGTGCTCTGTACATACCTTTATCAGGCATTATAGCCTGGACATCGCTTCACGGCGAAGAGCAGGCTACGGCCTGGCGGTGCTACAGGGTCTCCTGTCCTAGATTCAGGACCTGGAATATTCTTCTAATTTCCTCCTCCCAGAAGTTTTTTGCAAGCGCTACTGCTTGGGAATCAGTCCTAATGGTGTAACCTGCTGCAAGAGCTGTGTCTCGAAGTAAGATAGTACAGTTACGTAAGAACTTACCGTAACAGTAGATCTTCGAGAACAGCTCTTGCAGCAGGTACCTTCCCGCCCACCTTCCCCCTTGGAGGAGGCATGGCTTAAGCCTTGACTAACAGGGATTTTTTCCCTTTCGACTTCTGGATGGTGGATCTCGGTCTCCTATTTTGATGTCAGCCTGCGGCCGGTAGTCTCCGGCTAGGAGAACTGGGAATCTGGCGGGACACTTCACTTATATACTACGTCTGGCCCGTCGGAGGAGGCGGATCGACGTTGGGGGCGTCCCTGCTGAAGATAGCTAGCTAGAATTTTTCCTTGGGGTCCTGATGCCTGCCGGCTTCAGTCCTAATGGTGTAACCTGCTGCAAGAGCTGTTCTCAAAGATCTACTGTTACGGTAAGTTCTTACGTAACTGTACTTCTCGTGAAACCTAGGAACTAATCACTCTTTGACAGTCTTGAGATTCTCCGCCTCTCGCTATCTCTCTGCCTTCACTTGCTGTTTCTGTCTTTTCTTCCCCCTTGCATATCTGTGGTTATAAAAATATATGCGAATCTTTATGCGAAACTGGTATACTTGGTTTGAAAATGTGTATAGTTATATTGTTGAAATGATTGCAAAAAGCTTTTTGGAATTTAGGGGGTTAACCTGAGATGCAGGTTGAGCTCCTCTCAGGCGTGTTTGCAAACTCTTTTTCAAAGCTGTCAGCAGAAGGCCAGCTTGGGGCACTGTTCTGTTTGCAAGCCTGCTCTGCAAAGAAGCTGACAAGAACTCTGATATATGGCCGGCCTACAGGCGCAGGGACAGGGCGCTCATCTGCAACGCCAGTGACCCAGGTTCAGGAACGGACTTGGGATGTCAGAGGGCTGGCTGGGAGGAGATGGATTGAGCATCCTAGGGATTGTTCTTTTTTCGGGGGGGAGGAGGGGTAGAGTGTCCAGCACACCGTGGACCCCTGGCGGAGGCTAGGAGCACCACCGTGCCGGCACCATCACTTGAGGGAGGTAGGGCAGACAGAGGACAGCATTGCTCGTTCCGACCCCCAGGGAAGCACTGGGGGGAAAACAACAAAATTCTGGCTCCCTGGCATGATGACCTGCCCCGCCGCCATCTCCACTGCCTTTGACGTCTGCCGGGGGGTCCCACTCCCATGGCCCTGACCCGGTGGGTAAGCCAGGGTTTGCCTATAGTGTTCCGGGAAAAAAAAAAATAGAACTCCGATACATTTTCTGAGAAACAGGATGTTCTCTTAATGAGTTCCCTGGCTCTTTGCAAGAGAGAGAGAGAGACTGAGATTTGGAATTGAAAAGATACCCTCAGATGAAGGACTTCGTTTTCTCTGTTTGTACTGCCTTTGTAAATAGTTATACTGAACAATTTTTATTTTTTTATTTTAGTGTTATTGATAATAATAAAACATTACTTGCAAATTTTACAACTACTTCTGGTCTTCCTATGCCTCCTGATCTGTGTCTCGACGACATGGATCATATATTGTCTTTTATAGTGTATGGTCCACTATACACAAACTAGGAACTGCATCCGCTCCAAAAAATTAGTCTTTTTTTTTTTTTTCAAATCAACTCACTTTTTTCAGCGCCACTGTTGTCGCGGGTCAGCTCTCACCGCCACGGCCACTTCAGGAACAGCTGAGGTTAACGGAACACGCATGCATGAACATGTTCAATGTTGTGCTGCAGTAGCTACATATCTAGTGCAGCACAACAACGAAAGTGATATAGCTACTGCAGCATGACAACGTTGTTCTAGGTATGGATTTCTACCTAGAACAGCGTTCTACCATACACTAACACTTTGTATCTTGCTATTTATCAGTACACACTCGTTGTGTATTAGGATTCATCTCAGTTTAGACCCACACCAGCTGCATAAACATCATTCTAGGAGCATGGATATGTTGTTCATCCACACTCTTTGGCATGTCCATTTCCCTTTAATGTTCACCGGAAGTCTTCAAGCTGGCTCCTCCCACCGCCTCGGGTGGTATATACCTCAGCCCCGTAATGCCAGATCTTCCTTTCCGTTGGAAGATTCAGGTTGCCGCCCTTGTGTTCACGCATTTCATAGGCCCTGGCTTTCAAAACTTCAGTTTTACCGAAATTAAAAATCGTTCGAGTTAGCGATCGCCTTTTCGCATCATCGATTATGGAAGAGAAATCTTCCCCCAGATTTCGCCGGTGTCCTTGCGGCCAAAAAATGTTGCGAGCCGATCCCCACCTCACATGCATCTACTGCCTCAGTGTTGGCCATGACACCTCATCCTGCAGCTTGTTTGGCCTTCCATCCCAACGTCCTGGACGACCGTCTTGCATGTCTGGACTTGGGGAGACCGGAGAAGAGGAACCCTCCAGTGATGTCCAAGGAGGCTAGGTGAGCAGTTTCCGCAGCTGCGGGTTCCATCGAGCAACTGGAACGTATGCAGGCGTTCAGGGAAGAAGCCGCTCGTGCTGTGGACTCTCGAAGCTTCTTCGTTCCACTCAACCTGGGCTCCACCTTCTCGGGCTCCTTCAGGGAGTTGTGCCAGTCTCTTCCCACCCAGGGAGAGGCGCCCGCGGGCTCGCACTCCTCCCGATCCCGTAAGCGGGAGAAGGAACGGAGCAAGTCTTTGTCTTGGCGAAGGCACTCTTGGGATCGAGAGAGGTCTCAGTCCCAGGAGCATGCAGTCTCAACCTCAGTCGAGATCGCTTCTTCAGCCGCAGGCTTCACGGACCTTCCATTTGGCCAGCAGACCAAGGATGTGGCCAGTGAGGTCGAGATTGTTCTTGACCCAGTCAACCTGCTGTCGTCGACCCTGGTCAACGACTCTTTAGAGAGGACTCCGGTCCTTGTCTTCCCCGATGAGGAGACCCAGCCCGCTGGTGACCCCATCGAGGACCCGGTTCCGGACCTCCGGGTTTCACCGGTCCCGCTGGTGTCTCCCGAACGACCGAGTCGGCCCGCCCGATCTCAGTCGAGGTCTAGAACCTTCTCATCTGGAAGGCCGAGGAAGAGCCATAAACGCTCCAAAAAAAAGGTGACGCCATCGGTTGTCCTTGTCCTCCTTGGATGAGGAGGAGCTCCAGCGGAAACTCCGCCGGCACTAAAAGGACCTCATGTTGCAACAGCTGAGCTTGTCCGGGCACAAGCCAACTTAGACTCCTACCCCAACCACTACTTGGCTTTCGCCTCCTAGGACGAAGTCGACCACCTTGGAGCCGAAACTTTCGGTTTCTCCACCCGCGGAGCCTGCGTGACTACTTGTTAGGCCTAAATCGGTCTCTCCACTGTTCGTGGTGGAACTGCTGCCTAAGCAGCCTATGGGAGGGGCTCCTTCCAAAGAAGGTTGACCAGACACCAGGCATCCCTGGCGTTGATTGGTCACGGTCACCCCGGACCGCCCTCAGTGGGTCGAGAGTGATTTGGGCGGCAGGCTGCTGTACCCCAACTCCTCGGATTTGGATGTCACCGGGCTGCACCCTCATCCTGGGGATGATGAGTCATCCGTTGGCCTAGGGATGGAGGAAGGTCCTTCCTCTTTCCAAGGGATCTTTCACCTTATCTCTGAGTCCACAGGGATGGCCCTGGAACCCATCCAGAAAAAGGACGAGTACCCTCTTACGGACATTATTAAAAGAGGTGATACCCTGATGGAGTCTTTTCCTGTGGCCGAGGCCATTGTTGGTCTGTCACGCGAACTCTGACAGCGCCCTGCCTGTTGTCCAGCCCCGTCTGCCCACATGGCCCACAAGTACAAGGTTCCCATGGGGTCCCTTGCAGGGTTCTCAGAGCACCCTTCGGCCGAGAGCCTGGTGACTACCTCAGTGTTCAGGTGTACCAGCAGTTCTGCCGACACGGACTGACCTCCTGACAAAGAGTCCAAGCTCTTGGACCATTCGGCAAGGAGGGTCTATGTGGCTTCCTCCTTGGGCCTTTGTCAGGCCAGTTTGGCCATAATCATGGCACACTTCTCTCACACCCTTCTCAGGTCATTAGACGAAGTCCTCCCACATCTCCCTGCAGACATGCAGATCGCTGTCAAGCAGGTCTGAGACTAGGGCCGAGCTGTTGCTAATCAGTAGCTCAAGATGTCCCTGGACATAGGGGACTCTTATGCCCACTCGATGGCTGCCGCAGTTGCCTCTCACCGCAGGGCTTGGCTGAGGCTCTCCTCTTTCCCGGCGGATACTCAGCACAAGTTAGCTGATGTGCCCTTCCTTGGGACCGACTTATTCGGCCCCAGAGGACCGGTCACCTCCAGCGCGTAGAGCAGTCCAGTGCCACCTTGGACGCTACTTCTGCTAAGAGTTCTTCGAGCAAGAACCAGCAGAAGAAGAAGAAGCCCTTTCGGCACTCTTCCCCTGCAGTTCAGTAGTCCTCCTTTCAAGGGGGACAGCAGCATCAGCAGCAGGCTCATGCTTGGTGCCCTCGGCCCAAGCCAGGACCCCAACAGGGCCGTAAAGGAGGCCGAGGCTCAGGTCCGGGAGCTTCCTCCTCCTCCAAGCCTGCTCAGTGACGGGGTGGGGGTTGCCACCCCCTACTGCCATCACGCCAGCTCTGGGTCCTCCCATGGGGGGCCAGGTCCATCACTTCCTTTCCACCTGGTCCGTCGTCACATCGGACAGGTGGGTTCTCGAAGTGGTCGGTCAGGGACTGCCTCTAGAATTCGAGCAGTACCCTCCCAGCTGAGCCCACGCCCCTCAGGACGAACGGATTTCCACACACACACAGTCGGCTCTTCAAAATGACATCGCTCAGCTCCTCTTCAAGGAGGCAGTGGCTCCAGTGGCGGATCCTCCAGCAGACCCAGGCTTTGTCTCCAGGTACTTCCTTGTGCCCAAGCGGATGGGGGGCTGGCGCCCCATTCTAGATCTGCACGACCTGAATCAATATATCAGGTCTCGCACCTTTTGGGTGGTCACACTGTCCCAGATCATATCATCCTTGGAGCGAAACATGTTCTGTTCACTGGATCTGCAGGATGCGTTCTTTCACATCCCGATCCGTCCATCCCATCAGCGGTTCTTCCACTTCAGGGTCGAAGAGACCCTGTATGAGTTCCAAGCCATGCCATTCGGCCTGTCATCGGCCCCACGGGTCTTCACCAAATGCATTGCAGTGGTGGCCGCCCATCTCCGGCATCGGGGGCGGGGTCAGAATTTACCCCTACCTCAACGATTGGCTCCTAGCAGGTTCCACCCAACAGGAGGTGGAGAGATCCAGGGACCTGGCCTTCCAGACCTGCGCTCAATTCGGCCTCCTCATCAACTAGGCCAAGTCAGAATTCATGCCTTCTCAGGTAATGGGCTTCATCGGGGCAGAGCTCGACTCTTGTTAAGCCAGAGCTCAGCTCCCGGCGGACAGAGGGGAGGTTCTCTCTTCCTTTGCCCAGTCATTTCTGGTTGGGCACTTGCGCCCTGCCCAGGACTTTGCACCTTCTTGGTTACATGGCGGTGTGTACCTCAGTGGTCTGTTGGGCCCAGTTGAACATGCACCCCCTTCAGTGGGAGCTGGCCATCCAGTGGACTCATCGCCATGGTCACTTTGACCAGCTGGTCACTGTAACCCAGAGGATGTGGGACGCTCTCCAATGGTGGACCATCCCAGACCGATTGCAGGAAGGGATCCCGTTTGTCCGCCCCGAGCCGACGGTCGTCCTCACGACCGATGCCTCTCTCATGGGCTGGGGATCCCACATGGGGGACGAAAGGGCCCACTGGCATAACCATATTTTTTGGGCCTGTGCGGAAGTCAAGTCCTTTTTTGGCAGTTTAGAGATAGCCATGGGAGAGCTGTTGGGAACAACAGTTCAACTAACGGAGAAAATGTACTTTTTCTATATCTTAGAGAAGGAACAAAGCAGAATGCCTAACAGAAAATCGATACAAGTCTGCATATTGTCAGCTAAGAAAGCCATAACAAAAAGATGGCTAGACCAAAGCTCCCCCACAATCAGGGAATGGCAGGATTTGGTGTCTCAAATATACAAAATGGAGAAGCTCACAGCCATAATAAATAAGCATAAAGAGAAATCTGAATTGCAATGGCGAAGGTGGGTGTTATACATCATGGCCCACAGAGATGATTTCATTCCTTGAGGGAGATGAGCACTGTAAAGCAGGGAATCCAAGCCTCTCCTCACTAACAGAAAGTAATATATTGTTTACATCAACTTTATGAAAAGAATGACCCAATGTACTGTATTATGTAGTGTCCTTTGTCTTTTGTCATACTATGTAAAAGTCTTGTGAATGTTAATGTCTATATGTGTGAAAAAGAAACTCAGAAATTAAATAAAGAGTTTTATAAAAGAAAAAAGAAAGGGCCCACTGGCTCTGGACCCCCGAGGAGTCCCGATGCCACATCAACCTGTTGGAGCTCAGAGCAGTCAGACTGGCACTGTCAGCTTTCACTCCTCAGCTCCGGGGTCAAGTGGTTCAAGTCCAGACGGACAATACCACGACCATGTACTACCTCAACAAACAAGGCGGCATGCACTCCCGTTTGCTGTGCAAGGAGCTGCTCCGCATCTGGATCCTTATGAGCCAGTTGGAGGCAGATCTCCTCGCCATCCATGTGGTAGGAGCCTCAAACTACCTGGCAGATACTCTCAGATGCTTAGGCCAGACATCCCACGAGTGGTCTCTCCATCCAGAGGTAGCTTACAGCCTGTTCTCCCGTTGGGGCAAACCGATGGTGGACCTGTTTGCCTCAAGGGAAAACACCAAGCTGAGGCTGTTTCATGCCCACCCCCCTCAGCAGGGCTCACTTCAGGGGAATGCGTTCTCGAGGCCGTGGACCCCTTCCCTCCATTTCCCTTGATCCACAATGTGCTCCTCAAGTTTAGGAGGGACAAGGCGAAGATGATCCTGGTAGCCCCAGACTGGCTGTGTCAGTACTGGTATCCAGATCTCCTCAGCCTCAGCTGCAGGCCCCCGGAGCGGCTCTGTACACACCTGGACCTGATATCACTAAATCAGGGGAAGGTATTTCATTTGAACCTTCAATCCCTGCACCTCACAGCCTGGTACCTGAGCGACTAGAGTTCCAGGCTTTGGGTCTTTCAGAAGATGTCTGCACCATGGTGGAGGCATCCAGAAAGGAATCGACCAGGAAATGTTATGCCTTCAAATGGAAAAGGTTTTCCATTTGATGTCAGGACAAGTGCCTGGACCCTTTGTCCTGTTCGGTGGCTGACATTCTTGATTATCTTTGGTCCCTCTCCAAAGGGGGTCTACGGTCATCAACCCTTAGGGTGCACCTGGCAGCCATCTCTGCCGTGGGCCGGTCAGCCGACCTTGGCACAGGAGACAGTGGTAGGGTGCTTTTTCAAAGGCCTGGATCACATATCCCCTCCGGTGCGTGATCCTCCACCTCCATGGGATCTTCTGCTGGTACTGGCAAAGCTCATGGGTAAGCCATTCGAACCTATGCACTAATGTGCCTTGTCACATTTGTCGTGGAAGACGGCTTTCCTGGTGGCTATCACATCTGCCAGAAGGACAAGGGAACTCCAGGCGCTTTCGGTGAAGTCCCCTTATCTGGTCTTTCACAAGGACAAGGTTGTCCTACGCCCCCACCCGAAATTCCTTCCGAAGGTGGTGTCAGAGTTTCACCTTAACCAGGTATTGACTCTGCCAGTATACTACCCTAATTACACCTCTGAGGCCGAGTACAGGCTCCATACCTTGGACCTGAGACATGCTGTCTCCTATTACAAGGAGAGGACGGCGGAAATTCAGGGTGAGGTTTGCCAGCTGTTTGTCACCTACGCTGAAGCCACTTCTGGCAGACCTGCAGTGAAACGGACTATTGAAGATGGATTATATCATGCATAGGTCTGTGCTATGAGTTGGTGGGCAAGGAGCTTCCCAGAGGAAGTCGGCAAACACCTTCATCACCCACTACCACATCGACCTTGAGTCATGCCGGGATGCTGGTTTGGGGGCCTCAGTTCTCCAATCTCTGTTCCCTAAGCAGGGGGTGTGCGCCTTGCCTCCCTCCTCCCGGAGAACTGCTAGGAGTCTGTCAAAGAGTGTGGATGAACAACATATCCACACTCCTAGAAGAACAGGTTACTCACCTGTAACAGTAGTTCTAGGAGTGGTATATGTTGTTCATCCACACGGACCCACCCGACCTCCCTGGCTGCGGACGCACACAACCTGGCTTCCAGCAGGCTAAGATGTGGCGTCATAGGACGGAGCCAATGTATATACCACCCAGGTGGGTGGGAGGAAACAGCTTGAAGACTTCCGGTAAACCTTAAAGGGAAAGGGACATGCCAAAGAGTGTGAATGAACAAGATATACCACTCCTAGAACTACTGTTACAAATAAGTAATCTGTTCTTGCACAGTTACATTATACATTCATTTGTTGAGCAGGGTTAATGCATGTCAACACTGTGGCTGAGTTGGCAGTACATCTGCTTCTGTGCCTGAAGGTCGTGGGTTCTAGTCCCACAATGGGACAGGGATCATACTGTAAATGCTGGCATCCAAGTGCAGTTCTAAAGGGATGCTGTACTGTCAAGCTGTGGCACCCTGTGGATGAGATATTATATCAGGGTCCAGTCTGCCTTTTGTGGTGGAGGTTCAGGTGGATGTTAAGGGTCCCAAGGCACTTCTCGAAGGAGTAGGAGAATTTTTACTACAGAAAAATTAATACAGAATCAAGCAAACAAAAGGCACATTCAGTAATCAACTACAAATATCCAGAAAAGTTGTACTGTACAAAAACAAAATCAAAACGAGTACATTATGAAAGTAACATTGAAAAATGGGGAAATGAAACTATACAGTGAAAAAAGTGCAGTAACGAAAAAGCTCCATTAACCAATCCCAATCCTCACGGTCGCAGCCGGTACCTGTACCAGACCTTTTGAGAGTTGTCTAACTTTAAACTGCAACAAACCAGCGGTATAGCAAAGTAAGTGAGCTTTCAGGCTGCCTGTATTGACCCTGACTATTTTATTTTCCATAATGATGAGGTAGTCCTTAGAAATCTCTCAAGGTTCTGCCTGAAGTTGTCTCTGAGCTCCTTGTAAATCAATTTAATTTCACAAGCTGTGTTCAAACAACATGAAGTCTTGCTATATTATGACAAGTTGCAGTTTGTCCCACCACTAGAACTGCTCCGGAGGTGAAATAGTTAAATCCATTCCATGAATGGAACTTTGAGCACGAGCTCTAAGATAGAAGCTCTGTCTGTGTAGTTTCAAACCTGAACTGTCAGATTCTTTACTCCGCCTCACTGAACAGTCGCTCCGAAGATTTCTCCTACTGCTCGGTTCATTTCTCGGTTTAAACAGTGTTTTCTCGGTTTGATTCAACCGAGAATAGTTTTATTTTAACCGCAAAACCGTTCGGTTCAAGCTCTGTCTGTGGTTTCGTAAGTAATTTAAAATTGTATTTTCTGTGTGGAACTTGTAAGTTTATCGGTTCGGTTTTGAACCGATCAGCTGGGTTAAAAGCTTAAAAATTTTAAAGCTTGTCATTTTAGAGTGCGGTTCCCGGTTCTTATCGGTTCTAAAAAATCCGGATTTATTTACGTTTTTTTCCAATACCCGTGACACGGTTAGGAACCGATAAGGGTGTCTTGCCTGGCACTGCCGTTCAAAGGGCAAGTTTTTCTGGTTAGGCTGGCATTATGTCTGAGAAACCCAAAAGAAAAACCGGGCCCACTGGGTTTCAACACTGTGATGTCTGTGGGGAAGTCTTTGCCAAGGCTGACCCACACACCACATGTGTTTATTGTCTGGGGTTTGACCACCTCCAGTCAGACTGCTAGATTTGTAAGAATTTCCCTGCAGCCACCCTGGAAAAGAGATTGGGCAGGCTCAGGGAACGAGAGGCCAAAAAGTCCGCTGACCCGGATGGCCAGCCCGGTTCGGTGCCAACCGAATCGGAGAGAGTGCCCTCTGACCAGGGCGAGACTTCCTCGGGCAAAGAAAGCTGGTTCGGAGGAACCAGTTCCAGTAAAGAGAATCAAGGAAGTCAGCAGGTTTGGAGTCCAAAATCCTTCTCCAACTGCTGCAGAGATAGCAAGAGCTATTCAAATTGTCCAGTCACTGTCTCTGTCCCGTCCGGAACCGCCACTATCTGGTAAAGGTCGGTTCGTCCGTTCCATCGGTTCAAGAATATGAGGTTGAGGAGTTTTATGAACCAGAGGAGGGAGGATGATTATGAACAGTATGAATGTGGCTGGGAGGGTCTGGGTGTGCCCATTGAACCGACATTTCCCAGACAGACCTTTAGAATCTCCCCTATGCTTTCTGAGTCCCCCTCTCATTTTATGTTTTACAAGAAAGTTGCTGAAACCCTCCAGCTTCCTTTGGAAGAAGCTGTGGATGAGCAAGAGGAGCCTGATTTTGTAGAAATGATGGATATTCCAGAGTCTAGGAGATTGTCTATTCCTTTGCATAAGTCTTTTAGGAAACAAACAATAAAAATCTTAAAAACTCCTAATTCTGTGCCTCCTGTAGATAAAAAGATGGACAGAAGGTACACATTGTCAGGTCCTGATACAGAATTCCTTTCTCAGCAATGCAGTCATGTTGGGGTAGTTCAGGCTGCAGCCTGTGATAAAGCTAATATTCCCTGGCTTCACATCCTCCTGACAAGGATTCCAGGAAGATTGATGCCATGGCAAAAAACAGTACATGGCAGCGCCCTGGGACTCAGGCAAGCAAATTATATGGCTTATGTAGCAAGGTATCAGAAATCTAGATGGGATACTGTTATGGAATTAGCCAAACAAGCCCATGGCCAGCTTGCTAGCGAGCTGGAACAGGTGGCTGTCGATGGCACTGAGGCTTCTAAGGTGCAGTTTCATGCTGCTGTGGATGTTAATGATGTCTCCCTAGAGTCATGGCCACATCTGTAGCTTTAGGGTTGGCCTGGCTCAGGGTGTATGGCCTCTTCACAGGATATCCAGACTAAGGCTATGGATTTTCCTGGTGGGAAATTCTCTGTTTGGGGAGCAGACAGAGAATTATATGAAAAAGATGGATGAATATAGGACTACTTACAAAAGTGCCCAAGCTAAGGAGCGGCAAGCCACTCCCCAGAGGCACACCCCCAGGGGTAGGGGTAGGCCTTTCCACAGGCCTTTCTACCAAACTCAGGCCTCCTCTGCTTATGCTCAGAGGGGGTTCTTCAGAGGCAGAGGCAGACGGGGTGTGGGCAGGCCTGCTCCCACCCCTCAGCCTAAAGCTCCTGCCAAGCAGGCACCCTGATGGGGTGCCCAGGGCCGATTCTCCTTACCAGTAGAAGTGGGTTGGCTTACTTCAGTCAGAACTGGGTGTCTTTAACCTCAGACAAGTGGGTTCTGGAAGTAGTAAGCCAGGGTCTGGTTCTCAGCTTCAAAGAGTTCCCCAAGATGAGAGCCAGGCCTTTTCTACCTGCAAGTTCTTTAGAGACCCTTGCTCTAGAAGCAGAGGTCTCAACCCTGTTGGCTCTTAGAGCAGTAGAAAGGGTTCCTCCCCTACACCAGGGCAGGGGTCTGTATTCCAGATACTTCCTTACCCCAAAAAAGACAGGAGAATGGCGGCCCATCTTAGACCTCAGATATCTGAACAAGCATCTTTTGAAACCAAAGTTCAGAATGGTAACTCTGGCAATGATTTTACCCTCTCTAAGGCCAGGGGACTGGCTAGCTTCCCTGGACCTCAAGGATGCCTATTTTCACGTCCTAATCAGAAGCTCTCACCAAAAGTACCTCAGATTCGAACTGCCCTCAGGTCATTACCAGTTCAGAGCAGTGCCCTTCGGCTTGACCTCTGCCCCAAGGGTATTCACAAAATGTCTGGCAGTAGCAGTGGCTCACTTAAGGAGGCAAAGGATTGCTGTTTTTCCCCTATCTAGACGACTGGCTCATTGTAGGCCAGTCCCCAGCACAGGTAAAATCTCACCTGCAAGTCACCCAGCAGCTTCTCACCTCCCTGGGCTTCCCTAAAATCTACTAAAGTCGGTTCTGGAACCAGTCCAGGTACTCACCTTTATAGGTGCAGAATTGGACACAAACCGGCCAGAGCTTTTCTTCCTTAGAAAGGGTAAGGAACTTGGTGGCTCTGGCCTCCTCCTTCACTCTGCATGGTCTCTCGACCAGCAAGACACTTTTGCAGCTCCTGGTCACATGGCTGCATCCACAGCTGTAGTGCAGGGAGCAAGATTTCAGATGAGAGACATTCAGTTTCACTTGAGAACCTATTGGTCTCAGAGAAGAGACCCTCTTCCAAGTTGGTCCCAGTGACTGAACCTTGATCCAGGCCCTCCAGTGGTGGCAGGATCAGAGCAATTTAAGATTGGGGTCCCTTCATTCCCCTGCTCACACGCCGACTCTCACTACAGATGCTTCCTCCTGGGGTGGGAGCCCACATGGTGACCTCTCCACTCAGGGAGTGTGGTCTCCCAGGAATCTCTGTTCCACATCAATTTGCTGGAACTCAGAGCTGTCTTTTTAGCACTTCAAGTGTTTTCTGCATCTGTTCAGAACAAAGTGGTACAAGTAAGAACAGATAACACCACAACAATGTGGTACATCAACAAGCAGGGGGGCACTCGGTCTTCGGCCTTGTGCACCGAGGCAATGAAGTTGTGGTCTCTGGCCTATTCCCTGAACACTTCCCTCATAGCAGTTCACCTTCCAGGAAAGGGCAATGTTCTAGCAGATGCTCTCAGCAGGATTTCTCAGGGCCATCACGAATGGTCCCTGGATCCTCAAGTACTGGGGATAGTCTTTGCCAGATGGGGCACCCCTCAGATAGATCTTTTTGCAGCCCCAGACAATCACCAACTTCCACTGTTCTGCTGCAGGCCTCTAGTGTTGGGCTCAGTCCCCCTGGACGCCTTCCTTCTGGATTGGGAAGGGAAGTTTCTTTATGCTTTTCCTCCCTTCCCTCTCCTATTCAAAGTGTTAGTCAAAATCAGATCCCAGCCTTGCAGGGTGATTCTGATTGCCCCGGATTGGGCCAGGCAGCCCTGGTACCCACTCCTTCTGTCCCTGACAGTCAGTCTTCCCTGTGTCTCCCCAGGAATCACAACCTATTATCCTGTGCCCAGGGGAGAGTTTGGTATCCGAACCTCAAATCCCTCAACCTCAAGGCCTGGCTCTTGAGGAGTTAGAATTTGCTGACTTACACCTCTCTCAGGGTGTTCTTGAAATTCTAAAGGCTTCTAGGAAGCCTTCCACTAGGGCTACTTATAATTCTAAATGGAAAAGGTTTTCCATTTGGTGTTCTGGGAAGCATATTTCCCCAGAATCTGCTGATTTGCCCATTGTGTTAGATTACATGGTCCATCTTAATTCCTTGGGCCTCAGACCAGCTGCCCTGAGAGTTCATTTGGCAGCTGTCTCTGCTTTTGTTTCAGCAGGAAAGTCATCCTCTCTTTCCGCTCACCGTGTGTTTTCCAAGTTTTTTAAGGGATTACTCCATACTAATCCACCTTTTCGGGATCCAGCCCCTGCCTGGGACCTTAATGTTTGCATTGCCCAGTTAATGCAACCCCCTTTTGAACCTCTGTTTTCTGCAGAGCTGAAGTATCTAACTTGGAAAACTGTTTTCCTAGTGGCTATCACTTCTGCTAGACGCATAAGTGAGTTGCAAGCCTTGTCAGTAGAAACTGACTTTATTTCTTTCCACAGGGATAAGGTAGTCCTCAGGACTAACAGGAAGTTTTGCTAAGGTGGTTTCAGATTTCCATCTTAACCAATCTATCTCCCTTCCAGTATTCTTCACTGAACACCCTCTTCTGGTGAGAGGAGATTGCAGTTTGATGTTAAGAGGGCCCTTAGTTACTATTTAGAACGCACTAAGGGTCACAGGTTCGAATCCTCCAACTTTTCCTCACTTATGGTGAGGTTGGAAAGGGAAACCTGCCACTAAGAGATCAATTGCCAGGTGGATTGTCGCATGTATCCAATTTTGTTATCAGAAACTGGGCAGAGATCCCCTCTGGCTTGAGGGCTCATTCTACCAGAGGTACAGCCGCTCTAGCTGCTGCCAGAGACATCCCTATATTGGAGATATGCCAGGCTGCTACTTGGAAAACGGTACACACTTTCACCAAGCATTACTCCCTGGATGTCCAGGCTAGAGAGATGCTCGGTTTGGCACAGCTGTAGCTTCAGAGCCTATTCCTAAGTAGGTTCTGTCCCTCCTCCATGGAGGTACTGCTGTGTAGTCTGCAACTTGTCATAATATAGCAAGACTTCATGTTATTTGAAGAAAAAATTACTCACCTTAGTTAATGTTGTTTCTTCTAATGGAGTCTTGCTATATTATGACCTCCCCCCCAGCCTGCCCCTCTCAGAACTTCTACTTGGGTATGGTGTGGGCAACCTAGTGTGGGCACTATTTTATGCCCTTTTTAGGCGTTTCACCCCTTTTTGGGGTTTGGGGTGTGGTGTTTATTATTCTCTTGTGTTATTTCTCATATTGTTAAATTATATTATTAATTCTGGTCCCCTGACTTGAGTCTTTGGTGTTGGGACCAGCAATGGGTGTTATTATTTAGGTAGCCAGTTGGCTAGTGTAGGTTACAGCTTCCACACAGACCTTAGTGAGTTTTTGCTCGTAAAGATCTGACAGTCCAGGTTTGAAACTACACAGACAGAGCTTCCATCTTAGAGCTCGTGCTCAAAGTTCCATTCATGGAATGGATTTAACTATTTCACCTCCGGAGCAGTTCTAGTGGTGGGACAAACTGCAACTTGTCATAATATAGCAAGACTCCATTAGAAGAAACAACATTACTAAGGTGAGTAATTTTTTCTTTTGTTTTTCCCTAGCCCTATGCCAAACAGAGGTCGGCAGCCAGGGCTAGTTCTGGCTTTTTATTTTGCTATGCCATCATCTTCGCCAGAATGTTTTCTTTTGCGCCACTTGGCAGGAAGCACTTACTGTAAGCTACATTTGATAACATTAAACGTTTTTTAAATCGCCACCCAAGGGAAAATATCTTTGTGGCTCCAATGGCAAGTGGTAAGGCTAGCCATCTGGATGTCTGGAGGGCCCTAAGCATTTAATCTTTCCAAACAGGCAGCACTCATCTGACTCTGGAATCCCAAGAATAACAGTCTTCAGAAACAAAGCACCAGCCAGAGCTGTATATCCTCCAACTAATTTTATTGGTGCTGAAAAGTTTTTTTTTTTTCCTTTTCTATAAGCCATTTTTCCTCCTGTGACCTGACTGCAAACTTCCACCCTTCTGCCGGTCACTCTCGGCTGCTTTGCCACCCCAGCATTCCAGGCCCTGTGATCCCCTACGGATTACCCCCCCCCCCCGTGGTGGGGCGGAAGGAGGAGGGCCGCCTACCCCTCTCCTGAGCAGTATCTGGAGGGGCCCGAGAACGCTGTGAAGCCAAGACACAAAGCACTGGGCGGGGTTTATCAAGCCAGCAGTCGCTATGACTCCTTGCCCCTGGCGGCCAAGAACGCTGGTGCGTGTCCCGATGCCACGCTTTCCTGCATCTCCCATTGTCCGGCACTGCCCCTATCCTCCACCAGGTGGCAGCCATAGAGCGGGACGACGTACCCACCCGCCCCCAAGAGAGGAGAGCTGTCATGGGATACTCATTCCTCTCTCTCCCCTGCTGACCCCCAGCAGCCCGAGCTCGTTCTCAAACCTGGGTTGACAGCGTGGCGCGAGGTGTGGCATCCAGCGCCTCAACCCTCAGTGCCACTGGGCTGGTAGTGCCGAAAAAGTCATTAAAATGAGTGCAAATTAATATAGTACCCAGTAGATATTGGACACTGGTACCTCTGATGAGATGGTAATAGCCATCTCTTCCTAATGTTTTGCTGTTCCCACTGGAGCCTCGTCATAGCTCCAGTGGGCAGAGCGAAACGTTAGGTGGAGGGAGAGACATCTCTCACCATCTCATCAGAGGTGTCTGTACTGTAATATGGAAGGTGCCGGCCACGCTGAACTAGCCATCGTACCACTGCTTGCTGTGCTTTTTTTTACACTGTCCGTTTTACCGTTGCCATTTGCCGTTTGTTGTTTTAGTCTTATTTTGCTGGTTTAAATATTTCACTTGCGCTCCTGCTGTTTCTTTTCCGAGCACGTTCGCTCATTGGGGCTGAGCGTGTGGGCAGGGGAAAGCCATGGAGTTTTTAAACTTCTGACTCCCTTGGTGTTAGCTTTACCTTTGCTGTTTTGGACTGTGATTTTTGGACTTTCCCGGTTTGAATTCTCTGCCCTGCTTGGCATCTAGTCGGACACTGTGTGGATTGGTGCCGGGACTGTTCAAACACCATGAAGTCTTGCTATATTATAACAATAGCAGTCAGCCACTGCAGCTGAACTGCACCGGAGAGGAAGGAGTTAACTCCAGAAGATCTGGAGTTCTACAGCGCGAGGGCGCTGTGCCCAAAGCTCTATCTGGCAGTTTCAAATGAAACTGTCAGATTCTTTACTCCGCTCACTGAACAGTCGCCCGAGATCAGCTCCTTCAGCTCGGTTCATTCTCGTTCAAGAGTAGTTTTCGGTTCATTTGAACTGGCAAAAGTCATTATTTTACCGCATTTCGTTCTAAAGCTCTATCTGGTAACCCGTAGTACAAAATTCAAGTCTGTGTGGAAAATTAATTATCGGTTCGGTTTGAACGATCGGCTTAGTTTTCTGCCTTTTTAAAACTGTACTGTGGGTTTTAGAGTGCGGTTCCGGTTCTTATCGGTTCTAAAAACCAAATTATTACGCTTTTTTCAAATACCGTGACACGGTTAGGAACCGATAAGGGTGTCTTGCCTGGCACTGCCATCAAAAGGGCAAGTTTTTGGTTAGGCTGGCATTATGTTTGAGAAACCCAAAAGAAAAACCGGCCCACTGGTTTTAACACTGTGATGTCTGTGGGGACGCCTTTTGCCAAGGCTGACCCACACACCACTTGTGTCTATTGTCTGGGGTTGACCACCTCCTGTCAGACTGCCAGGTGTGTAAAAATTTCCTGCAGCCACCCTGGAGAAGAGATTGGCCGGCTCAGGGAACGAGAGGCCAAAAGTTCGCTGACCCGATGGCCAGCCCGGTTCAGTACCCACTGACCAGAGGGAGTGCCCTCTGACCAGGGCGATACTGGCAAAGGAAGACTGGTTCAGAGGAACCAGTCCCAAGTAAAAGACAAGAAATCAGGAGGTTTGGAGTCCAGAATTGTGTCTCCAACTGCTGCAGAGATAGCTAAAGCCATTCAGATTGTCCAGTCACTGTCTCAGGGATCTGTAGAACCACCAACAGTTGGTAAAGGTTGGTTCGTTCAGTCCCAGTGGTTCAGGATTTTGAAGTTGAGGATTTTATGAACCACAGGAGGGGAGGAGGAATTTGATCAATATATGTGTGGCTGGGAGGGTCTGGACGTGCCCATTGAACCGGCATTTCTCCAGACAGACCTTTAGAATCTCCCCTATTCTGTCTGAGTCCCTTCTTTCTTTGTTTTTACAAAAGGTTGTAGAAACCTCCAGCTTCCTTTAGAGGAGGCTGTGGATGAGCAAGAGGAGCCTGATTATGTGGAAATGATGGATATTCCAGAGTCTAGGAGGTTGTCTATTCCTTTGCATAAGTCATTTAGGAAGCAAACAACAAAGATTTTAAAAAATCCTCATTCTGTCCCTCCTGTAGATAAAAAAATGGACAGAAGGTATACTTTGTCAGGCTCGGATACAGACTTCCTTATTGAGCAGTGTAGTCATGTAGGTGTGGTACAAGCTGCAGCCTGTGACAAGGAAACAGTATATGGCAGCTTCTTTGGGACTCAGGCAGGCAAATTATATGGCTTATGTGGCTAGATATCAGAAATCTAGGTGGGACACAGTATTGCAGTTAGCCAAGCAGGCCCATGGCCAGCTGGCTAGTGAGTTGGAACAGGTGGCTGCTGATGGCATTGAAGCCTCTAAAGTTCAGTTTCATACTGCTGTTGATGTTAATGATGTTTCTCCAGGGTCATGGCCACTTCTGTAGCTTTCTCAGAGGTTGGCATGGCTCAGATGCACTAATCTGTCCCAAGATACTCAGTCAAAGGCTATGGATTTTCCTGTAGTGGGAAATTCTCTGTTTGGGGAGCAAACAGAAAATTATATGAAAAGATGGATGAATACAGAACTACCTACAAAAGTGCCCAGGCTAAGGAGAAGCATGCCATGCCACAAAGGCATGCTCCAGAGGTAGGGGCAGACCTTTTCCAGGTCTTTTACCAATTTCAAGCCTCCTCTGCTGTCTCGCAGAGGGGTTTCTTCAGAGGCAGGGGTAGACGGCGCAAGTAGACTGCCTCTCCTCAGCCTAAGGCTGTTGCTAAGCAGGCACCCTGATGGGGTGCCCAGGGCCGATTCTCCTGTACCAGTGGGGGCAGGTTGGCCTATTTCAGCTAGAGCTGGCTGTCCCTAACTTCGGACAGATGGGTTCTGGAGGAATAGGCCAGGGTCTGGTTCTCAGCTTCAAATATTTTCCAAAGATGAGAGCCAGGCATTTCCCACCTGCAAATCCTTCAGAAGCCCTTGCTTTGGAAGCAGAGGTTTCTTCTCTTCTGGTCTGCAAAGCAGTGGAAAGGGGTTCCTCCTTGCCATCAGGGCAAGGGCTTTATTCAAGATACTTTCTTTCACCCCAAAAGACAGGAGAATGGCCCATTCTGGATTTAAGATACTTGAACAAGCATCTGTTGAAACCAAAGTTCAAAATGTTAACTCTGGCAATGATATTGCCTTCCCTAAGGCCAGGACTGGCTAGCTTCCTGGACCTCAAGGATGCCTATTTTCATGTTCTGATCAGGCCTTCCCACGAAAGTACCTCAGGTTCGAACTGCCCTCAGGCCACTACCAGTTCAGGGCAATGCCCTTGTGGCCTTACCTCTGCGCCAAGGGTATTCACAAAATGTCTCGCTGTAGTAGTGGCTCATTTAAGAAGGCAAGGGGTGCTGTGTTCCTCTACCTGGACGACTGGCTCATTGTGGGTCAGTCTCCAGGTCAGGTGAAATCCCACTTGCAAGTCACCCAGCAGCTTCTCACTTCTCTGGGATTCCTGCTAAACTTACCAAAGTCAGTTCTGGAACCAGTTCAGGCCCTAACTTTCATAGGCGAGAATTGAACACAAGGTTAGCCAGGGCCTTTCTTCCTCGGAAAGGGTGGACAGACTCATCGCCCTGGCATCCTCTCTTTACCCCAGTGGGTCTCGACCAGCAAGGCATTTTCTGCAACTCCTCGGGCACATGGCTGCTTCCACAGCTGTTGTGCAGGGAGCAAGATTCAGATGAGGGACATTCAGTTCCATTTGAGGGCCTATTGGTCTCAGAGGAAGGACCCCTTACCAAATTGGTCCTAGTTACTCAAACCCTGATCCTGGCCTTACACTGGTGGCAGGATCAAAGCAATCTGAAACAAGGGTTCTTCATTCCCATTTCTCCCTCCCTCACCCTCACCACGGATGCCTCCTGTTAGGGTGGGGGCTCACCTAGCCCTTACCACCAGGGAGTGTGGTCTCCCAGGAATCTCTGCTCCACATCAATCTTCTGGAACTCAGAGCTGTCTTTTAGCTCTTCGGGTCTTTCAGATTCTGTCCAGAACAAAGTGGTTCAAGTCAGGACAGACAATACCACCACAATGTGGTACATCAACAAGCAAGGGGGCACTGGGTCTTCAGCCTTGTGCACCAAGCAATGAAGTTGTGGTCTCTGGCTTATTCTGAACACCTCCCTGATAGCGGTTCATCTCCCAGGAAGGACAAATGTGCTGGCGGACGCCTCAGCAGAATTTCTCAGGGCCATCATGAATGGGCTCTGAATCCAAGTACTGGGGTCTGTCTTTGCCAGTTGGGGCACTCCTCAGATAGATCTTTCTCGCGCCCCAGACAACCACCAACTTCCTCTTTTGCTGCAGACCTCCAGTACTGGGCTCAGTCCTCTGGATGCCTTTCTGTTGGATTGGAAGGAAGTTCCTGCCTTCCCCCTTTCTCTCCTTTTCAGGGTACTAGTGAAAATCAAATCTCAACCTTGCAGAGTGATTCTGATTGCCCCAGATTGGGCCAGACAGCCTGGTACCTCTGCTCCTGTCCCTGGCAGTTCACCCTGCCCTGAGCCTGCCCAGAGTTCCACGACTTACTGGCCTGTGCACAGGGAGAGTGTGGTATCCGGACCTCAAGTCCCTCCACTCAAGGCTTGGCTCTTGAGGAGCTAGAATTTGTTGATTTACACCTTCTCAAGGTGTTATGGATATTTTAAAGGCTTCAAGGAAGCCTTCCACTAGGGCCACTTATAATTCTAAGTGGAAGAGGTTTTCCATCTGGTGCTCTGAGAGCAGATTACCCCAGAATCTGCTGATCTTCCCATTCTTTGGACTATTTGGTCCATCTGAATTCCTTAGGCCTTAGACCAGCTACCCTGAAGGTTCATCTGGCAGCTGTCTCTGCTTTTGTGTCAGCAGAAGCCTGCCTCCCTTTCTTCACCCTGTGTTCTCCAGTTTTTAAAGGGTTACTTCACACTAACCCCTCCTTTGGGGAACCAGCTCCGCCTGGGAACTGAATATTTGCATTGCTCAGTATCGTAACCCCTTTGAGCTCTCTGTCTTCAGCAGAACTCAAGTATTTAACTTGGAAACCGTTTCTAGTAGCTATTACCTCTGCCAGACGACAAGTGAGTTACAGGCCCTGTCAGTGGAAGAAGATTTTATCTCTTTCCACAGAGATAAGGTAGTCCTTAGGACTAATAGAAAGTTTTTGCCTAAGGTGGTTTCTGATTCCCTGAATCAATCTATCTCCTCCCAGTATTTTCACTGAGCATTCTTCCTCAGGTGAGGAGGAGACTGCACAGCTTGGATGTCAAAGGGCATTAGGGTTACTATCTAGAGGGCACCAGAGGTCAGGTTCGAATCCCTCCAACTGTTTCTTACCTATGCCGAGGTTGGCAAGGGAAACCTGCCACTAAGAGAACAATTGCAAGGTGGATTGTCTCTGTATCCAATTTGTTATCAGAAACTGGGTGAAGTACCTCCTCAGGATTGAGGGCCCACTCCACCAGGGTACAGCTGCGCTCTAGTGGCTGCTAGAGACATTCCTATTCTGGAGATTTGTCAAGCTGCTACCTGGAGACAGTTCACACCTTTCAGCATTATTCCCTGGATGTCCAGTCCAGGAGAGATGTGTTTGGCCTTTAACTTGCTAGCAGAGCCTATTTCCTAAGTAGGTTCTGACCCTCCTCCATGGAGGTACTGCTGTATTCGTTATTGTTATAATATAGCAAGACTTCATGGTGTTTGAAGAAAAATTACTCACCTTAGTAATTGCTTTCTTCTCATGGAGTCTTGCTATATTATAACCACCTCTCCTGCCCTCTCAGAACTCCTACTTGGGTAGAGGTGGCAAATTGGTGCAAGCACTGTGTCATGCCATTTTAGTTTTCCCTAACCCTGTTTTCCTTTGGGTTAGGGATCTAGATTGTTCATTTTATTTATGCCCCTTCTTGGACTTGAGTCTTGGGGAAGGGGGGTTCATATGTGCTTGTCAAGGGTGGTAAAACGAACCATAATACCATCAATCTTTGTTATTATGGTTCTGGGTGTTTCTTTGTTGTTTATATTGTTGTTATTACTACTACTAGTAGGTAGCCATAGGCTAGTGTAGTTTTTCCACACAGACTTTTTCCGTCCTTTGATGTTGGCTTCGTAAAGATCTGACAGTTTCATTTGAAACTGCCAGATAGAGCTTTGGGCACAGCGCCCTCGCGCTGTAGAACTCCAGATCTTCTGGAGTTAACTCCTTCCTCTCCGGGGCAGTTCAGCTGCAGTGGCTGACTGCTATTGTTATAATATAGCAAGACTCCATGAGAAGAAAAGCAATTACTAAGGTGAGTAATTTTTTCTTGTGGGTGATCGAGTGGCCCAATGGCCCGGTGGCCGTTGCTCAGTGTCGGGATTTGGCTGGTGCTTGTGTCCCCTGAGCGTGATCCCTCAGGACTTCAGGAGGATTAATTTAGGTCACGAATGGAATCGGAATGATCAAGGGATCATTGGGGATAAAAATTATCGAGGAGTTTGGATGTACTAGTTTTGGACTTAACAAGTTTGTGGAGAAGGCTAAGAAGAATGTGCAGCTCTTTTGGAGTGCTGGAATAAAAATTGTGTATTGATGACCTGGCTGAACTTGGTCCTGGAACTTTATAGCTGAGGTCTGCGAGGTTCCTGAGGTGCCCTAGGGTTAGTGTTCCACACAGGGTTGGGAGTGAGGCCTGCTGGAGGGCTGGCCCGGCGTTCTTTTCCCTAGACTCCTAGGGAGTGATCAGCTGGGAGTTTGGCCAGTCGGTGGTGGGCCACTAGTATAGCTTGTGGTAATTCCTCTCGAATTTCTGGAAGGAACCTGCGGCCTGGTGTATAGTTTTTCTGGGACCCGGGCTGGAATTCTGAGACTGGAAGTTTGAGAATTGTTTGGCCTGTTGGACACTTGTGATGATACTGGGGCCTGTATTGTGGAGACTCTGCAACTTGAGTGTGTGAAAGGTCGTCTGTCTGATGAGTCTGCAGCTGGGCTGGACTTTCTCTGACCGCAAGTACTTTGTGATTTTATGTGAACTTTTTGGGAAATTCTGTCGGCAGTGAGAATGCTTGGTAACAGCTGAGAATCTGCTTATTTCAGATATATATGCGAGATGTTGTCTGGAGGGTGGTTTCTCTACAATATTTCCCTCAAATCTCCCTCTTAAGTTTATTTTTTAAGTTTATTATTTTTAATATGTATTTATTGTGTTTTAATTAGCAGTAAAAGTGCTTAGACTAAGTAGGGCACCAGGTAGTGGGAGGACCTGTGTGCTAAATAAATGTTTTATGGTTGTACTTAGTTAAATTAGTTAGTTTAGGTTTTGTAGGCCCCCAGGCAGTGAGAGGACCTGTGGGCTAAATAAATATTTTAAGGAATGTTTATGTATTTAGGTGGTTAAATTAATTATTTAATTTAGTTGTTTGTTATTTTAAGTTTTGAGTGGGAATTAATTATTAGTTTGTGTTATTTTCTTTAGATTTTTTATCTTTTGTGGGGAATGTGAGTAGGGAATTTTAGGAAAGGGGCAAGATTTGTGGAGTTTTATACTATTTACGTTTGTATAAATTTGTGTCTATAAGCTAGATCTGAATTGTATTGGTTCTCCCTATGCCATGTCTTGGGCCTGGGATATATGTCATTGTTCCACCCCCCAGGTCATGCGCTATTCAGCCTCCGCTCTTTTCCCCCCACCGTTGCTTTTTTCCACCTGTCAACGCTGCTGGGCTTTGGGTATTGCTCGCAGCAAGGGGTTGGGGGGGGGGTGAACAGCGGAGGGTGGAAGAGTGAGGCACTCACATCGGGGTTGTTAAGCCCAGAAGATGCCCTGGGGTGAAATGGAGTCTAGAACGTGGGCCATCTTGTCTAGTCTCCATACACAAGGGCACCACCATTGGTGGTGGGCAGGAGGCCAGGGCAGCCCAGGAGTTTTGTCCAACTCGGGTGGTATTATGCAATGCCAGATCTGTTAAGAACAAGACTGCAATTATTGC
Source organism: Neoceratodus forsteri (assembly GCA_016271365.2). Classification (NCBI taxonomy): domain Eukaryota; kingdom Metazoa; phylum Chordata; order Ceratodontiformes; family Ceratodontidae; genus Neoceratodus; species Neoceratodus forsteri. Next base: position 166,574,454 of record JADMNL010000025.1, on the reverse strand, counting down.
AGATCTTGTGGGGACGACAGATCTGGCGTGCATCACCGAAACCTAGCTGGATGGTAATGCGGGCCCCATACTTGAGGCTGCAATTCCGACTGGGTATTTGGTGATACACCGCCCGAGATTGGACCGCAGGGGAGGGGGGGTTGCAGTCTGTTTTAAGACCGAATTGGATCTCACAAGTGTACCAGTTGAGGAGGCTAGATCATTTGAATGTGTCATAGTAGCAGGTGTGGGTTATAGGATGGCTCTCATCTACCATCCACCCGGGGATGGGAAACTATTCCTTAAGGAAGTGGCGGACTTCGTGGTCGACCTGGCATTTGAGTCACCCAGGCTGATGGTCCTGGGTGACTTCAGTGCCTGGATCGACGACGAACTCTCGCAATTTGGACAACACTTCCTCCAGTTGATGAATTCACTGGGCCTCACGCAGGTGGTTACCTCTGCTACCCATAAACACGGCCATTCTCTTGACCTGGTTTTCCTCCTGGGGATTGAGGCCTCTGACATGGGGGTGGAACCCGTCAGATGGTCTGACCACTACATTGTGCAATTCAATTTTTGCACCCCTTCTTGTAGGCCAACCCCTGCGGAGATGGTCAAGTATCGCCCTTTACAGGATGTGACTCCTGATGGTCTAGCTGCGGTGCTTGATCTATCAGAATTCCCTGTGGCAAGCATGGATCCGGAGGTTTTGGTTCTGGCCTATAATAAGGCCATTACTTCAGCCCTGGATTCCATTGCTCCAGTTCATGTGCGTCCTCTCTCCCTTTGCCCTTGGTATCCATGGTTTGATGGGGACTTGAGGGAGTTGCGGCGACTAGGACGAAGGTTAAAGTGGTGCTGGTGGAAATCCGGCTTAGATGCCGACCATCTTAGACTGCTAGAGCATTATTGACTCAGAGTTCCTGTCCAGGGAAATTGCTGCCGCTCAGAACCGACCAGCTCAGCTCTTTCGAACTGTGGACAGGCTGTGCAACCTGGCCTGTCTGCAAGTTCGAAGAGCGTTTTCACAGTTGCAGTGTGAAGAGCTTGCTCGGTTCTTTGCTGATAAGGTGGCCGACATCAGGTCGGAGACCCATGCGGCAAACTTTGTGGGAGTTGTTGATGATCGATGCTTGGCCACTGTCCCTCTTTTTTCGTGGAGTTCCTTCGACCGGCTGGAAATCATGGATGTTATGTGGATTGTCCAGGGTATGCGCCCTACATGCTGTAGTTTAGATCCTGGTCCTACATCCCTGATAATGGGCTGTGGTGTTGCTATCAGCCCTGTTCTGGTGCAGATAGTCTGTGCTCCCTTGACTCTGGTGAGTACCCCTGCTCCCTGAAGGAGGCAGTGGTGACACCTTTGTTGAAGAAGGCTTCATTGGACCCAGACTCTCTCGCAAACTACAGGCCTATCTCTAACCTTCCCTTTGTGGGGAAGGTGATTGAGAAAGTAGTGACTGCACAGCTAGAGAACCATTTGACCATCCATAGCATCTACGAACCTCTCCAGTCCGGTTTCTGAAAGAAGCGCAGTACTGAGACTGCATTGGTTCGGGTGCTCAATGATCTCCTGATGGCGAGAGATCAGAAAAAAACGGTCCGATCTGTCATCAGCTGGTAGAAGTTGAACGATGGAAAGACGGAGGTGATGGTTGTGGATCCAGGTTGCCGGGTAGGGGGGATTGGGGGTAGGTCAACCCACAGGATTATTCCTTGGGGACTCCGAGCTTCCTACCTCTGAACAGGTACGAGACCTAGAATGATACTTGACGATGGGTTGACACTTCGATCGCAGGTGTCAGCTGTTGTTAAGTTATCCTTTTATCATCTGAGGAACATTGCTAGGATCAAGCACCTTGTTCCATCCAGTGACCTTCCTACATTGATACATTGATCCATGCCTTTGTGACCTCGCGTCTAGATTATTGCAACTCCCTTTACTTTGGGCTGCCGGGGGTTGATATCTGCCTCCTGCAGCTGGTGCAGAATTCCGCAGCCTGGTTGTTGATGGGGATTCCTCGATCTTCCCACATCCCACCAGTGGTGCGGGAACTGCACTGGCTGCCATTTCAGTGGCGGATCACTTTCAAAGTCAGATTACTGACATACAAAGCCCTACATGGACTGGGCCCTGACTACCTGAAAGAGCTTCTGGTTCCTTACCACCCTGAGTGACCGCTCCGCTCGGCCGACGAGGGGTTGCTGAAGATTCTGAGGGTGTCTTTAAAATCTCGTGCCCGGCATTTATATACTGTGGCCCCAACCCTCTGAATTCTCTACGTCACGGATTAGGAGTATGACCGGGGATTTAAACAGGCATTAAAGACGCATTTATGGAACAGGGCATATGGTGTTGAGGATGACAGATTCTAACTGTGCTGTATATTTTTTATTGTGATTGCAGCATTGGTTTTAAACTGTTTTAAATTTGCACTGCGCCTTGACACCTGAAAGGCACGTTAAAAATAGAGTTGTTTATTATTATTATTACCTGTGTCTAGTATGTGCTGGGATTTGTATTAATTTGCACTTGTTTTAGCGTTTTAAAGAATTTTTCAGCACCAATAAAATTACAGTTGGTGGATATACAACTCTGGTTGGTGCTTTGTTTCTGAAGACTGTTATTCTTGGGATTCCAGTCTCAGGTGAGTGCTGCCTGTTCAGAAGGATTTAATGTTAATGGTTGTTTGGCACCTCCTTTCTTTGTGCATAGCTTTCTCTATAGAGCGGGCCCTAAGCATTTACTTGAGTAGGGCAAAACCCATTAGGGGTTTATCTGAACAGTTATTTGTTACCTGTGGAGGCACCTCACCAAGCCTTCCTGTGGCTGAAAACCCCATGTCACCGGATAGTCTCCTGTATCTCCAGTTGCTACATTCGTGCTTTGCACCATGTTCCACAATAACTTCACACCCTCTCTGTCAAGGGCATAGCCTGCTTAGTGGCAATCTATGGGTCTGTGCCGTTTGCATCCACTTGGGCGTCCAGCCACACTTTTACTTCTCATTACAGTGTTAATCATCTGTCCCATAGGGAGAAATTCTTTGTTTTGTTGTTTTGAAGTGCTTATTGTACCAAATAGCTGCAGTACTTTCCTCTTTCCCTTGGTACTGCTCATAGTCCATGCAACATGTGTGGCTGTGGGGATAAATTATTGTTGTTAAAAGAAAAAGTTATGCACCTGTAACTGTGCTTTTTCTAGAGGCATTTGTCCATAGCACACAACACACACCCATTCTCCTCCGTCTCTAAAATTGGGAGTGTAGTGTACTGTTCTTCCTTGTCAATCTTCACCATTCATTACTTCCTGGGTGTAAGCGGGAGGCGGCGCACCGTCACGAAACTTTTTTTTTTTTTAAAGTTTTCTGGCCCATGCGAGGCGGCGTCATGCAGGGGCGGCCGTTAGTAGCGACCGACCCCTCCTCCAACTCAGTTCTGTTTCTCCCTACCGTCGAGGCAGCACCTTCACCGCGTAGCTAACCGAAAAGCGCGATCCGACTCCTTTTCTACACTGACGCCTACGGTAAGACTGTTCTTTTTCTTTCCTTTGTACGGCGCTGTGTATTTCCTGACTGTGTTAATCTTTGTTTATTTCTGCTATGCAGGTCCGTTCTGGAGCTAAACGTTTTTCTAAGACGGGCCGTGCTCTATGCTGCCGGGTGCTCCTGGGCGGCCGGCATTTCTCCTGCCCCGGACCGGCATGACGCCTTGTCTTCGCTGCTCGGGACCCAACCATAATATGGATTCGCGGCGACGCTGTTTCTGATGGACTGTCATGTCCCTCGGTCTACAGCATGCCCGGCAAGGCTCTCCGCCGATTGGGATGGCTGTCTGCGGGAATCTCGGGCGAGATCCTTAGGCTTTTCCTGGTCCTCCTGGGCCTATACGGTCCGAGGAGGAGGGGTCTCCTCCTTCTTGCCGAGGGGAGGCCCTTCCGCGTGTTGGGGAGCTGAGCCCTCCGGGCGCGAAGCTGACACCGCCGGGCAGTCACCTCTTCGAGGTGCAGGCTCCCCGTCGAGGCACTGGCTGGGCCCGCCTCGGTGACCTCGACTCGCCCGCGGGCGCCGTTGATCCCGCACCGCTCACGGTGCCGGGATCTGCGGCGCCGCCCCGCACTATTTCAGGATCCCGCGCGCCGCGGTGCCGCGATTGAGCGGGCGCTATGCGCCCGGGCGCTGATCCCGTGCCGTCAAGGGCGCCAGGATCAGGGGCGGGCGCCTGCTGGTGGTGCTGGTTGCGGCCTCGCGCCGTCATGTGCCGATGAGCCTGGCGGCGCTGCTGACCGTGCCGCCGCTTCTCCGATGCCGCCGCGCGCCGCGGCCTCTTCCTCCGGCGGTGCCGGTCTGCCGGAGCTGCTGGGGTATGGGGTTGCCTCGTGCGCCGGGCGTGCTGGGGTGAGGGCGTCATGACTGCACCGGGCCGCTCATGCCCTGCGGGCCCTGGGACCCCTGGGTGGCCAGCACGAGGTCCCTCCTGGTCTCGCCCTCCGGAGGACGGATGACTCAGATGTGGACCCATCCTGGCATCCCCATTTCGGAATCTGGGTCCTCGTGGCTAGGTACTAGGCGGTGTAGCGGGCTCCCTCCTCTGTCCCCTTGGCTGCTGCCTCCTGAGGGTTCCTCGCTGGAGGTGGCCGAGAGTCCTGTGGGGTGACGGAGGGGAGGCCCTCTCTGGAGGTCCGTGACAGCTACCCCCGGGTGCTGTTACCTCCTCTGGGGTTAGGGGAACGCTGCAGTCGGGGAGGAGGGCCCCTCTGAACTGAGGGGTTGAGGGGCAGGCGCCCTGCTGCTCGGGTCTTTGGCCACCGGGGTGGCCAGGAGCCATAGCGCAGAGCCCCGCCCCCTCCCCCAGGGTTCTGTGGGTGTCCTCTGGCGGCGCGAGCGGACTGCCCTTCTGGATCCATGCAGTCCCAAGGGCCACAGGGAGTTTCTCCCCAGGGCTCTTCCCAGGTCTGCCCCCAGAGTTCCTCCGCTCTCTGGCGGCCTGGTTTGGATATCCAGATCCCTCCTACTAGAGCTCCTTCCCCGGATTCCAGAGCCTCGCAGAGAGCAGTTGCCCTCGAGGTGCCCTCTCCCATCTCTCTCTGCTTTCATATCACCCCGCCTCCCAGGCCATGTCGGTCCCACGGGTCCGTTATCCTGGGAGCAGTTCAGGGTTCTTGCGCCTTCCCCTCATATGTTAGTTACATGCATGAGCGGTTCTTTCGACTCTCCCCACCGCCGCAGGGAATCCTCTGACATTCCAGTTCCCCATCATGCCTCGCTCTCCTCTGAGGGAGAGGAACCCTGCTGATCTGTCTCTCCATGCTGATTTCACAGAATATCAGCTTCCTCCTCGAGGATGGTGAGGGATCTTCGATTTCACGCTCGAGAGACACACTGAACGGGTGACGCGTGGAATTCCTTGGTGAATCTCAGTGCCCAGCATCTGGTGGTACCTTCCTGGCCTATCCCTTCCAGGTAGCGCCTATTCGTCCTGGCAGTTCTCGCCGCTTTTCCCAGCCCCGCGGACTGCCAGCGAGGTATTGTGCCCCTCTGAGTCTCTAGGTTCCCTTCCCAACCTGCCCTCAGGTTTGGTATACCTGGATACTCCTTCTGGGCGCTGTTCGTGCTACACCGCCCACCGGATTCGACTCTCCAGTTCGACCTCTAGCGAAGAGTGTTCTCTTCCAGCGAAGTGCATGTATTGCATCACATCAGGCTCACCACGCTGCCTACAACCGCATCTGTGGTCGATGATGTCCCAGCTGCTGGCATCTATGCCTGACACGGAGCAAACCAGACAAGCCGCTGTCCTCTCCGCTGTATGCCTGAGCTGGCAAGACACTCAACAAGGGCATCTTATGATGCCAATGAGGTGGCTTCCCAGGCTTGCGGGGACAGCGATCTGCATCAGGCGGACGGCATGGCTTGCCTCTCCAGGTTGTCACCCCTGGCCCGGTGAGGGTGATGGCCCCGCCTCCGGGGACCTGCCTTTTCTCATCCAGAGCTAGGAGACTTTACAGGGGCCCTCCTCTGCCTCGCCCTCGGGAGGCACCTCCTAGCTCTTCTCCCACTTAGGCTTTCTGAATAAGCCAGGGTCTTCTCCTTCTGTTTCTCACCAGCAGAAGGCTGGGGGTCTTGTTCCCTCAGGGTATGGCCTCTTCCCCCTCCAGGGGAAGAGGAGCTTGGTACTCACCCAGGAAGTAATGAATGGTGAAGATTGACAAGGAAGATAGGAAACACGCACTCTCCGTAATTGTGATCTTCTTGTATCTTCACCATTCATTACTTCGCCCGCCCACCATCCCCTCAGTGGCCTCTTCCTGTGGCTTCTCCACCTCCCGTCTCCTTCCTCTCTCTGCATTATATAAAATATAGGGAAAATTGCTTCATTTTCCAAAAAAAAAAAAAAAAGTAAAAAAAAAAAATCTTCTGGGGTTTAAAATCCAGAAAAATTATTTACTCTAAGATTCATGGGCCATCTCGTGGATTGCATTGGCGATCAGACTGCACAACTATCTCTTGCTATTCTTATGGCAAGATACCTCTGGGGTTGTTTGGCCTGGCTCAGGCTATTCAGTTTTGATCCTGCAATCCCGTGTTCAGGTAGTTGCCCTGAAATCTAATCCCCTATTCTTGCTCTTGCAGAGCAGAGGAACGAGTACGCCTGTTCCTTTCTCTAAAAAAAAAAAAAAATGTTGAGGGAACTCTCCACACGTTATAGGCATCTTGGTATCTGGTCATGCATCTAGTAAAAAAAAAATTTTTCTGTCTGTAAAAAAAAAGGAATAGGAGAAATCAAACAAGAAGGCAAATGAGAAGGTAGGCTATCCTTCTCGCTGTTTTGCTAAGTGGTTTCTCCCTTTGCGTCCTCCTGACAATTTTTACAGTAGAGCTCTGCTGACCATATCCAATCTTAGCTAGCCTAAGCTTTCTACGGCCTTAGCCAGTCAGTCTGAGTCCTGCTTATTCTTGGAAGCCTGAAAGGCTTACATTTTCCATTTCTAAACCCCTGAGCAGCGCTCATGCTGCTGGGTTTTATTCTTCCTCTCGGCTGTCCTCCAGTTAAAGGCCTTCCGCCAGGAGCCCGAGGTGGTGTCAAGAACAATGGCATGCTGAAGATGAGGACTATGCCCTCCTGACTTGTCTAGCGGGTTCGGTGAACCTTCTCTTCAGCTCTATCTCCGGGATTCTTGCTTCCCTTTAGTCGAGCCTTCAGCTACAAGCTAACTATGCTCGCTGGGCATTCTGGTCCCTTCCAACATCCCATCTCTCTCTCTTCTTCTTCTTCTTCTATTTTCTCATTTCCTTACTCATCTCTCCTCCTAGAGTCGCCCAGGTAAGGAGGCCCTGCACCCCTAGGCTAGGATGTTCTTATCTCCTCTGTCCTTCCTCCATCGGCTTATTCCTTTTTCAGTTCATTCTTCCTTGCTTTTGCTATCCCTCGCCATCTTGCCTCCCATCTATATTTTCTGCTTTCTTTTGCCTCCGCTCACAGAACTGAGTTGAGGAGGAGTCGGTCGCTATGCTATCTGCCGCCTCACGCGCATGACGATGACGCCGCCTCGGTATGGGGTCATAGGCAACTTTTAAAAAAAGCTCCCGTGACGGGTGCGCGCCTCCGGCTTACACCCAGGAAGTAATGAATGGTGAAGATACAAGAGAAGATCAAGAATTACGGTAGGTACGTAATTTTCCTTTTTATCTTATTGCAGATGTTTGTCCATTCAGTGGGCAAGATCTGACCTTTGGGGGATCCATGTTTGAGAGGTGGAAGCTGTCATGCTGGTGTGTATTTTTTCCAGTCACGCTTTGTGGCTCCCGAGCCACCATCTGCTCCTTCCTGTTGGGTCTTGCTGTGCACTGTTGATGACTCTCAGCCCTGTCAACATCTACCCCCATCATCACAGCCAGTGGGGGATCTGCACATAGCAGGGCCTGAAGGTACTGACTACCGCTGTAGATATGTCTTGGTGCACATTGCTTTTTGTCACCGTTTACTCCTGTAGTCCCTCCGTCCCTCTGCCCCATGGCATGAGTGGTGTCTGTGCTGGCCTTGGACATCACAGTGTCCCTGCAGTGATGGGCTAGTTCCGTAGGTCAGCCATAGGGGGTACTGTGGTTCTGGAGCTCCTTGCCAACCATCTCCAATTGAGGCCCACTGCCGAGCAGTAGCTACTTCAACCTGGCCAGATGTGGTGACCCGAGAACATGCCTAAACCCAGTTCGTCTCCACATGGCAGCACTGCTACAGGGCTACCATGGCATCTCTATGCGTTTGCCGTTTGAATCCAATGTGTCCATTCTGGGTTCTGGTTCCTTGAACCAGAATGATGCGGTGTTTGTGGCTATGGATGAATAATACCTTTGGAAGAAACATAGTTACAGCTGAGAAACCTTTTCTTTTATACATATATCAGTGTATTTATGTCTATAAACACCTATAAAAATGTTTTTGGGTGCATCAGAAAAATATCAGTCTGACACACTAGGAAACATCCATAAAATACCCACTCTACATACATACCATATAAGCTTTTAGTAAATGAACTGTGGATCCATCCTATTTAATGAGTGTATTTGGAAGGTGATTTCTGTTTCTCATTTGACAGAGGTCTGTGAAAAGAATGCTAAAATCCCATAAAATAAAAAAATCTATTATAATATCTAGCTGTCTGTATGTATGTATGCTTGTTTATGGAAAATAAATGAGAGATCTACTAGCAAGCTGAGTCAAAGCTCATTCACAGAGGCTTCCTATGAATGTCAAATAACATGGTTTATTTGAGTCACAAAACATTATTGCTATATATAACAGTACAGCAGCATGATAACATTAACAATATATACGTATAGGATAGCATATGGCCTCCCATACACAACAAGGCAATTCTTCACCCGAGTGTTTTCTGTGAGGGCTGATGACCTCAAGAGCGAAGCTCGAGAGGTCCCTCTGACGTCATAGAAAACACGAGGGGGAAGAGTTGCCGAGTTGCTTGGGAGGCCATACACTATTCTATATAGTGTATGGTGCCCCCAAAACAGGATCCCTTACATTTTGCAGGCAGTGTCTGCTGCCGGAGACCCGCACTGCTCTTCTTTTCATCCCGCCAGCCAGCTCACGCACAGGACTCACCAACCGCCCCCTATTCTATGAACAGCTCTGGAGCGGGCTGTTGCAAGAGCGACTAGTGAGGACATCATTACTGAAGCAGAATGACTTTTTGCGGTGTATGGATTTCCATACACAACCGCATTCCACCATACATTATAAGTAAAATATGCAGTATGTTTAAGTTTTACTTTCTGTTGTGATCTCATTACTTTTTAATTATGGGTAAATATTTTTCTAGGATCGTGGATATGTTGTTCATCCACACTTATTGGCATGTCCCTTTCCCCTTTAAATCTTGCCGGAAGTCTTCAAGCTGGCTCCTCCCACCCACCCGGGTGGTATATACCTCGGCTGCACCCCATGACGCCAGATCTTCCTTTCCACTGGAAGATACAGGTTGCCTCTCTCGTGCTCATGCATTTTGTAGGCCTTGGCTTTCAAAACTTTGGTTTTACCAAAATTAAAACTTGTCCAAGTTAGCAATTGTGCTTTTGCATCCTCGATCATAGAAGAGAAATCTTCTCCAGGATTTTGCCGGTGTCCTTGCAGCCAGAAGATGTCGTGCACTGATCCCCATCTCACATGCGTCTACTGCCTAGGTGTCTGTCATGACACCTCGTCCTGCAGTTATTGCTTGGCCTTCCATCCCAACATCCTGGATGACTGCCTGGCATGTTTAAAGTTGGGGAGACTGGAGAAAAGGAATCCTCCGGTGAAGTCCAAGGAGGCTAGGTGGGCGGTTTCCATGGCCGCGGGTTCCACCGAGCAGCTAGAACGCATGAAAGCGTTCGAAGAAGAAGCTGCCCTCACTTCGGACAATCAAAGCTTTTTCATTCCACTCTACCTGGGTACCACCTTCACAGGTTCCTTCAAGGATTTGTGGCAGTCTCTCCCCACCTAGTGAGAGGTGTCCGCGGGCTTGCACTCCTCCCGATCTCGTAAAAGAGATTAGGAACCGAGCACATCTTCGTCTCGGCGAAGGCACTCTGGGACCGAGAAAGGTTTCAGTACCAGGAGCATGCGGTCTCGACCTCGGTCGAGATCGCTTTCTCGGCCACAGGCTTCACGGATCTTCCATCTGGCCAGACTGATGATGTGGCCGATGAGGTTCGAGATTCTTCTCGATCCAGTCGACCCACTGTCGCCGACCTCAGTCGACAACTCCTTGGAGAGGACTCTGGTCCTTGTGTTTCCTGATGAGGAGACCCAGCCTTCTGGTGTCCCCATCGAGGTCCCGGTTCTGGACCCTTGGGTTTCACCGATTCCACCGGTGTCTCTTGAGCAACCGAGTCTGCCTCCCCAATCTCGGGGTCGAGGTCTAGAACCCCTTGGTCACCTGCCGAGGAAGAGTCACACGGGCTCCAAAAAGGGGCGACGCCACAGGTCGTCCTCCTTGGATAAGGAGAGGCTCCGACACAAACTCCGTCGGCGCTACGAGGACCTTATGTGGCAACAGCTGATTTTGTCTGGGCAGAAGCCAGCTCTGCCGCCTACCACGGCCATTACTTGGCTTTTGCTTCCTAGGCCGAAGCAGACCCCCTTGGAAGCAAAGCCTTTGGTTCCCTCGCCCGTGGGGCCAGCCCGTCTTCCGGTTCGGCCTATACCGGCCTCTCCACCAGTAGTGGTGGAGCCACCACCTAAGCAGCCTGTGGGAGGGACTCCTTCAAGAGAGGACCGACCAGATACTGGGCTCCCTGATGTCTGTCGGTCATGGTTACCCCGGACCGCCCTTGGCGGGTTGAGGGTGATTTGGGCAGCAGGCTGCTGTACCCCAACTCTTCGGACTCAGATGTCACCGGGCTCCACTTTTATCCTGGGGATGATGAGTCCATTGGCACAGGGGTGGAGGAAGGTCCTTCCTCCTTCCAAGGGATCCTTTGTCTCATCTTTGATTCCACAGGGATGCCCCGGAACCCATCCAGAAAAAGGCGGAGTACCCTCTCACGGACATCCTCAAGAGAGGGGATACCCCGATGGAGGCCTTTCCTGTGGCCGAGGCCATTGTTGGTCCAGCACTTGAACTGTGGCAGCATCCTGCCTCATGTCCAGCACTGTCTGCCCACATGGCCCGCAAGTATGCGGTGCCCATGGGGTCCATTGCAGAGTTCACAGAGCACCCTTCGGCCGAGAGCCTGGTGACCGCCTCTGTGTTCAGGCGTACTGGCAGTTCTGCTGACACTGACCAACCTCCCGACAAGGAGTCCAAGTATTTGGACCATTCGGGGCGAAAAGTCTACGTGGAATCTTCCTTGGGCCTTCGTCAGGCAAGTTTGGCCGTCATCATGGCACGCTTCTCCCATGCCTTTCTCGGGTCATTGGATGAAGTCCTCCCTCATCTCCCCACGGACATGCAGACCATGGTTAAGCAGGTCCGAGATCAGGGCTGTACTGTTGCCAAACAGCAGCTCCAGATGGCCCTGGAAATCGGGGACTCTTGTGCCCGCTCGATGGCCGCCGCAGTTGCCTCTTGCCGCAGGGCTAGGCTGAGGCTCTCCTCCTTCCCGGTGGATACCCAGCATAAGTTAGCTGATGTGCCTTTCCTTGGGACCGACTTGTTCGGCCCAGGAGTGGCCGATCACCTACAGGGCATAGAGCAGTCCAGTGCCACCTTGGACGCCACTTTTGCCAAGAGTTTTTCGGGCAAGAACCAGCAGAAGAAAAAGAAGAAGCCCTTTCGGCACTCTTCCCCTGCGGTTCAGCAGTCCTCCTACGAAGGAGGACAGCAGCATCAGCATCAGCAGCAGGCTCAAGCTTGGCACCCTCGGCCCAAGCCAGGACCCCAACAGGCCCGCAGAGGAGGCCGAGGCTTAGGTCCTGGAACCTCCTCCTCCTCCAAGCCTGCTCAGTGACGGGATAGGGGTTGCCACCCCTATTTCCATCACGCCAGCTCTGGGTCTTCCTGTGGGGGGCCAGCTCCACCGCTTTCTTTCCACCTGGTCTGCTATCACTATGGACAGGTGGGTTCTTGAAGTGGTCGGTCAGGGACTGCCTCTAGAATTCGAGCAGTACCCTCCCAGCTGAGCCCGCATCCCTCGGGAAGAACAGATTTCCGCATGCACCCAGTCAGCTCTTCAAGACGACATTGCTCAGCTCCTCCTCAAGGAGGCAGTAGCTCTCGTGGCTGATCTGTCTGTAGACCCAGGCTTTGTCTCCAGATACTTCCTGGTGCCAAAGTGGACGGGGAGGCTGGTGCCCCATTCTAGATCTCCATGACCTGAATCAATACCTCAGGTCACAGAGCTTTTAGATGGTCACTCTATCCCAGATCATTCCATCCTTGGAGCAAAACATGGGGTTCTGTTCACTGGATCTGCAGAACGCATTCTTTCACATCCCAGTCCGTCCATCCCATCAGTGGTTCCTCCGCTTCAGAGTCCAAGGGACCCTGTATGAGTTCCAAGCCATGCTGTTCGGCCTGTCTTCAGCCCCTCAGGTTTTCACCAAATACATTGCAGTGGTGGCTGCCCATCTCCGGCATCAGGGTGTCAGAATTTACCCCTACCTCGACGATTGGCTCCTGGCAGGTTCCACCCAACAGAAGGTGGAGAGGTCCAGAGATCTGGCCCTCCAAACCTGCTTCCAGCTCTGCCTCCTGATCAATGAAGCCAAGTCGGAACTCGTGCCTTCTCAGGTGATGGGCTTCATTGGAGCAGAGCGTGACTCTTGTCAAGCCAGAGCTCGGCTCCTGGCAGACAGGGCGGAGGTTCTCTCATCCTTTCCCAGTCATTTCTTGTTGGGCACTTGTGCCCTGCCTGGGACATTCTGTGCCTTCTGGGTTACATGGTGTCGTGCACGTCAGTGGTCCGTTGGGCCCGGTTGCACATGCGCTCCCTCCAATGGGAGCTGGCTGCCCAGTGGACTCAATATCATGGTCATTTCGACCAGCTGATCACTGTAACCCAGACGATGTGGAACACTCTCCAATGGTGGACTGCCCCAGACCAGTTGCAGGAAGGGATCCCATTTGTCCGCCCCGAGCCGACGGTCGTTCTTACGACTAGTGCCTCTCTCATGGGCTGGGGAGCCCACATGGGGACAACAGGGCCCACGGGCTCTGGACCCCTGAGGAGTCCCGATGCCACATCAACCTGTTGGAACTCAGAGCAGTCAGACTGGCACTGTCAGTTTCACTCCTCAGCTCCGGGGTCAAGTGGTTCAAGTCCAGACAGACAATACCACGACCATGTACTACCTCAACAAACAGGGCGGCACGCACTCCCGTCTGCTATGCAAGGAGGCGCTCCACATCTGGACCCTCGTAGGCCAGTTGGAGGTGGATCTCCTCGCCATCCATGTAGCAGGAGCCTCAAACCAGCTAGCGGATGCTCTCAGATGCTTAGGCCATACATTCCACGAGTGGTCTCTCCATCCAGAGGTAGTTTACAGCCTGTTCTCCCGGGGGGCAAACTGATTGTGGACCTGTTTGCCTCCAGGGAAAACACCAAGCTGAGGCTGTTTCATGCCCGCCTCCCTCAGCAGGGCTCGCTGTAGGAGGATGCCTTCTCGAGGCCGTGGACCACAGGCCTCCTCTACGCTTTCCCTCCATTCCCCTTGATCCACAAGGTGTTACTCAAGGTGAGGAGGGACAAGGCAAAGGTTATTCTGGTAGTCCCAGACTGGCCATGCCAGTTCTGGTATCCAGATCTCCTCAGCCTCAGCTGCAGGCCCCCGGAGCGGCTTTGTACACGCCCGGACCTGGTATCTCTGAATCAGGGGAAGGTCTTCCATCCGGACCTTCAATCCCTGCACCTCACAGCCTGGTATCTGAGTGGCTAGAGTTCCAGGCTTTGGGTCTTTCCGAAGATGTCTACACTGTGGTGGAGGCATCTAGAAAGGAATCGACTAGGAAATGTTATGCTTTCAAATGGAAAAGGTTTTCCATTTGGTGTCAGGGTAAGGGTCTGGATCCCTTATCCTGTTCTGTGGCAAACATTCTCGACTACCTTTGGTCTCTCTCCAAAGGGTGTCTGCGATCATCGGCCCTTAGGGTGCACCTAGCAGCCATTTCTGCTTACTGAAGCGCGGGCAGTCCCAGCCCGACATAGCGCGGGAGACAGTGGTCGGGCGCTTTTTCTAAGGCCTGGATCACATATCCCCTCTGGTGCGTGAACCTCCACCTCCGTGGGATCTACTGCTGGTATTGGCAAAGCTCATGGGCAAGCCCTTCGAACCAATGCACAAGTGTGAGCTGTCACACTTGTTGAAGATGGCCTTCCTGGTGGCTATCACGTCTGCCAGAAGGACAGGGGAGCTCCAGGCGCTTTCAGTGGACTCCGCTTATCTGGTCTTCCACAGGGAGAAAGTTGTCCTGCGCCCCCACCTGAAATTCCTTCCGAAGGTGGTGTCAGAGTTTCACCTTAACCAGGTGTTGACTCTGCCGGTATACTACCCTAATTACACCTCGGAGGCTGAGTACAGGCTCCATACTTCGGACCTGAGGCGTGCTCTCCCCTATTATAAGGAGAGGATGGCAGAAATTTATTGAGAGGTTCGCCAGCTGTTTGTCACCTACGCTGAAGTTGCTTCTGGCAGACTTGCAGCCAAACGGACCATAGCAAGATGGATTACATCATGCTTAGATCTGCGCTTTGAGTTGGTGGGCAAGGAGCCTCCAGAGGGATAAGAGCTTATTCTACCCGCCATACTGCTGCATCGGTGGCTGCTTCCAGGGACATCCCTATCCAGGAAATCTGCTGGGCTGCTACCTGGAAGTCAGCAAACACCTTCATCACCCACTACCACATCGACCTTGAGTCAGGCCGGGATGCTGGTTTTGGGGCCTCAGTTCTCCCAATCTCTGTTCCCTAAGTAGGGGGTATGTGCCTTGCCTCTCTCCTCCCAGAGAACTGCTAGGAGTCTGCCAGTAAGTGTGGATGAATAACATATCCACGATCCTAGAAAAACAGGTTACTCACCTGAAACAGTAGTTTTAAGAGTGGTATATGTTGTTCATCCACACGGACCCACCTGACTTCCCCGGCTGCGGACTCACACAGCCTGGCTTCCAGCAGGCTAAGGTCTGGCGTCATGGGGCAGAGCCGAGGTATATACCACCTGGGTGGGTGGGAGGAGCCAGCTTGAAGACTTCCGGGAAGATTTAAAGGGGGAAAGGGACATGCCAATAAGTGTGGATGAACAACATATACCACTCCTAGAACTACTATTACAGGTGAGTAACCTGTTTTTATTTAAGCTCCATAAGTAATGTATTTTACCATTATAAAGGCAGTGCATCTCAAGATGCATTCATGAATAAAATGACTGTATGAATTAGTGATATTTTTACAGTATATTTTAAAAAAAATGAAACGTGAAGCCTTGAATTCTAACATGCTGCACCGTGTCATGGTATTGTTGTTGGCTTAAAGACAGAGCGGCTCAAGGTTTTTTTGTCCTTTATCTTTTTCCTTGCAATGTGTCTGATTTACTGGAAGTCTATGGAATAAAAAACAGATGGTTGTATTTATCTAAGGTTTCTGACTTAGAAAGCATATGGTAAAAAAATGTTTGTGCATAGATAAAATGAAACATGTGCTTTATGTGTTTTTAAGGGTGAAGAGATTTTTCTGGACATGTTTGAAGATGAATATAGGAGCATGATGGTAAGTCCTTTCAGAGCATTGGTTTCGGGAATTTGTTTTAGTACAGCTTGGAATGCAGTAAAGTCTAATTACTTGCAGGAAAGTGATATTCTCACAGTGCAAACTACAAGACTTTAAGGTGTTAGTATATAAAACCTTAAATGCTTTTGGCCCCTCCATCCTTACCCATCGCCTGAGTCCCTACTGCCCACAGAAGTCCTTCCTGCGCTTCACATTTGTATTGCACCTAGGTGCCCAAACTAGTCTCTGAATTTTAAATTAAGAAGTATGGAACTAGCAGGAAAGAGATGTATGTTTTTTTTTTTTGGGGGGGGAGGGTTGATAGATGGGAGGCTGAAATAATTTCATACTTATGCAGCAAGAGTAAGCAAGCATAACCATATGCTGGGCTGAATAAAATGAGCATAGAGAATGGGGAACAAGAAATTATATCACCAATGTGCCGGGCACTAGTGAGGCTGAATTTCTCCACAGCAACAGATTAGGATGTTATAATAATTGTGACTGCAGAAGTAGACAAGCAGACAAAGCAAATAGGGCAGAGATCCTATTTCCATACAAATGTCCTTAGTAATAAAGAAAAAAGGGCAACAGTTACAAAAAAGGGTGGATTAAAGCTGAATTGTGTCTAGATATTATGTTTGTCAGGGTTGTTTGTCCCAACATCAGGGGCTCTTTAAAGCCCTGTTACACTGCAAACAAACATTCGGCATTGACAGATGCCTGTCGGTTAAGACAGTACAAAATGGTTATAACCAAGGTGCAGTGGGTACAGCATTGCACTACCAGAATGATCAGAGGGTAAGAGGAGCTGGAGAATGGTTGGAGGGAGCACTTGATAGCGATACTTTTGAAGGTGATTGATAACATGAAGGTGATTGATAACATGGACCAGAAGAAGGTTTTGCAGTTAGTATGAGATGATCCAACAGGAGGCACAAACAAAGGCTTCAAAATAGGGTAAAGGGCAGCATCAGGCAGTATAGGGCTGGTATTATAGCCTAGAAGTTAGAGTAACAAGCTGTGAATGAGCTAGGTACATCAAGCAGACCAGGGTTTGAGTCTCAGAACTTCCACTTCTATACTGTGTGACTCTGAGCAAGTCACTTAAAGGAGATCTACGGGGAGTCTTAATGAGAGGATCGGAACACAGTTTGGTTCTCCAGTACGCCATCTTGCAGTCAGTGATAGATTTCATAGTTTTTCTACCTCATCGTTATAATTTCTTGTAACTGTAAGGTGCAGCGGCATTTTGGTACTAGGTGGTTGCGGGGAGATCACGCTGCTACTACCGCAATATGATGATGTGGTTTTGCCCCTTCCTGTAGTGTGCCCAAATGTACGGAGATTGAAAAATCTCTGTATCTACAATGCCCAGCACTATTTTTCCAAAATTAGCCTAAATGCCAAGTGTGAGCCAGGCATACACATGGCATTTAGGCTGATTTCATAAAAGTGCTGGGCATGTTAGACACAGAGATTATTCGATCTCAGTACATTTGGGCACACTATAGGAAGGAGCAAAACCATGTCATCGTATCGTGGTAGTTGCAGCGTGATCTCCCGGTGGCCCGCACCCCCAGTACCAAAATGCCAGCTGCACCCATACAGTTACAAGAATTTATTAGCGTTGAGGTAGGAAAACTATGAAATGCATACTTTGACTGCAAGGGGGATCGGTGTACTGGAGCACCGAACTGTGTTCCAGCCCTCTAATTAAGACTCCTAGTAGATCTCCTTTAACCTACCTAGTGTTCCCAGTTTGCCCTCGAAAACAGGCACTTGTGCCTAGTGGACTTTACCTGGTTACCAAAGAATTGTTAAAAATAACTAAATAAATAAACATTTCATTACACAGAGGGAGTTAAGACTGCATAGTTGATTGCTAGAGAGGCTGTATATGCAGGCAAGTTGGAAAATGTTACCTGTAAATGCCACCTTTTAAGTTCCATTGTGCCTACCTGCTAAAGAAAAATAAGCAAACAAGTTTTAAAATTTATGTGGGTAAGTTTCTGTTGGTGCAGAGTATAACTGGATATAACATTTGAAGTATTGGGGTCAAGCGAAACTAATGTCAGATACTCATTCCTGCCATTTTTTTTTTATTGTCTGTGTGGAACTGTGCACCAGGAACAGGACCATTCTGCTCTTCTTTCACTTTGAAATCTGTCACATTTTAATGTAAAGTAACAGTCATGTTTGGGAGCTCACATGAGGATGTGTGGACTAATATTTCCAGTAGCTCCCCTCCTGGCAAATGCCTGAAGCCAGTTTTAATAGACAAGAGGAATTTAAGGGACACTGTCAACCCCCTTTAGGCCTCAGAGTGTCTCTAGTTTAAGAAACACATTTTATGATTGCGCATATTCTGCAGAATTTGCTGATGTAACTGGTAGTTTGATTCTGATTCTTTTTTCATTTTTAAAAGTAAAAAACAGACTGCCTACCATACTGGTGTTACCATGCCAAAAAGTGTTTGTTTACTATCCTTGATCAATTCCCTTGGGATCTTTCCTGGACTTGGGAATGCCCAAAACACAATCTGGACCCTCAAGATGCAGTGGGGAGGAGAGGAGACTATTGCATCATGAGTGACTGCACTGTCTGGGGATGTTCCTAATGTGGAGATGTGACGTCTCCCATTTTGCCTGTGAGAGTCCTGTTTTTTTTAACTTAAGTCCCGGACCCCCTTCCGGAAATGTTAATCTCCCGGCTCTCGGTGAGTCACCAAATCTTGTGTGGTGATCAGAGCTGCCAACCTGATATATAATAAAGGCAGACTAGAAAGTGCTCCCGGGGCGAGAAGCGGCAGGTCTTCAGCATGCTCCTTGCGTTTTCATGCGCATGCCCGGAATCACAGCTTTTGTTTCTGAAATAGGGCATTCAGTTTTTTAATTCAAATACTGAACTTGCACATGAATGAGTTTCCCAGGGGCTCGATGCTGTTGTTGCGCGAAAACATTGGCTAGCAGCTTTCGGTGAGTCGTGGAATCTTGTATGGTGATCAGAGCTGCCAACACAATATATAATAAATGCAGACTAGAAAGAGCTCTCAGGTCGAGAAGCAGCAGGTCTTTAGCATGTTCCCTGCATTTCAATTGAATGTGATAAATGATCCAGGGCAACAAGGCATCACCTGACTAATTAAAAGTCTTACCTTTGAATCTGGTGCCATGAGTTCCCGACCCTGCTCAGAATCGCAGCTGCAAAGTGGATCCATTCAGATGAATCCTAGGTAGAAATTGGCATGTAGAGCTGAGATCACTCTGACGCACAACCCCATGGTCAACCTCTACCCCAAGTTATTAATAGCCAATAACAGCAGACCCACTTGCATAATTCTTTTTTAAAGAGAAACATGTTTTGTCAGTAAGCATATCCAGGTCCAACTACTATGTCATACATTGGTGTAGGACGACGTACCCCATGGGGGTACAGTTTTAAGGGGCACCAAGAAGGCTCTGCAGTGCTGCAATTGTTCCGTGAAACACTACACAGAACCAGCTGATCCTTTCTGTAATTTTATTCCTGGGAATTTGAATTAATAAATTGCATGCATGTTTTTCTTTTTTCACATTATTTAAGTACCAAATCGGTGCGCTGCGCAATCTCCCTCCTAACTTGGCAAAACCTCCCTCGCACACAGGTTGTAATTATCACAGGTATGCTAATGCTCAGGAACTATGCAATAAAAGTAGGTCAAAGATGTCAAACAAAACAACGTTTGGTATAATCACACCATTAGCATGCATTTTGGTTCTACTGATAAAGCAGATAAAACAACCAGCAACATCAATGAATTTTAGAGACGGTAAGCCATCATAAAACGTGGGTTTTCAGCTAAAAGAAATATGATGTAACAAAGGTTGACAGTGTCCCTTTAAGCTGTTGGCTGCTTCAGGTAGATTGCAAATGTCCCAGCTTTTCACAGTTACAGGTATTTTTTTTGGATCCCAACTGATTTTTTTCTGCCTTAACGTTATGAAATAAAAATGATGCATGCTTAATCACTGTTAATGTTACCCTATATTACTGGCTTATGCCAGAGTTAAAAGCCAGAGAACAAATCATATTGCAAAGTGTAAAAGTGTCAGTGGGCTCTACAGCAATCCATGAGGGGAGTTCATTTATGTTTAGTCTTTATATAGTGTGTATGTGACTGTGGCATAATGTTTCGTCTATTGAGGTTCATTCTTACTTTATATGGATGCACACAAGTATATTTGTATCTACACACACACACAGCAGAGCTCCTTCCTCAGAGACATCTTGCAGCATGTTGCCAAGGGTTGCAGAGCTATTGCAGGTAGCTGGACGCAGAGAATGAAACACCTCCACCTGCAGTCTCTTCCCTGTAGGTTACTAATTCTGTCTGCCAAACTTATGACACTGACAGGAGACAGTATCCGAGATCCCTCACCGAACAGCTAGCTGGCTGGTGTCAGACGGAACCTGCCATGCACAGCACTGCTGTAAGTGTTCATGATTCTGGCCCCCTATTTGTTAAAACCCCAAATTAAGGCACCCAGACTTTGTAACAGCAACAGTTTAGGCTATAGTTGCTGCTTGCAATACTGCTGCATTCGTTTGTGTTAGCTGTCCTCCTTTCCTCCCATTGTGTCTTCCTAGTTGCGTGAACATGCCACAGGGCATAATATTACCAAACTGAATATTATGGTGTCCCTCTTCCCCACGTGAGTGTACAATGCTGGCAACATCACTCTCGGGGTTGTAGTTCACTTCCAGTGTGATGCATTCAAATCCTAATACACCGATAGCTGCCCTGTCGTAGCTGATCTGTTTCCCTTCCTGTTCACAAATTGTTGTTGACTACTGTTGCTTAGGGTCCCAGTTGGTCTCTTGCTCCTTTTCCTTGCCACATGGGATCAACTTGCAGTCTAGATTAATCAGTCATTATAGTCATGGCCAGTGGGGGTGGGGGTTAGCGTGGGGGGGTAGTGCACTTTGGAAAATTACTAGGAGAAGGGAGCCAAGGACTCCATTTGGCATCATTGGCACCATGAAATTCATCAGGGTCACAAAGACACACACCTTCTCTCACCAATTTAAACTCAAGCTGGGGACGCAGCACCTCACAGCCAGCCCCTCTTTTCCAAACAGCTGTCAGAGTTACAGTAATAACATTTGTGCTCAGTCCAGAATTGAAATACCACTACTGTACATATTTTTTTTTACCAGATTTTGTCCTGGCCCTTTTCTGGGGTGGCTGGCATTTTGTTATTTGGCAGAGTACCGCTGTGGTGTTACCGGAGCCTTCAATGTGACCTTCATATTTTATCAGAAAAATCAGATCATCTTCAGGGGTATCTCAGCCATCAGGTAACACCGTAGGAACTTCACCATCAGAGAACAGGGATCCACACAGAAAATTTTCAGCAGTACAACTGGTGCCGCCTACACTGTCGACGTCAGCCGACGTCACCAACTCTAGAAAGGTGTGAGCGGCCCAGCTAACTCCTGAATTCTTTCCCGCCATCGATCTGTTAACTTGGGTCTCTGCGGAAGCCAAGATGCAGTTTTTTGTCTATCTTTTTACCTTGCTTTCAGAATCTTTTCTTTTAGAGATCCTTTTTTGCTGTTTCGGGCCTCTTCCTCGACTGGACCTGTGAGATTAGGCAACTTTTTCACTTCTGTCCTCCAGCACAGAAAATGGCTCTTCAACCTCCCTGATTGATACAGTCAGTGATGGGGACCCTTTGGGGTTCCTCTTGCTTCTCGCTGGCATGATCCTCAATCTCGCAGACTGGTAGGCCCCGGATCAACCTTTGGGCGACATTCTCAGACCCCTGAGGGATTCTTTTTCTTTTAGGGGTTGTTTCGTCGTCAATGGCTCCAGCTTCGACGAGGACCGCTGTCCAGGTCTTTGCCCTTCCAGACCCATACCGACAGCGCTGTCGCCCGCATTGGGGGCAGCAGGTACCGACCACATGAGTCTGCCACCCCAGCATTCCCGTTCCTAGCGCCTCTCCTTCTCCAGGGGTCTCTCGTCGAAGGCTCTGGCCTTGTCGATGGTTGCTGCCCAGGTCTTTGCTGCTCCAGACCCATACCGACAGCATTGCCGCCCGCTTTGCCGAGCGGCAAGTCACAGGCTTTAGGGTTGGCAACCCCTTCCTGTCAACGACAGGGTTCATCGACGGCTGCCTTCCAGTTCCAGCTTTAGCCTTTTGAGGCCTCCAGCCCTTCAGTGGGGTTGCACTTTGCGCCCTCAACTCTACTGCTGTAGACTGCGTCTCATCTGTTGACAATGCCTCCTCCATCAACGGATGCTTGGCTTCCTTGCACGTCCACAGGTTTGTGCTCTATGCCAGTGTGCCTTCGATGATGCCCCTTCCATCGATGATGTCCGTTCCATCAACAGACCCTGGGCTTTCTTGCACATTGACAGGTTTGTGCTCTGTGCCATCATGTCTTCGACCATGCCCCTTTTGTCTGCGATGTCCTTTCCATTGACGGACCCTTGGCTGTCTAGCTCATCGACAGGTTTGCGCTCTGTGCCATCATGCCTTCGATGCATGTTCCATCGACGTTGTCTTTTCCGTTGACGGAGCTTTGGCTAGCTAGCACATCAACAGGTCTGTGCTCTGTGCCATCGTGCATTTGACGATGTCCATTTGTCGATGATGTCTCTGCCATCAACAAGATCTTTGGCTCCCTGGACAGGTTTATGCACTGTGCCATCATGCCCTGTGTGATGCCTCTCCATACTACGGATTGCCATCATCTGAGCTGCTGCCAATCCTCCTGTCATCATCAGCACTTTTGTCCTTTAGGGCATACTCAGTCTGAGAAAGTACCAGGTTACCCATGGGTAAATGGGCAAGGCCATTGCTCATGCCATCCTGGGTGGCACGGGGAAACCAGAGTGACTTCAGTGCCTTCACTGCTGAGAGTCTTGGCAAGCACCTCTCCAGAGTCCTTTTTTACGATATGGCCAGCACCATTTATAGGGATGCAGCCATAAACATATGCCTATTTAGGCACTCCTGGTATCCATTTTTTGCATACGATGGGCAACTGAACACACTTAAGGGCACCTCTCTTAAGGAACCAGACGGTTCAGCCCTGATGTCCAGGATATCATAAATGATCTGCAGTCCTCAGGCAGAGCCCTCAATTTGGTCCACAGGCTTCCTTGCCTGCCCTCTCCAGGGCTGGAGCGGCGGATAAGCGCCCCAGAAGGGTTGGACCAGCCCCTGTGGTTGGCTCCACCTCATATGGACTCCTTGCTGGACCCCACCCTCCTCTCCCCGGACCAAAGAGTGGTAGTCGGAGTTCGGTTCTCCCTCCAATGGTGAACCATAACTTCGGATGCATGGATTTTGCAGAGTATAGGAAAGGGCCACACCTTGGAGCTCATCAAGCAGCCTCCAGACACCCTACCTCCAATTATCCCCTGGCTCACATGTCTGTTCTCCAGGAGGACGTACAGTCTCCCCTGTGCAAGCAGGCCATCGAGCCAGTGCCCAGTCACCAGGGACAGTTTTTTTTCATTCCGGGCTTTTCCTGATCCCCTGAAAAGACCGGAGATCTGAGACCCATTTTGGATCTAAAGGACCTCACTCTGTCTGTCCAGTATAAAAAGTTCCAAATGGTGCTTTTGCCAGGCCTAATGCCCCTCCTCCAGACAGGGGACTGTCTCTGTTCACTGGACATGCAGGATGCTTACCTGCACATCTCGGTCTTCCTCCGCACAGGAAGTTTCTCTGTGTTGCCTCTCAAGACGAACACTATCAGTTCAAAGTGCTGCCCTATGACTTATCCTCTGCTCCGCGAGTCTTTTTATCAAGTGCTTGACAGCGGTCACAGCAGCTCTCAGAAGAGAGGAACTGTATGTCTTTCCTTATCTGGATGATTGGCTCCTAAAGGTCCCATCCAGGGAACAGCTTTTGCTGACTCTGGAGTGAACTCTCCAGCTTTTCCACTCCTTGGGCATTACCGTCATCCTACTCAAGTCAGTCCTAGTACTGTCCCAAAGGCTGTAATATATAGGGGAGGTTTTGGACTTGGTGCAGGGGAAGGCCTTCCTGCCCCAAAAACAGGGCAGAGTGCCTCATAGTCCAAGCTCAGGAAGTTGCCCAGAGCTGGTACATTCCTGCTAGGGTATATCTCAGATTGCTGGGCCTAATGGCAGCTGCCATACTCACTGTTTCACTGGCCAGGCTCCATATGCGTGCCCTCCAGTGGACCCTCTGGGTACAGTGGGACCAGTGCATGGATGAGTTGGACCAACCAGTCCTGGTCTCTTTCCCAGTACACAAGGTACTGCAGTGTTGGATGGACCCCTTGAATCTACTTTCAGGCATTCCTTTCCAGATCTCTTCCCTGCATCAGATCCTAACCACAGTTGCATCAGATCTGGGCTGGGGAGCACATCTGGGCCCCTTCCAAACCCAGGGCTCCTGGTTCCAATGGGAAGCCTCCCTGCATATCAGTGTCCTGGAGATCAGAGCAGTGCTCTATGCCATGCAGGCTTTTCAGAAACACCTTGCTCTGGGTCAGCTGCAGGTACAATCAGACAGTCTAAGTGTAGTGTAGTGTACTACATCATCCAGTGGGGGGGGACTCACTCATACCCCCTTTGTTGGGAGGCCATGAGTGTGTGGTACTGGGCACTGGATCACAGTCTGACACTCTTTGTGGTCCATGTGCCAGGCATCCTAAAAACCCTGGCAGAGACAGTCTCAGCAGGACTCAGCCCAGCATGCATGAATGGGAATTTCTCTCATCTGTCACAGAAGACTTGTTTGGCAGTTGGGGTCTTCCAGAGTTGGACCTTTTGCGTCCCCACTCAGTGCAAAACTGCCCAATTTCTGCTCACTAGATGCAGGGCCTGGAGTTTTCTGGTGAGACGCATTGTCCCTCTCTTGAATCAGGAGGTTTCTTTATGCATTCCCTTTGTTTCCTCTGATCCAGAGGGTGCTGATCAAGTTGCAGATGGAGGGGGCCAGCATGATTCTAGTGGCTTCATTCTGGCCTCAACAGATATGGTTCACTCTCATTCAGCAGATGGTGGAGGAACCTCCAGTTCCTAAGCTGAACCTGTCACAGGTCAAAGATCTCTTCAGCCATTGGTGGGAGACTATCTGTTCAGATATTCTACCCCCAAGGCCACAGCCAGATGCACCTACTGTACCAGATGTGACTACAGATACTATTCCGGCCAGCCGCCCAGCAGTTGGATCGCTTGCTAATGCCCAGCCACCCGGTTTGGGAACGTGAGCCCGGGAGCTGGAGGGCCAGCCGGGAGAGGACCTTGAGCATCCCAGGGACTGCTCGTCTTCTTCGGGGAGGAGGGTGCCAGAGCTCGGCTTTTGTCTGGCCCCAGGTGGAGACCCAAGGTACAGCAAGTCCGACACTCAGCAGAGGATGTGTTAGATGTCGGGCGCTCAGCTTGACATCTGGGGACATGGCACGCCGAGAGAAAAAAGTGGAAAAAAACGCGGAGCCTCCCAGTAGATGGAGCACCTGGGCCCCGACCTTCAATGCCCCTACCGGCCCTGAGACAGCGCTCTGACGAAACGCAGATGTATTGGAGTGTAAGGCCCTGTCTGCATCCCGCCTGTGGGGTACAACCACGGCTCCATGGGGAACGGACTGCACCGGCCTCCTGGTAGGTGAGCAAGGGCTGAAAAGGCCATATGTGTGTCTCCCGAAGAAGGGGAGAGCTGCGTGGAGAGGGGGAGTAAAAAAAAAAAAAAACTACAGATACTTGGGCACCTGCAAAGGTCCTTCCCCCAACTCTGAATGCAGCCAAGGTCCCTTCACCACCTCCAGATGAGGGCCCTGGCAAAGAGCCTCCTCCTCAAGAAAAGCCTAAAGGAAAAGCCTCCCATAAGAGACGTCACTGGTCTCAGTCACGGTCACGGAGCCCTAGCCTCTCAAGCTCTCCTGACAGATACAGATGTAGGAAGAGACAACGCAGGTCCCACTCCTCTTCCTCCTCGGACTCATATCGGCCCTTGGACTCTTCTTGTTCAGACTCGTCCGTTAGCGACCCATCTCCTCTGGACCCAGAAGATACACCAAAATCCCCTCTTGATGATCCCTCTTTCATGGTGGTCATGAGGCACATCCAAGCTAATATGGGTTGGGATACAGAGAACCTAGACCCGGAAAGAATGCGCCTGGAAAAATACCTCCGCCAGAAAGATCCAAAGCCGGTGGTCATTCCACCCCTGGTGGGACACCTTCGCCGATGTCACACAGGCAGCTTGGAAGTGCCCACATACCTGCACCCCAGTCCCTAAGAAAGCTGATTGCCTTTATAGGACCCCCAAAAGAGCAACCTTTTCTGGGAGAGCATCCTGTGGCTGATTCAGTGGTGATTTTGGTATCCCACAATCATTCCCAGAGGCCGAAACACCTCAGCACACAACCCCCGGATAAGGAGTCCGAACAGCTAGAGTCCATGGGTCGTAAGGTTTATTCCACCGCCACCTGCAGCATTAGGAGCTTGAACTTTTTTAACACACATGTTTCAGTTCTAGAATGCCCTTTTTGAACAAGAGATGGATATTGTTCAGGAAATCCCTGACTGTCCACAGAAGGCTGAACTCCTCAAACTTCTGCAGACCAGATTGGACGTGGGCACCTACGTCCTCCATTCAGCTTACGATTCCGTGGATACAGCAGCAAGAGTGGCAGTGACAGGAGTATGCCTATATCGTCACTCTTGGCTCCGGGTCTCTGGGTTTGTGCAGGACGTTCAATCCAGCCTCCTTGACGCACTCTTCCAAGGCTCAGTCCTCTTGGGTGAGGATACAGAAAAGATTATTACTAAGTTACAAGATTCCGGAAAGGCAGTCCGGACTGTGCAGTCCATGTACCGCCCGAAACAGAGACAATTTCGTAGGTCTCATTTTTGTGGCTGAGGGGAACATCAACCACAGCAACCCCACTTTCAGCCCCAACAGCCACAGCAGGGAGGCTACAGCCAGAGAGGCGCCCATAGAGGCTCTGCAGGACCAGCCTCTCGCTCGGCCAAACCTACCCAAGCAGCTTTCCCACTCCTACCCCTGCCTGACTCTCGGTCGGACTCACTTCCTCCCATGAACCCACCAGGGGAGGCGGTCGGAGGCCGCTTTTCGCTCTATGCAAAAAATTGGCGGAAGGTGACCTCCAGTCTGTGGGTCCACCAATTCATAGACAACAGACACTCCATAGAGTTTGTCCAGCTCCCACTGGACAGGCCCCCCTTCTATCCCGTTACTCAATGGAACATGCAGGTCTGATTTTTGCAGAGATCCAAGCCCTGCTATCCAAGAACACCATAGAACCCGTTTCCCTAGCCCAAAGGGGAAAAGGGTTCTACTCGTACTTCTTCCTTGTACCGAAGAAGTCATGCGACCTGAGACCCATTCTCGACCTCAGCGAACTCAACCAATTTGTAGAGTACAAGAGGTTTCGAATGGTCATCCTTCAGGGCCTGCTCCCCATGATCCATCATGGGGACTGACTGGCATCACTAGGCATGCAGGATGCCTACTTACACATCCTTGTGGCAAAGCCTCACAGGAGGTTCCTCAGGTTCACCTTCCAGGGCAGATATTTTCAGTTCAGGGTGCTACCCTTCGGCCTTTCATCGGCTCTGAGGGTTTCACAAAGTGCCTTGCAGTGGTAGAAGTGGCACTTCGAAAAGATAGGTCATTACGTTTTCCCATACTTGGACGACTGGCTACTGACAGCACCATCCAAAGTACAACTGCTAAGAGCTATTTGGGACACCCGTTCTCTCTTTGAGGAACTAGGTATCATGATCAACACCCTGAAATCCATTCCAGAACCTAAACTTCATTGGGGCGCACCTCGATACTTTTCGAGGGAGGGCCTATCTGCCACAAGACAGGGCTGCCTGACTTCAGGCAGTTGCTCGCCACGTTTTTTCTGCCTCAGTAGTATCAGCCAGAACCCTGTTATGGATGTTAGGTTACATGGCAGCGTCCATCATTACAGTCTCCCTAGCGAGACTCCACATGAGGGCAATCCAGTGGACCTTACGCGTCCAGTGGGACCAAAGATGGGATGACTTGGATCAGCCAGTCTCCATCACGAAGCCGGTCTGTCAGGAGCTCCAGTGATGGATGTCATCCCCTTCATTGCTCGAAGGGATGCCCTTTCAAGGGGAAGTGCCAGACCAGGTGCTAACGTCTGACACCTCAGGCTCTGGATGGGGTGTGCATCTTGGCATTCACAGGACTCTGGGCTCCTGGTCCATGAACGAGGAATCTCTCCACATAAATATCTTAGAGATGAGAGCCATTCTCTATGCCCTGCAAGCCTTGAGCACTGTGCTTTGCCCAGAACACCTCCTTGTGTAAACAGACAACATGTCTATGGTGTTTTATCTCAACAAGCAGGGAAGCACACACTCCTACTTCCTCTGAAGAGAAGCAATGATGGTATGGAATTGGGCCATATCCCATCATCTTGGGATCTCTGCGGTCCACGTCTCTGGAGTTCAGAATACTCTGGCCAGTGCTCTTAGCCAAACTCAGTCAAGAGCTCATGAATGAACTCTTCTACAGTCTGTCATCGACGAACTCTTCGACAGATGGGGAACACCTGAACTGGATCTTTCCACCTCCCCTACCGACGCAAAACTGCCCAATTTTTGCTCGCTAGATCCAGGGCTTGGTGTTTTCTGGTGAGACACGTTGTCCCTTTCCTGGAAGGGGAGATTCCTCTACGCCTTTCCCCCATTTCTGCTCCTTCAGAAGGTCCTCCGCAGGGTACAAGCAGAGGGGGCAACAATGATCCTAGTGACTTCATTATGGCCTTGACAGATCTGGTTCCCACTCCTGCAACAGCCTGTTGTGGAGCCCCCAGTTACCTTGACAGTGAGCACTTCAAACAACATGAAGTCTTGCTATATTATGACAATTGCAGTTTGTCCCACCATTAGAACTGCTCCGGAGGTGAAAGAGTTAACTCCATTCCATGAATGGAACTTAGAGCACGAGCTCTAAAGAGAAGCTCTGTCTGTGTAGTTTCAAACCTAAACTGTCAGATTCTTTACTCCACCTCACTGAACAGTCGCCTCGGAGATTTCTCCTACTGCTCGGTTCATTTCTCGGTTTAAACAGTGTTTTCTCGGTTCGATTCAACCGAGAATAGTTTTATTTTAACCGCAAAACCGATCGGTTCAAGCTCTGTCTGTAGTATCGTAAGTAATTCTTATTTTAATTCTGTGTGGAACTTGTAAGTTTTATCGGTTCGGTTTTGAACCGATCAGCTTGGGTTAAAACTTAAAGTTTTTAAACTTGATATTTTAGAGTGCAGTTCCCGGTTCTTATCGGTTCTAAAAAAAACGGATTTCATTACGGTTTTTTCCAATACCCGTGACACGGTTAGGAACCGATAAGGGTGTCTTGCCTGGCACTGCCGTTTAAAGGGCAAGTTTTTCTGGTTAGGCTGGCATTATGTCTGAGAAACCCAAAAGAAAACCCGGGCCCACTGGGTTTTCAACACTGTGATGTCTGTGGGGAAGTCTTTGCCAAGGCTGACCCACACACCACATGTGTTTATTGTCTGGGGTTTGACCACCTCCAGTCAGACTGCCAGATTTGTAAGAATTTCCCTGCAGCCACCCTGGAAAAGAGATTGGGAAGGCTTAGGGAACGAGAGGCCAAAAAGTCCGCTGACCCGGATGGCCAGCCCGGTTCGGTGCCAACCGAACCGGAGGGAGTGCCTCTGACCAGGCGGACTTCCTCGGCAAACAAAAGCTGGCTCGGATGAACCAGTTCCAGTAAAGAGAATAAGAAAGTCAGCAGGTTTGGAGCCCAAAATTCTATCCATTGCTGCAGAGATAGCAAGAGCTATTCAGATTGTCCAGTCACTTTCCGGTTCCGTCCGAACCGCCCACTATCTGGTAAAGGTCGGTTCCGGGTTCCGCGGTTCAGGAATATGATGTTGAGGAGTTTTATGAACCAGAGGAGGGGAGGATGATTATGAACAGTATGAATGTGACTTGAGGGTCTGGGTGCCCATTGAACCGACATCTTCCCAGACAGACCTTTAGAATCTTCCTATGCTTTCTGAGTCCCCTCTCATTTTATGTTTTACAAAAAGTTGTTGAACCCTCCAGCTTCCTTTGGAGGAAGCTGTGGATGAGCAAGAGGAGCCTGATTTTGTAGAAATGATGGATATACTAGAGTCTAGGAGATTGTCTATTCCTTGCATAAGTCATTTAGGAAACAAACAATAAAAATCTTAAAACTCCTAATTCTGTGCCTCCTGTAGATAAAAGATGGACAGGAGGTACACACTGTCAGGTCTCTGATACAGAATTCCTTTCTCAGCAATGCAGTCATGTTAGTAGTTCAGGCTGCAGCCTGTGATAAAGCTATTCCCTGGCTTCACATCCTCCTGACAAGGATTCCAGGAAGATTGATGCCATGGCAAAAACAGTACATGGCAGCATCCTTGGGACTCAGGCAAGCAAATTATATGGCTTATGTAGCAAGGTATCAGAAATCTAGATGGGATACTGTTATGAGTTTAGCCAAACAAGCCCCTGGTCAGCTTGCTAGTGAGCTGGAGCAGGTGGCTGCCGATGGCATTGAGGCTTCTAAGGTGCAGTTTCATGCTGCTGTGGATTTTAATGATGTTTCCTCTAGAGTCATGGCCACATCTGTAGCTTTTCTTAGGTTGGCCTGGCTTAGGTGTACTGGCTTGTCACTGGATACCCAGACTAAGGCTATGGATTTTCCTGTGGTGGGAAATTCTCTGTTTGGGGAGCAGACAGAGAATTATATGAAGAAGATGGATGAATATAGGACTACCTATAAAAGTGCCCAAGCCAAGGAGCGGCAAGCCACTCCTTAGAGGCACACCCCCAGGGGTAGGGGTAGGCCTTTCCATGGGCCTTTTTACCAAACCCAGGCCTCCTCTGCTTATGCTCAGAGGGGGTTCTTCAGAGGCAGAGGCAGACGGGGCGTGGGCAGGCCTGCCCCCACCCCTCAGCCTAAAGCACCTGCTAAGCAGGCACCCTGATGGGGTGCCCAGGGCGTTCTCCTTTACCAGTAGGGGCAGGTTGGCTTACTTCAGTCAGAACTGGGTGTCTTTAACGCCAGACAAGTGGGTTCTGGAAGTAGTGCAAGGTCTGGTTCTCAGCTTCAAAAGTTCCCAAAGATGAGAATCAGGTCTTTTCCACCTGCAAGCTCTTTAGAGACCTTTACTTTAGAAGCAGAGGTCTCAACCCTGTTAGCTCTCAGAGCGGTAGAAAGGGTTCCTCCCCTACACCAGGGCAAGGGTCTGTACTCCAGATGCTTCCTTACCCCAAAAAAGACAGGAGAATGGCGGCCCATTTTAGACCTCAGATATCTGAACAAGCATCTTTTGAAACCAAAGTTCAGAATGGTAACTCTTAATGATTTTACCCTCTCTAAGGCCAGGGGACTGGCTAGCTTCCCTGGACCTCAAGGATGCCTATTTTCACATCCCTAATCAGAAGCTCCCACCAAAGTACCTCAGATTCAAACTGCCCTCAGGTCACTACCAGTTCAGAGCAATGCCCTTCGGCCTTACCTCTGCCCCAAGGGTATTCACAAAATGTCTGGCAGTAGCAGTGGCTCACTTAAGGAGGCAAAGATTGTTGTTTTTCCCTGTCTGGATGACTGGCTCATTGTAGCCAGTCCCCAGAACAGGTAAAATCTCACCTGCAAGTCACCCAGCAGCTTCTCTCCTCCTGGGCTTCCTACAATCTACTCAAAGTTGGTTCTGGAACCAGTTCAGGTACTCACCTTCATAGGTGCAGAATTGGACACAAATCTGGCCAGAGCTTTTCTTCCCTTAGAAAGGGTAAGGAACTTGGTGGCTCTGGCCTCCTCCTTCACTCTGCAGGTCTCTCACCAGCAAGGCACTTTTGCAGCTCCTGGGGCACATGGCTGCGCCCACAGCTGTAGTGCAGGGAGCAAGATTTCAGATGAGAGACATTCAGTTTCACTTGAGAGCCTATTGGTCTCAGAGAAGAGACCCCTTTCCAAGTTGGTCCCAGTGACTCAACCTTGATCCAGGCCCTCCAGTGGTGGCAGGATCAGAGCAATTTAAGACTGGGGGTCCCCTTCGCTCCCTTTTTCACACTTTGACCCTCACTACGGATGCTTCCCTCCTGGGTGGGAGCCCACATGGGCGACCTCTCCACTCAGGAGTGTGGTCCCCAGGAATCTCTGCTCCACATCAGTTTGCTGGAACTCAGAGCTGTCTTTTAGCACTTCAAGCGCTTTCTGCTTCTGTCCAGAACAAAGTGGTACAAGTCAGAACAGACAATACCACAACAATGTGGTATATCAACAGACAGGGGGCACTGTTCGGCCTTGTGCACCGAGGCAATGAAGTTGTGGTCTCTGGCCTATTCCCTGAACACTTCACTCATAGCAGTTCACCTTCCAGGAAAGGACAATGTCCTAGCAGATGCTCTCAGCAGGATTTCTCAGGGCCATCACGAATGGTCTCTGGATCCTCAAGTATTGGGGATAGTCTTTGCCAGATGGGGCACCCCTCAGATAGATCTTTTTGCAGCCCCAGACAATCACCAACTTCCACTGTTCTGTTGCAGGCCCCCAGTGTTGGGCTCAGTCCCCCTGGACGCCCTTCTCCTGGATTGGGAAGGGAAGTTTCTTTATGCTTTTCCCCCCTTCCCTCTCCTATTCAAGGTGTTAGTAAAAATCAGATCCCAGCCTTGCAGGGTGATTCTGATTGCCCCAGATTGGGCCAGGCAGCCCTGGTACCCACTCCTTCTGTCCCTGACAGTCCATCTCCCCCTGTGTCTCCCCAGGAATCACAACCTATTAACCTGTGCCCAGGGGAGAGTTTGGTATCCGAACCTCAAATCCCTCAACCTCAAGGCCTGGCTCTTGAGGAGTTAGAATTTGCTGACCTACACCTTTCTCAGGGTGTTCTTGAAATCCTAAAGGCTTCTAGGAAGCCTTCCACTAGGCTACTTATAATTCTAAGTGGAAAAGGTTCTCCATTTGGTGTTCTGGGAAACATATTTCCCAGAATCTGCTGATTTGCCCATTGTGTTAGATTACATGGTCCATCTTAATTCTTTTGGGCCTGAGACCAGCTACCCTGAGAGTTCATTTGGCAGCTGTCTCTGCTTTTGTTTCAGCAGGAAAGCCATCCTCTCTTTCCGCTCACCCTGTATTTTCCAAGTTTTTTAAGGGATTACTTCATACTAATCCACCTTTTCGGGATCTGGCCCCTGCCTGGGACCTTAATGTTTGCATTGCCCAGTTAATGCAACCCCCTTTTGAACCTCTGTTTTCTGCAGAGCTTAAGTATCTAACTTGGAAAACTGTTTTCCTAGTGGCTATCACTTCTGCTAGACGCATAAGTGAGTTGCAAGCCTTGTCAGTAGAAACTGACTTTATCTCTTTCCACAGGGATAAGGTAGTCCTCAGGACTAACAGAAAGTTTTTGCCTAAGGTGGTTTCAGATTTCCATCTTAACCAATCTATCTCCCTTCCAGTGTTTTTCACTGAACATTCCTCTTCTGGTGAGAGGAGATTGTACAGTTTAGACGTTAAGAGGGCCCTTAGTTACTATATAGAACGTACCAAGGGTCACAGGTTCGAATCCCTCCAACTTTTTCTCACTTATGGTGAGGTTGGGAAAGGGAAACCTGCCACTAAGAGATCAATTGCCAGGTGGATTGTCTCTTGTATCCAATTTTGTTATCAGAAACTGGGCAGAGATCCCCCCTCTGGCTTGAGGGCTCATTCTACCAGAGGTACAGCCGCGTCTCTAGCTGCTGCCAGAGACATCCCTATATTGGAGATATGTCAAGCTGCTACTTGGAAAATGGTACACACTTTCACCAAGCATTACTCCCTGGATGTCCAGGCTAGAGAGATGCTCAGTTTGGCACAGCTGTGCTTCAGAGCCTATTCCCTAAGTAGGTTCTGTCCCTCCTCCATGGAGGTACTGCTGTGTAGTCTGCAATTGTCATAATATAGCAAGACTTCATGTTGTTTGAAGAAATAATTACTCACCTTAGTAATGTTGTTTCTTCTAATGGAGTCTTGCTATATTATGACCTCCCCCCCAGCCTGCCCCTCTCAGAACTTCTACTTGGGTATGGGGTGGGCAACCTAGTGTGGGCACTATTTTATGCCCTTTTTATGTGTTTTCACCCCTTCTTGGGGTTTGGGGGTGTGGTGTTTTTCATTTTTTCCTTATATTTCTCTCATATTGTTAAATTATACTATCAGTTGTGGTCCCCTGACTTGAGTCTTTTGTTTTGGGACCAGCAATGAGTGTTAATATTTAGGTAGCCAGTTGGCTAGTGTAGGTTACAGCTTCCACACAGACCTTAGTGAGTTTTTGCTCGTAAAGATCTGACAGTTTAGGTTTGAAACTACACAGACAGAGCTTCTCTTTAGAGCTCGTGCTCTAAGTTCCATTCATGGAATGGAGTTAACTCTTTCACCTCCGGAGCAGTTCTAATGGTGGGACAAACTGCAATTGTCATAATATATCAAGACTCCATTAGAAGAACCAACATTACTAAGGTGAGTAATTTTTTCTTACCTGCTCTCCCAGGACAACAGGACCCTGGTTCATCTGAACCTTTGGTCACTACACCTACATGCATGGCTCCTTAAGACTTAGCCAAACTCCGCTTCGTAGTCTCAGACAAGGTAGCTGACATCCTGGTGGCTGCCAGGAAACCTTCCACCAGAGTGACCTATGCCATGAAGTGGAAACGCTTTTGTCTCTGGGCTACGGCTCGTCACCTAAACCCTTTGGCCTGTCCGGTGAACACTCTTCTCGAGTACCTATCTCTTTCGGACTTGGGCTTGGGCTACTCCTCCATCAAGGTGCACTTAGCAGCCATTTCTGCCTACCATATTGCTGTAAAGGGCAGAACGGTGGCACAGATGGAAGTAACCTGTGTTTTTCTTCGTGGAATACTGCACATAAAACCCCTCGTAAGGGACCCCATCCCTCCTTGGGACTTGTTATTCGTTTTGGAGAAGCTGACCCTGCCCCCTTTTGAACCAGCCGCAAATTGCGAGCTTCGCTTCCTCTCTTGGAAAGCGTTATTTTTAACTGTTGTTACTTCTGTTCAAAGGATTTCCGAGCTTCAGGCCCTGATGTGCAAGGAGCCTTACTTGGTACTTCACAAGGACAGGGTGGCCTTGAGAACCAGTCCTAAATTCCTGCCCAAGGTGGTGTCCGAGATGACTTTAAATCAGGACATCCAGCTTCTGGTATATTACCCCAATCATTCTAATAGGGGAGAGGCTCTTCTCCGTACTTTAGATGTTCACCGCATTTTGTGGTTTTACTTGGCCAGAACTAAAGACAGTAGGTGTTCCGACCAGTTGTTTGTTTCTTTCGCGTCCAGGACTCCAGGGGCTCCTGTGACCAAACAGACCCTATCGAAGTGGTTAGTCCATTGCATTTCACTTTGCTGTCAGAAGCACAACAAGACACTGCCAAGCTTGGTAAGGGGTCTCTCCACGAGCGCCATAGCGGCTTCCTTCGCTTCACTTAAAAACATATCTGCATCTGACATTTGTGCAGCTGCTACATGGCACACAGTCCATACCTTCATAAGGCACTACAGTCTGGACATTGCCTCTCGACATAGAGCGGGATTTGACCTTGCAGTTTTGAAGGCCTCCTCTCTTAAAAGAACTCCCCCTTCCACTCTCCTCTTACCTTTCTTCCGGGTTTGGTAGGCTTCTGTACTGCTTGGGAATCATTTCTAACTGTGTTAACCTGCTGGAAGAGCTGACTCTCAAAGTAAGATAGTATAGTCACGTAAGAACTTACCATAACAGTAGATCTTCGAGAGAAGCTCTTGCAGCAGGTATATTTCCCACCCTCCTTCACCCTAAAAGGTTTCCTGCTGCATACGACTTATGTCGACTGATATGTGTATTGCTCTGTGAGGTATTGACCTCGGTTCCCTGATTCAGAGCACTTTACGTCTGGATGTCAGAGTCTCCGTCGGAAAAACTGGGGCACGTTGGGGACTGCCCACTCTTTATACAATACGTGATGCTGGCGGTGGGCCAACGTCGGGGGATGGTCCGTGCCATAGACTGCTGGCTAGAAGTTTGCCATGGGGTACTGTCGCCTGCCGGCTATAGTTCTGTGTTGCATGCTGCAAGAGCTTCTCTCGAAGATCTACTGTTATGATAAGTTCTTTCATAACTGTACTTTTCTGTTAACTGTAGTTGGTGATGCGTTTTCAAAGTAATTGTTAGGGTGGCTGTTTTGGAGCTGAAGACCCCCCCCCCCCCATTACCTTCTTGTCATCCAGTTCTACAATCAGGACATGTGGCCCAGTCAGCTAATACCAGAGAAGACTAACTAGTGAAGTGTGAAAGGCACTGATCCCCATGAGAGGCAGAGGGCGCAGACAAGCATCTACCACTTACCATTCAGTCAGCTATTGTGGCAGCAACAATAAAAGGTGCAGTGGAGGAGGAGCTGAACATTGATTACCTCGAGAATGTGTCTATATTACTTCTCGGTCTTCATGGTTTAGTATGAAGAATGACTTTTCAAACCCAACACATTGAGGCAACCACTTACATTATATCAAAAATTATGGAACTACAAGCTCAAAACACTGGGGGAAGTAGTACTTCTGTTTATGTAATGTTTCATTTATTTTAGAAGAACAGCTTATTCTGCATTTCACTTGTAAAATCTGAATTCTCACTGTGACAGCAGCTTTTCTATGTGGGCAGCACCTTTTTATGACTGCATAGCATTGTGCAAGGTCATGTAAGGATCTGAGTAAGCGTATGGATGCTGATGCAGAACTGTTGCATACTTTGTTTGGTATCTGTGGGTCTACTTGCATTAACGGTTATGTATGCTGCAGATCATTGTGCACCTTACCTATTTCTCCTTGAGATAGTCTCCTTGCATTAACTGGTGGTGGCCATCTCCCTTCCCCCCACCCAGGGCAGGAAACACACTTATGAAGGCTGCTTACAGGTGGTTTCTCTGGGTTAATGGTAGCAACAGGTCCAAGGCTAGTTCCTTCACTGATTTGCAGTGGATTCATTCTCAATCTGTCTCAAAACCCTTCGCAAGGCAAACTTTAAAAAAGTTGCCAGGCCCTTGTCCATCCAGACCTGCCATCTGCTGCCAGGCATCATTAAAAAATAAAAAAGTCAGCAGCTACATTGCTCAACTTGGACCCACCATATCCTGCTAGGTACCATTTGTTGCTTTTTCTAAAATTGGGGGACCCTCGACTGAACACTTAGCTACTGCCACTGACTGACAGCTGCCCTTTAGCCTTTATGTTTCAATAGTAGGGAGTACCCTTGTATCTTGTCCCTTGTCAGTGCAACCTTCTGAGAGATAAGGCCACCTGTATAGAATGCTGCTCCGTGAGTTGTATATAATAACCTGAACTTGTCAGTGAAGACTGGCGAAAGGCCACACCTCTTCAATACTTAGAACAGATACCACCACTCCACCCTGTCTAAAGCCTTTTCGGCATTGAGGGAAATCAGATTGGAATGTTCCTTGAGGGAGTGTGCTCTATTCAGGAGAGAAGTGAGCTTCCTAGTAAACAAAATGGTTGTGGCCTCAGAGCTCATCTGTGGTGCCGAAATTATGAACAACTAGTAGCAAACACACACTCTGCTACTCACAGCTAAAGGATAACAAAACTCCCACTGCTAGGGAACATTTTGAAATATATCATATTTATTTTTCAAAAATGTGGTAACACCCCACCAATGACGTGTGATATGATACATTTTAAAACGTTCCCTAGCAGTGGGAGTTTTGTTCTTCTTCTTTAGCCGTTAGTAGCCGAGTGTGTGTTTGCTGCTAGTTGATCTTCCTAGTGTTGCAGTTTATGGGCCTGCCTGCACAAAGCCTGGATTGGTACTCTCCTGTGAGTGATGAAAGAACTCTGTTGAGCCTGTTCGCCAGAACCTTGCTGTATATTTTTGTGTTGGTGTTTAAGAGTTATAGGGTGGTAACTGGAGTATAAAGTTTCCTGTTTCCCAGACTTTAAAAGTAAAGTGATGAGCCCTTCTTGCATTGAAGGTGGCGGGGTTCCTGTTTACATTGCTTCTCAGTACACTTCTATCAATATTTGGGCAAGCTGTTCCCTGAAGACTACATAGAAGTCTGGAGAGTACCCATCCATGCCTGGGGCTTTGCCTGGCTTCAGCTGTTTTCTAGTCTCTAACACCTCCGTGACTGGCTCCTCCGGACATGGTTGCTGTTCTTCTGAAGCTGTCTGGATTGGGATTGTTGATAGAAACTCCTCTATCTCTTCTGATGTGCTCACTGTGTCTGATTGGTACAGATGCTGGCAGGATGTTGCAAAGGTCTTGTTTATTTCTGTCCATAGTGGTGACCTCCACTCTGGCTTGTTGTACTTGTTGTATCGGTCTGTGTTGTGTTTGCTGGTGGGGGACTGGGTGTCCATGAGCCACATAGTGTGACACTGCATTCTGTTCCTCAGGAACTGTTTGCATCAAGTGCAGTTAATAACAGGGCAAGCCTAAGTGTTCAGCTCTTGTTGTCATCCTTTTTTTGGGCATCAGAGGTGCAGTGGGTATGATGCAGTATTCTTCCAGGACTCAGTCTTCACCATTGATTCACACCAATGAGTTCTGAGATGGAGGTACTGGGACTCCGTGGGAGCCAGAACTTTTCAGGAGGGTTGGCTTACCTCAGCACCAGCCCTCAACTGCCTCAGTTCCTTTTTTTCCTACTTTCGCCACTTCAGTAACGACATTGCTCGCCCACTGGGAATCCGAACTTTACGTCTGTAGGACAACAGCATTCATTTCTTCTCAATTTTAGCATTTAAAGCTTGTGTTTGTTATTTATATGTCAGTTTAGTAACTCCTTTAAAAAATGTTTGCCAGTTTCTCTTAGCCCTATCGAACAACGATTGAAGACCATGGACAGCGATGGTGATGGTAGGGATCTTCTTCAGGCATGCTGCTCCGTCAGCAGGGTGTGTCCAGTCCACTTTCCTCAGTGGGGAAGGGTTCTGATGACAGGTGGTCCTGTGTTCGGGAGGGAGGACAGCCCTTCCATAAACACAAAAAAAAGTGGTCCCATTCCCAATCCCAAGGGGGGACCCAGTGCCACTTCACCTTGAGCTCTTCCTCCTCCCGTCAGAAGGGGAAGAAACTGTACTGCTCAAGGTCACCATCTGGTAGGTCCGCTGCAAGGTCCTCGGTGTTCCAGAGCAGGAGGCCTTTCCCGATGCTGACAGTGTCCTTGATGGTTTCTGCTCATGGGTGTTTGAGGTCTTTGGCCTGGAGTCCCTCACTGTCTTCCTGTGGGGGACTCCAATGGGCAGTTTCATCACTTGGCAGCTTTTATCGAGCAGTGAGTACAGCATCTGACTTGTTTGCCCTTTCTTGTGGAGCTAGCCCCAGGCCCCTTGGAGCTGGGGGTATTGGAAATGCAATCAGGACACTCCAGCCAGGTAGAGTGTTTGGCTCCATCTGGATCCTTCCCAGTGACCGTGGTGCCAATGCCTGTTCTACTGGCCACACCCCCTTGCAGTGTCACTGTTTTGGGACCAGTCCAGGTATCTTCACTAGTCATGCCTGTGCCAGCTAGACCTTCAACGCTGCAGGGGCCACTGGGTTTGGCACCGGGATCTAGCCCTTTGGGGCCTGCTCCAGAGCCATTCTCCTGCCACGTCCGGTGCTGCTCTCTGGTGCCAGGAGAGCCCTCAGCACCGGGCCCAGTCTGTGACAGCAACGCCTCCAGTGCTGGCTCCCCTTTTACCAGCAACAGGGCTAGTACCAGCTCCCCTTTTACTGGTGCTGGGGCTGGTGCCGGTTCCCTTTTTGCTGGTGCCAACTCCCTCTCTGCCAGTGTGGGTGTCTCCTATCTTGCAGACTCCAAGAGTTGGGTTAGGGAATCTTAAGTCCACCCCTCTCCCAGCCCCTTTTCCAGGAGAGGAGCTGGAGGAGGATGAGTCTGACCCCGAACTCCTTATTTCTTATGGCAGCAATGATGACTTATTTATATCCTGGATAATTCAACCCCAGGTCCTTCTCTTGTACCACAGAAGGATTTTCTTTTCAGGCTCTCCTTCGCGACATGTATGCAACTCTTGCTTTTGAGCTTCTGCCATTGACCCATGGAAACGTCTCCATCTGGAGTGGCTCAACATTTCCACCATACCAGTCAACCTCATAACTCCTATTCCCCCTGCATTTGAGACTCTCAGATGCAGTGTGAGCTATGCCTGCATCTATCCCCTCTGTCTGTAGGCAGATAGACCATAAGTATACAGCACCAAGGACAGGCCTGCCCTTGCTTCCTAGCCTATAGCTGACAAGATTGTCATTTTGGCTGAGAATGACAAAGCCATCCCATCAATACGGAATTGTGTAAGACAGACACAGTGGGGAAAAAGGGCATTCACTGCAGCTACCCTTAGCATGAGGATAGCAAGCTACCAGGGGCATTTCTTCAAGTATGAGTATGACCTTTGGACCTCTCACAAGTCTCTTGCGGAGTCCTTGCATGAGTCGGAGACTAAGCATAAAATACTTCAAACTGTCACCCATGGCATTGAGTCGAACAGTCATTGTTTTTTGACTCTACCTCACGTTCTGCTGCCACGGGACTCTGCATTAGGAGACATTCTTGGCTTTGGACATCTGGTTTGTCCAACAACGTCCAACAGCAGGTCATGAATGTTCCCTTTAATGTTTTCAATCTGTTTGGTCAACAGGTAGAAAAGTCTTTTGAGGCCCCTCAGAAGACTAGGACAGCCATCAAGACTTCTCAACCTGCCCCATCTCGTCCCCAGAGGGGACGGGGTGAAGTTTTATCACAGTAAACAGTCCTTTCAAGGTGAAAGCAAGGGAGCTGTAGTCAAGTCCCAGCCTCCCCAGCCACAAAAGAAAGTGCAGTCGAAGGTACAGGCCCCAAAAGCACCCAGTGCCACTCTCTGAAATTCCGGCCCCAGTCTTGCCTCAGTTGCCTGAGGGAGATCTCTCCTCTCCGGTGAGTGGGCATCTGACTTAGTTTTACCACCAGTGGGAATCCATCACCACAGACAAATGGGTTCTCTTGATCATCCAGGAGGGATACTGTCTGAACTTTTCAGAACTCCCTCTGGCTTTTACACCCAGAGAGCAACCCCACCTTTCAGGTTGCATGTTGGAGTTTCATGCAAAGGAGATTGTGGGCCTCTTCAGCAACAGGGCAGTGGAAGTAGTGCCAGAGGCGGAGTGCAACACAGGCTTCTACTCCCATTACTTTCTTGTTCCAAAGAAGTAAGGGGGCATGCGCCCCATTCTCAACCTCAGGAAACTGAACAAGTTTATGCAGCGGGAGAAGTTCAAAATGATCTCCCTAGGGGACCCTGCTGCTGCTTCTCAATCCTCAGGATTGGTTGCTTTCCTTGGACATGCAGGATGCCTACCAGCATATCCTGGTATGCCCCAGCCACCTCAGATTTCTCCGCTTCATGGCTTTGGGTCAGCATTACTGATTCTGGATCCTGCCCTTTGGGCTGTCATTGGCACCTCGAGTCTTTAGAGTGCTTTGCTGTTCTCACAGTGCACCTTCGAAAGCTTGGACTCCCAAGTTTTTCCCTTTCAAGATGACTGGTTGTTAGCCAGTCCATCCAGGCAGGAGACGGAATGAGCAG
The DNA here is from genome assembly GCA_016271365.2 of Neoceratodus forsteri. Lineage (NCBI taxonomy): Eukaryota > Metazoa > Chordata > Ceratodontiformes > Ceratodontidae > Neoceratodus > Neoceratodus forsteri. The sequence goes on along the minus strand of JADMNL010000025.1, from coordinate 166,533,123 downwards.
TGTCCACAGCCTCTCAGTTTCTGACCTCCATGGGAGTCCTATTAAATCTACAGAAGTCATAGCTTCAGCCCTCTGAGAAACTTCTCTTCATTGGAGCCCTCCTGGACACCAACAGGGCGAAGACCTTTCTTCCCAGAGGACAGGCAGAAGGCTATCCTTCAGATGGTTCAATTCATCAGGGAGCACAAGTCCATTTGGGCTCACTTTATGCAGCAAATGTTGGGTCTCATAGCCCCTCCCGTCTTCACTGTACCACTGGCTCAGCTACACATGAGGACAGCCCAGTGGATGCTCAGCACACAGTAGTTTTCAGGGACACATCCTCAGTCTTATCCCATCAAGGTGACGAAGCCACTGCTTCAGTTACTTGCATGGTGGACACAGGAAGACAATTTCCTCCAAGATCTCCCTTTTTCTCAACCAGATCCTCAGGTAACCCTTACTACAGATGCTTCTTTACTTGGATGGGGGGGCCATTGTTAGGGCCATGACACTCAATGAGTCTGGAGCTCTGCAGAGTTCCACCTCCACAGCATTGTGTTGGAGATGAGAGCAGTCCTTTATGCCCTCTGAGCCTGGTGGACTTCGTCAGCCACAAGATAGTCCTCCTCCAGATGGACAACACTTCTGTCATGTGCTACATCAACAAACAGGGCGGAGCACACTCTTATCCTTTCTGCAGGGAGGCGATGAGAGTGTGGGAATGGTGTCGCAAAAGGATGTTCTGATCCAGGTAATTTATCTGCCAGGCACTCAGAACAGTCTAGCACATGAGTTCAGCTGAACAGAAGCAGATCTTCATGAGTGGTCGTTGGCACCAGTCATCGTGCAGTCTCTGTTCAACGAGTGGGGAACCCCAGATGTAGACGTTTTTGCGTAGACAGTACCAAACTGCCTTGATTCTGCTCCAGAAATCCAGAATATGGTGTTTTCTGTCAGGATACATTCAGGCTGCAATGGACAAATCGCTTTCTGTACACATTTCCACCTATTCCTCTAGTTCAGAAGGTACTGATCAAGCTGGAAGCTCATGGGGGCAAAATGATCTGGTCGCCTCAGGTTGGCCTTGGGCAGATATGGTTTCCCTGCTCAACAAATTGTCAGTCAGCTCTGTGAGAACCGTTCCTGTCTGGACAGACCTTCTGACACAGAGGTCCCTGGTTCACCCCAACCTGCACTCCCTTCATCTCCATGCCTGGCTCCTGAAGAGATAGAAGTGGGCAGACATAAAGTGTTTCAGAGGGTCTCTGAGATTCTTCTGGCTGCTCATAAGCCCTCTACCGGAAAAAACCTACACAGCCAAGTGGAAATGTTTTTCTGTGTGGTGCTCCAAATTCCATGTAGACCCATTCCGGTTCTGACCAGACAGGGTTCTGGAGTACTTGTCAGACCTCTGATGCAGGCTTGCAGTACTCTACAGTTAAGGTCCATTGTGTGTTGTTTCAGCATACCATGATCTCATACAGAACCTCTCTCTAGCCCAACTGCCTCTCTTTAAGAGGTTCTTAAAAAGCATTTTGCACATGAGGCCCCCAGTCAGGGAAACCTGTTGCCACCTGGGACCGCAACCTTGTGTTGAGCATGTTCACTTGTAAACCCTTTGAACCCTTACCTACATGTGACCTGAAATTCCTAACTTGGAAAGCTGCATTTCTAGTGGCCATCACCTCTGCCTGCAGAATCTCTGAGATACATGCATTGGTCACAGATCCTCCATATACTGTCTTCCATAGAGACAAGGTGGTTCTCCGCACGCATCTCACGTTTTTACCTAAGGTGGTGTCAGAGTTTCACTTAAATCAGCCTCTAGTGCTGCCTACATACTTTTCCAACTTCCAGAATGAACGGGAGCGCACCCTTCACTCTGGACATTAAAAAAGCCCTCACATTCTACCTTTATAGAACTAAGGACTTCCGACAGTCTAAGCAGCTCTTCGTTTCCTTTCACCCTAATCAGTTGGGTCAGCCTGTTACAATCAAGTGCATTTCTGCATGGATTGTCAGTTGCCTCCGTCACTGTTATTCTATGGTGCAGGTCAAACAGGAGGGCCAGGTTCGTGCCCACTCTACCAGAGCGGTTGCTATGTCCTTGGCAGAGATTCGCTCTGTTCCTATTGCTGCTGTTTACAGAGCTGCCAGTTGGAGCACAGTGCACACTTTTACCAAGCACTATGCCCTGAATGTCCATGCCAGGCAGCATGCCTCTTTTGGCAGGGCAGTTCTTAATAAACTTCTGTCCTGAGTGAGCTCTGGCTGCTACCACCCTGCCTGGTGGTACTTTCTTCTCAGCTTGGTACTCTTAACGCATTGGTATGAATCAATGGTGAAGACTGATTCTTGGAAAATATTGAAATTATGTACTCACCATAATTCTTGATCTTCTAGGGACATCTTCACCATTGATTCACACACCCACCCTCCATCCTCTGCGCTCACTCTTTCTGTTGGTTTAGGCTGTGAAGACAGTGTTTCGTTTTTGTTGACCCTTCTTACACGGGTTGCAAGGGCTATCTTATGCCCTTAGGTTAGGTGTATTAGTGTCAGGTTATGCTGCACTTCCTCAGTAAAAAAAGGTAAAGAGGCAGTTGAGGGCCGGTGCCGCGGTAAGCCATGCAGAGCGACCTAGTCTCGTGGTGCCACACATGCATTCAGACTACCTTGGTGTCGGCTCTTTGAAAAAGTTCTGGCTCCCACAGGGTCCTAGCGCCTCTGGTTCAGAAGCCATTGGTGTGACTCAGTGGTGAAGATGTTCCTAGAAGATCAAGAATCATGGTGAGTACGTAATTTTAATCTTCTGGGTGGCCTGGGTTGTCTGGCTTAGGGTGTGCTGTGTACTATGTGCTCTGTTAAAACGTGCCTTTTGAAGGCGGTAATATGCATGGCACACTCATCTGTATTGTGTGTGCTGCAGGGTTTGAATATTCTGCTGTATTCAGGTTCTTGCCCCTATTTGCATATGAGCACTGGCCTCAGTTGTGTTATGGCGCAAAGCTGTAGGTACTGCATCGGAAGGGGATGCCTTCGAATATTATCTATTTATTTATTTCAGGAGTTTTAACGAGTAAAGCATACTGAATTGGTAACAGTTTATTTCCAGATGCGTCGTCGGGGGGGACAGAACAGTGCAGTAAGCAGATACATACAGCAAGGAATGGACTATCACACTTAGCAGCAGCTGTGAAGTGCATTGTTGCAATTAATGGCAGTAATGTGCAACAGCATGCAATACAATTCAAGGTACAGAGTACAGAAATCACAGTAACACAGACTGGCATGGAATAGCACACTTGCACAGTGAGGGTGAAGCAAATAGTATACTGTGCAAGGTAGGAGTATTACACTAAAAAGGAGACGGAGAGGTAACTGACAGCAAATAAATAAGTAAAAAGTGGGGCAGGAGCAACAATTTTTTTTTTGTATTTAGTTTTTGTTGACCGGGTAAGTGCACTAGGCAGATTCTGCCTATTTTCAGGCACGACCTGGGGGTAGGGGGATACAGATGAAATGGCAACTGACCTTGAACCAGAGTAAGCTGTTGGTGGTATTTTTAGTGTATGAGGGAAATTTGGCCAGGACACCAGGGAAATTCCCCTACTGTTTGGCCAGTAGGGGGCCCACTGGACGGCAAAACGTCTCACTTTGCTGCCAGGACTGGTGAAGAACGGATGGATGGGGCTGCTCGAGCCCGGGAGAATTTACAGGAAATTATGAGTTTTCAAGAGAATGGAACCGCTAAGGGGACAGCTGGAATGCACCAGGCGGGTGGCCAGCAGAACGTCCACAGCGGTGGTTCCATCACAGAAAGTCTGGAGAGTCAGTTGAGTCTCAAGCAGAAAATGAAAATTACGTACCTACCGTAATTCTTGATCTTCTTGGACGAGTCTCCACCACTCATTCACACTATTGGGGATCTGCGCCGGAGGCACTAGGACCCAGTGGGAGCAAACTTTTTGCTGGAGGGCTGGCGCCAGAGGTGGAGCCGCGAGGGAGTAGCAATCATGAGCCCCAGTCGTATGGGGTAATGACTATCTCAAGGCCGACTCTCCAACCGCTTCAGTTCCTTTTTTACCAAGGAGGTGCAGCGTAACTAACCTAGAAGGATAATCTAACCAATACTAGACATAAGATAGTCCGGACAACCCGTATAAGAAGGGTCAACAAAGAAGTCTTCACAGCCTAAAGATTTGAGGGAGTGAAGACCAGCAATAGAGTGAGCTCAGGGATGGATGGTGGAGGGAATGAGTGGTGGAGACTCGTCCAAGAAGATCAAGAATTACGGTAGGTACTGACTTTCATATCTTCCTGACATAAGTCTCCACCACTCATTCACACTATTGGGAGAGTACCGAGCTAATAATCCCCTGAGAGGGTGGCAGGAGAGACCAAGAGCTCACGTTTCACGTTTCCATCCATTGAGGATGGCTCTGCCAAAGGAAGAATGTCGTCTGGCATGGACATCCAGTGCATAATGTTTAACGAAAGTATGCACTGAGCTCCAGGTGGGTGCGTTGCAAATATCTGCAATGGGCACATTGAGAATTTCTGCCAGGGATGCCGCGACCGCTCTAGTAGAGTGAGCGTAAACCCTGCCCTCCAACTTAACCTGCGCCATGGAATAGCAGTGCCGAAGGCATGCCACTAACTATGCTGAGATACATCTGATAGCGACAGGTTGATCCAGCCAGGTCTCGCTGAAGGACACAAACAGTTGTTGAGCTTTGCAAAAGTCCTTGGTTCTATCTAGATAGAAATGCAAAGCTCTTTTAACGTGCAAGGAATGAAAGGATCGTTCTCCTTCATTTTGGAAGTCCGCAAAGTAAGAGGGAAGGACCAAAGGTTGGTTTAGATGAAATTCTGACACAACCTTAGGAAGAAATTTCAGATGAGTCCTAAGGACTACTTTGTCCTTATGGAACACAGTATACGGAGGGTCTGTGACCAGGGCATGTATCTCAGAGACCCTGCGGGCTGAGGTAATGGTCACTAGGAAGGCTGTCTTCCAGGTGAGAAATTTTAGCTCACAGGTAGCCAGAGGTTCGAAAGGTTTCCGAGTGAGCATGTCTAGCACAAGATTGATGTCCCAGGCTGCAACTGGACGTCTTGTAGGAGGTCTGGTATGCAGCATTCCTTTAAGAAGCCTCTTAACCACAGGTAACTGAGCCAGAGATAAGGAAAAAAATGGCTCATGATATGCTGAAATGGCACTAAGGTGAACTTTGACTGTAGAGTACTGTAGACCTGAATTTGAGAGGTCTAAGAGGTACTCCAGAACTTTATCTGGTGGGCAGGAAAAAGGATTCAAAGAGGACTTTGCACACTAGAGCAAGAAACGCTTCCATTTGGCTATGTAGGTTTTCCTAGTGGCTGGTTTCCGTGCAGCCAGAAGAATATCTGAAACCCTTCGAGACACATTGAACTGGTTTACTTCTACCTCTTCAGGAGCCAAGCGTGAAGGTGAAGCGATCTCAGGTTGGGATGGACTACAGGCCCCTGAGTCAAGAGGTTCGTCTGAAGGGGAAGTGGTCTCGGAGGAACTGCCAACATATTGTTGAGTAGTGGAAACCACAGTTGTCAAGGCCAGAAGGGAGCAATGAGGATCATTTTGTCCCCCTGGGATTCGAACTTGAGGAGTACCCTCTGAATTAGAGGAAGAGGTGGAAAGGCGTAAAGAAAGCATTTTGTCCACTGCAGCCTGAACACATCCTGACAGAAAATGCCAGGCCCTGGATTTCTGGAGCTGAAGAGAGATAGTTTTGCATTGAGTGGGGATGCAAAAAGGTCCAGGTCTGGAGTTCCCCACTCTTTGAATAGTGACTGAACTATGGTTGAGTCGAGGGACCATTCGTGAGGGTCTGTCTCTGTTCTGCTGAGACGGTCTGCCAGTTCGTTCTGTATTCCCGGTAGGTAGACCGCTTGAATTAGAGCCTGCTCTCACACCATTCTACACTCTCCTCTTGCTTCTCGCGTAAAGGGGTAAGAGTGAGCATTGTTCTGCTTGTTGATGTACATCACCGCTTTGTTGTCCGTTTGAAGGAGAATGTTCTTGTGATGAGAATGTCCTTCACATTTCGGACTGCATAAAGGACGGCTCTCATCTCTAGGACATTTATGTGAAGCTGGGACTCGACTTGAGTCCACGTACCTGAGTATGGAGAGACTGACAGTGAGCCCCCCACCCACTAGGGACGCGTCTTGTGGTAATGGAAATTTGATGATCCAGAGGAGCAAGGGTACCCTTCCAGGAGATTGCTCTCTTGAGTCCACCAGGTGAGGGACCTCTTTAGAGGTTCTGTCACTTTGATGGGAAAGGGATCATGGGTGAGTGGTTGGGGACCACTGAGTACTGAGCATCCACTGAGTAGTTCTCATGTGCAGACGTGCTAGGGGTACAGTGAACACCGAGGATGCCATGGGGCCTAGCATCCGTTACATCAAGAGAGCTGGGACTGAGTTGTTTTCCGGCTGTGACGGGCCATCTGAAGGATATCGTTCCTTCTGTCCTCTGGAAGAAAACGTCTGCGACAGGAGGTGTCCAGAAAAGTCCTTATAAAAGGAGCCTCTGGGAGGGCTGCAACTGCGATTTTTGAGGTTAGCAGAACTCCCTATGGGCGTGAGCTAGAGGCCATCTTTATGGCCCAGGGTTCCTTGCCTGGAAGGGCTTGCCAGAAGCCAATTGTCCAGATAGGGAACACTTGTATTCCGACCTTTCTGAGGTGCACTAGTGAGAACTGCACAACACTTTGTAAAAACTCTGCTGGCCGAGGATGGCCAAAGGCAGGACTCTGAACTGATAATGTTGTCCCAGAGCCAAACCTCAGGAATTTGTGATGCCTTGGGTGAATAGAAATGTGCTGATAAGCATCCTGCATGTCTAGGAGGCTAGCCAGTCGTGGTTGATGAAGCAAAGGTGACTAAGGTTCCTAGAGAAATTATTTTCGAATTTTCCTTGGGAGAAATTTGTTTAGCTTTCTGAGATCCAAAATGGGGCACATGCCCCCGGACTTCTTTGGAACCAGAAAGTAATGGGAGTAGAACCCTGTGTTCCGTTGATGCAACGGCACTACTTCTACTGCCCTGTTGTTCAGAAAGCCCTGAATCTCGTGGCAGAAGGTCTGACTGAAGGTTGACCGCCTGGGCTGTCGTTTGGGAGGATGATCCGAGGGTCTCACAAGACTGAGTGAATACCTCGCGAATTATCCAAAGGACCCATTTGTCTGAGGTTATGGACTTCCAGTTGGTTGTAGAAGTGCATCAGGCGACCTCCCACGGTGAGGAAAAGTCCACCTCAGGCAGTTGAGATGGGACTTGGTCCAGCAACTCATAAGGTGGCGCTTTGGCCTGGGCTTTGCTGCTGTGTCTTCTTTTGAGGTTGGGCAGGTTGATTTTATGGAAATTCCTCTGCCTCTGCCTCGAGAAAGGACTGACGTGTTATGAAACTGGCGCTATTGACACCTCTAGAGAGGGACAGGAGGAGGTCGAGTCAACTTAATGGCTGACCTAGTCTTTTGCGTAGCCTCTAGAGCTTGTTCTACCTGAGGACCGAAAAGATATGCACCATCAAAAGGCAACGCCATTACCTGCTGCTGTGCGTCATTCGTGAAGTCTGAAGTGCGCAGCCAGGAATGACGGTGGTTACAAATACCAGCAGCCGCCGTACGGGAAGCAGTGTCGAAAGCATCCATAGCTGCTTTAACCTGCTGGTTATTAGATTCGATACCTCTGGTAATGGTTTGAAGGAGCTCTGTCTTTTATCCGATTCTGGTAGAGCTTCAACTATCTGTTTGATAGAGTGCCACAGGATATACTCATATTGGGAGAAATAGCCTTGGTAGCTGGCGATACGCATACTTAGGGTGGAAGCAGCAAAGACTCTCTTACCTAAGGTGTCTATCTTATGAGATTCTTTGTTAATATTTCGAGCTAGTAGTTTAGGGAAGAACGACCTTATCATTCCTGCCAGGACTACAATAGGTTCCGCAAAGGCTTGAGACACCAAATGGGTCAACTTCATGTGGCTGTTTCTTTCTATGGATTTTAGCCACCAAGGGGTGAGAGCAGGATTATTCCATACCATTTCAGACAGTGTCTCAAGGAAGGCTGGAACTGGGAGGAGCCAAACTGTAGGGATCTCGGAGCATGAAGGTATTGGAGTCTTAACAGTTTCCCAGGATCACTGTCTTTAGTCTGAGAGAAAGAGTGGAAATCAAATTTTCAGCAGAGACTTGAGGACAGGTCTCTACCACAGGCTCTGCAGCAGTAATGGATCCTGCTTCTCCACTTCATCACCCAGCTGGAAGGTCTGGGTCAGGCTCAATGTCATCTCCTGACAGTCCAGGAGGGACTGTATGGACAGGAAAGGAGTGAAAATCGGAGGAAAGGGATGAAGGAAAAGAGTGAAAGAGGAGTCTGAAAAGCTGAAGACGCTTGAGAGCCCCGGCGTCAAGAAGCGCAGCGGCACCGGAGAACGTGCACTGAGGGAACCACACGGCGCAGAAAATGCCTGGTGAGGTAGATAGTACAGTGCTGAAAACGGCGCTGAGGACCTCACAGCGCCGAGAAGCCGTACGGCACCGAGATGACTGATGGCGCGACGCGCGCCGACAGACGCACCCGGCGCCAAGACTCAAAAAACAGGATTTGAGGGTAAGGAGGAAGAAGAGCAGGCGATAAAGGCATCGGTGTGGCCCCCGCGTCCGCAGCCATGTGAGGGGAAACACTCTAAGCGTAGAGTCGACGGGTACTCAAGATGGTGCCGCGACCAGGTAGGTCAACTACTCTACCTGGTCTCTCAAGAAGCCCGGCGTCTCCTGAGTGACCGAGCCAGGTAGCTGAACCAACCTCCGAGCCCATTGCTCCATAAGAGCGGCCCACTGATGAAACTGCTCATCTGAAGACCTACCTGCAGGTGGGGTAGGGCTCCGATGTCGAAGACGTCGACTACCAGAAACAGAAGCCGCGACTCAAAGGAGGAGACCGGCAACTAGCCCCAATAACTGACCGTCTACGTGCAGACATATCAGAGGGCAACCTCGAGTGATGCCTTCTCTTTTGGACCTGTGGGCCGAAGAAGAGCTCGAGGCCGAACGATGCCGAGAATGCGACCATTTATTTTTATGCTTCCGGGGGAACCGCCCGTCCTCCCGGGCATTGGACTGACCGTTGTCAGGAGAAGGCGGCGGACCGGACCCAGCCCGACTGACTGAACAGCTTTCATACGAAGTCTCCCTATCGTCACCTGACCTGCTCATGGTCGACTCCGTCAAAGTAGGCTGAGACTTTTTTTTTTTAAATAAGAATAAACTTAAGCGATACTTATCGAGATATTACTACAAAATAACAAAACTGAAAACTATGCTGCTAGTTTGAAGTTTGACTCCCGGCGGGTGAGCGACGTCGTCACTGAAGGGCACTCGACGGCGGGAAAAAAGGAACTGAGGCGGTTGGAGGGTCGACGCCGAGATAGTCATTACCACACGAGCTGGGACTCACGGTGCCGCTCCTCGTGGCTCCATCTCTGGCACCGGCCCTCCAGCAAAAATTTTGCTCCCGCTGGGTCCTAGTGCCTCCGGCGCAGATCCCCAATAGTGTGAATGAGTGGTGGAGACTTATGTCCAGGAAGATCAGCAGTGCTTAGCTGCTGAGTTGTTCCATGTCAGCGAGCAATTGACGTCTGAGCGAATGCGTCAAGCAGAGGATCGGAAGCGGAAGCGCTTAGACACATCTCCGGGCACAGTAGTCTTAGGGGGAGTCGCGAAGCTGCTAACAGCGGATGATGCTTCCAAAAAAAACCCTGAGCCAGTTCCTTCATCTCCGCAGCGGGATTGGAGTACAGGAGAGGCAGAATCTTGGTCTCCTGATAAGGCCCTGCTTGCAGCAGGCTGGATTCCTCTTTCTGACGGGCATTGGAAGCCCAATACTGGACCTGCCTCTCAAATACAGGAGCAGATAAGTGCTGATTCTGATTCTTGTGCTGCTAATTTACCAGTATCTACTTCCCAGTCTGACTTTATTTCTGCTTGTCACTTAGGTATTGAAGCGCTAGGCCTGAGGAAGCCCCAGTTGTACCTGTTGTTTCTGATCCCACACTTGACCTCCATCCTGGGGATCCTGTTAAACCCTCCTATGCTAGTCATTTCCACAAACCAATGGAGCTAGCAAAACGAAGAAATGCGATTCGCCTACGTTATGTAGGCCCTCTCGAAAACTCCCCTGACAGATTTTTTGTGGGCAAGGTCCTACTGAAACTGAGCATGGGGTTTTCCCCCTCGAAGGTCTACGCCCTCATACATGTACAGGGGGAGTTCACCTTTGATATCAGCTTCCGCACTCCTGCGTTGCTGGAAACTTTTTGGTGTAGATACATGAATTTAAAAACCAATCCTCTGTGGTCAGACTTCATAGTTTTCCCCCTTACTAAGCAACCTTTTCGGGTAATTACTATTTTATTTAGAAATGAGGGGGTTAATATAGTGGACATTGTGCACTGGTTGGGAGAGATGCGATGTCCTGGGTAATCCCATGCCCATTCTGGATACTGAAGGGTTTTGGAACGGAGGGTGGAAATTCCGTATAAAGTTGCACCATAATGAGCAGGACTTGATACATTTGCCTAATTGCTTTTTTATTGGGCAAGATAAAGGTTTTCTGTTTTACCCTGGACAGCCACGGGTATGTTTTAAATGTGGCTCATCTAGATATATAAGCACCTCTTGTGACATTCTGAAGTGCTCTTGTGGGGATCTGGGTCATCCTAGTGCCCACTGCTTTAAACAACTCTAAGTGCAACTTTTGTGATGAACTAGGTCATATCTTTGATGATTGCTCCTCTGCTACATGAAATACAGAGGACGCTGATTTTGGAGTCCAGGATCATTATATCCGTCTGGCGGTAAAGCAAGGCCCAGGCCCTGTGATGACCCGAATATCCTCCAATCCAGGGGTACCTGCTAGTGGGAATGGTCCTGTATCAGGCCCCTTGACAGAGGAGGAAGGCCAGGAACCCCAATCACCTGATATTGGCCCCCTTTTACATGAGGGTAATCCTAATGATCTTCCTAATATCCTGACTTTCGAAAACCCTCCCCCCGAATCCATTGCCAGTGGTTCAGGCTTTGTGTTGGTACAGAGCAAGAAAGGGAAGTCGCCTAAACTGAAAGGCAAACAGAGGAAACCTGAACTGGTGACCCCTGTGGAAGACAATAATAAATTCACTGTGTTGTCTGACATTTCTCAGGACCTAGACCCTGTAACTTTATCTGTTGCAGGAGTGGTGGTGGCAAACTCCCAGGGTGATTGCCTGGATCCTGCTGATCATTCGACTCGGGGCCCAAACAGTGGAAGAGTAACAAGAGCCTCGAGTAAAGTAAAATGAAGAGCTCTGTCTGTTTAAATCTATGGATCCTTTTCCCTTTCGAGTGGCATCTTTGAATGTTAACAGCATTCAATCCCTGAATAAAAGATGAAGTACTTTCTCTTATTTTTTGCTTGCCAACCTGGATTGTATTTTTTTCAGGATGTCCGGTTACACTCAGCAGCTGAGAGGTCTGCAGCTACGGATGCATGGCTTTGGGGTGATAGTATTTGGTCCCAGGGAGAGGATCAGTGTTCAGGGATTGGGATATGTTTTTTTCTTTTAAGGTTAAGGTTGTGCGTCATTTAGAGGTGCAGCCAGGCGGAGCTTTGATACTGGGTATACTATGGGCACACCAATTGATTAGACTTATAAATATTTATGCACCTCAAACTAAGTATGAGAGAATACTGCTCTTTCGCTCTCTTTCTCCCTTATTGCAGACATCCCATTTGATAGTTTTAGGAGGGGACTTTAATGTTAATTTGGCCCAGTGCTCTACTCCTGTCCCAAATAAAAAAATATACTGTGATGCTCAGTGCCTGGCTCACTTGATTAGCGATGCGGGCTTGATAGATGCCTTTGGTTCTCTCCCGATAACAGAGCGTAGCACATATTTTTGTGGTCCACGGGCCTCTATAATTGACTATTTTTTCGTATCTGCTTTTACAAAGGTTGAAATGGCTCTCCTTCAAGATGTAGCTGCTTCTGAGCATAAGCTGTTAACATCAGTCCTTAGGGATGTCCCTGAAGTAAGAAGGGGGCCAGGGACCTGGAAATTGAATACGTCATTATTGTCTATTCCAGTAGTATGTGAAGGATTTTTAGCAGTATTGCAAGCAAGATCATCTGTGTTTTTCTTATATGATGACAATACTACTTGGTGGGAAGATAAAGGAATCGTTCCTTTTTAGTACAATGAGGTATTAATGGGAAATTTAAATATGATGAAATAACCTCTTTGAGGAAAAGTATTGCCTTCTAGGTGTCTTTCCGCCCTAATTGTAGCGGAGGACTTAGAAGATTAAACATCTAAAAACTTTACTGGCAAAGAAACAGCTTGAAGCCCTCAAATCTTTAGAATATCAGCAGAAGTATGGCACTAATGGTAAGAGGAAAGACACACTGCCATTTGACTCTATGCAACTTTTTCGTGATTGCCATAATCTGGAGTACTTGAATACCTCTTCTGGTAATACTGTGCATACAAAGGCGGATATTTTAAATGAAATTACTTCTCATTTCTCTCAGGTTTTTGATAGCCAGCATTTATCGGTAGGGAAAATGAGACAGTGGTTGGGTGGACTTAATTTACCCCAGCTACCAAAGGATGTTGGGAATCTTTTGACTGAACATATCTCACAAACTGAACTAAAAAATGTAATTTGGTCACTTAAACCAGGTATTACACCTGGATCTGATGGTCTCCCACATGAAATCTATAAAAGTATTTGGGATGTTTTAGGACCTGAGTTCTGTATGTGTTTAAATGATGGCTTATCCAAACAGCAACTCCCTAAGAGTATGTTGGAAGGCCTTTTGCTCTTGATTTTTAAGGGAGGGAGTCGGGGAGATATTTTATTTTTTTTTATTTAGTTTTTGTTGACCAGGTAAGTGCACTAGACAAATCCTGCCTATTTTCAGGCACGACCCGGGGAAGGGGGATACAGATGAATGCCAACTGACCTTGAACCAGATTAAGCTGTTGGTGGTATTTTTAGTGAATGAGGAAATTTGGCCAGGACACGGAAATTCCCTGCTCTTTCGATAAGTGCCATGGGATCTTTAACATCCACCTGAACTACCACCAATCAGGCAGATGGGACCTCGGTTTAACGTCTCATCCGAAGACGGCACCTCAGAAGTGCAGCACCCTCTCATGCTGCACTACAGTGTCAGTATTGGGATATTAACCTAGTGCCAGATGTGGGAACTGAACCCACAGCCTCTGATCTCCGGGTTTAGTGTGCTACCTACTGAGCCACCACTTGACACTATAGATATAAGACAATGAGGCCGATTATTCTGAATACTGATTATAAAATTCTTATGAAAGTTCTTAGTAATAGATTGGCTAGTGTCATAGATCTGGTAGTGCATCCGTCCCAATATAGTAGCATACCAGGAAAACGGATTCAGGATGCTTTAATCTTGATTCGGGAAATTTTACATAAGGGAGACAACCAGGAATTATTTGGTCATTTGGTATGTTTAGATCAATCTCAAGCCTTTGATTGGATTGAATATAGCTATTTGTGGGAAACATTGCAGTCCTTTGGATTTCCATCTCATTTTGTCAGGTGGTTACAGATTTGTTATACTGGAATAAGTCTTATTCCTAGTGTTAATGGTTGGGTAGGTAATGCAGTTTCTGTTCACAGAGGGGTGAGGCAAGGGTGTCCTCTCAGCCCCTTATTATATGTCTTATCTATTGATCCTTTATTGCATGCATTATATAGGACGGAAGCAATAACTGGACATTCAGTGGGATCAAATGATAAGCAGGTGGTTGCTTTGGCATTTGCGGATGATCTGGAACTCTTTTTGGTAGACAGATCTTCTGCAGTAGCCGCTCGTGACCTCTTATGTGACTTTACTAATCTTTCCGGATCTAGAATTAATACACAGAAGAGTGGAATCCTGCCCTTAGGGTACGATGCCAGTGATGTATCCCTTGTTTGGGGAATTCCTATAGATATGACCTATAGAAAAATACTGGGTGTTTATTTTGGTGGGGATGATCCCCAGAGGTATAACTGGGAACAACTTTTGATATCAGCTGCAAGAAAAGTAGCCCGCTGGAATAAATGGCAGATGACCAAAGAGAAACATATCTTTTTAATTAAAACCTTTTTATTGTCCCATTTTTTGTATCTGGCCGCTGTTTTACCCCCACCATTAAATATGGAGGCATCAGTTTATAGTGTTTTTTTTCAATGTTTATGGGGCAGCAGGTTGAATCCTGTCAAGAGAGGGGTGACTTATTTACCTATAAAGGAGAGGGGCTTGGGTATGTTAAACCCAGTAGTTTTCTTTTATGTGACATTTATTTTTTTCAATTTTGTACGTTACTGACAAATGTTGCAAAAGGATTGGATCCCATGGGTAGAGGATGTGATTGGACCCCTTTTTGATGATTGGGATCCGACTATTCCTCTCCCTCGACAGACGCAGGTGGCTCACTTCCCAGGACACTTCTTGAGCGTAATAAGTAAAATAAAAGCATGGAAACTTCAGAAAAATTCTCTTTGTATACTTTCAAAAAAAGCCATGTATAATTGGATAATGGGAAACTTTTATTATGTCACCCCCTGGTATGTCACTTTATCGGCTACCCAACACTCTCTGATCAACTCCTTTCTATCCAGCAAAAGACTTCCATATTTTATGAGAGACTTTATCTGGTTATGTACCCACCAAAAATTGGGGGTTCGGGGCAATTTAAAGCATAAAGGCATTAATGAACGCACATGTCCTAGAGCAGTGGTTCTCAAATGGTGAGGCCAGCCTCCTTGGGGAGGCCCCAACATGTTCTAGGGGAGGCTCAAGCAAGTCTTGAAAAAGTACTGTATTTAAATTTTGAACTTTATAGAGTTTGAGTGAAGGGATAAGGCAAACTGAAAGAGGATAATAGTAGGTGCATTTTATTCACAATTTATTATTCACAATTATTCACAATTCACAATTTATTCACAAGTCTATGACCAGGGAAGGTACTGTACACTGAGCCATGGCTTAATTCAGGTGTACACAGGGAAGGGTAGTGAGAGAATACAATTCAAAATGTAACTGCAAAACACTCAAGCAATACAAAATGAATAAAAGTGCAAGCAAATTAAGAACAATAAACAAACTATGCGAGGAACAAGTGATCAATTAGACTGGCAGCAGAACAGTCCAAACACAAGAGTTAACCATACAGGTACAAGGAACAAGAGCAGGAGGGAGCAAAATGATCCATGAGAAGTTGCTTAAGAGCAGGGTGAGAGGGGGAGATGCAGAGGTCAGCAGGAAGGTTATTCCAGTTAGGTGGGTAACAGAAAAAGCAGTCTGACCCATGAAGTGAGTGGCAGAGGGTAACAATGGTTCAAGAGTAAAAATATTGGAGCAAGTAGGTTGTCCTGTGGGGGGACAATAAGCTTAATAACATGACAGCAAGCTATGCAAAGAGGTTTCAATTTATTCCCGATGTATTGTGAAAAGTAAGCTATTTTTCTATGGGGAGGCCCAAAAATATTTCAGTATTTTGGGGGAGGCTCAAGATCTTTTTCATGGCTTAAGGGGAGGCTCACTATGACAAAGTTTGAGAACTGCTGTCCTAGAGGGAATATCTGCATGGAAACCATAGAAACTTTTTCTCATTTCCTATTTGAGTGCCCATTTGCTGTGACATTTTGGGAAGTATTTCATAGGACATGGCCTTTGAACCCCTTTCAGGATCAACCTTCACGGATTTGGCTCGATGGGGTGCTCCCTGGAGCATGGGCCAAATTTGATGATATTACTATCCGACTACTAATGAGTTTTATTAGTTATCAGCTATGGTTAGCTAGGTTTGGTTGGTCTCTTTGGCAACAAGTCTTGACAGGAGAACAAGTAGTTTTATTATTACAGAAGGCAATATTGAAGTGGCAGGTTATGGAGCAGCATAAAGTTTTACCTGATTTGTATAAATTATGGTGGAGGAATATGTCCTGGTTAGATACAGGGTGAGGATTTTTGTTATGTTGTTTTCCGCACGCTTGGAGAGAACCATGAGTCATTTTGTGTTTTTTTTTTTTTTTTTGTTTTTTTTTTTTTTTTTTTCTTTTTCTTTTTTCACTTTTTCAAATTTCTTTCTTTTTAAAGACCATACAGATTTTGGTATATTATAGTGTGTTTGATGGTTTGAAGTATTGTCATATAAGGTCTATCTTGCGAGGTTTGCCATATAACTCCGGTAACTGTATCTCAGTACTGGGGCCTTCTTCTATGAGATTGTAGTTTCTGCCACATATGTTGACTTTTGAGATTTTTTTTATGACCCTTTTCCTTTAGAATCTTTATGTATTTTTCTCTGATAGTTCGAGTGTTGAATGCCTGTTATCCCCTATCCTTTTGATGGGGCAGGGATGGGGATTTATGTACCATTTTGATTATGACTATGTTTTGGTTTTATGTATGGTATTTCCTTTTTTTCTGTTATTTGATTTTTAATGATTTTGTATGATGTAATACAATCTTGTTGATTTTGTATTTTATTTTTTTTTCCATAAAATATTCCCCTACTCTTTTAGTGGGGTTGGGGGGGGACCTTTTATGTATTAGGATATGCTTTAGGTTATTATTAAGTTATTTTCAGACATTATATGGCTTTAATGCTTATTTGATTTTCTTTCGATTTGTATCTTCCTTTTGTGTGCGTTCACACTGTTTGTATATTTTTGATTTTGAAGTTTATAATAAAATTTCACCTACTCTTTCTAAAAGTGCCATGGGATCTTTAACATCCACCTGAACTACCACCAGAACAGGAAGATGGGACCTCGGTTTAACGTCTCATCCGAAAGACGGCACCTCAGGAGTGCAGCACCCCCCCCCCATGCTGCACTACAGTGTCAGTATTGAGATATTAACCCAAGTGCCTGGTGTGGGGGTAGACCCCACAGCCTTCTGATCTCCCGGCCTCAGAGGCGAGTGTGCTAGCTACTGAGCCACTAACAATGTGCAGCGTTAATTGACTAAGCAAGGTAGTACCCTCAGAGGTAGATTGTAACCTGGTAGTAACTGGGTAGATGGGCAATCCTGTTTGTGATTCAGGACAGAGGGAGAGATGAGCTGACTTAAGAGACTAATGAAGGTATCAAGCACCAAGGAGGTCGCCAGCAGGTCCCACAGGGATTTGTGCTGGGGCCTGTGTTATTCAGTGTCTTCATAAGTTACATCGGGGAAGGCATTAAAGGCAAAATGCGCCTGTTTGCAGACGATATCAAACTCTGTGGAAGAGTGGACACCAAGGAGGGGATACAGGACCTGAGGGAGGTCATCGCCAGACTAGAGAGATGGTCAGGAATCTGGCAACTTAGTTTTAATGCCAAAAAGTGCAAAGTGACGCACATTGGGGCCAAGAACCCTAGGACAGAATATTACATAGGAGAGGCTCGGGTAACTGCTTACGAAGAGGAAAAGGATGTAGGGTAGTGACTACAAGTGACCTGTAACACACCTCTCAGTGTAAAAAGGCTTTGGTGAAGGCTAACAAGATGCTGGGGTTTATTGCAAGGGGATTCAGTAGAAGGACATCAGTATACTGGAGGGGGTCCAGAGGAGAGCAACCAAGATGGTCAAGGGGTTACAGGATAGGTCCTATGAAGAGAGGCTGGGAGCCCTGGGGATGTACCCCCTAAATGAGAGGAGGCAGAGGTGTGATATGATAGAGACCTTCAAGTACTTGAAGGGAATTAACAGAGTGAAAAAGGAGGGTCTCTTTAAATTTGGTGACAACAGCACCACTAGGGGGTACAACCTACAATTGATTGGGGGGGGTTCAAAAGGGATGTAAGGAAGCATTTCTATACGGAGAGGTGGTGTCCACCTGGAATGAGCTGCCAGAGGAGGTGCTGTCATCAAGGATGGTGGAAGCATTCAAGAGAACCTGGGACAAGCACAAAGGGAACCCTTGGGAGTAAGGAAGGAGAGAGGAAGGGGCAGTTGAGGGGGCAGGATCATTGATGTAAATTTTATGGCCAGACCCTGCATCACTTATCGAGCAGACGCGATAGACCGGGTGGTTGTCTTCTGTTGGCTTTTTCAAACAACAGAAAGTCTTGCTGTATTCTGAGTATTGCAGTTAGCTCCAGCACTTGAACTGCCCCAGAGAGTAGAGGGTTGCATTTCTATGCAGGGCATAGAATGTTGAGCTCGAGCTCAGTTGAAAACTCTAACCCAAACCGTCAGACTCTTTACTCCACCTCACTGAACAGTCGCTCAGAAGATTTCTTCTGCTTGGTTCAAAGTCGGTTCAAGTTGTCGGTTTTATTCCAAATTATTTTCCGCATTGTCGGTTCAGGCTCTGTCTGTGGTACAGTAAGTACTTTAGGTAGTTCTCTGTTTCTTATTGTGGAAATTGGAAAATTTGTATTTCTCAATCGGTTCAGCTGAACCAATCCATTAGTTTAAATCCCGTTTGCTATCTTTAGTGTGTGTTACTAGTCTCTTCGTTTAAAAAACGAATTTGTGTGTTTTTTTCCTAATACCAGAATAACACGGTTAGAAACAGACAGGGAGTCTTGCCTGGTGGTTGCCATATAAAGGGTAAGTTTTGTTAGGTTGGCCATGTCTGAGAAATCCAAGAAAAAAAACGGGCCCACTGGGTTTCAACACTGTAGTGAGTGTGGGGAGGTCTTTGCTAAGGCTGATCCCCACACTACCTGTGTTTACTGTCTGGGGTTTGACCACTTCGATTCAGACTGCCAAATTTGTAAGAATTTCCCTAAGTCTACCCTGGAAAAAAGGTTAGGTAGACTTAGGGATAAGGAGGCTGAGAAATCCGCTGACACTGAAGGCTAGCCCGGTTTAGTTCCCACCGAACCAGAAAGAGTGCCCTCTGACCAGGGCGATACTTCTTCGGGCAAGAGGAGGGCTGATCCTGAGGGATCGGTTCCTACAAAAAGAAAACGCAAAGAGAAATCGACCGGTTCGGATCCAGAGGTTCATGTTCCGACCGCCTAGGAAATGGCCAGAGTGATTTGGATTGTTGAATCGCTTCGTCCGGTTCTGACCGATCCGGCGCCTTTTGGCAGGGGTTCGGTTCGGTTGGTTCCCTCGGTTCAAGATTATACCCCTGAAGACTTTTATGAACTGGAGTTTGAAGAGGATGGTGGTGATGAAAGTCTGGATGTGCCTGTGGAACCGGACATCTCCCCAGACAGACCTTCTGGTGTTTCCCCTCCTAGGCTCTCTGAGTCCCCTTCCCACTATCTGTTTTACAGAAAGGTGGCTGAAACCCTCCAGCTTCCTATGGAGGAGGCTGTGGAGGATCAAGAGGAGCCTGATTTTGTTGAAATGATGGACATCCCAGAGTCCAAGAGACTATCTGTTCCCCTTCATAAGTCCTTTGGGAAGCAGACACAAAAAATCCTAAAGTCTCCTAATTCTGTGCCTCCTGTTGACAGAAGGATGGACAAGAGGTATACTTTATCAGGCTCAGATATGGAGTTTTTCTACCAGCAATGCAGCCATGTTGGGGTAGTGCAGGCTACAGCCTGTGACAAGGCAAATATTCCCTTGGTTTCACACCCCCCAGACAAAGACTCCAGGAAGCTGGATGCCATGGCAAAGAAACAGTACGTGGCATCCTCCTTGGGACTCAGGCAGGATAACTATATGGCCTATGCAACCAGGTACCAGAAGTCGAGGTGGGTCACTGTACTGGCACTGGCTAAGCAGGCCTCACCTGGCTGGCCAGGGAGCTGGAGGAGGTGGCTGCTGATGGGATTGAGGCATCAAAGGTACAATTTCATGCTGCTGTGGACTCAATGATGTGTCATCAGAGTCATGGCTACATCTGTTGCTCTTCGGAGAATGGCTTGGCTGAGATGTATTAGCCTCTCACAGGACACCTAGGCTAAGGCCATGGATTTCCCTGTGGTGGGTAATTCTCTGTTTGGGGAGCAGACAGAGAATTACGTGAAGAAAATGGATGAGTACAGGACCACTTATAGGAGTGCTCAGGCCAAGGAGAGGCAAGCAACTCCTCAAAGGCAGCAAGCTAGGGGCAGGGGCAGGCCTTTTCACAGGCCTTTCTACCAAGCACAGGACTCTTCTCCCTTTTCTCAGAGGGGGTTCTTTAGAGGGAGAGGCAGAAGGGGGATGAGCAGGGCTGCATCCACTCCTCAGCCTAAGGCTCCTGCCAAGCAGACACCCTGATGTGTCAGCCCGGGTCGACTCCCCCATCCCGGTAGGGGCAGGTTGGCTTACTGTGTCCAGGACTGGATGTCTGTTACCTCAGACAGGTGGGTCCTGGAGGTAGTAAGCCAGGGACTGGTTCTCAGTTTCAAAAAATTTCCGAAAATGCGAGCCAGATCCTTTCCACCTGCAAACATCTCAGAAACCCTTGCTCTGGAAGCAGAGGTTTCATCTCTGCTGGCCTTAAGGCCATAGAGAGAGTTCATACCCTGCACAGGGGCAAAGGTCTGTACTCTAGGTACTGCCTTACCCCAAAAAAGACAGGGGAGTGGCGACCCATCCTAGACTTAAGATACCGGAACAAACATCTTTTAAAGCCAAAATTCAAAATGGTGACTCTGGGAACAATTCTTCCTTCTCTAAGGCCAGGGGACTGGCTAGCCTCCCTGGACATCAAAGATGCCTACTTTCACATTCCCATCAGGAGCTCCCACAGAAAGTACCTCAGGTTCGAATTGTCCTCAGGCCATTATCAGTTCAAAGCAATGCCCTTTGGCCTAACATCAGCCCTAAGGGTGTTCACAAAGTGCCTAGCAGTAGTGGTGGCCTTTTTAAGAAGAAAAAGGATTTCCATTTTTCCATATCTGGACGATTGGCTCATTGTGGATCAGTCCCCAGACCAAGTCAAGTCAGATCTGCAAGTAACCCAGCAAGTGCTCACTTCCCTGGGATTTCTTCTCAATCTTCCCAAGTCAGTTCTCGTGCCTGTACAGCTTCTCACCTTTATAGGAGCAGAGCTGGATACCGTCAAAGCAAGAGCTTTCCTTCCTCTGGAAAGGGCAACAGCCATTTCACAGCTGGCTTCTTCCTTCCACCCTCTGGTTTCTCGACCAGCAAGGCAGTTCCTTCAGCTTTTGGGCCACATGGCAGCTTCCACAGCAGTGGTCCAAGGGGCCAGGGTTCAGATGAGGGACATTCAGTTCCATCTGAGGGCCTTTTGGTCCCAAAGGAAAGATCCTCTTACCAAACTAGTTCCGGTTACTCAGACTCTAATCCAGGCCCTTCAATGGTGGCAGGATCTGGACAATTTAAGGCAAGGAGTTCCATTTGTCACTCAGACTCACTCCGTGGTCCTTACCACGGATGCTTCCCTATTGGGGTGGGGAGCCCATTTGGGGGCTCTCACAGCCCAGGGACTGTGGTCCCTTCAGGAATCCCTCCTTCATATCAATCTCATGGAGCTCATGGCAGTACTTCTAGCCCTGCAAGATTTCTCTTGGTCAGTGCAGAAGAAGGTGGTTCAGGTCAGGATGGACAACACCACCACCATGTGGTACATCAGCAAGCAGGGAGGCACTCGGTCCATGGCCTTGTGCATGGAAGCCATGAAATTGTGGTCCCTAGCTTATTCTCTACAGACCTCCCTGGTGGCGGTCCACCTTCCAGAGAAGGACAATGTGCTAGCAGATGCACTGAGCAGGATCTCCCAGGACCATCATGAATTGTCCCTTGACCCTCTGGTGTTGAAAGTCATCTTTTCAAGGTGGGGCACTCCACAGATAGATCTCTTTGCAGCCCCAGACAATCACCAACTTCCTCTGTTTTGTTACAGACCCCCAGTCTTGGGCTCAGTCCCTCTGGATGCTCCGATTTTGAACTGGGAAGGGAAATTTCTTTATGCCTTCCCTCTTTCCCCTACTCTTCAAAGTTCTGGTCAAGATAAGGTCACAGCCTTGCAAAGTGATTCTGATTGCTCCGGACTGGGCCAGGCAGCCTTGGTACCCTCTGTTGCTGTCCCTAGCAGTCCATCTCCCCCTGTCTCTTCCCAGGAATTACAACCTGTTAACCTCCTCTCAGGGGGAGGATTTGGTACCCCAATCTTCGGTCCCTCAATCTCAAGGCATGGCTCTTGAAGAGTTAGAATATGCAGACTTGCATCTGTCCCAAGGGGTTCTGGATATTCTCAAAGCCTCTCAAAAGCCTGCCACCAGAAAACTTATAACTCTAAATGGAAGAGATTCAGCATTTGGCGTTCCAGGAGGTGCATATCCCCAGACACTGCTGATTTATCTACAGTCCTGGATTTTATGGTTCATCTTAATGGCCTAGGCCTCAGACCAGCTACTCTCAGAGTACATTTGTCAGCTGTTTCTGCTTTTCTGTCAGTGGGAAAGCCTTCTTCACTGTCGTCTCACCCTGTGTTCTGTAAATTTTTTAAGGGATTGGTTCATACCAATCCCCCCCTTAGGGATTCTGCTCCTGCCTGGGATTTGAATGTTTGCATTGCTCAGCTTATGCAACCCCCTTTTGAGTCTATGTACTCAGCAGAGCTTAAGTACTTGACTTGGAAAACTGTGTTTTTGGTAGCTATTACCTCTGCCAGACGTATCAGTGAATTGCAAGCTCTGTCAGTAGAACCTGGCAGGTGGATTGTATCCTGTATACAATTCTGTTATGAGAAACTAGGAAAAATTCCACCCTCAGGCCTGAGGGCTCATTCCACTAGAGGTATAGCTGCTTCTCTGGCTGCTGCCAGAGATATTCCTTTGTTAGAAATTTGCCAAGCAGCCACCTGGAAAATAGTCCATACCTTCACCAAGCATTAGTCGCTGGATATCGAGGCTAGGAGTGATGCTCGGTTTGGCACAGCAGTACTTCAGAGCCTATTTCCAAAGTAGGTTCTGTCCCTCCTCCATGGAGGTACTGCTTGGTAGTCTGCCATAGTCAGAATACAGTAAGACTTCACGTTGTTTGAAGAAAAAATTACTCACCTTAGTAATTATGTTTCTTCTAGTGGAGTCTTGCTGTATTCTGACCTCCGCCTACCCTCTCAGAACCTAGATTGTTGGGATGTGGGTGGGCAGGTGCAGTGTTGGCACCCTAGAGGTGCCCCCCCCCTTTATACCCTCTTTTTTCTTTGGGTGGAATGTTGTTCGTTTGATTGGTTTTTGTTTTGGCTCTTGACTTGAGTCTTCCTTTGAGAACCAAAAACATTATATTTCTGCCAGTTGGCTAGTTAAAAATCTTACAGTTTCCACACAGAACACCTAGTGAGTTTTTGCTCGTAAAGATCTGATTGTTGCAGTTCGAATAACAACAGGTAGAGGCTTCAACCGAGCTCAAGATGAACATTCTATGCCATGCATAGAAAAGTTAACCCTATGTTCTCTGAGGCAGTTGAAAGGCTGGACCTAACTGCATTTGTCAGAATACAGCAAGACTCCACTAGAAGAAACATAATTACTAAGGTGAGTAATTTTTTCTTTTGGCAGGAGCCCCCGAGACGGATTCTAATGACAGATGCATCCCGTCTTGGTTGGAGTGCTCATCTTGGAGACAGACAGACCCAGGGGGCTTGGTCTTCAGACGAGCAACTGCTCCATATCAATATCCTCGAGATGTGAGTGGTCCTGAATGCCTTGCGGGAATTTCGGACAGACCTTTTGCCAGGCCCTCTTCTCATCCAGAAGGACAACACGTCGGTAGTGTTTTACATCAACAAGTAAGGGGGTACACATTCTTAACCCCTTTGCCGGTAGGCGATGAGGGTCTGGTATTGGGCTCCGAAACACCACCTAGACCACACTGCTGTTCATGTTTCAGGCATCCTAGACATCTTGGCCGACAGCCTAAGCCTGTCTTGGTCCAAGGCTCACGAGTGGGAACTCCTCCAGTCGGTAGCAGATCAGCTATTCGACAGGTGGTGCTGCCCAGAGTTGGACCTCTTTGCGTCTCCACTCAATGCCAAACTGTCCAGTTTCTGCTCACGAGAGCCCATGCCTGGTGTTTTATGGCCAGGCGCTTTGTCCCTCTGTTGGACAGGGAACGATTCTGTATGCCTTCCCTCCCTTTCCCATTCTTCAGAGGGTTCTTCTGAAGCTACAGGCCAAGGGAGCAGAGGTGATTCTCATAGCTCCATTTTGGCCTCAGCAGATTTGGTTCCCACTACTTCAGCAGCTGGCAGTGGAGCCTCCAATACAGCTGCCGCTGAGCTCGCACTTGCTGTCACAGGATCAGGGAACACTGGTCCATCTGGACCTCAAGTCCCTGCATCTTCATGCCTGGCTCCTGCAGACTTCGTTAAATCCAGGTTTGGGGTATCCCAGGAGGTGGCGGACATTCTTGTAGCAGCGAGAAAGCCATTGACTAGATCCACTTCTGCCATAAAGTGAAAAAGATTTTGTCTGTGGGCCTCACCCGTTACTTGGACTCTCTCACCTGTTCAGTGAACGTGATCTCAGAGTATCTCCTCTCCTTATTAAATCAAGGCTTGAGCTACTCCTCCATAAAGGTACATCTGTCAGCAATCTCTGCTTACCACTTGCCTACAGAGGGAAAAACACTTGCCCAACTGGACGTGTCCCATACGTTTTTGTGGGGCATATTGCATATTAAGCCTCCTATCAGAGAGCCAGTACCTCCCTGGGATCTCCATTTTATGCTAGAAAAGCTGACTCTTCCCCCGTTTGAGCCTGCCGTGGAATGAGAGTTTCACTTCCTTTCCTGGAAAGCATTATTTTTAGTTGCAGTTACGTCTGCCCATAGTTTCCGAGCTTCAGGCCCTGATGTGTAATGAGCCTTATTTAATTTTTCACTGGGACAGGGTGTCCTTAGAAACCGGTCCTAAGTTTTTTACCTAAAGTGGTGTCTGAACTTATGCCGAATCAGGACATCAACCTTCCGGTATACTATCTGGATCACTCGAACAGAGGGGAAGTGCTCCTGTATACTTTGGATGTCCACAGGGCGCTAAGGTACTGTCTGAAACACACCGCTCCACACCGTAAGGTGGAGCAGTTGTTCGTGGGCTTTGCACCTCGCTGCCAAGGCGCTCCAGTGGCTAAGCAAACACTATCAAAGTGGCTGGTCAATTGTATTGTTTTCTGTTACAAGTACAACAAACCCCTACCGGGCTCGGTTAGGGGTCATTCTACCAGGGGGAGTGCCTACTTCCTTCGCATCCTTGCAAAATGTCTCCATTGGAGACATCTGTGCAGTGGCTACCTGAAGCTCAGTGCACTTTCATTAAGCACTACAGCCTGGACATTGCTTCTAGGCGAAGGGCAGGCTTCGGCCTAGTGGTCCTTCAAGGCCCCCTATGTTAAGGTGACTTTCTAGCGCTGCTGATTGCAGTCGCCTCCCAGTTACCTGTTTCTTTTTGCGGGACTGCTTGGGATTCGGTCCTAATGGTAATAGCCTGCTACAAGAGCTCCCACTTGAAGTGAGACAGTACAGTTACGTAAGAACTTACCATAACAGTAGATCTTTGAGAGGAGCTCTTGCAGAAGGCACTGCTTTTCCTCCCTCATTCAACCTGGTGAGCTGTTTTGCATCAATCTTCACAGCGAGCTTCCGCCTGGTCTACTTGCTGGCCTTACCAACTGGTCTCCAGCGGGTGAACTGAGGTGGGGCTGGAGACCGCCCCCCTGTTATACCATTGGCCGACATCGGAGACTGCTAGCTAAAGGTTTCTGATGGGTCCTAGTGCCTGTGGTATAGTCCTAATAGTAATAGCCTACTGCAAGAGCTCCTCTCGAAGATCTACTGTTACGGTAAGTTCTTGTATAACTAATATCCTTCTGCTGTCAGTACTCCTTCCTGTACACCCCAACATCTTGTTTACCTTACTGTAGGCTTTGTTACACTGGTTTGCTTTAACCCCCAGTTCATGGGTTCTTGTTTCCTATATGCATCACCTTGCACTTTTTGGCATTGTATATCAACTGCCAAACATTTGAGTGCCTCTTTAGCCCTTGCAAGTCTTTTTGCATCCCCCTAACCCCCTCCTCACTGTCTGCTGTGCCACAGAGCTTAGTGTCGTCTGCAAAGAGACACATCATGCCCCAAGTTCCTTCTCCCTGTGGCTGATGAACATATTGAGAAGAACTGAACCCAGGACCAATCCTTGTGGCTCCCACTGGTGACCTTCCCCTCTTCTGATTTGACTCTGTTAATCACAACCCTCTGCTCTCTCCCAACCAGTTTCTCACCCATCTGTGTCCTTCGCTGCACCCAGATCCTCTAGCTTCTTCAACAACCTTCTGTGAGGCACTGAGTCAAAAGCCTTGCTGAAATCAAAGTAGAGTAAATCCACAGTGACCCTTATCCACTACCCTCATTAACCAATCAAAGAATACTATCAGGTTGGTCTGACAAGCCTCCCTGCCATGAACCTATGCTGTTTACTATCCTGGAGTCAATTGCTCTCCAGGTAGTCCCCAAGGTCCTGTTTGACTAGTGTCTCCATCAGTTTACCTACAATAGAGGTAAGACTGACAGGTCTGTAGTTACCTGGTTCCCTCCTGCCCATGGAGCAGGACTACATCTGCTATCATCCAGTCTTTTAGAAATACCCCTGTCTCAGTTAAGCTATTGAATAGCCCAGCCAGGGTTTCAGTTAGTTCCTTTGCCAATTACTTGAGCACCCTCAGATTCATCCCATCTGTCCCCGGGGCCTTATTTTTTAGAGCTGCTACCCCTTTCTGAACCTTTCGCTGGTAAATATTTGCTGCCTTATCTCAGGGATACCCCTTATGGCCGGCTTAATGTCACTGTCTGGTAGAGGCCCTCTGTCTTCCTTTGTGAATACAGAGCAGAAGTAGTAGTTAAGAATGGTTGCTTTTTGCCTGTCCTCCTCAGTTACCCTACCTCCCTCTGTTAACCTAACAGTTCCTCCTCCCTCTTTCCCTTCTTTCTTTTTTTTGTTTTGGCACCGCGCCCTGGCAGCTCAGTCCGCACTCCAACGGTTTCCCACTCACCACTGGGACTTACCTCGACTGGCGATCCTACCAGGCTTACCCCCCAGGGTGGGGCCACCAAGCAGGCACCCCCAATGGAGGCAGACATCAAGGTTCCTGGCAGACCCTCCCAACTGCTGGTGTTCCTCCCTGGCTTACCCCCCAGGGCGGGGCCACAGGGACGGGCTGTGCCTGACGGAGGACTGAACTGTGTCACTGACCGAGAGTCATGGTGAGCATTGCGGGACCAGGGAGTGGGGTGTCATCAATGGACTTCAGATTTTTTTTCAATGCGATGACCCCCAGATGTGTAGTGCAGTGCAGTGACAAGTGCACTGAGAGCTTGACATCCCACGTGCCTCCCCAACATCTCCGCTTTGGTGGCTGCTTCCCCTGGCCTCCACCAGGGCTCGATCAAGCACCCATCACTCACCCACCATCCCCTGGAGGAGGAGAGCAGTCCATGGGATGCTCAGTCCTCCTCCCCCTGGCTGGCCCTCTGACTCCTCGGGTCCATTCCTGAACCCAGGGCATCGGCATCACAAGCAGAAATTCTACTGCTGTGCCAGTGGGCCAGCATACTTTTTTCCCTAATCTATCTAAAGAATTGTTTTTCCCAACCCTATACACACTCTGCAGTACACAGCTCTGTGTCTGCCTTTGCTTCTGTGACTGCCCTTTAGGTTTCCCTTGTTCTCATTTGTTACTCTCCCTGTTCTTCCTTCCACTGATTTTCCTTGTACCTCATGAAAGCCTTCTTTTTGGCTCTCACTGCTTCCCTGATCTTTCCAGAGAACCATATTGATCTGTTGTACCTGTTTATTTTGATTACCATTCTCATGCAAGACTTTCTTGCCTCAAGAATGGCCACCTTAATTTCCCATCTTTCCTCCACATCTCTGATTCTGACCACTCCGAGTAACTTGTCTTGGTTCAGCTTCCTCATCCAGATGAAGTCTGCCCTTCTGAGATGTAGGATTTCAGCCTTTGATGAGGGCTTACTTGTCACAAGGGCTGGGTCCAACCATATAGTGTTATGGTCGCTGGACACTAGCAGCTCCCCTACCCTCATTCCTCCTACCACGTCTGGGCTGGTGAGCTCCACATCAAGAGTGGCAGCCTGCCTAGTGGCTTCCTTAACCAGCTGCACACCAGCAGGCAGTCCTGCAGTGTATCCAGCAGGGCCTGACTTATGGAGCTATTGACCGCTAGAATGACCCAACCAGTATCTGGCAGGTTTAGGTCTCCTACAACGACCATCTCCCCTTTTGCCATCCGCTTTCTATTTTTGCCCCTAGCTTCTTATCTCTCACTTCCCCCTGCTGTCCTGGAGTTTTGCAGGTCACCCCAATCTGTGATTTTTTCCCTGAAGATGCCGTAAGCTGAACCCACAGCAATCCTGTTTCTCCAGTAGCACCCCGATGTTCTCTTCCTCCACTGCCTTAATGCCTTACCTGATACAGTGGGCTATACCTTCTCTTTTACCTTTTCCTCTATCACATCTCAGCATGATATAGCCTGGGGCTGTCAGGTCTCACTCATTGTTCGCTGTGTCCCGGTTTCTGTGATGGCTAATAGGTCCATCACAGTATCTGCCACCATTGCCTGGAGCTCACTAATTTTATTTCCCAGACGGTTGGCATTAAGGCCGTCCCCTTTCCATCTTTCTCCTGATCCTGTCTTGCTTTTTCCTATTCCTTCTCCCTTATTCTTCCCTACTGTTCTTAATTTTTTTATTTTTCATGCCGAATGTAGGCTTTCTCAGCTTTCCCTCATTGGCCTCTTCCGCTAGCCTAATTTGAAGTTTGAAGGAATTTTTCCTTTTTCACCAATCTGTGTCCTTTGCTGCACCCAAATCTTCTAGCTTTTTCAGCAGCTGTCGGGGACTGAGTCGATAGTTGTTCTAAAATCAGTAGAGTAAATCCACAGTGTGGTCCTTATTCACTACCCTCATTACCCAGTCAGCATATATTGGTTGATCTGACAAGACCCCCCTGCCACGAACCCATGCTGTTTACTATCCTGAAGTCCCTTGCTTTCCAGGTAATCCACAAACTTCCCTTTTGACAAGTGTCTCCCTCACTTTACCCACAGTAGATGCAAGACTGACAGGTCTGTAGTTCAGTTGCATTTATTTATTTTTTTTTTTTTGTGGTTTCTGCATTCTTCTTCATTCTTCCTAGCACCCACTCCTTCAGGCCCCACTGCAGCTGGACTCACCTTGTGCCATTGGACTCCACCCCTGAATCTTCATCGCTCCTTGGTACCTAGCTTGTCCCTGCCAGGGAGGTGGGGCTCTCCTTGCCACCAGGATGGCAGTGGTATCATAATGTTGGATTGATGATCGGAGGTGGTGGAGCTGGCATGCCGAACAGTCAGGTGGCATGAGAGGAGCCCAGAGTTCTGTCATCCAGCATTCTGAATGCCTTCTTCCCTAGAAATGGTGCAGCGCAGGGCAATCGTAATTATTCAGGGCCATTAGGACAGATCCTACTAGGATCGGCTTAGGGCACAGAACATGTACTCACTTGAGGCCAGCAAGAGAGGGGCAAAATCATAGAGACCTTCAAGTTCCAGATTGAATGGAATGAACACGGCGAACTATGAGGAACTGCTGAACAAGAGTAATGAATCTAGAACACGACGACGTGAGTGGAAGTTGTTGGAGGGGAGGATTCAGGAGGGATGTGACCAAGTTTAATTTTATACTAGAGTGTGTGGTTGAGTCATGGAACTGTCTGCCAACAGAGGTGGTAAATGCTAAAACCATTAATGGTTTTGGCCACAGTTGGGACAGAGTTAAGGGCCTAGTAGTTACTCAAAGGTGTTGTAGTAAGAGAGGGACCAAGGGGGTGGATAGTGTAGACAAAGACCTAATACATTACTGGCAAAAGATCTTAGGTTATAATAGGGTGTTACAGGCAGACTGGATGGACCATTGGTCTTTTACTGCCCTCATTGTCTGTTTCCATGTTTCTGTCTTTACCTGTCCTGGATAGACTCGCTCACTTCCTGGATGTGCACGTGCAGTGGCACCATTGAGGGACACCCAGCAGTGCATGATCACGCCTCCACAGGGGCACTATTAGAGCGGTGTTGAAACCTTCCCACCTGGATGCCTTGGAGCACTGATTGGCAGGTACCTGTCCTGGTGTCCCACAGTTGAAGTACAAACCTGGGTAGCCAGCAGATAGAGCAGCCACCATGACTCAGCACTACAGAGCTGGCCTTTTATTCACACTTTAAAACTGCAGTGCTGCAAAAAAAATTTTCCCAAATGCTAGTTTCAGTTAAAACCACAGTAATAAAGATATTAGCATACATGTCCGATCTGCTTTTCTAGGTCCCTCTCATGCTGCGTACCATGAGGGTTTTTTCCATATATATTTTTTTTTTTATTATTATTATTTCTGTTTGTGCCACCTTCACTTCAGCCCTGCCTTATCTCAGGCCCTCCTAGGCACCTCCTGATCCCCTGCCTTCCCCAGCCATGGCCACTCACCTCCACTGAGCCTTGGATATACCTCCACCCTGAGTGGGGTAGGGGTTGGGGGGGATATGCCCCCGAGTTTCTACAGGTTTCGTCTGGTGGTGCCAGTGCACTGGGGAGGCTGGGACCCGGATATACCAGGGCCTTCATTGTGGAGGTGCTGGGGCCATGCTTTTTCCATCTTTCCCCTCCCAGCCCCAGGGGACGTCGCATGCAAGGACATAAAGACGTGTTTTTTTTTTTGTTTTTGTTTTTTTTGTTAGTTGTTTAACCAGGACAAGGTGCTTGCACAC
The DNA here is from genome assembly GCA_016271365.2 of Neoceratodus forsteri. Classification (NCBI taxonomy): domain Eukaryota; kingdom Metazoa; phylum Chordata; order Ceratodontiformes; family Ceratodontidae; genus Neoceratodus; species Neoceratodus forsteri. Next base: position 166,502,367 of record JADMNL010000025.1, on the reverse strand, counting down.
GCTGTGTGCATATCTACTCACTGATGTCAGTTATATCCCTGCCCTCCACTCGACCTTTGAAGGCACTACTACCTGAATTAACCCAAGTGGCAGTACTGCTGCTGGGGATGGACTCCTCCATTTTGGAGGAGGAGAGTGTCCCCTGGGACGCTCAGTCCTCCCTCCCCGCCCCAATGACCTGAGCTCACTCCTGAACTCAGGTTGCCGGCGTTGTGAGCGCTAATGCTACCACTGAGCTGATGGGCCTGCTTTTTGTCATTTTCTTAATCCCAGCCCTTTTCCTTTTTTGTAGACTCTGTTTATACGCCATGGGGAACTCTCTCCAACTAACTCTTGCACTCACGGCTCTGCCTCCATGGCGCTCTATCTATAATCCAGTGCGCCGGGATGGAGTCGGGGGGAGGACCCTGGAAAGCGAGCTCAATGGTGGGAGTGTGGCCAGGACACAGGAGATGCCTTTGCCGATCCCTGAGGCCTAGGATTTTCTCAGTAGTTTTTTTTTCTCCCTTAGGAGAGTGGACGTGCACTGACGCCAGCACGGAAAAGTTGTAGGCATCTGCTGCACTCCTCCCCTATGCGCACCAGGCACAGGTAGTACTTCCGGTATCCACCGGGGGTCTCTACTGCATCGGGGAACCCTGGATCCCTCCCCAGGGAGAGGAGCGAAGTCCATTGGACACTCGATCCTCTCCCTCCCCTGCTGACCCCAGCGCCCGAGCTCAGATTCAAACCTGAGTCACTTAATGGGTAAGAGTAGAGTATGGGCAGCCAATTCAGGCCAACTTAATCCCAGCCCTTGCCAGGGTGTACAATGCATTTCCAAGCAAAATGTGGCAGCCATCTTTTCTTTTTCAGAAAAAACTAAACTGAAACATTTTAAATATACTTCAACTTAACAGAACTAGAAAATGTTGCCACCAAAAAAAAAAAAATAACAGGAAGATGCCCGGAATGTCTTATAGTGGAAAAAAGTTAGGTTCAATTTTTTTGCCCAATTTCATTGCATTGTTGCCTTAATCAATGTTATGCCAAATACGTGGTTTGGTACATTTTCAGATTGTGTTTGGGTACGTAGATGTGGAGCTGATAATGGCTTATTGTCCTATTTTTTTGCTTAGAGCAAACCATTGAATGTAGAATACCTGATGATGGATGCTTCTATCCTGCTGCCTCCGACTGTTACCCCTCTGACTGGTATTGACTTTGTGAAGAGACTTCCGTGTGGAGATGTGGAGAGAACACGGAGGGTGAGTAAACCTTTACTGAGCCTCATAAACACCTGCTTATTTGTCATAGAATGTGGCTTACCATTAGTCCCATCAAGTTCCTTCCTCCAGCTAGACAAGTGAGATTAGATTAGGGAGGCAGTATAGCACAGTGGTTTAAGGCTCTGAGCTGCAAATCTGGTGACATCCAGCAGACCAGACCTGGGTTTGAATCCCACAGCTTCCACTTGCATACTGTGTGACCCTGAGCAAGTCACTTAACTTCCCTGTGCTCCCAGGTTGCTCCTGTAAAAAAGCTTTCAGCTTAGTGTGCTACTCCTGGTTAAACAACTAAATAAGTGGGAGCAACCCCTTTCTTACATCAAACTACCTGTCGAGTCTGAGTTTAAAGTTAGTTACAGCATCAACAGTTTTTCGAGAGATCCAGGAGGGAGGATCTTCCCCCCTTCATGGACCTATACTAATATTTATCCTATCTTAAAGCAAAATAAACCACCTGATTGCCCCACTTCCTATAGACCAATATCCATATTAAATGTGTATTATAAATTGTTCATGTCTGTTTGAGCTTTCAGAATAGATGGGATGATGCCACATCTCATACATGATCAGTCTGGCTTCATTTGTTCCCGACAGACCACAGATAATGTACGTAGGACAATACATCTGCTGGACCATGTAATTCAGAGGGAGATCCCTGTGATTTTTGTCAGCCTTGATGCTGACAAAGCCTCTGACCAGGTTAGGTGGCCCTTTCTGTGGAGAACCTTATACAAATTTGGATTCCCAGTGGAGTATGATTTAATGTAACGAAATACATGCCTCTCCCAAGGCCTATATAAAGGTAATTGTGCAGTTATCAACATTAATTCCCCTAAATAGAGGAACTAGACAGGGTTGCCCCCTTTTGCCCTTCCTTTTCACCCTATATGTAGAACCCCTGGCTGAAGCCATAAGGCAGTATTCGCAAATAATGGCATCCCACTTGGAGGGAGGAATTTTTCCCTTTTTCTATACGCTGATGACATTCTGTTGACACTTTTGGACCCAGAAAGTTCTATTCCTGCTACATTAGATGTAATTAAAAATTTTTCTGAAATGTTTGGCTACAAAATAAATATCCAGAAAACGGAAATATTACCCCTGAATTTTTTTCCCCCTCTCGAACCCTGAAACGCTCCTGCCGTCGAAATGGAGAAACAACAAAATTAAATACTTGGGGGTACATATCCCTAATAATCATCAACACCTAGAGCCCCATAACTTAGAACCATTGTCCACAGAGACAGAAATACTGATGGGGACTTGGTTTCACCTTGCATTATCATGTTGTTCAAGAATACAGGCTATACGTATGACAGTCTTCCCCAAAATGTTATGTTTTTTCCACACCTTACCTCTCACCCCTTCCTGATTCTACTTTTTGTCTTGGAACAGAATGATGTCTAGGTTTGTGTGGGCTGGTAAACAACTAAGAATCAGATGGTCATTACTACAATTACCTATTGATAAAGGTGGTATGAGTCTCCCAAACCTGAGAGAATACCACAGAGCAGTAACTAGTAAAACAGCGTTGATTTGGCTCAACAGTAACATGAACCCAATTTGCAAAAATACGTCAAATTTGAATTAAATGGCGTATTCGATATCCTCTCAATAGTGTTTACCCCCCCCCTCCCCACCAAATTACAGGAATTTTACTGTTGGCACCAGCAATACCCTAAAACTATGGTATGAGATAAGGGCACTCCCAGCTCTAGAAGATGACTTTTATTACTTTAGACTTTTAATTAGAAAAATGTTATTCTGGTACAGTTGGATCATGTTTTTAGGGAATGGCATAGTAAAGGGCTATCAATGATATACCAATTTTTAAATCCATATGGAGTGGTGACATTTGCATCTTTACAGACTGCCTTTCACGTCTCAAGTTCCCAACCACTATAGGTACTTACAGGTGAGAACATTTCTCCTCCAGAAAAAATCACCTCGAAATGCCCTGCCAAGCCCCATCTCTCAAATGATGAGCCTTCTTACGGAAGCTATCCGTGGACAAGACAAAGCCCATTTGATAGGTCTTATATATAAAGCCTTAAGAGGAAATTGGTCCTAATCCACAAGGGGTGTTTTAAACACCTAGAATTTAGAATTAAATACACATAATATACCATATGAGAAGTGGTTAGAATCAATTATACCTTCCATGAAAATCTCCCAGGCCCCATACTAAGTTGAATTTATTTGGAGGTGCAGACTTCACTTTTTTAATACACCTGATAAGTTAATTACATTTCTGTCAGCAAGCTATGGAATATGATGAAGGGGTTGTGGAGAGGCACTAGCTAATACTACCTACATTTTTTTGGTCCTGCCCAAGGATAGCCCAATACTGGCGAGACATTGAAAAAAACTTGAGACAACTACTGGATACAGACTTAACTTTACCACAACAATTAGTGTTGCTTTATATTGGGGAGGGTGATTCAATACCACCAAGTAAAAACAGAATATGTTTATTTCTGGGATCGTGGCTATGTTGTTCATCCACACTCTTTGGCATGTCCCCTTCCACTTTAAATCTTGCCGGAAGTCTTCAAGTTGGCTCCTCCCACCCACCCGGGTGGTATATACCTTGGCTCCGCCCGTGACGCCAGATCTTCCTTTCCGCTGGAAGATACAGGTTGCCTCCCTCGTGCTAACGCATTTCGTAGGCCCTGTCTTTCAAAACTTCGTTTTACGAGATTAAAAATTGTTTGAGTTAGCGATCACCTTTTCGCATCGTTGATCATGGAGGAGAAATCTTCCCCTGGATTTCGCCGGTGTCCTTGCGGCCAAAAAATGTTGCACACTGATCCCCACCTCACATGCGTCTACTGCCTCGGTGTCAGCCTTGACACCTTATCTTCTGCAGCTTCTGTTTGGCCTTCCATCCTAATGTCCTGGACGACCGTCTTGCATGTCTAAATCTGGGGAGACCGGAGAAGAGGAACCCTCTGGTGAAGTCCAAGGAGGCTAGGTGGTCAGTTTCCTCGGCTGCGGGTTCCGCCGAGCAATTGGAATGCATGCAGGTGTTTGAGGAAGAAGCCGCTCATGCTGCGGACTCTCGAAGCTTCTTCGTTCCGCTCAACCTAGGCTCCACCTTCTCGGGCTCCTTCAAGGAGTTGTGCCAGTCTCTTCCCACTCGGGAAGAGGCGCCCCTGGGCTTGCACTCCTCCCGATCCCATAAGCGGGAGAAGGAACCGAGCAAGTCTTCGTCTCAGCGAAGGCACTCTTTGGACCGAGATAGGACTCAGTCCCAGGAGCATGCGGTCTCGGTCGAGATCGCTTCCTCGTCCGCAGGCTTCACGGACCTTCCGTCGGGCCAGCTGACCGGGGACACGGCCAATGAGGTTGAGATTGTTCTTGACCCAATCGACCCGCTGTCAACAGCTCTGGTCGACAGCTCTTTAGAAAGGACTTCGATCCTTGTCTTCCCCGATTAGGAGACCCAGCCTGCTGGAGTCCCCATCGAGGATCTAGTTCTGGACCCCCGGGTATCACCAGTCCCGCCGGTGTCTCCCGAGCGATCGAGTCAGCCCGCCCAATCTCGGTCGAGGTCTAGAGTCCCCTTGTCCGGAAGTCTGAGGAAGAGCCATAAGTGCTCAAAAAAGAGGTGACGCCACTGGTCGTCCTCGTCCTCCTTGGATGAGGGGAGGCTCCAGCAGAAACTCTGGCACTACGAGGACCTCATGTGGCAACAGCTGATCTTGTCCGGGCACAAGCCGACTCCGGCTCCTACCCCGGCCCTTACTTGGCTTTCGCCTCCTAGGCCAAAGCTGACCCCCTTGGAGCCGACACCTTCGGTTTCCCCGCCCGCGGGGCTGGAGCAACTGCCTGTTCGGCCTAAGCTGGTCTTTCCACCGATCATGGTGGAACCACCACCTAAGCAGCCTATGGGAGGGGCTCCTTCTAAAGAGGACTGACCAGACATAGGGCTTCCCTGATGTTTGTTGGTCACAGTCAACCCAGACCGCCCATGGTGGATTGAGAGTGATTTTGGGCAGCAGGCCACTGTACCCCAACTCCTCGGACTCTGATGTCACCGGGCTTCTCTCTCATCCTGGGGATGATGAGTCGTCCGTTGGCCTAGGGATGGAGGAAGGTCCTTCCTCCTTCCAAGGGATCCTTTGCCTCATCTCTGAGTCCACAGGGATACCCTGGAACCCATCCAGAAAAGGTGGAGTACCCTCTTACGGACATCCTTATAAGAGGATACCCCGACAGAGGCCTTTCCTGAGGTCGAGGCCATTGTTGGTCCAGCACTTGAACTGCGGCAGCTTCCTGCCTCTTATCAGCACCATCTGCCTGCATGGTCTGCAAGTACCACGGTTCCCATGGGGTGCCTTGCGTGGGTTCTAGAGCACCCTTCGGCTGGGAGCCTGATGACCACCTCTGTGTTCAGGTGTACTGGCAGTTCTGCCAACACTGACCGACCTCCCGACAAAGAGTCCAAGCTCTTGGGCCATTCGGCGAGGAAGGTCTATGTGGCTTCCTCCTTGGGCCTTCGTCAGGCAAGTTCGGCTGTCATCACAGCACACTTCTCTCATGCCTTCCTCGGGTCATGAGACAAAGCCCTTCCACATCTCCCCGTGGATGTGCAGACCACTGTCAAGCAGATCCAAGACCAGGGTCGAGCTGTTGCCAAACAGCAGCTCCAGACGGCCCTGGACATTGGGGACTCCTGTGCCCGCTTGATGGCTGCCGAAGTTGCCTCTCACCGCAGGGCTTGGCTGAGGCTCTCCTCCTTCCCGGCAGATACTCAGCACAAGTTGGCTGATGTGCCCTTCTTTGGGACTGACTTGTTCAGCCCCAGAGTGGCCGGTCACCTCCAGCGCATAGAGCAGTCCATTGCCACCTTGGACGCTTCTTCTGCTAAGAGTTCTTCGGGCAAGAATCAGAAGAAGAAGAAGCCGTTTCGGCACTCTTCCCCTGCGGTTCAGCAGTCCTCCTTTCAAGGGGACAGCAGCATCAGCATCAGCAGCAGGCGCAAGCTTGGTGCCCCGGCCCCAAGCCTGGACCCCAACAGGCCCGTAAAGGAGGCTGAGGTTCAGTGACAGGGTGGGGGTTGCCACCCCTACTCCTGTCACGCCAGCTCTGGGTCCTCCCGTGGGGAGCCGGCTCCACCACTTTCTTTCTGCCTGGTCCATTATTACCACGGACAGGTGGGTTCTCGAAGTGGTCGGTAAGGGACTGCCTCTAGAATTTGAGCAGTACCTTCCCAGCCAAGCCAAGCCCCTTGGGAAGAACGGATTTCCGCACACACCCAGTCAGCTCTTCGAGATGACATGGCTCAGCTCCTCCTCAAAGAGGCAGTGACTGTAGTGGCGGATCCTTCAGCAGACCCCGGCTTTGTCTCCAGGTACTTCCTGGTGCCCAAGCGAATGGGGGCTGGCACCCTATTCTTGATCTACACAACCTGAATCAATATGCCAGGTCTCGCACCTTTCGGATGGTCACTCTGTCCCAGATCATACCATCCTTGTAGCGAAACATGTGGTTTTGTTCACTGGATCTGCAGGATGTGTTCTTTCACGTCCCAATCTGTCCATCCCATCAGCAGTTCCTCTGCTTCAGGGTTGAAGGGATCCTGTACGAGTTCCGAGCCATACCGTTCGGCCTGTCATTGGCCCCATGGGTCGTCACCAAATGCATTGCAGTGGTGACAGCCCATCTCTGGCATTGGGGGGTCAGAATTTACCCCTACCTTGATGATTGGCTCCTTGCAGGTCCCACACAACAGGAGGTGGAGAGGTCCAGGGATCTGGCCTTTCAAACCTGCTCTCAACTCGGCCTCCTGATCAGTGAGGCCAAGTTGGGACTCGTGCCTTCTCAGGTGATGGGCTTCATCGGGGCAGAGCTTGACTCTCGTCCAGCCAGAGCTCGGCTTCCGGCGGAGAGGGCGGAGGTCCTGTCCTCCTCCTTTGCCCAGTCATTTCTGGTTGGGCACTTGCCCTCTGCCCAGGACTTTCTGTGCCTTCTGGGTTACATGGCAGCGTGCACCTCAGTGGTCCAGTGCACCCCCTTCAATGGAAGCTGGCCGCCCAGTGGACAATTCAATCAGCTGGTCACTGTAACCCAGAAGATGTAGGGCACTATCCAATGGTGGACTGCCCCAGAACGGCTGCAGGAAGGGATCCCATTTGTCTGCCCCAGCCGACGGTCATCCTCACGACCGATGCCTTCTCTCATGGGCTGGAGAGTCCACATGGGGGACAAAAGGGCCCACAGGCTCTGGACCCCTGAGGAGTCCCAATACCACATCAACCTGTTGGAGCTCAGAGCAGTCAGACTGGCACTGTCAGCTTTCGCTCCTCAGCTCCGGGGTCAAGTGGTTCAAGTCCAGACGGACAATACCACGACCATGTACTACCTCAACAAACAGGGCGGCACGCACTCCCGTTTGCTGTGCAAGGAGGCACTCCGCATCTGGACCCTCGTGAGCTGGTTGGAGGCCATGTGACAGGAGTCTCGAACCGCCGGGCGGATGCTCTCAGCTGCCTAGGCCAGACATCTCACACGTGATCTCTCCACCCAGAGGTAGCTTACAGCCTGTTCTCCCGTATGGCAAACCAATTGTGGACCTGTTTGCCTCCAGGGAAAACACTAAGCTGAGGCTGTTTCATGCCCGCCCCCCTCAGTAGGGCTCGCTGCAGTGGGGTGCCTTCTCGAGGCCATGGACCCCAGGCCTCCTGTATGCCTTCCCTCCATTTCCCTTGCTCCACAAGATGCTCCTCAAGGTGAGGAGGGACAAGGCGAAGGTGATTCTGGTAGCCCCAGACTGGCTGCGCCAGTACTGGTATCCAGATCTCCTCAGCCTCAACTGCAGGCCCCCGGAGCAGCTTTGTACATGCCCGGACCTGATATCACTAAATCAGGGGAAGGTATTCCATCCGGACCTTAAATCCCTGCACCTCACAGCCTGGTACCTGAGTGGCTAGAGTTCCAGGCTTTGGGTCTTTCCGAAGATTTCTACACCGTGATGGAGGCATCTAGAAAGGAATCGACCAGGAAATGTTATGCCTTCAAATGGAAAAGGTTTTCCATTTGGTGTCAGGATAAATGCCTGGACCCTTTATCCTGTTCAGTGGCTGACATTCTCAACTATCTTTGGTCTCTCTCCAAAGGGGTCTGCGGTCAACGACCCTTAGGGTGCACCTGGCAGCCATTTCTGCTTACCGGGCGTGGGCCGGTCAGCCGACATTGGCGCAGGAGACAGTTGTCGGGTGCTTTTTCAAAGGCCTGGATCATATATCCCCTCCGGTGCGTGAACCTCCACCTCCATGGGATCTACTGCTGGTACTGGCAAAGCTCATGGGCAAGCCATTTGAACCAATGTACAAGTGTGAGTTGTCGCACTTGTCGTGGAAGACGGCCTTCCTGGTGGCTATCACATCTGCCAGAAGGACAGGGGCGCCCCAGGTGCTTTCGGTGGACTTCCCTTATCTGGTCCTCCACAGGGACAAAGTTGTCCTGTGCCCCCTCCTGAAATTCCTTCCGAAGGTGGTGTCAGAGTTTCTCCTTCACCAGGTGTTGACTCTACTGGTATACTACCCTAATTACACCTCGGAGGCTGAGTACAGGCTCCATACTTTGGACCTGAGACGTGTTCTCTCTTATTCTAAGGCGAGGACGGCAGAAATTCGGGGAGAGGTTCGCCAGCTGTTTGTCACCTATGCTAAAGCCGCTTCTGGCAGACCTGCAATGAAGCGGACTATTGCAAGATGGATTACATCATGCATAGGTCTGTACCATGAGTTGGCAGGCAAGGAGCCTCCTAGAGGGATAAGAGCTCATTCTACCCGCCATACTGCTGCATCGGTGGCTGCTTCCAGGAGCATCCCTATGTAGGAAATCCGTTGGGCTGCTACCTGGAAGTCAGCAAACAGCTTCATCACCCACTCCCACGTCGACCTTGAGTCACGCTGGGATGCTGGTTTTGGGGCCTCAGTTCTCCAATCTCTGTTCCCTAAGTAGGGGGTGTGCGCCTTGCCTCCCTCCTCCCAGAGAACTGCTAGGAGTCTGCCAAAGAGTGTGGATGAACAACATATCCACGATCCTAGAAGAACAGGTTACTCACCTGTAACAGTAGTTCTAGGAGTGGTAAATGTTGTTTATCCACATGGACCCACCCGACCTCCCCGGCTGTGGACGCACACAACCTGGCTTCCAGCAGGCTAAGATCTGGCATCACGGGGTGGAGCCGAGGTATATACCACCCAGGTGGATGAGAGGAGCCAGCTTGAAGACGTCTGGCAAGATTTAAAGTGGAAGTGGACATGCCAAAGAGTGTGGATGAACAACATATACCACTCCTAGAACTACTGTTACAGGTGAGTAACCTGTTTATTTGGCTGCAGCAAAGAAAGTTTTTACTCGCCTTTGGCGAACCAGTACAGTTCCCACACTATCTTTGTGGCATCTGGTGATGTCCAAAATTTACTATCTAGAACAGACCATAGCCATGGGAGTAGGAAGGGCTAAACAGTTTGAGCTGGTATGGAGATCCCGGGTGTTTTATATCTCCCCATTAGATGAATCTTTTGTTCCCTGAGTAGTTTAGAGAAACAGATGATTAAGATGGATGATATATTATGGACCTTTTGCGGCGCTGGGAGCATGGTTGGAACTGTTGTCTGCACCTTTGCTGGTCTTGACGCTGCTTGCGGCACCGTGGGTCAGGATGGCGCTGTGACAGACTGCAGCTCCAAGACTGCTGCCCTTGTTGGGGCCGTGTCCTCTTCTGGCACCGTTCACGGTGTGGAGGGGAGCACTGGCGTCGACTCTGGTGCAGTCTCTGGTTCTGGTGCCCTGTTCAGTAGCAATGGCAGTGGGTTTCCACGCACTGTTTGGCACAGGACTTTGATCTCCACCTCTTCGGAATAGGAGTCGGACTCTGGGTCAGACACGAAGTCTGGCTCCTTGGAGTTGGCTGCTGGCATGGACACCCTGGTAGTGTCCTCGACAGGCCGGATTCAGCCCCCCTCTGAGGAGCGGACAGTGGCTGTCGAGGCCAGAGTCAGGGGTTCAGGCCACCATTGCCCTGCAACCTGGCCTTGGAGGGTTCTCTAACCCCTCAATGGTGGTACCTCCTCAGGTCGTGTGCCTAGATCGCCCAACTTTGGGGCAGATCAGAGCACCCCACGGGAGTTGAGGTTGCTGCTTCCTGGATAGCCCCTTCGGAGGCCGACCAGGACTGCCAGCTGCCTGGGCTGGTTCTCTCTCTAGGAGGAGGGAGCTCCCTGATTCCAAGGGGTCAAGGGGCATGGAGTCTGTGCGGTCACCTTTTTCTGGAGCCCACCTAGGCTCTGGGAGAAGCCGTAATGCAGATCTCCACCCTTCCCTTTCGGTTTCCTCAAGAAGGCCCCACTCTTTAGTGGTAAGGGACCATCCTTCTGGACCTGCGCGGCCCTGGTCACCTCACAATGGGGATTCTTCAGGGCGTAGCCTAGGCAGTTCAGTTTGGTTGTTCAGCTGTCGGCTGTGGCGCATTCAGGAGCTTCTTCTTCCCCTAGGGCTCCTGGTGCACTCCCTAGTCCAGGCGGAGGTCAGCCGATTCCTGTTGTCGGCTCTGCCCCCATTCCTCTGCCACATTCTCCTACTCTCCCTGGCATTCTTGGTCCTAGCGGGCCTCTCTCCTGGGAGCAGTTCAGAGCAGTGGCTGCTCAGTTTCCCTCTTACGTTAGAGCTATGGACAGACAGGTTTTTCAACCTCCGCCTGAGCAGCCAGTTTCTGAACCTTTGAGGTCCTCTGACTCTTCATCCCCCACTTCTGGGGGAGAGGAGCCGTCTGTCCACTTCTCTCCAGCTGCTGATCTCGCTGAGTATCAGCGATTCCTCGTGACGATGTTAGAGGACCTGCACATCACTCCTCCCACTCAACACAATCCAGAACACTCAACGCACGTATTTCTAGGTGATTTCAGTGAGGACACCCTTGTGGTGCCCCCCCAGCCTGCTCCCTTTCGGGAGGCGTCGCCTTCCTGGCAGAGACCCTTTTCTGGAGTTCCTGCCCCTAGGGATCTCTGCCAGCGGTGATGCCCCCGAGTCTCCAGGTTCCATGCCTCATCCTCAGTCAGGATTGACGCAACTGGACACTCCTGATGGGCTTCGCGCCCCTCACCGTGACCGGCCCCCAGATCAAGATTCCTCAGATTTTGACTTCTGGGGGAGAAGGATGTTCTACTCAACACGGTTGGTGCTCTCTATTGCAGCACATCAGGCCCACTATGCAACCTATGACAGGTTCCTGTGGTCCAGGCTGGGTCAGCTCCTAGCCACCATGCCTGACATGGAGCAAACCAGACAAGCCGTTGCACTGTCTGCATGTGTCCTGGAGCTAGCAAGGCACCAAGCAAGGGCATCCTATGATGCCAGTGAGATAGCTACCAGGGTCGTGCGGACGACATAACTGCATCTTTCCTGGTTGTCACCGTTGGCCCGGCGTAGAGTGATTAACTCCGCCCACCAGAGAACCTATCTCTTCTCCCGTAGAGTGAGGCGGCATCTGTCGGGGACACTTCCTGCCCCCTCCGGGGGTCCCCGTCTCACTCTCCCTAAACTCAGGCCTCTCCAGGCCCTGAAGGTTCTCCCTCTTAGTGTGTCACCCACTGAAAGCTAAGGGACTCAGTCCCTTGGGGTTAGAACCCCCCCTCAGGGGGGCTCGACACTCACCCAAAGGTGATGAATGGTGAAGATTGACACAGATAAGATATGGAAATTACGTACCTACTGTAATTCTGATCTTTCTGTGTATCTTTGCCATTCATCAGAATCCCACCCTCCATCCCCGGGGGCCTCAGTCTCTGTGCCCCCTCTCTTGCCCCCCTCCTTTCTGTTAGTCAGAAGTGAGGTGAACTGGGGCACATAGGGGAATAGTTTTCTTTAGGGGTAAAGTGGGCAGGATTGGGGGCATTCCTTCTTCAGTGCTTCGGCTCCACCCTTGTGGGGTAGGGGTTGGCAGTTACACCCTTTTCTTTCCTTCTCACATTCTGCCCGTCAGTCCTTGATTTCCTTGTCTTGTGGACATAACCTCAGTTAATTTAAGAAACTAGGTTTCTTGCACCAAAATCTCCTCTGAGGGGGGAGATATCCCTGTTTTCTGTCTTTTCTTCCAGAATAGCTGATTCTGCTTATATACGAATGTACAAAATTTGCCAGCAGATTGCTTATATATCTTTTCCTTTGTCTGTCCCTTGGACTTCCTTGTCCCACCCTCCCAACCTTTTTCTAACCTCTCTGGCGACTTGGAACTGGCAGGAGGGTGCAGGTCGAGCAACACCTAACGGCCAACCCGCGAGCGGCCCTGCAGTGCATCAACCTTGAGGGTGGCCAATGGCGATCGACCGCCTATCAAAAAAAAAAAAAAAGCTCCCGCGGGGTCATGACCTCCAGCCAAGTACTCAAAGGTGATGAATGGTGAAGATACACAGAAAGATCAGAATTATGGTAGGTACATAATTTCCATCTACAGCATCCGCTGATACCCCGTGCTCTGACAGTCTATACCAAGTGTTCACCACTCATTCTGTGAAGTAGTTCCTCCTGACGTTTTCCTTGAATGTTCCTCCTTCTGTGACATTCGGTGTATTTGGACCACCTTAGTGGCACAGTTGCAAGGGGTGCAGATTGGAGGCATTGGCTCTGGCAAAACTTTGTGGACAGCTTTTGGAGCATTGTAGTGCACTCAGTTGCGGTGTGAATGGAAAGCTGTCGGGGTCGGGAGGTGTTCTGGCATGGACATTGTATCTGGCTGTGTAAAGACGTTGCTTTACTCACAGTGTTGCAGTGAATACCCAGGAGTTTCCTGGTCACCCTTCACTGTAATCCCCCCCCCCCCACATACCCAACCTGGATAGAAATGCATCCGACAGCACAGGAAGTATAGTCTAAAATGCATACTGACCCTGTATCAGTGCCCAACGTGGGTACTGTGAATGCAAGTCATGAGCACTGCTGGTGGAGTGGAAGATGAGTGAGGGAGACCACAAGGGGAGGTTAGTGTAAACATGCCTGTTGAGTGCCTCCTTTCCTTCCATCTTTATGTACTCTGAAGAGCTGCATTTGTTGTCGAAATGCAGCTGTGTAATGCAACTCTGCAAAAGTTACAGGTGTGAAATCTGAACCCTGAACAGTTAGTTCAGTGTGTTCTTTTAGTAGGAAGGTTCAGAAAAATGTGACACCGAGCTTGGAGCGCAGAACAAGCCTGCCTTTTTGAGTCATCCATAGCTGAACTGAAAATACTGACAGATGGAATGAGATGTCAAGCCAACCTACATGTCATCGGGTTAAGGACAAAAACCCAGCATCAGAAATCCTGTCATACACGATCCCGACAGATCATATATAAGATTTTCTTTTCCCATAACTTAAATCCCATATCCCATTTTGCGGGACCAAAGCCCTCCAGATGTGGGACCGAGAGTAGCAGATATCTCCATCTCCGTAGGCTTTTATCTTCTAGGACTCTGTACCAGATATCCAGGGTATGGTCTGTATATGGTTGGGGTCTCCTATGGATACCAGTTTTCTTTTTTCAGCTGGTAGGGCCCGATGTAGGTTGGCAAGGTCCCCCTCCTCCAATTTCAGGGACTTCCATTTGCTACATAGCTCTTATTGGACCAATATAGAATTGTCCTGAGTTGTGCCGCCTTATGATACAGTTTAAAGTTAGGAAGAGACAGCCCCCCTTCCCCTTTGGTAGTTGAAGGGTCAACAAGCATACCCTCAGTTTTTGTAGGTCCCATATGAATCTGGAGACCTTCCTGTTGAGGGAATTATAAAAGGGGTTTGGGATATGTATAGGTAACGTTTGTGCTAGGTAAAGGAACCTGGGTAACACTACCGACTTCATCGCCTGCACCCTTTGCATTAATGGGATAGGGATTATTGCTCATCTTTTCAGTTCTGTGCTCATTTGTTTTAGAATTGGGGTATAATTAAGAGTGACCAGGTGCTCATGTTCTGGTCCTGTTTGTACCCCAAGATATTTTAAGTAACTTAGATTCCACTTAAAGGGGAATTGTTGTTGAATATTTTCCAAGGGGTCATAGTGTATCTGCAGGACTTAAGTATTTGTGGTGTTGATCTTATACTCCGCCAGCTGACCAAATAGACAACTCCAGTCGGGGGACAGCCTGTTCCGGGTCACCATGATAAATTAGCAAATCATCTGCATACAGTGCCAATTTCTGTATCTCTCCTCCAAGTTCCCCCGCTCGTACCCCATCCTCCCTCCTCAGTGCTCGGGCCAGTGGCTCCAAGTACAGGACAAAGAGGAGAGGGGACAGAGGGCACCCTTGTCTCATGCCTCTTTGTAGTGAGATTGTCTCAGACACCCGGCCATTAATCTTAATAAAGGCCTTAGGCTTGGAATAGATGCTATTAATAATTTTAATGTAAGATTCCGAGAAGCCAAAATGGGCTAAGGTCAGGCAGAGAAAATTCCATGCTACCCGGTCGAAGGCCTTCTCGGCATCCAAACTCAGAAGTAGGAAGGGAGACCTCGACTGGGCAGCATGGTGTAAAATATGCAGTGTCCACTTGATATCCTGGGTTTGTCTACCAGGTACAAAGCCTATTTGGTCAAAGTCAATTAAGGTGGGTAAAATAGATTCCAATCGTTTGGCTATAATACTAGCATATAATTTGTAGTTGATGTTAAGGACTGAGATTGGGCGGTATAATTTACACCGAGTGGTATCTTTGCCCGGCTTCAGAATACTTGATATCACTGCATAGTTCCAGGTGTCTGGGATCCGTTCCCCCAATTGCATCTCTCTACAGGCCTCCGGCAGGGACCCTCCACCTCCTTCTTGAAGAATTTAAAAAACTCAGGGGTATATCCATCAGGGCCGGGGGATTTACATGGTTTCAACTTTTTAAATGCCTAGGTTAATTCTGCCTGAACAATAGGTCTATCTAGCTGGCATTGAGTCTCTGGACTAAGTTTTAGGAGTGCTAATTTAGATAGCTATGCATTTATTTGTGAATCTCCAGACAGCTGTTCAGGTGTATAAAGATCCTAATAAAATTCCCTGAAGCCTGCTATTATTTGTTGGTGGGAATGCAACAGTTTCCCGGTCTTAGGGTCCCTGATCTGGGTTATCGTCGACTGAGTTGTCTGCTGCTGCAGGCGATGAGCCAGTAATCTAGTGTCTCTAGGGCCTACTTCGCCATATCTCTGTTGCAGGTGTTGCAACGTGTGTTCTGTCTTGATATCTAGTTGTTTTTGTATACGCTGTCTGAGGGTCTGTATTCTAACAGATGCGGACTCGTCCCCCGCCGCATGTTGGGCCTGAGCTTCTTTCAACTGTATTTGCAATGTTTCCAACTGTGTGGTCTGCTGCTTCTTAAAATAAGCCGTAAATTTACTTACATCCCCTCTCAAAACTGTTTTCAATATATCCCAAAGAGTGGCCCTTGAGAGCTCTGGTGTATCGTTCTGCCGTAGAATTTGTGCAATTCTTAGTTTGGCCAGATCTGCAAATTCTTTCAAATTTAATAAATAATTATTAAATTTCCATAATGTTTGTCTTTTCTCTTCCTCCCAGTCTATTTGCAACATTACCTGCGAATGGTCTGACAAAACTGAGGGTGTGTGC
The DNA here is from genome assembly GCA_016271365.2 of Neoceratodus forsteri. NCBI lineage: Eukaryota > Metazoa > Chordata > Ceratodontiformes > Ceratodontidae > Neoceratodus > Neoceratodus forsteri. The sequence continues at coordinate 166,486,502 of JADMNL010000025.1, read as the reverse complement.
TCACAGTCAGCAATCTGATGCTGGTGCTCGCTAGATATCAAAAAATAATCAATGCGGGCATAAGACCCATGCGGCGGAGAAAAATGCATCTACTCCCGTCCCCTAGGATGTACTAATCTCCACTCGCCAACCCACAAGGCCCCTCTCGTATGCGCTTTGGTCGTCTTGTTGGCAGGGCTGTTTCTGAATGCAGTCGGCCTTGAAGTATCTATATGCTCCAAAGTCTGGTTGAGGTCTTCCCCCATCACCAGTGTTCCCCTATGATGCTCAGTTATCTTAAGGAGTAGTCCCCTTATTACTATGACAGGGGAGCCTGGTGATATGTATAGTGACACTAGGGTAATGGGTGAACCCCCTAAGTTTCCCGATACCATGGCCAGTCTGCCTTCCGAATCAATGTAGCTGGAAGTTTTTTTTAAAGGGAGACCCTCTGGGAATTAAAATAACTGTTCCAGACTTCCGGTGACGTCATCACTCTGATGGCAGCTTTGGAATAGAGCTCTGATTGCCCCAACTAATAAAAAACCTCAGGTCAGCAGACAGAAGGCTTAAAAATTGCCAAAATAATAAAATAAATGTCTGGGGGACACAAACCAGGCAGATCCCATGGAAAAAAGGGAACAAATATAAAGGATGGAGGAGGATTGCCACCAGAAAGAGATATCCGCAGAAGCGCATCCCCGGCTAGCAGCATGGCATACGATCTAGATACGGACCAAGAGATGGAACACCTCTCGAGATCGAGATTTGTAACAATTATGGCAGAACTAAGAGCCTTTAGAGCAGAAACTAAATCGGAATTTCAGGTACTAAATTCGAAAATGCAGGAAATGGAAAGAAGGACAGAAAGAGCGGAACAACGAATAACAGAAGCAGAAGAGGAGATAAGGGAAGTGCATACTGCAGCAGACTATCTTGTAAATGTGCAAGAAAAATTACAAGAAAAACTGCTAGACCTGGAAGCACGATCCCGTAGGGATAACATCCGAATCTATGGCCTCCCGGAGGATGCAGAGGTGGGACGTATGGAGGATTTCATGTCCGACTTACTAAAAGATGTATTAGAGCTGCCTGCTACCTTTGAATTTAAAATCGAGAGAGCCCATAGATCGTTAACAAATAAACCAACGGACCCTCGAGCAAGACCACGTTCTGTAGTGCTGAAATTATCAAGCTATAGGGACAAGGAGCATATACTCCATACTGCATGGCAAAAAAAGACTTGTGAAATATAATACTGCCAGATTATTATTTGATCACGACTACCCGGTGGAAATAGCTAAGAAAAGAGCTGCATATTCACCAATTCTCAAAATACTGAGGGAGCATAAAGTGAGATTCCAGACACCATTCCCATCGAGATTGAAAATTATGTGGGACACGGGTACAATAGTGTATGAAAACCCAGAAACAGAATTGAGGGAACTACAGCAAAGAGGATGGGTTGCACAGTCGGAAGGAGAGGAAGCGCAACACCCAAAACCGGAAAGGGCACAGTGGAAGAAGATGGCAAGGAACAGGCAAGGCCAAAAAACCTATCAAACAGTGCTGCAGTCACTCCGAGATGTATGAAAACTGCCAGATAGAACAATGAAGAGAGGCAAATGCAGAGCAGGGATACCTGAAAGGTAGAAGAAAATAACTGGGACTTGAAGTAATTGACAGAGTAGCGTTCGCTACAAGGAGAGTAAGAACTTTGGAAATCATGGATTTTAGGCAGAGCCCAGAACACAGCTTGATCACCCTGGACTGGTTTAATAAGAGAGACAAGACCCAAAAGAACTATGAGAGACTGGACAAATGAGGGAAGAAATAATGGGAAGGGGGGGAAATTAAAGGGAAATGGGGAAGGGAAGGGGTGGAATAATTATACTGGATCAAAAAAAGGGGGAGCTCTGAAGAAAGAGAGATACTGCACATTTCTACTAATATTTAAAGAAACAATATGGAGGTTATATGAGGCCATTAAGAAATCGGAAAGATAAAGAACCGGGGATAATAAGTAGGAGGTGCGGAGGCATCCCACTCACAGAGGGTAGTCTTAAGCATTATAGGGAAAGGAATAAGGACTTTAAACTATGGGAAAGCAACAATGATGGGAAAGGAAAAAACAAAGGAGAGATTTGAATAGCGGGAATGGGGGGAGGAATGTAAATGTGAAAAGGGGCTAAGAAATAATATAATAGGAGAAGAAGGGCAAGGAAACGGGAGGAAATGGAACAGCAGAAAGGGGTAAATGAGAACGCAAGAAAGGATAAAAGGCAGAATGCGAACTATAAAGGGGGAATCAAGGGACAGAGAGAAGGGTAACAACTATCGAAGGGAGTAAAGCCGAAAGGGAAGGAATCAGTACAAGAAGAATTGGGGTAAGGAGAATTCCTAGGGAATAAAGAAGGGGAAAGGGGAGAGAAGATGGAGATGAGGGCTAATAAAATAAAACAAGGTCTCGAAGAACGAGGGACCAGGGGAGGAGGGATACATGTGGACTCCTACGACCCTCCCACTAAGGGGATCTCCCAACAGGGAACTCCCTTTAGGAGTAATAGAGGAAGTAATTATACTTCCTCCAACCTTGGAAGCGATTTTGTAAATAGTTGCAGAGTTGAAATGTTTAGTATTGTTATGTATGTTTTAGATGTAGTTAGATATATAGTGATGCATAGGAAACGAATGATTATAAGAACGAGAAGATTACAGAAGGAACAAGGAATGCAAGAAAGGGAAAATGGAATATATAGAATGCAGAGTAATAAAAGACAGAATGTGTCAAGTTAGAAAATGAATAGTCAAAAACAAGTGAATGTATGCTGTCTCAATGTTAATGGAATTAACAACCCTGTAAAGAGATACAAGATATTAGCTCAAATGAAGAGACAGAAACTGAACTTCCTACTATTGCAGGAGACACACTTAATCAAGGATGAACACAAAAAATTAGCGAAGTTTGGGTTTAAAATAATAGTAGCCTCATCATATAGAGGGGGGAAACGAAGAGGGACAGCAGTATTAATTCCACATAATACTCAGTTTCAACAGACAGATGTATATACGGATAAAGAGGGACGGTTGGCATTGGTAGTAGGTAATTTAGCAGGATGCATGATTACAGTAGCATCAATATATATCCCACCAGGAACAGAAACAAAAGAAGTGAGGAAGTTGTATCAGATAATAATAGATAAACAGAAGGGAACCCTAAACCTCGGAGGAGATCATAATATGATATATGATTCTTTAGATACATCTACAAAACAACCTCCCAAGAGAAAGGCACCACAGAGAATGTCCATCAAATATTTTCAAGTTGTGCAGTGGGTAGATATATGTCGATATAAACACCCTAATATAAGGGCATACACTCATTATTCAGCCCCACATAAAATATATACACGAATAGATTATTACCATATTTCTAGGGATTCTTTATACATGGTACAAGAATGCCAGATTATTCTCATCCCCATTTCAGACCATTCAATGTTAATCCTCAAATTAGAATGGCTGAGCGAAAAACGAAGGACTTTGTGGAGGTTTAATAATTTTTTCCTGAATCATAAGAAATTTAAAGAAATGATAGAACAGAGGATTTCCCAAAGTATCAAAGAAAATGAAACTCCAGATTTAAAAAAGGTAACGCTATGGGACACGATGAAAGTGGTATTGAGAGGGGACATAATTAAATATACCTCATATTATAAAAAACAACAAAATCAACAGCAAGAAAATTTAGAAAAATAACCGAGGGAGGCACAAGAGAGACATGCAGCAGGAGAGACGAGCTGTGAGAGTATAATACAAGAAATTAAAGGTAAATTACAGCATATACTAGATGTAAAAACAGAACATGCTTTACAATACTTAAAACAAAAATACTATGAAGGGGGACCGAGAGCCACTAGATTGTTGGCACATAGACTCCGTAGAAGAATAATTCAAACAACAATTACACAGATTAGAGATCCAGAGGGGGGGCAGCTAGTGAGACTACCAACGTTGATTGAGAAAGCTTTTAAGAAATACTACCAGAATCTATACACTCCAGAAAAGGAAACAGACATTAATAAGACCGAGATTTTTCTGAGAGGACTAAAATTACCTAATCTCACGTATGAACAACAACAGGGATTAATATCTCCAGTTACAGAGAAAGAATTAAATAATGCCATTACGTGTCTTAAGACCCATAAAAATCCCGGCCCTGATGGATGTACAGGGGAGTTCTATAAGTGCTTTCGAGGGAAATTGATGACTACCCTTAAGGAGACATTTAAAGAAATACAACAGAATAAGAGCTGTCCAGATACATGGAGATATGCCACCATTACCAGTCTATTGAAACCGGGAAAGGATAGCACAAACTGTAGTTCATGTAGACCGGTCTCAGTATTAAATATAGATTATAAATTATTTACATCTATTATGGCTAGAAGGATAGAGGGATTATTACCCAACCTGATAGATCAGGATCAGACAGGGTTTGTGACAAGTAGGCAAGCACAAGACAACATTAAGAGAACATTGCATGTATTGCACTATGCCTCACTATCTGAAACACCCTTCCTGCTTCTAAGTATAGATGCAGAGAAGACTTTCGACAGGGTGGCATGGCCTTTTCTGAGATTTACAATGGAGAAAATGGAATTCTCAATAGAGTTTAGAGAGATAATAGATTCTTTATATGACAACCCTAAGGCATACATTAAAATAAATGGCTCAGTTTCATCACCAATAAACCTTAAAAGAGAAACCAGACAAGGATGCCCCTTGTCACCCCTTTTGTTTCGATATACCTGTAGCCTCTGGCACAGGCTATAAGGCAGCATAGAGAGATAACGGGGATACAGTTAGGGGGAGGACATCATAAATTAGCCCTATATGCAGACGACCTGCTGATACACCTAACGAATCCAGAGAGATCATTGGGGCCACTCTGGTCAACACTAACAGACTTTGGAGAATTAGCAGGCTATAAGATTAATGTCACTAGACGGAGGTACTGGGAGTGAATTATAAACTATCAGATCGGGTGGAATCCCATTATAAGTTTAAATGGAATACCCCTACACTTAAATACCTAGGTATTTGGCTGAGCCCAGAATATACAAAATTATATGATCTTAATTATAAAAAGCTCCTAATACAAATGCAGAAAGATATAGATAAGTGGACATTGATCCCTATACCATTCATACAGAAGATAGAGGCAGTTAGAATGGTATTGCTGCCACGTTTTCTATACTTGGCACAAACCATGCCTATTGTAATTCGAGACATTTTATAAAAAATTAAACAAGAAAATAACACAATACATATGGGGGAAGCAGAGACCAAGAATAAGACAATCAATATTACAACTTTCAAAAAAAGAAGGGGGTCTCTCTACCAAATTTTAAATATTATTACATAGCCTCCCAGATCCATGCGGTGATATATTGGCTGCACCCTAAATATGACACAAAGTGGAAAGAAATAGAATTAGCAGAAGAAGATCTAAGAAGACCACATGGGGCTCTGCTTACAGGCAAGGGAGATAAGGAAGGGGTAGATATTGATAACCCTACACAATGTCAACTTTACAAGTTTGGAGACAAATGTTGAACACCAAGAATATGTTGGAATGGAGGCCCATGTTCCATTCACTGACACGCATAGAGAATTTTTTACCAGCAAAAATGGACCTGGGGTATAAGAGATGGGAAAGGAGAGGATTACGCATAGTGTACCAATTCCTGAAAGAAGGAAATGTAATGAGCCTCTCAGAAATGGAAATTAAATATGAGATAACACAGAGAGATAGATTTCCATTCTTTCAGGTTAGCGATTATATAAAAAGTATCAGGAAAGAATGTTGGACAATATATCCTATACCCGAGATTATAGATGTAATACAGAAAAGCTTAGATGGTAAGACAGAGCCAACTCATATAATATCTTACTTATATGTGGCAATAAGAGAAATGGAAGGAGACTCAGTTGATTCCATTAGGAGACCGTGGGAAAAAGACTTAAATGTCAAAATAACAGGAGATACATGGAGAAATTACTTATCATATATACATAAAAGTACATCATCACCATGTTGGAGAGAATTTGCATGGAAAAATGCTGTCAGGTTTTTTCAGAACACCAGCAATCCAGATGCACTGTAATAAGGGGAAGGGAGTGGCATGCTGGAGGAGATGTGGCGAAAATCAGGCAACACATGGGCACATTTTCTGGACGTGTCCAATAATACAGCCTTTCTCTGATGAGGTACAAGAGGCGATTAAGAGTATAATTTCGCCTTCTATAATATTGAATGTACCTCTATACTTCTCACTAGATTTCCCAGAGGAAAGTAAGGCTATCAGGCCAAAGAAACTCCTGCTAATATTGATTTTAGCTATAAAAAAAACCATAAAAAAAAATTGGATGTCACCAAACCCACTCCAAATAAGACAATGGCAAAATATAGTAATAGAAATATATCAAATGGAAAGGCTGACAACACTGACAAATAGGAGATATGCCCAATTTGACATAATATGGAGAAGGTGAATATTATATATTACCCCAGTGAGGAAAGACTTTGTTACCCTGAAATTGTGAAAAGACATGTCAGGAAGACTGACTTTGATATAAATATGTCGTGATGAACATCATATAGGAGCGAGGATGTTCAGACTAAAAGATTATAAATGAATGGAATATTCCACAGAAATGAATGTAACAAACTGATGAAGACAAGAATTAACTCCTATGCATGTAAGTAGGTTGTAAGTTGAAATGAAAAGTAAAAAACTTGAAAATAAAAAAAGTTAAAAAAAAAAAATAATTACTGTTCCCTTCCCCCTCCCCTTCCCCCCAATATGAAGAGGCAATCACCTCTGCAAAGCTGAACCATTCCAGCTTCTTATGCTTGGCTCTGCTAAGGTGAGTCTCCTGGAGGAGCACAAAATGTGGGGCCTGTCTCTTCAGTGTCAGTAGGACCTTATATCTTTTAACCGGGTTGTTTAACCCATTCACATTGTGTGATAAAATTTTGATCCTGTTCTTTTCAATCATTTGGAGGCTGGAAGTCTATCTCTTTTATGTAGCTGTGTGCAGCTGTCTGGAATTGAGAATTCACCTCCGTTCCCCACTTTCCTGCACCCCTCCCCTGTAGTTCGGAATAGTCATTTCCTGGTTCCCTCGGTACCCCCACAGACCAAAATACATGAGAATTGCAGTGCCCTTACACAGATCAACATCTAACCAACAATGCCATCTGGCTAATAACAGTAACAACAATTCTAAATCCTCCTGAGAATGAGGTGCCAACGTAGCTGACCTCTCCCCTAGGACCAAACTATGTACAGTGTGACCCCCAAGGCAGGGAACTGTTTACTTCGTTCCCTAAAGCCGCAAAACAGTAGGTTTGGAGGTAGAGGAAATAGACCCCTGGTAGGGGTCTGTTCCTCTAGGACCCTAGCAAGAGTGGACCCATGCCTGGTATTGTGGCTTAAATGCGTCACCGGATCCCGGCGGAGTAGTCGGAAGAGACCTGGCAATTCCCCAATGATGAAATAGGGAGACTCACCCATCTCTCCTCCCCCTGCCAAGACCAGTGCAACTACAACCCAGCAGCCCAGCTCCCAAGAAGAAGGCAGAGCGAATGGTCAAGTCCATTCACCACCCCGGCCCCAGGCAATAATGGTCACTCCAGTTGAGGTTTTATCCCTGTACATATTCATTTCAGGGTGATGCAACCAGTAATCAGCATAGTTCTCACCAAAGTTCAATTCCATTGGTGTCGGCTGCATACTCCACCTTGAGGCTGAGTAGCCCAGCAATTATGGTAAAGTATAGCAAGTCACAACCCAGGTTGAGAGGACAATCCACAAGTTGCAGAGTCGTTCATTTTAAGCTTGCAGTAAAGTCTCTTGCTCCGATGCCCCCCCCAATCTCAGCTTCGTTACAATGGTTCTTTCAATCACGAGGGACTGTGCATAGCTGAGATCATCCCTCTCCCCGCAGAGCCACCCATGACCCCAAATCCAGTTATTGTTTTATCATTTAACATTTTATCCTCACCTGCATCCACAGTCCTGCATTACATCCAGACACCGCTCCTCCGTTCCACCTCCGACCCCAAATCTGTCATGCCCAGCTGGCAGATGCATCTCTGCCTGTGAAGGGGGCCCTCCCCATAGCCCCCGCACCCGGCGAGGAACCATTACCGGCACGTGCCTTCCGGGCATCGTCAGCCGGTGAAACTGCGGCTATCAAGCTGCCGTGAATCTGTGCTGCCTTTTCCTCCATTTATTTTTCCCCTGGAAGCACAGACATGCAAGGACGTCAGTGCACTGACGTGTGGACGTCTGCCTTGCTTCCCCCCGACTGGCACCCGCACCACTGCAGTATCACCGGGCGTCCCCAGGGACCAGCAGAGCGCGGTGTGCATCCCTCCCTTCTCCCTAGGACTAGAAGCGCTGTCGTCGGATGCTCAATCCTAGTCCTCCCCTGCTGACCCCCGATGACCCAGGCTCGTTCCCGAACCCAGGTCGCCGGCGTGGAGCGAGGTGTGGCATCCAGCACCTCAACCCTCAGCGCCACCGGGCCCAACCCCAAATCCAGTTATGATGGAGTAGAATAGGAGAATACTCTCCTCAGAGTCACATAGTCATGTTGAGCCCAAGGTGGTGCTCCAGAAGGAGGGTCTTCCCCTTCCCCGTCTAGCTCCAGGCCTTACACACAGCCTCACCAGACAGAAGAGAGAGGAACCTGTGTGAAATTCAAACAACGACACTCACATATTACCAGTCTTCCCCTTCAAGTGTTCTCATCTTCTGAATCCAATTGTGATCCACGGTGGGACTGGGTAAGCTGGTGCAGTATCTCCTTAATATCATGCATTGTGTTGGGGGCTGATTTATTTCCAAATTTCTGAGCATTGTGCTGTGAGGAGTCTTGCCACCTCGTTTGCCGTTTAGACCGAGAGGTCGATTGGAGAACATTTTCAGGAATCTCATGGCCTTTATTTTTCAGCACCTGCAGGGCTTCACCCGCTGTGTGGTAAAGTTCCATTCCTGACTCCAACCGGACCCGCAAGCTAGCTGGGTACGGCATTTGAAATTTAACCCCCAGCGTTTTCAGCTTATGAAGAATAGAGTCATATGTCATGTGATGCTGGATTTGAAGGGGATGGTCTTGGTCGAAGTAAAGTCGTGAGCCATTTTTTGCTGTCTCCATGCCGTCCGAAGGATAGTTTTCTTATCTCGATAGCTTTAAAATTTTGCAATTGTTGATCTGGGTCTTGCAATTGCTGAAGTAGGTTTTGAAATCAAAGCTCTATGAGCTCATTGGATTCTAAATGTGAATGCCTATGGTAGGTCCAGTACGTGTTTCAGGAGATCGGTGAGGAAGTCAGCCATCTCTCCGACTTCAGCCTCCTCCGGGAGGCCGTAAATTCTCATGTTTTCTCTCCTGGCTCGAGCCTCCAGGTCGAGGCATTTAGCTGCTGTTTGTTCCTGGTGGTGCGTTAGTAGTTCAACTGCACGAGATAAATGCCTAATATCTTCAGCTGTGGAGATTCTTTCTACGTCCTCATTTACCCGGGTCTCTAGTTTTGTTAGGTCAGAGTGCAGTCTCTCGAATTCTGATTTATTTTTGGATCTGAATTGTTTAATTTCCGATAGCAAAATCTCAAACCGTGAGCGTGACAGGGTATTTAGCTTTGATTCTGTATTGCAGCTCACCATGCTTGCTGGAGATTCTCCGCCATGAGACCCCGAGTTCATCTGGTGCAATCTGTCCATTTTCTGGGTCTGCTTCAAATTCCTCAAATGGGATCTCTTTCCTGCTTTACTGCCACTGGTAATTCTGCTCATATTTTAATAGGATGCTCAATTTTCTGTTATTGTGGGATTGATTTCTTGCCTGAGGGGTTAGGAGCTCTGCTGCTAGGCCGCCATCGCACCAGTGACGTCACCGGAAGTCGGGAACCTGTCAGTATTTTATTTGTCGATCATTTGTATGGCGGGATTTTAGCCCTGTCGTGACTCTGGTGTCGGGTATTAATTTGCCGAGATTTTGGTTATCGGGATTACGTACAGATCCCCATGTCATCTGGTTATACAAAAAGGGCTCCTTGGGTTGTAGTGAAAGGAAAGCAGACCTCACAGCTGGAGCCCTGCGGAATTCTGCCAGTGTAATTCATATGGAATGGCAGTTTCACAGCTGAAATGCTTTTCACAATTTCTTGTTTCAGTCCATGAAATCCCCAAAAAACATTTCTATGTAATATAATATCTTGCGGTTTGCAGAAGATGAATGCACAGTTTGCATAAACTGTTGAATACGATTCCACCGGTAACATTTCACTTTCAGAATTTTGTTTCATGTGGAATTCCACAGAATTAGGCAGAATTTCTGAAATTCTCTGGAATTCTGGCTGAAGCAGAACTGAAAATTCCACACGTCTTTATTCACTGCCAAACTCGAGCTGTGGCATCCTTTGAAAGCTCTGTGCTTATTGAATCCAGTTGGAGCCACAGGATACAGACATACAGGGAAATTATAATGGTCCTTTTTCAGGATAAAAGATGAAAGAGTCAGAGTTTCTATAAGCTCTTACTGGTCCCGCTGTCCTCTCTGGGCTAAATACAGTCACAGAGACTGTGTGCACTGCAGGCTATTGAATCTCCTACTGCTACAGCCCAACATGGGACAAATTGGGTAGCTAGGTGGCCAGTGACCACTAAAAAAAAATTGGTTTGGCTCCTAGAGTTTGAAAGTTACTGGCCAGCTGTGTACCTGCCCACAAAGTGATGTTAGAGCCCTGAAAAATGATAGCCATTATAAATATTGATTTGGCTACCAGATCTTGAAAGTTACTGGCCAGCTAGTAAACCTGCCCACAAAGTGATATTTGAGCACTTAAGGACAGCCATTATAAATATCGATTTGGCTACCTGGTTTTGAAAGTTAGTGGCCAAGTTGACCACCAGCCCCACATCGATTTGTCCAACCCTGCTGTAGTCCAGCTGTGATGTCAGCTGATCAGAAGATTTCTGAGATGGGGAATGTTCCAGTAATAAAGCTAACTGTAAGATACCACCATAGATTCTCATAATCAGTTATCGATTTCAGTATTGTCCTGAAAAGTATTATGCATCAGTGTTTGACCTCCACATGAGTCTCAGTAATTGCAACTTGTTCTGCAATATGGCATTCTGAACCACCAGAATCCGTTCAACTGAATAAATCCGATCTCCCAAGCATGCTGTGAAAAAGGGGCCCCATACTACAAAATACTGTTCCTAACTAGAAGGAAGCTTGATTTGGTGCCAGCCGATCTGCAGGAGAGAGTTTGTTGTTTCCTTTGATCTAGTGGCATTTGGTGGTTTCTTTAAACATGTAGCAGTTAGAGTACAGTAATTATAAAATACTTATAGTGCCTTTGTAGTGATTACTGTATCTTACTGGAGACTGTTAATGAACCATCTGCTTATAATTATTTTTGGACCACTGACAAATGGCAAAGGCACTTACATGTTTGTGCCTTACTTGTGAAGCTGTGCAATCCCTTGTGAACCACAGAATGTGGCCGCATGTACCTGCAGTGCATAATGTGGGGGGCAGGACTAGTGTTACAGTGGCACAGGGTTTCAAAGGGGGCAAGACTAATGTTACAGCAACACGTTTTCAAATGGGGCAGGGGCAAGACTGGTGTTAGAGCAACACAGGGTTTCAAAGAGGGCAGGACTAGTGTTTCAGCAACACAGGGTTTTAAAGGGGGCAGGGGCAGGACTAGTTACAGCAACATAGGGTTTTAAAGGGGACAGGAGCAGGACTGGTGTTACAGCAACACAGGGTTTCAAAGGGAGCAGGACTGATGTTAGAGCAACACAGGGTTTTAAAGGGGGCGGGGGCAGGACTAGTGTTACAGCAACAGAGGGTTTCAAAGGGGGCAGTACTAGTGTTACAGCAACACATGTTTTCAAATGGGGCAGGGGCAAGACAAGTTACAGCAACACATGGTTTCAAAGGGGGCAGGACTAGTGTTACAGCAACACAGGGTTTCAAAGGGGCAGGACTGGCGTTTACAGCAACACATGCTCTTCATCAAGGATATTTCCTCTATTAGGCCACACCTTAGGAACTGCAGGCCGTCATTGTCAGGACCATATGGAAACATTTTGCTAGCTTGGGGCCACCCACAATAATGTGCAGCATTATCACGCATATAGTGTGGGTGGCTCCATCACTTCTTAGTTCTTTCTTCTGCCATTGATCATCCTCGTTGAACCTGTTGAAGGAAACAACTTCGAACATGCCATTGCCCTTTTTTGTTATATTTTTTTTTTTTTATGCTCCTCCCAGCTGGAGCTTCCCCCATCTGGCCACTCCTTCAGAGCGCCTAGGCCACCCACCCCTGCCACCATCCACCAGCTCCTATTGTAACCCCTACAGGTAACCCGACATAACCCTTCATCGGGAGGGTTCCTGTCTTCCGAGGGGGAAGTACCTTACCAGCCACTCTGCTTATCCTGGATGTTGTGGAGCTGGTCCAGGCTGTCTCCGGGGCTTCATGGCAGCGGGACTGGCACTCATCATCCGGCCGGGCGGGGAGCTCCTATTTTCCGCATTTCAGCCCTCGCCCACTGCAGTTCTCAGCCATGCGTGAGCACGTCGACTCTGGGTGGGGACGTACGGAGGGGGGCGTGTCGAGTCACCACGTCCCCCAAGCACGTCAGCCAATCCGCCCAAGGGTGCAGAGGCCAGACCCCCTCCCCCCGATAGGGAAGCATCCAATTGATGCTCTGAATCCCCTCCCTGCCGGTCTCTGCACCTGGTACCTGGGCTCGAGGCGCAAACCTAGTATTTTAAAGGGGGCAGGGGCAGGACCAGTGTTGAAGCAACACAGGGTTTCAAAGGTTGCAGGACTAATGTTACAGCAACACATGTTTTCAAATGGAACCACTTTGTTCAAACAACATGAAGTCTTGCTGTATTCTGACAATTTCAGTGATTCCCAACCTTTGAACTGCCCCGGAGAACTAAGGGTTAACTTTCCATGCAGGGCATGGAACGCTGAGCTCGATTGAAGTCTCTGTCTGGAGTGTTTTGAACTTAAACCATCAGATTCTTTACTCCGCTTCACTGAATGGTCGCTCCGGAGATTTCTCCTTCAGCTCAAGTTCGAAGTCGGTTAACGTTTTCAGTTTTTCGTCGGTTTAAACCGAAAAAAAGTATCCGCATAGTCTGTTCAGTCTCTGTCTGTAGTGCTGTGAGTACTAGATAGGAATTCTTCTATTTTTCTGTGTGGAACTTGTAAAACTGTGGTCGGTTTGGCTGAACCGACCATTTGATTATGAATTTTGTTATACTTAGTGTGTGGTTACTGGTTCTGATCGGTTCTAAAAAAAGACGTGTTTTTAACCGTTTTTTCCAATACCCGTGACACGGTTAGGAACCGATAAGGGAGTCTTGCCTGGTGGTTGCCAAAAAAAGGGTAAGTTTGGTTAGGTTGGCCATGTCTGAGGAAACCCAAGAAAAAAACCGGGCCCACTGGGTTTCAACACTGCAGTTAAGGTCTTTGCCAAGGCCGATCCCCATACCACCTGTGTTTATTGTCTTGGGTTTGACCACCTCGATTCAGACTGCCAAATATGTAAAACATTTTCCCAAATCTACCCTTGAGAAGAGATTAGGTAGACTGAGGGAAAAGGAGGCTGAGAAGTCCGCTGACCCGGATGGCCAGCCCAGTTCAGTTTCAACCGAACCAGGAGTGCCCTCTGACCAGGGCGTTACTTCTTCAGGCAAAAGGAGAGCCGATTCTGAGGGATCGAGTCTGACAAAAAGAAAGTGCAACGATAAATCGACCGGTTTGGATCCAGAGGTTCATGTTCCAATCGCCGAAGAAATAGCCAGGGCGATTCAGATTGTGGAATCGCTCCATCCGGTTCCGACCGATCCGGCTCCTTCTGGCAGGGGTTCGGTTCGGTTGGTTCCCCCGGTTCAAGAGTATACCCTTGAAGATTTTTATGAACCAGAGTTTGAAGAGGAAGGGGATTTTTGAGGATTATGATGCAAGTGAAGGTCTGGATGTGCCTGTGGAACCAGACATCTCCCCAGACAGACCATCAGGTGTTTCCCCTCCTAGGCTTTCTGAGTCCCCTTCCCACTTTATGTTTTACAGAAAAGTGGCTGAAACCCTCCAGCTTCCTATGGAGGAGGCTGTGAAAGATCAAGAAGAGCCTGATTATGTAGAGATGATGGATATCCCAGAGTCCAGGAGACTGTCTGTTCCCCTCCATAAATCTTTTGGGAAACAGACGCAAAAAATCTTAAAGTCTCCTAACACTATACCTCCTGTGGATAGAAGAATGGACAAGAGGTATACACTTTCAGGCTCAGACACGGAGTTCTTATATCAGCAATGTAGCCATGTTGGGGTAGTGCAGGCTGCTGCCTGTGACAAGGCAAATCTCCATGGCTTCACACCCCTGACAAGGACTCCAGGAAGATTGATGCTATGGCAAAGAAGCAGTACATGGCATCTTCTTTGGGACTCAGGCAGGCGTTACATGGCCTATACAGCCAGGTACCAGAAGTCCAGGTGGGACACTGTACTGGCACTGGCTAAACAGGCCTCCCCCAGCAAGCCAAGGAGCTGGAGGCAGTGGCTGCAGATGGGATTGAGGCATCTAAGGTTCAGTTTCATGCTGCTGTGTACTCTAATGATGTTTCATCAAGAGTCATGGCTACATCTGTGGCTCTTCAGGGGATGGCTTGGCTCAGATGTACTAGCCTCTCGCAGGACACCCAGGCTAAGGCTATGGATTTTCCTGTAGTGGGTAATTCTCTGTTTGGGGAGCAGACAGAGAATTACATGAAGAAAATGGATGAGTACAGGACCACTTACAGGAATGCTCAGGCCAAGGAAAGGCAGGCAGCTCCTCAAAGGCAGCAGTCTAGGGGCAGGGGCAGGCCTTTTCTAAGGCCTTTTTACCAAGCACAGGCCTCCTCTTCTTTTTCGCAGAGGGGGTTCTTCAGAGGGAGAGGCAGAAGGGGGATGAACAGGCCTGCATCCACCCCTCACCCTAAAGCCCCTGCCAAGCAGACACCCTGATGGGTCTGCCCGGGTCGATTCTCCTATTCCAGTAGGGGGCAGGCTGGCTTACTTTGTCCAGGACTGGATGTCTGTTGCATCAGACAAGTGGGTCCTGGAAGTAGTAAGCCAGGGACTGGTTTTCAGCTTCAAAAAATTTCCAAAGATGAGAGCCAGATCTTTTCCACCTGCAAATCTTTCAGAAACCCTTGCCCTAGAGGCAGAGGTTTCTTCTCTCCTAGCTTTAAGAGCTATAGAGAGAGTACCTACCCTACACTGGGGCAAAGGACTGTACTCCAGGTACTTCCTGACCCCCCAAAAGACAGGGGAGTGGCGACCCATCCTGGACCTAAGATATCTGAACAAACATCCTTTAAAGCCAAAGTTCAAGATGATAACTCTGGGAATAATCCTTCCCTCTCTAAGGCCAGGGGACTGGCTAGCCTCCCTGGACCTCAAAGATGCCTGCTTTCACATTCCCATCAGGTGCTTCCACAGAAAGTACCTCAGGTTCGAGTTGCCCTCAGGCCACTATCAGTTCAGAGCAATGCCCTTTGGCCTAACCTTAGCCCCAAGGGTTTTCACAAAGTGCCTGGCAGTCGTAGTTGCCTTTCTAAGAAGGCAAAAGATTTCCATATTTCCTTATCTGGACGATTGGCTAATAGTGGGTCAGTCTCCAGATCAAGTCAAGTCTCACCTGCAAGTGACCCAGCAAATGTTCACTTCCCTAGGATTTCTCCTCAGCCTTTCCAAGTCAGTTCTCAAACCAGTCCAGCTCCTTACCTTTATAGGGGCAGAACTGGATACAGTCAGAGCAAGAGCCTTTCTTCCTTTAGAAAGGACAAGGGCTCTTATGAAACTAGCTTCTTCCTTCAGCCTTCAGGTATCTCGACCAGCAAGGCATTTCCTCCAGCTCTTGGGCCACATGGGAGCTTCAACAGCAGTGGTCCAAGGGGCAAGATTCCAGATGAGGGATATTCAGTTCCACCTGAGAGCTTTCTGGTCTCAGAGAAAGGACTCCCTTACCAAACCAATTCCAGTGACTCTGACCTTGATGCAGGCCCTCCAGTGGTGGCAGGATCAGGACAATTTAAGGCAAGGTGTTCCTTATGTTGCTCAGCCTTGTTCAGTGGTCCTTACCATGGATGCTTCTCTTCTGGGCTGGGGAGCCCACCTGGGGTCCCTTACTGCCCAGGGCCTGTGGTCCCCCCAAGAATCCCTTCTCCACATCAATCTTCTAGAACTCAGGGCAGTTTTTCTGGCTCTAAAAGCATTCTCACAGTCAGTTCAGAACAATGTGGTTCAAGTCAGAACAGACAACACTACCACCATGTGGTACATCAACAAGCAGGGAGGCACTCGGTCCACGGCCTTGTGCACAGAAGCCATGAAGTTGTGGTCCCTGGCTTATTCCCTGCAAGCCTCTCTTGTAGCAGTTCACCTTCCAGGCAAGGACAGTGTGCTAGCAGATGCACTGAGCAGGATTTCCCAGGGCCATCACGAATGGTCTCTGGACCCTCAGGTGTTGAAAGTGATTTTTCCAAGGCGGGGCACTCCAGTGATAGATCTCTTTGCAGCCCCAGACAAACACCAACTCCCTCTGTTTTGTTGCTCTTTTGTTGCAGACCTCCAGTCCTGGGCTCAGTCCCTCTGGATGCCCTGATCCTGAATTGAGAAGGGAAGTTTCTGTATGCCTTTCCCCCCTTCCCACTTCTGTTCAAAGTTTTGGTAAAAGTAAGGTCTCAACCATGCAAGGTGATTCTGATTGCTCCAGATTGGGCCAGACAGCCCTGGTACTCCCTTCCCCCCGTTGCTGTCCCTAGCAGTCCATCTTCCCCTGTCTCTTCCCAGGAATGACAGCCTGTTAACATCCTCTCAGGGAAGGATTTGGTACCTCAATCTTCAGTCTCTCAATCTCAAAGCATGGCTCTTGAAGAGTTAGTTTGCAGATCTGCATCTTTCCCAAGGGGTTCTGGATATCCTCAAGGCTTCTCGGAAACCCTCCACCAGAAAGACTTACAACTCCAAATGGAAAAGATTCAGCATTTGGTGTTCTAAGAAGCATATTTCTCCAGACACTGCTGAATTGCCTATGGTTCTGGATTATATGGTCCATCTTAATGGCCTAGGCCTCAGACCAGCTACTTTCAAGGTACACTTGTCAGCAGTTTCTGCATTTTTGTCTGTGGGAGAAGCCTTCCTCACTATCTTCCCATCCTGTGTTCTGTAAATTTTTTAAAGGATTGTTTCACACCAATCCCCGTTTTAGAGACCCTGCCCCTGCCTGGGATTTGAATGTTTGCATTGCTCAACTTATGCAACCCCGCTTTGAGCCTATGTCTTCAGCAGAGCTTAAGTACTTGACTTGGAAAACTGTGTTCTTGGTAGCCATTACCTCTGCCAGGCGTATCAGTGAATTGCAAGCCCTGTCAGTGGAACCTGATTTTATCTCCTTTCATAGGGATAAAGTGGTCCGTAGAACCAATAGAAGGTTCTTGCCCAAAGTGGTTTCAGAATTCCATTTAAACCAGTCTGTGGCTCTCCCTGTTTTCTTCACTCATCATTCTTCCTCAGGAGAGAGGAGGCTACACAGTTTAGATGTCAAAAGAGCCCTTAGTTACTACATAGAGCGTACCAAGGGTCACAGGTTTGACTCCCTCCAGTTGTTCCTCACTTATGGAGAAGTGGGAAAGGGCAAACCTGCCACCAAAAGATCTATTGCCAGGTGGATTGTGTCTTGTATAAAATTCTGCTATGAAAGACTGGGAAAAACTCCACCCTCAGGCCTGAGGGCTCATTCCACGAGAGGTACAGCTGCTTCCCTGGCTGCGGCCAGGGATATCCCTCTTCTAGAAATTTGTCAAGCAGCCACCTGGAAAACAGTCCATACCTTTACCAAGCATTACTCTCTGGATAACCAGGCTAGGAGTGATGCTCGGTTTGGCACAGCAGTACTTCAGAGCCTATTCCCAAAGTAGGTTCTGTCCTCCTCCTTGGAGGTACTGCTTGGTAGTTCAAATTAGTCAGAATACAGCAAGACTTATGTTGTTTGAAGAAAAATTACTCACCTTAGTAATTATATTTCTTCTAATGGAGTCTTGCTGTGTTCCTGACCTCCCTCCCTGCCTCCCCTCTCAGAACCTGTTTTTGGGAAGTGGGTGGGCAGGTGCAGTGTTGCACCCCAAGGGTGTATTTGCTTGCACCCTCCTCCCTTTTTGTTTGGGTGCTCATTTATTCTTGTTATTTTTGAATACATTGGGTTTTGGCCTTGGGTTTCCTGACTTGAGTCTTCCTAGGGAATCCAAAACTTTTCAGCCAGTTGGCTAGTAGAATTTTTACAATTTCCACATAGAATTTTTAGTTTCATTGGGCTCATAAGAATCTGACGGTTTGAGTTCAAAACACTCCAGACAGAGACTTCAACCGAGCTCGAGCTCAGCGTTCTATGCCCTGCATGGAAAGTTAACCCTTAGTTCTCCGGGGCAGTTCAAAGGTTGGGAATCACTGCAATTGTCAGAATACAGCAAGACTCCATTAGAAGAAATATAATTACTAAGGTGAGTAATTTTTTCTTCTACGCCATGGAGCTGGCCCTTTATTTTACTAAGTGTACTGTCATCATCATCATCTCTTCATGCTGTCAAAGTCTAAAGAACCTTTATCTAGATATTGCATTTGCAGTTATTAAATCTACAAAGATTACTCCATTTATGTGTGCTGTTTGGGCCTTTCTCACAACATGAGGACTCACAAGATTTGCTAGGGTTTCAACTAGGCTACAAGGGGACGCCATAAAAAGGATCTAGAAAACTTCCTAGCTCAAATGGTGCTGAAGCCATGGAGAAGGAAGAGGATTCAAAGTCTGCTTCTCTCTTGTCGCCGCCTGAGAAACAGTCGTTGAAGTCAAAAGATAAAGAAAGGACATTATCTTAGGCCTGCTCCTTGTCTGGTCATAAGTACAAGCATAAGGATAAAGATAAGTTTGTTTCACCAGTGAAATCTTGGTCACCATTGAGAAGAGATACGTCCTCATCAATGGCTGCTCCGATGGTGTTGAAGAAAGCCCCCCCCCGTTGCTGAGACACCAAGGTTGGGTTCTCATTCAGGCTGTGCTGTAGCTGTTATGGACGGAACTTTGTCATTGTCATAGGACTCCAGCCTGTCGACGCAGGTGCCCCCAGACCCTTTTCAGGGCACCGTCAACTTCCAAGCTGTGCTGGTGTCGTTTTGAGACATGATTCAGTGCATTCGATGGGGGTTGTCATTGAGGCAGCTTTACCAAGAATGGGGTCTTCTGGATTGAGGCTACCATTGATGGATTGCTCAACCACGCCACAGATTCCTGCCTCTCAGCTACCGCCGGCGTCGCTGGCTCCCTCTGCAGCTCCTGTCATAGCTCATGATGACAGTGTAGTCCAGGCCTCATGGACCTTGAGGCGGAATTGGAAGAGGAATATGAGGGTGATGAGCAATTTGAGGAGAGAAACCTGCTCTCTCACTCTACCCTCTCGTCCTGCAGTGAGGACTCAGTGGTTTGTACACTAAGGTCTCTTCCTGAGGACCTCTCTTTTCAGGCCATGATGCAGCAAATGCAGTCTTCAGTGGGGTTTGCATGGAAGAGGAAAATATCACTAATAGGAATCTCATGGAATTTTTGGAGGTGCCTTGCTCTCCCTCCATTATTATTTCACCACCTGTGTATCCTGCCATAGGATCCTACTTTTGCTGCATGGCATAGGCCTAACTCACTGCATGGCAGTCCCCAGGAAGGCTGTTAAGCAGTTTTCTGCCCCATCTGCTAAGCCTTGTAATGCAAACCAGCCTGAAGCTGACTCTGTTGTCATTATGGCTGCTCATGATGGATCTAAAGCCCCTAGACACATCAGTACTTTACCTCCTGATAAGGAATCATGGAGACTGGATGTCATGTGCAAGTATAGGCAATCCTGGGCCTTAGGATTGCAAACTACAGGCCCATATGATCAAATACCAGAACAGTCTGTGGAAAGCTGCTCTTACTGCTGCCCAGGCTTTGCCTGATGGTTCTGCCAGGACTGATATAAAACATTATCTGCTGGTGCTGAGATTGGCAAATATTTGTTGCATTCTGTATGTATCTGATGCTTCTGTCGGGGCTGCAACTTCTGGCATTTGCATTAGGTGATATTCTTGGCTCAGAATTGCTGGATTTGCTACTGATGTGCAACAGGCGGTTTTGAATGCTCCCTTTAAGGGGTCCAAACTGTTTATGACGTTGAAAAAAAACCATGCATGACCTTTGGACTTCTAAAATTATTTTACAGTCCGTTAAGTCCATCCATCCATCCCACTCCCTCTAGAGGTCATGGTATGGGCTATTTTTGTAGGCCTGTTGCAAAGGGTAGTTGTGCCTACCATCACCAAGGCCATAGCAGAGGTGGTGGTCCTCTCCTGGGCCCCCTCTCCACTGGTGCCTATGCTAAAGCACCTAAAGAAATCGGTTCCAGTGGCCTTTCCACCCCAGTTCCACCTAGCATTATTCCATCTGTCCCCCCTCTTCAGCTGTTACCTCCAGGGGTGAGTGTGGGGGCAGAATATCCCTGCATCTGTAACAGTGGCAGGAGGATGCTACAGACAAGTAGGTTCTGAAGACAGTTGCAGGGGGACATGCTCTGGATCTGCTAGAAATCCCTCCAGGTCATCCTTCACCTCCCTCCTTTTATCCTCTGGACCACTTGTCCCTTCTGAAGGAGGAAATTTAAATCATATTTCAAAAATGTGCCATGGAACCAGTTCCTCCCCAAGAACATAACAGAGGGTTCTATTCCAGATACTTTCTAGTCCCAAAATGTACAGGAGAGCTATGACCTTTATTAAATCTGAGACTTCAGTTTGTAAATCGAATACAAAAAGTTCTGAATGGTGTCTCTGCAAGCTGTGATTCCCCTATTACAAACAGGGGACTGGCTTTGTTCCCTGGACATGAAGGATGCATACTTTCATATAAAGATCAAGAAGTCCCACAGACAATATCTATACTTTATGCTGGAGGGAAGGCACTATCAGATCAAAGTATTGCCCTTTGGCTTGTCCTCTGTGCTACGAGTCTTTACAAAATGCTTGGCAGTAGTTCTGGCAGTCCTTCGCATGGAAGGTCTTTTGTTTTCTCTTATCTGGATGACTGACTGCTTGCTCAGGTACACTTGGTACACAGGAGCCACTATGTCTTTGTGTGAACAGTGTTCATGAATGGGAACTGCGGATCTCCATGGTACGCAACCTCTTCACAAGATGGGGGTTGTCCAGAGCTGGACAGCTGCTGTGTTTCTGCTCATTCTCTCCAGGGCCTGGAGTGTTTTGGCAATATGTTTTGTAGCTCTCTTGGAAAGAGAAATTCCTATATGCTTTTCCCCAGTTCCTCTAATGCAGAGGATTCTGCTCCAGCTGTGAGTGGAGTATTCCACCCTCATCCTCATTGCTTTGTTCTGGCCCTGCCAGATGTGGTTTGCACTCCTTCAACATCTGGCAGTGGAGCATTCGGTTCCTTTACCACCTCTGGTGTCATAGGGCAGGATTTCCCTGGTCCATCCGGACCCGAAGTCCCTGCACTTGCATGCATGACTCCTGAAAGCACAGCCATTGCATGGTTTGGGGAATCCCCTAAGGTTGTTGATGTCCTACTTGTGGCTACAGAGCCTTCTACCAAACACGCTTATTCCCTGAAATGGAAGCATTTCACTCTGTGGTCTGCTTCCCAGAGTATGGACCCTTTTATATATCATGTAAGTTCTGTGTTGGAATACTTGCTCTCCTTGTTTGACTCAGGCCTGCAGTATTCTCCTATTAAGGTACATTTGGCCACTATATCAGCTTTCCATGCCCCTATTGACGGTCTTACGGTTGCCCACTTAGAGGTGTCCTGTACGTTTCTGAGGTATTCACTATATGAAACCTCCTATCCATAATCTAGTACCATCTTTGGACTTGAATTTCATACTTGAGAAATTGACTATGGCTCCTTTTGTGACTTCCATTTCCTGTCATAAAAAACACAATTTGTAGTTGCTAGGACTTCTGCTTGGAGGATTTCTGAGCTTCAGGCTGTAATGTGTGAGCCTCCTTATTTGATTTTTCACAAGGGCAGAGTTATACAGCTGTTATTTTTCAAAGTGTCTCGGTCGAGGGGGCAGGACTACAGCAACACAGGTTTTCAAAGGGGGCAAGGTGCAGGACTAGTGTTACAGCAACACGTTTTCAAAAAGGCGGGGGCAGGGCTAGTGTTACAGCAACACAGGGTTTCAAATGGGGAAGGGGCAGGACTAGTGTTAACAGCAGCGCAGGTTTTCAGAGGAGGCAGGGGCTAGTGTTACAACAAAACAGATGAGGGCAGGACTAGTGTTACAGCAACAGAGGGTTTTAAAGGCCATGAAGAATCTGCAGAGGTCAGGGTTGCCAGAACATGGGGAACAGTGCGAGAGAGGGCTGTAGTAATAACACGAGACCATGACTGCTTCCCTTGTAGTCCACCCAGAATGTGCAAAAAACATATGTTATGTAGAGTGTTTTGTTATGTGTGTTAAATCCTAGTGTGTCCTTCCCTCTGTCTGCTATTTGGAGTTTTTCCCAAATTGCCTGCTAGCTGTATGGTAGTTTTATGACCTCTGGGGATCTCCATAACAAATAGTTTTATTGGCTTTCTTTCTCCCAGGATGCCCCCTGTCTCATGTGACAGTGATGTAGCCATGCCCTTAGATTTAGCATGTGTACTGCTTTAAAATTAGTTTAGCAAGAGCAGAGCCTTGTAACTTCTTATCCAGGGAGCACAAATGGCAACAGTTAGTTTAGCAGATACCTGAGAGTAAGCTAACTGGGGTTTCTGTAAGACAACAGCTACTAAATAGCTCTAATTCACTATTTTTGTTTTCTCTGTGCATCAGGTCTAGCTAGCAGGAGTGTTTTAACATCAAAAACACAAATAATGAATTAAAGCCATTTAGTAGCTGTTGTCTTACAGAAACCCCAGTTAGCTTGCTCTCATGTATCTGCTAAACTAACTGTTGCCATTTGTGCTCCCTGGGTAAGAAGTTACAAGGCTGTACTGTTGGCTAAACTAATTTTAAAGCAACACACATGCTAAATCTAAGGGCATGGCTACATCACTGTCACATGAGACGGGGGCATCCTGGGAGAAAGAAAGCCAATAAAACTATTTGTTATGGAGATCCACAGGGGTCGTAAAACTACCATACAGCTAGCAGGCAATTTAGGAAAAACTCCAAATAGCAGACAGAGGGAAGGACACACTAGGATTTAACATATATATCAAAACACTCTACATATGTTTTTTGCACATTCTGGGTGGACTACTCCTTTAAAGGGGCATTTTGAATGCACTTGGGCAATGGGGGGGGGGGGCTGCTGCCACCCTTCACCTTAGGTTCCTGCACCTGTGGCAGAGATCCTTTTGGGGAGTGAGATTGTTATCTGCACAAGGTTTCTTCCAGTTTCTAGCTTTTTGCCCCGTGGCTGCATCATGATTGGATATACCCAAGGATGGCACTTGTCCCCATTCACGTCCAGTCCAGCTTCTTACAAGAATAATTCGAACAGCGATTTTTAACTATGCTTATCATCTCTGCATGAGGAATGGTGCCCTGGAACGTAGATGTAACCCCCCTGCAAATGGGGGTTCCCAAAAGACTTCCAGGAGCATGCTTGAATGCTCCAAGCCTGAATGGTGTTTGGCGTTTACGCCATTTATCAGTGAGTGTTTTTAGAGCCTCTGGTACTGTCTCTTTAAGAGCTGTCTGCGTGCAGACATAATTAGTTTGTATGGGGGACTGTGTGTTTCTCTGTTTGAGTACCACTTAACTGCTGCCAATTCACTCCATTTTGCAGTCACTAGGGTGCAAAGGAACCTATCTGAAAGATGTAACTGTTTGCCAGAAATAATTTAGAGTAATAATGAAAATACAGTTTGTCTAACCTGCTTTCTTTGCAGTCAGAACTGTGTTTGCCTAGTTCCCCATTCTAGTTTTGAACTGCTGAACTGGACCAATCAGTGTGGGGTAAGCTAGCTCTAAAATGGTGCCTTGGACGAATCAGAACTTGGACTCATAATCTGAGCCAGCCACAAGAGGATTGTATGGGCAGTGACTCTGGGAGATGTAGTTTAGACTTGCCTTTTGGACCACAGCAGCAGTCTATTGTGAGTGACAGCCAATCCAGTCAAGAACTGGGAGGAACTCAAAGGAAGTGCCCGGTTTTGTCTGTTGGAGTTTCAGTTTAGATCTGGCAGTGAAGGAAAAGAAACCCTGTGCTCCTTCAGTGCACAGTTTCAGTCAAAAAACGTGTGTAAGGCCCAGAGTTCCGGTCTGCAGCTTGTGTAACTGCTTGTTGGGACTGAATCCGTCCTGTGAAAAGAATCAAAGGATCTCTGAAGAGTAGAAACCAGGCTCACCCTGTAGAAGACTGGAGAAATTGTTGAATTGCACTCGGTCTGTCAGGAACTGAATCTGCTGTGTGTTCTCCGGGTATTGTGCAGTAATTGCGATCGATAGAGAAGCAGCCTGCCTGGTATAGTACTTGTTTTTACCATATAAATGTGAAGAGTCTCGTGGAGCTCAAGAGTAGCCCTGCTGACGTTGATGGACCCTAACTTGTTCGGAGGTCGTGAGTACTAATTCAGGGTCGCTCCCTGTTGAATTGCCACATTAAATCCAAATGGAATCACTGTACTGCTGACTGTTTAAACTAATTTTCTTTTCACTGTGTGAAAGGGCCCTACCAGCTGCCACGGTTTGGACTAGCCACTAGGGCTTGGGTACCCAGGGACAGTAACTGGTAGGGATAGGCCTGTGCACAGAGCCATAGGTAGATAGTAAAGTGATAAGCTAATTAACCTGATTTCCCCCTATCCTTGTTATATCCCCCTTAATAAATCAGAGCTGCTTGTTTCAGCAAAGTTATACTGCCTGAGGTATTTGTCTATGTTAAAGTACTGTACTGTGATTGTTGCACTGTATCTTGTTTCACAGGAGGTCCCAGTGCCGGAACTAGTCCTGGGGTTAAGTGTATACTGTGAAGGTAATTCTGATATATTGTGTGGGCCACTAGTGGGAAGAAAGGGGGGTTGCAGTGTCCCAGAGGGCTGTGACCAAGTATGTTTAACTATTGCAAACCCTGACCTCTGGGTGGAGGCACCCGCCATTGGATCCAGGCCCCTCAACCTGTTAGTGGCAAATCAGGCAGGGGTAGTAGCCCCTGGGATAGTGCCATCTAGGGGTTACATAGAGTCTTTTTTTTTTTTAATGAAAACTGTTTCCTCTGTGCTGGTCTTGTGCTCCTAGCCTTCTCCTAATAGATCTTTAGTTTCCACTGAAGAGAGCAGTCGCCCTGGATGCTGCACCACCCAGTATTGATGGCGGTCTATAGTGTTTAAAATTATACTTTTTAAAAGTTAGCTCATTTATCTCTCTTAGATCTGTGTTTTAGTACAAATTTATTTTTACCACTTTTTTTCTCTTTTCCCACCAGTTCCAGGGAATTGAGAGCTAGGCCATAAAACACACTCCACTCGCAAAGACTGTGTTTGAGTTGCAGTGTAGTGCAGAAACCCGTGCTGAGGACACAAACCCAGGTCACTGGTGTGTGCTATGTTACCCTTATAACCCCAGTAATACTCAGGTATTCATTACTTTCTGTAGTAAGCCTTCTAGGTAGGACTGTCCAGAAAGAATATAACACATGCAAATGATGGAATTCTTTGCACGTAACAACTTTTCAAATGCTGCCCTGTACTAACTGCCAGTGTTCTAAACTCCTCAGATTTCAATCTCCACCTGAAGTCTGGTCGCTCGGAGTGTCACTCGCCTACCTTTCTTCTACGTGAAGAAACTTTTAAGATATATATATATAAGTATCCTTATATTTTCATTTGCTGCCTTTTACTAAGTGTTTTTTTGTTTATTAACTTAGTTTAGCATTAGTTGTTGTTTCCCAGTTCCTCTTGGTTCGGTATAACCGTGTGGGGAACCGGGTTAGTTTTATTGTTAGTCGTGGTTTTCTGACTTAAAAAAAACCCCTTAGTTTCCAAATTTTATTTCATTAAAACTGGTATTTTGTAACCGATAACTTCAGTTACCAAACCGTTAATCCTGGTTCCCTTTTTTATCTGTTTGGTTCCTTTTCGGTTCTGGAACCAACCACAACAGCTAAATCTTTGCTATAAAACTTTATTATTTAGTGGTTACTGTTTTTTTTTTTCTATTTTTGACAAAATGTCAGAAAAACCTAAAAAGAAAACCGGTGAGCCGGGTTTTAAGAACTGTACTCAATGTGGGGACGTTTTTGCCAAGGCAGACAAGCACAGTTTGTGCATGGCCTGCCTGGGCTATGAACATTTGAAAGAGGAATGTGATATATGTGAAACATTCCCAGAGAAAACTATTGAGAAATGCCTGGAAAAAGAAGCTTCCTCAACTTATGGGTCCCTCTGGCTCTGACTAGCCAATACTCCCTGCTAATGTGGGTGAAACCACGTCTATTATTGCCTCTGTCCCTGAGATGAGTGACAAGGGTACAAAGAGGGCTAGTGAACCGGCTGACTCCCCAGTTGCCTCTAAAAAAGAAAACCAAGAAACTCAAGCACACTGAACCCCTGCCTCCTAAACCGGGGACTTCTGTGTCTGGCCTTACAATGCCTTCGCCTCTCAGGAAATTGCTCAGGCATTTAATATCATTCAGGCCTTACAGAGTATTGCCCCTCCTCCACAGCAGCCACCTGCCCAGACTCCGGGTACCCAGGCTGGCAGTACAGGAAAATCTTCTTTCCTAGAGGAAGATGATTATGGGGAATGTGAGGAGGATGAAGGGGAACCTATTGAGCCGGAGGTGTCCCCTGAGCAGGAGTTTGGTTCTCCCCCCAGGGTATCTGAGGACTGCTCCTCTCATTTTACTTTTGTTCGAAAAATGACTGATGCCTTGGACATCACCACTACAATAGAGATTGAGGCTGAGGAGGAGGTGGAGTATATGGAGATGATGGGGTTGATCCTCACCAAAGCTGTTCTCCTCCCTGTGAATAAGTTTTTTAAGAAGGATGCACTAAAACACCTTCAGACTCAGAATTCTCCTCCTCCCCTTGACAAGAGGATTGACAAAAAATACCAAATGGACAGGGAAAGGGCAGAGTTCCTCTTCTCCCATCCTGACCACCAGGGGGATGTGTAGGTGGCTATCTGTGATAAGCCTAGAATCCCTCTGTCCTCACATCCTCTGGACAAGGACTCTAGAAAAATAGACAGTATGACAAAGAAGGGGTACCTGTCGGCTTCATTAGCCATACATCTAGCACATTTTCAGGCCTATGCTGCCCAGTACCAGGATCCACTGTGGCAGTCAGTTTTGGCCATGGCTCAGAAAGCCCCCTTGCCCCTGTCCGATGACCTAGCTGAAACTGCTAGGTTTGGGTTAGAGGCGGCTAAATATCAATTCCAAATGGCTGCTGATACTAATGATAACGGCTTTCCGGACCTTCCGTCCAGCCAAGGCACCGAGACCGAGGAAATGGCTGAACCTGCCAAGATCACTCTCGACCCAGTCCAGCCATTGTCGCCGACTCCGGTCACAGACTCCTTAGAAAGGACGCCTGTCCTTTCCTTCCCTGAAGAGGAGACCCTGCCCTCGGGTGTCCCGAACGAGGGAAAGGTGCCGGAACCTCGGTTCTCTCCCACTCCAGCATCTCCCGATCAGACTAGCCGACCCCGTCGGTCCCGATCGAGGACCAGGACCCCTTCGCTCGAAAAACCGAAGAAGGGTCACAGGCACTCTAGGAAGAGGCATCGCCATCGATCCTCATCCTCCTCAGATGAGGAGAGACTTCGACGGAAACTCCGATGTTATGAGGATCTCATGTGGCAACAGCTGATTCTGACTGGTCAAAAGCCGGCTCTGCTGGCAGTACCGGCAATTACTTGGCCCCCGCCTCTCAGGCTGACGCCGACCCCTCCGGAACCGAAGCCCTCGGTTCCCCCACCTGTGGGGCTGGCACGTATTCCAGCTCGGCCTGTTTCGGTCTCCCCACCTATTTTGGTGGAACCACTGCCTAAGCAGCCTCAGGGAGGGGCTCCCTCAAAAGAGGACCGGACAGACACTGGACTGCCCCATCTTCTGTCCATCACTCTTGTCCCCGATTGCACTCAGCGCATCGGGGGAGACATAGGCGGGAGACCATTATATCCCGACTCTCCGGACTTGGATGCCACTGGGTTGCACTCACATCCGGGGGATGACGAGTCATCAGTGGCAGGTTTGGAGGAAGGTCCTTCCTCTTTTCAGGGCATCGTCTGCCTGATTTCCGAATCTACCGGAATGCCCTTGGAGCCTATCCAAAAGAAGGCGGATTACCCCCTTACGGATATCCTAAAAGGGGGGGGGGATACCCAGACAGAGGCCTTTCCAGTAGCCAAAGCCATTGTTGGCCCAGCCCTTGAGCTATGGCAGTGCCCTACCTCTTGTCCAGCTCCATCTGCCCACATGGCCTGCAAGTACATGGTACCCATGGGGTCCCTGGCAGGGTTCATAGAGCATCCCTCGGCCGAAAGCCTTGTGACTGCTTCTGTGTTCAGATGCACTGGTAGCTCAGCTGACACTGACCGCCCTCCGGACAAGGAGTCCAAGAATATGGACCATTCTGCCTGAAAGGTCTATGCGGCCTCATCCTTAGGCCTTCTTCAGGCCAGCTCGGCTGTGATCATGGCACACTTCTCTCATGCCCTCTTAGGGTCATTAGATGAAGTCCTCCCTCATCTCCCAGCAGACATGCAGACCACGGTGAAGCAAGTCTGTGACCAGGGCCGTGCTGTTGCTAAACAGCAGCTCCAGATGGCCCTGGACATTGGAGATTCCTGTGCCCGCTCCTTAGTAGCCACAGTGGCCACTGGCCAGGGCCTGGCTGAGGTTATCCTCCTTTCTGGTGATACTCAGCACAGTTAGCTGACGTGCCCTTCCTAGGCACCAACCTCTTCGGTCCAGGAGTGGCTGGTCATCTCCAGTGCATAGAGCAGTCCAGTGCCACCTTGGATGCTACCTCTGCGAAGGGTTATTCGGGCAAGAAGAAGCCTTTTTGGCACTCTTCCCCTGCGGTTAAGCAGCCCTCCTTTCAAGGAGGCCAGCAGCAACAGCAGCAGCAGCAGGCTCATGCTTGGCAACCCAGGCCCTAGCAGGGTCCTCAACAGCCCCATAAAGGAGGCCGAGGTACAGGTCCAGAAGCCTCCTCCTCCTCCTCCTCTAAGCCTGCTCAGTGACGGGTTGGGGGTTGCCACCCCTACACCCGTCACGCCAGCTCTGGGTCCTCCAGTATGGGGCCGGTGTCACAAACTCGGTCAGCCTTCTACTCCCAAAGTGCCAACTTCTGAGTGTAAGATTTGTGTACAGTGAACAGAACAAGGTAGCCCTCTTGTCTGTTTTGTGGGTTCAAGTCACCTTAGTCTCAAGCTCTGGAGGTAATTCAAACTGATTACCTCTTGTTCGCGTACCCAATTATCAGGCTCAGATAATTCTATCTTTGTGGGGCCAGATATCTTTGCCTACGGGCACCCAACCTGGTCTTTCAAATGAACCCTTAGAACTCTATGCAAGACTTTAGAGAACTCTATCCCTTTCCCAGTTTGATATACAATAAGCCCATACACAGTGTTACTTATAACCTTTAAAAGCTCCACTTAAATAAAAAGAAATGTCAAGGCACTCCAGACAGTTCCGTTGTAAAAATATCTCTTTACTTTAAAAATATCAAAACAGAACAATAATTACAGAACAAAATATATCCCAACACATACAGCCTTAAAACAAATAGGTTTAAAGTGCAAGTTTGTACAATACATATATTCAGACTGGTCTAATCTTATTGTCTTTCAGTGCTGTGATGATTCTCCCTCAGTCAGAGAATATTGTCTTGTGTGTCTCTAAAGCTTGCTCAGTTGGATAAAAGAGTTCTGAGCCGGCCTTCTGTCTGAGATCATTAAACTCCGCCTTGGTGTATTAAAAGTTATATGTTACCACACAGGATGTCCCAACAAGATTTAAAAAAAAAAAAAAATGATGAGTGACATACTCAATTTCCTCTCCTCAGATTAACTGGTCAGAACTGGTTTTTGTTCTGCCACACACACACACACAAACAGGTTCTGTGATGTCATCCCAAGCCTTCCAAAGTCGTTTGGGTCCTCCGTGGCTCAGACATCAAACCTCTTCAATGTCCATTCTGGCCTCTCTCTGACACCCCTCCCTACAAGTCCTTCCTGGCAACTATGCAAGTCAAAGGATCTCCCTGAGGGCATTATAAAGTGGATACTTTGGTTCCTGCCTTCAACGAAAATTGAACAAAGGAATTGTCTTTTAAATAGCTGCAGACTCAGACCACCTCCTGTCCTTTGAACTATCCCTGGGGGGTCTTGATGTGTCAGTTCCAGTAAGACAGCCTTTTCCTCTGCCACATTCATCATACATTCATTTCTTATATTTACAACAAAATTTATACAGGGATCAGAATCAGTGGTCCAAGTGTGACAATTCCTCCCCACCTAGACTGAATTTGGGGGATCTATCCCCTACATGGGATGAGCTTTCCAAATTAGTTCATCCCTCATACACATGGGACAACCCATCTGAGTTCTTATTCTTGGCTCTGGCCCTATGTACAATTTTCAGATCATACCCTTGCAAAGCAAGACTCCATCTGAGCAGTCTGCCATTGTTTTTCCCCATCTGCATCAACCAAACCAGGGGGTTGTGGTCAGTCTGCACCACAAAAGGCTGCCCATACAAGTATGGCTCCAATTTCTTTAGGGCCCACACCAGGGCAAGACACTCCTTTTCCACTGTGGAGTATGCTTGTTCCTTGGGGAGCAGCCTACGGTTCAGGTAGGCTATGGGGTGATCCCTCCCTTCGCTGGATGTCTGGCTTAGTACTGCCCCAATACCCACGTCTCAGGCGTCCGTCTGAACTATAAAAGTTTTGCTATAGTCCGGACTTGTCAAAACAGGAGCACTGCACAGTGCCTCCTTCAGTTTGGTAAAGGCATCCTCACAGGCTGGACCCCAGGTAATTTTCTTGGGCATCCGTTTCTTTGTCAGGTCAGATAGGGGAGCAGCCAGGGCACTGTAATTAGGTACAAACTTTCGATAGTACCCTGCTGTCCCAAGAAAACTCCTGAGCTGCTTCTGAGTTTCTGGTCTGGGCCATGCCTGTCTTGCCTCTATTTTTATCTGGTTAGGACGGAGCTGCACCCAGCCTACCACATGCCCGAGGTATGCTACTTCTCCCTTGGCCACCTGGCACTTCTCGGCTTTGACAGTGAGCCCGGCCCTCTGTATTCTGCCCAGCACTTCCCTAAGGTGTGACAGGTGTTCCTCCCAGCTGGTACTGAAGATGGCAGTGTCATCCAGGTAGGCCACGGCGTACTCCTCAGCACCATTTAACACCTGGTTCACCAACCTTTGGAAAGTGGCTGGGACGTTCTTCATTCTGAAAGGCATTACTTTGAACTCAAATAAGCCTATCGGAGTGATGAAGGCCGACCTCTCCCTAGCTCTGTCCGTCAACTCTACCTGCCAATACCCCTTTGTCAGGTCAATGGTCGTAAGGTAGGACACCCCCCCCAACTTGTCCAGGAGTTCGTCCGTCCGGGGCATCGGGTGGGCGTCTGACTTCGTGACTGCATTCAGTCCACGATAGTCTACACAGAAACAAGTTGAGCCATCTGGCTTGGATACAAGGACTACGGGTGAGGCCCAGGGACTGTGGGATCTCTGGATTACCCCTAAATCCAGCATCTCCTCCACTTCCCTCCTAATGTCCTTTTGGACAGCCTCTGACACCCGATATGCTGTCTGCTGTATGGGTGTCTGTGTTCCTGTCTCCACATCGTGTGTTGCTAGGGGGGTTAGTCCAGGCTTGGCGCTAAACCAGGGGGAAAAATCTCCTAAAACCTCCCTCACTTTCTGGATCTGGCCCGGGGTCAGCTGGGGAAACAATTTTACTGCCTCCACAGAGGACTCCCACTTACTTTCCTCCAGCAAGTCCAGAAGGGGGTCTCCTTCGTCTGTCCCCTCCCCATGACTACACACTGCGAACACCATGTCAGCCCTGTTTGCATATGGCTTCATCATGTTGACATGGTACATCCTTTCTGTCTGTCTACGGTGAGGTAACTCCACAATGTAGTTTACGTCATTTACCTTCCTAACCACTCTGTACAGTCTTGCCCGCTCAGCTTGCAGCTTGTCTTTCCGGACCGGAATAAGGACCATGACTTCCTGATCCACCATGTACGAGCGAGCTCTGGCTCTTCGGTCGTACCATACTTTTTGTTTCTGTTGGGCAGCTGCCAGGTTGCTCTGGGCTGTCCCCATAAGCTCCTTCAGCCTTTCCCTAAACCATAGGACGTAATCCACAATGGGAGTTCCCTGGGTGGCATGCTTGCCTTCCCAGTCCTCCTGGATCAAGTCTAGGGGCCCATGTACCCAGCATCCATACAAGAGTTTGAAGGGGGAAAATCCTGTCGACTCTTGGAGCACCTCCCTGTATGCGAACAAC
The DNA here is from genome assembly GCA_016271365.2 of Neoceratodus forsteri. Lineage (NCBI taxonomy): Eukaryota > Metazoa > Chordata > Ceratodontiformes > Ceratodontidae > Neoceratodus > Neoceratodus forsteri. Next base: position 166,453,851 of record JADMNL010000025.1, on the reverse strand, counting down.
AGGTGGGGAAGGTATTTCTCCCAGTACCTCCCATGCTGTTCAGTAAACGCCCGGAGCATTGACTTTAGGGTATCATTGAAGCATTCCACAAGCCCGTTGGCTTGTGGGTGATATGGTGTCGTGCATCTAAGCACCACCCCACACTTCTTCCATAAACATTTCATCAGGTCCGATATGAAGGAACCCCCTCGATTGGTGATTACCTCCTGCGGAAACCCAACACGGAGAAAATCCCAAGCAAGGCATCTGCCACATTGCCTGTCCTCATAGAGGATAGAGCGACTGCCTCTGGGTACCGGGTGGCATAATCCACCACAGTCAGGATGAACCTTTTCCCTGAGGAGCTGGGGGTATTCAAAGGCCCCACAATATCTATTCCCACCCTCTGGAATGACTCCTCCACTATGGGCAAGGGGATCAGGGCAGCTTGGGTTTTCTTGCCCGCCTTCCCTATTTCTTGGCACCGGTGACAAGACCTGCAATACTCCTTCATCTACTGGGTGAGGTTAGGCCAGTAGAAATTCTGGGCCAACCGCTGTGTTGTACGTGCGATTCCCAGATGACCAGACAAGGGAATATCATGGGCAACCTTGAGCAACTGCTCACGATATCCCTGGGGAATGACAAGCTGCCTGCCTAGCATCCCCCCATCTGTGTGTACTGCCTATGTATACATAAGTCCATTTTCCCAATAAACCTTATGTCTGCCATTACCTCCCTGTGCACCGTCCAAGTCTGCCCAAGCCCTCAGCTTCTCTAAACTAGGGTCACTTCTCTGAGCAGCTGCGAACCCCTCACACCTTCCCAAGACATGGGACAGGTCCCCTTCAGTTGCTAAACTAGGGTCCCTAGCACTAGCGTCAGGGCCCTCAGGATCACTGTCAATCCCAACTCTCTGACAAGAGGTCACCCTTCCCTCTTCGGAGTAACCCTCTGTAGCTATGTGGTTACTTGCTACTGGGGAAATTTCTACCCCCTTTTTATCAGTCTGCCCCTCTGGAGACACAGGCTGGGGAACCAGCCTCTCAGTATCTTCCCCAATGGCTTCTGGGGGGCTCAGAGAACTACAGTTTTCCCTGGCTGCTTGACTACAGGTAACTGCGCATACCATCCCCTGCTGGAGATTGTTACCCAGGATCACATCCACTGCTGATGTGTTAGCTACAGCCACCTGTTGCACAGTTCCCCCTGTTTCACCCCAGTCAAGGAGAACACTGGCCAGTGGCAAGGTTTTCTCTTCACCAGTAAACCCTTGTACAGTCACGTATATATTGGGTATAAGCTGACCAGGCTGTAGCAGATGCCCTTTTACCAATGTCAGGGATGCCCCTGTGTCTCTTAACCCCTGCATCTGTACGCCATTTACCATGACTGGGTGCATGTGTTCCCTCATGTTCACTGGTATGCTTCCAGGGACACACAAACAACCCACTTCCTTTCTGGTACCACTTTGCGTATTATTGCTTGCCCTTCTTGGACACTGTCTGGCAATGTGCCCAGTTTCTTTACATAACCAACAAACATTTCTTACTTCAGAGAAACCTTTTCTTTGAAACCTGGGGCTAACTGGTTTCGGTGGAGGCAGTGAGGGTTTTAGCTGCCCTGAAGGTGCGCTTTTCCCTTTCTGCGCTGCCACACTTGCCCCATTCGCTCTCAGAGCAGGTCTGCTCTTGACATAGCGGTCCGAGAGTTCAGCAGCCTCTTGCACTGTTTTTGGATCTCGGTCGTCTAGCCAGGTTTTTAACTCTGCTGGGCATGCCCAATTGAACTGTTCTAATAAAATCACATTTTCAATTTTATCAACAGTGTTTGCCTCAATTCCTTCCCACCAACGTTTTAAAAACTGTCGTTGTTTCGTGGCTAGCTCCTCGTAGCTCATATCAGGGCTTCTCCTGAGCTTACGGAATTTAGCTCTGTATGATTCAGCAGTTAAGTCAAACTTTTTTAACAGTACAACTTTTAACTTGCTGTAATCATTGCTATCTTCATTGTCTGTTTGACCCAATGCATCCTGAGCTTTTCTGGTAAGTAGCGGGGATAGCTGGAAGCTCCAGGACTCTCTAGGAATTTTAGCCTGAATACAAACTTTTTCAAAAGAATTTAAAAAGGCATCCATGTCCTCCACGTCCTTAAACTCTGCTATTAATTTGGAGTTCAATTTGTAACCCAGTCCTGCAGTCCCAGTTAAACCCAAGCCACTTACCTGCCCTGGTGCCGCTGGCTGGAATCGTAGCTTCTCCAGTTTTCGTTGCCATTGGCGCTCCTCTGCGCCTCTGCGTTCTTGCTCTCTCTTTTCTCTGCCTCTCGCTGGCGCTCACGTTCCTCACCATCCACCTCCCTCTGTTGTCGCTCTGCCTCATGATCTGCCTCTCGCTGTTCCCTTTCTCTTCTCTCCTGGGACTCCAGCTCCATCCTGCACAACTCAAGTTGCAACCTGAGAACTTCCAGATTCAGGATACTGGTGACTTGTCCCTGCTGCTGTGGCCCTTCACTGACAGTGGCCCTGCTGTCCGCCTCAGTGGCTCGGGTCCCCTCACTGGCCACTAGTTCTGTCGCACTCGAGGTCTGGTCCCTTTCAGTCACGGTTGGTGACTCGCTGCCCTGGGTATCTGCTACCATCAGGGCCTCTATGAGGTTCTGCTTACTGGCTTTCACCCAAAACGGGACTCCCCTGTCCCCGCACAACTGCTTTAAGAAATCTACAATGTGCTTGCTGTAGTCAGAAGCCATTTTCTTCTTCTCTTACTACTAATACTATACTGACTGGCACTTCAGAAAAAAAATAAAATGGGTGGGAACGTAACTGTAAGTCAAGGGATATAGTTCTGTTTCCTTTTGAAATAAAACACTGCCTTTCTTTTTTCCAAGTGAGCTGAACGGTTTCAAGCTAACACACTGAACAATGAAGCTTATACCACCAAACTTTTTATGCCACCTCTGCCAACCAATCAGTCACAGACTCGCTCAGCCGGTCAGCCCTCTACTCCCAAAGTGCCAACCTCTGAGCATAAGATTTGTGTACAGTGAACAAAACAAGGTAGCCCTCTTGTCTGTTTTGTGGGTTCAAGTCACCTTAATCTCAAGCTCTGGAGGGATTCAAACTGATAACCTATTGTTAGTGTACCCAATTATCAGGCTCAGATAATTCTGTCTTCGGGGGGACCAGATATCTTTGCCTACGGGCACCCAACCAGGTCTTTCAAATGAACCCTTAGAACTCTATGCAAGACTTCAGAGAACTCTGTCACTTTCCCAGTTTGGTATACAGTAAGCCCATACACAGTGTTACTTATAACCTTTAAAAGCTCCACTTAAATAAAAAGAAATGTCAAGGCACTCCAGACAGTTCTGTGGTAAAAATATCTCTTCACTTTAAAAATATCAAAACAGAACAATAATTACAGAACAAAATATACCCCAACACATACAGCCTTAAAACAAGTAGGTTTAAAGTGCAAGTTTCTACAATACATACATTCAGACTGGTCTAATCTTACTCTCTTTCAGTGTTGTGATGATTCTCCCCTCAGTCAGATAATGTTGTCTTGTGTGTCTCTGAGGCTTGCTTAGTTGGATAAAAGAGTTCTGAGCCGGCCTCCTCTCTCAGATCATTAAACTCCGCCTTGGTGTATTAAAAGTTATATGTTACCCAACAGGATGTCCCAACAAGATTTAAAAAAAAAGATATCTGGTGACGTCACCAACAGCATGGCAGCCTAACCGCAGAGCTCTAACCTCTCCTTAGCAGAAGAAAACTCTCCACACAGTTTCTAGCAAGTAGCTTTGAACAAATAATGCATAAATCGCACAGTGGAGCTACCGCGGTGAAGAAGACCTGAACGAAAAACTGAAAACTAAAAAATAATCATCCTGTTTTGAGCCTGAAAAGTTCAGCCAGTGAAGGATCGCCGACAAGCATGGCAGAGGGAGACACAGAATCGGAGATGGAAACCCTATCTCATTCAAGGTTTGAAACTCTGCTCTCAGAAATTAAGCAATTCAGAAATTAAACTAAACAAGAAGTCAACAAGTTACATATAGATCTTAAGGTAGAGGCAAGGGTATCTACAGCAGAAAATCGTATCTCAACGGCAGAAGAAGATTTAGTACACATCTCGAGGGCAATTGAAATCCTGGCCCAACAACAAGAGCTCACGTATGCCAAATGCTTAGATCTGGAGGCCCGTGCACGTCGGGACAGTTTAAGAATCTATGGCCTACCTGAAACAAGTGTGAAACAGGAGATATGGCTGATTTTTGGGGGGATCTCCTGCGCCACACACTCGATCTACCTCAGGTCTTTTCATTCAAAATCGAGAGGGCACACTGTGCTCTTGTGCCTAGGCCTACATCAAACTCTGCTAGGCTCAGATCAATTGTGGCCAAATTTTCCAGCTACCGCGACAAGGAAGTAATATTGCAGACGGCGTGGAGACGGGGAAAATATAGAGTACAACGGTGCAAGATTATTTTTTGATCAGGATTACCCCCCTCCTATTCAACAACAACGCTTAGCATATGCACCTCTCCGCCGTAAACTGAAAGAATTGGGCATTAAATTCCAGACACCATATCCCTCACGATTGAGAGTTCATTGGGACACAGGCATTGAGATATACCATACATGCGAAGAAGCTCTACAAGCCATGGGGAAAAAAGGGTATGAAGTTGCATTACCAGCCTTTCGTGCAGACCAGACTTCTAAACTCCAGAGTACATGGCGCTCGGCAGCACTCCAGAATACCAGAAGATCGGGAAAGAAATTGGCAAATACTACTCTGCAGGATATTAAATCTATGTTGCACAAGCTTACCCTTCACCAGAGCATGGATAAGATGGCAGATGAACAGGAGAACGATACCTGAATGAAAACAGGATCATTTCGAACTTTAAAGTAGATATAATCCTCTCCCTCGATTTGGAGGACTGTTCCTGCGGAAACCCTTATCATCTTTATTGTGAACTATCACTAACATACAAGTTAAAAGCTGAATTCTGGGAATATTGTCAACTTTAAACAGTGATAACTACTTTATACTTTTTTTAATTTTTGTTTTGAGAGATGAGCAGAGGGGGGAGGAGGAGGAGGATGTGGAGAAAAAGGCGCCACAACGTCTCGAGGGTTGATCTTGCGTCTGCCCTTAATATTTTTCTGTTTACTGCTGCGGCACAGACTTGAACTTGTTATGATGGTGGACCGTTTGCACTTATATGCAGCAAAACTGTGGGGGCTTAGTGAAAGAGTTGTGATATAGACATTTTGACTCTCCTGCTTGTTATTAATTTTGTTTATCATTTCTGGCTCTGACACCTAGGAGAGCATGGCTGAACACCAGTGTTATGGATTAACATCACCCTCTGTATTTGCGAATAAGCATATGCAGGACTTTTCACTGTTGGGTCACTAGAGGGGGCAGTTTGAGCAGGATACAAATAATAAGTTCGGGTTTTATGGTTTAAGCAGTATACAACTGCGGGGGTAATTGCTCCATTTTTTTCCTCCCCCTTTTTTTTTTAGGAGACGCAGCTATGAAGCGATGCAGCCATGTTTGAAGTTGTCTGGCTTCATAGCTGCAACACTAATACATCTCTCCTTAGTTGTTTACAAAAGGAGCACTTTCAAAATGCAGTATACAGGAGGCGTGCCACCAGTGACGAAAGGCCACTCCATCTGGTCAAGACCCATGTATTTAAGGGTCAAGGAGGAACGAGCCATTGATTTGGCCCTCTCTCCTCCTCCCCCCAGATACTCGTTTGTTTTGGGGAATAGGGAACATGATAGGATGTTCCCCTACTTTGGGGGTCACCTTGCACATAGTTTATTACCTGGAACGAGGTATGCCCTGTTAGCGCCCACCCAGGGAAAGTTGGTTTCTATATGTTATAGATGTTGTGGTTTTGTTTGGTCATATTTTTTCACTTGCATTATGAAACATACATGGCATTGCATCCTGTGGCAACACTGGGAAGAATATAGATCTCTGAACTATAATTAGAATATATGGAACAAAAGGGGAAAGAGAAGGGCTAAATATCAAAGAAATTTTGGAAGAGGAGTGGGATTAGGCAGGTTTCGAGTAATACCAGATGAATATACCCCCCCATTAGCTTAGATGGCTGAGAAGATGAATATAAAAATTATTTCCCATAGTATTAATCGGCTAAATAATCCGGTAAAGAGACATAAAATCATGTCAGCCATTAAGAGGCAAAAGCCATCTTTCGTTCTATTGCAGGAAACCCATCTGGCAAGGGCAGAGCACCAGAAACTAGGGAAATTAGGATTTAGCCAAGTACTTTCCGCATCCTATGGGAAGGGGAAGAGAAGGGGAACAGCGATTTTGGTTGCACCAGGGGCACAGTTCCAATCAATATCAACATATGCAGATCCTGAGGGCCGATTGGCAGTGCTGACTGGTAATCTGGAAGGTTCACCTATCACCTTGGCATCGCTATATCTCCCACTAAGATCCACAAAAGAGGTTGTTTGGTCCCTATTGCAAAAAATTACTGAACTTCATATGGGGTGTTAATTCTGGGGGGAGACTGTAACCAAATATGGGAACATCTTGATACGCCCAGAACTGTGACATTTAGGTAAAACCCAGCCAGTAAAGCGATTAGGGAACATTTGAAAAGGGCCTTTTGGGTAGATGCATGGAGAATGCAAAATCCAGGTAAAAGGGAGTATACACATTATTCTTATCCCCATGGCTCCTGTGCATGAATTGATTATTTTTTTTATATCTGGAGAGCGTCAGGGTCAGGTAGTGGAATGTCAGCAGTTGCCATCAGCCCTTTCTGATCACTCTCAACTGCTCTTGAAAGTGAATTGGAATATGGCTAGGGGACAAATTCTTTGGAAATCTAATAATTTTTTTCTTGAACCTGGAGGAGTTCATAACCATGGCCAAAACATGAATAGCACAAATAATACAGGAAAATGACTCACCAGACATTTCCAGAACCACTTTATGGGACACCATAAAGACAGTCTTTAGAGGGGATTGTATCACGTATGCGACCTGCTTTAAACGCCAGCAAACTCAGCAGCTGGATAGCCTCCAGAAACAGTTGCAGGATTTACAGAGCCAGCATGCCAGCGGAGATGCCTCTGTGCAGGCTAATCTCCAGGCAACCAGACAACAGATTCAAAAATTGCTGGAGATTAAGACAGGGTAGGCGTTGCAGTGTCTACGTCAGAGGTATTATGAAAATGGACCTAGGGCAACTCGTTTGCTAGCACATTGGCTGAGACAAATAACATCTCAGACTACCATTACCCAAATTTGGGACCACAAAACTGGTCGACTGATTAGATCCCTGGAAAATATATTAACTAGTTTTCGAGAGTTCTATCAGACCCTCTACACCTCGGAACACACCCCTAATGCCTCGCAAATAGAGGCATACCTGGTGAAACTTAAACTTCCAAAGCTGTCACAGGGCTTAAGGGATTTCATAGATGTTCCCATTACTTCATCTGAATTAGATACCACAATTAAAAAATTAAAAACAAACAAGTCTCCAGGTCCGGATGGATACACTTTGGAATTTTATAGATTTTTAAAAAAATAACTTAAACCCTCTTTATTAGAGGCATGTGTAACAGCACAATCGGGAGAAACATTTCCGGATACCTGGAATTATGCGGTAATTTCAAGGATACCTAAACCAGGCAGGGACATCACATGTTGTAAATCCTTTTGTCCTATATCTGTCCTTAATGTTGATTATAAATTACATGCATCAATATTGGGAAAACGATTGGAGATGGTGCTTCCTGACTTAATCGATCGCGACCAAACAGGTATTGTCCCAGGTAGGCAAACACAAGACAATATTAAGAGAACGCTGCATATATTACACCATGCTGCCCGGTCGAGGTCTCTCTTTTTGCTTTTAAGCTTGGATGCGGAGAAGGCCTTCGACCGGGTAGCATGGGAATTTCTAGGTTTGACCCTGAATGGATTTGGCTTCTCGGAATCTTTTACTAAAATTATAAATAATATATATTCCAGACCCAAAGCATATGTTAAAATAAACGGGAGAATATCACCACCAGTATCTCTAAAACGTGGCACCAGGCAGGGATGTCCCATCTCCCCTCTTCTTTTTGCTTTATATCTTGAGCCTCTGGCTCAGGCAATAAGACAATCCGAAACAATACAGGGCTGGGAGGGGGGTGGAGAGGTGTACAAACTAGACTTATATGTGGATGACCTGCTAATTTACCTCAAAAACCCAGAATAGTCTCTAACATCTTTATGGGCTTGTTTAACAGAGTTTGGCTGCATGTCAGGATATCAAATAAATAAAGCTAAGACTGAGGTTGTACAACTTCAGTATGAACCTTCTGAGAGGATCAGGCAGACCTTCCCCTTTAGATGGGATTTATCTCATATAAAATACTTAGGGGTTCATTTAAGCTCTCGATCTGACCAACTTTACTCCCTTAATTTTACCCCCGATACTAGCTAAAATTAAGCTGGAATTGGATAGATGGGCACCGGTTCCTATTCCCTTAACACAGAGAGTGGAAGCAGTTAAGATGATACTTCTTCCAAAGTTTGTATATCTGGTACAAACTATCCCCTTATCTCTTCCAGATTTATATTTCAATTTACTCAACAGGGGAATTTCCTGGTTTTTATGGGGCAAGCAGAAACCAAGAGTCCGTCTCTCGGCCCTTCAGATTCCAAAGAAGGAGGGTGGTTTACCCCTACCCAATTTCAAATTATATCATTATGCTGCTCAGCTACGCACCCTTTTATTGGTTAGACTCTTCATATCAGGGTAAATGGAATATTTTGGAACTAAAAGCGGAAACCCTTACAAATTTAAACAAAACTCTCCTTGGGCAGACGATAAAGCCGTCTTCACACTGGGAAGGAAACCCCTATACAGTATCCACTTTGATCATGTGGTTTAGAATTCTTACGGATAAAGGGGCAAAGGGTTGGAGGCATCTCCTCTGGTCTATTCCGTATATGGATTCATTCACCCCTACAGGATGGGACTCAGGTTTTAGGAATTGGGAGGGAAAAAACCTGCACTTGATATGGCATTTCCTTGAAGGGAACGAAATAAAATAATTTCAAACATTGGATACTTTCAAGTTAGAAATCTTATCAAATCTATTCAAGCCCAATTAAAAGACAGAGGCCCAGATATTCAAAAGGTTAGCCATCTTAACAGGAGTTCTTGCTTATCTAAGTCAAAATCGCCATTCTGCGATATTCAGCAGGAGGCAGTTACGCCACTGGCAACAGGTTGCGCAAAGAGAGCAATGCAAATGAATGCATGCTCAACAGGAGGGGGAGGATCCATGCATAACCTGCGCAACCCGATATTCAGTCGGGTTGCGCAGAGTTGTGCATGCGCAACCCCCAACCTGCGCCCGCACAACCTTGAGCCAAAAAAAAAAGGCTTAAGTTGAGGGCCACCCACAGGTGAGCTGCTGCATTGCAGGGCGCAACACAGCAGCTGCCATCCCTGGCTGGCCCCCAACTCGGTCCCTGTGCCCCCCCACCAGCCCGATCGCGGGCAGTACAGGTACATGAACCCCCCACACACATCTCCCACAGCCCGATCGCGGGCAGAACACGTACATGTCCCCCACACATCTCCCACAGCCCGATCGCGGGCAGATACAGTAACATGAACCCCCCCACACATCTCCCACAGCCCGATCGCGGGCATCACAGTACATGAACCCCCACATCTCCCACAGCCCGATCACGGGCAGAACACGTACATGTCCCCCCACACACATCCCACAGCCCGATCGGGCAGAACCTGTATGAACCCCCAGTGCCCGATCGCGGGCAGAATGTAACCCTCCCCCAACCCGAATAACTCCCTGGTGGTCCAGTGGACCGTAAAGCCCGATCGCGGGCAGAATGTCAACACAACCCCCAAACATCTCCCTGGTGTTCTAGTGTCCCCCACCCACCCACCACGAAGCCCTCCACCCTCTCCCCGCAGCCGGCGGGCGACAGCATCCACACCGCTTCCGCCTCGACTGACTGTCAGCGTCAGTTCGCCTGGTGCGAGCTACAGCTAATGGGCGTAGTTATATCAGACATGACAGTCCAGATTTGTGAATGATCATTCACAGATCTGACTGTCATGTACGGTATGGGCTGCACACCATTGGCTGTAGCTCTGCACCAATGGGCGGCAGCCCCACCGGACAGTCAGGCAGCGGGCGGCAGGCGGTGGATGCTGTCGCTCGCCGCGGGGAGCGGGTGGAGGGGCTTCGTGGGTGGGGGGGACACTAGACACCAGGGAGATGTTTGGGGGTTGTGTTGTGACATTCTGCCCGCGATCGGGCTTTACGGTCCACTGGACCACCAGGGAGTTATTCGGTTGGGGAGGGTTACATTCTGCCCGCGATCGGGCACTGGGGTCATATAGGTTCTGCCCGCGATCGGGCTGTGGGAGATGTGGGGGACATGTACGGTTCTGCCCGCGATCGGGCTGTGGGAGATGTGTGGGGGACATGACGTGTTCTGCCCGCGATCGGGCTGTGGGAGATGTGTGGGGGTCATGTAACTGTGATGCCCGCGATCGGTTGCATTGTGCTCGGTCCTCGACGGCGCTGCTCTGGCAGGGTGGCCAGGAGCAAGTCTCGGGATCGGGCGCACTACATGCAAATGGCATGCAAATGGGGCATAATAGATGCAAATGGCCCCCGCGCTTGCATAAATTATGGCCCCATTTGCATGTCACCTTTGAATATCGGAAATTTGAGCATGGCGCAATGGTACTTGGCGCCACCGCAAGTTTAATGCTCAACTCTGGCAACTTGCGGTAGCGTTCTGAGACTGGCGCTTACGCGCAGCAGTCAGAGCCGGGTGATATTCAAAGCGAGTTGCTGGGCAGCGCAACTCCTTTGAATATCACCCCGGCCACACCCCTGCGCAACTATTTTGAGCAGCGCAGGGGCTTGCGCCTCAGACTGGCGCAGTTTGAATATCTGGGCCAGAATTCCTTCTCCCCCAGTAATTGCTAATCTTTTTAGATTGGCGGTGGAAAGGAAACCTCCTACAACTCATATTATTTCTGTTCTTTATAAAGCCCTGCAGTCATGGAAAGGAGACTCCACTCTCTCTGTGAGGAGGGCATGGGAAAAAGATCTGGATACTCAGATTTCAGATGAGTTATGGACCCTGGCTTTGTCCAAGATACATTGGGGTTTATCTTCTGTAAGGTGGCTGGAATTCTCATGGAAAATCTTCATCAGATTTTTCCAAACTCCAGATATACAAAGTAAATACCAAAGGGAAGCAACCTCAACCTGTTGGAGGAACTGTGGACATACCCCAGCTGCATTCGCCCATATAATATGGGGTTACCCAATCCTAGCCCCTCTCTTTGAGGAGCTACAACAGGCATTACAGGCTATTATAGATGTTGATCTACTCCTAACACCTTGCCTTTATTTCTTTCTGGACTTACCAAAAAAATATAGAGATGCCCTTACAAGTAAGTTTTTGAGAACAGCCTGTTTGGCTGCACTAAAAGCCATAACAAAGAACTGGCTTTCTCAACAGGCCCCTACTCTTTTGATATGGCATAATATCATGATAAATATTTATAGAATGGAAGCTTTAACAGCTAAGCTTAATAAAAGGACCACTCAATGTGAAATCCTTTGGAGAAGGTGGGTCTTATTTATGGATAAAGAGAAACCAGATTTTATTCCTTGATTGGGCATACAGAGGCCAATGTCATGAACACCTTACATGATATTACCCCTTGTTGAATTGAGTAGATCACCATCTAGAATTAAGTACCTGGCTGTACCACCCTTTGTTTGAAGTGAGGAAAGATATGAGATAACAGAAACTTCATAATGGAATCCAGAGGTACTCCAAACAGGAAATATGCTTGTAAAATGTAATTCTTCTGGGCAATAGTGTATCTCCTACTGATGATATTTTTCCTGTTTTTTACAATACTTATAAGTTATTTATTTATTAACCAGCCAATTGGACATCAGCTTGTGAAATAAGTGATACCTGTATTTATGCTCTCTACCTCTGTGTATGTATGTATGTCTTGTCTATGTGTAATGCAAAAAAAATATAAAAGAAAATTTAAAAAAAAAAGATAAAAAAAAAATAAGTGACATACCCAATTTCCTCTCCTCAGGGTAACTGTTCAGAACTGTTTTTATTCTGCCACACGCGAACACACACACACACATATAAACAGGCTCTGTGATGTCCTCCCAAGGCTTCCTGGGAATGTGTATTTGACCTTCCAAAGTCGTCTGGGTCCTCCCTGGCTCAGGCATCAAACCTCTTCAATGTCCATTCTGGCCTCTCTCCGATACCCCTCCCCACAAGTCCTTCCTGGCAACTATGCAGGTCAAAGGATCTCCCTGAGGGCATTATAAAGTGGATACTTTGGTTCCTGCCTTCAAAGAAAATTGAACAAAGGAATTGCCTTTTAATTAGCTGCAGACTCAAACCACCTGCTGTCCTTTGAACTATCCCTGGGGGTCTTGATGTGTCAGTTCCAGTAAGACAGCCTTTTCCTCTGCCCCAGTCATCATACATCAATTTCTCATATTGACAGCAAAATTTATACAGGGATCGGAATCAGTGGTCCAAGTGTGACAGCCAGCTCCGCCTGGTCTGGTATCACTTCGGACAGGTGGGTTCTGGAAGTGGTCAGTCAGGGACTGCCTCTGGAATTCGAGCAGTACCCTCCCAGCCGAGACCGCACCCCTCGGGAGGAAAGGATCTCAGCTTGCACTCAGTTGGCCCTTCGGGACGACATTGCTCAGCTCCTCTACAAGGAGTCGGTAGCTCCAGAGCTGGATCCTCCTACAGACCCAGGCTTCGTATCCAGGCACTTCTTGGTGCCCAAGCGGACGGGGGGTTAGCGCCCCATCCTAGATCTCCATGACCTGAATCAATATCTCAGGTCTTGAACCTTCCGGATGGTAACTCTGAACCAGATCATGCCATCCCTGGAGCAAAACATGTGGTTCTGTTCACTGGATCTACAGGACACGTTCTTTCACGTCCCAATCCGTCCGTCCCACCAGCGGTTCCTCCGCTTCAGGGTCAAGCGGACCCTGTATGAGTTCCAAGCCATGCTGTTCGGCCTGTCATCGGCCCCACGGGTCTTCACCAAGTGCATTGCAGTGGTTGTAGCCCATCTTCGGTGTCCAGGAGTTCGTATATACCTTTATCTCGATGACTGGCTCTTGGCAGGTTCCTCCCTTCAGGAGGTGGAGAGGTCCAGGGATCTGGCCCTCCGAACCTGCTCCCAACTCTGCCTCCTTATCAACAAGGCCAAGTTGGAACTCGTGCCCTCTCAGGTGATGGGCTTCATCGGGGCAGAGCTCGACTCTCGTCAAGCCAGAGCTTGGCTCCCGGCGGACAGGGCGGATGTTCTTTCCTCCTTTGCCCAATCATTTCTAGTTGGGCACTTGCGCCCTGCCTGGGCTTTCTGCGCCTTCTGGGTTACATGGTGGTGTGCACCTCTGTGGTCCGTTGAGCCAGGTGGCACATGCGCCTCTTTCAGTGGGAGCTGGCTGCCCAGTGGACTCAGCTCCAGGGTCATTTTGACCAGCTGATAACTGTAACCCAGAAGATATGGGACGCTCTCCAATGGTGGACCACCCCAGAACGGTTGCAGGAAGGGATCCCGTTTGTCCGCCCAGAGCCGACTGTCATCCTGATGACTGATACCTCCCTCATGGGCTGGGGAGCCCACATGGGGGACAACAGGGCCCACGGGTTCTAGACCCCCGAGGAGTCCCGATGCCACATCAACCTATTAGAGCTCAGAGCAGTCAGACTGGCACTGTCAGCTGGCTTCCTCAGCCCAGGTCAAGTGGAAACTGGACAATGCCACGACCATGTACTACCTCAACAAACAGGATGGCACGCACTCCCATCTGCTATGCAAGGAGGCGCTCCGAATCTGGAACCTCGTCAGCCAGTTGGAGGTGGATCGCCTAGCCTTCCATGTGGCAGGAGTCTCGAACCAGCTGGCGGATGCTTTCAGCCGCTTAGGCCAGACATCCCACGAGTGGTCTCTCCATCCAGAGGTAGCTTACAGTCTGTTCTCCTGTTGGGGTAAGTCGTTGGTGGACCTGTTTGCCTCCAGGGAGAACACTAAGCTGAGTCTGTACCATGCCCACCCCCCTCAGCAGGGCTCGCTGCAGGGGGATGCCTTCTCGAGGCCGTGGACCCCAGGCCTCCTTTATGCCTTCCCTCCATTTCCCTTGATCCACAAGGTGTTACTCAAGGTGTGGAGGGACAAGGCGAAGGTGATCCTGGTAGCCCCAGATTGGCCCCGCCATTTCTGGTATCCAGATCTCCTCAGCCTCAGCTGCAGGGCCCCGGAGCGGCTTTGTACACGCCCGGACCTGATATCATTGAACCAGGGGAAGGTATTCCATCCGGACCTTCAATCCCTGCACCTCACAGCCTGGTACCTGAGCGGCTAGAGTTCCAGGCTCTGGGTCTTTCCGAGGATGTCTACACTTTGGTGGAGGCATCTCATAAGGAATCGACCAGGACGTGTTATGCCTTCAGATTGAAAAGGTTTTCCATTTGGTGTCAGGGTAAGAGTCTGGACCCCTTATCCTGCTCTGTGGCTAACATTTTAGACTACCTTTGGTCTCTCTTCAAAGGGGGTCTACGGTCATCGACCCTTCGGGTGCACCTGGCAGCCATTTCTGCTTACCAGGTGCGAGTCGGTCAGCTGACAGTGGCGCAGGAGACAGTGGTCTGGTGTTTTTTCAAAAGCCTGGATCACATATCCCCTCCAGTGCGTGAACCTCCACTTCCGTGGGCTCTCTTGCTGGTTTTGGCAAAGCTCATGGGCAAGCCATTCGAACCCATACACAAGTGTGAGCTCACACACTTGTGGAAGACGGCCTTCCTGGTGGCTATCATGTCAGCCAGAAGGACAGGGGAGCTCCAGGTGCTTTTGGTGGACTCCCCTTATTTGTTCTTCCACAGGGACAAGTTGTCCCGCGCCCCACCCGAAATTCCTTACAGAGGTGGTTTCAGAGTTTCATCTTAACCAGGTGTTGACTCTGCTGGTATACTACCCTAACTACACCTCAGACACCGAGTACAGGCTCCATACTCTGGACCTGAGACTTGCGCTCTCCTATTATAAGGCGCGGATGGCGGAAATTCGTGGAGAGGTTCACCAGCTGTTTGTCACCTACGCTGAAGCCACTTCTGGCAGTCCTGCAGCTAAACAGACCATTGTGAGATGGATTACATCATGCATAGGTCTGTGCTATGAGTTGGCGGGCAAGGAACCTCCCAAAGGGATAAGAGCTCATTCTACTCACCATATGGCTGCATCGGTGGCTGCTTCCAGGAGATCTGTCGGGCTGCTACCTGGAAGTCAGCAAACACCTTCATTACTCACTGCCACATCGACCTTGAGTCACGCCGGGATGCTGGTTTTGGGGCCTCGGTTCTCCAATCTGTGTTTCCTAAATAGGGGATATGCACCTTGCCTCCCTCCTCCCGGAGAACTGCTTGGAGTCTGCCAGAGAGTGTGGATGAACAACATATCCACGCTCTTAGAAAAAGAGGTTACTCACCTGTAACGGTAGTTCTAGGAGTGGTATATGTTGTTCATCCACATGCACACACCCGGTCTTCCCGGCTTTAGGTGCACCATCTTGCTTCCAGCAGGCTAAGATCTGACATCATGGGGAAGATCCGAGGTATTTACCACCCGAGTGGGTGGGAGGAGCCAGCTTGAAGACTTTCCGGTGAGATTTAAAGGGGAAAGGGACATGCCAGAGAGTGTGGATGAACAACATATACCACTCCTAGAACGATCATTACAGGTGAGTAACCTGTTTTTTCAGTTCACCCTCCTTAGCAGAAGAGAAACTGCTGGAGGCATAGGTTCAAAACCCTGCTACTGCTAAGGGCTGTAGAACTTGTTCCAACCCCCTAAGAGGAAGGTGTTTTTATTCCAGGTACTTTCTCACCATAAAGAAAAGTGGGGAGTGGAGGCCTATATTAGATCTCAGAGCTCTAAACAAGCATCTGAAGAAGCCAAAATTCAAAATGGTAACTTTGGCATTGATTCTGCCAACACTCCAAAAAGGAGATTGGTTGGCATCACTGGAGTTGAAAGACGCCTATTTCCACATCCCCATAAGGGGGTCCTACAGAAAATATCTTGGGTTCAGACTCCCTTCAAGCCATTACCAGTTTTCAACCCTGCCTTTTGGCTTTTCTTCAGCCCCAAGGATGTTAACAAAGTGCCTGTCAGCAGTCGTGGCACACCTTCGAAGGCGGGGAGTTAAAGTATTCCCATATCTAGACGACTGGCTGGTGGTAGGGAAATCACCAGACCAAGTTAAACAATATCTAAAGATCACCCAAGGGCTCCTGGAGTCTTTGGGGTTCCTAATCAATCACAAAAAATCAGTCCTCATTCCTGCACAAATCCTGCAGTTCATAGGGGCAGAGATCAGTACCCTGCAAGGCAGGGCCGACCTGCCTCTGGATAGGGTCAGAAATCTCCAGCTGATCACAAATTCATTCAGCTTGTACAAACAAAAAACTGCAAGGCAGTTTCTGCAGCTACTGGGCCATATGGCTGCAGCCACAGGCACAGTGTTGGGCTTCAGGTTCCAAATGAGAGACATCCAGTTCCACCTCTGGGCTCACTGAAGTCAAAGAAAGGAGACCCTCTCTCAAAGCCCATCCCAGTAACAAGGACTTTGCTACAAGCACTCCAGTGGTGGAAGGAGGAACCCAACCTAAGGGAGGGGGGTCCTTTTCAGAGTGAGTCTCCCTCAGTTGTTCTCACAACGGAAGCATCCCTCCTGGGTTGGGGTGCCCATCTAGGGGATCACACGACCCAGGGCACCTGGTCAGCTGCAAAGTCCCTTCAGCACATAAATTTACTAGAATGCAGAGCTGTGTTTCTGGCTGTAAAAGCTTTTTCAGCATTGGTACAAAGGAAGGTGATACAAGTCAGAACAGACAACACCACCACAGTGTACTACATAAACAAGCAGGGAGTCACCAGGTCAGGCCTTCTCTGTACAGAAGCCATGAAAATCTGGACCTTGGCTTACTCTTTGGGAGTATCCCTGCAGGCAATCCATCTGCCAGGAAAGGACAAAACCCTGGCAGGTGCCTTAAGTCGAATCAACCAGGCCCATCACGAATGGACCTTGAACAGGCACGTGGTGCAAGTGATCTTCAGGAGGTGGGACACTCCAGAGATAGACTTGTTCGCATCCCACCAGAACCACCACCTGCCACAGTATTGCTGCAGCCTACCAGATCAGGGTACACTACCTCTGGATGCCCTTGCTCTGAATTGGTCAGGGAGGCACCTGTATGCCTTTCCTCCCTTTCCCCTGGTATTCAGGGTATTGCTCAAGCTCAGATCCCACTCAGCATCTCTAATCTTGATCGCTCCAGACTGGCCCAGGCAGCCATGGTACTCTCTTCTGCTATCCATGTCTGTAGCCAAACCAATACACCTCCCTCGGAGGCACAATCTGTTAACCTCCAGCTAGGGAACCCTGCTGTACCTGAAGCTCAGGTCTCTTAATCTCAAAGCATGGCTCTTGAGGACCTAGAATATGCTAATTTACACCTTTCTGAAGCAGTGTGAGACATTCTGAGAGGGTACAGGAAATCCTCCACTAAAAAAACGTATTCTTCAAAATGGAAAAGGTTTTCAATCTGGTGTTCAACTAGAGACATGGTGCCAGTACAGGCTGGGGTATCAACTGTTCTTGTCTACCTCTCTCATTTACATTCCCTGGGACTACAGCCCAGCTCCTTGAAGGTTCACCTGGCCGCAGTGTCTGCTTACATTTCTGCAGGAGCAAAGGTAACAATAGCCTCAGAACCTATCTTTAGGAGGTTCTTTAAGGGTCTGGCCCATTTGCATCCCCCTCACAGGGAACCGATGCCAGCATGGGACCTCATTGTGTGCATAGCTAAGGTCATGGGGCCTTATTTTGAGCCCATGTCTTCAGCTCACCTAAAATATGTCACGTGGAAAATGGTTTCCCTAGTGGCACTGACTTCTGCAAGAAGAATCCGTGAGCTTCAAGCTCCTGCATTGAACAGGGCTACATCTCATTTCATAGGGATAAGGTAGTCCTGAGGACGAAAAGAAAATTCCTCCCCAAGGTGGTTTCTGATTTCCACCTTAATCAATCCATTACGCCAGAGGTGCTAGGACCCAGCGGGAGCAAACTTTTAAAGGAGGGCCAGCACCGAGATGGAGCCGGGAGGAAGCGGCACCATGAGCCAGGCGCGTGTGGTATAGACTATCTCGGCGTCGACCCTCCGGCCGCCTCAGTTCCTTTTTTCCTGCCATCGAGTGCACTTCAGTGATGACGTTGCTCGCCCACCGGGAGTCAAACTTCAAACTAGCAGCTTAGTTTTCAGTTTTATTTTGTATTTATCATGATAAGTACTGATTATATTTTAATAAATTTCTTACTTGTATAAGAGAGAAGTCTTCAGCCCTCCATTAACGGAGTCGACCATGAGTGGGGCAGGTGATGGTAGGGAGACTTTGTATGAAAGCTGTTCAGTCAGCCAGGCCGATTCTGGTCCATCGCCTTCTCTGGATGGGGGGTCTGACAACAGATGGTCCAATGCTCAGAGAGATGGGCGGTCTTCTTGAAAGCATAAAAAGAAACTGTCCCATTCTCGGCACCGTTCAACCTCGAGTTCTTCGGCCCACTGGTTGAAGAAGAAACCACATCACTCGAGGTTGCCCTCTCTACGTCTGCGTGTAGACGGTCAGTTGCTAGGGTCAGGGGCCGGTCTCTGCTTATTTCAGAGTCGCCGGTATCTGTCTCTGGCAGCCGGTCTCTTTGACACCGGAGCTCCTCTCCGCCTATTGGAGGGGCTTCCGATGAGCAGTTTCACCATTGGGCCGCTCTTATGGAGCAGTGGGCTCGGAGGTTGTCCCGACTGCCCGAACTGGCCAGTCCGTCTCCTGGGCCTTCGGGCCTGTCGGTTTCGGAATGGCAGGCAGGGTGGTTAGGACTTCCTAGTCGCACGGCACCTTCTTCGGTGCCGTCGACTCTGCACTTCGGTGCCTGTCCCCCTCACATGGCTACAGCGCAGTGGTCCACACAGATGCCTTTATCTCCTGCCATTTTTCATCCTTTAACTTCAAATCGCAGTTCTCAGACTTCTGCGATGGTGCCGTCGACTGCTGTGCCGGCTTCTCCAGCATCAAGGTTCTTTGCAGAGCAGCGAGTGGTGTCGGCACTATCTTCAGTGCTGCATGCTCTGTTGATGCCGTCCTCGGCACCGGGGCTGGTGTCAGCGCCATGTGCTGTGTCGCTCTCCCTGTCGGCACCATGCGCAATGCCATTTTCTATGTCGGCACCCTCTCTGTTCTCAGTGCTCTTCTCTTCGGCGGTGCCGGGGATATGTACAGCGCCATGTAGTTTTCAGAGGTTTTCGACTCTGATTCTTTCTTCTTCTTCTCTTCTTCCTCTTGGTTTTCATCCCGTTCCTGTCTATACAGTCCCCCTTGGACTGTCAGGAGATGATTTTTAGCCCGATCCAGATCTTCGGGTGGGTGATAATGTTGATGCCGATTCTGCCCTGGGGGCAGGGATCAATCCTCCTGCAGAGTGCCCAGTGCCACCTTCTGAGTTTCTGGCCAAAGTCCCACCTCAGCTGCCCAGGGGGGGACTCTTTCTCGACAGTGGGAGGACGTCTGACTCAGTTCTACGACCACTGAAAATCTATTACATCAGACAAATTTCGGCATATCGTGAGCCAGTACTCTCCATGTCGCTGGCTCAGCTGCCCGTAGTTAAGAGGTTTCTTAGGGGTATTCTGCATACTAGACCTCCTGTTAGATGTCCAGTTGCAGCCTGGGACATTAACCTTGTGCTAGATATGCTCACTCGTAAACGCTTCGAGCCTCTAGCTACCTGTGAGTTGAAATTCCTCACTTGGAAAACAGCTTTCCTGGTGGCCATTACTTCAACTCGAGTTTCTGAAATACATGCCTTGGTCATAGACCCCCGTATACTGTATTTCACAAAGACAAAGTAGTTCTTAGGACTCATCCTAAGTTCCTGCCTAAGGTTGTCTCAGAATTCCATCTGAATCAACCTTTAATCCTTCCTACCTACTTTGCAAACTTTCAGAATGAAGGGGAGCGTACCCTTCATTTCCTGGATATAAAAAGAGCATTGCGGTTCTATCTCGATAGAACGAAGGGAATTCGCAAGGCTCAGCAACTTTTCGTTTCCTTCAGCACAAACCGGTGGGGTCAACCTGTAGCTATCAGGTGCATTTCAGCGTGGCTGGTGGCATACCTTCGCCACTGCAATTCTGTGGCACAGGTCAAGCTGGAAGGCAGAGTGTATGCTCATCCTATCAGAGCAGTCGCGGCATCTCTGTCGGAAATTCGTAATGTCCCCATTGCAGATATTTGCAATGCGGCTTCCTGGAGCTCCATGCATACGTTTGTTAAGCACTATGCTTTGGATGTCCATGCCAGACGACATTAGTCATGTGGCAGGACAATTCTTAATGGACTTTTGTCCTAAGAAAGTGAGCTCCTTTCTCTCCTGCCACCCGTCTCGGGGAAGGGGGGGATTATTTAGCTCGGTACTTTCCCATCACTGTGAATGAGTGGTGGAGACTTTATGTCCAGGAAGATATGGAAATTATGTACCTACCATATTTCTTGATCTTCTTGGATGAAGTCTCCACCACTCATTCACACGCCCACCCACCACCTCCTGAGCTCACTTCTCTGTTTCTGGTCTTCACTTCCTCAATGCTGGGCTGTGAAGACTTTGTTGACCCTTCTTACACGGGTCATCCGGACTGTCTTATGTCCGTTTTTTAGGTGAGTCCTCTCTAGGTTAGTTATGCTGCACCTCCTCGGGGGAAAATAAGGTACTGAGGCTGTTGGAGGGTTGACGCCGAGATAGTCTATACTGCATGCGGCTGCATCTCAGTGCCGGCCCTCCTGGAAATGTTTGCTCCCTCTGGGTCCTACGCCTCCGCCGTACTCCCATGAGTGTGAATGAGTGGTGGAGAATTCATCCAAGAAGATCAAGAATTACAGTAGGTACATAATTTCCATTTCCTGATTTATGGGGATGTGGGAAAAGGTAATCCAGCATCAAAAAGGTCCATTTCCTGATGGATAGTTCAGTGTTTCCAATTCTGTTACACTAAAGTGTGTAGGGAGCCCTCAATAGGATTGAGGGCCCACTCCATGAGAGGGACAGCTGCTACCTTAACAGCTGCCAGAGCTGTCCCATTGATTGATATCTGTAAAGCAGCTACGTGGAAAACAGTACACACCTTTACAAAGCACTACAACCTGGATATTCATTCCAGGAGTGATGCTAGGTTTGGCACAGCAGTCCTGCAAGGTCTGTTTCCAGAATAGGGATCTGTGCCTACTTCCAATGGTACTGCTTTGTAGTCTGCAGAAAGTTATGAATACCTGAGTATTACTGGGGTTAGAAGAAAAAATTACTTACCATAGTAATCTTGTTTCTTCCCAGTTATACTGAGGTATTCATAACTTCCCACCCTGCCTCCCTTCCAGAACCTTAGTCTCTGCACTTCTGTATGCTGTGCTACCAGAAAAGAGGTGTATATATATCTATGAATATGTATATATATATACTGTATATAGTGCCTGAATATAGGCAATACTCTTGTCAAGTGTACTTACCTAGTAGACAAAAACCATGTATATATATATATATATATATATATATATATATATATATATACATCATATATACATACATACACACCACATTCAAGTATAATTTTTAGCAAATAGGGTTCATTGTGTTTTACCCCTCTTCTCAGATGTTTGACATTTTGGGGGGGTTTCTTTAATTGTAGTGTTCTCCCTCCAGTTGGAGGTTTTTTATTAGGTGGTTGGGGATTTTCAAATCCTAAATTATATTAATCATTAATACTCAGTATTCTACTTCCATGGGTCTGCCTTTCCAGACTCCTAGGAAATCTGAGGAGTTTAGAACTCTGACAGTTAGTACAGGGCAGCATTTGAAAAGTTGTCACGTGCAAAGAATTCCATCATTTGCATGTGTTCTATTATCTCTGGGCAGTCCTACCTAGAAGGCTTACTGCAGAAAGTTATGAATATCTGAGTATCACTGGAAAGAAACAAGATGACTATGGTAAGTCATTTTTTCTTCCTGCCCGGCACCATGGGGCCACTTTATAACTAACCTGTTTAACCTACAAGCTTTTTATTTTGAGATGCGGGGTTAGCAGTTGCTACTAAAGAAATAATCTGGGTTTGTGCAAAGGTCACACAGGTCTGAGAGACCAACTGTGAGGAAACTCTCCCTTATGACTTCAGCAGCCTGCAGTCTGAGGATATGCTTGGTGATTGTTGGAGAGGGGATCGCAGTAGCAAACAGATAATGTTTGTTTACGGAACAGTAAAGAAAATAAAAACATTTTTGTTTCACTAAAAGTTTGAATTAAGGACCGCCCCATACTCAGGCTTTGTTGATGGATGTTCTCCTGCTAGAGCATTAGTATGTTAAAGATTGCACATAATGTCAGAAGAAACTCAGGACATGGCACTGCTTTCTATATTTTCCATATTGCTTCTTGCCCTCTCTGTCTGCCCAAGGATGTACCCTTGTTCAGGCAGATTCACTGTCATTCAGATGGCAGGGGTGTTTTCCTTCCCCATTTGCACCTCTAAGAACTTCTCCATCCCATGATGTGAACAGTGCCACGTTGGCTTCGTACGTACACATGCAGCGCACCCTCATCAAGAGCGTGCTCCCTGGTCCAGGCACAGGGAGTGCTGCAGTGCCAGAAGTGGCCGCCAGCCTTTCCTTACTGAGGCAAGCTGCTGGACTGAAGTCACCAGCACAGCAGCCCAATGCCCCACATACTGTAGTTTGAAAACCGTAGAAGCTGACAGCGATGTAGAGGTATCCCTGTCTTATTGTGCCCTGTTTTGACATTACAGTGCCACCACCTTTGGAGTCTTGTGATGTCACAGAGGGTGAAGCTACAGCGTAGTTAGGAACAGCTTCAACTTTCATGGCATCACAAGATCCAACAGTGACGGCAATGTAGTACACAAAACATAGAAAGCTGTCGACAGAAAAGGACTGATAAGCACACCCAGTCTTCCCACGGGCGCCCACCTATTGTAATCTCAAAAAATTAAGGCCATGAGTCATGGAATTTTCTGTAGTAACTGACACCCAGAAAAATGTGTTTCAAGCTTTATTTCTGCTTTCAGTTATTTTTTATCCAGAAACCCCAACGTTTTGCCTGTTATTTTCAGGCTTTTTCAAGGGAATTTACTTGCTTTCATTTCTGCAACATATCAAATGAAATATACATAAGCATCACATATATACAATATAATTCAAAAATTCAAAAATTATGTTTATTACAGTTGTAACTCTACCTTGGGATTGCTCTCAAGTTCATGTATCTTTTTTTATGGCTTCTTTATAAATGTCTTAGTGTGCCTGCACATCAAAAAATATGATCATAAATCTAATGTCTACAAAAATAATTTCATTTAAACATGCTGCCAGCTGTGAACTTCCCAGTATCATATATCTTAAATAGCACTAAGTTAATGCTGTTACCCCATAACCTTAGCTGGGCACTTGTTCATTTAATGTGGTCATATAAGCTCTAATAAAATCATACCTTTAAACACGCAAATTAATTTTTTAGTTTCAACAGTTTATGACACAGTTCAAAAGCTTCAATGAATGTAAGACATGGTGCCTTAGCAGCTGCCAACAAGCTTACTGGGCCTTCAAAGTCTCCATGCAGACTGCTATCTGCGATGCGCTGTGAAAATTAGACCACAAATATTCAAACCAGCTTCACACGAATATGTTTCTTTTGCGTAATTTCACTAAAAACTTTTATTTTTGTATGAAGCTTCTGTCAAAATCAAAAAACAAAACTGCTCACTTTGGCCATTTGGCGTTGCTCGTCGGAGAACGCCAACCCAGGTAATTGTCCTCTTTTGCCTGTGCACAATCTCCAACAGAGCATGACGTAACTACATCACATTTCACATTTGCTCTTTTGTTGACAACCAGGAAGTGGCCGACGCTGGTTGATAAGGCAGCCATGAGACTCTCTTACATGTTGGTGCTATGTTAGGGAGGGAGCCTTTGCACACTGGCAGAAGATACCTGGACTAGGACACAGGAGATTTGAAAGACATACATGTTAACATTTGTAAAATTATGTTACAGAAGTATTCCATGAAAATCTCTGTGCTTCCTGTAATTTAGCTTTTACCATGGTCTATACCTATTTGCTTCACAAATGAAAGGGTTATACAAATTTATACACACCACAAGATATTGCCATGTCTCTATATTTTTTCACATTTAGAGTGTAAGAGAGCTCCCTCAGCCAAATGTGTTCTGGACTAAGAATATAATCAAATCATGCTAACTTAGATGGAACTAAAAAATAAGTGATATAAAAAATGAATGAAGTGAATAAAATATGGTGTAAAAAAGGGGAAGGTTCATTCTAGGAGCGTGGATATGTTGTTCATCTACTCTGTTTGGCATGTCCCCTTCCACTTTAAATCTTGCCGGAAGTCTTCAAGCTGCTCCTCCCGCCCACCCAGGTGGTATATACCTCGGCTCCGTCCCATGACGCCAGATCTTCCTTTCCGCTGGAAGATTAAGGTTGCCTCCCTCATGCTCACACAATTCGTAGGCCCTGGCTTTCAAAACTTAGGTTCTACCGAAATTAAAAATCATTTGATTTAGCGATTGTCTTTTCGCATCCTCGATTAGGGAAGAAAAATCTTCCCCTGGATTTCACCGGTGTCCTTTCGGTCAAAAAATGTCGCACACCAATCCCCACTTCACGTGCGTCTACTGCCTCGGTGTTGGCCATGGCAGCTCCTCCTGCAGCTTTTGTTTGGCCTTCCATCCCAACGTCCTGGATGACCATCTTGCACATTTGAAACTGGGGAGACCGGAGAAGAGGAGCCCTCCAGTGAAGTCCAAGGAGGCTAGGTGGGCGGTTTCCGCGGCCGCAGGATCCGCCGAGCATTTGGAACACATGCAAGCATTCAAAAAAGAAACCGCTCATGCTGCAGACTCTCAAAGCTTCTTCGTTCCACTCAACCTGGGCTCCACCTTCTCAGGCTTCTTCAGGGAGTTGTGCCAGTCTCTTCCCACCAGGGGAGAGGTGCCTGTGGGCTTGCACTCCTCCCGGTCCCATAAGCGGGAGAGGGAACCGAGCAAGCCTTCATCTTGGCGAAGGCACTCTTGGGACTGGGAGAGGTCTCAGTCCCAGGAGCATGCAGTCTCGACCTCAGTTGAGATCGCTTCTTTGAGTGCCGGCTTCGAGGACCTTCCATCGGGCCAGCCGACCAAGGATGCGGCCGATGAGGTCGAGCTTGTTCTCGACCCAATCGACCCGCTGTCGCCGACCCCGGTCGACAAATCATTAGCGAGGACTCCGGTCCTTGTCTTCCTCGATGAGGCAACCCAGCCCGCTGGTGTCCCCATCGAGGACCCGGTTCTGGACCCCTGGACGTCACTGGTCCCACCGGTGTCTCCCAAGTGACCGAGTCTGCCCGCTCGATCTTGATCGTGGTCTAGAACTCCCTTGTCCGAAAGGCCGAGGAAGAGCCATAAGCGTTCCAAAAAGAGGTGACGCCATCAGTCGTCCTCGTCCTCCTCAGATGAGGAGAGGCTCCTGCGGAAACTCTGGCGCTATGAGGACCTCGTGGCAACAGCTGTTCCCCCACCCGCGGGGCCGGTGAGACCACCTGTTCAGCCTAAACCGGTCTCTCCACTGATCGTGGTGGAACCGCCGTCTAAGCAGCCTGTGGGAGGGGCTCCTTCCAAAGAAGACATACCAGACTCCAGGCTTCCCTGGCATTTGTCAGTCACAGTCACCCTGGACCGCCCTCGGCACGTCAAGGGTGCTTTGGATGGCAGGCTGCTGTATCCAGATTCATCAGATTTGGACGTCACCGGGCTTCATTCTCATCCTGGGGATCATGGATCGTCCATTGGCTTAGGGATGGAGGAAGGCCCTTCCTCCTTCCAAGGGATCCTTTGCCTCATCTCTGATTCCACAGGGATGCCCTTGGAGCCCATCCATAAAAAGGCGGAGTACCTTCTTATGGACATCCTGAAAAGAGGGGATACTCCGGAGGCCTTTCCTGTGGCCAAGGTCATTGTTGGTCTGGCCCTTGAACTCTGGCAATGTCCTGCCTCCTGCCCAGCTCCATCTGCCCACATGGCCCGCAAGTACACGGTGCCGATTGGGGTCCCTAGTGGGGTTCACAGAGCACCCTTCGGCCAAGAGCCTGGTGACCACCTCTGTGTTCAGGCATACTGGCAGTTCTGCCGACATGGACTGACCTCCTGATAGAGTCCAAGCTGTTGGACCATTCGGCGAGGAAGGTCTATGCTGCCTCCTCCTTAGGCCTTCATCAGGCAAATTCGGCCGTCATCATGGCGCACTTCTATCATGCCCTTCTTGGGTCATTAGATGAGGTCCTCCCACACCTCCCCACAGACATGCAGACCACGGTCAAACAGGTCCAAGACCAAGGCCTAGCTGTTGCCAAACAGCAGCTCCATATGGCTTTTGACATCAGGGACTCTTGTGCCTGTTCAATGGCTGCCGCAGTTGCCTCTCGCTGCAGGGCTTGGCTGAGGCTCTCCTCCTTCCGGCCGGATACTCAGCACAAATTAACTGATGTATCCTTCCTTGGAACCGACTAGTTCAGCCCAGGAGTGGCCGGTCACCTCCAGCGCATAGAGCAGTCCATTGCCACCTTGGATGCTACTTCTGCCAAGAGTTCTTCGGGCAAGAACCAGCAGAAGAAGAAGCCCTTTTGGTACTCTTCCCCTGCGGTTTAGCAGTCCTCCTTTCAAGGGGGACAGCAGTACCAGCATCAACAGCAGGCTCAAGCTTGGCACCCTCAGTCCAAGCCTGGACCCCCAACAGGCCCGTAAAGGAAGCCGAGGCTCAGGTCTTGGAGCCTCCTCCTCCTCCAAGCCTGCTCAGTGACGGGTTGGGGGCTGCCACCCCTACTCCTGTCATGCCAGCTCTGGGTCCTCCCGTGGGGGGCCGGCTCCGTCACTTCCTTTCCGCCTGGTCCGACATCGCATTGGACAGGTGGGTTCTTGAAGTGTTTGGTCAGGGACTGCCTCTAGAATTCGAGCAATACCCTCCCAGCCAAGCCCGTGGCCCTTGGGAAGAATGGATTTCCACGCACGCCCAGTCGGCTCTTTGAGACGACATTGCTCAGCTCCTCCTCAAGGAGGCGGCAGCTCCAGTGGCAGATCCTCCAGCAGACCCAGGCTTTGTCTCGAGGTACTTCCTTGTGCCCAAGCGGATGGGGGGCTGGCGCCCCAATCTAGATCTGCACGACCTGAATCAATATCGCAGGTCACGCACCTTTCTGATGGTCACTCTGTCCCAGATCATACCATCCTTGCAGCGAAACATGTGTTTCCGTTCACTGGATCTGCAGGACGCGTTCTTTCATGGCTCAATCCGTCCATCCCATCATCGGTTCCCCCGCTTCAGGGTCGAAGGGACCCTGTGCGAGTTCTGAGCCATGCCGTTCGGCCTGTCATCGGCCCCATGGGTCTTCACCAAATGCATTGCAGTGGTGGTGGCCCATGTACGGCATCGGAGGGGGGTCAGAATTTACCTCGACCTCGACGATTGGCTCCTAGCAGGTTCCATCCAGCAGGAGGTGGAGAGGTCCAGGGATCTGGCCCTCCAGACCTGCTCTCAACCTGGCCTCCTGATCAATGAGGCCAAGTCGAAACTCGTGCCTTCTCAGGTGATGGGCTTCATCGGGGCAGAGCTCGACTCTTGTCAAGCCAGAGCTCGGCTCCTGGCGGACAGGGCGGAGGTTCTTTCCTCCTTTGACCAATCATTTCTGGTTGGACACTTGTGCCCTGCCCGGGACTTTCTGCGCCTTCTGGGTTACATGGCAGCATGCACTTTTGTGGTCCATTGGGCTTGGTTACATATGCGCCCCTCCAATGGGAGCTGGCCGCCCAGTGGACTCAGCGCCACGGTCATTTCGACCAGCTGATCACTGTAACCCAGAAGATGTGGGACGCTCTCCAATAGTGGACTGCCCCAGACTGGTTGTAGGAAGGGATCCCGTTTGTCTGCCTCGAGCCGATGGTCGTCCTTACGACCAATGCCTCTCTCATGGGCTCGGGAGCCCACATGTGGGACAAAAGGGCCCATGGGCTCTGGACCCCCGAGGTGTCCCGATGCCACATCAACCTGTTGGAGCTCAGAGCAGTCAGACTGGCACTGTCAGCTTTTGCTCCTCAGCTCTGGGGTCAAGTGGTTCAAGTCCAGATGGAGAATACCACGACCATGTACTACCTCAGCAAACAGGGGCAGCACGCACTCCCGTCTGCGATGCAAGGAGGCGCTCCGCATTGGACCCTCATGAGCCGATTAGAGGTGGATCTCCTAACCATCTATGTGGCAGGAGCCTCGAATCATCTGGTGGATGCTCTCAGCTGCTTGGGCCAGACATCCCACGAGTGGTCTCTCCATCCAGAGGTAGCTTCCAGCCTGTTCTCCTGTTGGGGCAAACCAATGGTGGGCCTGTTTGCCTCCAGGGAAAACATCAAGCTGAAGCTGTTTCATGCCGGCCCCCCTCAGCAGGGCTCAGTGTAGGGGGATGCCTTCTCAAGGCCGTGGACCCCAGGCCACCTCTGTGCCTTCCCTCCATTTCCCTTGATCCACAGGGTGCTCCTCAAGGTGAGGAGGGACAAGGCAAAGGTGATCCTGGTGGCCCCAGACTGGCCGCGTGAGTTCTGGTATCCAGATGTCCTCAGCATGAGCTGCAGGCCCCCAGAGCAGCTTCCAGCATGCCTGGATCTGATATCTCTTAATCGGGGAAAGGTATACCATCCGGACCTTCAATCCCTGTGCCTCACAGCCTGGTACCTGAGCGGCTAGAGTTCCAGGCTTTGGGTCTTTCCGAGGATGTCCTTACCATGGTGGAAGCATCCAGAATGGAATCGACCAGGAAGTGTTATGCCTTCAAATGGAAAAGGTTTTCCATTTGGTGTCAGGGCAAGGGCCTTGACCCTTTGTCCTGTCCAGTGGCTAACATTCTTGACTACCTTTAGTCTCTCTCTCTCAAAAGGGAGTCTATGGTCATTGACCCTTAGGGTGCACCTGGCAGCCATCTCTGCTTACCGGGCACGGGTCGGTCAGCCGGCGTTGGCACAGGAGACAGTGGTCGGGCACTTTTTCAAAGGCCTGGATCACATATCCCCTCCAATGCATGAACCTCCACCTCCGTGGGATCTACTGCTGGCACTGGCAAAGCTCATGGGCAAGCCATTCGAACTGATGCACAAGTGTGCCTTGTCATACTTGTCGTGAAAGATGGCCTTCCTGGTGGCTATCATGTCTGCCAAAAGGACAGGGGAACTCCAGGTGCTTTCAGTGGAGTCCCCCTTATCTGGTCTTCAACAGGGACAAGGTTGTCCTGCACCCCCACCCAAAATTCCTTCCGAAGGTGATGTCAGAGTTTCACCTTAACCAGGTGTTGACTCTGCTGGTGTACTACCCTAATTACACCACGGAGGCCGAATACAGGCTCCGTACCTTGGACCTGAGATGTGCTCTCTCCTACTGTAAGGAGACGACGGTGGAAATTCGGGGAGAGGTTCACCAGCTGTTTGTCACCTACACTGAAGCCGCTTCTGGCAGACTTACAGCTAAATGGACCATTGCAAGGTGGATTACATCATGCATAGGTCTGTGCTATGAGTTGGTGGGCAAGGAACCTCCCAGAGGGATAAGAGCTCATTCTACCGGCCATACTGTTGTATCGGTGGCTGCTTCCAGGGACATCCCTATCCAGCAAATCTGTCGGGCTGCTACCAGGAAGTCAGCAAACACCTTCATCACCCACTGCCACATCGACCTTGAGTCACGCCGGGATGCTGGTTTTGGGGCCTCAGTTCTCCAGTCTTTGTTTCCTAGGTAGGGGGTGTGTGCCTTTCCTCCCTCCTCCCAGAGAACTGCTAGGAGCCTGCCAAAGAGTGCGGATGAACAACATATCCATGCTCCTAGAAGAACAGGATACTCACCTGTAACAGTAGTTCTAGGAGTGGTATATGTTATTCATCCACACGGACCTACCTGACCTCCCCGGCTGCAGACGCACACAACCTGGCTTCCAGTGGGCTAAGATCTGGCGTCATGTGGTGGAGCCAAGGTACAGTATATGCCACCCAGGTGGGTGGGAGGAGTCAGCTTGAAGACTTCCGGCAAGATTTAAAGTGGAAAGGGACATGCCAAAAAGTGTGGGTGAACAACATATACCACTCCTAGAACTACTGTTACAGGTGAGTAACCTGTTCTTTTGTGATAGGGCCCCTCCCATGTTGTTAAAGGCACAGTAACCAGAAAAGCACAGCAATATCTTTACAAAATAGTATCTGCTCACAATATAATCATGCTAAATTATATGAATCGATATCAAATCAGTGAAAAAACATTTTTCTTTAACCAGATATCAAATGTATTTACCCCTTTACCCTGTCTTTCAGCATCACCAAAATTCATGCCTACCAGTTGCGCTAAATCACCTAACTCAAAAATCCACTTCAGTTTTTTTTCTAAAAGTTTTTAAAATAACCCCCAAGTGTTTTTGGACCACCTCTAGTTCCCAAACGTGAGGGAGGATTCCTGGTGTCCAACTTCCCTAAACTGCTTAGCTACAGGTGAGCTCTCATCCTACCTTCTAATCTTATCTGTGTCAGTCTTCACCATTCATCACAGATGGGTACTGGCTGGAGGTCAGGACCCGTGGGAGCTTTTTTTTTTTTTTTTTTTTTAAAGGGCAGGCGAGACGGCATCGGCGCTGCCCTCGAGGCCGACATACTCGTGGGCTCGAGGATTAGCCGTTAAGCTGTGTCGACCAAGATGACTACCAGTTCTTCTGCCCCGCCGGCCGAGGTCATTTCTCGTGGGAAGCCTGAAGTTTGAAGAAGTCTGTCAGTTTTTCTAGGCCTTACACCCGCGATATTTCCGTCGCCAGTCCGCGGTCTGCTAGTTCTGGGTTCTGCCTCCACTCGACGTCGCCGGTAAGATCTTTCCTTTTTATTAACATTATTATTATTTTGCGACATCGAGTCTTTTTTGGTGTTGTTTTTCCGT
This sequence comes from Neoceratodus forsteri, assembly GCA_016271365.2. Lineage (NCBI taxonomy): Eukaryota > Metazoa > Chordata > Ceratodontiformes > Ceratodontidae > Neoceratodus > Neoceratodus forsteri. The sequence continues at coordinate 166,422,631 of JADMNL010000025.1, read as the reverse complement.
AGGTCATGCCGCGGTCGGAGGGCAAGAAGTTTTCTAAGGGGGGCGACCCCTATCGTCTGTGCCCGTGTGGCGCAATTTCTCCGTGACCGACCAGCATGACCGGTGTCTTGCGTGTCTTGGCCGCTTCACGACATGGATTAGTGCGATGCCTGCTTCTCTGGACGCGTCCTCGACTAACAGCAGCGTGGAAAGTTGGGGCGAGCTCCGCCGACTTCGGGGACTTGCCCGCACTGCCGGGCTGCCACGCCTTCGGCCTTCTCCGGTCCTCCCCGGTTCTGTACGGACTGTGGAGGAAGGAGCCCTCGACCTCCGTAGCCCTAGCCTGGTCGAGGCTTCTCCCGCTGGCAGGAGGCCCGTCCCGCCCCCCTGGGAGGCGGGCGGGAGGCGCCACCATGGCAATCACCCTCCGGGGTGAAGGCCCCCGGTGTCGCTCGCGGTTCGCGAACCCGGTCGCGCGCCGTCCCGGCCGCCGCCGGTCGGTGTCGATGAGGCCTTCAGTAGCCGCTTCAGGCGCCCGACTCATCTCGCGCCATGGGCCCTCGCCGACTCTGCTCGCGCGCTGCAACCCTGGATCGGCCGCCTTCGGCGTGCGCGCCGAGGTTGAGCACGGTGCTGCGGGACCCTGGTCGTTGGTGGCGTCGCTGGGTCCGTTTCGGGCAGTCGACACCGCCCTTGGTTCGATGCCGCTGCGGCGCTGGCAAAGCCTGGCGTCATCGTCGGCGCGAGCATGCGCTCGAGCACGTGGCGCACGCGACTCTCAGTGCCGCTCACGGCATCGAAGCCTGGCAGTGTCTGCATCTCCCGGAGCAGCTGTTAGGGGCTGCCGCGGCCCGTCTTTGTCCCCAGCGCGCTCCCGATGCCCGATGGACTTGGTGGCGCGCGGCTGGCTCCTAGCTCCGGACCTTTGGTCTCGGCTGCCCTACCGCCTTCTGCAGCTCGCCCCTGGGGCCGTGGAGGGCGGGGTGGCCTTGTCCACTGCCATGGTTTCTGGGCCCGTCGAAGGTGGCTTTTCTCGCCCTCCTACTGTCTGGCTCAGAGCCTCGGATTCCACTCTTCGAGTCGGAGTCCGGCTCAGAGTCGGATGGGCAGTCACACCCGCCGGGGTTGACTGCACAGGAGGGTGAGCGGTGGTCTCTTCGAGTCGGAGTCAGCCCCTGCTGAAGAGCGTCCGGTTCCCCTCCAGATCGGGGTCAGTGGCACTGACCAGCAAGCTGTGGTGCGTGCCACTATAGCCTTGCAGCCTGGTCTGGGAGGGTTCCTTGACCCTTCAGCAGACGTACCCCCTCCCGTGGTGTGTCTCGATCGCCCAACTTTGGGGCCCATCGGGAAGCCTACGGCTGGGGAGGGTGCTGCGCCCTGGATTTCCCCCTTGGGAACATCCCAGAGCTGCCAGCTACCTAGGCTGACCCTTCGAGGACCAGGACCTTCTCGGACTCTGAGGGGTCGAGGGGTGTGGGGTCGGCACATCGGCCTTTCTCTGGGGTCCACCCGGGCCCTGGACAAAGCCGAAGTCGCGGACTCCGCCCTTCCCTTCTGGTTCCTTGGAGAGGGTCCTATTCTTTGGAGCAGGGGACCGTCCTTCTGGACCTCTCACGGCCTCGGTGTCGCTCACTGGGGATTCTTCTGGGGCGCAGCCTGGGCAGTACCAGCGTGGTTGTACAGCTGTCGGCTGCGGAGTCTTCCGGGACACCTTTCCCAGGTGTCCATGGTCCGCTCCCTAGCCCTGGCAGAGGCCAGCCGATTCCTTCCCTCGGCTCTGCCCCTACCCCTTCTGCCACATTCTCCAGCGCTCCTGGGCATTCTTGGTCCTACCGGGCCTCTCACCTGGGAGCAGTTCAGAGCGGTGGCTTCTCGGTTCCCTGCTTACGTTAGGGCCTTGGACAGTCAGGTTTTTCAACCTCCCCTGAGCAGCCACCCCCGGAGCAGATGGTGACCTCCAGCTCCTCATCCCCTCTTCTGGGGTGGAACCTTCTGTCCACATCTCTCCTGCTGCTGATCTCTCGGAGTATCAGCGTTTCCGCTGAGGATGTTGGAGGACCTTCACCTTTCCCCCATCCAGCTGAGCAATCCAGAGCATGCGCGCACGCCTTTCTAGGCGATTTCGGGGCGGCCACCCTTGTGGTGCCCCCCTGGCCTGCTCCTTTTCAGGAGGCGTCCATGCATTTCTGGCAGAGGCCCTTCTCCAGAGTTCCTGCCCCTAGGGACCTCAGCCAGAGGTATTGCTCCCCCGGAGTCTCCAGGTTCCATGCCTCATCCGCAGTCCGGATTGACGCACCTGGACACTCCTGACGGGCTTCGCGCCCTCCACCGTGACCGGCCCCCTGATCAAGACTCTTCGGATTTTGATTTCTGGGGGAGGAGGACTTTCTACTCGGCACAGTTGCTTCTCTCCATCTCCACTCATCAGGCCCACTATGCAGCCTACAACAGGTTCTTGTGGTCAGCGCTGGGTCAGATCCTAGCTGCTTTGCCTAACTCGGAGCAAACCAGGCAAGCCATCGCTCTCTCTGCACGTGGCCTGGAGCTAGCAAGGCACCAAGCAAGGGCGTCTTATGACGCCAACGAGGTAGCTACCAGGGTGGTAGGGACAGCGATCTGCACCAGAAGATCGGCATGGCTTTGCCTTTCCCGGTTGTCACCCTTGGTCCGGCGTAGGGTGATTTGCTCCGCTCACCAGGGAACCTATCTCTTTTCCGTGGAGACGGAGCCCAGGCTGTCAGAACGGCTTCCTTCCCCTCCGGGGACCCGTCTCACTCTCCCCACTCTTGGGCCTCCCCAGGCCCAGAAGGTTCCCCCCCTTAGTGTGTCACCCACTGAGGGCTAAGGGACACTGTCCCTTAGGGTGCAATCAGTCAACCCCCTTCGGGGGGCTTGGTACTCACCCATCTGTGATGAATGGTGAAGATTGACACAGATAAGATATGATACCCCATTACTTACCGTGGTGTAGAGTCTTTCTGTGTATCTTCACCATTCATCTAATCCACTCCACCATCCCCTGGGGCCTCAGTCTCTGGGTCCCCTCCTCTGTGCCTCTCCCTCTCTTGAGTAGGGTAAAGTAGGGACACACAGTGGGGTGTAATTTTTCCTTTAAAGGAATTTTGGCCAGTGGCATTCCTTCTCTACAGCATATCTCCACCCTAGCAGGGTGGGAGTTGTTGATTGCCCTCCTCCTGTCATCCAAATGTTAAAAAAAAAAAAGAACCCCCTTTTTTTCACCAGATTTCTTTCAGAGAGAGTACTAATCCCTGTACCCTGTCCTTCTCCAGTATAGCCGACTCTGCTTTTGGGGTATTGCCATATATTCTGTGCCTTGAATACTGGCAAGTAAGCTTTGCTACTCCTTGCAGTTCCTATACAATCTGGTGAAGGACAAGGGTCCTGGATCCTTGTTTTCTCTCACTCTCCTGAAATTTCCCCCCCCTTCCCTCCCTTCTTCCACTTCCAGAGATTGGGGCCCCTACCCAATCCCCTTAGTTTCATCTTGTCTCTGCTGTCCTCTCAGTCGTTATTTCTCCTTTTGGTTCAGCTCTTCCTTCCTTTTTCTGTCCCTTGGACTCTCTTGTCCCACCCTCCATCCCTTCCTCCTACCTCTCTGGCGACTCAGAACTGGTAGTCAGGCGGAGTCGACACAGCTTAACGGCTAATCCTTGAGCGCCATATAGTACGTCGGCCTTGAGGGCGGCGCCAATGCTGCGTCGGCTCCGCCTGCCCTTTTTTAAAAAAAAAAAAAAGGCTCCCGCGGGGTCCTGACCTCCGGCCAGTACCCATCTGTGATGAATGGTGAAGATACACAGAAAGATCATAATTACGGTAAGTACGTAATTTCTATATATCTCCCTTGTGTTCTTGTATTCCAACATTTAAAGCTCTACTGTCAATCAATCCAGTCAATCAAATCTATATTTAACCAGGTGAAACACCCTTGAGTAAAAACTCATTTACAAAGTGGACCTGGTCAGCCATACAGAGCTTATCGTCACAGTCAGTGGTTATAGAATCATAAGTACTGAAAAAACATTACACACAAGAATGCATTGCAAGTACAAAGACAATGTAACAAGATACATATTAGTTCAATAACAGTAAGACATACGGTGATCTATTTACAGAGTTTGAATATACCCTTGACAGGTATATCCTAAGTGCATTTGAGGACAGCATATTACGATAAAGTTGCAAGAGTTGAGAACAGTCTATCATTCATGTAGATAGGCGGAGGATGCTACAAGTTAAGGGGAAATAGGAAGTGTAGGAACCTGAGAAAGAACGTAATAGGGAAGGGTGGAGAAATGTAGGGGTAGGTAGGAGAGAGGTGGTAAGGCTGAGGATATTTTCATAGGGGGGACAGTAGGTAGAGACGAGGTGTGCAGAGCCATATGGCTTGCTGGCTAATAGGAGAAAGTCATTAGGAGTAACATTTGCAGGAGTTTCTGATTTTCTAGTAATGTTTTGAAGGTTACCATTTTAACAAGGGAAGTAAGCTTCAGAGATTTCTGTAAGGAGTTCCAAAGGGCTGGCAGAATGTGGCTAAGGGCTGAGGATCCAAAGCGAGTTCTGAATCAAGGGTCGTCGAGTGAGAGATAAGAATGACTCGTAAGTGAATAGCTTCCAGGAGTATTGGTTATGAGATTGGATATATATTGCGGCAGCTTTCCAGTTAGGAATCTCTAGGTCCAGATCGCCACGTTTATGATCCTCCCAGTTTTCAAGGACTGCCATCCTAGCATAGCGTGTAGAGAGCAATGATGAGTCCTAAAACGGGTGCCAGTATGAACCTTAAAGCCCTATTGTACAGGGTGTCGAGCTTGGCCAGTGCAGTACTAGGTCCATGGCATTATACAGTAGGTCAGAATAATCCAATAGGGGAAGGAATGTAGATTGCACACGACTTTGCCTTGCTTCCTGTGTAAGGAGGTGTCTGATTCTGAAGAACAGTCCTAGACGTTGCTTCAGCTTTTTGCTCAGTTCCTCTGTATGAACCAAGTAGGAGAGTTTGTGGTCTATCCAAAAACCTAAGTTTTTGAATGTGTCCACTGTCTCAATAGGCTCCCCCAAGAGGGACATTATTTGCTGTTGGCTGCCCAGTAAGGAGGGACTGGCTGCATTTTGTTTGAGGGGAAAAAAAGAGTTAAAGACTCAGGAGGTTGTGCTGAAGAAAAATGAATTCTTGTTGCAACATGCTGCATGCCAACTTAAAGGGGGGGCTTGGCAACATAGATAACAGTATCATCACAGGGTTTTAAATAAGCTGAAAAAACTGATTAGCAGTTTAACGTGAGAAAGTGCTAATCAGCTGTGAAAATGCTTAGCACTTGGCACAGATCGATTAGCAAAAATGATATAGTTTTATTAATGTTGTGTACTATATGATGGACTCACTCAAAAAATGGTTAGCAGTCTACTGCTAAGCATTTCTGAAAATGATTAGCATTACCTCCTGTTACGCTTAACGTTTTGCTATGCTATACCAGCTATTTAAAACCCTGCATCAGCAAATAAACGAACACTTGCTCGATTGATACCTTTGTTGATGCTGTTGATATATATCACAAAAAGTAAAGATCCTAATGTTGAGTCTTGAGGAACACCTCTAAGAAGTGTTTTAAGGGGTGACTGGTCCCATTGGGCCTTGACTTGCTGTTGTCTGTCTGTAAGGTAACACGAAAACCAGTTGACGGCAGTGGTATCCAGGCCGATATCTTGCAATATGGACAGTAGTAGGTCATGGTTTACTGTGTCAAAGGCCTTACTTAGGTCTAGAAATGAGGCGCTCACGTAGTGTTTAGAATCAAGAGCCAAATGCCAGTCATTTGTTACCTTTCTTAGTGCGGATATCATGCTGTGATTTTTTTCTGAACCTGGATTGAATTAGGTTAACTAACTGATGGGAGTCAAGATAGTTTCTGATCTGTGCGTTTACTAGTTTCTCTAGGAGTTTGAATAGAATGGGTAATAGGGATATAGGCCTGTGATTGTTTAGGTCACTAGAGTTGCTAGACTTATGAAGAGGGACTATGTGCGCTATTTTCCATACAAAAGGAATTTCACCATGTGCTAAGGACATGTTGAAAAGGTGTACTATAGGTGCAGTCAATATATGGTATCCTAATTTTAGGAAATAGGGCTCTAACTTGTCAGCTCCTGCACTTTTCTTGGTATCTAGGCTCAGGAGCAAGTCTGCTACTTGTTAGTAAGTGACAGGGCCGAAAGGGACTTTTGTCTCAAGAGCTGGAGCCATTGTAGTGGGGTAAGCAGAGGCGGGGTTTTGGACCTGTGGACAGAGTTTACTAGCAGCGGATGTGTCGACCGTAAGGCCGGCCATGACGAAGTGGTAATTTAGTAAGTCAGGTATGCCCTGCCTATCTGAGGTTCAGGTGCTACCAGAGTTAATCTTGAAAGGAAGTGCATTGTTCGAACCATGGCCTTCTACTTCCCTCAAGGTTTTCCAGAATTTGGCAGAGTCGTTAGTGGCTGATGCTAGATGCGATTGGAAGAAGCTGGCTTTGGCCGCTGTTATAAGTTTTTTTTTTTACATTGATTTCTAGACTTCCTGAAGGCTACTCAGTCTGCTGGGGCCTTAGTTTTTCACGCCCTTTTTCAAAGAACATCTCTACTGTGTAAGGCAAACTTTATGTCAGCAGAGAACAAGGGGCAGGATCTTTTCTTGGTTCAAGCTTTTAGCAGAGGTGCATGTTTGTCTATGACACTTAATACAAGTTTTTGGAACAGCATATAGGCTGAGTCCACTATGGATGCAAGACAAGTCCTGCCATCTGATGTTATTTAGATCAGCTAGGAAGCTAATAGGATTGAAGATCTGATGATTCCTTTTTAGTGTATGTATAGAGGAAGAGGATAGGTTGGGAACAGACCTCATGTGTGCTATAGTGCTGTGGTCACTGATATCAGTAAAGAATACACCAACATAACTAAATCGATGCGGATTGTTTACTAGAATTAGATCAATGAGTGTACTGTTATCTGGGTTTTTAAGGTTAGGTTGGGTATCCACTGTTATGAGCTGAGTAAACTCAAGCTCCTCGCACAGATCCTTTATGGGTTTGGAGGAGCTGGAGAACCAGTCCAGATTTACGTCTCCCATGATGATTGTTTCACCGGGCTGAGAATCAGCGAATTTGCATATGTAATTGAGCAACTCAAGGCCACCTGATGGTGGTTGGTAACAGCCAGAGATGCAGATGGGTTCGGAGGATGGGAGTAGGAGCCTTATGGAGATGCACTCAAATTCTTTTGGGATGAAGATACAGTCAATAAGGCTGACAGAAAACGTAACCCTCACATAAATTGCCACTCCCCCACCTCTACTCGGTTTATCGGCCCAGTACTCGTTATAGTTGAGAAGGTTAATTTCATGGTTAGGAGTGAAGCTTTTCAACCAGGTTTCCGAGACAACTAGCATGTCTGGTTCTATGTGTCTGTGAAACTTGGCTTCCCGGCCAAATGCCCTTTGGGGTAACCATTGCCTCAGTGCTTGCGCACAGAGGTTCTTTGTCTTTTAAATTGTTTTTTGTTTTAATTGGGTTCACCACAACGTAACCCAGATAGACCATCTTAGGGTAGCTGGTTCATTCCACTGGAGTGTCAAACAGATGAGGCATACTGATGAGTCCTGGTAGGATGAAACACGTGTCTATGTCTTCAGTTGGCACCCTTTGCAAACTGTGAGAGGCCTTTTGGCACCATACATTTCTGCTTAAAGTTGAACCAGCATAATATTCTGTGGTGATTTGTATATGCAGCCCATGATGCTTTGCATTGTGGGGGCATGTGTGATTTTGTATTTCTTTGAAACTTGGCTTCGGCAAATGCCCGCTGGGGTAACCATTGCTTCAGTGCTTGCGCTGGCGGTTCTTTGTCTTTTAAATTGTTTTTGTTTTAGTTGGGTTCACCACAGTAACTGAATAGACCATCTTAGGGTAGCTAGTTCATTCCACTGGGGTGTCAAACAGACGAGGCATACTGATGAGTCCTGGTAGGATGAAACACGTGTCTGTGTCTTCTGTTGGCACCCTTTGCAAACTGTGTGAGAGGCTTTTCGGCACCATACATTTCTGCTTAAAGTTGAACTAACATAATATTCTGTGGTGATTTGCATATGCAACCCATGATGCTTTGCATTGTGGGGGCATGTGTGATTTTGTATTTCTTTGAAACTTGGCTTCCCGGCCAATGCCCTTAGGGGTAACCATTGCCTCAGTGCTTGCGCACAGAGGTTCTTTGTCTACTGTGTGTCTGTATCCATGCTTGGATGTAATCCAATTTCTATAAAAGACTGTACGCATTTTATGTGCAAAAAAGTTAGGCCTTTAGCATGCTGGAGATCAGAAGGTGCTGAGATAGGTAATGGGGGACCCGGGTTTAGCTCTGCATTTCCTGAGCATAAAAGACACAGAAGAAGCAGTTTCTTTAGGAGAGCTGTCCTAGATTTTCGTAGACGCAGCTTACTCCGTTTGGTTTCGGCGAGTGGTACAGTGGTGGCAAGACAGTCAGAGAATTTATATAATACTACTGTGAAATAAATAACCACCCGTACTGATAAGGTTAGCGAGGTGGGGCCAGTGGGGAAGAAGGAGCCACTTGTGAGTCCACGTAGTAATGGGTGCCGGGGTGGCTTCTGTCACCCAAGGGTGAGGCCAGTAGTACAACTAGACAGTTCCGGTCTGAAGTATAGCATGGCAGTTCTGTGAAGTTCAAGTCCGAAGCTTAACATTAGAGATCGGTGCGAGGAGGAGGTACTGGCCTGTCCTTGCATCTGTCACTAAAGGGTGTAGTCAGTACTACAGAATGACCGTTTAGGTCCGTAGTGCAACTTAACAGTTCAAGGCTGAGAAGAAATGCTAGCTTGTTTGCGGTTAGGAGAGAATAAGAAACATGAGGGAAAATCCCTATGTATATGGTACAGGCAAGTAATATCCAAAGCATCCTGGCGGTTAGGATGCTTAGCAGAGGAGAGGGAAGAGACAGGGAAAGAAGGGAAGAAAGAGGAAAAAGTGAACAGAGAAAAAGAGGATGTGTCAGATGGTTTTCACTGTTGGTAAACTCAGATAAACCTTTTCCTTCCTCACCCTGCAGTTAGCCACTGCATGGTAATTTGAAAAAACTGTAGGCAGAGAGAGAGACACTGATGCTGTCAAGGGCAGGGTTCCTGGTAGTTTAAGAAGGCTCTGGGAGTAGCAGCCAAGAGTAGAATGCACAGGGGAAAGGGAGGAGCCCGAGTGTATTTAATAGACGTCGGGGCCGAGGTGGTCGGGCAGGATAAATTAAATAGGTTCAGATTGAAGTGCAGGAGCGGGCTGAAGAAAAGGCACAAATGCATGGGAAAAAAGCAGTAGCAGGCAGGGAGTCCCAGCAGGCCATTCCAAGCATGAGCCGCATGTGCAGCGATCAAACGTAGGCCAAGTAAAGAGACTTGTGGTCAATGGAAATGCTACTTACAGTCTTGGCTACAAGCAGGAGTCGTACCTGGGCTTGAGTCTTCCTGGAGCGATGAGGAGAGGTGGCACATCTCCAGCCGACCACAAGTCTGCTTACAGCCTGATCAGGAACAACCTGAAGAGAAAGAAGACAAGGGCAGGTATTAGTTCTAGGGCAGATCCTACTTGCAGGGCTAAGGACTTACTTGGTGGTCAGGGAGCAAGGGCACAGAGGAATACAAAAGAACAAAGACTGGGAGCTAAAGGTGGGGGGGCTGGAAGGGGGTCATTAGGCTGTCACCAACAAGGGTTCAAAAATTAGCAGCCGAAAGGTACAGGGGGAGGGCAACAGTTAGGGATAAAAGGAAAATAGATTTGCGAGTGAGAGCAGTTGCAAAAATAGCAGGTTTGAGATCTAGCAAATACAGTTTCAGCAATTTGGCTTTAAAAAAGGTTTCAAGCAGGTTTCAGATCTAACAAATACAATTTCAAGCAATTCAGCTTAAAAAAGAGTGGTTTCAAGCAGTTAAGCTGGGCACAATGAACTAAAAATATCCCCCAAAATTTAGATGCTAGTGAAACAGTCCCCACAGTTTAGGCTACTGTCCCACATTGCATACAATTTTAACAAATTACATAGGTCCAAATTAAAGCTCAGGAGTGGGCTGAAGAAAAGCCACAAAAGCATTGGAAAAAAGCTGTAGCAGGCAGGTAGTCCCAGCAGGCCAATCCAAGAGCGAGCTGCATGTGCTCCGACCAATCGTGGGCCAAGTAAAGACACCTTTAGCCAATGGGAATTCTAGCTATGGTCTCGGCTACAAGCAGGAGTCGACCTGGGCTTGAGTCTTCCTGGAGTGGCATGAAGAGATGGCACAGTCGGCAATCTTCTCCAGCTGACCGCAAGTCTGCTTAGAGCCTGATCTGGGGCAGCCTGGGCTTGAGTCTTCCCGGAGGGGCGAGGAGAGGTGGCGTAGCTAGCAGTTTCTCTAGCTGACTGCAAGTCTGCTTGGGAAACCCGATCAAGGCAGCCTGGGCTTGAGTCTTCCCGGAGCGGCGAGGAGAGGTGGCGCAGCCAGCGGTCTTCTCCAGCCAACCGCAAGTCCGCTTAGAGCCTGATCAGGGGCAGCCTGATGCCTACTAGTCCGTCCCACATATAAATGGTCGCATGGACATTATAGAAGATAGATGACACTTTGTGTTGTACAATCAGTGTAATTTTTAATGGTATATTCTTTATTATCATTGTGTGGATTTTAAACCCTTTTTTTTTTTGCTGGTGTGCCCACATATTGAGCACCTACCACAAGGGTGCATCCCACCTTGTAGTAGGTCAAGAAGTAGTTGCTTGCTTTCATCTCTGACTCTTACAAATTTTGACTGTATTACTTTGTCCTTTAGTATGTGTTCTTTTGGCTGTAATAATAGATTTTCCCTGAACCTGGTAACATTCAGTTCGCCTCTTTGTAACAAATACCAGTGTTTAATAATAATTTTATGTATTTCCTGTAACTTGCTTCCTGTACCTCCGCAGACCCAACTGGTCTCCAGGGAGCCTCCCTCTTTCTGTGATATGCCCCTGTGTCTATTCCAGTTATGCTTAAAGTCTTCCACCGTTTTAGCTTCCACAACTTCAACAGGCAGTTGGTTTGATTCTTCTACCACCCTTTCAGTGAAGACATTAATCTTACCTGTATCAATCTTCACCATTCATCACTGGTGGGTCTAAGCCAGAGGTGCCAGGGCTTCGTGGGATCTCATAGCTGGAAGCTCTTTCAGCTAGCCCTGGAGGAGGGGTCAGCGTCGAAGATGGTGCCGCCCTCGAGGCCAGTGTAATACGTGGCGCTTGCATGTTGGCCAGTAATGGACACGGTTCCCTCCATTACCTCAGTTCTTCTTTTTCTGCCATTGAGGTAGAATCACCCTGTGGGAGCTGAGCCTGATTCTGCGTAATCTCCAGAAGTCTGCTGAAGTCCTGCCACCATTGCTTCTGCTCGATGATCTTAGACTCTTCTTGATAGTAAACCATTTCTTTTATCCTTTTGTTTTGCTCTCTTCTCTGACGCTTTGAGTCTTGTCTGTAGATATTTATTTTATCCGGTACAGTGCAGTTCAGGGCCTAGTGCGAATCTAAGGACAGGGTGGCCCTGTGTCGGTGTCCCTGTGGCATGCCAATGACTGTGACGAACCACCATAATCGCTGTTTAACCTGCCTGCGTCCAGATCATGACGGGCAACTGCGGCGCCTGTTTCTCCATGGATTGATGGGTCCTTGAGTTGCACACGATGAAGATGGGTCGGGATCCTCCCACCTTCGGAGGGCGGCGTTGGTCCCAGAACACCAAGGCCAGGACTTTAGGCCCTTCCCCAGGGCATCCCTTTGGTACTATACATACCGAGGGAGAGCAGACCTCCAGTTCTGGTTTCGCTGAAGCGCAAGGCCAGTGTGAGGAGTCGGGTGGACAGTCGTCCTCCTCCTCCATGGGGTTGGCTGAGCACCCCTCTTGGTCCATTGTCTCCTTGGAGGCTCTGACACCCCCGGTGTCACGGTTGCAGCTATACCTCGGCCCCAGCCAGTGGTGCTCTCTGTACTGCCTTCCGACACTGCTTCTGCTCCTGACACCACCTCTAGTGTTGGTGAGCAGGGTGGTGCCGGGGTCGATGGTGGGTCTCCGTCCAGTGCCATTCATGGTACTGAAGGAGGGAGAGTCTCAGGGGTTGCCACTTTGGCAATCTCCCTGGTTCCTTCCTCTTCGGAGGACGAGGACTGGGATGATCCCGACTGGCAGCCCTACTCTTCAGAGCTCCGAGGCTCTCCTCTTCCCAGCTCTGGGATCTCTGAGCCCTGGGAATCTTCCTCCAGAGCTAGGGCTGCCCTCCTCAGGCCATTGCCTTGGTCGGTGCCAGGGTTGACGCTGTGGTCGACGCCGGGGTTGGCACTGCAGTCAGTGCCATGGTTGGTTCTGGTGTCACTTGTGGCACCAGGGTTGAAGCCAGTTCTGTGGTGGATTTCCGTGCCACTTGCAGCGCCATGGTCAGTACAGAGGATGTCACCAGTGCCGGTCGGGAGGTTGATGCCGGTCCTGGGTTCGTTGTCTGATGTCTGTGCCATTCGCAGCGCCGTTTCAGACCCCAGTGCCGCGTTGGGGTCCAGGTTGGTTTCCAGCACTACTTCAGGAGTGGAAAACACCTCAGCCCTTCAGACTCCAAGCTTTAAGACCCCTGTGGAGCAGGTCCTTCTCTCGGGGGGGGGGGGCAGGAAGGTCGAAGGAGGCACAGAGGCTCCTTTACAGGGCAGCTGGTGGCCCTGGGAGGAGCAGAAGTGCTGAGCCTTCCCTCCTGGCCCCTTCCACCTCTAAGGGGTCTGCAGTTGGTGGGGTTAGGGGCCGCCAGCAAGGGCCTGTTCGGTTCTGTTCGCCCCATTTGGGGGATTCTCCCCAAGGGCACCACCATGGTCGCCCCAGTCAAATTGGGCATCTTTCGTTGGTAGCGGTCCACTACACTTTCCTACAGCTCTAGCAGAGGGTAAGCTCTGCCCAGCCAGAGATCTCATTCCTCTACCTCTCTGCCCTCCACACTTCCAGGCCTCTTTGGCCCCACGAGGCCCATGACCTGGGAACAGTTCAGAGCTTCAGCAGCTGCGTTCCCATGTTATGTTAGAGCCATGAATAAGGTCATTTTTTGACCTGAGCCCCCAGCTGCTTCGAGCTCTGAGTTGAGCTCCTCAACCTCCTCATCTTCCTGCCCTGAGGAAGAGGACTCCTCCATCCATCCCTCTCTCCTCTGACGCTGATCTCACCAGCTGTCATCGGTTCCTATCCAGGATACTGGAGGAGCTCCATCTGTCCAATTTTGCTTCACGCAATCCTGACTGTGCAACACACACTTTCCTTGGTGAATTCAATGCTGACCACTTGGTCGTTCCTCCATGGCCTTTCCCTTTGCAGAAGCGTCACACAGGGTCTGGCAGCATCCCTCTGCCCCATCTATAGACCCAAGGGACTGCTGGCGCAGGTATTGCACTCCCCTGGTGTCTCCAAGTGCTATGCCCCACCCTTCCTTGGGAGTGGAACTCCTGGTACTCACTCCATGCATCGTTGCCCAAGGCACGACAGCCGCTTGGAGTCAGACTCGGTCGAGTTTGACCTTTGGGGTCGTAGGGTCTTCTTGGCAGTGTGGCTCCTTTTGTGCATTGCAGCGCTCCAGGCCCATCAGGCTGCCTACGCCAGGCACCTGTGGATGATGCTGGGCCAACTCCTGGCATCTGTACCTGATTTGAAAGAAACTAGACAGGCAATTAGCCTTTCTGCCTGTGGTCTGGAGCTGGCGGGACATCAGGCAAGGGCGTGTTACAATGCTAGTGAGGTGGCCTTCAGACTGGCAGGAACTACAGTCTGCATTCGGCAGACAGGGTGGCTTCGCCTATCAAGGTTATTACCCTTGGCCCACCATAGGGTGATTGCTTCCCCTTTCCAGGGGCCCACTTTTTCTCCTGTAGGGTGAGGCGAGAATTAGCGGGGCACCTTCCCTCTCCCAGGCAGCGGGAGTTCCCATCTTGCCCTGATCACTTAGGGCATCACCAGGCCCATAAGGGGCCCCTGCCTTTTTGTGTTCTCCCCCACTGGAGGCTGAGGGAGATGTCTTCCTCAGGGAAGTGCCAGTTCCACCGTTGTGGTGCTTGGTACTAACCCACTAGTGATGAATGGTGAAGACTGATACAGGTAAGATATAAAAATTACATACCTACCATAATTTGTGATCTTCCTGTATATCTTCACGTTCATCACTGCTTCCCATCCACCATCCCCCTTTTGCCCCAGTCTCCTGGGCAGTGCCTCCTCCCTGCTTGCCTTCTCTCCAGTTGAGGCCAATTGCATGTATAATCCCACTGGCATCTCCAGGTCCCCTGGCCCTTCCTTGAAAGCACCAGGGGGCCACCTACAGGGAGATGATAAGCAGGGACCCTTGCTCACTTTTTTCTTAAGGGCTCCCTAGAGTCCTGTATGGCCTTAGTTGAAACCTCCTGGGAACAGCAACAAAGTTTCTTCTGGGCCCTTTACTTCTTTCTGTTGAGCCCATCAGTTGCCTTCCCCCCTTGGGTCCCCTACTTGATCATCGAGGTTTTGGGGACCTTCCTCTTCTCTCAGAGCTCTAGGTGGCTCCTTTTGTTATGTTTTTGGGCAGTCCATTCCTGGATAAAGTGTTGGAAAAGGTTCCTTTAGACTCCCTAACTCCATTTTTGGAGAGGTCAGTCCTCCTCCTCTTCCTTCTCCACCTCTTTGCTGGTGGAATCAAGATCATGGGGTTTAACACTTCTCTGAAGCCTGGGAGGCCCGTCTAGACAGGTGACACCTCCCCTTCCTTCTCTGTCTGAAGGGACCTTGCCCCGGGGTGGGCTTTTCTCCTCACCCCTATATAGCGGGAGATGGAGGAGTGAGGGTGAAGAGAAACAGTCGGTTGGACCCCCCTTCGTCTGGACAGGGAAGATTCTGATCTCTAAATAGAGGTAACAGAATATGTCTCTTCTTCTCTTATCCCATGACATCCCACATGGCTCAGCAGCCAGTGAAGTTCCTGGATTTCATTTTGTGGGTTAAAAAGTCCACAGAGGGGAAACCTCCGTGCTCCTCTGCTAGGTCCACCTCCTCTCGATTTCTCCTTTCACGCCCCTTCCTCCCTCTCCCACCTTCTTATTCTTTCTTTTTCCTTCTCTTCTCTCCTCTCCTCCCTACCCTTCTCTCACCCCTTCCTTGGCCTGCTCAATGGACAGGGTCTCCCTCCCAGAACCTATAGGGTCTGGCTTCTCTCCTGTGGCTTACATTATTCCTCTTTTGGTTTATAACCTTTTTTTTATTTATTGAACTTTGATGACCTGGTTGGTCCACTGGGCCCTGAAGTTCCCTTTTTCAGGGGCGACCTGGAGAACAGAAGCAAAAAGACATACAGTCAGGTGATCCAGAAGCAATACAATTTCATACAGTCAGGTGAAACGGATTACGAAAGGAAGACAAGATAATGAACATAGCAGTACAGGCAATTATTCAATTTGTAGACCTTAAGAGCAACACTTGAAAGATTTGAGTCATGTTTTAATGTCAGTTTTGTTGAGAAGAGAGGGGGGATGGGTATTGTGATTAGGGTCGGGGATAAATTATCCCATACCCTCACAATGGCATGAGCTTGTCCCTAGCAAATGGGACTTAAGCCTGGTGCGAAATATTGGTAGTGAGGGGACTTCCTGTACTAGAGGTGGGAAAGTGTTCCACAGTGTAGGGGCTGTGAGAGCGAAGCAATAGCCTCCCTTGTGATTCTGGTGATTGCCAGTAGGGACCGTCCCCGAGTTTCTGAGCATTCGAGGGTTAGGCTTGGCCATGATTATTCCTGTTAGGCTTGGTGGGGCCACCGGGGTCTGCAATTTGTATGCAAGGCAGAGCAGGGGATACTGTACATGAGCCTCAAAAGAAGGCCATTGCAGCTGGGCTAATGAGATGCAGTGGTGGCTTCTTGGTTGACACATTGTCGCAGACCTCGCCACCTTGTTGTACAGGACCTGAAGCCTGCTAACCTCACCCTTTGCCATGCCCTGGATTACCGGGGCAGCACAGGTTATTGTGGGTAGGAGGATGCTGGAGGCGATTGCTCATCTAGCCTCTGGCATGAGTTGTTTTTTTAGCCTGTACATGGTGCCTAGTTTGACATGGATAGACCTTGTTACCTGGTCAACGTGTTGCTTAAAGGTGAGCCCCCTGGTCAATAGCTAGCTCTAGGAATTTTATGTTGTCACTACATCTATTCATTTATCCCCAAGGGTAGTAAGTTTTAGGGAATTGGTCTGATCCTGGTCCAGGGATCTAGAACCAAACAGCAAGGCTTTGGTTTTTGCTGCGTTGAGGATCATTTTGTTTGATGTGAGCCAGGCCTCGAGTGTGTTAAGGTCCCCTTATAGGAGAGGGCCCAGATCGTGTGGTGTAGACCTGGCCCGGTAGATGACAGTATCGTCTGCGTATTGAACTACTGAGCTATCTCCACAGTGCTGGTTTAGGTCATTAGTGAAGAGAGAGAACAGGAGGGGGCCAAGAATTGAGCCCTGGGGCACCTCCTCTTTGATGGGTAAAAGGGGCGGATAGCTCTCCCTTCCAAATGATCCTCTGGGAGCGGCCTAAGAGGTAGCCCTTGAACCAGTTAAGGGCCTGGGCATCAAGACCAGTGCCTTGAAGTTTAGTAAGAAGAAGGTTACGGTCCACAAGGTCAGATGCCTTGGACAGGTCTATGAAGATAGCATCCGTCGACATGCCCTCGTTAATTTCCCTGAATAGGTCCACTGTGAGTTTGGTGAGTGCCGTGTCAGTTCCATGGTTTGCCTGAAAACCATGTTGTGAAGGGGCTAGGATTTGGTGGCGCTCCAGATAGTATCTCAGTTGCCCATAAACTAGTCATTCCTGCAATTTGGCCAGGGTACACAGCAGGGAGATGGGCCTGTAATTGCCAGTTTGTTCACGAGATCCCCCCTGTAAATTGGGACCACGTTGGCTGCCTTTCACTGGTGTGGAATGTACCCTTTAAGTAAAGACCTGTTGATGATCCAGGTCAGAGGTTTGGCCATGGACAGTGCACCTTCCTGCAGTAGCCTCGGGGGTGATTCCATCTGGGCCACCAGACCCTTTGTGTTTGAGGGCTATAAGAAGTTTATGGACCTCACTCACCTTGACCATTCTCAGGTGAAATTGGATTCTGTTCAGACAGTGGGATTCCTCAAAGGTCTGTACAGGCATGGGTGTTGGCAGCCCTACCTTGTATGCATCAAGGTTGGTGAAGTGGTGGTTGATTGCTGAGGCTATAAGCTGGCAATCACTGATACACTGTCCTTGTACCTCAGTTTGGCCTTGTGCCTCCTTGGAGTTGTCCTTAAGCAGTTCATTGATTTGTGCCCAGAAGAGCTTAGGGTTCCCCAATGTGGACCTTTGGAGGCGGGTGACATACTCCTTTTTTGGCAAGTTTGATATCTAGCTTACATTTATTTCTCAGAGTTTTGTAAGTAACCAGGTCTACGGGAAGATGGGAGAGCCGGAATTTCTTCCAAGCCTTCTCCCTTCTTTTCATCTGAGATCCCACAGAGTGGGAGATCCATTTATGGCAGCCTACTTTTGTATGAAGTATTTTGAAGGGGGCAAAGAGGGATGCCGCATTGAGGAGTAAGTTTTGGAAGTAGGCAAGGGCCTCATCCAATGTCGGGAGGATCCTAATCGGGCTCCAGTCCAGGCTACTTAGGTAGTCATTGAATTTTGCAGGCATGAAATTGGAGAAGTTGCGTACTGTGATTATCCTGGGGGGGATCTTTGGTGCTCTGTTCTTCCAAATACAGAATATTGGGGAGTGACCACTAATGGTGTCCGCCAATATACCTGCTTTCTGTATGTTGAGGGAGTTGGATACCAGAGCCCAGTCAAGAGTAGTATGGTTCCCCGTTTCAAAATTTAGCCTGGTAGGTAGATAGATTATCTGTTCCAGGTTAGCGTCTTGGATCACCCTTGAGGACCTTATTGGGGTCCGTGGCCCAGTTCAGGTTGAAATCTCCCATTATTAGGAGTTCATTGGTTAATTCTCTGCCAACCATTTTGGTAATGCCCTTAAGTGCGAGTTGGGCATTCTTAGGAGGGTTATAGACACAGCCGATGGTGAGATGCGTAGCATTACCAAGAGTTAGACGGACAAAGATAGACTCCCCGACCTGGCAGCTACCAAGGATGGGCTTTAGTAGAGTCACGTTTAGATTAGGACCCTTCCCCCTCTTTTCCTGCCCTGTCCTGTCTGAAGGTATTGTACCCCAGGATCCTGATCTCGTGGTCATGAATATGGGCCTTAAGCCAGGTCTCTGATATTGCAAGGACGTCTGGCTTGTAGAGGGTAAGCCAGGCTTGGACCTCATGGATTTTTGGTCTAAGGCTGCATACGTTCATATGCATTATCCTTAAGCCTTGGGATGATGCCCGGGGAGGAGACCAGGAAATTGTCTAGAGGGGGTCCTGGGTTAGGCTGAACGGCTGCTCCTCGGAGCAGCAGAAAAGCAAGTAGTCGAGCTAACACTTGCCTGAGTGAAGGTTTTGAGAGGCTGTAGAGCCTTCTGCATGCATTGTGGATCACCACGTAGTAGGAGCCACGCTTTTCTAACTCGTGTGCAATGAGGCTTTCGTTTTTAGTTGTGGGAGAGGTCCAGTAGTAATGACCGCTAGAGTCAAGGTCACTGAGAGTTTGCCTCATGGGGTCGCGAAGTCCTTGCCCTAAGCACATGTCCACCCAGAGGAGAGACAATATGTATACGAGGGCCAGGAGTACACCCCTATTTGGGAGAGATGCCGATGGGTTACAAGTCCAGCAGGACTTAAGGCAAGTGTTGCCATGGTTGTATGAAGAGTATGCCGGGGCCATGCTAGAAGATTCCAGTGGAATAAGTTATTCAGTTGGAAATTTGGGGTAGGTGCTTCAGGAGAGACCTCTTGTTTTATACTAGTGGCAGTATTCTCTTGCCGTTGGCCTTGTCCTAGTGGAAGACTAGGGGAAGAGGATCACAGTTGCCAGTGTGATCGGGTGTCGCTGTAGGAGTGTAAAATTGGGCCTGGCCACACAATACCTAGCTTAGTGACCTGTCTTAGATCCCGTGCAACACTATAGGGGCTCCTAAGGGTAAAAGGAGTGGCAGGCACCGGTCGATTGCTGCACAATATGCCAAATATGCAGGATAAACAGAATCACTGTAATGCCTGTACTCCTGTAAAGCCGCTCAGCACGTTAATATTCAGGCTGTCCCTTTGTACTAGCTTTCCCTGCTAAAAGTCCTGTCTAAAAATCACAATGCAACTATACAGCATGATTCCAAAAATATTTGCTGGCGAGCACAGGTCAAGGTACTAAACGATTTTGGGATATCGGGTTATAAACAGTAGCTCAGTAGTGCCTAAACTCTAGTAACAAGGCTCTACAATTTTGAGGTACAGCAGCTTTGCACGTTAATATTTAGGCTATCACTTTGTACTAGCTTTCCGTGCTAAAGGTCCTGTTTATAAAATCACCGTGCAACTATAAAGCATTAATTCAGGATGTTTGGTGGCAAGCACAGGTCTAGGTACTAAACGATTTTGGGATGTCTAGTTATGACAGTATCTCAGATATACCTATGGTCAAGTAAACAGGCTCAACAATTTTAAGGTTAAGGCTGTCACATATGAGGGTTAGTTCTGAGTAGGTGCTTGAGCTATAATGATTGAGTAATTCAAGGCAGAGAAGTACTTGTTAGTAAGATAATAAACAGTCACAGTGCCATGCACAGCCCTGTCTGCGTCACTGCGTTCAATGCTAGCAATTACTTTCAGGGAGATGACTGAGACTATTAGTGGCTGGCTTAAAGAGCCGAATAGGATTGGTGGACTGATGGTGGGAGGTCTTGAGGGCGTGGTCTCAGCCCATTTCCAACCCTTTTTTCCTCTATCTCTATCTTCCTCTCTGGTGAGCAGAACTGAGGTAATTGAGGGTCTGGCGTCCGTTACTGGCCAACCCATGAGCGCCATTTATTACATCGGTCTCGAGGACAGCGCCGTCTCTGACGTCGAACCCTCCTCCAGAGCTAGGTGAAAAAGCTTCCAGCTATGGACTTGCCGCAGGTTCCTGGAGCCTCCAGCTTAGACCCATCAGTGATGAATGGTGAAGATATACAGGAAGATCAAGAAGTACGGTAGGTATGTAATTTTCGTTTTCTTCACATCCTTTCTGAAATCACTCCCTCCAGTTTCATTGCATGCCTCCTAGTCTTGGAGCTTGTCCTGTTCTGGAACATGCTCCATCTCTGTGAGATACCTGAAGGTCTCGATCATGTCACCCCTCACTCTTCTGTCCTCCAGAGTAGGTAAGTAAAGTTTTATTTTTATTTGCATTTGACTCCCAATCCCAGAGGTTCTGGGCGCCTACAGGTAAAAGCAGGGTTATATGCAGCATTCGATAGACAATACAATTATAGTAAATAAATATATTTAAGCTTATTGAAATCAGTTAAAACTATCTATAGAAGCTTTATTAAAAAGATAGTACATACTGAGATCCCTCAGACTCTTCTCTTAGGGCTTCCATTGCAACCACTTTACCATCTTGGTTGTCCTTCTCTGGACCGCCTCCTGCTGACTCCTGAAGGGAGGAGGGCCACTAGGACCATGACCCTACCTCTTTCAAAATAGGTACTAGGGCCTGGCCGTAGCACCTTTTTTTTCAAGCTTTCACATCGAGGAGTGTTGATTACCAGCAATTGCTTTCATAATTGATTTGACTAGCGCCTCCTCTCTCCATGGCTATTCAGCCAATGAACATTGCTGCAGTGACTTTGATGTTTCTTGACCCGGCGTGACCTTGAACATTCTTTCTTCTGCTGTGCTGCCAGCTCTCATAGGCTACACATTATTGTTTCAACCTGGTCATATGTCTGAGTCACTGATAATCAGGTTGAAGACTGTTAGTTTAGTTAACAAGAATTTATTAGTACTTGAAAGCCGCACTGTTATAAAAAAAAAACAGTAAGTCAAATGCTTTGGCTTTGTGTGTGTATCAGATAATGGGGATGTTACTGCATGTGTGGTACTTTCTGTTATGTGTACAATTTTTTAAGCTCAAGGCAATTGGGGGTGGGTGGTGCGTCCATGTACTAGAAAATAACAGGTCAGTGCAGCTGTCAACTTCCTGTCTGCAAATCAGGGACAGGACTTAAAAAAAAAATAAATTAGGAACAAATGGAGCTTGATGTAGTGTGGGACTTACTAGTGTGAAAAGCATTTCCTGAAGAAGGAGAAGAAAAGAGACTGTAGCATTATTGTCTGGCAGTATTTTTTATGCTTCAAATGCCTGTTTTCAATGATAAAATGCCAAATTTATGAGGGGCTTAGGTAAATGTATGAGGCGGGAAAATCAGTGACCATTGAGAGGTATGGTCACAATAGGTATGTTCAAGTTCTGGACACCAGTGATTTGGCAGCAAACCAGGACAGACTGGCAAGTGGCCCAGACAGTTCAGTTCAAACTCTTGAAGCCAATGGCGGCTTTATAGCAACTACAACACAAAATAGTGCTTTGAGCCCAGTGGCTCTGTATTTGGGGGTGGGGGATGGGGTGGGGTGGTGATGTTGAAAATGTACGTAACTTTTACTTGCTTTGGGTTGGCTTGTTATTAGGTGTTGGGGGACAGGGAATGGGTATGTTTAAACTGAAAATGTTCAGTAATTATTTGTATCTGCTGTGGGTTCTCTACATACGGGCATTGGGAGGGTGGGATTTCTGTTGCATTCATTATGTACAGGGAATTTTTTTTACTTGCTGTGGGTTCTGAATTGGTCTACTGGGGATTGAAAATACACAGTGAATTGATCTGCTCTGGCTTTTGGGGTTTGTGTGATTTTCTTCAAATTAACAGTGATTTTTTTGATTACCTGCTTTTGGTTTTGCATATGATACTTGTATCTACTCTGGCTGTTGAGGGAGGCACGGTGACTTATGTTTTCCTTAAAATAAGCAATATAGGGCCAGATATTCAAAACTTTGCCCCGGGGCAAAATTAGCACTGCCCAGCGAGCAAACTTAGCCCGGAGCACAGAGCAAGCTATATTCAAAGGAATAGCCCAGGGCAAACAGCTTCCGAATATAGCATGGTAATGAGGCCATGCAAATTGGGCTGGGAGTGCAGGGCAAACATAGCCCTGGAATAAGACAGCACTGAGTAAAGCAACCAGGAAGTGCAACCCACAACAACAACACAGTACACAGCAACGTGAGGGCAGGTACAGACGAACTACGTGGCCAATGTGTGTGCCAGCAAATGCATGGACTCATTACAGCTGCAGGAAGCAGCAGATGTGAAAGAACAGTGATTAAAACTGTATAATATTCCCGTACCGTTAGCGCCGCGCTAACACATTAGCGCGGAGCTAAGCAGTTAGCCCGGAGCAAACACGTTTGCCCGGAGCTAAAATGTGCCATATTCAAAGTGCCATGCAAATGAGCCTACTTAGATAGTCTCTGGGCAAACAACCGGATTAGTATCTCATTATACCCTGATTTGCATGCAGTTTGCCCAAGCGTTACTGCAGGGTCCCACAGAGCCACCTGTAGGTCAGTCTGGAAGTACACAGGCTGACCAGGTCTAACCTAGCGCCCACCTGTAGGTCAGTCTGGCAGTGCACGATGATAGCTGCAGGCTACATGTAAACCGTACAGCATAGCATAGCATATTGTACCCCGGGGGACAAGACAGCATAGGCACAGGTGGTGGTGGTGCTGCATGCAACTGTCACACTGTAGGGCATGCTACAGTGCACAGCAGACATTACAGTAGCAAGGGGGCCAGTAGTGTGAGGGACACAGCACTGCCTATGGTGTGTAGGGCAGTGATGATGACTGCACTGTACACAGCGACAGGCCCAACCTGCAGGTGTTTACTAACAGTGGACATTACTGTTACACTGTTGTGTGACCCACAGATGCTGTACCTGTGGCATGGGATGCTCACAGTGACATGTACATTTCTGGCTTTGTGTGCTGTGGCAGTTGTACAGCTATGCGGTATGGCGGAGGGCATATATTATCCGAAAGGCACACTAGTGTTGGGGTATTCCCAATACTGGCCCATTTGCACTGCATGATGTGTCCCAGCCTTGTGGCCACCTGGTCTGTGGCACAGCCTCGCCACCATACAGCTCTCCTCAACATCCCCTCCATGCCCACAGTGCAGCATGTGTGCTGGCATCTGTTCGTGTCCACAGATGTGTGGTCTGCAGGTGTGTGCTGTATGGCCACACTGCCATGCTGTCCACTGGCGGCAGGGTCACCACTACTGCCTGTGGCTGGGACTGGTGGCAGATGATGGCATCATTGTGATGCCATCGGTTAGCAACATGCTTCCTCTATGTTTGGCTTTATCTATGTGTCATATTTCTTTGTTAGAATTACGCGCAAAACCTGCGCAAACACGCGCAAAGCCATAGTGTCGCGCCAAGCTGATTGCCCAGGATTAAGACAAGCTTTTCCTGTATGTGTAATTACTTAAGTATGTCGCGCTTAAGTCACAAGAAACCACTTAGCGCTGCACTAGTCGCTGAATATAGCATTGCGCCTGTATTCATGTCAGTTTGCCCCTTGCATACATTATAATTTTGCCCGGCGCTAATGCAGTCTGACCACGTTATTTGGCCTTTTGAATATAGCAGACCCGCGCTAATCCCGCGCTAAACCTGCGCAAACGGTTTTTGCCTGGCGCAAAGTTTTGAATATCTGGCCCATAATGTTTACCATGCATTTTTGTACTTTAACTAGTTTCCAGTCATATTTTTTTTTGCACAGCCTCCACTGAATGGGTATTACATTCTGTACTAATTTTGCAGATTCACAGATCGCTTGTTTTGCACTTGTATTCCAGATGCTACGTACTTTCACCCTTTTGTTTGTGGACAGCTGGTTGCCCTACTTGTTTTACATTTGCACCTAGTTTGTATCTTATGTGTATCATTTCCTTGGTAAATAATACACTTACATTGCTCTATTGTTCTCTGCATGATTCACAAATCTGGTTAAAGAAACTTGGTGGGAGAGGAGTGGAGACAGTTGGGTGGAGGGGATGGGGCACTCTATATAACCTCTGCTGTACCACTTTCTAGAACCTTTGGGCACCACTGCCACCTCCACCCTGCTTATGTCTTTTCTGAGGTATGGCCTCCAGAACTGGACAAAGTATTTCAGGTGGGGGTCATACCAGAAAACTATACAGCTGCAGCATTCCCTCCCTTCTCCTGCTGGTGATTACCCTTCCCCATGAACCCCAGTGTAGCATGAAAATAGGGCAAACTCAGTCAGGGATATCTCTGAACTGCTGCCAGCTACAGGTAATCCCAATACCTCATGTTAAAAAAGTTGTTCATTGACTTTTCAGTTGTGTGATGTAGTGTTTCTTCCCGTTTAAGACTGCAGCCTTCTTCTGATGGAATAGAAATTGAACCCAGGAATCTAGATAATTTTTAGGACTGAGAAGTATTTACTGCCAGCTTCTTCAGCCTGGTAGTATTTTCATCTAAATGTCAGCAGTGCCACCTGCAGCACAGTCTCTTACCCGCCACCTCTAAACGAAGTCTGAAACCCGCTGGGCACCTGCAGCCACTGACTGTCTTTGCCTGGTACTGCTGTGGAGTTTGAGATACTTTCCTAATGCTACGTAGTGCTGTGACATGACTTTTCTTCTTTTTCATCAACACTTTGTGCTCTTCATCCCTGATCCTTGTGGCTCCCCCCACCCCAGCCCTGACACCAGCCCATCCAGTGGCCTTACTGATTATTCACAGTTTTAGGTGGCCTGTCACATAGGGTCATGCTGAGCCCACGGGGAAGCCTAGCAGTCCCGGGGCATTTTCCTCCTGCTTTATTTGCTTCCCATGACATTGACATGCAAAGACGCATATGCATGCATAGGCGCAGCGGTGCACATCCGTGGTGCATGCGCCCACATTTGACTGCTCCTGCCATTGCTGCCACCCAGCCTTTCATGGGTGGCAGACACTGGATCCCCCCCTTCTCAAGGGAGGAGAACTGTCATTGGGACGCTCAATCATCCCTCACTTGGCTGCCTACAGAGTGACCCTGGTCAGTTTCCGCACCTGGGTCACTCTGTGTGGCAGGCAGTAAGTCACCAGAACAGCAGCCTGCCACACTACTCGGCCAGCTTCTGAGACCTGACTTTTCAGTTCCATAGATTATAACAACCCTTCTGATGAGCCATTGTGTAGCTCCTGTCGCTCTCCTGTCTAGTACAGTCACAATTGATATTGATGTTTTTTTTTTTTCCCATCTCCACCCATAGTGCTTCCACTCTCTTAGTACGTGGTGCGCAAGCTGTTAGCATCACATGGTGCAGCCACTTTTGCGCATGTATAGCAGACATATAGCAAATACATAATGAATTGCAGTGGAATAACACATGTATCTCCACTACTGACTGGTTAAAACCCAGAACTCATAAGTGGTGAAGCCAAGAGTTAGTTATAAAAGTCTTACCACTCGTGTGGCGATAAATGTGTTATTCTACTACAACCCATAATGTATTTGATATATAGCACACTATTTGTAATACCTTGTCCTAGTATCATGGATATGTTGTTCATCCACTCTGTTTGGCATGTCCCTTTCCCTTTAAGATCAGCCAGAAGTTTTCAAGCTAGCTCCTCCCACCCACACGAGTGGTATATACTTCGGCTCTGCCCCATGACGCCAGATCTTCTTTCCGCTGGAAGATACAGGTTGCCTCCCTTGTGCTCACGCATTTCGTAGGCCCTGGCTTTCAAACCCTCAGTTTTACTGAAACTTAAACTCATTTGAGTTAGCGATCGCGCTTTCGTGTCTTCGATCATGGAAGAAAAATCTTCCCCGGGATTTCGCCGGTATCCTTGTGGCCAGAAGATGTCGCGCACTGGTCCCCATCTCACGTGCGTCTACTGCCTAGGTGTCGGCCATGACACCTCATCTTGCAGCTTCTGCCTTGCCTTCCATCCCAACATCCTGGAAGACCGCTTGACGCACCTGAAGTTGGGGAGACCGGAGAAAAGGAACCCTCCGGTGAAGTCTGAGGAGGCTAGGTGGGTGGTTTCCGCGGCCGCGGGCTCTACCGAGCAGCTGGAATGCATGAAGGTGTTCGAGGAGGAAGCCGCTACCACTTTGGCCAGTCGAAGCTTCTTCGTTCCTCTCAACCTGGGCTCCACCTTCCCAGGCTCGTTCAAGGAGTCGTCTCAGTCTCTCCCCACGCGGGGTGAGGCGCCTACGGGCTCGCACTCCTCCCGCTCTTGGAAGAGAGAAAAATAATCGGGCCTGTCTTTGTTTCTACGAAGGCGCTCTTGGGACCGAGAAAGGTCTCAGTCTCAGGAGCATGCGGTCTCGACCTTGGTCGAGATCATTTCCTTGGCTTCAGGCTTCACGGACCTTTCATCTGGCCAAGTGACCACAGAGGTGGCCGATGAAGTCGAGATCATTCTCGACCCGATCAACCCTCTGTTGCTGGCCGTGGCCGACGACTCATTGGAAAGGACTCCGGAACTGGTGTTCCCCGATGAAGAGACCCAGCCAACTGGTGTCCTCATCGAGGTCACGGTTCCAGGCCCCCGGGTTTCACTGATCCCTCCGGTGTCTCCCGAGCGACCCGCCCGATCTTGGTCGAGGTCCAGAACCCCCTCGGCTGAAAGGCCAAAGAGGAGCCATAAGCACTCCAATAAGAGGCGACGCCACAGGTCATCCTCGTCCTCCTCGGATGAGGAGAGGCTCTGACGGAAACTCCATCGGCGGTATGAGGACCTTATGTGGCAACAGCTGATTTTGACTGGGCAGAAGCTGGCTCCACCACCTACCCCGGCCATAACTTGGCTTTTGCCTCCTAGGCCGAAGCCGACCCCCTCGGAAATGAAGCCTTTGGTTCCCTCACCTGTGGGGCCAGCCCGTCCTCCAGTTCAGCCTTTGCTGGTCTCCCCACCGATAGTGGTGGAGCCGCTGCCTAAGCAGCCTGTGGCAGGGGCTCCTTCAAAAGAGGCCTGAGCAGACACTGGACTTCCCAGACGTCTGTCGGTCACAGTCACCCCGGACCATCCTCGACGGATCAAGGGTGATTTGGGTGGCAAACCGCTTTATTCCGACTCCTCGGACCCGGACGTCACTGGACTCCACTCACATCCAGGGGATGATGAGTCGTCCGTTGGCACAGGGATGGAGGAAGGCCCTTCCTCCTTCAAGGGGATTCTCTGTTTCATCTCTGATTCCACAGGGATGCCCCTGGAGCCCATCCAGAAAAAGGTGGAGTTCTCTCTCACGGACATCCTGAAGAGAGGGGACACCCCAACGGAGGCCTTCCCTGTGGCCGAGGCCATTGTTGGCCCCGCTCTCGAACTATGGCAGTGCCCTGTCTCATGTCCAGCATCGTCTGCCAGCATGGCCCGCAGTTATGCGGTGCCCATGGGGTCCCTTGCAGGGTTCACAGAGCACCCTTCGGCTGAGAGCCTAGTGACCGCCTCTGTGTTCAGGCGTACTGGCAGTTCTGCCGACACGTACCATCCCCCCGATAAGGAGTCCAAGCTTTTGGACCATTCAGTGTGGAAAGTCTATATGGCTTCTTCCTTGGGCCTTTGTCAGGCCAGTTTGGCCATCATTATGGCACGCTTCTCTCATGCCCTTCTCGGGTCATTAGATGAAGTCTTCCACATCTCCCGGTGGGCATGCAAACCATGGTTAAGCAAGTTCGGGACCAGGGTCGAGCTGTTGCCAAACAGCAGCTCCAGACAGCCCTGCACATTGGGGATTCTTGTGCCCACTCAATGGCAGCCGTAATGGCCTCTCACCGCAGGGCTTGGCTGAGGCTCTCCTCCTTCCCGGTGGATACTCAGCACAAGTTGGCTGATGTGCCCTTCTTTGGGACCGACTTGTTCGGCCCCAGAGTGGCCGGTCACCTCCAGCGCATAGAGCAGTCCATTGCCACCTTGGATGCTTCTTCTGCTGAGAGTTCTTCAGGCAAGAATCAGAAGAAGAAGAAGAAGAAGCAGTTTTGGCACTCTTCCCCTGTGGTTCAGCAGTCCTCCTACCAAGGAGGTCAACAGCATCAGCAGCAGGCTCAAACCTGGCGCCCTCAGTCCAAGCCTGGACCCCAACAGGCCCGCAAAGGGGGCTGAGGCTCAGGTCCTGGAGCCTCTTCCTCATCTAAGACTGCTCAGTGACGGGATAGGGGCTGCCACCCCTATCACTGTCACGCCAGCTCTGGGTCCTCCCGTGGGGGGCCAGCTCCGTTACTTCCTTTCCATCTGGTCCACTGTTATCACAGACAGGTGGGTTCTCCAAGTGGTCGGTCAGGGACTGCCTCTGGAATTCGAGCAGTACCCTCCCAGCCAAGCCCATGCCCCTCGGGAGGAAAGAGTATCCGTCCATACTTAGTCGGCTGTTCGAGACAACATTGCTCAGCTCCTCCTCAAGGAGGCAGTAGCCCCAGTGGTGGATCCTCCAGCAGACCCAGGCTTTCTCTCCACGTATTTCCTGGTTCCCTAGCGGACGGGAGGCTAGTGCCCCATTCTAGATCTCCACGACCTGAATAAGTTTCTCAGGTCACGCACCTTTCGGATGGTCACTCTGTCCCAGATCATACCATCCTTGGAGCGAAACATGTGGTTCTGTTCACTGGATCTGCAGGACGTGTTCTTTCACATCCCAATCTGTCTGTCCCATCAGCGGTTTCTCCGCTTCAGGGTCGAAGGGACCCTGTACGAGTTCTGAGTCATGCTGTTTGGGCTGTCATCAGCACCATGGGTCTTCGCCAAATGCATATCAGTGGTGGCAACCCATCTCCGGCGTCGGGGGGGGGGTGTCAGAATTAACCCCTACCTCGACGATTGGTTCCTAGCAGGTTCCACCCGATAGGAGGTGGAGAGGTCCAGGGATCTGGCCCTCCAGACCTGCGCCCAACTCGGCCTCCTGATCAACTATGCCAAGTCAGAACTTGTGCCTTCTCAGGTGATGGGCTTCATCGGGGCAGAGCTCGACTCTTGTCAAGCCAGAGCTTGGCTCCCAGTGGACAGGGCGGAGGTTCTTTCCTCCTTTGCCCAATCATTTCTGGTTGGGCACTTGCGCCTTGCCCAGGACTTTCTGCGCCTTCTGCGTTACATGGCGACATGCACCTCAGTGGTCCGTTGGGCCCGGTTGCACATGCACCCCCTACAATGGGAGCTGTCCGCTCAGTGGACTCAGTGCCACGGTCATTTCAACCAGCTGATCACTGTAACCCAGAAGATGTGGGACGCTCTCCAATGGCGAACCGCCTCATACCGGTTGCAGGAAGGGATCCCGTTTGTTCGCCTCGAGCTGACAGTCATCCTTATGACCGATGCCTCTCTTATAGGCTGGGGAGCTCACATGGGGACAGTAGGGCCCACGGGTTCTGGACCCCCATGGAGTCCGGACGCCACATCAACCTGTTGGAGCTCAGAGCAGTCAGACTGGTGCTGTCAGCTTTCGCTCCTCAGCTCCTGGGTCAAGTGGTTCAAGTCCAGACAGACAGTACCAAGACCATGTACTACCTCAACAAACAGGGCGGCACACACACTCCCGTCTGCTGTGCAAGGAGGTGCTCTACATGTGGTCCCTTGTAAGCCGGTTGGAGGCGGACCTCCTAGCCATCCATCTGGCAGGAGTCTCAAACCAACTAGCAGATGCTTTTAGTCATATAGGCCAGACATCCCTCGAGTGGTCTCTCCATCCAGAGGTAGCTTACAGCCTGTTCTCCCATTGGGGCAGACCGATGGTGGACCTGTTTGCCTCCAGGGAAAACACCAAGCTGAGGCTATGGAATCCAGATCTCCTCAGCCTCAGCTGCAGGCCCCCAGAGCGGCTTTGTACACGCCCGGACCTGATATCTCTGAACCAGGGGAAGGTCTTCCATCTGAACCTTCAATCCCTGCACCTCACAGCCTGGTACCTGAGCGGCTAGAGTTCTAGGCTTTGGGTCTTTCCGAAAATGTCTACACCGTGATAGAGGCATCTCGAAAGGAATCGACCAGAAAATGTTATGTTTTCAAATGGAAAAGGTTTTCCATTTGGTGTCCTGTTCTGTGGCTAACATTCTCAACTACCTTTGGTCTTTCTCCAAAGAGGGTCTACGGTCATTGATCCTTAGGGTGCACCTGGCAGCCATTTCTGCTTACCGGGCACAGGCCGGTCAGCTGACACTGGCCCAGGAGACAGTGATCGGGCGCTTTTTTAAAGGCCTGGATCACATATCCCCTCCGGTGCGTGAACCTCCATCTCTGTGGGATCTACTGCTGGTACTGGCAAAGCTCATGGGCAAGCCATTCGAACCAATGCACAAGTGTGAGCTGTCACACTTGTCATGGAAGACAGCCTTCCTGGTGGCTATCATGTCTGCCAGGACAGGGGAGCTCCAGGTGCTATCGGTGGACTCCCCTTATCTGGTCTTCTGCAGGGCAAAGTTGTCCTGCGCCCCCACCCGAAATTCCTTCCGAAGGTGGTGTCAGAGTTTCACCTTAACCAGGTGTTGACTCTGCTGGTATACTACCCTAATTACACCTCGGAGGCCGAGTACAGGCTCCATGCTTTGGACCTGAGACATTCTCTCTCATGTTATAGGGAGAGGACGGCGGAAATTCACGGAGAGGTTCGCCAGCTGTTTGTCACCTATGCTGAAGCCGCTTCTGGCAGACCTGCAGCCCAATGGACCATAGCAAGATGGATTACATCATGCATAGGTCTGTGCTATGAGTTGGCGGGCAAGGAGCCTCCCAGAGCGATAAGAGACCATTCTACCCGCCATACTGCTGCATCAGTGGCTGCTTCCAGGGACATCCCTATCCAGGAAATCTGCCGGGCTGCTGCCTGGAAGTCAGCAAACACTTTCATCACCCACTACCACATTGACCTTGAATCACGCCGGTATGCTGGTTTTCGGGCCTCAGTTCTCCAGTCTCTGTTGCCTAAGTAGGGGGTGTGCGCCTTGCCTCCCTCCTTCTGGAGAACTGCTAGGAGTCTGCCAAACAGTGTGGATGAGCAACATATCCACAATCCTAGAAAAACAGGTTACTCACCTGTAACAGTAGTTGTAGGAGTGGTATATGTTGTTCATCCACATGGACCCACCTGACCTCCCCAGCTGCGAACGCACACAACGTGGCTTTCAGCGGGCTAAGATCTGGCATCATGGGGCGGAACCAAGGTATATACCGCCTGGGTGGGTGGGAGGAGTTAGCTTGAAGACTTCTGGCTGATCTTAAAGGGGAAAGGGACATGCCAAACAGTGTGGATAAACAACATATACCACTCCTAGAACTACTGCTACAGGTGAGTAACCTGTTTTTTTTTTTTTTTTTCAACCGTCTTTGTATTGTAACCTCTCTGTGTAACCCAGTGTTCTAAGTGAAAATAAATATTGATAGAAAAAAAAAAAACATGATTTGTTTACCCAATGTAATAACCACTAGTGTGGTGTATATATAGGGAATATCCTATGAGGCATCTTCAGATATGCATGTTGTCTGGTATGGAATGTTGTTTTTATTGCACACTTGCATGAGTGTTTTTTTTTTCTTTTATCACACAGTGCTTTTTTTGTATGCAGTCACACTGAAAATGACTACTTCAGTACCGAGAGTTGTTTCATGCAGGGAAATAGCGTTACTTCTGTTATTCTGTAGGTTCTGTTATTCAAACAGATTCTGCCTACTGTCTAATGAATTCTGTGTTGTTAACGAGTTAATGAGCAGCCTCATTAATGCTGTGTTAGATGAAAGTGACACTGTATTAGGTGACACTGTCCCTGTACCAAATGCAGGCTACATTTAATAGTTGAATCTGCTGTGCGGATAACATAGCTGCTGTGCAAATAATGTGTTTTCAAATGTAATTTGCACAGTAACCATCTCTGTAGTGAAAAATAAGGCCCTTTATCTAAAGAATGTCATTGTCCTCCAATGCTGTGCACAGTAATTTAAATGTACAGTGTGGAAAACCAATTCTTAAACTCAGAAAGTGCTAGTCCAGCATGCAAAAGTGGGAGTACAAGTGTTCCTTTACTCCCCTTCTCAGATTCCCTGGTTGAACCCCTTTCTTTCATTAGCTGTAGCCAGTTTGTCATGGCTTTACTCATTAACGGCCTCAGCACTGATTGCCTGGGCTCCTTTTACTAGAATAGGTCTCATTTCTTAGAAAGGAGAAGCCTTTTTCCTAGAGAAGTGTCTCCTGGAGGCTGTCAGGAATAACAGAATCTAATCCAGATAAATTTGTTGGAATGTGCTTTGGAATTTAAAACATAAGAGCACTCAGTCAGATTGAAACCATATGTAATTGCTTCCAGAGCTGTTGATTGATAATTGGAGTGTGCTGCTGCAATAGAAGGTTAGAACCTAGGAACTAGTCCAAGACGTGCATGGCATGTAACCGCAGGGGGATCCAGGTGTCGGGTTTTCTGTATAGCTAATGCACAGTAAAGAAAAGGTGCCCCCAAAGTTCTCTCATGGAAAGGACAGTCATCCCTAAATTCTTAGGTAGAACAGGCTAAACTGAGGATCAGTTGTTTGCCAGCGGCTAGCAGATTATCTACACAAATTAGTTTCTGCCATGTGATGGCATTAAATGCACATGTGCTGTTCCCTAATCTTGTTTTCATGTTTTTTTTTTTTAATTTTTTTATTTTGTACTTTTTGTGCTGCTTATGTCAGCTACAGGTACCATCTGCTCGGCCACAGTCCTTGCCATCTTCCCACACTCCCACATGAGCCTCTACTCTTCCCCAATACCCCTTGACTTGCTCCCCAGGGTGGGGTTGCGGTACTGGCCCAAATGTTGCGATTGTCAGATTAGGTCGGGGAAGTCGGCCTGGGAGCTTGGTATGAGATGGCGAGACAAGTGTCATCAAGATGCTGGCTGTGGCAACATTTTCCTTGGTTTTTCTGGGGGGTGGATATGTGCAATGATGCCGTGTGTCTGTACCGCCCCCTGAGCGTGCTGGATGACGGTTTGCAGTGGTACCCCCAGTCTCCGCCAGGGGTCCGTTGTGCACTGGGCATTCACCTCACCTCACCCTCCCCCTGGAGTAGGAGAGCTGTCCTAGGGACACTCCATCCATCTCCCCCTGGCCAGCCGCCACTGCCGTGGGTCCGCTTCCGAACCCGGGTCGCCAGCGCTGCAAGCAGAAATCCAACCGCTACGCCGGCACGCCAGCCTTGTTTTCATCTTTATACAGCAGGTACATTTACTGTGCCTTCTTGTGTTCCATGGGTAAGAGAACTGTGAATGAAAGCTGATCACCGGTTCTGCGCACACAGTGCAAAGGAAGGTATTGTTGTAAGCATAAGAGACACAGCAGCTATACAATCATATTTTAAATTATGTTAAAGACTTCTGTTTTGTTTTTTAATTAAACTTGAATTTCAAATCAAAATATATAATTTTGCAGAAAATTTAAGAAACCACGGTGTGACAAATGGACCCTTACAACTGAATTTAAATTGTTGAGAATTTTAGAATTCTTAGCATGAGAAACCCTCTTGTGGTCTTGAAAGTGCCTTGGATATTTAGAAGTAATCTTCATTGACAGAAAATTATGTCAAAATTTTAATCTACTAAAAACTAGTTCAGGGAAGATCTTAAACAGCACCTTTCTTGCTCTTTTACAAAATCCCTTCTGAAAGGCACATTGGACCCTTGCCTCTCCCAGAGTCCAATAATGCAGGAAAATAACTTTTTTATTATGGTGTTTTAGGGAAGAAAGGGATCATATTTAGGCTTTGTGGAGCCAAAAGCCTGATCCCTTCCACTTCCCTCTACTGAGCCATGCCCCCACATTGCATGTTTTGTGATGTAAGAGTCTGGAGAGTGCAGGAGCATGTTCCTTTGGATTCCATGGGATCGTTTTTTTATCTGTGATTTTTTAATGCTTTAGAGGGCCAATTCAGATAAAGCAGGGCCACCACTCAACTAACAAGGGTCGTATTAGTTGAGTGGTGGACCCGATTTGTTTGAATTGACTCTCTAAAGCATTAAAAATCATGGTTAAAAAAGCGATCCCATAGAAACCAATGGAGTGCACCCTCACACTCTCCAGATTCTTGCATCACAAAATGTGTGAGCACAGGGGCGTGGCTCAGTATAGGGAAGTGGAAGGGTCAGTCTCTTGGCTCCTCGGAGCCTAACTACGATCCCTTCTCTCCCTAAAACCTGCAATAAAAATGTGTTTTCTATGCATCCTTGGACTGTGAGGCACGTAAGGGCCCACATCAAATTATGTATTTTAAAGAGCACATATTTGAGTGCCCCCAAGGCCGTTGGAGCTGGCTTATGTGTAGCAGACTCCAGTAGTCCAGTT
The DNA here is from genome assembly GCA_016271365.2 of Neoceratodus forsteri. NCBI lineage: Eukaryota > Metazoa > Chordata > Ceratodontiformes > Ceratodontidae > Neoceratodus > Neoceratodus forsteri. The sequence continues at coordinate 166,388,290 of JADMNL010000025.1, read as the reverse complement.
GCTAACTTTCTGTACAACAGCCATATAGAAAAGGAAGGGAATGTGATTTGGTTATAAGGAGTCGACTGCCCTATACGATCCTGTTCCTGGTGTGAGCGGACTGCTCCAGCGATCCCAGTGTTTTGTGATGTATAGTTTGGAGAACATTAAGGCATGCTCCATAGAAGTAAATAGCGGTCTTTTTAATTGCTTTTTTTTCTTTGTTTAATCAGACAATAAAAAGGCTTTGCTCTGGTCTAGTGTAGACCGAAATAAGGTAAAAATGAGCACATGTGTAAAGCTGGAAATTCCTAAGACTCAAAACGTAAAGTGGGTCAAGCTGGGGCAGCCTCCAGGAGAACCAGCACCAGATATACTCCCAAGACAAAACATCATACATACAGTATCTATCTCTATGAAGTGATAGTCATTTATTTAATACAGTGGTAGAAACACCTTTTAAATCACTATGGCACCAGATATGGATGTGTGAAGGTTTGATAACCCAGTCCAGCAAAATTAATTGGCTGAAAAGTATATGTATGAAAAAAAAAACTCCCCTGGATTTACTTTGGAACACTAGACAAATATCCAAGAGCAAATTTACGTATGTATAATCTTCATAGAGAGGTAGGAGTTATCTGATGAAAGGTTTCACAGCTTAGATTGCTTGTTCTCATATAAATTGTCTCTCACTCCACTGACTGCCTGTAAACAGTTCAACAAGCTGTAAAATGCTTGCTTAGATGCACAGGAGTTCTATGGTTTATTAATCAGTGCCTCAGGTCGGTGATTTAATGCACTTTATTGGACCAACAACAGATTTACAAAACACAAGCTTTCAGGCTGCACAGAGCCCTTCAGATAATGGCAGTTTGTTAAAAAAAGAGAAAAAAAAACCCAAAAGTAGTTCTGGAGACCGCACCTATGCAAGGACATGGTTGGGATAGAGAGGGTTCAGAGAAGGGCAACCAAGATGGTGCACGGTATGCAGGGGAAGCCATACATGCAGAGATGTAGGGGATTGGGTCTGTACCCATTGGAGACCAGAAGGGAGAGGGGGGGACATGACATGATTGAAACTTCTAAGTACGTGAAGGGGATCAATAAGGTGAAGGAGGGGAGTTTATTTAAAAGGAAGGAGGGGGCTAAAACCAGAGGGCATAGCCTAAGATCGGAGGGGGAGGTGAAGGCCTGGAACAAACTACCAGAGGAGGTGGTGGGGCTGAAATGGTGGAAGGCTTCAAGAGGGCATGGGACAGACATGGGGTTGGTAAGTGGGGGAAGGGAGGGCCCATGGAAAAGGAGATGAGTGGGGGGGAGGAAGGGGCAGACTTAGTTGGCCATTGGGGTCCTTTTCTGCCATTGGATTTCTATGATTTTGTGAAATACACTGGGTAGAACTGATAAATAAATGTTTACACATGGGTTTGGTAGTTCTGTTGGAAATAAATTATTGGATATGTAAACAGAGACAAAAAAAGTCTTTGAAATCCTAGGTGGTTATAAATCAGATTAGAGATGAAGGTTCCTCCCCATGAACCCTCCCTAAAGACAGACTGTGTGTGTGTGTGTGCACGCACGCGTGCGCTCGCACCAGAAAGCACTTTATAAAGTTGAACCAGCATAATATTCTGTGGTGATTTGCATATGCAGCCCATGATGCTTTGCATTGTGTGGGCATGTGTGATTTTGTATTTTCTTGAAACTTGGCTTCCCAGCCAAATGCCCTTTGGAGTAACCCTTGCCTCAGTGTTTGCACACAGAGGTTCTTTGTCTTTTAAATATGTTTTTATTTTAATGGGTTCACCACAACATAACCCAGACAGACCGTCTTAGGGTAGCTGGTTCATTCCACTGGGGTGTCAAACAGACGAGGCATACTGATGAGTCCTGGTAGGACGAAACACGTGTCTATGTCATCTGTTAGCACCCTTTGCAAACTGTGTGAGAGGCCTTTCGGCACCATGCAATGCTGCCTAAAGTTGAACCAGCATGACATTCTGTGGTGATTTGCCTATGCAGCCCATGATGTTTTGCATTGTGTGGGCATGTGTGATTTTGTATTTTTTATATATATCTGTGCTGCATAAACACACACATCCACAAGAGCCACTTTTACATGGTGCCTACTTGAAATGCTACAGTCACTGTTGCGTTTCACTCAGTTCCCCTGAGCTGTGCTCCCTCCCAGCTTTACATGCCAATGTCTGCATCACTCTCTTGGTACTTTTGGTGTTTTAGCCGTGTTTCTGTCTAGCCGAGAGAGCTCGAGATTTTGGAATGTGGCATAGTCGACCCGAGTCCAGCTACATATATTTTCAGATACAAAAAGAAAAGCTGAACTCAGGAAAGTAGTTATGTTTAAGAATTGGGGGCTGTAAAGTACTTTAAAAGCACTCGTAAAGTGGAGCCATGATACTTGCCATGAGTGTATGCATATTCGTGCATTAGCGCATGCCAAGTATCACGGCTCAACTTTCCAACAGCTTTTAAAGTACCTTATAGCCCCCAATTCTTAAAAGTAACTGCTTTCCCAAGTTCAGCTTTTTTTTTTGCATCTGAAAATATATGTAGCTGAACTCTGGTTGAATATGCCATGAACGAGCCTCGGGAACCACCATAGGGACAACACGGGATCCCGGAGGGTCTCGCGAGACTCTCTCCGGGATCGATGTGAAAGTTGCTGTCCATTCACACAGGTGGCCCACGATAGTAAAACGCAACGGTGAACCAAGGAAAGCTGTTGAACGCCAGTTCAGCGAATGTTCACCTCTGATGCATTGCTGTTTGCCTGTACACGACAAAACTAGCAAAGTTCCAGTTACTCGAGTATGTTGTGTAAAAGGGGCTAAGAACACAGCAGGCACACAGTATGATCAAACATATAAATAAAACCAAGTTAATGTATACGGGCACATTACAAATGTATGTCATATGTAAGAGATAATGTAAATAAATATTTGCAAAGGAAATGCACATGCACCTGAAGCAAGAGAAAGGCAGTTGTCCACATAAATTGTGCAATGGATCATGAAACTAAAGTCTACATTCAGTCCATTATTTTTAGTGTTCAGAAGATAAATCTGAGCTCATAAGTCCACCTTTCTTATGTATTTTTGAAGTGTCCTTTAGAGATCCAGGTCAGAGATGGAGTGATCAGATTGAGAGAAATATTGTTCCACTGTTTTTTCAGTCTTTTCCTCCTTTATATTGTGCCTATGTGAGTTCATTCGGGTTTGAAAGGTTTTCCTGGTTTCCCCCACATAGCCTGTACGTGGACACTTCTTGCACTGGTTATAATAGCATTCTGGGATCCACATGTATAGCTGCCCTTTGTCTTGAATTGTGTGTATTTGGGGATGGTAATAAAGTGTGTAGTTAAAATGGGTGCACGTATTTTACATTTAGGAATATTGCAGGGTTTAGTGCCACTTTGTGTTCTGTTGTTTTGGTCAGGTATAAGTTTGCCCCGAACAACCAAGTGGTTGTTTGAAAGACAGTAAAGGTGGTTCCTGGAAAATACATTTTGAAGGTGTTATCCTCACTGAATATTGATTGAAGCACCCCTCTCCAGAAGAGCACTGACTGAGTCTCTGTCAGGGTAAGGGCCCCATCCCATCCCAACGGCCCTGCCCTGGCCGGTAAGCCAACAATAATCAGTGGGAGGCATTTTGGCACTTAAATGCTCCTGTTTAAAAGACGTCTCTCAGGAAGGATTCTTTAAGGACAGCAATCTCACTGAGCCAAAAATTACATAACCAGCGCCAGCCTTTGTGTAAATGCTGCTGTAAATATTTACCAAAACATGCTTTATTTAATTATTCTTTTGTTTTGTTTTGTTTTAGTGGGTATAGTTAGAAACTGATAACTGTGCAAAAACTAGCTGTAAAGAGCAACTCGATAGCTTACTTGTTCATGAAGTGGATGGTGTCTCCTCTATTTCTCTTCTGAGAGTAATCATTGTATATTTGCTGTCATGCAGTCTTTAGATTGCAGAGTTACAGGACAAGTTTTTTAAACAAACTAGAAGGTCCTCGAAATTCCAGAAGGCAGGTTACTGAAGCAATTTTCTTTCCTTTTCTTTCTTTTTTCTTTCTTTCTTTCTTTCTTTCTTTCTTTCTTGATGCCTTTATTCTCCCTCACGCTATTCGTCCCCCACTGTCCCTGCCCACACCTCCAACTCCCTCACCCACCTTCTCCAGGACTTCCTCTATCTCATTCGGACACCCTGGCTTACCAGCTCTTCTGGAGAGGAGGGCCTCAGTTGGTGGTGGGGGGGTCTGCTATGAGGGGCAGATGTCTTCCCACAATAATTGGTGCTGCGTTTTTCCCTTTTCTCCCTCTTGGACACTGAGAGATCCCCATAGCCGCGTGAGAATGCATGTATCACATGGCATCTGTGTCCAACCCGTTCTGCGGCTCCACTTGCACTGCCACCCGTGGTCACTTGGGTCTCAGTGGCAGTGGCAAAGCAGAGGCCATCAACCCTTGGTTTCATATTTTTTACATTTCTGTTTATTATTTTCACAATTACATGAACATAATGCATGTCCCCATATAGGGTTGCAGAAAGTAAGAACAGTTCAATATTATTACACTGCATATAGCTGATAAACACACAGTCTCATTCCATAATCTTGCACAGTAGGAGGGGGGAACCAAAGTCTGATTTAAATGTCCAATATATAGTCCCAGTTTTGCTAGCCTTCTCAGTGGCCTTGGAATTTCCATAACAAGGCAGAGTTTATAGAGTCGTTTAATGCAATCTCTGTGGAATGCTTTTGATCCACTTCCACATTGCAATAAGGGAGGAATGATTTGCTTCATCTTACATTTATAATGTAACGTATGATCATAACCTGTTACTAAAGGATCTGTTCATATATGAGTAGGCTTGTCACAGTATGAAATTCTGATGGTATGATAACCGTCACATGCAATACTTTGGTATTGCAGAACAAGTAATTTTTGCACAAAAAAGAAGCTTCCTCGAACTCTTGCATCAGGGAGAGTTGGCATGGAAAGGACAGTTGTCCCATAAAATGTAAAAAAAATAGTTGAAAGGTCTCAATACCGTGGTATACTGTGAATTGTTGTTATTGTGGTATCAGAAATTGCCCATGGTATAAATACCATGACTTCTGATACCGTGACAACCCTATGTATGAGAACTTTAGGGAACTGTTACCCGAAGCAGAGAATTACTTAAAACATATTTTACCAAATAAGCAAACAGAGAATGGGAAACTTTAACATTTTAATACTTACAGTGATCCAGGGACAATAATAGTTCTCCCTACCCCTGGGTGGCAGGTGAAAAGAAAAGTAGTAGTGGCAAACATGCCTCGTGGGACCATGCAACGTGTGCACTAGTCCACCTGAAAGTACACCTCGGATATACTCTGCTGCATTTCAGAGTGCGTCGGTCGAATTATCAATACAAACATTTTCAAGAGGAAAAGTTTAAACATGTCCCATCAAAACGAGAGACGGATCAGTTAGTTCAGCAGTGTCCCATTAAATAAGGAACCTACTCACACAGATATAGTCTTAAAAAATATTCAGTCCTCTCCAGATTCCTCATCTTCTCTGGTGGCAGCTTCTGAGGCAGCCTTTGCTGCAAACCCGGTCTCATTTTTTTCTAGCTACCAACCTCGCATCCTTGGGGTTAATAAATTGCTGTGACATACTGCCATACGTTGTTCTGAGCCAGGCCAGTAGTAGAAAGGAATGAATGATGTCCAGGGCACAGAGGCACTGCCACGCCACATCAAATTGCTTCTACCAGGCCCTGCTCTAGAAAGAGAGATCTGAAAGGAGTTTGACATCCAGTTTGTTAATTGAGAGCAGACAGGCCACTGGCTCTGCTCTGAGTCTCCGGTCTTTAGTCTCTGCTCCTGATGTCTGCAACAGTATGTTGCAAGGCTGATTGGGAGTTGGCACTCTTAAATTTACCCTGTATGCTCATCTGAGCACTGACAAGTCAAAATCTCCTGGGATGGTGATGGAGGTCTGGAGCCAAATTGGTGCCCCCCAGTACCCCCATGAGACAGGGGTTTCTGGCATGGTCTTTATTTTTCAAGGGCTTCCAATTGCCCCAGCAGCTGAGTAGTCTGCTGCTCAGTGTGGCTACAGTAGCTTAAGAAGCGCTTGTTTGTCTGTATCTGCAACTGTGTTGGTGAGTTCTTTCATTGCTGCATCATGTTTCTTTAGCTTGGAAAGAGTTCTTTCAGTTTTAGAATCCATAGCTTTCATGGATTCTAACATTTGTTGTCAGGGAGGCTCTGTTGTTGATCCCGTAGGACTGTCGACCATATGGGTGGGAGTTCGGTCTGGCCTTGCCAGCTTGCTGGGTCTCTGTGCTCCCTAATGCTCAGTCTTTTTTCTTCCCATACTTATTCAGTATCCTTCTGCTGCTGTAGATCACAGGAAAGGTGTTGCATATATTAAAGGCCTGTAATGTAAAGTTACACTTTTTTTTTTTTTTTGCACAAACACTGAGCCCTGTTACAGATCCTGCAGAGAATGCTTCCTATCTGGAGAACAGTTTTCTAGTGCCCCTACTCCTTGATTTCAAAGTGGTGGTCAAACTCGAGGAGATGGAGCAGATTTGACCTTGCAGATGAGGTCATGCAAAGTCGCAAAAAACAAAACAACCGGAACTTTAATGCAGTTAATGATTTTTCTCCCTTGGCCCCAAGCTGGCTTCCAGATGCTAGCCACCCTAGCCCTGCTCCCCTGACTTTCCTCCTGGACTTACTTTCACGCCAGTGGTAGTAGTAGTAGTAGTAGCTTTATTTATTTGGTCAAAAGACCATTACAAAAGCAGACAGAACATACAGATGGCAAAAACAATAATACAAAATTTTCATTGAGAACCTTTCCATTCAAAATGCATAACATTACATAAAATATAAACTCCCTGTTTCATCTATTTAGGGTTTCTATTCCAAATATAGCATTGCTTAAATTCATTACTAAATATAGACTCCCACTAGGTGCTGTATACAATACCTATTCTGCCTGGGCTTTCCAGGTTCTGCCTCACAGAAATGCAATACTTCAGAAGAGCTTATAGCTTAAGCCAAATATAAATTTCCAAGGGGAATACTCAAGTACAACATCAGTTAACAGAAATTGGTTTGCATACTCTACTTACTGCTATCTGTATAGGCTATGTAGCCAGTTAACATACTTATATATCATATTTTTGCTAACTGCATCCTAGCACCTAGTAATGCTTCATTGTTATGTTTGACAAGTCTCACTTGGTCAGAATTTTAGTCTGCATACTTAACCTAACAATGCTTTCTGTATCAGCAATAAGCCATTAACATACTTAGACAATGTTTTTCTGTCTGACTATATCTGACTCCTGGATACTTTAATCATCATTTGACAAAGAACACCGTGCCACGATTTAGTCTGCATACTTAATGAGCATTTTCTGTAGTGACTAATGACCCATTATCATACTTGCATATAGTTTTTCTGGCTTCACCACTTTCAATAGGTAGAATATTCTTTAGAGGAGACCCTTATTGAAAATTTTCTTTTGGACAAAAGCCCTCAAGACAGTTCTATTTCTTGCTAATGCAGGCAGGCACAGAACCCCGGTAACCACACAAGCACTGCCAAACAGCACCATTATAGGGAGTTCCCCAGTAGCCTAATTAAAAATAATTAACCATACTACTAATTAACTTCAAAGTATAAAACATACAATGGAATTCTGTTTGCACTAAAATTGCGTTAAATCTATAGACTGGAGACTATGTGGCTCCCTCCGTATAAAAACACAAATAATTAATGTTCCTTAGCCAGGAGTCCAGCTATTTGTAGAAAAGGGCTAGGCTCTATTTAAATTCAGGAGTCTATATGCATCTGACTAGGGATATGTTAAAAAAACAACAAAATTCAATAAGACCATGGCCACCATATTAGAGGACCAGTTTTCAAGCCCAAACTTTGTACCAAAAGCAACCGCCAAAGTAACCAATAAGTCCCAAAATATACAAGGTTTCAATAGAACAGGCTGCAGTGGCTGTGAAAGAATTTGTATTATTTGTGGTTTGCTTGTAACAGCGTCTTCATTAAATAATCTCAGTAGCTCCACAAAAAAGTCAACAGAAACTTGTAGGAGTCTAGTAGTGGGAGGCCAAAGTTTCAGAGGCTCAGGCTCCATAATGAGGAGTCCAGTTTCAATTCCACTTAACTATTCAGAAACTGCTAACTGTGTGTATTACATAAAGGAAGTCTCACTGGAGAAAAGCTTTATCTTAGGTGCCTTGCCAAGCGTCCCTCATGAAACAGCAAACCTCTGTGGCCACTCTTTTATATATAGGGCACAGTCTCAATTGCTCATTCGGCTTAGGTTGTGGTAAGCAACCCGACGAAAATCACCACAGACAGGGCTGCTCCACTCCTTACCGCCATCCATACGCCCAGTACTCCTAGCTCCCATAGTCACAAGCACACTCCTCAGTAGCAAACGTGCACCTGTAGAAATATAACAAAACAAGAGCGCTCCTCTGAGCGTAGTAACTTCAAAATACTCAGTCCAGAGAATGTTAACAGACCCAGCCCCTAGGCAATGCTAATTTACCTTTTTTTAGGCAATAACAAGCCTATCGGCACCAAAAGTGCCATCCCGATCCCGAATATACAATTTTCTTTAAGAAGACACTCCAGACAGACCTCTTCATATGTTATAAATGCAGACAGTAAATGCCGACTGCTCAACTTCTGAAAGACATGTAAGCAGTCTTCCAAAATGGAGAATAACCAAACTGAATAGACCTTTGGCAAAACTCGGGTTGCAGGACTTTTTTAAAATGGGTCGGCAGCGTTTCTGCCCAAAACAAAGGAGCTTTAAACTTGTGTCAGACACAACTCTGTTCGGCACTCAATAAATGAAACCCTCCATTAAATGAATACCACTTGTAAGAATAACATGGGTTTCATTTAATCTTATTAGTAAGAAAAAATCTGTTACAGAGAAAATTACAAAACACTCTGGTAAATGCTGTGCTGCAGGGAGCTGGGCAGCATCACAGCCATCTTGCTGCTCTGCCCGGCCCCTCCGAAATCCAATCTGTACAAGAGTGATGGCCTCAATGAGACCTCACGCCAGTGCTACATGTTGTCAGGGTGCAGGGTTTCCAGGTGGTGATGGTCAGTGACAGCATGGGAAGCCATTTTCTTCCTGATGGGCGGTATGCAGTTCTGCCCAGATGTCTCCATGCACACTACCGTGTGTGGAGCATTGGCAGCCACCACTCTCTTCACCCTATACTGACAGTCCTCAACTGCCTCCCCTCCCCCCCAGCCAATGCTGGGGGACAGGCGCACACTGGGTGCTGAAACCCTCCCTCCCTAGGAGAGGAGAGCAGTGATCCAGAGGCTCTATTCTCTCCCTCCCCGGCCAACCCCTGGCAATCAGTCCACATCCGAACACTGGTCACCAGTGTGGCATGAGATGCGGCGTCCAGTGCCTTAACCCTCAGTGCCACCAAGCTGATTCAAAACAATTATAACTCCTCCTTATTGAGCACATTGTCTCCCACCAAATTCCTATGGCTTTACTTAGTTTGGATGCTGAGAAGGCATTCAGCAGAGTCTCCTGGAGTTTTCTTTGGGATACCCTGTCCACTTTTGCCTTTCCTGACCTTTTTTGCTATGACTTCAACAGCTCCACTCTTGTCCTTCTGCCTTTATTCGTATTAATGGCGACTGTTCCTCTTCTATTGCTTCACAGTGGGGCACTCGGCAGGGCTGTTCGATGTCTCCCCTATTATTTGCTTTATTCCTAGACAAACTAGCCATAGCTGTACGTATTAGTGAACAGGCTGAAGGTGTCCTGCTAGGTGCTACGGTGTATAAAATTGTGTTATATGCAGATGATATTCTCACATTATTGGACCCAGATCATTCTATTCCAGGTATATGGTCTGTTATACAAACCTTTGGGGCCCTTTTGGGAGTTTAAGCTCAACCTGCACAAGACGGAAACTTTATAATTATTCCCCCTCCTCCCAGGTCCATGCATCTTTTCCTTGGAATTGGCAGAAGACTAAACTTAAATATCTCAGGATTACTATCCCCTTAGACTTGTGAAATCTTAGCCTTTTAAATTATGAACCCCTAACGGAGCCCGATAAAAGAAGACCTAGATACTTGGGGTAGATTAGTTCTTCCATTTTTCCTCTAAAATAGAAACTATCCGTGTGAAAATTTTCCCCGCTTACTATACTCAAATTCTCCCAGTTTTCCCCAAGCCTTATTATTTTTCTTTTTGGAATAAACGGATTTCTACATTCCTTTTTTTTTTTTGGGGTGGGTCACGTCCCCGGCTTCATTACTCTGACCTTCAACTCCCTCTGTTGAAAGGAGATATGAATCTTCTAAATCTCCTTTTTATGCAGGGGCCCCTCATTTAAATATTATTTTCACGTGTCTTCTCCCCCAGGCTACATCTGCCTGGAAGAATATAGAACAGACCATAAATTAACTTGTTGATTTGGGTCCTCTAATTTTTTTCCTCCCGGACCCTCAATCCTGCCCTTACCCCTTTACCTTTTTCACTGCTCAAACTCTGAAGGTCTGGTTTAGCATTAAGTATCATCCTTCTTTTGCCTTGATTTTTTATTTTTGTAGAATTCTCGCTACGGATGAGGACTTTCTACCCTGAGCTATGGATCTCACATTTCGCAGATGGAGATGCAGTGGTCTCTCACGTGTATGGCAGTTTTTAGACAGCCATGAGGTGGTCCCTTTTGAAAAACTTCAACAGACTTATGGTCTTATCAGTAGAGAACATTACCGATACTTGCAGGCATGCACATACCTGTTATATAAATGTAAAGAATATACTAAACTTCCCACTGTACTCCATATACTGTTAGTCATGATAATGGACTTCCAGCATGAATCCTGCCCCTGGGAGCATGTGATTAGGAACGTATATAAGGGATTGCAAGAATTCAATACTGAATCAACCCGGTCGATCTTGGACAAATGGAACCAAGAACTTCAAGTTTCCATCAATTATGCCCAATGGAAGAGTTCGGCTATCGTGGCCTACAAGATTACCTCATCTCCCCTATGGCTTGAAGTTGCATGGAAGTGTCGTTCACGGTATTTCCGTACCCTTGCTATTCTTCGACATTTCCTTCTGCATCATTTTGGGGACTCTTTGCGATGCTGCGAGTATAGTCCAGCTGACCAAGCTCATATTATTAATTTTTGTCGCATCCTACACCCTTTCTGGTCATCAGTGCTGACTCAGATAAATCTGTTGACTGTCTGATCCTTTAAGGTGATTCCTGAATTTATTTTGATGTCAGTACCCTATCCTAATCAACGTTTACCCAGTAAGTCCTTGCTTTGGATATACATATTGGCTGCTAAAAACACAAATCTTCGTGGACATAAAGTCTCCACTACTCATTCACACTAATGGGAGTACGCCAGAGGCGTTAGGACCCAGCAGGAGCAAACTTTTTTGGAGGGCCGGCGCCTGAGATGGAGCCATGAGGAAGCAGCACCGCGAGCCCGGCATGTGTGGTAATGACTATCTCAGCGTCGATCCTCCAACCGCCTCAGTTCCTTTTTTCCCCACTGTCGACTGCGCTTCAGTGATGACGACGCTTGCCCCACGGGAGTCAAACTTCAAACTAGCAGCTTAGTTTTCAGTTTATTGTTTTGTATTTTATCTTCGATAAGTACCAATTATATTTAATAAATTCTACTTATACAAGAGAGGGAAGTCTTCAGCCCTCCATTGACAGAGTCAACCATTAGTGGGGCAGGTGACGGTAGGGAGACTTCGTATGAAAGCTGTTCAGTCAGCGGGGCTGGGTCTGGTCCGCCGCCCTCCCCGGAGGGGGCGTCTGACAACGGACGGTCCAATGCTCAGGGAGATGGGCGGTCTCCCCAAAAGCATAAAAAGAAACTGTCCCGTTCTCGACACCGTTCGGCCTCTGATTCTTCTTTCGCATGCGGGTCGAAAAAGAAATGGCATCACTCGAGGTCACCCTCTGGTACATCTGCGCGTAGACGGTCAGTTATTAGGGCCAGGCACCGGTCTCCACCTCTGTCGGAGTCGCCAGTTTCTATCTCTGATGGCTGACCTCTTCAACACTGGAGCTCCTCTCCGCTTATTGGAGGAGCTTCTGATGAGCAATTTCACCAGTGGGCTGCTGTTCTGGAGCAGTGGGCACGGAGGTTGGCCCGATTGCCCGAACCGGCCAGTCCGACACCTGGGCCTTCGGGCCCTTCGGTTCCGGAACAGCAGGCAGGGCGGTTAGGTCTTCCTAGTTGCACAGCACCTTCTTCGGTGCCTTTGACTCCGCCCTCTGGTGTCTATCCCCCTCACACAGCTGCGGTGCAGGGGTCTACACCGATGACCTTATCTCCTGCCATTTTTCATCCTATAACTTCAAATCGCAGTTCTCAGACTTCTGTGATGTTGCTGTTGTCTATGGTGCTGACTTCTCCTGCACCGAATTCCCTTGAGGCGCCAGGTGCAGTGTCGCGCTCTTTGTGGGCACCGTGTGCAACACTGTTTTCTGTGACGGCTCCTTCTTTGTTCTCAGCGCCGTTTTCTTCTACGTCATTGGGGATGGGTGTGGCGCTGTCTAGTTTCCAGAGGCTTTCATCTCCAGTTCTTTCTCCTTCTCTTCTTCCTCCTGGTTTTCACTCCATTCCTGTCTATGCAGTCCCTCCTGGACTGTCAGGAGATGATTTTGAGCCCGATCCAGATCTTAGACTGGGTGATGATGTTGATGCTGACACTGCCCTGGGGGCAGGGATCAATCCTCTTGCAGAGCCTGTTATTGAGGACCTTTCCTTTAAATCTCTGCTCAAGAATTTAAATTCTACCCTTTCTCTCCAGACCACAGAAATCGATCCTGGGAAGCTTCTGCGTCTCCAATATCTTCATGTCCCGGAAATCCCTATGGATTTAACCCCTCTGGTACAGCCCTATTTTGAGACCCTTTCGAATGGTGTGGAAGAATCTGGCTCTTATTCCTTCTGTGGCCAAGTCCATAGACAGGAAATATGCCCCTCCCAAGGATTGCCCCATCTTGGCCTCATAAGCCTTTGCTGATGCCATAGTGGTCCTGGCAGAGAATGATAAGGCGGTCCTCCCTCAGGAATCTACAGCCCGTCCTATAAACAAAGAATCTCACAAGATAGACACATTAGGTAAGAGAGTCTTTGCTGCCTCAACCCTGGGCATGTGCATTGCCAGCTACCAGGGCTATTTTTCTCAATATGAGTATGTTCTTCAACATTCGCTCAAAGCAATGGTAGAAGCTCTTCCTGAATCGGAGGTTAATTCAGAGCTACTTCAAACCATAACTAGGGGTATCAAGTCCAGTAACCAACAGGTTAAAGCTGCAATGGATGCCTTCGATACCGCTTCGCGAGCGGCGGCACCTGGTATCTGCACCCGTCGCCACTCTTAGCTGCATACTTCGGGCTTCACGAATGATGCCCAGCAGCAAGTCATGGCCTTACCTTTCGATGGTATGTATCTGTTCGGACCTCAAGTGGAGCAAGCACTAGAGGCCACACAGAAGACTAGGTCTGCCATTAAGACAGCCAGACCTACACCCACCCCCTCCCGAGGGGGTGGGAACAAGCGCCAGTTTCACAACCATCAATCCTTTTTGGGGCAAAGGCAGAGGAGGTTTTAACAGAAACCAGAACCCTCAGCCACAAAAGAAAGAGCAACAGAAGGCACAAAGGCCAAAAGCGCCCAGTGCCACCTTCTGAGTTTCTGGCCCAGGTCCCAGCCCAGCTGCCTGAGGGGGACTCCACCTCAGCAGTGGGAGGACGTCTGACTCAGTTCTGCAACCAGTGGAAATCTATAACATCAGACAAATGGGTTCTCAGGATAATCCGCTAGGGGTACTCTCTCAGACTTTCGGAAACCCCTCTGGATCATCCCCCCAAACGACAGCCCAGGCTGTCGGTGGCACAGTCAGACCTTCTTGCTTCTGAGGTACAAGGCCTTCTGAACATCAGGGCAGTAGAAGTAGTTCCATTGGATCAACAAAACACAGGTTTCTACTCCCATTACTTTCTGGCCCCAAGGAAAACCGGTTGCATGGCGCCCCATTCTGGATCTCAGAAAGTGAAACAAATTCCTACACAAGGAGAAGTTCAACATGATATCACTCAGTACTCTGTTACCTTTGATCCATCGGCACGATTGGCTAGTCTCCTTGGACACGCAGGATGCCTACCAACACAGTCTCATACACCCAAAGCACCGCAAATACCTAAGGTTCGTGGCATTGGGTCAGCACTATCAGTTCAGAGTCCTGCCCTTTGGGCTATCCTCGGTGATTCGAGTTTTTACAAAATGTTGTGCAATTCTCACGGTGCACCTCAGGAAAATCAGAATACAAGTGTTCCCATATCTGAATGACTGGCTTCTAGCAAGTCCCTCCAGGCAAGAGACTCTGGAGGCCATGGCCATGGCCTCAAACTTCCTCACGTCCATGGGAGTCCTGCTGAACCTCAACAAGTCGCAATTGCAGCCCTCCCAGAAGCTTCTCTTCATAGGAACTCTTCTGGACACCTCTTGTATGAAGGCTTTTCTTCCAGAGGACAGAAGGAGTGATATCTTACAGATGGCCCGATACATCAGAGAACATGGCTTGGTTTGAGCTATCTCGATGCAGCGGATACTGGGCCTCATGGCATCCTCGGTGTTCACTGTACCCTTGGCTTGTCTTCACATGAGAACCTCTCAGTGGATGCTCAGTGGTCCCCAACCACTCACCCTCAGTCATTTCTTATCAAGGTGACGGAACCCCTGAAGAGGTCGCTCATGTGGTGGTCTCAGGAGGACAACCTTCTGGAAGGATATCCCTTCGCCCCTCTGGATCATCAGAACTCCATTACCACAGATGCGTCCCTGATGGGTTGGGGAGCTCACTGCCGGGATCTCCACACCCGGGGTACGTGGACTCAGGACGAGTCTCAACTTCACATAAATGTCCTGGTACTGAGAGCCGTCCTCTATGCAGTCCGAACTTTGAAGGACATACTCTGTCACAAGAACATTCCCCTTCAAACGGACAACAAGGCAGTGATGTATTACATCGACAAACAGGGTGGTGCACACTCTAACCCATTATGCAGGGAAGCAATGAGAGTGTGGGAATGGTGCCTGGAGCACAAGGCTCTGATTCAGGCAGTTTACCTGCCAGGAGTACAAAATGAGCCGGCAGACCATCACGAGTGGGCTCTCGACTCAGCCATTGTTCAGTCACTCTTCAAAGAGTGGGGAACTCCAGACATGGACCTTTTTGTGTCCCCACTCAACGCAAAACTGCCTCTCTTCTGCTCCAGAAATTCAGGACCTGGCGTTTTTTGTCAGGATGCATTCAGGCTGCGGTGGACAAAACGCTTTCTATACGCATTTCCTCCTCTTCCCCTAATTCAGAGGATACTGCTTAAATTGGAGTTCCGGGGGGCAGAATGATTCTCATTGGCCCTTCTGTCCCTCGGCAGATATGGTTCCCTTACTCAACAGACTGTGGAACCCCCGCCCCAGCCTCCCTTCAGATGCACCTTTTGACCCAGGGTCTTGTGGTTCATCCCAACCTGAGGTCGCTTCACCTTTACGCTTGGCTCCTGAAGAGATAGAAGTGAATAGGTTCAGTATTTCTCGTAGAGTTTCAGATATTCTTTTGGCTGCACGTAATCCGGCCACTAGAAAAACCTACACAGCTAAATGGAAACATTTTTCTATCTGGTGTGCAAAATCCTCTTGGAATCCTTTTTCCTGCCTACCGAATAAAGTCTTGGAGTATCTCTTAGACCTCTCAAACACAGGTCTGCAGTACTCCACAGTCAAAGTTCATCTTTGTGCCATTTCGGCATATCATGAGCTGGTATTTTCCATGTCACTGGCTCAGTTGCCCGTAGTTAAGAGGTTTCTTAAAGGTATTCTGTATACTAGACCTCCTATTAGACATCCAATTGCAGCCTGGAACATTAACATTGTGCTAGACATGCTCACTCGTAAACCTTTCGAGCCTCTAGCTACTTGCGAGTTGAAGTTCCTCACTTGGAAAACAGCCTTCCTGGTGGCCATTACTTCGGCCCGTAGAGTTTCTGAAATACATGCACTGGTCACAGACCCCCCCCCGGTACACTGTATTTCACAAGGACAAAGTAGTTCTTAGGACTCTTCCTAAGTTTCTTCCTAAGGTTGTCTCAGAATTCCATCTAAACCATCCCTTAGTCCTTCCTACCTACTTTGTGGACTTCCAGAATGAAGGGGAACGTATCCTTCTTTCGCTTGATGTAAATAGAGCATTGCGGTTCTATCTAGATAGAACAAAGGAAATTTGCAAGGCTCAGCAACTGTTTGTTTACTTCAGCGCAACCCGGCTGGATCAACCTGTTGCTATCAGGTGCATTTCAGCGTGGCTGGTGGCATGCCTTCGCCACTGCTATTCTATGGCAGTGGTCAAGCTGGAAGGCAGAGTGTACGCTCACTCTACCAGATCAGTCGCGGCATCTCTGGTGGAAATCCATAATGTGTCCATTGCAGGTATTTGCAATGCAGCTACCTAGACCTCGATGCATACATTTGTTAAGCACTATGCCTTGGATGTCCATGCCAGATGACATCTGTCATTTGGCAGGACCATTCTTAATGGACTTCTGTCCTAAGCACGTGAGCTCTTTATCTTCTGCTGCCCATCTCGGGGGATTTTTTAGGTCGGTACTCTCCCATTAGTGTTGGAGACTTTATCTCCAGGAAGATATGGAAATTATATACCTACTGTAATTCTTGATCTTCTTGGACGAAGTCTCCACCACTCAGTCACACACCCACCCACCATCCCCCGAGCTCACTTCTCTGTTTATGGTGTTCACTCCCTCAGTGGCTGAGCTGTGAAGACTTTGTTGTTGACCCTTCTTACACTGGTCATTCGGACTATCTTATGTCCAATTTTTAGGTTAGTCACGCTGCATCTCCTTGGGGGGGGGGTACTGAGGTGGTTGGAGGGTTGACGCCGAGATGGTCATTACCGCACGCGCCGGGCTCACAGTGCCGCTTCCTCACAGCTCCATCTCAGGCGCCGGCCCTCCTGAAAAAGTTTGCTCCGGCTGTGTCCTAGCGCCTCCGGCGTACTCCCTTTAGTGTGAATGAGTGGTGGAGACTTCGTCCAAGAAGATCAAGAATTACGGTAGGTACGTAATTTCCATTTACTCACTTATGGTTGAAATCTGCTTTGCCAACACTGGAGATGTGGCATTCTGTTATGTTAAAGATATATCTCATGGAAAAATGTATAGCAGCTCAACAAAAATGCCTGGAGCATTTTGAGATACCCTGGAGACCCTGTTTTTTTTTAATCATGCCTCTGTAGATGAACACTGGACTCCTTAAGACAACACAGAAGTTCTGGACCCATGGTTTGCTTCCATTCTGAAGGGGGTATATAATAATGGGATTTTTTCTGCATAGAGCTTTATTATTTTTTCTTGTACTGGCTGATGGCCCTGTGACAGGGTGCCCCCATTTGACAGTGATATAACGTTTGAATATATATATATATATATATTTTTTCCTATTATCTATTTATCGTTCTGGGAGCCTGGCAGGCGGCTCCAGTCTCTCTCGAGAGACTCTGTCTCAACCCACCCGTTCCCCACCCAACATCCCTTGTGATCCTCCACAGGTCCCCCCATGTGACAAGGCTGAGGCGAAGGGGCGCCAGCTTTCCCCAACCCCCGGACCGAAGTCCCGTTTGAGGAGCCGGATGGGTGCTGAAAGGTCATCACGGAGCCTGCCAGCTCCATTTTCCTCTATTTTTTATTCCTCCGCTTCCTCCCCACCAACGAGTTTTATGTCAGCTACGTGCCTCCCGACCCACATCTCCCTCTAGCCACTGCTAGAGGAAGATCGAGGAGGACCGTCAATCCTTCCCTCCCCGAGAGAGGACAGTAGTCCTCCGAATGCTCAATCCTTTCTCTCCCCTGCTGATCCCCAGCAGCCCAGGCTCGTTTCCGAACTCAGGTGCCAGCATGGCGCAAGGTGTGGCATCCAGCGCCTTAACCCTCAGCACCACTAGGCCGGCCCACATTTGAATATTTTTAGATTGTAGTATCATTCAATTCAGTTAATTTTCACATGTTTATGTTTGGTACCTACAATGAGTTTGGGGTGCACTCCCCTGTTTTTTCTTGTTCTGAATTCTGCACTACCTTGTGTACCATATATCAGCTGTCTGCCATTTGCTTGTTCATGTTCTCTGTTGTGCGAATAAAATGCAAATATAAAAAAAAAACTAGAACTTAAAGAGAAATTAAGAGCTGAAGAATCGGCAGTCAGTAAATGGCTGGTACTCCAGAAAGCGGGGAAGTGGGGGTGTCTAGGGCCATGCCCACAACTTCTGACACAGATCTCTGCCTATAGAAGTCCATGTTTTAGATTTAGCAACCACACTGGATAATATCAAATACAAGCTCTGAAAATGCCTTTGAGAAAGGATGCAGTTTCATCCGAAATGCACCAGATTTTAAGTGCTACTATGCCTTAATAAATATTTTTTTGTATCTTTAGACCTGTGCCCTTGTTCATTGTAGAGGTTGGTGTGTGCAGGACTTTTTGTTAGTGTATTTCAGTTAGTCTTTTGCACCGCCTTTCCTTGTGCGTTCTCCAGTGTGTTTGGCAAGCTCTGAAAATTCTCTGTACATAGAGACATACAATGTAAAGGGCAGTACCTCGACTTGCATGGTTTCAGTATTTGTTTACTGTAGTTTTGGGGCATTTGTAGTAGCGTTGTAAAATGTCTGCTTTGGTGACCCCAGTGAGCAACTGTTAAAAGAATAATGCCTGACAGGGTGGGTGTTATGCTGGGATAACATCCCACCTCGGGTGGTTGGGCCTGAGGCCACCAGCCGAGGGCGTCCAACACCCGAGAAGGGATGTTATCCCAGCATAACACCCACCCTGGAGGGCATTATTGCTATTATACAATGGCTTGTTGTTTTATAATAAAAATAATTTTAAAGAATGTTTTGTTGGTGTGAAAAGATATTTTTGTTTCTTAAGAGAAGATGAAACAATGGGAATCCAAATGCAAAAAATCACCAGGGATGTTATGCCAAGATAACATCCCTGCTGTGACAGCCAACTGACCAATCAGAAGCCAGGATTCTTTCTTGCCATTGTATAATTTGTCTTCGTTTCCAGAACAATACATGACATTTTTACACCACCTATTAGAACAGCTACATTTAATAGCAACTTATTGAAATAAAAACCTTTATTATGAGCCCGCAGTTCTCCTTGAAATACAGATATTTATGAGACATCTCTTCTATATAATATCTGCTATATTAACTTTAGTCTGGTTTTATACTTTATTGCAGTAAAAATTGAAGACAGTTTATGAAATATAATTCAAAATGTGTACACAATTGTTTTTCCAAAGTTCACTTTTTAATGTCAATCTCCTTTAAGATATTTAATATAATTTATCACTTTAAATTGTTTTTAGGTTGAATTTGATATTTCTGTTTCTCAACAAATTCAGTTTCTCCCATGCTGAAATAGGGCACAGAATTAACACTGGTCCACTAGCTACTGTAGATGCTGGTAGATTGTGTATTGGGTTGGTAAAACTTTCCCTTAACTCCTCTGCTGGCTGGAAGTGGAGGAAGTAACATTTCAATTAGTAGACCATTTGGGCCAGAGGGAATGTCTGTTGGGACAGTAGCTGTCTACAGCTACTAACCCTGTTGGTTAATGGCTGCAAAACTCAGTATCAACACATGTGAAACATAGAAACATAGAATTTGCTGGCAGGTAAGGACCACTTGGTCCACCTAGTCTGCCCATGTTTCCCTGCCTACAGTATCACCGCAGACCCTTCTTGATCTCCGGACCATTCTCCCACACACACCCACCCCCCGAGATTCCCTTATGCCTATGCCATGCATTCTTGTACCTCGTAATAGTTTTCACCACCCACCCCCCGCGCTGGAAGGCTGTTCAGGAATTCACCGCTCTTTCTGTGGAGAAATATTTCCTCACATCTCTCATGAATCTAAGCCTCCTCCAGCTTTGTATCATCTCCCCTAGTTCTTGAGCACCTTATTTCTAAAAGAAAATACTTCCTTCCTGTACCTTTTGTCCCAGTTAGGTATTTAAAGGTCTCTATTATATCTCCAATCTCCCTCCTCTCTTCCAGGGTGCACATATTTAGATCTTTAAGTCTCTCCTCATAGGGCCTCTGATGCAGACCTGTGACAAATGAAGTAACTTTGTGTTTTAAGATGTGCTGAGTGCGTGTTGCTGTGTTCCATCAGTCATGTTCTTTAAACATTACTGAAGTAAGCCTTTAAAAAATCTCCATACTTGAAGTAAGCACTGTTAAAGGGGAAAAATATCCATCAGTGAGTGCCCCAAACCTTAGTGTAGTGCAGTCCCCTATTAGGCTTTACTCCTGAAAATGCAAATGTAATATTTTATGTGCTTTTGAAATTTTCTTTTTATCTGGTTGATTTTTTGATGCACATTACTAGAGACACATCCCAGAACCTCCTGCGAACAACATCAAAGCCAGGAATCAACTGTGGGAGAGAGAGAGTATGTAACCTTTTTTTTTCCCCTGATTCTATTTGTAGCCCTCCAGCCTGGAACTCTCTCAGGCCACTGCACTAACCAGCTTGCTCTGCCGTCCACTGTGTTCCTCTGCCATCTTCAAGTTCGGTATGGCTCCCCAGGTCAGGGGAGGATAGCCCAGGGAGAAAATGAGGGCAGTGGCGGGGAACCAGCATTGGGCGTGTGGCAGTGGCACTGGCAGGGCCATCGCCTATCCAGGGCTGGAGGGTGACTCTTGTATAGCCCGAGATCCCCTCCCACCGCTGGTGGTGCATGTCTGATTTCAGGGCACGGCAACCCTGCCTGTGTCAGCCACGCTCTTATGTGCAGCCCAGCGGCTCTGTGGTACCTCCGGTCTCCACCGGGGGTCGCCAGAGCACTGGGCACCCCTAGCCCTCCCGCCCAGAGATGAGAGCTGCCCAGAGGCACTCAGTCCGTCTCCCTCCCCTGCCGACCCCAGACTCCTAATAGTAGGAACTAGTAATAGCTCCAGTTCGTCCTGTCCCAATCCTAGTGCCATATCCAGACTAACTATAGACTTTGTAGTATAGTCAAAGTATAGTATTGATGGATGTTCCCCTTTAAATACTGTATATATGGGATATGCAATGCCCTGTATCGAAATATGCAGTTTATCATCAATTGTGAGACAGCTCCACCATAACTCATGAGTAGCAGTGCAACAGACACTGCCCCCTCACAAGTGATGATCAGTTGTGTATTTTGAGCAGGCCTGCTGGTGCAGCTGTAGGGTTACCACTCATGGCGCCAACGACCCAGGTTTGGGAATGGACTCAGGTGGCTGCAGGGCGGGCTGGGGGGAGGAGGATCGAGAGCCAACAGGCCACTCTCCTCCTCTGGGGAGGGTGGGCTGCATGTTCCACCGCTCTACTGCCACTTGGGTGACCATGGGTGGAGGTGCAGTGGGACGGCAAGAAGTGGTTGGAAGGACATTGGCCAGGACCTGGCGTGCTTGCACATTGCGACGTGCTCCGCTCCTTGGTTCCCCTAGCACGCCGACGTCCTGAGGGGTGGCACCAGAACAAGGAAAAAAGCCCCATGGATGCCAGCGTAGAAGGGATCCAGCTCCCAAATGCCATAATCCAGCTCTCATGGGGAGCCGTTCAGACTGCCTGACACTCACTAATGGACTGGAGGAGGATGTCCTGGGATCCCCTTCCTCCCCGCCTGGGGGATAGGCCTAGGCAGCATGGGAGTAAGGTCTGGCGGCCCTCAGAGAGTTACCGGGGCGGGCAGAAAGAGCATAGGGTACCCGGAAGAGAGCGCCATCCATGGAGAGAAGGGGACATAAACAGACAATATATAAAAAAAAATTGTGTATTTTGAGGAGTCCGATCATTATGTGTTCCACCTATACAGTACACCTTAATTTTACTAATGTACCTTTTAAATCTGTGTGAAGATTTAACTATTTCTGCTTGATTTAATCTTCTGGCTCCAGTGCTGAATGAGGCTGTTGTGATGTCATCAGTATTGCTAAGGTGGCTGTCTGGTTAGTTCAGTATTCTTGTATGATGTGCTTAACCTTCAAGATATTGATTGTGACCTATCCAACTGGCAATAATATCTTGTTAGAGGTTTGCTATGTCATTAACAAAGATATCACTTGTTATCTTGACATTTTATCTCCACTAGGGCTGTAAAAAATCCCATAAATCCTGTTTTATAACTGCTATGTTCCATTTCTGAGGAAACTGTTTTACATGTGGGTTTTGCATACAAGAGTTAATAATGACAGCTAGTAACAAAACACGATTCTTCCTGTCTTTGGGGATGGTAGTAGTGTCATTTGGGACGGAATCTGCAGTTCAAGAGAAACTGCCTGGTGTTCTTGGCCTGTTAGGGCATTGCTAACATTACTCCACCAATAAATCCTGACAAAATGCGTTGTTACGAAAAGCATCAAGTTTTGTCTTTCATTAAATCAGCTTTCGTTCATTGTTAGCTTGCCAAGCAACATGGTAAATGCTGGAACAATAGCTAGGTTCAGGTTGAGCTAGGTTAAGTTCAGGGGGCTTGAGGTGACTCCATTGGAAGAGGGGAGGGCAAGTTAGGATCATGATCTCCGAGAGGAAGCTACTACAGGATGCTAGATCTAAAACAGACAAATGGGCTATGTCATTTACTAGAGGTCAGGGCCTGTCGGATATAATGGATGAACCTCAGTTTTTTTTCTTTTGTGTTTTTCTGCCTCTATTATTCTGTGTTTTTGTATATTTTCTTCTGAGTAAACATAGTTTCTATGGGCATGGATATAGTTCACTATCCACACATTGACAGTTCCACCGGAAGTGCTGATTTGTCAGAACATCTTTAAGCTAAGCTTCTCCCACTATCTGGGCAGTATATCCTCCAGCTGTACTCTGTGACGTCACATCTTCCCTTTTCGCTGGAAGAGTTCGGTCTCCTCCTTCGCAGCTCTGCGCGTTGTAGGGAACCTCAAGTGCGCCATTAGCAATTGTATTGCTTTTTTTAAAGCGTGTCTTCGATAATCAATATTTCCTTGGTTCTGCTTCTGCCTCGGTGGAGGAAAATAGAACACAAGGAAGCAAAGCCTGCTCCTAGCTTCAGGTTCTGCATCACGTGCCACCAGAAGTTGTCACAGACGGACCCGTGTGTGTCTTGTTTCTACTGTCTAGGGGCTGCATACACCATTTTAGGCTACAGCCTGTAACAGACGATGCTCCCTTCTTCCTTGGAGGATCGCGTTATGTGGCTTCTCCTCGGCAGGCCGGCCAATCAGAGAACCAAAACTATGGCCATAGGGCCACAAGAAGGCCTCCACTGTAGCGGGGTCTGTGGCGCAGCTCGCAGCCAAGGAAGAGGTGGCGGTCCATGCTGTGGCTGGCACCTCATCAGCCTCAGTGTTGCTGTCACCTGGGAACAGCTTTGGAGCGACTTCACCCGTGTATTCTGGAAGATGTATCTGGCCCTCCAGGCCTTCAAGAAGAGCCCTGCCTGCCACAGTAAGAAACAAAAGTGCCGAAAGTGCCAGTCATGGGACCAAGAGAGATAATGCTTCTCCTACTCCCTCAATTTCCCTGACCAAATGATGTGAGTCAAACTCTTGACTTCAGTCGAGCCTTCCTTGGTCGAGGGCCATGTCACAAGTTCCACAGTGCCCCCATTGGACTTGTTGACCACGACACTGGCCAGTCAGATGGTTGAGATTTTTCTTGACTCTGTTGACCAGTTGTCAGAGGAGGCTGATGAGGAGATGATCTCAAAGACACTGGTGTTCCCAATCGTCTCTCAGGAGGATGTGGACTGGTTGGTGTCCCCTGGCTCCACTTGGGAACGGCCTTCAGTTTTCGGATGAGATCAAGGACTCAGTCTTTCAGACCCCAGTGCTCCCAGTCCTCACCCAGGAGGGTGTGGTCCAGTCGGTGTCCCCGTGCGGTCCTTGGCATGTGCCGCCTCCACCAGTGGTAGAGCCTTCCACTCCCATGTTGCTTAACGTGGGGCAGCATGTGGTTTACCATGATCAGCTGGGAGGTTCCCTTCACTGTTGACTGGCTGGTCGATGGTCAAGGTTGCTGCTGAGATCTCAATTATGGCATTTCTGCTCTTGATCCTGCTTGACTAGGAGGCATCACCATCAATGCTCTTCAACCTCCTCCTCATTGGGTGAGGAGAGGCACTTTATTAAGCTGAACTGGTGCTACGAGGAGCTCCTCTGACAACAGTGAGCCATTGTGGAGCAGGATAGGTCTCTATCCTCTGGACCTCTGGTCACCTGACCAACACCAGTGGCACCTCCGCCAGTACACATCATTGAGGTGTCCCCTGCACCTGCTTCACCACCTTTTTGAGTGGAGCCGCCACCACCACAGCTGACAGTGGGTGTTCCAACAAAGGAGGCCAGTTTGGCCACTGGCTTGCCAGGCCGGTTGTCAGTGAGGATCACCCTGTGGGAAGGATACCCAGGAGTGCCGTAGCGAAAAACTGTTGAGGGATGTTTCTGAGGATTCCTTGAGTTACTCACTTCACGAGTCCATGGCCTCCTCTGGGACTCCCCTCCTTGACTGGGGGATCATTCGAGGAGCTCATCACTGAGCCTGGCCCGGTGTTCTTGGGGGCGCTTCTCTGACTCATCTTGGAGTCCATGTCTGTCCCACTTGAGCCAATTCAAAAGAGGGCCAAATATACCTCTATGGACATTTTGGCCTGGGACAAATCCCCAGGGCTTGCCTTTCCTGGTTCTACCAAGTCGGTTCGACAACAAAGTTGTTGACATCCTCCACAGTGAAATAGATTTGCCGACATCGGCCAGGTCGATTGGCATATCCATCGACAAACCTCCACGATGCCGGGGCTTTCTGCATTGTTTGCAGGGGGCTCTGCCCCATGTATCCCCCTGGACTTATTGTCAGCTCGGGGGGGAGGTGGATTACGGGGATAAGTAACTTACAGCCTGGAGGGATGGATTACAGGGGATAGCAGCTTACAGCCTGAGTCGTTGTTTTGTACAGCGCTCCGACAACCCATTCGACACTGTGGATGTCGAATGGGTTGTGTTGCTGTGATGCTTTTGCTGTTGGGGGTTTGCTCTCCCAACGATATATCATCTTCCCTGTAGCTGAGGCCATTTTGGGACTGGTCCTGGAGCTTTGGTGGCATCCAACATCCTGCCTGGCACCCTCTAACCATATGGTCTGTGAGTATGCTATCCCTACTGGGTCCCTTTCTGGGTTCTCTGACACCCTCATTGGAGGGGTTGATAATGGATTCGGTGTTCCACAAGTCCAGACACCAGGAGACAAGCCTCCGGACAAGGAGTCCTGCAAGATTGACCGCCCTGCTGAAAAGATGTATGCTGTGGCATCCCTTGGTCTTCGTCATGCTACTAATGCCTTGATGATGGCCAGCTTCACTCACTCCCTAATGGGGGTCTTTGATGCAATCCTCCCTCACATCCCTGCTGATCAGTAAATGGTGGTGTCAGTCATCAGAGACCAGTATCAATTGCTGGCTTAACACCAGCTCCAGACGACCTTAGACATGGAAGACTCATGTGCCTGTGTCATGATAGCAGCCGTCTCCATGTATTGGAGAGCCTGGCTGCATCTGTCCATCTTCGCAGCGGATACCCAACATAAGCTGGTTGATGTCCCTTTCTTGGGCACCAATCTCTTTGACCCTGGGGTGGAGGGACATCTCACCAGGATTGAGAAGTCCAGTACCACCATAGAGTCTGTGGTATCATTCCAAAAGGACCTGAAAAAGAAGCCTAAGAAACAGGCTTTCAGTCCTTTCAGCCACAGCCTCCTTGGCAACAGCCCCAGCGGGGCAGTCCAGGCCTTGAACCCCAAGCAGAGGTCTGGGGACCAGGCTCCTAAAAAGGGAAGGAGCAGGGCTAGTGGGGGCCCTTCCAGCCATAGCTGCTAGTGCCCCCACAAAGGCTGCCCAGTGACTGGTTGGGGGACATTGTCCCTCCACCTGTCCTGTCCCTGTCTGCACTCCCCATCAGGTCAGCTGGGTTGGTTCTTGGTACATTGGTCCACTGTAACAACAGACAAGTGGGTGGCAGACTGGCAGAAAAGTGGATGATTGGCAGGTGGATCACATCCTGCATTGGCCACTGCTATAGGTTGGCTGGAGGGAGCCTCCCGTAGGGCTTATGGCTCATTCCATCAAACATACTGCCACCTTGGTGGCTGCTTTGAGGGGCATCCCTATTCAGAAAATCTGCAAGGCTGCTTCTTGGAAAGCACACACCTTTATTTCCTACTGCCGCATCGACCTTGAGTCATGCCGGGATGCCAGTTTCGGGACCTGAGCTCATAGAAACATAGAAGTTGATGGCAGATAAGGACTGCAAGGCCCAGCCAGTCTGCCCATTTCTTTTTCTACCTTATGAATGTGCCATAGGCCATTGGTCTGTCAATGGCCTATCTATTCATACTCATCTGTATTGCTCCCTTATGCCTATCCCATGCCTGTTTGAAGCCCTGCACTGTATTCATATCCACCACTTCCTGAGGTAGGCTGTTCTATGCATCCACCACCCTTTCCATGAAAAAGAACTTCCTCACATTACCCCTTAATCGGCCTCCCTCTAATCTCATGCTGTGTCCTCTTGTCCAGCTAATTTTCTTATATTGAAACATGTTATACTCTTTCACCTTGTTAATGCCCTTAAGGTGTTTGAATGTTTCAATCATATCACCTCTCTCCCTCCTTTGCTCTAGGGTATACATCTTGAGTTCAGTTAATCTGTCCTCATATGTTTTCTGATGCAGTCCCTGTAGCATTTTGGTTGCCCTTCTCTGGACTGCCTCAGTTTGGTTAGTGTCCTTGTGAAAGTGTGGCCTCCAGTACTGCACGCAGTACTCCAGATGGGGCCTAACCAGTGTCTTGTAAAGAGGGATTATTACCTCCCTCTTCCCACTTGTGATACCCCTACTAATACACCCCAACATCCTCTAGCCTTACCTACTGCTTTAGAGGTCTGCTTGGATGATTTCAGGTCATCGGTGATGATGATGCCCAAGTCTCTTTCTTCCCTTGTGACTGCCAGCAACTCCCCTCCCAGCCTATAGGTGGCTTCAGGGTTTCTCTTCCCTATGTGCATGATCTTGCACTTCTTTGCGTTAAACCCCAGTTGCCACTCTTCTGACCATTTTGCTAGTTTATCCAGATCTCTTCTCATTCTGCCCGCACGTCTGGATCATCTACTCTGTTGCAGATCTTGGTATCATCTGCAAACAGACAAACCTTACCCTCCAGTCCATCTGCAATTTCACTGATGAAGATATTGAAGAGGACGGGCCCCAGGACTGATCCCTGAGGTACCCCCACTTGTGACTTGCATCTCTTCTAACTGTATACCGTTTACCACCACTCTCTGTTTTCTGCCTGTCAACCAGTTTGCCACCCAGTTGACCAATGTCTGACCCACCCCGAGCCTACCCAGCTTATTAATCAATCTTCTGTGTGGAACAGTATTGAAAGCTTTGCTGAAGTCAAGGTAGGGAACATCAACTGCTCCCCCTTGGTCCACCACTCTGGTTACCCAGTCAAAGAAATCTATGAGATTGGTTTGACAGGACCTTCCTTTTGTAAACCCATGCTGTCTTGGATCCTGTACTCCTATGGATTCCAGGTGATGCACTGTCCTTTCCTTAAGGAGTGTCTTCATAATCTTGCCCACTACTGAGGTAAGACTGACTGGTCTGTAGATCCCTGCCTCCTCCCTGCTACCACTCTTGTGGAGCGGGATCACATGAGCCCTTCTCCAGTCTTTTGGGATCTCTCCTGTGCTCAGAGACTCACTAAACAGTTCCGATAATGGCTCTGCTAGTTGCACCCTTAGTTCCTTTAGTATCCTGGGATGTATGCTATCAGATCCCATTGCCTTATCCACCCTCAACTTATCGAGCTCTTGTAAGACCCTTTCTTTGTGAAGGACTAGTGCCGCCTCCTCCCGAGTCCATGGTGCAGAGCTGTGGGCCTACTCTACCTTCTCTTCAGTAATTACTGAGCAAGTATCTATTAGGATAGATGCTTTTACATGGTCCTCCTCCTCACACGCCCCTTATCCCCTTTGATCTTAGCAATACTCTCTCTGGACTTCCTCCTTTCACTAATCTATCTATAGAAAGTCTTGTCACCTTCTTTTACTGTTCGTGCAAGTGTTTCCTCAGTTTGGGCCTTTGCCTGCCTTACTGCTGTCCCTGCTTCCCTTAGGGAAGTTTGGTATGCCTACCTATCTTCATCCTGCAGCGTTCCCTTATATTTCCTGAAGGCCAGCCTCTTGGCGCTGACCTTTTCTGCTACAGTGTTTGAGAACCAAAGTGGTTTCCTTCTTCTTTTGC
The DNA here is from genome assembly GCA_016271365.2 of Neoceratodus forsteri. Classification (NCBI taxonomy): domain Eukaryota; kingdom Metazoa; phylum Chordata; order Ceratodontiformes; family Ceratodontidae; genus Neoceratodus; species Neoceratodus forsteri. The sequence continues at coordinate 166,359,823 of JADMNL010000025.1, read as the reverse complement.
ACTTCCTTTTCTCACTAACACAATGGGATGTTGCTTCAAGTATTGTATCTTTAATGCTTGCCCACTTTGCCTATACCCCCCTCACCTGTATTTCTTTTTGCCAGCGCTAGCTTAACTCTGTTGGCCATCTTATTAAAGTCAGCTCCTCTGAAATACCATATTTTTGCCTTGGAATGGGATGATTTTGTTCTAGCGGCCAAATTGAACCATACCATGTGATGGTCACTGGCCCCCAGGTGACCTTCTACCTGGAGGTCTGTGATCCTTTCCCTGTTAGTACTAGATCTAGGTTAGCCCTCTCTCTAGTGGTTTGTTGTACCCAGTCTAACTAATAATATAAAAGATTTAAAAATTGTCTGTCACAGTATGAAGACACTGTGCTCATAGAATCTAACTAAAAAATGTACCTGTCACAGTACCTCATAGGGGTACTCTGCTAGTGATATGCACATGACCTTCTACACCATAATCTCACAATCCCAACAAGTCCCTAGTCACTCCCTGTCATGGGGCTTCTAAAGCAAGCCTGCTTCTGCCATCCTTACCTTGTATGCCAGCTTAAATCCTGCCTTTTTTCCTACTTTGTCTGAGCAGAACAGTTTTCCTGCAGGAGAAAGTTCTCTGGCAAGGGGGCTGAATTCTCCTCCTTGCTTAGAGCTATGGAACTCAGTTCCTCTCTCTCTCTCTCTCTCTTTCTCTTACTCTACTCTATCTTTCACTCTTTGGCCTGCCCAGGGGTGTTGGTCACCCTTGCCTAGAACCAATTTAGGGTCTCTTTTCCCTCCCTCCTGTGGTTGGCATTAAAGTTTTTTGTTTATATCCTTTCTTTTTCCTATCCCTTGGGCCCCATGCCCCACCCTTTCCCTTTCTCTATTCTTTCTCTCTGGCGAGCAGAACCGAGGAGGCAGGGCAATAAGGGTCAGTTACTGGCCAACTTGCAAGTGACGTGTTCTGCGTCATGCTTGAGGGCAGCGCCGCCCCAACATCAGCTCCCTCCTCAAAATTTTTTAAAGATACACACTCGCGCGTGGTCCAGCTTGAACCCACCAGTAATGAATGGTGAAGATATCTTGGATGATCAAGAATTACGGTGAGTACATAATTTTCATTTCTAAGAGTGTTATATGGTTCACATCCACACAACCCACCTGGCCTCCCCTGGCAAGTGGCACAAGGATCCCTCCTTCCAGTGTGCAAAGATCTGATGTCACGAGGGGAGTCAGGGGATATACTAGCCAGGTGGTAGGAGGAACTGAGTTTAAAGATGTTCAGCCAATCCGATCATTCCAGTGGAACTGCCAGAGTGTGGATGTGAACTATATAACCCACCTAGAAGTATGCTTACAGGTGAGAAACCTATTTATAGTGTATGGTAGAATGCTGTTCTGCATGGAAATCAAGGGTTTTTGTGCTGCCCTGACTATGTCATGATCTTGTTGTGCTACACTGAGTACATCACTAGTGCAGCACAACAAGATTGAACGTCGTCATGCATATGCAATGAAGTGGGCTGTTGCGGTGAGATCTGGCAGAAAGTGAATGGTGCTTAAGGAACTGCACTTTAGTAAGTTATTTTTTGGCTTTTAATGGGACACTGGAATCAACATATAATTATCCGTTCACTATAAAAGATTGTGTATGAGGAATCATGCACAAACAAGACAGTTGTACGATCTCAAGGTTTCCATGGTAACGGATCTCTCGAGCTGCGCTCTCGAGGTCGCAGGTCACCATGGAAACCTCTCAATCCTACAACTGCCTCGTTGTGTATGATTACTCATACACAATCCTCTATATACTGCTCTGTTACAGGAGTTCTAGGAGTGATATATAGTTCACATCCACACCGCCCACCCGGCCTCCCTTGGCAAGTGGCACATGGATCCCTCCTTCCTGCGTGCAAGATTTGCTCTTATGTGGTGGAGCCAGAGAATATGCTGCTTGGGTGGTAGGAGGAGCTTAGCATAAAGACGTTCCGATGAACCATTGTGTGGATGTGAAATATATACCACTCCTAGAACTACAGATACAGGTGAGTAACTTTTTAATTTTTTTTATAGCAGTGTGCTTTGAATGAGACATGTAAGCCCTCATACCTGACACTGCACCTAGATTACAGTGGGAAGAGTTTGTGAGTAGCAGCCAATTGGGGAGGCAGTCATTCACATAACTCTATGTAACATGTTGTAGGGTTATGGGTTTGGGCCTGTGCCCGGGAGCAGGTATGGTCTGCATACAGAGCAGACTGCTCATAAACCAGAACCTGAACCTGGAGCTTTTAGTTAGAAACACTGGACACTTTCACCATGTCATTGCACTAGTATGGCAGTTTAAGTGTTTTAAGTGTTTATTTATTTATTTTTTTAATTCTTGCATTTTACTCTTTTGAGGTATTCTCTGGTTAATATTGAGACATACCCATTTCAATTTTATGATTACACACATGGGGCAGATTCAGTGACACAACAGCCCCCACATGAGAAGCTGAGGTTTGCACATGATCCTTAGAATGCCACTCTAGGCTGGCTGGGGGCCTGGTGCACTGTGAAGGTGAGGTGCTCAGCTCCCAACAGTGGATTACCCTGCTCACTCTTGATGGCCAAGTAGCAGAAGTGGCTATGGTGCCATACCCTCGTTCACCCTCACAGCAAGAGGAAGGGGCAGTCATGTTGGCCTCATTGTCACAGTTAGAGATGGGGGGAATCATGGAGAAAAAAGGGGAGATAAAACAATAATAAACAGAATTACAGACATTTGCCTTCATTGTTAATTTTACTACTTGTGGACCCTCTCCTCCAATCACAAGCCACAGATCTTAGCTGTGTCAGTCTTCACCATTCATCACTGTTGGGTATCTGGCCGGAGGTCAGGACCCCACGGGAGACTTTTTTTTTTTTTTTCAAGGTAGGTGGCGCCGATGCACCATCGGGCCGCTCCGAGACCAACACACTGCGTGAGCGCGGGCTGGCCGCTAGGCCGCGTTGACTCCGCCTGCCTGCCAGTTTTTCGTCTCCCGCCGTAGAGGTCGCTCCTCATGTGGAAGCTGCTGCTTGAGGCCTAGTTGACGCCGAAAAACTTTCGACGCCGCCTCTTTATTTTACTTTGGTGCCGAAGTCCGTCGGTTCCTGCCGGTTCTGCTTTGCCATACTCGATGTCGCCCGGTAAGATCTTTCCTTATCTTTATATTTCTGCGACGTCGAGTCTGTTTTTGGTGTTTTTTTCCCTGTAGGCCATTTCTTGGTCAGAGGACAAGAAATCTTCTAGAACGGGTCGGCCCCCCCATGCGACGGTGCCCATGCGGCTGAAAGTATTCCGTCACCAACCAGCACGACCAGTGTCTTTCATGTCTGGGCCTGCTTAACGACATGGATTCGTGCGACGCTTTTTTCTCCATGGACTCCCGGGTCATCGAACAACGCGCGTGGAAAGTGGGACGAGCTCCGCCAACTCTCGGGGGTCGGGCGACACTCGTCGGCAAACCACGCCTCGTCTCTTTCCTCCAGGTCCCCTTCCGTTCTATATGGACCGAGGAGGAGGGAGCCTCAGCTACTAGTAGCCTAGCTATTGCCGACGCTTCTTCTGTGGTGCAGGAGGCCTGTCCCGCCTCCCGGGGTGGGCGAGGAGGCCTGCCACGGCAATGGCCCCTTCGGGGGTGAAGGCTTCCCCGGTGTTGGACCCGCGGTTCGCAAGGCCTGGGTCAGCGCTGTCCTCGATGCCGTCGGTCAGCGCCATTCACGGTGCCGTGGGCCCTGACGGAGTCATCGTCAGCGCTGACTTGTGTGGCGCCGTGGCTTCTGCCGGAGCCATTCACGGCACCAACACTGCTAACGGCGCCGTGGGAGCTGCTACTGTGCCACCGTCCTCAGCGCCGAGGTTGAGCATGATGCTGTGTCCTCTGGGCTCGGCACTGTGGGACCGTCGGATTCTGCCGTTGGCACTGTTGTCAGCGCTGTGGAGCCGGGCAGCTCCGTCCTCGGTGCCATTGGTGCCGTCGGGCCCGTCATCGGTGCCGTCTTTGTCCTCGGCACCACTCGCGACGCCATGGGGCCGGATGGCACTGTGGGTGGTCCCGACTCTGGAGCACCTGTTCGGGCTGGAGCCATGCCCCCTGCAGATTCTGCTCGTGGTGCTGTAGGGAGCACTGGTACTGGCTCGGGCACGGCTTTGGTTTCTGGCCCCTTTGGCAAAGATGGCAGTGGGTGCCCTCTTACGGTTTGGCACAGGGCCTCAGCCTCTACCTCCTTGGAGGCGGAGTCCAGCTCTGAGTCAGATGGACAGTCTGACCCTTTGGGGTTGGCTGTTGAGGTGGGCAGCCCGGTAGTCTCCTCGACAAGCCGGAGCCAGCCCCCTTCTGAGGTGGGGTCGGTGACTACCGAGACTGGGGTCAGGGTGCTGACCAGTGGGCAGTGGTGCAGGCCACCATAGCTCTGCAGTCTGGTCTTGGTGGGTTTACTGACCCCCTCAGTAGTGGTACCCCCACCTGTGGTGTACCTAGATCGCCCAACTTTGGGGCCGATCAGAGCACCTACGGGAGGGGAGGGGAGGGGAGGATACTGTGCCCTGGATAGCTCCTTCGGGTGCTGCCCAGAGCTGCCAGCTACCTAGGCTGGCCCTCTCGAGGAGGAGAGCTCTTTCGGACTCTGAGGGGTCGAGGGGCGTGGGGTCGGCACGGCGGCCTTTTTCGGGGGTCCACTCGGGCTTTGGGAGAAGCCGTAGTGTGGATCTCCGCTCTTCCTCCTCGGTCTCTTTGAGAGAGTCCCATTCTTTTGAGGTAGGGCACTGTCCTTCTGGACCTATATGGCCCTGGTCGCCTCACAGGGGGGATTCTTCCGGGTGCAGCCAAGGCAGTACCAAAATGGTTGTTCAGCTGTCAGCTGTGGGGTCTTCCGAACACCTTCTTCCGTGGGTGCTCCTGGTCCGCTCCTTAGCCAGGCGGAGGTCAGCCGACATCTCTTCTCGGCTCTGTCCCCATCCCTCTGCCACATTCTCCTGCGCTCCCAGGCATCCTTGGTCCCTAGCGGGCCTCTCTCCTGGGAGCAGTTCAGAGTGGTGGCTGCTTGGTTCCCTGCTTACGTTAGGACGATGGACAACCAGTTTTTTTCAGCCTCCCCCCGTGCAGCCACCCACTGAACAGCCGGTGCCCTCCAGCTCCTCATCCCCCTCTTCTGGGGGAGAGGAACCTTCTGTCCACGTCTCTCCAGCTGCTGATCTCACTGAGTATTAGCGCTTCCTCGTGAGGATGTTGGAGGACTTGCACCTCACTCCTACCACTGTTAGCAATCCTGAGCACTCAGCGCACGCCTTTCTAGGTGATTTTGGCGAGGCCACCCTTGTGGTGCCACCCTGGCCTGCTCCCTTTCGGGAGGCGTCGTTGCGTTCCTGGCAGAGGCCCTTCTCCGGAATTTCTGCCCCAAGGGATTTCAGCCAGAGGTATTGCACACCCCCGGAGTCTCTCAGGTTCCATGCCTCATCCGCGGTCTGGATTGACGCAGTTGGATACTCCTGATGGGCTTCGTGCCCTTCACCATGACCGGCCCCCAGATCAAGACTCCTCGGATTTTGACTTCTGGGGTATGAGGACTTTCTACTCGGCATGGTTATTGCTTTCCATTTCTGCACATCAGGCCCACTATGCAGCCTATGACAGGTTCTTGTGGTCCAGGCTGGGTCAGCTCCTAGCCTCATTGCCTGATACGAAGCAAACCAGACAATCCATTGCACTCTCTGCGTGTGGCCTGGAGCTAGCAAGGCACCAAGTGAGTTCATCCTATGATGCCAACGAGGTAGCTACCAGGGTCATAGGGACAGCGATCTGCACTAGGCGGACTGCATGGCTGTGTCTTTCCCGGTTGTCACCCTTGGCCCGGCGTAGGGTGATTAACTCCATTCACCAGAGAACTTATCTCTTCTCCCGTAGAGCGAGACGGCGCTTGTCGGGGCAACTTCCTTCCCCCTGTGGGGGGACCCCATCTCACTCTCCCCACTCTCGGCCTCTTCAGGCCCTAAAGGTTCTCCCTCTTAGTGTGTCACCCACTGAGAGCTAAGGGACTTTGTCCCTTAGGGTGTAAAACAAACCCCCTTTGGGGGGCTCGGTACTCACCCAACAGTGATGAATGGTGAAGACTGACACAGATAAGATAAGAAAATTACGTTACCTACCATAATTATGATCTTTCTGTGTATCCTCACCATTCATCACGATCCCACCCTCCATCCACCTGGGGCCTCAGTCTCTGGATCCCCCTCCCGCTCTTTGCCCATCCTTCCCCATCTCCTTTCTTAGGAGTTGGGTAAAACCGGGGCACACAGGGGGATAATGTTCTGGGGGGGGGAGAACTCCTCCAGTGCTTTGGCTCCACCCCTGTGAGATGGGAGTTGTCAGTTGCCCACCTTTCTCTTCTCTTCCCTGTTCCCGTCCCACCTATTTCTCCTTGTTTTTAAAAAAAAAAAAAGAAAAGAAAATGTTTCCCTTTTTTCAGCAATAATCTTTCCTTGAGAGGGTGTTAATTCCCTGTACCTGTTCTTCCTCCAGAATAGCCGTCTGTGCTTTCAGGAGTGTTTGCCCATCATTCTGTGCCTTGGAATTCTGGCAGAAAGCCTTTGGCTGCTCCGTGCAGTTCCTGTGTAATTTAGAGACGGACCAGAGCCTGGGATGTTTAACTCCCCCCCTCTCCTCCTAAATTCTTTACCCACCCTACCTCCCTCTTCCTTTTCCAGAGATTGGGGCCCCTCCCAATCCCTCTAGTTTCCGACTTTTCTCCCTTTCTGTCCTCTCAGTTGTTATTTCTCCTTTTGGTTTATATATCTTTTCCTTTTTCTGTCCCATGGACTTCCTTGTCCCACCCTCCACTCCCTTCCTCTTACCTCTCTGGCAACTTAGAACTGGCAGGCAGACAGAGTCGATGCAGCCTAACGGCCAACCTGCGAGCGCCACGCAATGCGTCGGCCTTGAGGGCGGCGCCGATGGTGCGTCGGCACCACCTACCTTAAAAAAAAAAAAAAGGGCTCCCGCAGGTCCTGACCTCCGGCCAGATACCCAACAGTGATGAATGGTGAAGATACACAGAAAGATCATAATTACAGTAGGTATGTAATTTTCATTTATAAATGGTTTATTCCTCCGTGAACTCACAACTGTGATTTTATTCTCAATAAAATGACTGCTTGGAGCTCAGAAAAGTAATTTGATTGTCGATAAAATAATAGTAGTGACATCATAATCCTACCTTACATTCTGACTGGTCTGCACTCACAGCAGCAGCTGTAAACAAGTGCAGTGGGAGGGAGGAGTGGAGTTACCACAAGGTTAACCTTTTTGAAAAAACAGTAACACTAGCATTTTTCAAACATATGAAACATAATAGTAATGATGTACTAGTTGGCTTACTGTCCTCGGCAGTAGTGTGATTGTTTTATGAGGATAAAGTACTCAGCCTTTGGCCTCATACTTTATGGACTTGAAAGTCACATTATTGCCTTATAATGTATGGGGAGCCCTTATCATTAACTGAAATCAAGCAGATTACAACCTTGTTATGCCATCGGTATGACATCACTCTGTTGTCAACCCTTCTTGAGTATGTGATATCAGTGGTATAACAAAATGGAATGCTCACAACAGTCAATGTTCTGTAAAGTAATTCAGTAAAGTAATTCAATCCATGATTACACAATCTTGGTAGCCCATACACTATAAAATATAATATGGTCCTTGGTTAACAATTGCGCTGAAAACACTTCTCGAGGTTGCCATGACATCTGAAAACCTCTCAAGCTGCACTCTTGAGGTTTACAATGACATCAAGGCAACCTCTCGAAGTGTTTACAGCATGGTTATAGACCAAAGACCATACATTATCCTCTGTGAATAGTAAGCCAACTAGTGCATTATCACTTAAATAAATAGTGTTTTCCTTCCAAAAATTTAAAGAAATCGGGTTATACGTTCAGTATCAAAGGCAGGGGAAACAGTTTTTACTGGCCTTGATTTGACTTGTGTTTTATATGACTCGCCCTTGTTGTTTCTTCATGCTTCTTGGTGCAAGCCGATGTCCGCCAGCAAACAACGGTGGTCCATGGTTGAGCTTTTTACACAACACTTGTGTGTCTAATTAATTCTGTGTTATGTTGTATGTTTTCGGTCTTCTTTGTCTATATTGGAGTGTTTTGTCATGGCGGAAACCGATGCAATAAAAAGACTTGTAGTTGGAAGTTGTACAGATTTTTCATACTCAATAAAGGCACGTGCATCAGTTTGCCTATCAAGTAACCCATGGGTATAGGAGGAGGAGTTAAATTAATTTCTTTAAAGAGCCACTGACACCTCGAGACGAACTTTGAAAAACACAACATATGGACATATATCAACTTATATTTTTCTTTAGCTCTATATTCCTTATCCATATATATTTATTATTGAGGACATATGCGTGAAAACAGGGGACTTGTTCCTTGAGCATTCATCAGCTCCTGTTGCTGCTTCACTACTTGGTGTCATAATACTCTGCGACATCGCAGTTATTCCCATAGCACCAGACTGTGATGTCACAGCAGAGTAAGCTATAGAGGCAGATGAACCCAGAGGGATAACGATCATGGTTTTCTGGGAATTTCTTCAGTAATAAGTAACAGAGATGAGAAATTTGTAGAAGATATTGATATGCAAGCTGAATTGTGTCCAGCTATTATGTTTTTCAAAGTTTTCCCAAAGGCGTCAACTGCTCTTTAAGACATTTTTCTTGTTATGGTGGGATGTACTTTCTTTTTTTTGCTATCTAAAGCATTTGGAGTCAGTTTGGACATGACACGGTGGTGGCAAAATAAGCAAAAATGTGCTGATCTAGACTGTCAGATGCCTCATAGGCAACAGGCTGAGGTTTCTGAACTTTTATTGTCCTTTTGTATGTCTGGTCGTTCTGCCTATGTTTAGTAATTCTGTTAACCCTTTGCAAGTGCTTTATGGTTGGACATAGAGCAGTGTGATCTTGTTCAGAAGTACAGTTAACACTGAACCAAACTGAGCCCAGATTCACCATAGACAGAAGTAGTTCTTTCCATTAAGATTTATTTTTGTATTTTATTTTTTAGGTACTACGTGCTACCGCATGCACGCAGCAGGCTCGCGTGAAGCATGGCCCGGCATCTCCCGACCTACTGCTGTCCCTGTGTTGCCTGCACCACCCATAGGCCTTCAGGTGGCACTACTGCTGTGGGCAATGGCCAACCTTCCACCCCGAGGAGGTGAGCACCGTGTGGTAGTCCTATTCCTTCCCCTTCCCTTATCCCTACCACGAGCCGTGCTCGTTCCTAAACTGGAGTCATCCACATCACAAGTGGCAGTGCTGCTGCTGTGCCAGTGGACTGGCTGGGTTAGATAAACTTTATTTGTTGTTGCTCTCTTTATCCTCCTCTCCATCCATGCCCCCTTCTGTCTACCTCCCCAGTCCTAGCACTTGATTTCTCCTTGACTTACCCTTCTACTCCCATTCTCCACAGCATGACAGGGCAGTGGGGTTCCCCAGATCCCATCGCGGCCTGGCTTTGATGGGAGGAGGCACATAGGTCACTAGTGCGCGACCTGTGGGAGGCCATAATCATCCTGCCTGACCAGGGTTTTTCCCTGTTCTAGTTCCAGCCCACAGGGTGCTAGTTGCAAGAATGCATGTGCTTAGTTTGACATCAGTTAATGTCCATTCTCTCTCCCACTAGGTGCTCCCAACTGCACTGCCACCTGGGGTCACACTGGTGGCAGTATTGCAGTGGAGCAAGCTGCCCGTAACTGGGGGCAGTATCGTAGTGGAGCAAGCTGCCCATAACTGGGGGCAGTATGACAGTGGAGCAAGCTGCCCATAACTGGGGGCAATATCACAGTGGAGCAAGCTGCCCATAACTGGGAGGCAGTATTGCAGTGGAGCAAGCTGCCCATAACTGGGGGCAGTATCGCAGTGGAGCAAGCTGCCCGTAACTGGGGCAATATTGCAGTGGAGCAAGCTGCCCGCAACTGGGGGCAGTATCACAGTGGAACAAGCTACCCGTACTGGTGGCAACATTGCAGTGGAGCAAGCTGCCTGTAATTGGTGGCAGTATTGCAGTGGAGCAAGCTGCCCGTAACTGATGGCAGTATTGCAGTGGAGCAAGCTGCTTGTAACTGGTGGTATCGCAGTGGAGCAAGCTACCCGTAACTGGTGGCAACATTGCAGTGGAGCAAGCTGCCTGTAACTGGTGGCAGTATTGCAGTGGAGCAACCTGCCCGTAACTGGTGGCAGTATTGCAGTGGAGCAAGCTGCCCGTAACTGGTGGCAGTATTGCAGTGGAGCAAGCTGCCTGTAACTGGGGGCAGTATCGCAGTGGAGCAAGCTGCCTGTAAGTGGTGGCAGTATTGAGTGGAGCATGCTGCTCTTCCTCCCTGGAGGAGAGCATCTTCTTGGACACTCAGTCCTCCTCCCCCCAGCGGACCCAGGTGCGTTCCCACAGCTGAGTCGCTGGCGTCATGAGTGATACCTCTAGTACTGTACTGATGGTTTAGACGAACATTTAAAGAGCAGCTGGTGCCTTTGGGAAAACTTTGGAAAACATAATGTTTAGACACAATTCAGCTTGTATTTCACATATCTTCTGTACGTTTATTCTCCCAATTTTTTATTATTGAAGAAATCTCCACAAAAACAAGATCTTACCTGTGTCGATCTTCACCATTCATCACCTTTCGGTTATTGGCTGGAGGTCATGACCCCACGGGAGCTTTTTTTTTTTTTTGATGGGCAGAGCCAACGCACCATAGGCGCCGCCCTCGAGGCTGACACATTGCGTAGCGATCGTGAGTTGGCCGTTAGGTGCTGTCGACTCCGCCCTCCCGCCAGTTCTTCATCTCCTGCCATCGAGGTCACCTCGTGGGAAGCTTCTAAGAGCAACTTTGAGACCTGCTGCTACACAGTTTCGTTTCTTCGTTTTTCGACTCTGTCGACTCCGAGCCGTAGTTCGTCGGCCCCGTTCTCCTGCCAGTTCTGACGGCTTACTCGACGTCGCCTGGTAAGATTGTTCCTTTATTTGTTTAATTTGTGATGTCGAGTCTTGTTTTTGTGTTTCTTTTCGTAGGTCATGTCTCAGTCGGAGGGCAAGAAATTTTCGAAGACGGGACGGCCCCCCATGCGATGGTGCCCTTGTGGCCGTAAGTTCTCCGTCACTGACCAGCATGACCGTTGCCTCGCATGTCTTGGCCCACTTCACGACATGGAGTCATGTGATGCCTGCTTCTTCATGGACCACCGGGTCATCGAACAACACGCGTGGAAAGTGGGGCGAGCTCCGCCAACTTTTGGGGGTCGTGTGTGCACTCATCAGGCCAAGCCACGATCTCTCGGCCTTTCCTCCGGGTCCCCTCCCAGTTCTACTCGGACCAAGGAGGAGAAGGGAGCCTCCACCTCTCATAGCCTAGCCATGGCCGAGACTCCTCACGCGGTGCAGGAGGCCCAGTCCATTCCCTCTTGGGGATGGGCGGGAGGCACTGCATTTGCAGTCGCCCCTTCGGTGGCGAAGGCTCCCTGGTGTCGGACCCACGGCTCGGAAGGCCTGGGTCAGTGCTATCCTCGATGTCGCCTGTCGGCACCATTTCGGAACTTGGCGCCGTTCGTGGCGCCATGGACCCTGATGGCACTGTCGTCGGTGCCGGTCTGTCTCTCAGTATCATGGCTGCTGTCGGTGCCGTTCACGGAGCTGATGGTGCTAGCAGCGCCGTGGGAGGTACTGTGGCGCCATCTCTGACCTTTTCTCACCTTGGTGCCATCCGTGGCACTGAGGTTGAGCACGGCGACGTGTCCAGCTCCGGAGCCATTCGCGGTTCTGGGCATGGCGACGTGGAGGTTTTGGATCTTGGCGCCAAGAGCGCTGTCGGAGCTGTCGTCAGCACTGCTCGCGGCACCATGGGGCAGGAGGCGCCATGGAGGTCTCTGGCCTCAGCACTGAGAGCCCTGTCGGAACCATCGTCGGCACCGTCTCTGTCCTCAGTGCCGCTCGTGGCACCGTGGGATGGGACGGCACCGTGTCAGGTTCTGGCTCTGAGTCTGCTGCCCTTGTTGGAGCCGTGTCCTTGTCTGCCACCGTTCACAGTGCTGTGAAGGACGCTGGTACTGACTCTGGTGCGGTCTCTGCTTCTGGTACCCTATTTGGTCGGGATGGCAGCAGGCGCCCACCAACTGTTTGTCACAGGGCTTCGATTTCCACCTCTTCGAAGGAGGAGTCGGACTCTGAGTCAGACAGGCAGTCTGGCTCTTTCGAGTTAGCTGCTGGCGTGGGCACCCTCGTAGTGTCCTCAATAGGCCGGAGTCAGCCCCCCTCTGAGGAGTGAACAGTGACTGCCGGGGCCGAGTTCAGGGGTTCTGACCAGCAGGCAGAGGTGCAGGCCACCATTGCGCTGCAGCCCGGCCTCTGAGGGTTCTCTGACCCCTCAGCGGTGGTACTTCCTCAGGTGGTGTGCCTAGATCGCCCAACTTTGCGGCCAATCAGAGCACCCACAGGAGCGGAGAGTGCTGCACTCTGGATAGCTCCTTCAGGGGCCGACTAGAGCTGTCAGTTGCCTAGGCTGGCTCTCTCGAGGAGGAGGATGCTCTCTGATTCCGAGGGGTTGAGGGGCATGGGGTCTGTGCGTCGACCTTTTTCTGGAACCCACCCTGGCTCTGGGAGAAGCCGTAGCACGGATCTCCACTCTTCCCCCTCGGTTTCCTTGAGAGGGCCCCATTCTTTAGAGGTAGGGGACCGTCCTTCTGGACCTACATGGCCCCATTCACCTCACGGGGATTCTTCCGGGGGCAGCCAAGGCAGTTCCAGAATGGTTGTTCAGCTGTTGGCTGTGGAGTCTTCCGGAGCACCTTCATCTTCTGGGGCTCCTGGTGCGCTCCCTAGCCCAGGCAGAGGTCAGTCGATTTCTCTTGTAGGCTCTGTCCCTATCCCTCTGCCACATTCTCTTGTGCTCTCAGGCATCCTTGGTCCTAGCGGGCCTCTCTCCTGGGAGCAGTTCAGGGCCATGGCTGCTCGGTTTCCCGCTTACGTCAGGGCCATGGACAGACAGGTTTTTCAGCCACCCTCTGACCATTTGAGGTCCTCTGACTCCTCATCCCCCTCTTCCGGGGGAGAGGAGCTATCTGTTCACATCTCTCCAGCTGCTGATCTTGCGAAGTATCAGCGATTCCTCGTGAGGATGTTGGAGGACCTGCACATCACCCCTCCCACTCAAAGCAATCCAGAGCAGTCGGTGCATACCTTTTTAGGCGATTTCAGTGAGGACACCCTTGTGGTGCCCCCCGGCCTGCTCCCTTTTGGAAGGCATCATTGTGTTCCTGGCAGAGGCCTTTCTCCAGAGTTCCTGCCCGTAGGGATCGCTACCAGTGGTATTGCGCCCCCCCGGGAGTCTCCAGGTTCCACGCCTCATCCTCTGTCAGGATTGATGCAACTGTACACTCCTGATGGGCTTCGCGCCCTCCACCGTGACCGGCCACCAGATCAAGAATCCTTGGATTTTGACTTCTGGGGGTGGAGGATGTTCTATTCGGCATGGTTGCTGCTCTCTATCGCAGCACATCTGGCCCACTACGCATCCTATGATAGGTTCCTGTGGTCCAGGCTGGGTCAGCTCCTAGCCTCATTGCCTGACACGGAGCAAACCAGACAAGCCATTGCATTCTCTGCACGTGGCCTGGAGCTAGCAAGACACCAAGCAAGGGCTTCGTACAGTGCCAATGAGGTAGCTACCAGGGTTGTAGGGATAGCGATCTGCACTAGGCGGATGACATGGCTGCGTCTTTCCCGGTTGTCACCCTTGGCCTGGCATAGGGCGATTAACTCCGCTCACCAGAGACCCTGTCTCTTCTTCCGTAGAGTGAGATGGCGTCTGTCAGGGCAACTTCCTTCACCCTGTGGGCGGTCCCCGTCTCACTCTCCTCACGGGCCTCTCCAGGCCCAGAAGGTTCTCCCTCTTAGCGTGTCACCCACTGAGAGCTAAGGGACTCTGTCCCTTAGGGTTTAAAACCCCCTTTGGGGGGCTCGCTACTCACCCAAAGGTGATGAATGGTGAAGATTGACACAGATAAGATAGGAAAATTACATACCTACCGTAATTATGATCTTTCTGTGTATCTTCACCATTCATCAAACTCCCACCCACCATCCCCCTTGGGCCTCAGTCTCTGGGTCCCCCTCCCTCTCTGTGTCCTTTCTGGCCCCCCTCCTTTCTGTTAGTCAGGGACGGGGTAAGGCAGGGACACATAGGGGGATAATGTTTTAGAGGGAGTGGTCAGGATGGGGGGCACTCCTTCTCTAGTGCTTTGGCTTCACCCCTGTGAGGTGGGAGTTGGTAGCTTCCCTCTGTTCTCTCCACTTCCTTGTCCCGTCAATCCTTAGTTCCCTTGTCCTGTGGACATATCCTTAATTTCCTCAAGAAACCAACATTTCTTACACAAAATTTGTTTTTCCTCGGGGAGAATAACCCTGTGTCCTGTCTTTCTTCCAGAATAGCAGTTTTGCTTTTGGAGTTATTGTCAGTGATTCTGTGTCTTGAATTCTGACAGTGAGCCTTTTGGTTACCCCTTGCAGTTCCTACACAATCTGGAGACAAGTCAACATTCAAGGTTCCAGGGTATGGTTGTTACCTTTCTCCCCCCTCTCAAGCTTATCCTAAATCCTTCCTCTCTCCTTTTTCTTATTTCCAGAGATTGGGGCCCCTACCCAATCCTCTTAGTCTTCCTCTTCTTCTGTCCTCTCAGTCGTTTCTTTTCCTTTGTCTGTCCCTTGGATTTCCTTGTCCCACCCTCTCAACTCCTTTTTCGTCACCTCTCTGGCGACTCAGAACTGACAGGAGGGCGGAGAGTCGACAGCACCTAACGGCCAACCCGTGAGCGTTATGCAATGCGTCAGCCTTGAGGGCGGCGCTGATGGTGTGTCGGCTCTGCCCATCCACCCCCCAAAAAAAAGACCGGCGGGTCATGACCTCTGGCCAATAACCCAAAGGTGATGAATGGTGAAGATACACAGAAAGATCATAATTACGGTAGGTACGTAATTTTCATTTCTTTATCACTTAGAGCTCATCTGCCCTTAAAGCTTATTCTCTACTTGAAATTATAATGCACTGTTATGACATCACTCTGTTGCCATGGGAATAACTGTGATGTCACAAGCAGAGTATTATGACATCAGGTTGGGAAGAAGCAGTAAGAGCTGATGAACCCTCAGGGAAACAGCTATCCTATTTTCATGTATGTGACCTCAGTAATTGATAATCTGGATAAGAAATACAGAACTGATGAGAAATGTAAGCTGCTTTGTGTCCAGATGTTGTTTTTCAAAGCTTTTCTTGAGGCATCAGTGACTCTTTAACATTTGCTCCCAAGGACAAAATCATGTTTAAAATCAAAAGTCCAGGGGATCTGTGTTTCCTTTTTAAATGGTATGGTCCCACCCAACTGGAATAAATTATATAAGTAATGAAAAGACCAGTTCAGTTCATTGAAGTGCATCCACTTTTTATTCTTTTCAACAGCATGAAATTCAAATGTTTATCCAACGTTTCAAGATAATCTTATCTCTTCATCAGTGAATGGCTGTAAATTATATAAAATAAGACCACGAATCTCCATTCACAATAATACAACCATGAATCAAATCACAAACACATATTTAGGGAATGTGGAGTGGAAACAGGTCTCCCATTACCCTGTTACAAATCCAAAGGTGTGCACTTCCAAGTTTAAAACTAAGTAATTCAAATTCTCTTAAAAATTTCTGTATAAAAAAGAAAGATATCCATAAATGAACAGCATTAATTTCAGTCAGTGTGCAATGTACTAGAGAACTCACTGAGTGCTTAAAAAAGGGGCGCACTGAGGAACAAACTCTCTAAAAACCTTTTGCCTTTTTTTTTTCATATTAGGAAACTGTAGTTTTTGCTCTGGTTGACTTACTCGGTCTGTCTGTATTCGATTGTATATATAGTGTATGGGAGAGCGCTGTTGTGCATAAAATTAGATGGAAACAATGCTGTTGTAGCATCGATGTGACGTCAACATGGTGTTGTACCGTCTTGAGGACGTCACATCGATGGTACAACAGCATTGATCCTCATTGCGCATGTGTAGTCAGCGACGCTCAGCTCTTCCGTAAACAGCCACGTGAAGGCTAGATCTGTTTCGATTATGGAGAAAGGGCTGCGGTGGTGAGTACCGTCATATTTAAAAACCTTTAGTATGTGACAGTGGGAGAACGTGGACCGAGCGGGGCTTCTTCTTGTGGTGTTGAGGGGGTAATTACAGCTGATGCCCATACACTATACAAGATAATGTATGGGCATCAGTTAACAACATCACTGAATTCACTTCTCGAGGTTACCAGGCAAAAGTATACCTCTCCAAGTGAATACAGCGTTGTTGTTAACTGATGCCCATACATAATCCTCTATATGTAAACACCATCTTGTACATATAAATGTCTTATCTGCATTTCACTGTATAGTGTACATATCAACGTGTTTTATATCATCATGTAAATAACTTTCAGTTATGTACATTGCGCTACTCTGTATCTGTATTTGTCATCCCCTGTTGTTTTTAACCCCTGCCCCCAGGTCGAACCTGGAGATGAGCTTCGGCTCAGTGATCCTTTCCCGGTTATCAAATTTTAAATAAATAAATAAAAACCCACAACAAAAAACATTATTTTTTTTTCAATAAATCTGTATTCAGTATGGCCATTTATGGTCAATCAGATCTTAAAGAGCAGCTGACAACTTCAGGAGAACTTTAACAAAAAATTGTATTTAGAGACTCTTCTGCTTGTATTTCATATTAGGTCTGTATTCCCCTCCCCCCAGTTATTCATTAATGAGGTCATTTGAATGAAAACAGGATCTTTGCTCCTGAAGAGTCTATCTAGACCTGTTGCTTTCTCCCTACCTAAGGTAATAATGCACTGCTTGTGACATCACTGTTACTCCCATGGCAACATACTGTGGTGTCACAACAGAGGATTAAGACCTACAGTAGAGAATAAACTATAGAGGCAGATGAACTCTAAGGGATAATGATCATGTATTCATGCAAATTTCCTGTACACAAATATTATGTTTTTCAAAGTTTTCTTTGTGGCATCAGCAGCACTTTAAATATTTTCCAAATTTATCAACAAACCCTAAAAGAAATATATTTTCTTCACACCACTCTATTAGTTTTACGTTGTATTTGAAATTCAGTTATAAACTCAGCAAACTCTCTGTATTTAATTGTTTTGTAATCATAACTCTGTTCATCAAAACTTCATTACATGAAATGGGTGGAAAGGTTCCTCCCTCTAATCCTAAAGAACGCTCCCTCTCTGGCATTTGTTATTTAGCACTCTATCAAATCTACCATCAGTTTTCTTCTTTGTAGTGCATACAAAGAGTACTTTTTAAATTGCCATGTTATTAAAAACAGTCTGCATCAAGCAGCAAACTATCTATATACATAAAGAACCTTGGTGCGCAAGCACTGAGGCAAGGGTTACCCCAAAGGGCATTGGCTGGGAAGCCGAGTTTCAAAGAAATACACAATCACACATACCTCCATATGCAAAGCATCATGGACTGTATATGCAAATCACCACAAAATATTATGCTGGTTCAACTTTAAGCAGAAATGCATGGTGCCGAAAGGCCTCTCACACAGTCTGCAAAAGGTGCCAACAGAAGACACAGACACGTGTTTCGTCCTACCAGGACTCAGCAGTGTACTTTGTCTGTATATGACACCCCAATGGAATGAACCAGCTACCCTAAGTTGGTCTGTCTGGGTTGGGTTGTGGTGAGCTCAAAGGCCAACTTAGGGTAGCTGGTTCATTCCATTGGGGTGTCATACAGACAAGGCACACTGATGAGTCCTGGTAGGACGAAACACATGTCTCTGTCTTCTGCTGGCACCCTTTGCAGACTGTGTGAGAGGCCTTTCGGCACCATGCATTTCTGCTTAAAGTTGAACCAACATAATATTGTGTGGTGATTTGCATATACAGCCCATGATGCTTTGCATTATGGGGGTATGCGTGATTGTGTATTTCTTTGAAACTCAGCTTCCCGGCCAGTGCCCTTTGGGGTAACCCTTGCCTCAGTGCTTGCGCACTAAGGTTCTTTGTGTTTTAGCTTGGTTTTTGTTTTTATTGGACTCACCACAACCCAACCCAGATAGACCAACTTAGGATAGCTGGTTCATTCCATTGGGGGTGTATATGAATGAGGCACACTGATGAATCCTGGTAGGACAAAACACGTCTTCTGTTGGCACCCTTTGCAGACTGTGTGAGGCCTTTCAGCACCATGCAGTTCTACTTAAAGTTAAACCAGCATAATATTTTTTGGTGATTTGCATATACAGTCCATGATGCTTTGCATTCATACTAAGATTCATACTAAGAATTATTTGGAGCTAGGGAGCGGTGAGGCTCATAATTGCTCCTATTTATTAATAATAATCCCAAGTTGGATGTGATATAATAAATTTATCCAACTGTTTTTTAAAAGTAATTTTAGAGCTACTAATAATATCAATTGGAAGAGCATTCCAGATCTTAACAGTACGTAACATAAAAAAATATTTCCTTGGTAAATGTTTATAACATGTCTGTTGAATCTGTAAAGGGTGTCCTCTGAGGTTGTGGGTATCGTCTTTAAAAGTAAATCCAAGGTTTTCCAATAAAATAGGGTCATTAATAATGTCGTACATTAATAAGAGATCCTCTCTCAATCTTCTAGTAAATAACATTAGATTAAGAGATTGTAATCTGTCTTCATATGACATATCTTTAAAGCCTTTTATCATTTTAGTAAATCTCCTTTGAATTTTCTCAATTTTAACAATATCTTGTTTCTTATAGGGACACCAGAATTGTGACAAGAAATCTAAATGTGGGAGAACATATGCCCTATAAAGTGGCATAAGTACTTCTTTTTCCCTTGATTTAATGTTCCGTTTGATTGCCCAAATAACACTATTTGCCTTATGTATTACTTCATTAATTTGAAGGTCAGGGAGGAATTTGTTAGTTATAATGACCCCTAGGTCCTTTTCACTTTCTGTATCCAGAAGTAATTTATTATCCAATGTGTAAACATGTTTAGGGTTATTAGCCCCAAAATGTAAAATATTGCATTTTGCATGATTTAATTTCATTCCCCATTTTGAGGCCCATAAAGAAATATTATCCAAATCCTTTCGTATTGTATTGATTTGCTATTTTCGCATGGTCCTCCAATCTTAATATCATCTACATATTTAATGACATCAGAGATACAAGTTTTAGAAATATCCATTACAAATAAATGAAACAGACATGGACCCAAAACAGAGCCCTGAGGTTCTCCGCTGGTAATTGATCCTGGATGTGATAGTTGGCCATTTATTAAGATGTGTTGTGAACGCTTATTCAACCAGTTAGCTATCCAAAGAACCAAAGCTGAATTGATGTTTATTTGATATAATTTTGTTCTCAAAGCCCAGTGAGGGAGCAGATCAAAGGCTTTACTGAAATCCAAATATACTGCATTGTAAGAAATCCTACAATCCTATTTAAAACTGATGTCCTCATAAAAGCACATCAGCGCATTATGGGGGTATATGAGATTTTGTATTTCCTATCTATATGCATTTTCCAATATCACTTTTTATTTGAAGCTCCTTATACATTAAAATGTTTACTTAATATCACATTATTCACTATTTAAATGTGAAAGTTCCTACCTCAGATTTTTGAAATGCTCCCTCTCTGGCATTTTAAAATGAAACTCTTTACTAATTTAACTACAGGCTTCTTCTTTGTGCTACATACAAAGAGTACTGTTTTAATTCTCAAGTTCTCATTAAAGTTACCAAAAGGATTTTGAAAGCTGCTGTGCCTACCTCTGGTGTAGAGACACTCCCTCTCTGGCATCTCAAAATCTCCATTACCGCTAATGCTTAGAAATTCATTTAAAAGAAGGTGTAGTTTTTTGCTTTGCTTGATCTATTTTTTCCTCCTCTGCACTCCTGGATGTCCATGCCTTAGATCCTCCTTTTGGTTCCTACTGTATGCCAGACTCACTCCGGGTTAGCTGGTGCTTGCCACCAGACTCTGAGGGATGTCCCTGATCCCAAGTTCAGGTCTATCCTTCCTGGGTCCCCCCATCCTTCAGCTGCCATCAGAGGTGGGAAAATCAGCATCTAAACTGGGACCAAGGCTGATGGAGTGGGCATAGTGCCACAGCGGGTCAAGTGGTATGGGCAAGGCCATCATCTGTAGCCACATGGTGAGCGTTTTCCCAGTTTTTCTCCCCACCAACCTCCCTCAAGGGTGCTCATGTGCCATGGCTGATCTGGGGAGGTGGTGCCCATAGATGTGTGCTCAACCACACTGTCAATTGCATCTCCACCATGCTAGCACCAGAAAAAAGTTGCTAGAGCAGAGCATGGATCAACTCTTCCTCGCCCCCTGCACCCGGGAGTAGAGTACCTGAGCCCTCACTGCAGGCCTCTGCTGTTGATGTCCTGAGCATGGGGCATCAGCCTACTGTAGGCTGCCAGAGTACTTACTCACCGCATGGTGCCAGAGAGCTGGCAAAAAATGTGTCATTTAATATACAGAATTTGTAGGAACCAGATGGGGAGAAGAGACCCACTCACCAGTAAATTCATTAGTACTGTATTTGCTAGTCATCATACATCTGTATGATAAAAAAAATCTTTAAATGTGTGTATACAAAATATAAATATATATCTTCATATTCTTCTCTCTCTCTCTATATATATATATATATATATATATATAGAGAGAGAGAAAGAGACATGTATATATAGAATAAATTATGGGTAAGGGTGATATACAAGGATGTATACCCATCAAGGGGGCTAATTAGGGCTATAAGGCCAAGATGTGTATACTTCTGAGTGTGTAACCCTTACCCATTGTTTGTTGAATGTAATATATTAGGATGGTTGTAGATTGTAATTGCAATAATTTACGAGTTTGTTTTGGCCATAATGTGTTTCCGTAGTGTAGTGAGGGTTTTGCCTTGGCTTTTTTTTTTTTTTTTTTATCGGTCCCTGTTTGTGTTCCGTAGTGATGTGGTTCCCTATATAAGAGGGCTTAGCAGGAGGTGCTGGTCCATTTAGATTGCTATCTGGAGCGGCGATATGGGCATGTGGCAGTGTGGGGCGGTGATATGGGTGTGTGGCGATGTTGCGCTCTGGCTTGGAGGAGCATTCTTGGGGGCCCTCATTTGTGGAGTGGAGTGTTCCGTTCTGTGCTGCTGTTCGGAGTGCTGTTTGCAGTCGAGAGTGGCCTTAGCTTGGGAGCAACGTGTGAGAAGCATGGTGAGAGCATCATGGCACCTCGAGGCAAGAGCAACAAGGAGGGAATGGAATGTGTCGAATGAAGCTAAGGGTCTGGAGGATTTCTCGGTTTTTGAGAGTTTTTGTAAAACAGTGTATTTTTTTTGTGTTGTTTTGTTTTTTGCAGGGTTCAGCCAGTACCTAAAGCTTTGTTGATTGTTTGGCTGGCTGATTATTGATGTTTCATTTGTTATTTATTAGGGTAATTAATATTGTTCCATAGGGTTTAATGTAATGTAGGTTTATACGTTTTATTGATAATTTACTTGCAGGTATACTAGAAAATATATGATGTTCTTTTGCATGGGAAAGCTTCCCCATCCATGTATGTATCTAGCTAGCAAGCTATCTACACACATACACATATATAGATAGATACATAATATCTATATACATACATATGTAGTTTATCATACAAATGTCTGATGAATAGGAAATATAGCACTTAAATAATTTACTGGTGAGTGGGTCTCTTCTCCATCTCTAGTTCCTAGTTCTTTTTTGGGTGTATGGAGCAGACTCCTCCCAGCTTTCTTTAGTAAGGGATTACTGGTGGTCACACTTGTCCATTCCTTGTGATATGCATAATTCAACTCCAGTATGCTACTGTCCTCTATTTTTCTTTAAATCTTAATTTCCTGTTTTTTGTTTTGTACACCCCACAGGCTATAAGAGTTTTCTTCATGCTGCGTGCACTGTCACTAGAATTGAGGGGAGAGCTGGAGACTCAACTGCCGCTGACAAGGGAGGAAGATCTGATTAAAACGGATGACGTCTTAGACCTCAGTAAGTTCCTTATACTTCGTGCATGCTGCTCAGATGAACAAAATACTGTACCTGACCTGTCATTCTCAGTATGGCTCTATTGGTTGATCAGCCAGTGGGAAGCTGGGGGAAAACTACCACCCTCTTGTTGTAATTGGTGCTGTTCAGGCTCCATGCAGTACAGTGACCGAGACAGAGTAAATATAGTCCAAGAAGGTAATCTGTAAAAGTATATATTGATGGCATGCAACAAAGTATGGGATTCTGCATATATTACCTTGCAACTGAGGCACTGTAAACCATAGAATTTGATGGTAGAAAAGGACCTCTTGGCCCCTCTAGTCTGCCCCTTATCTCCCCACTAATCTTCCTTACCCCCTCTTAAAGCGCCCACCCCACCTCCCTGTATCCCCATGTGCCTGTCCCATGCTCTCGTGAAACCCGACACAGTCTCGGACCCCACTACCTCTTCTTTAAGCCTGTTTGAGGCCTCCACCACCCTCTTAGTGAAGAACCGTCCTCTCATGTTGCCCCTATAGTTCCCCCCCCATAGTCTCGGACCATGCTCCCTTGCTATGGTGCCTTCTTCTTGTGAAATAATCACCCCAGGTCCACTTTGTTTATCCCTTTGATGCATTTAAAGGTCTCTATCATGTTCCCTTTCTCCCTTCTAGTCTGCAATGTGTAGAACCCCAGTTCCTCACATCTCTGTTTGTATGGTTTGCCCTTCATCCCTTGCACCATCTTGGTCACTCTTCTCTGAACCTTTTCAATCAACTTTGTGTCTTTGCGCTGGTATAGTCTCCAAAAGAAAAGAATGATACTGGTAATCTATGTGGGATGTCATGTGCAGCTGAGTGACCCCACTAATTCTCAGTGCAGAAGCATGAAACGGCCTCATGGTTATTGATTCTATGTGTAGATATATAATATAGTTTTTATATAGGTGCGGTTTTTGACAGCTTGTATCTTGGCTGTCTTAACCCCTAGTACTATTTGGTGTGCACATACTCAGTCCTAGTGGGCAGGTATTTTGCAAATTTGGTGGAAATCGATTCAGTGGTATAAACTTTATTGATTTGTGAAGTTATGTAAAAATTCCTAGGCAGAGTTAAATTATGAAATTTTCAGGTTTGTTAGAGTTTGTGTTATGAAAGTACCTTAGGTTTTAAAATAGTAACATAGTACTTGATGGCAGATAAGGAGTGCTTGGCCCACCTAGTCTGCCTGTATTCCCTGCCTGCATCAGTGGCCGCTGACCCTACTTGATCATTGGCCTTGCCTCTCTTTCTCACCTCTAGCATTCCCTTTTGCCTACCCATGCATGTTTGAACTCCCCCGCACTGTGCTAGCTCCTACCACTTCGTGGGATAGGCGATTCCAAGCATCTACTACCCTTTCCCTGAAGGAAAAACTTACTCACATTCCCCATTATCCCCTTTATCCTGCCTATTTGTTTAGTTTGCACAATGTGGACCTCATAAAGAAAGTAGAAAAAACACAACATCTGCCTTGAGTTAAAGTTCAACATGATCAAAACTTCAAATACTGAAGAAAAAAATGAAAATCTAAAGGTTGCCAGCTGAGTGGTTTGTCAGAAGGCTGTGTAACTCAGCGGAGCTGACTGACCCTCCCTCCACCCAAAAGTTAATTTGTGTTTGTCTCAAAAAAACACTGAGACAGACTTTAACCAACTCAGCGTGTACATAATATACTAAAAGACGTAAAAAGTCAGGCACTCACCACCTTATAAAAATAGACACTTTGGCTACAATTCATAAAATAGTGCTGCAAAACGCCTTTATTCCAAAGTAAAATACATGTTGGTAAACAGATGTCTCTGTATACGCCTGACACATTTTGCATCTGTAGCAATTCTTTCTCAAAGGGCTTTGAGCCTTTGAGAAGTTGTATTGTACGTCACTTTGTAGCACTTCCAGGTCACCCCTGAAAAAGGGACTGCGATTGTCTCAGTGGACTTACCCGGCTACCAAAACTCAATAAATAAATAAAAATACTTTGGAATAAAGGTGTTTTGCAGCACTGTTTTATGAATTGGAGCTGGAGTGTCTGTTTTTTGAGGTGGTGATCACCTGACTTTTTTTTTTTCGTAAGTACTTTTTGCCACGAAGCTCTAGCAGACAGCTATGGGCTTCTGATTGGAGGGACTATCTCTCCAGTGCCGCTGCTCCCATGCTTGGAGGCCCCCAGTAGTTCCCCCATGGATTTCCCCCTGCAGCAGGGCCAGGAAGAGGTCGCTGGCTCCCCGGAGACCCAATCCAGAATCTGGGTCACGCTCCTGGGAGTGGCATACCATCATCGAGCCTGCAGGGCTCGTTTTTTTCTTTTTCGCCTGGCTCCCCTCCCTTCCAATGTAAGAACGTCCTGCTTCAAGCCTCCCAACCTGTACTGCCCTCCAGCCACCGCCAGAGGGCGGTCAGCAAGCGGGACGACTAGTCCCCCTCCCCCTAAGAGAGGAGAGCAGTCCTCCGGATGCTCAGTCCTCTCTCCCCCTGCCGACCCCCAGCGGCCCAGGCTCGTTCCCAAACCCAGGTCGCCAGCATGGTGCGAGGTGTGGCATCCAGTGCCTCAACACTCAGTGCCACCATGCCGGCCAGTGCCTGACTTTTTAAGGCTTTTACTATGTTTGGATCTTCCTGGACATAAAGTCTTCACCACTCATTCACACTAATGGGACTGTGCCGGAGGCACTAGGATCAAACGGAAGCCAAAAATCTTCAGGAGGTCTGGCACCAAGGTAGGGCTGCGAGGAAGCAGCACCGTGAGCCCGGCTCGCACCATATAGGCTGCCTCAGCGTCGACCCTCCAACTGCCTCAGTTCCTTTTTTTCCCTGCTGTCGAGTGCGCCTCAGTGACGACGCTCGTCCGCCGGGAGTCAAATCTTCACGTCTATACGACAGCAGCTATAGTCGTTCAGTATTGATTAGTTTTATTTATTTTTAGTAATCAGTATTTTTAAAAAAAAAATCAATTTTCATCAATAAAGAAGTCTTCTTCAGCCCGTCTTCAACTGAGCTGACCATGAACGGGGCCAGTGATGGTAGGGAGACTTTGCATGAAAGCTGTGTTTTCAGCAGGGCTGGGTCTGGTTCGCCGCCCTCTACAGAGGGGGTTTGACTACAGGCAGTCTGGTGCTCGGGGATGGGCAGTTGTCCCGAAGTGCAAACAGAAGTGGTCCCATTCTCGATCTTCATCGAGGACTCTGCACCACTCGGCCTCGAGTTCTTCTTCAACCCCCCAGTTGAATAAGAAACAGTACCGCTCAAGGTCACCCTCTGGTATATCTGTGCGTCAGTCGTTGGTGGCAAGAGGCAGAGGTCTGACTTGACTCCTCCGGGGTCCCCTACTGCCTCTGTTCCTGGTGACCGACATCCTCGACTGTGTAGTCCCTCCCTGCCCCCTGAGGGGTCTTCTGGTGAGCAGTTTCATCATTGGGCCGCACTTATGGAGCAGTGGGTTTGGTGGTTGTCCTGCCTGTCTGAGCCTGTGGGCCCATCTCTGGGACCTTCGGGCCTAACGATTTCGAACCTGCGAGCTGTGCAGTTGTGACTTCCTAGTCGTGCAGTGCCTTCTCTGGTGCTGTTGGTGCTGCACTCTGGTGCTTTTCCCCCCTCATATGCCTGTAGTGCAGGGGCCAGCACAGGTACCATTTTCTCCTACTAATTTTGTCAAATCTTTCTCCTTGACTCTGCGAGTTGGGTTGGGGCCCTCTGATGTTTCTGCAGCGCCTAGGGCAGTGCCTCCTTTGACTCCTGTCTTGGCGGTGCCACACCCGGCACCGCTTCCTGGGCCGGCACCATCTTTCCTTTCAGTGCCACATCCTGTGCCGGCACCATCAGCGCATTTGGGTGCCGCCTGGGGCGCCAGGATTTTCAACTCCGATTCTTGGAGCACTTCCTCCTCTTTTTCCTCCTTTTCTTTTATACACTATCCCTCCGGGATTAGTAGGAGACGATATTGAGCCTGATCCTGATCTTTGATTAGGAGACGATTTTGACAGAGATTCTTCTCTCAGAGTGGCAAATAAGACCACTCCTTCAGCAGAGCCTCTAGTCAATGACCTTTCCTTTAAGTCTCTGCTAAAGAACATGAATTCCACTCTTTCTCTCTCTTCAGACCTCAGATTGATCCGGGGAAATTGCTGCATCTGCACGTTCTGGATATTCCTGTAGAATTGACTCTTCCGGTGCAGTCCTCTTTTGAGACAGTCTCACAAATGGTGTGGGATAATCTGGCGCTTATTCCTTCCATGGCTAAGTCCATAGACAGGAAGTATCCCCCCCCCCCAAGGATCGACCTGTCTTGGCCTCTCAAGCCTTTGCTGATGCCATAGTTGTCTTGGCAGTGAATTATGAAGCTGTCCTTCCTCAGGAATCTATGGCACGACCAGTAAAACAGGAATCTTGTAAAATTGACACCTTGAGGAAATGAGTTTTCTCTGCCTGTACCCTGGGAATGCACATTGCTAGCTAGTTACTAGGGTTATTTCTCTCAGTATGAGTACACCCTCTGACATTCGCTCAAAGCCACTCTGGAAGATCTTCTGGAGTCTGACATCAGCACAGAGCTTCTCCAGATCATTACTAGGGGCATCGATCCAACAATCAGCAACTTAAGGCTGCTATGGATGCCTTCGACATTGCTTCTAGGGCAGCAGCAGCTGGTATATGTACCCGACGTCACTCGTGGTTATGAACATCAGGATTCACAAATGATACCCAACAGAGAGTTATGAGTTTACCATTTGATGGAACTTATCTGTTTGGCCCTCAGGTCGAACAGGCAGTAGAAGCCACACAGAAAACTAGAATGGCTATCAAAACAGCCAGGCCACCCTCTGCTGCCCCTCAATGGGGTGGGAACCGGTGGCAGTTTCATAACCATCAGTCCTTTCGTGGCAAAGGTAGAGAGGGCTTTAACAAAAATCAAGCCCCCCCAGCCACAAAAGAAAATGCAGCAGAAGGCACAAGGCACAAAAGTGCCTAGTGCCACCCTCTGAGATTCTGGCCCAAGTCCCACCTCAGCTGTCCAAGGGGGACTCTTTCTGGGCAGTAGGAGGGCGTCTGACTCGATTTTACAACCAATGGAAGTCAGTCACATCAGACAAATGGGTACTCAGGATAAACCGCGAGGGTTACTCTCTAAATCTTTCATCAACTCCTCCAGATCATCCACCCAAACGACAGCCCAAGCTGTCTCTCTCTCAGTCAGACCTTGCTTCCAAGATTCAAGGCCTTCTGAACAACAAGGCAGTAGAAGTAGTTCCATTGAATCCACGGCACACAGGTTTCTACTCCCATTACTTCCTAATTCCAAAGAAAACAAGCGGCATGCGCCCTATTCTCGATCTAAGGAAACTGAACAAATTCCTTTACAAGGAGAAATTCAGGATGATATCACTCAGCACTCTTTTACCTCTGATTCATCAAAATGATTGGCTGGCCTCCCTGGACATGCAGGACGCCTAACAACATGTTTCCATACACCCAAACCATAACAAGTATCTCCAGTTTGTGGCATTGGCTCAGCACTACCAATTCAGGGTCCTGCCCTCTGGGCTATCCTCGGCTCCTCGAGCCTTTACAGAGTGCTTTGCAGTTCTCACAGCGCATCTCAGGAAACTTGGAATCCAAGTGTTCCCGTATCTGGATGACTGGCTACTAGCAAGCCCCTCCAGACAAGAGATGCAGGAAGCCATAGCTACGGCTTCCAAGTTCCTCACGTCCATGGGAGTTCTATTGAATCTAGGAAAATCACAACTACAATCTTCCCAACAGCTCCTCTTCATAGGAGCCCTTCTGGATACCTCCAATGCAAAAGCCTTTCTTCCAGAGAATAGGAGGAGCGACATCCTTCAGATGGCCCACTTCATCAGCGAGAACGATTCAGTTTGAGCCCTCTCGATGCAGCAGATGCTGGGTCTCATGGCATCATCGGTGTTCATTGTGCCTCTGGCTCATCTTCACATGAGGACTACTCAGTGCATCCTCAGCACTCAGTGGTCCCTGACCACACATCCCCAGTCCTTTCACGTCAAGGTGACGGAACCTCTAAAACAGTTACTCACCTGGTGGACTCAAGAGGACAACCTTCTGAAAGGGTCTCTCTTTGCCCCACTGGAATCTCAGATCTCCATCACCACGGATGCATCCCTACTTGGATGGGGAGCTCACTGTCAAGATCTCCACACCCAAGTTTGATGGAATCAAGACGAGTCTCAACTCCACATAAATATCCTAGAAATGAGAGCTGTCCTGTATGCAGTCCGAGATCTGAAAGACATTCTCTGTCACAAGATAATTCTCCTTCAAACGGACAACTAAGCAGTGATGTACTACATCAACAAACAGGGCGGAGCACACTCTTACCCCTTGTGCAGGGAAGCGATGAGAGTGTGGGACTAGTGCCTGGAGCACAAAGCCCTGATCCAAGCAGTTTACCTTCCAGGACTGCAGAACGATTTAGCAGATCATCTCAGCAGAACGGAAAATTGATCCTCACGAGTGGTCTCTCAACACAAATGTCGTGCAATTGCTTTTGAAAGAGTGGGGAACACCGGACCTGGACCTTTTTGTGTCCCCACGCAATGAAAAACTGCCTCTATTCTGCTCCAGAAATCCAGAACCTGGCACTTTCTGTCAGGATGCATTCGGACTGCGGTGGACAAGATGCTTTCTTTATGTATTTCCTCCTCTTCCCTTAGTTCAGAGGATACTGCTCAAGCTAGAGGCACAAGGGGGCAGAATGATCCTCATCGCCCCATTCTGGCCTCATCAGATTTGGTTTCCATTAATCAACGGATTATTGGAAACTTCACCGAGACAGCTTCCACTTCAAATGAACCTGCTGACCCAGGGCCCAGTAGTCCATCCCAACCTGAGATCCCTTCACCTCCACGCATGGCTGCTGAGGAGATGGAAGTGAGTAGGCCTGACGTTTCCCATAGGGTCTGAAACATTCTTCTAGCAGCATGCAAGCCAGCTACTAGGAAAACTTACATGGCAAAGTGGAAAAGGTTCTCCATCTGGTGTGCAAAGTCCTCCCTGGACCCCTTCTCCTGCCCACCTAACAAAGCCCTGGAGTATCTTCTGGACCTGTCAAATACAGGACTGCAATACTCAATTGTGAAGGTTCACCTTTGCGCGATCTCAGCGTACCACAAGCCTGTACACTCCATGTCTCTGGCTCAGTTACCTTTGGTTAAGAGGTTCCTTAAAGGTATACTTCACACTAGACCACCAATCAGAAGACCAATAGCCGCCTGGGACATTAACCTTGTGTTAGACATGCTCACTTGTAAACCTTTCGAGCCCCTAGCAACTTGTGAGCTGAAGTTCCTGACCTGGAAGACCACCATCCTTGTAGCCATTACCTCCACTCGCAGGGTGTCTGAAATACATGCACTGGTCACAGACCTCCACCCCCCCACCCCCGTATAATGTATTTCACAAAGACAAGGTGGTTCTTAGAACTCCCCCTAAGTTCCTCCCTAAAGGAGTCTCAGAATTCCATCTGAACCAGCCCTTGGTTCTTCCAACCTACTTCGCAAACTTCCAGAATGAGGTTGAGCATACCCTACAGGATTTTTAGGACAGTAAATTAATAAAAAAGGAACTAGGAGAGCTTCAGTAACAGACAAGTACTGGAATAGCAGTATAAGTGTAGTATAATGTGGGGAGTGGTGCAATGCAGTGGCTGCGGGGCAGCCATATTCAGGCAGATCTTCTGGATGCTGAGGTGCTGCCCTATCTGCATGCATCTCTCTGGACTGCAGGATGAGGTAGCCAGACTCAGAGCGTAAGTAAACTGGGTCAGGATACCATCACCCCTATCCAGAGACCACCCAGTCCAACGCCGCTGCCGCAAAGGATGCCGTGAACGAGGAGCACTTGGATGACAGTGGGCTCAGGGAGGGTTAGGGAGGTCGGGCAGAGGCACATCCCAGATCCTATTCCACTCAATAACTCATATGCCACACTGACAAATGGGGACAACCAAATAGAGGTACCCAGAGAAGTGGAAGGAAAAGATGTGGAGGTTAGCCAAGGAGTTGACCTCAGTGGGGAGAGCAGTGGACCCCAGAGGAGGAGGAAGCGAATCCTGATGGGGGACTCCATCATAAGAGGGATCCAGCTAGGAACACAGGAGGGGGAGGACAGGAGGTGAGGTGCCTACCAGGTGAAGCGGCATGGAGGATGGAAGGAAGATCCTGGGGATCGCTGGGAGGCAAGTCGGGAGGGTGAGCTGGATGTCATATCCACCTAGGTACTAATGACCTGGCAAATGGGGAGCCAAAGGAAGTTCAGAAAAGAGTTTAGGAAGTTGGGAGGGTCTCGAGCAAGTAGCTACTTCTGTCACCTTCTCGGAAGTACTACCTGCGAGAGGCATGAGAGAGCATAGGGGTGCATGCACCGGGAACTTTAACTCATGGTTAAAGAACTGGTGCTGTGAGGAAGGGTTTGGATTCAATGGTGACTGGGGACCCACCTGGAGGGATGGAGGCTTGTTCAAGCCTGATGGCCTGCATCCATCCTGGAGGGGAATCCAAGCACTCAATGATGAGTTTAAATGCTAAACTGACAAGCATTTAAACTAGCCAAGGGGTGGCAGGCCAGCAGGAGGTACCTAATTGCCCACCCCACAGCTAGCAGTGGAACCAGTGAACCCGGAGTGGATATCTCTACAAAGCAGTGTGCAAAAGATGGAGATAAGTGCCCAAGAGGTGGATAGGCAGAAAGGGCAACATTCAACAGAGGGCAGACAGCAGGTGAATCAGGGATAAGGACAACCAGGAAGGGCTGGAGTAAAACAGCTAAGCAGTCTAGGGAGGTCAAATCATGGAAAGCCATGTGTGCCAATGCCAGGAGCCTTAGCAACAAGATGGAGGATCTGGAGGCTGTCATGGTGCAGTCAGACCTGGACATTGTGGCTATCACAGAAACCTGGTGTAATGATAACCATGACTGGGAGATGGCCATAGCTGGCTACAACATATTCAGAAGAGACAGGGTAGGTAGGAAGGGAGGAGGAGTGGCACTGTATGTGAAAAATGATGTAAGGGCCACAGAGATCCAGGAGGAACAAAATGGGTGGAGAGAGACTGTGGGTTAAGCTGGAAAGGAAAATGGGCCCAGCCATCCGCACAGATGTGGTCTATAAACCACCAGCCCAGGAGGAAGAAACAGATAGGGAGTTGATGCTAGCCATCCAAAGGATGGCAGACAAGGGTGAGGTAGTGCTGGTTGGAGACCACAATATTCCAGATGTGGACTGGAGCATCCCAGCAGCAGCATCAACTAGGAGCAGATTTATCCTGGGCTGTGGAACAAACAAACTCGGCAGAAGGCAATACTGGACCTTGTGCTCACAAACAGGGACAGTGTGATGGGCGTAACAGTGGGGGAGCACCTGGGGAACAGTGACCACCAGTCATTGTGGTTTGAAATCACAGAAGGAGCGGACCAAACCATACAAAAACACGTATCCTGGATTTTAGGGGGACAGACTTTGGGAAAATGGGGAGATGCTTGAAAGAGGCATTAAGGGGAATGGGGCAGGAATCAGGGGTTGAGGAACAGTGGGTAGTATTTAAAATGAGGATTACAAGAGCAACAGAATTATACATTAAGCAGGTTAGCAAGGGGAAAAGGAAGAGGAGGCCATTATGGTTTTCCAAGGAGGTAGCGGAGAAAGTGAAAGCCAAAAAGATTGCATTCAGGCAGTACAAAAGACGCAGGCAGAAGGGGATAGGAAGAAGTACCAGGAGAAGCAAAGGAGGCAGGGAGGTCAGTAGGGAAGCCAAAGCTCAGACAGAAGAGCACATTGCAAAATCAGTGGGTAGAGGGGACAAAACCTTTACAGATGCATAAGTGAAAAAGAAAGGCAAAGGGAGGGATAGTGAGACTGAAGGGGAGGATGGGGGCAGCATGGAGGATGACAACAGTAAAGCTGACATATTGA
This sequence comes from Neoceratodus forsteri, assembly GCA_016271365.2. NCBI lineage: Eukaryota > Metazoa > Chordata > Ceratodontiformes > Ceratodontidae > Neoceratodus > Neoceratodus forsteri. Next base: position 166,327,700 of record JADMNL010000025.1, on the reverse strand, counting down.
ACAGGTATTTCTGTTCAGTCTCTGAGGAAGAGGAGGTAGTGCTGGCTGAAGGGAGTACAAGGGTGGGAATGGTGCAAAAATGAACACAAGTCCCTTTACACGAGAAAGGGTCCTGAAGGAACTGGAAGTAATAAGAGTTGATAAAGCAATGGGGCCAGATGGGGTGCACCCCAGGGTCCTTAAAGAACTAAGAGAGGTGGTGGCTGAACCTCTGGCAATCCTGTTTAGCCGATCACTAGAAACAGGGGAGGTACCCAAAGACTGGAGGACAGAAGATGTAGTCCTCTTATACAAAAGTGGGAACAAAGAGGAAGTGGGGAACTACAGACCAGTCAGCCTCACTTTAGTAGTGGGGAAGATCATGGAAGCACTACTGAAGGAGAGATTGGTGGAACATCTGGTTGTTAATGGACTACAGGACTGAAGGCAGCATGGTTTCACCAGGGGGAGGTCATGTCAGACCAACCTTGTTGAATTTTTTTGACTGGGTGACTAGGGAGGTGGATTAGGGGAGGGCAGTGGACATGGCCTATCTGGACTTCAGCAAGGCCTTTGACACTGTGCCACATAGAAGACTATTACACAAACTGGGGAATATGGGTGTGGGCAGGACAGTAGTGCAGTGGGTAGGTAACTGGCTGGGCGGCAGGACACAGAGGGTGGTGGTAAATGGCTGTCACTCCACAGAGGAAGAGTGACCAGTGGGTATCCTGGCGATCAGTGCTGGGACCGGTCGTATTCAGCATCTTCATCAGTGACCTAGAAGGCAGAATTTCCCTGTTTGCTGATGACACAAAGCTCTGTAACAGAGCAGACACACCTGAGGGTGTAGACAGAATGAGAAGGGACCTGCAGAAACTTGAAGAATGGTCAGGGGTTTGGCGGTTGAAATTCAGTGCAAAGAAGTGCAAGATAATGCATATGGGGCACAAAAACCCTGGCACAATATATCAGTTGGGGGCTGAGGATATAGCATGCACCAAGCAGGAAAGAGATCTTGGGGTTATCATCTCTGATGACCTCAAGGTAGGGAAACAGTGTGACAAGGCAGCAGGTAAAGCAAATAGGATGCTGGGATGCATAGGCTGGGGGCATCACCAGCAGGAAAAGGGAGGTCATAATTCCACTATACAAGACACTAGTGAGGCCCCACCTGGAGTACGGTGTACAGTTCTGGAGACCTTACTTATGTAAGGACATAGACAGGGTAGAGAAGGTTCAGAGGAGGGCAGCAAAGATGGTACATGGATTGCATCACAAGTCCTATGAGGACAGGTTGAAGGAATTGAATATGTACTCCCTGGAGGAGAGGAGGGAGAGAGGGGATATGATAGAGACATACAAGTATCTTACTGGGAGGAACAGGGTGCAGGAATACACTATTTTTAAGCGAAAAAGATGTTCCAAGACTAGAGGGCATGGGATGAAGTTGGAGGGAGGACAATTCAGAGGAAACATGAGGAAGAATTTCTTCACGGAATGGGTGATGGACAAGTGGAACACCCTGCCAGAGGAACTGGTGGGGGTTGAAACAATCACAGGATTTAAGAATGCATGGGATAGACATAAAGGAATTCTGGAGGTCAGGGTTAAGGGGCAACAGACTTCTAGGAAAACATAAAGTAAACTTACAAGCTCAAATGGGCAGACTGGGTGGGCTGAAGGCCCTTATCTACCGACACTGTCTGTGTATCTATGTACATTCTCTGGTTGTTAAAAGGGTTTTGCGGTTCTACATAGACAGAACTAAAGAGATCCACAAATCTAAACAACTATGTGTCTCTTTCAGCATGGCCCGGCTGGGTCAGCCTGTTGCTAGCAGATGTATTTCGGCGTGGCTAGTGGCATGTCTTTGCCAATGCTACTCCATGGCACAGGTTAAACTAGAAGGCAGAGTATACGCTCATTCTACCAGGGCACTTGCGGCATCTCTGGCAGAAATTCAAAACATGCCCATTGCAGACATCTGCAGTGCAGCTACTTGGAGCTCAATGCACACTTTTGTGAAGCACTACACTTTGGATGTCCATGCCAGGTAGCATCCAGCTTTTGGCAGGACAGTCCTGAATGGACTAATATCCTAAATGAGCTCCCCTTTCTCCTGCCTCCCTTCTCAGGGGATTATTTTAGCTCTCCCAGCAGTGTGAAAGAGTGGTGGAGACTTTATGTCCAGGAAGATATGAAAATTACATACCTACCATAATTCTTGATCTTCTTGGACAAAGTCTCCACCACTCATTCTCACACCCACCTGCCATCCCCCAAGCTCACTTATCTTTTTCTGGGTCTTCACTCCCTCGATGGCTGGGCTGTGAAGACTCTGTTGTGTTGACCCTTCTTACATGGGTGATTCAGACTATTTTATGTCTGACATAGATTAGTTTCATTAGGTTAGTTTACACTGCACCTCCTTGGTAAAAAAGGTACTAAGGTGGTTGGAGGATCGATGCCGAGGTAGCCTATGTGGCACAAGCCAAGCTCGCGGCACCGTTTCCTCGCAGTCCTACTTCAGTGATGGCCCTCCTGAAGATTTTTGGCTCCCGCGCGGTCCTAGTGCCTCCGGCATAGTCCCATCGGTGTGAATGAGTGGTGGAGACTTCATCCAAGAAGATCAAGAATTACGGTAGGTACGTAATTTTCATTTCTCGGCACTACTTTCCCTGTATGAACTATCACTTGTGTTTTTTACCACATGCATAATATGTAGAAACATACATAGAAACCTAGAAATTCACGGCCGAAGGGGACCGCAAGATCCATCTGGTCTGCCCGATAGGGTAACTAACCCCCCCCAATCCTTTCTGTGAAATTATACCTTTGAACCTGTGTGCTGTTGGGCCCTTGATAAAGTAGATGAAAAAAAAAAAAACAAGCAAAAACAGTCGAGAACATGAATGAGCAATATAAAAACATGCTGTTTTTTCGGGGGTGGGATTTGGGCAGTGAGTTACTTGTTGAACTGTAAAAACCCATCCGAAAAACATACTAAGTCTACAAAAGTGGAATGTTTAAAGCCCTAAAAGATGAAAAACAGAGGAGAACATGATCAAAAAAAGCAATGCTTGCATTTTGTGCTACAATTAAAGTCATACAAGAACAAAATATTATATGCATGAAGAAAATGATGACTCATCTCCTGCTTTGGGCAGGGCCTCGCATAAAGAAAGTTCTGAATACCAAGATTAAGTTCACTAGCCACACTTGGGCAGTATAGGCTGAGCTTTCTTTGTTGCCTGAACATCCTCAAGCTTGTTCTTCCCACCACTCTGGTATTGTTCTCTGCCTTCACCAAAACTGGGGTCATATATGTTCTTCCACTGGAAGAGACAGGTCTTCTCCTTCACAGCTCCTGCAGTGAATAGAGGATGCAAGAGTTTTCAAGTGATTTTCCTTGGCTGAAAGTTCATTTTTCAACTTGACTTATTTTTCCACTCTTCCAGCTCTGCGATAGAACATAAGAAACTGGTGTTCAGGATGTGCCTGATATTCAGGCAGAAAATGTCCATTTCTGATGGACACGATGCCTGTGTCTATTGTTTAGGGCCACAGCGCAACATGGATAATGGTACGTTTACCTGATGCCAGGTCATGCCTTGTGTTCACTTGATGAGTGCCAGGTGCGCTTCCTTTAAGGTAGGCCTCAGGAAACGAAGGCCTCTGCAGCAGTGAGGTCTGTGGTGCAGTTACTGGCCATGGGGAGGAAGCAGCTGGGGAATCACAGTGTTGGAGGCACTTCCCACCAAAGAATCAGCCATGAGGCTGGTCATTCTTTAGGACCATGCAGAGTTTTGGAACTTCTGCCTTTCACTCCTGTCTCTCGATGACGAAAGTCCCCCGTACGATCAGAAGTACATGAAGAGGTACTGCCGTCGATCATGGTAGGGGTAATATTCCAGCTCCTCCTGATATCTAAGTTCCCTGGAGTGCTTCATATTGATAGAGATTGATCTTACTTCAAGATACAGCTCTAGCAGCAGGTTACACCATTAGGACTGAAGCCGGCAGGCATCAGGACCCTACGGAAATGTTCTAGCTAGCAGTCTTCAGCGGGGACCGCCTCCGACGTCGGTCCGGCCCCCGGCGTCAGGCGTGGTACATAGGAGGCGGTTCCCCATAATCTCAGTTCTTTTCCGGCGATCGACATCGCCAGTATCGGCCTCTCTGTCCTTTTCTAGCGTGCGCAGACCTTTAGAGCTACGACGATTTCGTCTTTCTTCACGACTTTGGATTCAACTGATGTCCTCTCCAACTACTTCTCTGGAGGGTCACCAATCGAAGTGTGCCTGCGGCAAACAGATCCCCTTCAAGGATCCACATTCAGCCTGCGTGTGCTGCCTAGGCCCAGAACATGACACCAAGGCCTGCTCCTTCTGCCAGGGCTTCAACAGTCGCACCAGGATCTGCCGCCAGAAGGCCCTTCAAGCGTTTCTCTTAGAGGAGAAACTGAAGACCATGGATAAAGATCCTTCCTCCAGAGGGGAGTCGTCAGGTAAAACCCACAAGCACCGGGATAAACACCGGGAGAAGGAAAGGCCCAGGTCCCCTGCGAGGGCCTTGGACTCCCGAAGCTCTGGCTCGCGATCGGACCGCTCTCCTTCCAGGGCTCAATCGCACCCTCCCCCAGTTCAGGTCAGATCCTCCAGCGGTTCCTCTTCTTTGCAGCCCCTGAAGACTTCCAGGCGGTCGGCCTCTTCCACTCCATCTAAGGCCTCGTCGAAGTCCAGGGAGTGCCATAAGTCTTCCTCCCGCCAGCGGGACTCAGACGCGAGGTCAGTTTCCCAGCCTCCGCGTGGGTCAGATCCGGTTCCTCGCAAGACTAAGGACCTGACATCCCTCAAACAGATGTCGGACCCGACGTCGGCCAAGCATCACCGGCGCTCCCAGGAGCCGGCGACACCAAAACACCCGTCGCCGGCCAGGCGTTCGCCTCCGAGGGCGTCGGCCAGGGGACTGACATCAGCTACCCCATAGAAGAGGACCGCACCACCATTGCCAGCTGACGCCGGTTGGAAGGACTCATCGGAGAAGGATACCACATAGCCCGAGGACCAGGCGGGCGACACCGGAGACGCCGGGTTCCCACGGGAACCTTCCCCGGAGTGGAGGACCCTGGGGACCCGACGCCCAACCCCGGCGAAAGGCCACCAGCGCCGGGCCCATCATCGGGCATGAACTTGGCAGAGGTAAAGGAGCTCTTTACCTTCTGGTGGGACACCATCAGAAAAGATGTGGTCGCCACACGTCCTCCTCCTACTCCGACTCTGCCTCCTCCTACTCCTTCACCGCCTACGCCCCCTCCTCCGCCCAATGGGTCCGTAGAACAGTCGCCAACCCCCAAGGGAGCAAACACCACCTCCTCAGGCAGATCCTCAGAAAGGAGAAGACCTCCCTCCAGATCCACCTCAGGCTCACTCAGTCCCAAGAGACCCAGACGACGCCGGTACACCCCATCTGGGGAGGATCTAGATCTGACACCTCCGGGTGCTCCAGATCTCCTTCTCCCATCAGCATCCCCTCTCCAGACCCACACGACCTACCCAGGTCTCCTCTGGATGATCCCTCTTTCGCGGAGATCATGAGGCACATCCAGGAGAATATGGGGTGAGATGCTGAAGAGCTTGACCCCGAGAGACAACGCCTTGCCCGCTGCCTTCGGCAGAAAGACCTGAAGCCTATGGTAGTGCCGCCCTTGGTGGATACCTTTGCAGACGTCACCAAGGCCGCCTGGAAACATCCGCATTCCACTCCAGCAGTGCCGAAGAAGGCTGACCGCCTATACAAGGCCCCTAGGGAGGACCAGTATCTGGCGAACCATCCTCTGGCTGACTCCGTGGTCATCACTGCCTCGCATGACCGGTCTCAGAGACCTCAGCATTTGAGCATGCAGCCACTGGACCAGGAATCCAAGCAATTGGATGTCCTGGGTAGGCGCACGCACGCGGCTGCGACTTGCGCCATCAGGTCACTGAATTACCTCACCCACATGGTTCAGTTCCAGAACGCACTGTGGGAACAGGGACAGGGACAGGACCTGGTCGAGAAGATGCCCGATGGCGACCAAAAAGAGGAACTCTTGAACCTCCTCCACACGGGTTCGGATGTGGGGACCCAGGTGTTCAGAGCCACATATGATTCTGCGGACTCTTCAGCCAGAGCTGTAGCCTCAGGCGTGTGTCTCCAGAGACACTCTTGGCTCCGTGTCTTCGGTTTTACCCCGGACGTCCAGAACAACATCTTAGACGTCCCTTATTACGGCGAGGTCCTATTTGGTGAAGCCTCCGAGAAAGTAATCACCAAACTTCAGGACACAGGGAAGGCAGTCTGATCTGTACAGGCCATGTACAGGTCTCAGCCCAGTTCCTTTCGTAGGAACCAGAGCCGTTTCCGTGGCCAGCTACAGAGGCAACAGTCACGTTCCGGCCAACAGTAGAAGGGCACTTTCACCCGCAAAGTCCAGACCAAGTCATCCCCAGGCAGAGGTCAACGATTTGCAAAGTTGGCACAGCCTGCCGGACCAAACACTGCCACAGCATGACTCCTTCCCGGCCCCCGCCCCTCCTCAGGATCAACGGGAAAAGAAAGTCGGGGGTCGCATTGCACGCCACTTGCCAGGGTGGCAGTCGATCACCACTGACAGGTGGGTTCTGCAATTGGTCAAAAAAGGCCACTATATAGAATTTGTAGGCAGTCCACCTACAAGACCTCCCGTGCTTTCCTGATATTCGGGTCAGCATGCCCTGCTCATACAGCAGGAGATGCTCGCGCTTCTGGAAAAAGAAGCCTTAGAGCACGTTCCAGAGAACCAGAGAGGACTAGGGTACTATTCTCACTTCTTCCTGGTTCCAAAGAAAACAGGGGACCTCCGTCCAATACTGGACCTCGGCGACCTCAACCTGTCGGTCGTTTACAAATGCTTCCGCATGGTGACCCTTCCGGGTTTAATTCCCATGCTGAAGCAAGACGCCTTTCTGGCGTCTTTGGACATGCAGGACGCCTACCTGCATTTTCCGATTGCTGAAGCGCACCAGAGGTTCCTGCGCTTCGAGTTTCAGTGCCGCCATTATCAGTTCTGAGCTCTTCCCTTCAGGCTGTCATCGGCACCTTGCGTATTTGCGAAGTGCATGGCGGTCGTAGCGGCGTCTCTGAGGAGACAAGGCCACTACGTGTTCCCATACCTGGACGACTGGCTTCTCATGGCGCCCTCCAGGGAGGCACTGATGACAGCCATTCACTGCACCCAGTCCCTTTTTCAATTACTGGGTATTCTCATCAGCTATGAGAAGTCACTCCTGGTGCCGTCCCAGAAACTGCAGTTTATAGGAGCAGTTCTGGACACCATCAGAGGGAAAGCTTTTCTTCCCTCGGACAGAGCGGAACACATCAGATCCCTCATCAGGGACTTGTCGGTGAAGAAGACCATCCCGGCCAGATCGGTCCTTCTCCTGCTCGGACACATGGCTGCGGCCATTGCAACAGTCCCGGTGGCACGTCTCCACATGCGGGTAACCCAGTGGATGCTAAGGGTGCAGTGGGACCAAAGGCAAGACCATCTGCAGAAGCCGATCCGATTCACGAATGCCGTAAGTTGGGATTGGCAATGGTGGCTAAATCCGGGGAACCTCTCCGCGGGGGTTCCCTTCACAGCACCGTCTTCGACTGTGACACTCTCCACAGACACCTCAGGGCTCAGGTGGGGAGCACACCTGGACGGTGTTTGGTCTCAGGGCCTGTGGACAGCCCAGAGTCTCATCTCCACATCAACATTTTGGAAATGAGGGCAGTCCTTTACGCTCTGCAAGCCTTCCAGTCAGAGATTCCACGGGTACACTCCTGTTACAAACAGACAATACCGCGGTGATGTATTATTACCTCAACAAACAAGGAGGCACTTGCTCCTACCTGCTTTGCAGGGAGGCCATGAGGGTGTGGGAGTGGATATTGCAACACGGCGCAAACCTAATTGCAGTACACGTCCCCGGAGTGGACAACACCATCGTAGACAGTCTGAGTCATTCTCAGGCCAGAGTCCATGAGTGGGAACTTCTACAGGAGGTGGCAGAGGATCTGTTTCACAGATGGGGCACTCCAGAGTTAGACCTTTTTGTGTCCCCATTCAACGCAAAACTGCCCAATTTTTGCTCGCTAGATCCAGGGCCTGGTGTTTTCTGGTGAGATGCGTTGTCCCTCTCCTGGGCGGGCAGATTCCTCTATGCCTTCCCTCCATTCCCGTTGATCCAGAGAGTTCTCTTAAAACTTTGCAGGGAGCAAGCGACGCTCATTTTGATCGCGCCTTTCTGGCCCAGACAGATTTGGTTCCCTCTTCTGCACCAGCTGTCCCAGGAACCTCCAGTTCCTTTGCCAGTCAGCTCCCATCTATTGTCTCAGGAGAGGGTTCATTTATTTATTATTTATTTATTTATTGAATTTTGATGACGGGTAGGCCCACTGGGCCCCGAAGGTCCCTTTTTCAGGGGCGACCTGGGAATAACAGTACAGACATTATGAACTTTGAGCAGTTACATAATACAGGAAGTCATGGGCATACAGTATTCAGCTGTTTACACATAGCAGTAGTTATTAGGGTATTATATATCATATTGGTAAGTTGTAGTTCATAGCATTTGAACATTTGTCCTGCATGTAAGTGAGACAGCATTATGGATTCCTTGGGTGACATACTTTGAGAGCATTAGGATGGTTAATTGAGGAGAAAAATTAGTGCTACCTTGATGGGGGGGGGTTGACTTTTTAGTTCGTAGTGGTAGTTTAGGTAGTGTCAGATGTAGTGGCACTGGCATATACTTTTTGATAGGAGATGGGTTTTGAGTCTGGTGCGGAAGCACGGCACTGAGGGGGTTTCTCGCACCTCCAGCAGGAGGTGGTTCCATAAGGAAAGGGCAGCTCTGAGGAAGGATTTCTGGCCTGCCTTAGTCTGCCTGGAACCTCTAGCAATGTTTGGCCTGAAGACCTAAGGCTGCGCAGGTTTCTCTTTACTGTGAGGAGTCCCCCGAGGCTAGGGGAAGGGGAAGGGCTAATTATCTTTTTCGCCAGGCAGAGCACGGGGTAACTGAGGCGTGCTTCAAAGGATGGCCAGTTAAGCTTTACTAGCACCTCACAGTGGTGGCTCCTTGAGTGGGATAGAGTGGCAAAGCGGGTCACTTTGTTGTAAAGAAATTGTTCATTGGTCCACCCAGACTTACGTTCATTGAACCTGCACGCTTGGCTCCTAGAGACATAGCCATGATGCGCTACGGGGTCTAGCAAGAAGTGGCAGACATACTCTCTGCCGCTAGAAAACTGGCAACCCATGCAACATACGCCATTAAATGGCATAGATTCTGTTTGTGGGCTCAAGCACACGGCTTTTCGCTGTTAGACTGTCCTGAAAAGCTGGTTCTGGACTACCTGCTTTCCCTCTTCCACTCCAGACTGGCTTACTCCTCGATTAAAGTGCACCTTTGTGCAATTTCTGCTTACCATGCCCCAGTAGGCCATCGGACCATGGCCCAACTGGACACTACTCGTGCCTTCTTAAGGGGAGTCTTCCACCTTAGGCCGCCCATCAAAGATCCAGTTCCTCCTTGGGACTTACTTTTCATCCTGGAACAGCTTACACTGCCACCTTTTGAACCAGCCACGGATTGCAAGCTATGTTTTCTCTCTTGGAAAACGTCATTTTTAGTTGCCGTTACTTCGGCTAGAAGGATCTCGGAATTGCATGCTCTTATGTGCAAAGAGCCTTATTTGGTTTTCCATCAGGACAGGGTATCCCTAAGGACAAACCCAAAGTTTTTGCCTAAGGTGTTTTCAGCCCTCACCCTTAACCAGGATATTGATCTACCAGTGTATTTCCCAAGGTACACTAATCAAGGAGAAGCCCTTCTGCACACCCTCGACATGCATCGGTGCCTCAGATACTGTCTGACCAGAACCAAACAGCTCCGAAAGTCGGGCCAACTTTTCGTCTCCTTTGCTCACAGGATGAAAGGAGCTCCTGTCTCCAAACAGTCACTCTCGAGGTGGCTCATCCAGTGCATCATTTTCTGTTATGACAAGCGCAATAAACCCTTACCGGGCGCGGTCAAGGGTCCTTCCACAAGAGGGGTGGCTACTTCTTTTGCGGCGTTAAAGAACGTCTCCACCTCCATCAGGCATTGCAGTCTGGATATTGCATCGAGGCGAAGAGCGGGGTTCAGTCTAGCCGTCCTTCAGGGACTTCTGTCCTAGCTCAAGTAATATCGAGATCTCTACCTTTCCTCCTCCTCCCAGTGGCGCATGATTGCCACTATTGCTTGGAAATAAGTCCTAATGGTGTAACCTGCTGCAAGAGCTGTATCTCGAAGTAAGATAGTACAGTTACGTAAGAACTTACCATAACAGTAGATCTTGAGAACAGCTCTTGCAGCAATTCTCCATAACATCCCCTTCTTTTGGAGGTAGCCATAGTCAAACACCCATCTTATGAGATGGGACGTTCCTATTCTATAGTCTTGGCCATCTGGTGGCGGATCCTCGGTCTCCTCTTCTGATGTCATCCAGCGGCCGGGAGTCTCCAGCGGGAGAACTGAGGATTATGGCGGGGGGACCGCCTCCTTATGTACCATGCCTGACGTCGGGGGCAGGACCGACGTCGGAGGCGGTCCCCGCTGAAGACTGCTAGCTAGAAAATTTCCATGGGGACCTGACGCCTACCGGCCTCAGTCCTAATGGTGTAACCTGCTGCAAGAGCTGTTCTCGAAGATCTACTGTTACGGTAAGTTCTTACGTAACTGTACTTTCCTGTTGAGAAGCCATTGGTCAGTGTGGTGGAAACTGCAAAGGAATAACTGACCAAGCTGTCAAAGGCTGACAAACCCAAGGTAGTCCCTGTCAGACCTGTTGGCCATGAGTTGGAGGAGGACAAAAGTTTATCTCTCTCCCAGACAATGGTACTGTTGAAGGCCCCTCCACAGGACTGGTCACAATTAAGGTAAAATCCCCTCCAGTGCAGCCACCACTAGTCATCCACCCAAGCTGGTGGTGAACACTGTGCCTTCCCTAACGGGCAGTAGTCAACCTCATGGTCAGCATCCAAGTTTGAGATTCCGTTCTCACTCTCGATACCGACACCATCACTGCCATTGACAGTCACTGTAAAACTCAGTCCTGGTTGTCATTCTGTGACCGCCACTGTCAAACCTGTCACAAGTGGGAGAATGTGGCCTGGCAGTGGGCCTTAGAGGTGTTTCTGGCTGGACCGAGTCAGCCATGGGTGACTCTCCCAATGCCAGCAGTGGCAGCATCCAGCGGTCATCCCACTGGCACTGGTGGCAGTACTTTAGTGACCAATTCGTGTAGCACCACCTCCTCCACAGCCATGGGAGGGTTCTTCTTTGAAGGACTCTAGGCCTGGTTCCAGACTTCCAGAGCTTGTGTCTGTGGTTATCACCCCATCGACGCCATGGGTGTCAGCAGGCATACTCAGTGTACTCTGCTGAGTACAGTAAAATCTAGAAAAAACAGGAAAAATATGAGCATTGGGCCTGGACAACAAACAGAGTCTGATGTACCTGAAGAGCTGTTTTCCCCCTTCTTGGATGCTTTAGTATGAGTTTGTGAATGATCTTTGGAAGATGTGTGGGTGCCTGTCTTAGAGGCCATGTTTGTGTGGTGGGGCAGTACATCTTTCGGTTTGTGTTTACAGAGGGGGGACAACAGTTCTGACAACTCTTGAATACAAGTTTAAAATTCCTGGCTACACCCCTGATTGACGCAGCTTGCCCATACTCCCAACTGATGATGGGAGTCTCTCTTTCCCCAACCCTGACTTGGAGACCTCCTCGCTGTTATCATCCCAGTGTCAACAGGAGGTTGATTCCTCAAACAGCCGCTCCACTCCCGGAGACTCAACCTCCTTCTAGGCCTTGCTTCAGCACATGTCTGCATCCCTGGATGTTGTAATTCAGTTAGGAGACTTACCCCCTTATGGACATTCCGAAACAGAATTCCTCTCCAGGGGTGGCATTCCCACTTGCCTAAGCCATGCTGGGTCCACCCCTCAACATTTCGCGACACCCGACCTGATGCCAAGTGCCTCTGTGCTGTATGAAACACAAGTATACGGTACATATGGGTGGGCTGTCTGGCTTTTTGGAGCACCCATCCTCTAAGGGCCTTGTTGCCAACACAGTCTTCTGTAAGGCTAAGAGGTAGGACAAGTCGGACTAGCCACCTGACAAGGAGTCCAAAAACAGGACTTCCACGGTCATAAAGTATGCACAGTGGCCTCACTGGGGATCTACTGGGGCAGCTGTGGGGGGCTTTGATGGCCAGGTTCGGCCATGAGCTTTTAGATATACTTACTGTCATGAGTCCTCTGCTTCCTGTAGTCAGTCAGTCCAAGGGAGGTGTTCTGCAAGACCTGAGCTTGTCTCTCAGCAAGTGCATAAGGACTCAGCTGATAGTTCGACTCATGCAGTGGCAGAAGCAATGTCTGTGCAAAGCCGGGCCTGGCTGTGGATCTCTCTCTTCACTCCTGAGACCAACATAAACTGGCGGCTTTGTCTTCTTGGGAACCAACCTTTTTAGGCCCAGGATTAAGGACCATCTCACCCGCACTGAGATGTCCAGTGTCACCCTGGACTCTGTGACTTCAGCACAGCAGTCCAAGCAACCATCCAAGCCCAAGCTGCAGGGCTCCATTCAGAGTAGAGTTCTTGCAAGCGGGGTTCTGGTAGTGGGGATTTCCTCCTGATTGCTGGATAAACTTTGGGAGGGGGATCTAATTCCTTCAGTGGGGTGAGCTCCTGACTACCAGCAATCTAAGAATGGGGGACTGCTTTTGTGAATTGATACTGCATGAAAATGAGTTTTGAGTCAAGAAATTGGACCCCCTCACAAGACTGAAGTATGTTTGTTTTTCCAAAAATCCAACTATCTTTAGAACATTATTTTTTATGTATTTTAAAGTTTCACCAGGAAGGGCACACTGAACAACAAGCTGCTCGTCTCACGGTGTGTCCTGGGGGAAGGGGTGCAGAGAAAGATGCAATTAACGAAGATACAATATAAACCATCTTACAACATTTGATGACCATAATGTCTTAATAGTAGTTCAAAGATCAGACAAGTAGCTAAAGAACTAAGGAGAGTAAATAATTATGAGCATACCATTGACAATATACACAGTGAATAGAGCATCTAGCAAGAGATAGTGGTTCAAAAGTTCAAAACACAGGAATCATTTTACTTACCTTTTAAGAGCAGTAGTGTGGTATAAAGTAGCATCAGAGACTATTGTGCAGATAATAGATAGGAACTGCGAGTTCAGGAGGAGTTAGGCACAGGACCAATTAATAGAGAGGTAGTTGAAAAGACGTTCTTTGTTAGTGTGAAACTGGCACTTTATTTTCTGAATGATTTATAAACAGCACATTTTTCAGTAAAGCCACCAATCAAACAATCATCCTTGGGTTATTCTCTAACAGTACTGAAAGTTTCAGGTTTCTTCAGCTCCCAGCCGTTCATGTACTATTGGTGAGCAACAAAGGGTCTTCATCGCCGTATCTATAGCGGTTTTCAACCTTCTGGAATGTATAAGCTGCTTAAACAACCATTACCAAATTTGCAGGATCCAGCAGTCCTGGTACCAACTGCACGCTTGCCAAATTTCAGGCAATTCCATCCTGGGATGGCCTTGTTACTAAAGTGCAAAATCAGGAATGACAGTAAACCTCCTACTCAACCCTAATATAAAGGTAGTGCCATGGCACTGGAATATACAGATATATCGTCATAATGTCTTTGCTTCAGAGGCATTGTTTTAGAAAGCAGGTTGGTATTTGCAAACTGTGCTGCTAACAATACACAGTATCATCCTTATGAAACTGAAAATATAACATTTTCAGGAGCTACCATTTGAGCCAGTTCTAGCTCTTCATTATTCCCAGTGGCATCTAATTGCTTCCTCTCCAGGCTCTTACAGGTATAGGAAATGGTTCCTTTTTTCAACTGGTCAGTCGCATGGATAGACAGAAATGTTGGGGTGACGGGTTAAGTTCACACCTTGACACCTCCGTGATAAGTAATTCCAGGAAATCTGTTTTACTTGCTTCCGCAGAAGCTCAGTTAAGCAAGAGTTTAGCAGAAATGTGCACCTCCTGGGGCCCAGTCCAGTTTAATAGTGTAGTTTGAAAACGATTGTTTTAAAGGAAGATGTTCTGTCCTTTCTAATTGATCGCAGTCAGATGATGAGGAGGATCACTTACCTGAAGCGGAACTGGCCATCTCTTAAATAAGAATTTACTGGCAGGGAGCACTCATCTCTGTCTAACTTGATTTGATACAGTATGGTATGCAGTTTACTGAAATGGACTCAATTGATGGAATCCAGTCCACCAGCTGTCTGTAAGGTCATAATCTGTGCTTTAGCTGCAAATCTTCGTATGGTAAAAGATCCTGATTTAATCAGACTAGACTTGCTGCCTTTCTTAAAACTAGCTTTCTTACCTTTAATTTGCCCATCCTTAGCACCACAAATGTTTCATTTTGGAAATGGTTCAGTCTGCTGTGATATTTTAATGCCAAGCTACAAATTTGTTTGGAAGCTTGAACTACCCCAGTTCCCTTTTGTTATTCACTGAAAGTCAAAGCACTGAGTGTTGCCCACATGACAAACTGGCAGAACACAGAAACACACAATTTGTTGGCGGAAGAGGACTGTTTGACCCACCCAGTCTGCCCAGATGGTCCTTGCCTAGTCTGTCTCCACAGACCCTAACTGGTCTCTGGTGACCCTCCTTCCACCCTGCCTATGTACTAATAGTCCCCTGTTTCTGTCCCATGCATGCTTGAAGCCCCCTGCTGTTTTCGCCTCAGTTACTTCTGCTGGCAGTCTGTTCCAGGTGTCTACCACCCTTTAAGTGAAATAGTACTTCCTCACATTCCTATTTCACATGTGCAACCTGTATTTTTTTAAGCAAGCCGTTTGCCTCCTGTGGGTATTTAAAAATTTGCTCACCCTACTTTTCTAAGTGCTCACTATGCTCTACAGTAACCCCCACCCCGCCAGTTTGTGGCATTTCAGAGCTGGTTCGTTTAGTGCAAAGCTGCTGGGACATCTTATGTAACGTTGCCATGTTACGGAAGTTGCGTGGAGTAAATGTATGCTGACATCAAGATAAACTGAGGGGGTGACACTACAACAAAAGGTAAACAAAACAGAAGCCATATGTTTTCCTTGAGAAAAAAAATCATTTAATATTTCAGATAAACATTAAAATGCTGGTGAGCTTTGATGATGAAACAAATAAATGAATTTGGTAAATTTAAACTAGGGAAAGGCTTGGTTTCTTTATCTGCCTATTACTACCCCTTAGGCGGCTCTTTCTTTTAAAATGGATTTCATTTTTATCAGGACTGATTTACTAGAAATCCCAACGAGCCAGATTCACAGTACTGTATTAAAGAATTTTCTGGCCCTTTAAGAGTAGCCCGTGACATGTCAACTTCCACTGTGCACTTCATATTGTTGAGATTTATAGAAAAAAGCACACCGATTCCAGAAAATATTGTAGAGCTGGGCAGTGGATGTGGCTGCAGTCACTGAGACTTGGGCCACACAGTACCATGACTGGGACATAAAAATTCTTGGGTATACCACACTTAGAAAGGACAGGGCAGAGGGTGAGGGGAGGGATGGCACTGTTTGTCAGGAATGGGATAGTGTACAGCAGAAAGGAGGTGGGGAAAGACAATGTGGAGGCGGTATGGTCCTTGTTACAGGATAGTGAAGGGAGAAAAGTTAATCTGGGAGTGGTTTACAGGCCATCCATGCAGTCGGATCACATGTATGGGGAACTCATTGACAACTTGAGAAAGAATTGCGGAGGGGGATGGGAATGTGATATTAGGGGACTTCAACATATCAGGGACGGGCTGGAGTTGCATGGCATCTTCATCAGCAAAGGGTGCTTGATGTGCTCCAGGACGAATTCCTGACTCAGCTGGTTGAAGAGCCAGCTAGGGAGGGGAACATCCTGGATTTGGTCCTGATCGATGGGGAGCAGGTCAGGGATCTGGCAGTGGAACCCCATTGGCTGGTAGTGACCACTCCACGGTGTGTTTTACCTTGGACTTGAGGAAGGAGAGGAACCAAACGAAGACCACGGTGGTGGACTTCAGGAGGACAAACTTCAGTGAGAAGGCAGGTATACTCAAGGAGCATATAAATAAAATCAGGACTGGGATGGACATGGAGGGGCAGTGGGAAATCCTGAAGAGGGGCATCTTGGAGGCCACAAAAACCTGCACCTGGTCACTAAACAAGATGGCCAGAGCCAGAAAACCATGCCGGTGGACAAGGGAAGGAGATTGTGAGAAATAAAAGGTTAGCTTTTAGAAGGTACAAATGCTCCTATAGCGGGGTAGACTTTGAGTATCATACGATTTCCAGGGAGGTTAGCAGAAGGGTTAGAAAGGCCAAGGTGGATAAAGAGCTTAGATTAGCAAGAGGGATCAGGGATGGGGAGAAGGAATTCTTTAGATATGTTAGGGAGTAGAGGAAGGGGGAGGGGCAGATAAGAAAGCTGAGGAGGGAGAGGGGATGAGTGGAGGGGGATGGAGCAGGTGGAAGTGTTGAATGATTATTTCAGCTTGGTCTTAACTAGGGAAAGTATGGGCCATCGCCTCAGGGAGGGAGCAGGCAAGGGGGTACGGGGGGGGGGTTATCTCTCGCAGATGAGGAGATCCAGGTAGGGAGGCTCTCAAGTCCTTGAGGATGGATAAAGCTCCAGGGCCAGATGGCATCCACCCGAGGGTTCTGAAGGAACTAGCAGATGTCCTGGCAGCTCCAATCACGGAACTATTCAGTTCCTCCCTCCTATCAGGAAGGGTCCCTCTGGACTGGAGGTTGGCCCAAGTCATGCCTCCCCACAAGAGTGGACCTCGGGATTTATTTATTTATTTGCTTTTGTTAACCAGGTAAGCACTCTAGACATCCAAGTACCTATTTTCAGGTGCGACCCGGGAGGGTTACAGAGTACATAAGAAACATAATACAGAGTCAAGGTAACATACAGGAGCCAACAGGCTTCGAACAAGTGGGCGGTACAGCAAATGGTACAAACAGGCTTTAAAATGGTTAGGTAGGTAGTATGGCAACAAGATACATAACAGCATTGACAGGTAGAATAACAACAAATAACATCACGAAAGAGAATAACATCAAAATAAATGAAAGTACAAGCATGTGTTTGCATGACATGAGCGCCTATCATGAGAGAGAATGAACATCAAATAATGCAGCTAGAAGCAGGTACTGATATGATGAGAGCGCCTCTCCAACAGGAGGGCAGAAACTACAGACCGGTCAGTCTGACATCCATAGTGGGGAAACTGATGGAGGCCATCTTGAAAGAATGTATGGTGGAGTTTCTGGAGGTAAATGGTTTCCAGGATAAAAACCAACGTGAGTTTGTCGTGTCAAACAAACCTGGTCGAATTTTTCGACTGGGTGACATGGTCCCTGGATGGAGAAAAGCCGGCTGATGTCCTGTACTTGGACTTCAGCAAAGCTTTCGATTTGGTCCCACATAGAGGGCTAATTTGGAAATTGAGGGAACTGAGGGTGGGAGAGAAGTTGGTGGGGTGGGTAGCAAATTGGCTTAGGAATAGACAGCAGAGGGTGGCGGTAGGGGGCAAAGTCTCGACACCCAGAGAGGTCATCAGTGGGGTTCCACAAGGTTCCATTTTTAGACCTATCCTTTGTAATGTGCTCATTGTGGACATCGGCACACGCATCAAAATACATATACATTTCCCTAAGGCATAAAGTGTAAGCAACATAATGAAAAGTGATATGCAAAGGTTAGGCGCAGGCGAGAAAGGTGCATGGGTAGAAGCCCCAAGCAGCAGAGGGCCAGGTAAGACAGAGAGAGAAGGAAAGACTGAAGGTTGGTTAGATGGTGCCTTTTAGGATTTTAGAGTGTAGACGGGCAGTAGTACCAGGCATGCTATGCACATGTGTCTCAGTATCTAAGAAGAAGTTAAGACTAGATACACAACAGGCCTTCTGTGTGTCATTTCTGTATGGTCATGACTTGCAGGTAGCTCACTACAGAGCTTTCCTGGATAGTGGCAGTGGGGGGTGCGTTACCATAAATGCAATCAGGAATTAAGATACTTATACATGTGCAACCTTTCCCCT
This sequence comes from Neoceratodus forsteri, assembly GCA_016271365.2. NCBI lineage: Eukaryota > Metazoa > Chordata > Ceratodontiformes > Ceratodontidae > Neoceratodus > Neoceratodus forsteri. The sequence goes on along the minus strand of JADMNL010000025.1, from coordinate 166,309,516 downwards.
AAACTGAGACACAGAGAGTATACTTTTTTTTTAAATTTTTTATTTAACACTGTATCCGCTTAGCACCGCAGCTGACTTCTTCAGCTGGATGAACATCCAGTGCCATCCTCTAACATCTCTGGCACTTACTCCTAGTTATACAGTTTGCCGCCTACAGCAAGGCCCATCCAGAACGAGGAGGAGCTCTTGGGGGGATTGTTTCTCTACTTGATAGACTTCCTGATGGGAGGCCAGTCACCATGGTGGGACCTGATAGTGCTCTCGTCATCCTGCGGACGTGATGGAGTTTTCCCTTATTACTCCCAGTTCTCTGGATACTGGTATGCTAGGGGCTAGTACAGCCCTCCAAGCATGTTGATGCATTCCCCAGCCAGCTTCCCTTCTCCTGCAGTGCATGCACTGTCGCCTGTGGCCACCCAGGTAGCAGTTTCATAGTGGGAAGCAGCGACCCTCCCTCCCCAGAGGAGAGTGTCCTTTGAGATGATTGATCCTTGTGTTCTCCCCCCACCCCAGTCCCGGGCTCATTCCTAAACCCAGGTTACCAATGTCACAAGCTGAAGCTCTGCCGCTGTCCTGATGGGTCAGCCAGTGCTTTCTGGTTTAATGAAGGAATTCTTCACCATTGTGGAGATCCCAGCTCATGACTGCCATGGCAGATTTACTAATGCATTACACCTGAAATATAAAACTGAATTCTAAGCTGCTGCTGCAGTCACATACTATACTTCAGAATGTGTCCATTACAGAATTATGCTGGGCATTTTGGAAACTTCCTAGCATGATTGCTTTGTAAAGGAAGTAAGGCATTGATGAAAGTTAATTTATTCTACTAAATCTGGTTTAAATTAGGTGACTCTTAACTGATCTGTGATGCTATTTTTTTGCTTATCTGTAAATTGCCAAATGCTATGAACCACAGATCTGAATAAATTATAATAATACATAATAAACTATAAATTACTACGTTTGTGTGACATACTTGTTGGTCCCTGCTTATGAAACATATGGAAGGGAAGCTTCAACCTGATGGTTGTAGAGTCCCTTTTGACTTTAAATTACTGTTTCTGGATTCAGTAGCAAGAGGCTTCAGGATGCACTAGGTCATCCAGCCCTGTTCCTGTAGAGACTAGCCTTTTCTAGTCACCCTCACCTCCCTGCAGTCTATGTAGCGGGTAACTGAACTGTCTGGCAGACAGTCTTTTTCATCTAGCGACCACCATTGAAGGAATGGTTTGTGAACCAGGAGTTTCTGGACAGCATCTTCACAGAGTGAGGAACTTCCCAGGTGGCTGTCTTCACATCCTGAGAGGGAAAAAAGAAAGCTTTTCATGCTCTGCACAACTGCCAGAAATAGAAACCATATGGGTGGAAGTTGGCACACTAATTTTGGGAAGGAGGGTTCCAGTACATCTTCCTCTCCTTCCCACTTCTATAAAAGGTCATCTTAAAGGTTCACCGAGCATGACTGGATTACTCTCATAGCTCCAAGTTGGGATTGGCATGTCCGTTACTCGGACCTACCTCTGAAAACTAAGAAAACAAAAAATAGTGCACACACCATCACTGAGGATTATCAAGGATTTATTGGGAGCTACACCATACAGCCCAACACCTCCACGTAGTGCCTACTACAAGGCTTCATAAGGGGGCCACTCAGACCTTCCTCACCTGAGCATCCACAGTCTAGTCGGTCTTCCCCTCAGGCAGGACCTGTTTACCAGATCCAGTGGCAAGTAGCCCATGTTGAACATTCACTTGCTGTATCTGAAGTCTTGGCTTCAGAAAGGACAAAATTCCAGAATATGGATATCTCAGGTGAGGACCTGAATGTCCTGGTAGTCTGCAGAAAACTGGCTATCAGGAGGGCCTTTGCCTTCAGCTTGAAAAGAGTTTTAAATTTGAAGCAAGTAAGCTCATCATATCTCTGTCTCTTACCTGCTTGTCAAGGTTTTGTACTACAGTGCTCTGTCAATTACCCACCACCCTTGCCTAGTGTTTGTACCATTTTCCACTTCTATTTAATTCCCCCAGTTATCCGCCAAACTTGGTGTACCACCAGCCACCAGTATATTCAGTGGCATCAGGTTAATATCCGTCAAAACATAACAGTGCAGTTGAACACAGTGCAAGCAAAACCATGTAGTAAAATACAGCAGTGGGGAAAAACAGCAAGGCAAACAACCTTGCGATCCAGCACTCCCCAACACCACATAGCATACAGCATACAATAAAGAATACAATTTTTTAAAGGGGGGCTGGCCTTTACACCCCCTATAATAAATATCAACTCCGAGGGGGGGGGGGCAAAGAGCAGAAAAAACATACATGTACAATGCAGGGGTTGGACTCGAACTCCTGATCCTCCGATCTGTACTGCCTTCCCAGACTGTGGCTCTATCCTCTGAGCCAAGACAGCAGCATGCTGACTCTTCCCGAAGTAGCTTACTTGAAGTGCTCAGCATGAGTGAATACAGCTAAAGATAAGCACTGTAATGTTCAGTGCTATAGATTCCCTGTTGCTGTATTCGCTCAAGCTGTTTTCCCTTTGCGGTATACTTTTGTACCACTCTCATATTGCTGCGCTATTCTGACCATATACCTGTTCAGTGGGTTTCTCTCTGTTAACTGACCTTGCTAAGTGTTACTCACCCGTGACTAACAACCTGATCACCATCCTGAAGCACTAATTGTTTAGCTCTTAATCCTTCTCCCCTCTCAGCTGCACTCCCAAGATCTCAGTCCTAGTCTCAACATGTTTTTTTAGATGCTTCCGGATGCATCTTTCATAATACAGGATAGTTAAAAGGAGGTCAAAACGTGTAAGGGTTACACTTCAGGTATTGGTTGCAATGTAACTAATCATTGATTACATGCAGTATTCAGCTGGCTCCATGGCACTAGGTGGTAGGGGATCGCCTGACATGCTGGCGACCCTGGTTTGCGCACGAGCCTGGGACGTCAGGAGTGGAGGCTGGCAGGGAGAGCGCAAGAGCATCCTTTGGATGCTCTCCTCCCGGGGGAGGGTTGTGGATGCACCGCCCTTCAGTGGCTACACATGGCCGAGTACAGCCATACGCTTTGTGACATGGGTGACCACACGCCACATGCACAGGTTTTGGGGATGCTGCAGCATGCATCCAGCAGGGACGGGGACAAAGAAACAAGGAAAATGGCCACCGGTGCCAGCCGGATGATGGCGGCCTGCCTCCCTTGGCCGCGGAGGCAGGAAGCCCCAGGTTGTACCCCACTGGCTAAGATAGGGGTATTGAGGAGGTACCTCAGTCTCTCTCTCCCAAATCCCTGCCACGGGTAGGGGGGGCCCCCAGGCAAAGGGATACGCCGGGAGGGCAGGGGCAGTGGATGGCAGAACGGGATAGCAGTGGGGAGTGAGACTTGGCCACCTGAAGGAGTGGGCAGCCGGGTTGGAAGGGGGCATAAACAGAAGATGCCAAAAAATAATTATTACATGAAGTAGGGTTATTACTTTCTAGTTACATGTTTGTTGCATGCAACTACATTGCAGTTGCAATTCAGTTACAGTGTAGTTACGCTTAACTACATTGTAGTTAACTGACATACATAGATACATAGACAGTGTCGGCAGATAAGGGCCTATGGCCCACCCAGTCTGCCCATTTGAGCTTGTAAGTTCAGTTTGTTTTCCTAGAAGTCTGTTGCACCTTACCCCGACCTCCAGAATTCCTTATGTCTATCCCATGCATTCATAAATCCCGTGATTGTTTCAGCCCCCACCACTTCCTTTGGCAGGGTGTTCCACTTGTCCACCACCTGTTCTGTGAAGAAATTCTTTCTCATGTTTCCTCTGAATCGTCCTCCCTCCAACTTCATCCCATGCCCTCTATGACACTTAAAGTGTAACCAGTGTAAGTACGCCAAGAAAGGCAAGAACAAATATGCTTCGAAATGACATTTAAAGATTTTTTTTTTTTTTATTTTAATTTATTCTTTTGGTAACCCAGTAAGGCCCACTAGGCACCAGTGCCTGTTTTCAGGAACAACCTGGGAAGCACTGGGGTGGTTAAGTGACTTGCTCAGAGTCACACAGTATGCAAGTGAATGTTGTGGGAATCAAACCCAGTCAGATCTGCTGGATGTACCAAGCTCATTCACAGCTCGTTGCTCTAACCACTAGGCTATACTACCAGCCCATGTTGATACTAATAATATGTCATACTTTAAAATTACTTTTGCTTATTAATTATCCTCCACCCTTAGTATAACACCAGAGTTGGTGGATAATTAAGAGAGCACTGTAGTTGCATTCCTTACTGATGAAACATTCTCCCTGAAGGTGTCACTGGCAGCAGTCTCTGCTGACTGGTCAATGGACTTGGCTTCTTTTCTGGCCTCTTCTCAAAAAGGTCCTGAATGAGTGTTGAATCTTACACCCTCTCTGGTTGTACATGATCCCCTAGTGGGACCTTTATCTTAATTTTGCTAAATTGCTGAGTTGGCCATGTGAACATTTGCTATCCCACTGAGACTTGAAATTTCTGTCTTGGGAAGTCACTGTATTCATAGCTGTGACTTCAGTCATGAGAGTAAGTGAGATTCAGGCTCTCTGCATTGGTCTTAACTATTTGTTCTTCCATAAAGAGAAAGTAGTTCTTGGGTTGCATACCCAAGGTTCTTGCCTAAAGCTGGCTCTGAGTTCCATATCAGCCAGTCTGTGTTTATTGGCTGTGTTTTTTCCCTAACTCCACGCCAGCCAGGGTGAAGTGACCCTTAATGACTTGGGCTTGAAAAGGGCTCTGAGTTTTTAAGCTGGACTGAGCCCAGTAGGTGTACATCGTACCAGCTGATAGTTTGGAGGCACTTCCTCAGGCCATCCCATAGACAAATAGACTCTCCTGCTACATAGTCTCTTGTTTTGCCTGTTGCAAAACCCTTGTCTCTCGCCCATCCTTGAATGACTGCATACCCACTAGACAATGGGTTTGGACATTTCCGTGGTGGCCTCAGAGTCTTTTCCCTTTTGCAGATGTCTGAAGCACAGCCACCTGAGCATCCATCCATACCTTCACTTGTACTAAAGTGTGGATGTATAGACTTTATAGGATGCAGACCTTGAGTCTACTGTTCTGAGATACTTGATTCCCAAATAGTTTTCAGTCACCTTCATCCCTCATTGTACTCTCATTGGCTCTGCAAGTGTAAGGTTACCTATTTTTAACTGATATATGTCCAGTGTTACTCATCTATAGCTGTACACCCATCCTCTCTGGTCCATATATCCTAGGGAAGGTGCATGACTTAGCCTGTTTGTATGATACTTCTCCCATTCTGCATGAAAGATCTGATGGTTGAAGGGAGCTGGGTGCAAGGTGTGGAGAGCAGTGCACATAGCACAGTTTAGCTCTGTTGGATAGTTATAGGGAACAGATCCTTTAGCCAGGATTCTGCAAGTGTGGCTATGGTTGTATACAATGTGAAGAGACACAGTTACCAGTAAATATCCTTTTTTTTAACCATGACCCACGGCAAGATAAAATAAAGCAGTGCTATTGTTGCAGTATTAAGATTAAATGAATGGTTAGTAACCTGAAAGTTAGGAAAAGCAAAGGCATTGATTTTCAGTTACCATAAGTGTTTTCATCTCTTATGTGAATGCTATCACGTTGGTCAAGGTTTGCAGTCTTGAGGCTAGCCTGTTCCACAAGGAAGGAGCAAGTCAATAAAATGCTCTTACACAGTGACCAGTCTTGGCCATTAGCACAGTAAAATACAATAATATTGGGATCTTAAAGATTAAGGGGTCTGTACAAGGCCCATCAGCTTTAAAGTGCCTCAGGGAGACCCTTGGATATTACACTGCAGCAGGCTGAACTATATCAAAGACCAAATGTATTTATCTTGGTGAAATGTTCAGTCTAGAATAAAGTTCTTAGTGATGTGTATGCTATGGACGTAGCAGGTCAAATCCATAGATAGCGTTGCATACTTTTTCTAGCCAAGATAATTCATTTTCTATGGGTCCTTAAAAAAGGATACAGTATTACTGTACTTCAGGACAGGACATGATATACAAGTAGCTAGCGATTTCCTAGACTGGCCAGTCAGGCAGCTTTTAATTGACTATATAGTGGACCACCCCTTTGCCCAACAGCCGTGCACTGCGCTGCCGTGCTGTACATCTGCTCTTGGGATCAAGCCTAGGAGCTGGCAATAAGGTGGCAATGATTAGGTCGGAGAGCGCCAGCGGTGACAGTGCTCCCCTGTCCAGATTGAATTGCACCCTCCACACCAGCGACCCCTGTAGTGGGCTGCAGAGGCATATTTTCACTGTACAGCGCCATGGAGAGAAAAGAGGAAGAGGGAAAAAAATAGGGGTCTTTTTTCTGTTGAGGTCAGAAATAGAATATTATTAGAAAATGTAATATGAACTCAATGATATATTATGTCCAGGTCTAAATCCATATTGCAAGTTGGTAAAAATATCTGGCTCTATACACCAGTGTGCACCGGGTGCACACAAGAGGCATGTGCCCGGCATGCACAGACGTGCATGCACCAGCCAGCATTCACTATCACCGGCTGATTGTCTGTGGGCCTCCCCCACCCCCGGCACACAGCAGTGCAGTGGTAGACTGGGAGACACAGGCAGACATCCAGTCGGATGCCTGTCTTGTTTCCTGAAGTGGATCCCCTGCTGCACATGAGCAGGAGATCCTGGGAAGGCTCAAGAGCCTGAATTTTTAAAACTACAAGCGAGTGCCCGAATGGCTGCCCCAGCCCTCCCTGTCAGCCCGGTGGGCTGGGGCAGCAGAGTGTTCTTGTCCCACCGCTGTTAGCATGTGTCTGTTGGGAGGATGCATACAGGTTGCAGTAGTGTCTTCCCTTGCGTAACTTGTGCCCCCATGATCCTGCATGGAAGGGATGCGCATAGAGCCCATCACATTTATCTACAACTTTCAGTAACTGTCTACCAATCAGTTTTTCTGTATTTCAGAACAAGCTAAAGTAACAGAAATTGGCCATGTTCATGTTGGACCCACTTTTAGAAACAGGAATTCTAGGGACATGGATATGTTGTTCATCCACACTGTCTGGCAGTTCCTTGCCGCTTTAAATCTTGCCGGAAGGTCTTCAAGCTGGCTCCTCCAACCCACCTGGGTGGTAAAACTCTCGGCTCCGCCCCATGACGCCAGATCTTCCTTACCGCTTGGAAGCTCAGGTTCCCTCCTTAGTGCTCTGCATTTAGACTGGATCCAAACTATTCGGTTAACCCGAAACTAATTTTAAAGTTTACAAGACTTCGGTCTGTTTCTTCCTTCGCGGCTGCAATGGATAAATTGATTCCCGGTTTTCGGCGGTGCCCATGTGGGCAGAAGATGTCTCGGACCGATCTGCACTCCACGTGCGTCTACTGCCTCGGGCTTGACCACGATCCGCAGGCCTGTGATTTGTGCAAGTCCTTCTCGGCCAGTGTCCTCGAACACAGTGCTGCCAGGCTCCAACTTGGGTGCCCCAAGAGATGTATTCCACCGGTGAAGTCAAAGGAGGCCCGTTGGGTGGTTTCCATGGCGGCAGGCTCTGCTGAGCAACTTGAACAGATGATCGCCCTCGAGGAGGAGGAGGCGGCCCAGGCCACATCTTCGTCCTCCTTGGTCGCGGCATTTATCCCGCTCTCCTTGGGCTCCTCCTATACGGCTTCTTTTAAGGAGCTTTGTCAATCCCTCTCCATGAAAGGTGAGGGTCCATCGGGACACTCCTCTCGGTCCAAGAAGAAGGACTCGAAGGGTAAGTCCCACCATCGGCGTTCGTGGGAGTGGGAGAGGTCCCCTTCCCCGGACAGTCAACATTCGACTTCGGTTGAAGTTGCAGCTAAGGCCGCTGGCTTCACGGTGTCCCCGTCAGGTCAGCCGGCCGAGACACCCGTCAACGCGGTCGAGATCTTTCTCGACCCATTGGACAGGCTGTCGACTGCAGAAGCCAACAACCCTTCTTCACCAGTTTCCCCGGTGGTAACCGAGGACTTGCCTGCGCCTCCTGTGCCGGAGTCCCCGGTTAAGGCTCCCGAGCTGAGGAGAGCAGGTTTCCCAGCTCCCTCCCAGACCCATCTACGAAACACCGGCGGTCTCGATCTCGGACCTCTTCTCAGTCAGCCGATCCCGCCAGCACGGCGGTCTCGGTCTCGGCTGCTACTGAGGAAAGCGGCGGTACCGCTCGTCCTCGTCTTCTTCCTCCTCAGAGGAAAGGCTTCGGTGCAAATTGCGTCGACGCTACGAGGACTTAATGTGGCAGCAGCTCCTTCTGACTGGGAACAAGCCGACCCCGTCGCCTTCTCCAGCCATTAAGTGGCTGTCACCTGAAAGGCCGAAACAACCCCGCGCGGTTGTCGAGGAGCCCAAACCAGCGCCGGTTGTTCAGCCAAAACCAGCTGCGCCACCTAATCTTACTGAACTAAGTCTCCATCACTGATTCACACTAGTGGGATAGCGCCGGAGGCGCTAGAACCAAGCGGGAGCCTAAAGTTTTCAGAAGGGTCGGCGCGAGAGGACCCGCATCGCAGCACCGTGAGACTAGCTCGCGCCTGTGTAGGCTATCTCGGCATCGACCCTCCAACCGCCCAGTTCTCTTTCCTCCCCGTCCGTCAGTGCGCTTGGATGTCGACGCCGCTTGTCTGCCGAGTCAAGTTTTCGTCTATATGACAACAGCTCTTAATGTTTTAATATTTTAAAGTAGTAATTTATTTATTTTCTGAACAAGAAGAAGATTGAAGAAGAAGAAAAGAAATTCTTTCCTGCCATCAACGGAGTCATCCTTAGATGGTAGTGGTGACAATGGAGGCGTCGTTTGAAAGTTTTATGGCAGAGGGGCTGTGTCGGTCCGCTGCCCTTAATTAACGGGGGTCTCACTATGGACACTCCTTTGCTCGGGGGGACAGTCCTCTGAAGCACAGATCTAACGGTTCGGTGATCTGGCTCCGCTTGACCTCGAGCTCCTCTTCCTCGTTCGGGGAAGAAGAATCGGTGCCTCTCGAGGTTGCCCGTTGGTATGTCTGCACAAGGAATGTTCGTCGGGAAGGGGCGATGGGCCTGAACCGACTTTGGTGGATTCCTCTTGGCCCCGCTCCTAATAGCTGCTTTCTCGATTCTGAGCTCCATCTCTGTCCTCGCTGGAGCTCCGGTGGGCAGTTTCACCTCTGGGTCAATCCTGTGGAGCAGAGGGTTCGACTTTCCAGTTTTCCTGGCTCTGTTCCTGACTTCGGGACCTCTGGGCCTCGGAGCCATTGTACTGGAGCAGGGTCGATTGGATCACATATGGCGAAGTGCCCTATGGGTGCCTTTGCCATCGTGTCGACCCCTCGTGCCTACCCCCTTCTCCCTTTTCCATGCAGGGGTGGCACAGGCACCACCTTTTCCTTCTCCCTTCTCAGGATTTCCATTGGCATTTTCCTTGGGCGCCGTGGTTGGTGATAGCCGGCTCTCGGAGCCTAGCTGGCACACCGTGCCTTAGTCAGCGCTGTGGGTTGGCTCTGTCACTCTGTGTGGCGCTGTGGGTGCTCTCTTTGCTGCCACTGGTTGTCGGCGCCGTCAGTGTTGCCATGCACCTGCGGGTGGCGCCAGGCTCCCGTGGGTGGCGCCGTGCACCCACGGGTGCCGTGGGTGGCACCCGCAGTTGGCACTGGTGCCTTGGGTGCCAGGGATGACAGGGGTGGTGCCGGCAGCACCCGTGGGTGCCGCGGGTGATGCTGTGGGTGCCCATGGGTTCCACGGATGCTTCAGGTGCCATGGGTGCCACTGGTGCCTTGCGTACCAGGGGTGACACCCGTGGGTGCTGCGGGTGGCACTGCAGGTATCCATGGATGCCACTGGTGCCCTCAGGTGCCATGGGTGCCATTGGTGCCCTCGGGTGCCATTCTTGCCATGGGTGCCATTGTGCCATCAGTGCCATGGTGCCATGGGCGTTGGAGGTGCCCTCGTGTGCCATTGCTACATGGGTGCCGGGAGTACCTGTGGATACTGCCATGGCTGCCCCCAGGTATTGCCCAGGTTGGCATAGACACTGCTTAGTGCCCTCCTGTGCCACGAGTGGTGCTGATGCCACACGGGTGCTAGTGGGTGCTGTATGGCAGAATTAGTGACACATTTTTCCTTTCGGACTCCTTTCCACAGAACTTGTGGCGGGATGTTGACTGCAGAATGAACTCCTGTTCTGCGGATTATTTTTTCCACACATTTTAGTGAGTGGTGGTCTATGTGGGATCTTGTGTCATCCAGCGGTTTTCTGCTATGGAACTCTGCTGTACCATTCTGCCAGCGGAATCTCATTCTGCTCAGCACTTGCTCTGCTCCCTAAGTGGTACCAAGCTACTTGACGTCTTTCCTGATGGCAGAGTCTCTAGTGGCTCTGACCTAGACCTCTCTTGGAGGTCCTTCTGGGGAGAAGTGCATCTAGATGGGTCTTTCCCTGTCCTTCTGGTCAGTAACACAGCAGATGGCTCATTTTTTATACTGGGGGGCACGTCCTCTCTATCACCAGAGTCCGTGATGGAAAATCCTTTCAGTAGTTCCTCAGTAATGGGGTCCACTATAGTATTTCACACTGCGTCCGTGGACCATACTCTTCTGCGTCTAGACTTTTTCAATCATCAAGACAGATACACTCTGTGGAACATTTTAATTTAATGGTCGGGAGCCGCTCTGACTCTTCCGCTCCTTTGATTGGGGTATATAGCCCCCTTGTGATATTGCCTCTTCAGTGGCTTATTCGGCACAGGTGGTTAACTTCTCTCCAGCTGTGATTGTTAGTCCGGTCATGATTTCAGTATGGATACTCAGGCTCTTTCCGTACTCAGATGGAAAACATCTTCATCTTTTTGTATCAAGACAATCCTCAAAATAGCAGCCTGAAGGCCTTGTTAGGCTCGGACTGAAAAAAAGTATATATCAATATAGTTTTTATCACAGCACATGGCCTAGCCGAAATAACCCGGTACCCTCCCCCTTTTTTTTTTTTTGGATCTGGTCAGATTTCTCCTCAGCCCCTAAGGCTCTCGTCTCCAGGATACGGTAAAGAGTACCTGATTTCTTCTTCCCCTACAGGGAGTCCGATCCGGCGACGATATGGGTCAGCTCTTTCTCTGAGAGATTTCTTTCATTCAGAGACATTTCCTAGACCTCGGCGACTGCCCAGTCTGTTAATTCCTTTTCTTTTTATCAGGCTTTCTTTTGAACAGAGCCTTACAGCAGCAGAAGCGACTCTCCACCGAGTCAGAACTCAGGTTCCTGCTTCCTTGCTTGCTTAATTTAGCAGGCGATTTTCTCCTTCTTGACGGATGGTCAAGTAGGTCCCTTTTTCTGAGGAAGCTTCTCAAATATTCACGCCTTCGGTTCCTGCGCTCTGGTCCATGCCAGTCGCTCACGAAGCTATCCTCTTCAAGTGTGAGAGGGAGTGGTGATGTTTCTTTTTCAGCAAACAAACTAGAATCCTTTCCTACTCCTTACAGGAAAGCCAAAGTGGGTAGTGCCTCACCGCATTGAGTCACTGCCTCTTTCAGTCAGTCCAACAAATGGGTTAGCCCTAACTTGGTCCTGCTGTGTCCCTCCTCGACGCACATCTGCCTCTATTGACCTTAGAAATCCAGCCCCTGTTTTTTTCTGTCGGAATGTTTTTTTTCCGCAGTGGACATGTCCTCCTGTACACCTTTTTCCTTTCTTCCCTGAGTTCAGAGACTGCTGCTACAGTTGTACACACAGGGGCAGGATTATTCCTCTTTGAATATGCAGTGGGTAGGATCTGGTTTTATTAGACCACCACGAGAGGCTTCTAAGTCGTGCTTGGCCTTCCATCAGGAAGATCCTGTGACTAAGTGGAGACCATTCTCCTTGATGGGCTAACCCCACCTGGGCCCCCTTGCTCACCAAGTAAGGGGTTCAGGTGCTTCTGGACCTGTTGTTTACAGGTCAACCATTCTGGATAGTGGGGGTTTCCATCTGCACTTTCCGGTCTACCCTGAACCAGTAGACTTTACCTCCGACTCTTTCAGTTCCTGAGGTCCCTTTACGTTACATTGGTGCATGTCTTTGACACTATTAATTTTGGTCCTAGATCAAATTGTGAGGCCAGGTTCTTGCCGCTCTCCTAGAGTGGTTGTGTCTGCCTGGCAGACTTTCATTTTGTGCCCATTGCAGTCGTCAGCAAGGTGACGAATTACAGCTCGAGCGCTTATCTTGTAGGCACTATGTTCTAGATGCTCTTACAAGACAACTCTTTTTATTAACAGGACAGTCCTTGGCTGTCCTTTCTGAGTGAACCCTATCTCCTACCACCCTACTCAGGGTTGTTGGTTTTAACTAGTACTCTCCACTAGTGTGAATAGTGATGGAGACTTAGTCCAGGAAGATATGGAAATTACGTACTTACCATAATTATTGATCTTGGACAGTCTCCATCACTCATTCACACGGCCACCCACCATCCCCTGGGTTCACTCATTTTCTTTCCTGGTCTTCACAGTCCTATGATTCAGACTGTGAGGACATAACTCTTTGGCCTTTCTTGCAAAGGCCATCTGAGCCCTCTCAGGCCCAGAAGCTCAGGATGAGTTATTCTCCTTAGTTACGCTGCACCTCCTCGGTTGAAAAGGTACTGAGGCGGTTGGAGGGTCGATGCTGAGATAGCCTACACAGGCGCGAGCTAGTCTCGCGGTGCCAACGCATGCGTGGTCCTCTCTCAGCGCCGACCCTTCTGAAAACTTTAGGCTCCTGCTTGGTCCTAGCGCCTCCGGCGCTATCCCACTAGTGTGAATGAGTGATGGAGACTGTCCAAGAAGATCAATAATTACGGTAAGTACATAATTTCCATTTGTGGTGGAACCCCCGCCTCCCACAACCTAAATCTGGGGCTCCGACCAAGGATTCTCGGTCGGGTCAGGGACTGCCCCACTGGTTGTCGGTCACCCTCACTCCCGACCGTCCTCGGCAGGTGGAGGGTGGCTCAGGCCCTAGGCAGCTGTTCGCAGACTCCTCGGAGTCTGATGACGACTCTTCCCTGTTCTCCAGGCCCCTTGACCTGGAGTCCTCTGGGGGACAGTCGATGGACGAGAACCCATCCTCATTCATGGGTTTGCTTCCGCTCATCTCAGAGTCTACTGGGATGCAGCTCGAGCCCGTATCCAAGCAGGCCAAGTATCCCCTCACGGAGATACTGGATTGAGGGGATTCTCCCACGGAGGCCTTTCCGGTGGCTGAAGCCATTGTTGGCCCAGCCTTGGAGTTATGGCAGCGGCAGGCTTCTTGTCCTGCTCCTTTGGCCAGAATGGCCAGGAAGTATGCAGTCCCCACCGGGTCACTGTCCAGTTTCTCGGAGCACCCCTCTGCGGAGGGGCTGGTTACCGATAGTGTTTTCTGGCATTCTGGGAACACCAGGGACGTGGACAAGCCTCCCGACAAAGAGTCCAAAAAGCTGGACTATGCCGGGCGTAAAGTGTATGCTGCGTCATCCCTAGGCCTCCGTCAGGCCAGTTCGGCTGTACTGATGGCGCACTTCTCCCACGCTCTTATGGGCTCCCTGGATGAGGTGATCCCTCATCTCCCGGCTGACCTCCAGACTACGGTCAAGCAGGTGCGCGATCAGGGAAGGGCGGTGGCGAAGCAGCAGCTCCAAACGGCTCTCGATTTTGGAGACTCCTGTGCCCGGTCAGTAGCGGCCGCAGTGACCATGCGCCGCAGAACTTGGCTGCGGATGTCCACCTTCACGACGGATACCCAGCACAAGCTGGCAGATGTCCCCTTCCTGGGTACCGACTTGTTCGGGCCCGGGGTGGAAGGCCATCTCCAGAGGATCGAGAAGTCCAATGCCACCTTGGACTCGGTCACGTCTGCCCAGAAGGACAAAGGCCGCCAGCAGCAGCGTAAGCCCTTTCGGCCTTCTGCCCCTGCGGCATGTCCAGCCCAGCAACACCAGCATCAGGGCCAGCAGGCTCGCACTTGACACCCCAAAGCCAAGCCTGCAGCTTTCTCCAGCAAGCCGGAGGAAAAGGCCCAGGAGGTCCCTCGGCGGTCCTTCCTCCAAGCCTGCCCAGTGGCCGGGTTGGGGTGTCCTCTCGTCGTTTCCCCCCCGTGGGAGGACAGCTCCGCCACTTTCTTTCCGCCTGGTCCGCTATCACCATGGACCACTGGGTGTTGAAAGTGGTAGGAAAGGGTCTGCCTCTGGAGTTCGAGCAGGCCCTGCCCTTCCGAGCCATCACCCCACTGGGGGCTCCGGGGTCCGCAGCCTCTCTTTCGGCCCGTCGAGCCGACATTGCCCTGCTCCTCCAGAAGGAGGTGATTAGGAAGGTAGCAGATCCTCCACCAGACCCAGGGTTTGTGTCCAGGTATTTCCTGGTCCCGAAATGGACGGGGGCCTGGCACCCCATTCTAGACCTGCATGACCTGAACAGGTTCCTAAGGTCTCGAACCTTCAGGATGGTCACTCTGGCTCAGATCATTCCATCCTTGGAACGAGGCATGTGGTTCTGTTCTCTGGACCTCTAGAACGCGTTCTTTCACGTCCCAATCCGTCCGTCCCACCAGCGATTCCTCCGTTTCAGAGCAGAGGGGTCCCTTTACGAGTTCCGGGCCATGCCCTTCGGCCTTTCTCTAGCTCCCAGGGTCTTCACCAAATGTATGGCAGTGGTGACAGCATTCCTGTGGCACCGAAGGGTCCGGGTGTACCCTTACCTGGATGACTGGCTGATTGCAGCCTCCTCCAGACTGGAGATGGAGCGGTCCAGGGATCTGGCCCTCCAGGTTTGCTGTCAGGTTGGCCTCCTCATCAACGAGGCCAAGTCGGAACTTGTGCCAAAGCAGGTGATCCAATTCATCGGGGCAGAGCTCGACTCTCTGCGAGCCAGAGCACGGCTCCTGGCGGACAGGGCCGAGGTTCTTCCTCCTTTGCCCAATCATTTCTGGTTGGGCAATTGCACCCTGCCTGGGACTTCCTGCACCTCCTGGGCCTCATGGCGGCCTGCACCAGCGTGGTCCGTTGGGCCCGTTGGCACATGCGTGCCCTACAGTGGGGACTGGCCAGCCAATGGTCACAGCGCTCCGGTCCTCTGGACCAGCCAGTGGCAGTGACCCAGGAGATGTGGAACGCTGTCCAGTGGTGGATCGTTCCAGCTCATCTGCAGGAGGGCATCCTGTTTGTCCGTCCCGAGCCAACGGTCTCTCTATCGACCGACGCCTCTCTGATGGGTTGGGGTGCCCATCTAGGGGAACACAGAGCGCACGGCCTCTGGTCTCCCCGGGAGTCCCGATGCCACATCAACCTGCTGGAGCTTCGAGCGGTTCGTCTAGCCCTCACCGCCTTTGCTCCGTTTCTACGGGGTCAAGTGGTCCAGGTCCAGACAGACAATACCACGACCATGTACTACCTAAACCGTCAGGGCGGGACGCGCTCCATGCCTCTGTGCAGGGAAGCTCTCCGCACTTGGTCCCTCATATGCAGCCTGGAGGCGGATCTCCTTGTCATCCATGTGGCAGGAGCCTCCAACATTCTGGCCGATGCCCTAAGCCGGATAGGAGCTGTGTCCCACGAGTGGTCTCTCCTGCCGGAGGTAGTACAAGATCTGTTCTTCCACTGGGGCATGCCTCAGGTGGACCTGTTTGCCTCCAGGGAGAATGCAAAGCTGAGGCTGTTTCATGCCCGCCCTCCTCAGCAGGGCTCGCTGCAGGGAATGCCTTCTCGAGGCTGTGGACCCCGAGCCTCTTCTACGCCTTTCCCCCATTTCCCTTGATCCACAAGGTGCTTCTCAAGGCGAGGAGGGACAAGGCGCAGGTGATTCTGGTAGCCCCAGACTGGCCCCGCCATTTCTGGTATCCAGATCTCCTCAGCCTCAGCTCCAGGCTCCCGAGGTGGCTTCCAGCCTGCCCGGACCTGATCTCAGTCAACCAGGGGAAGGTATTGCATCTGGACCTTCAGTCCTTGCACCTGACGGCCTGGTTCCTGAGCGGCTAGAGTTCCAGGCCTTGGCTCTTTCCGACGAGGTCCTCAACGTTGTTGAGGCATCCCGTAAGGAGTCGACCAGGAAATGCTAGGCCTTTAAATGGAAGAGATTCTCCATTTGGTGTCAGGGCAAGGGGCTGGACCCTTCCTCCTGTTCCTTGGCAAGCATTCTGGACTACCTGTGGTCCCTTTCTCAACTAGGGCTTCGGTCGACGACCCTTAAGGTGCACCTGGCAGCCATCTCTGCTTACCGGACGTGGGCCGGGAAGCAGTCGGTGGCACAGAAGAAGGTGGTTGGGCGCTTTTTCAAAGGCCTTGATCACATATCCCCTCCGGTGTGAGAACCTCCACCTCTGTGGGATCTACTGCTGCTACAGGCTAAGCTCATGGGCAAGCCATTCGAACTGATGCACAGGTGTGACATCTCTCACCTGTCGTGGAAGACCGCCTTCTTGGTGGCTATCACGTCAGCCAGAAGGATGGGAGAGCTCCAGGCGCTTTCCATCGAGTCTCCTTATCTGGTCTTCCACAGGGACAAGCTTGTCCTGCGCCCCCACCCGAAATTCCTTCCGAAGGTGGTAGGAGTTTCACCTTAACCAGGTGTTGACTCTGCCGGTGTTCTACCCCAATCACACCTCGGAGGCTGAATATAGGCTCCATACTCTGGACCCTAGAAGAGCGCTCTCTTTTTATAAGGAACGAACGGCTGAGGTTCGGGGAGAGGTTCGCCAGCTGGTTGTCACCTACGCTGAAGCTGCACGTGGCAGACCTGCAGCCAAGCGGACGATAGGCAGGTGGGTCACCTCGCATAGATCTCTGCTATAGGTTGGTGGGCATGGAGCCTCCCAAAGGGATACGAGCTCATTCTACCTGCCATACCGCTGCTTCGGTGGCTGCTTCCAGGGACGTCCGTATCCAGGAAATCTGCAGGGCTGCTACCTGGAAGTCAGCACACACCTTCATTACCCATTACCACATTGACCTTGAGTCACGCCAGGATGCTGGTTTTGGGACCTCGGTTCTCCAGTCCTTATTCCCTAAGTAGGGGGTGTGCACCTTGCCTCACTCCTCCTGGAGAACTGCTAGGAGTCTGCCAGACAGTGTGGATTGAACAACATATCCATGTCCCTAGAAATACGGGTTACTCACCTGTAACAGGAGTTCTAGGAATGGTATATGTTGTTCATCCACACAACCCACCCGACCTCCCCGGCTCGGACGCACAACCTGGCTTCCAGCGGGCTAGATCTGGCATCATGGGGCAGAGCCGAGAGTTTTACCACCTGGGTGGGTGGGAGGAGCCAGCTTGAAGACCTTCCGGCAAGATTTAAAGCGGCAAGGAACTGCCAGACAGTGAGGTTGAACAACATATACCATTCCTAGAACTCCTATTACAGGTGAGTAACCTGTATTTACTATAGCTTCCTTCCAGATATTGGAAACCTCACCTAGATCCACAGGCAGGCTATTTTTGTATTTTTATTTTTTTTTTTTTAAGTGCCATTTTTACTCCTCTGCAGAGCCAACAGGTGGCTCCGGCCCTCCCTCAGAGGGACTCCTCTGACCCCAACCATCCTACCACTCAGCCAGACCCCTTAATTCCCTTGTGTATTGCCCCTCCCTGGGTGGGGCCAAGGAGCACTGGCTTACTCCCCCCCCCCAACACAAATCCAGACATTGGGGCGGTATGTTGCTGGGGAACATGTTGGGTTGTTATGGACCCTGTCGGTTCCGGGTTTTTCCATCTGTTTTTCCCCTGGGCCCACCAACTTTGCAATGAGTGTAGCGGCAGGCCTCCGTGGAAGCAGCCATATGCCCTAGACATGAGCCTTCCCTCTTTCTGGGCAGCGCACCTGTGGTGACACCCAGCCACCACTTGGTGTCAGTCTACAGCGTGCAGCACTGTCTCTCCCCAAAGGAAGGAAAGATGTCTACAGATGCTTAATCCTTCCTCACCCCTGCTGACCCCTGAGCAATCCGAGTCCATTCCTGAACATGGGTCACCAGCGTGGTGTGAGATGTGGCATCCAGCACCTCAACCCTCAGCGCCAACAGGCCGACTAATCCACAGGAAGATTAAATGTAATCATTATATGTAATACCTGATCAATCTGTTTCATCTGTGTTTTCAGAAACCAGTAATACACACATTGGAGTGTTCAGAGAATTAATTTCACGGTTTAAAATGTGAATTATTTCTCCACACCTGTGTCTTAATCAGAGTTGCTCTCCAGCCAGTCAGACACATGGCTTGGAGCCAGAACTGAATGAGGCAGCTAAAAGTAAGCCCATTGAACGAGCGCTTTCTCTAAATGGCAAAACAGTACAACATAAAATACAAAGAGCCTTGTATTGCACAAAGAGTTTGTTTATGAAGCAGACATGTTTCATAGGTGTAATAAAAAAATCACCTCCATGAAGAACTCGGGTAATTTCACAACTTCGTTAGTGTGGTGGCGTCAGAAGGGCATTTGAGCTTCACTCTGTTGATGCGATGTCACTCTGACGAGATGTGAAGTAACCAGATTATTACTCCGGTGGGGGGGGAGGAGGGGGGATAGTTCTTCTTTCTGTATAAGATACTGATTCTGCAGCCAGTTGTAGTAAATTTTACTCTGTTACATCACGTCTTGCTTTTTTTATTTTTGTCAAATGCAGAAAGTTATTAAAATACCCCCCTACATAATTCCTTTGCGTTTGCAAATTTTGATATCCAATTGTAAGATAGAACTATTGTTTAACATAACATAGAAACACAGAAACAGACTTTGTTGGCAGAAAGGACCAGTAGGTCCATCCAGTCTGCCTTATTTTCCCTGCTTGTTACTACATCCTGGATCCTGCTTGATCACAAGTGACCCTCCCTCCTCCCTTTTCTCTACCCATTTTGCCCTTGTGTCTCTCCCATGCTTGCTTGAAGCTCCTCACTGTCTTCACTCCCCACCTCCCAACTTCTTCTGCCAGGCAGTTCCAGGTGTCCATCTCCCTTTCCATGAAGAAATAATTCCTCACATCCCTCTTAATCTCCCCCTCTCCAAGCTTCATAGCATGCCCCTGCGTTCTGGTACTCCTCTTCAGATAGAAGCTCCCCTTCTGCACCTTGTTGATCCCCATGAGATACTTCTAGTTCTTGATCCTGTCACCTCTTACTTGCCTCTCTTCCAGGGAGTACATGTTGAGCTACTGCAGCTTCTCCTCATGTGGTTTCTCGTGCAACCCCCACACCATTATAGCAGCCCTCCTGTGGACCCCATCTGCCCTGTCAGTGTCTCTGAAGAGGTGTGGCCTCTAGAAGTGGACACATTGCTCTAGGTGGGGTCTCACGAGTAAAGCAATAGTGGCAACACCTCCTCCCTTCTCCTGCTAGAAATCCCCCTCCTTGTGCTCCCCACCATCGGGTTAGTCTTGCCTGCTGTCTTGTCACACTGCCCTGCCACCTTGAGATCATCAGCTATGATTATTCCAAGGTCCCTGTCTTTCTTGGCGACTGTAAATACCCACCCCCATCTTATACACAGCCCCTGGGTTTCCCCATCCCAGGTGCCTGACTTTGCACTTTTTGGCATTGAAACCCATGTGCCAAATCCTACACCACTTCTCTAGTTTCCCCAGATCCTTTTGCATTCTCTCTACTCTCTCCTCTGTGTCCACCCTGTTGCAGATTTTTGTGTCATCAGCAAAGAGATACACCTTCTCCTCCAGTTTCTAATCTGTGTCACGTATGAAGACGTTGAAGAGGGCAAGGCCCAGTACCAATCCTTGTGGTAATCCACTGATCACTTTCCCATCCCCCCCAGTGACTACCATTTTACCACCACCCTCTTCTTCCTATCCTTCAACCAGTTTAATACCCACCTGACCACCTTCTTCCCAACCTCCAGGTTGCCAAGTTTCTCAGTTAGCCTTCTGTGTGGCACATTATCAGAAACCTTACTGAAGCACAGATAGGCCACATCCACTGCCCTCCTGTGATCCAACTCCCTAGTCCCCCAGTCAGAGAAATCTATGAGGTTAGGTTGACATGACTGCCCCCTTTGAAACCATGTTGCAAGTGGACCTGCAGCCCATTTGCCTCCAGGTACTCCATCAGTCTCTCCATCAGTAGGGTTCTATTAATTTCCCCACCACTGATATGACACCGACTGGTTCGTAATTACTAGCCTCCTCCCTGCTGTTGCCCTTGTGCAGAGGGACCACATCTGCCCTCTTCCAGAACTACCCCTGTATCCGATGAGGTGCTGAATAGTACAGGGCAGCTAGCACCATGCTCAGTTCTTTTAGTAATCATGGGTGGATCCTGTTCAGACCCATTGCCTTGTTTTCCTTTAGAGCTTCCCAACCCTTGCAGACTCTCTCCTCCGAAAATGGGCTTATGTTCACTCCCCCCATGCCAGCAGATACATGTTGGTCTGTCCCCCTCCAACTGTGCTGACCGAGCAGAAATTTAAAATTTTAGCTTTTTTTTGATCTTCCTCTGCACAGCCCCCCACTCTCCTGATCCTCACTGTCCCATCCCTTGCCTTCCTCCTTTCACCCATGTACATGAAGAGAGTCTTTTCCCCTTGTTTGACCTCCTTGGTGATCCTCTCCTCTGTCTGTGCCTTAGCTGCCTCCACCCTCCTTCCTGCCTCCATTTGTTTACTAGATACAGTACACCTCCTTGTCTTCCTCCATTTAGGTCTCCTT
This sequence comes from Neoceratodus forsteri, assembly GCA_016271365.2. Lineage (NCBI taxonomy): Eukaryota > Metazoa > Chordata > Ceratodontiformes > Ceratodontidae > Neoceratodus > Neoceratodus forsteri. Next base: position 166,288,879 of record JADMNL010000025.1, on the reverse strand, counting down.
GTACTTTCCCAAATCTGTTTTTATTTTTTTCTCCCTTACCTTAGCCACCTCTTTTGAGAACCAAAATGGTGTCTTCCTCCTCTTACCCTTGCTTATTTCCCTCAGACAGCTCACCATCACCGTAGTTATTCCCTCCTTTACCCTTTTCTATTGTGCATCCCCCCAGCCTTCCTCTCCTTCAGTGTATTTATTAAGGCAGTCTTCTGTTTCTTTAAAATCTGTCCTCCCAAAGGCCAGGACCCTTGTCCTAGTGTGTTTTTTTTTTGTGTCAAGCCACACTGTACGATGATCACTTGCACCCTGGGGGCTACCCACTGTGATGTTTGCACTGCTACCCTGTTTGTAAGTACCAGGTCCAGCACTTCCCCATCTCTAGTGGGTTCTGTAACCAGCTACCTGAGAACTGGCCTTGTAGTGAGTTGACGACGGCACTGCTTCTTGATGTAGCTGTGGCCAAAGTGCTCCAGTCTACTCTGCATCCAGCAGATTAAAGTCCTCCACAGTCAGTGCCTTCACTTTGCTTGCCATTCTGCCAGTGGCCTGACTCTCCCCAAACCCTGTCTAACTCTTTCCCCTGTGTTGGTGATTTGTACGCCACCCCCATGAGGATAATGGACCCGGACCCTGTCTCCAAGCCAACCCAAAGAATATGCAGCTGTTCCTTATCCCCATTGTATCCTTGTATCTCTGTAGCCTTTATACCATCTCTCACATATAAAACTACCCCTTTCTTTTTGTTCCTGCCCTGTCCTTCCGGTAGATAGTGTAACCTGGAATGGCCACATCCCAGCTGTGGCTGTCTGTGCACCATGATTCTGTTATGGCCACCAGATCTGGGTTTGCCTCTACAATGGTTGCCTCAGGGTCAGGAGTTTTATTTCCTAAGCTCCTTGTGTTGGTGCACATGGCTGTCCACTCATTCAAACAACATGAAGTCTTGCTGTATTCTGACATATGCAGTGATGTCCAACCTTTGAACTGCCCCGGAGATGAAGGAGTTAACTTTCCATGCCAGGCATGGAACGCTGAGCTCGAGCTCGGTTGAGACTCTGTCTGTTGCTGTTTGAACTCAAACTGTCAGATTCTTTACTCCGCCTCACTGAACAGTCGCTCCGGAGATTTCTCCTTTGCTCGGTTCAAGTTTTCGGTTAAAGTACCGTTTTTCTCGGTTTTCGACCAAATTTAATCTGTTAACCTGTCGGTTCAGTCTCTGTCTGTGGTATCGTGAGTACTAGATAGGTTTATTTCTTGTTCTTCTGTGTGGAACTTGTAAACGTGGGATCGGTTTAAGAAACGATCAGATTGTTTAAGAAAAGTTTTTATTCTACTTTTAGAGTGTGGTAACTGGTCCTTATCGGTTCTAAAAAAATGGATTTTCATTACGGTTTTTTCCACGACCCGTAACACGGTCAGGAACCGATAAGGGTGTCTTGCTTGGCGGATTGCCGAAAAAAGGGTAAGGTTTGTTAGGACTGGCCATGTCTGAGAAACCCAAAAGAAAAACTGGGCCCACTGGGTTTCAACACTGTAGTGTGTGTGGGGAAGCCTTTGCTAAGGCTGATCCCCACACCACCTGTGTTTATTGTCTGTGGTTTGACCACCTCGATTCAGACTGCCAGATTTGGAAGAATTTTGCTGCAGCTACCCTGGAAAAGAGAGTTGGTAGGCTCAGGGACAGGGAGGCCAAGAAGTCCGCTGACCCGGATGGCCAGCCCGGTTCGGTTCCAACCGAACCAGAAGGAGTGCCCTCTGACCAGGGCGAAACTTCTTCAGGCAAAAGGAGAACCGACTCAGCGGAGTCGGTTCCGGTTAAAAGAAAAAGAAAGGATAAATCAGCCGGTGCGGATCCACAAATTCTTTCTCCGACCGCTGATGAAATAGCCAAAGCGATAAGGATTGTTCAGTCGCTAACCCCGGTTCCGACCGAACCGGCACCATCAGGAAGGGGCTCGGTTCGGTCGATTCCCCCGGTTCCAGATTATAATTTAGAAGATTTTTATGAATCGGAGGAGGAGGAAGGAGAGTATGAGGATAGTGATGGTGATCACGAAAGTCTGGATGTGCCCATTGACCTGGACATCTCCCCAGACAGACCTTCAGGGGTTTCTCCTCCTAAGCTTTCTGAGTCCCCTTCCCATTTTATGTTCTACAAAAAAGTGTCTGAAACTCTTCAGCTTCCTATGGAAGAAGCTGTAGACGACCAGGAAGAGCCTGACTATGTTGAAATGATGGATATCCCAGAGTCTAGGATGTTGTCTATTCCCTTCATAAGTCCTTTGGAAACAGACAATAAAAATTTTAAAGACTCTAATTCTATACCTCCTGTGGACAGAGAATGGACAAGAGGTATACTCTCTCAGGCTCAGATCACGGAGTTCCTTACCAGCAATGCAGCCATGTCGGGGTAGTGCAGGCTGCTGCCTGTGATAAGGCAAATATACCCTTGGCTTCACACCCCCCAGATAAGGACTCCAGGAGGATTGATGCCATGGCAAAGAAACAGTACATGGCAGCATCCTTGGGACTCAGGCAGGCTAGTTATATGGCCTATACAGCTAGATATCAGAAATCTAGATGGGACACTGTCATGGTCTTAGTTAAACAGGTCCCTGGCCTGCTTGCCAAGGAGCTGGAGCAGGTGGCTGTGGATGTTATTGAGGCATCCAAGGTGCAATTCCATGCTGCAGTGGACTCCAATGATGTTTCATCTAGAGTCATGGCTACATCTGTGGCCCTTCGTAGGATGGCTTGGCTCAGATGTACTAGCCTATCTCAGGATACCCAGACTAAGGCCATGGATTTTCCTGTTGTGGGTAATTCTCTGTTTGGGGAGCAAACAGAGAACTACATGAAGAAAATGGATGAATACAGGACCACCTATAGGAGTGCTCAGGCCAAGGAAAGGCAAGCCACTCCCCAGAGGCAGCATTCCAGGGGCAGGGGGCAGGCCTTTTCATAGGCCTTTCTACCAAGCCCAGGCCTCCTTTTCTGCTTATGCTCATAGGGGGTTCTTCAGAGGGAGAGGCAGATGGGGTACAAGCAGGCATGCTTCCACCCCTCAGCCTAAAGCCCCTGCCAAACAGGCACCCTGATGGGTTTGCCAGGGCCGATTCTCCAGGTAGGGGGCAGGCTGGCTTACTTTGTCCAGGACTGGATGTCTTTAACATCAGACAAATGGGTCCTGGAAGTAGTAAGCCAGGGACTGGTTCTCAGCTTCAAAAAATTCCCAAAGATGAGAACCAGATCCTTTCCACCTGCAAGTCCTTCAGAGGCACTTGCCCTAGAGGCAGAGGTCTCTTCCCTCTTGGCTCTGAGAGCCATAGAGAGGGTTCCACCCCTGCACAAGAGAAAAGGATTGTACTCCAGGTAGTTCCTAACCCCCAAAAAGACAGGAGAATGGCGGCCCATCCTGGATCTCAGATATTTAAACAAGCACCTTTTAAAGCCAAAGTTCAAAATGGTGACTCTGGGAATAATTCTACCTTCTCTAAGGCCAGGGGACTGGCTAGTTTCCCTGGACCTCAAGGATGCCTATTTCCATATTCTCATCAGAAGCTCCCACCGAAAGTACCTCAGGTTCGAGCTGCCCTCAGGCCATTACCAATTCAGAGCAATGCCCTTCGGACTAACTTCTGCTCCAAGGGTGTTCACAAAATGCCTGGCAGTAGTGGTTGCCTTCTTAAGGAGAAAAAAAGATCTCCATTTTTCCATACCTGAACGAGTGGCTCATAGTGGGCCAGTCTCCAGACCAAGTCAAGTCACACCTACAGATAACTCAGCAACTGCTCACTTCTCTAGGTTTCCTTCTGAATCTTTCAAAGTCAGTTCTAGAGCCTGTGCAGCTCCTCACCTTCATAGGGGCAGAGCTGGATACAGTAAAGGCAAGAGCCTTCCTTCCCCCTGGACAGGGCAAGGACCCTTATCTCACTGGCCTCTTCATTCACCCTCCAGGTGTCTCGACCAGCAAGGCATTTTCTGCAGCTCCTGGGACACATGGCTGCCTCTACAGCAGTGGTCCAGGAGCAAGATTTCAAATGAGGGACATTCAGTTCCATTGAGAGCCTTCTGGTCTCAGAAAAGGATCCTCTGACCAAACTAATCCCAGTGACTCGAACCCTGATCCAGGCGTTACAGTGGTGGCAGGAACAGGACAATCTAAGACAGGAGTTCCTTTTGTCACTCAGTCTCATTCTCTAATCCTTACTACAGATGCCTCCCTCTTGGGGTGGGGAGCCCACTTGGGGGACCTGGCCACCCAAGGGTTGTGGTCTCCTCAGGAATCTCTGCTTCACATCGATCTATTAGAACTCAGAGCAGTATTTCTAGCACTTCAAGCTTTTTCCAAGTCTGTTCAGAACAAAGTAGTTCAAATCAGGACAGACAATACCACCACAATGTGGTATATCAACAAGCAAGGGGGCACTCGGTCTACAGCCTTGTGCACAGAGGCAATGAAGTTTTGGTCTCTGGCCTATTCCCTGAACACCTCTCTTACAGCAGTGCACCTCCCAGGGAAGGACAATGTCCTTGCAGATGCTCTCAGCAGGATATCTCAGGGCCATCACAAATGGTCCCTGGATCCCCTGATTTTGAAGGTGATCTTCTCCAGATGGGGCACCCCACAGATAGATCTTTTTGCAGCCCCAGACAATCACCAACTTCCTCTCTTTTGCTGCAGGCCCCCAGTGTTGGGCTCGGTCCCCCTGGATGCCCTAGTTCTCAATTGGGAAGGGAAGTTCCTGTATGCTTTTCCCCCCTTCCCTCTCCTCTTCAAGGTGCTAGTCAAAATCAGGTCTCAATCCTGCAAGGTGATTCTGATTGCTCCAGATTGGGCCAGACAGCCCTGGTACCCTTTCTTGTTGTCCTTAGCAGTCCACCTTCCCCTGTCTCTTCCCAGGAATTACAGCCTGTTAACATGTGCTCAGGGAGGGTTTGGTATCGAATCTCAAATCTCTCAATCTCAAGGCCTGGCTCTTGAAGAGTTAGAGTTTGCTGATTTGCACCTCTCTCAAGGTGTTCTGGACACTTAAAGGCTTCTCAAAAGCCTTCCACCAGAAACACTTGCAATTCCAAGTGGAAAAGATTTACTATATGGTGCTCTGGGAGGCATATTTCCCCAGAGTCCGCTGGCCTGCCCACAGTCCTTGACTATATGGTTCATCTTAATAGCTTGGGACTCAGACCAGCTACACTAACAGTGCATCTGGCAGCTGTCTCTGCCTTCCTCTCAGCAGGCAAGCTCTCTTCCCTTTCAGCTCATCCTGTATTTTCAAAATTTTTCAAGGGATTGCTGCATACCAATCCTCCCTTCAGGGACCCTGCCCCTGCTTGGGACCTTAATGTTTGCATTGCTCAGCTTATGCAACCCCCTTTTGAGCCTTTGTCCTCAGCAGAGCTTAAGTACTTGACTTGGAAAACTGTTTTCTTGGTGGCCATCATTTCTGCCAGACGCATAAGTGAGTTACAGGCCCTGTCAGTGGAACCTGATTTTATCTCTTTCCATAGAGATAAGGTGGTCCTCAAAACTAATAGGAAGTTTTTGCCTAAGGTGGTTTCAGATTTCCACCTTAACCAGTCTGTCTCTTCCTGTTTTTTTCACTGACCATTCCTCCTCTGGGGAGAGGAGGCTGCACAGTTTGGATGTGAAAAGGGCCCTTAACTACTACATAGGGCGCACCAAGAGTCACGGGTTTGACTCCTTCCAACTGTTCCTCACTTATGGCGAGGTTGGTAAGGGTAAACCTGCCACTAAGAGATCTATTGCCAGGTGGATTGTCTCTTGCATTCAATTTTGCTATGAAAAACTAGGTAAGATCCCAACCTCAGGCCTGAGGGTTCACTCTACCAGAGGTACAGCTGCTTCCCTGGCTGCTGCCAGGGATATTCCTATCTTAGAGATTTGTCAAGCAGCCACCTGGAAAAAAGTACATACTTTTACCAAGCATTACTTTCTGGATATCCAGGCTAGGAGTGATGCTCGGTTTGGCACAGCAGTGCTTCAGAGCCTATTTCCAAAGTAGGTTCTGTCCCTCCTCCTCCATGGAGGTACTGCTTGGTAGTCTGCATATGTCAGAATACAGCAAGACTTCATGTTGTTTGAAGAAAAAATTACTCACCTTAGTAATGTTGTTTCTTCTAATGGAGCCTTGCTGTATTCTGTCCTCCCCCGGCCTCCCCTCTCAGAACCTGGGTTTTGGGATGTGGGTGGGCAGTACCAGTGTTGGCACTTGGGAGGTGCCCCCACCCCTTTAGTTTGGGTGTATGGGTGTTGTGTTTTGTTTTATTTTTTTGGGTTTCCTGACTTGAGTCTTTGTTTTGGGACCAAAAAATCTTTTTATTATATTTAGTAGCCAGTTGGCTAGTGTAAGTTCACAGTTTCCACACAGGACACCCAGTGAGTATAGCTCGTAAAGATCTGACGGTTTGAGTTCAAACAGCAACAGACAGAGTCTCAACCGAGCTCGAGCTCAGCGTTCCATGCCTGGCATGGAAAGTTAACTCTTTCGTCTCCGGGGCAGTTCAAAGGTTGGACATCACTGCATATGTCAGAATACAGCAAGACTCCATTAGAAGAAACAACATTACTAAGGTGAGTAATTTTTTCTTTTGTCCCTCCCTGACCCTACTTTTCCCTCCCTTCCCAATTCCATCCTTCCTTTGTCTCTGGTGCTGTCCTCCATTTTCTTATTCTCCCTCTGGTATCCCGCTTGACTCTTCTCTCTTCCTTAGAGCCTCCTCCCAACCCCTCCTCCCCCCTTATTCCTGTGCCCCCTACCCATGGAGAATTAATTTCCCCTGGGGTTCTTTTCTCTCTCTGTTTTTTTTTTTGTAATAAAGGTTTTTATCTACCACGGGTGACCAGGCGGCTGTTCAGCTCTGTCCCTGGGTGCCATTGGCCATCCTGCCTCAGTCCTTCTATGAGGATTATTCCCCCATGGATAGGCAGATTGCCCTCCATGATGGGACAATGGGGAGGGCTGTTCTTCCCCCTCAGTAACGCTGATCCAGAAGTCCCTCCCCCCATACGAGCGCAGGGCTAGTTGTAGCACCTCAGGCAGGGCTTCATGTAGCCCAGTCCCCTCTATTTTGCACCTGTTTTTCTCCCAGCCAGGAGTCCTGACTTGGCACAGAAGTGTATGCACATGAAGGCACACATGCACTTTGGAACCACGGCCTCCATCTATGTGCCCCCCCCCCACGCATTGGTGCTGCCAGATCTGGGATGGCAAACTACCCCTGCCCTGGAGATGAGAGTTGCCTATATGCCTGGGAGAGGAGGGTTGCCTATCACATGCTCACTTCTTCTTGCAGCACCCCCCACCCCCCAAAACCAGCCCTGGCAACCTGAGCTCATACCCGAACTCAAGTTACCAGCATGATGTGAGCAAGATACTTTGCAGTGCCTCAGCCCTCTGCACCACTGGGGCAGCTCTGAGCTTCTCCTTTCTGGTGCTCCATTGTCTTGGGGGCGGGTATTCACTGTCTCCCCCCTTTGGTAGTTTAAATGCCTGTCAAAGTAGCATTATAACCTTCCACCCAGGACTGCCATCCCCCTCCTGGATGGAAAGAAACCATCTCCTTTGTACAGGCCTTTATCCCCCAAGGTAGGACCCCAGTCCCCGATGCAGGCAAACCCCTCTTCCCTGCACCATGCCTTCTTGTTGAAGACCCTGATGTAGCATTCCTTAGCCTCTCCCCAGTTATATACAGGTAGCATCTCATTGAAGTCCACCATGTGATTTACCTGCTTCAGGCCCTCCTTGCACACTAAACCTATCCTGCCCCACCCCTGCTGCTTCTCATGCCAGGTCACTAGTCCTCACATGGACAGTGACATCCAGCTCAGTCTCCCGCCTCACCACCCTAACAGTCCTGAGGATTCTCTCCGTTCCAAGTTGTGATGAGCCAGAGTTAGTGCTGTCTGATACTGTATGTGTCTAGATATGTATAGCTAGCACTGAAAATGTTTGCAGTTTGCTTAGGGCAGGTAATTTCCATATCTTAAATTTTTTCCCCAATATTTAAGTATTGTTATTATGGGATGTAATCTCATTTACTGTCTCACAGCATTCAGATTGCTAAATGACTTTGTTTGCTGTTTTGGTAGTTTGATTTCCTGCACCTGCGTTCAGATTTGCATCTGATTTGTCTTCTGTAATTCTGCCAGCCTTGCACTACACTTTATTGTTTATGTCTTCTGCAGTTTCTGTGATGGAATAATGTAAACAGTTCAGGTTTCAAGCACTTAGCAGCAGTGCCATAGATTATGTCGGAACCATGCAGTAGCTTGCTACAGTGCATTAAAACAGTTTCTCATATAAATGTTCGTAACTATTGCACTTCGATTTCTCTAGCATTCACACGAATGCAGTTTTCACTGAGCAGGTGCGAAGTGTTCGGAAAGCAATTGGTTGGAAACCTCATGCACCATATCCTGTCTTAGGCCTCCCCTCCACAAACAAAAGTGCACATACAGCAAGGTGTGTGTGTTATACCATAATAACCCTCTCTGCTGGTGTGTTGTGAGGCATGAGACATAGCCGAGTGCTTTCAACCACCTAGGGTGTGGATTATTACAACACCAAACCCACAGACCCTTGAGTGTGTGAATTGTTCATATCAAATAGGTACATGAAGAGAAAAAAACACACCAACAGTTTTGAGATGTGGACTGTGTTGTAATAACCTATGTCATGTGATCAGCTCTCAACATTGACAGTGCAGGATTTGTCCAACCCATTGTCTAACTTTAATTTCATCAGATCTCATTTGGTCCTAGGCAGCTATTGTACCTATAGGACTGTTTTTTTTTTCACTGAGAAATGTATCGATAAGTGTCTTGTAGTTTTGTCAATATTCTTAATTTTTCCAAGACTTGTGAAAAGTTTTTTTTTTTTTTTATTCATTAGTAACTGGGTAAGACCTGCTAGGCCCAAGGCTTGTTTTCAGGGGCAAACCAGGAGCACTGGGGAAGTTAAATGACTTGCTTAGGGTCACACAGTATGCAGCTAGAGGTTGTGGGAATAAAACCCAGGTTTGCTAAATGTGCCAAACTCATTCATAACTCAATACTCTAATGTCTAGGCTATTCTGCCATCCCAAACCATTTTAAATTTGGATATCTAACCAAGCTATAAGGAAACAGATGGAGCTGGAAAAATAATTCTGCAGAATGGAATAATGCAGGAGTTGGTTCCAACCAGACATCTTGTATACAGTGATTTGGTAGCATTGTGCCGTGGTTAGGCATGTTGGTGATTGAGTGAAGGGAGATTGTAGTATGTAAAGGTATTCACAGCTTTGGAGAAGTAGATGCTTTGTATGGTTTGTATGTGTAAAAGACAAAGGATTTATGTAGTTATTTTTTTTTTTCCTGTGGGTGAATTTTCAATGCATGTGAATGGTACAGGATTGACAGCACTGGTACCTGAAGTCCTCTGCCTAGCCACATGACAGATACAGAACGGGCAATCACAGTGCAAGCTTCCCCACACTGAACTGCCAATATTCCTGAACCTTACCATGGAGGGATCACCACGTAGGCAAAAGGGTAGTTCAGACTCCATGACCATTCAGTTTGTGGCCACTCACGTGAGACTGCCAACAAGGGTGCCAATCTGTTGCAGTTTTGTTGGTGGTTTTGTGATATGGACACCTGCCCACTGGGAACTGGACTGAGACCACCACAACTCATTTCACATAGGCCAATGAACAGCCCTCCGGTGATAACGGCTTTCAGCCAGTACTGACCTGTGTTGGATTTGAGCCCGTGACTTTGAGGGGAAAGGCTTCTTAGGATTTACTTATTAATAAAAGCAGGTACATGTTTAATAAGAGACAGAAGCACATTTATTGGTACTACATTTCCTTGGCTTAAGACGTTGCTGAATGTTGATGTCCAGTACCATCTGAAAATGCAAAACAGTTACAATAATGGTAGAATGACCTGCCGCAGAGTAAATACGGTGCTAAATCATGGCACAGACCTGATGAAAAGATGCTAAAGGTTGAGGCTGATTGTTCCCAGAGGAAATGTGCTCTGTGCAGCAGGAGAAAAAGAACTGGGAGACCACTGGTGATGTCAGTTCAGCTGCCAGGGTGCCCCAGTGGCAGCATGTTGCACTGCAGTACAGGTTACCCAGGTTCAGGAGTGAACTTGAGTCACCGCATTGGGAAATACATCAGACCACAGGTAGTTGTCATGTGGCACTGTGACTCTGCTGGGGAGGGTTGGCGGCGAGTTGCACCACCACTGCGAAGGCCAGGGAGCTTGCTGCTGTTGCGTGGATATACTGAATGCACACAAGGCCACCAAGTAGGCAGTACTCACTTCAAGAGAGGAGGGAGTTCACCAAAGGGAGCAGGATGCCATGTCTGTCTGTATGACTGGGCTTTGGAGTGACCCTGAGTCCTAGTGTAACCCCCCTGCAAATGGGGGTTCCCAAAAGACTTCCAGCAGCTTGCTTGAATGCTCCAAGCCTGAATGGTGTTTGGCATTTAAGCAATTTATCAGTGAGTGTTTTTAGAGCCTCTGGTACTGTCTCTTTAAGAGCTGTCTGCTTGCAGACATAATTAGTTTGTATGGGGGGACTGTGTGCTTCTCTGAGTACCACTCGAGCTGCTGCCAATTCACTTAATTTTGCAGTCACTAGGGTGCAAAGGAACCTATCTGAAAGATGTAACTGTTTGCCAGAAATTATTTAGAGTAATAATGAAATTACAGTTTGTCTAACCTGCTTTCTTTGCAGTCAGAACTGTGTCTGCTAGTTCCCCATTCTAGTTTTGAACTGCTGAACTGGACCAATCAGTGTGGGTAAGCTAGCTCTAAAATGGTGCCTTGGACGAATCAGAACTTGGACTCATAATCTGAGCCAGCCACAAGAGGATTGTATGGGCAGTGACTCTGGGAGATGTAGTTTAGACTTCAGTGCCTTTTTGGACCAACAGCAGCAGTCTATTGTGAGTGACAGCCAATCCAGTCAAGAACTGGGAGGAACTCAAAGAGTGCCCGGTTTTGTCGGTTGGAGTTCAGTTGAGCTTTGGCAGTGAAGAAGGAAGAGCCCTGTGCTTTTTCAGTGTGCAGTTTAGTCAAAAACGCGTGTATGGCCCAGAGTTCCGGTCTGCAGCTAGTGTAACAGCTTGTTAGGACTGAATCCGTCCTGTGAAAGAATCAGAGGACCTCTGAGAGTAGAAACCAGGCTCACCTGTAGAAGACTGGAGAAATTGCTGAAAATTGCACTCTGTCTATCAGGAACTGAATCTGCTGTGTGTTCTCCGGGTATTGTGCAGTAATTGCGATGGGATACAGATGCAGCCTGCCTGGTATAGTGCTTTCTTTATATGGATGTGTGAAGAGGTTTGTGTACCTCAAGTGAGCCCTGCTGACATTGAAGGACCCTATCTTATTTGGAGGTGTGAGTACTAATTCAGGGTCGCTCCTGTTGAATTGCCACATTAAATCCAAATGGAATTACTGTACTGCTGACTGTTTAATTCTCCTTTTCTCTGTGTGAAAGGGCCCTACCAGCTGCCACGGTTTGGACTAGCCACTAGGGCTTGGGTACCCAGGGACAGTAACTGATAGGGATAGGCCCGTGCACAGAGCCATGGAATAGATTATTAGAGTGATAAGCTAATTAACCTGATTTCCCCTGTCCTTGTTATATCCCTAAATAAATCAGAGCTGCTTGTTTCAGCAAAGTTATACTGCCTGAGGTATTTGTCTATGTTAAAGTACTGTACTGTGATTGTTGCACTGTATCTCATTTCACAGGAGGTCTCAGTGCGGAACCAGACCTGGGGTAAGTGTATACTGTGAAGGTAATTCTGATATATTGTGTGGGCCATAGTGGGAAGAGGGGGTTGCAGTGTCCCAGAGGGCTGTGACAAGATTGGTTTAACTATTGCAAACCCTGACCTCTGGGTGGAGGCACCCGCCATTGGATCAGGCCCCTCAACCTGTTAGTGGCAAATCAGGCAGGGTAGTAGCCCCTGGGATAAGCGCCATCTAGGGGTTACATCTTGGAGGCTCACCGCTGGGATTGTGTGTCCTCTAGTGGCCATATTCTGAACCACTGTTAAGAAAAAATGGGTACCCGACAGAAGTGGCTGTGCACCGGCTGGTGGAGTTGTGTACTGGGAGTGAGATCACCCCAAGCTACTATGCTTATCCTGGACATCCCCTGGGTATCAATACGGACACTGTGCAGGGAGTACTTTCCAAGGTGGAAGGTTTACAAAACCCTGTGGTGGTGGGTCGGCATGCTAATCTGCTCACCACACTTTCCTGGCCCTAGTAGAGTTAAGGATCCATAGATAGCTCCAAAGTGCCACAGACCATTACCCCAGAGGAGCCCTCACTGCTTGGAGAGTGATAACTAAGGACAGTAAAGACCCGGGGAATCAGCCCCCACCACTATCTGAAACTTTTGAGGAGAATTTGCTGAATGGTTGCTGGGAGGGGGAAACTGTGGAGGACTTGAAGAAACTATTCTTGCCACCTGGGGTGTTCCTCCCCAACACCCTCTCCTGCTCCAGTGCCGTAATGGTGGCTGAACCAATGCAGACTCCTATTTCTGCACCTGCCATTAGTCCGACTCTTACGAAGGTTGAGGATCTTCTCTGGCACCTCCCACCCCCAAGGGAGGATGACTGGGAGACCTGGATAGACTATGTTGCCCCAAGTGCTAGAATGGCAATGCTCGGGCAGCGAAGAGGGTTAGTGAGGCCTCAGAGGTCCTGCCCTGGCTACCATCCGTGCTAAGCGGGCCAGTAACCTGAGCGACTGCACAGGCTATCTTGAGGCCTTGGAGAGTGTGTGGGAGCCCAGATTCTGATGAGGACCTATGGTGGAGTAAGAAATGCACAACAGTACCAAGGGGAGTTGTTGTCTGTGTATGTCTCTCGGCTGGAAAAATTGTTGCAAGAATGCCTCAGAAAGGTAGTTTGCAGCGATTGAACTGGACCGAACCAGACTGGACAGAATCCTTAAGTCTGCCCCTTCTCAGAACTGCTGTTGCTTGATTACGCCTGGCAAATCGACTGAATCCCACCCTCCTATGATGAGTTAATGAGGAGAGAAATCGGGGAGTTGAAAAGGCGACCTCGGGGTACCTGCACCAACAGCTGTGGCTCGACCGAGTGACTGAGGTGACCCATCATGAAGTTCAGGGCAGAGGTTGACAGTCAATGAGTGCTCTGACAAGGAAAAGATATGTCACAATGGGGCGAACTGTTGAGAGAGATCCGAGAATCTCAAAAACAGTCCCTTTATGAAGGCCACGCCTGCAAGCACGGGCCCTGACCTATATCCGACTGCATCTGCTATGGGGTGGGGGTACCCACCCATGTATCTCCTGCTGATAACAGCTCGAACTCGATTCCTTGACCATGGAAGTGGAGAAACTGACGAGATGTCTCAAATGCTTATCACGCCGCAGACAGAGATGGCACCAAGGTTTCCAGTTAGTAATACCCCGCCTGCTCCAGTGTGGCGCCTCGCCAGCTCAAACTCCAGAAAGTATGTTTTGCTATAATTGTGGGAAAGATGGGCACATGAAAAGGAATGCGGTCCCAAAAGACACTGACAAAGTTGCATATAGGCTACAAGGAGAGCTTCGGAGAACAAATCAGTGGTTAAGAGGTGCAGAAATGATCCCAGTGAGGGCACCAAAATGCTGAATCACGTCCTCTTTGTGGCAAGGTCAGTTGCCCAGGCCCCCACCTATCGCCCCTCCAGACTGGTCCAGAATAGTGGGTCCTCCATGGAGACCACTGTAAAGGTGAATGGAGTGTCTACAAGAGCTGTATTAGACAGTGGCTCCCAAGTGACAATTATGTTCCAGGATTGGTATCAGAAGCATTTGTCAGGCGACCCTTACAACCATTAGAAGGACTGCATGTATGGGGTTAAGGAGAAGGCCTACCCTATTCCGGGTATATCCGAATTTGGCTGTCTTCCCCACCTCTGTGGCTGGAGTGGCCGAACAAGTAGAGACCCTAGCCTTAGTGTGTCCCCCACTGGACTGTATGATGGTGTCCCTTTGTTGATTGGAACAAATGCTCATATGTTGGAGGCTGGCACAGTTGTGTTATGAAAAACAGGGGTCAAAGACTAGTAGAGCTTTAAGAGTTCGGCTTTAATTAAGAAGGCCTATGAGGCACAGAGAGTGCTGAAAAAACAGAACCAGAGGAACCGGTCGGAATTGTATGGAAGAAGGATCCTGAGTCTCTGATCCTGGCGCTAAATGCCCAGTGTACCTTACAGGGAGAGGTCCGTATCAGAAAGGATGTTAAGAATAAAATATTAATGTTGGATGCACCAGGCGATGGAAAATTGCCAGAGGGACTGCTGGTCAAGCCTAGTATTTGCCGCTAGAGCCCATGCTTATGCCAGAAGGGTAATGGTCCAAGTTCATAATGTGTCTGAAAGAGACATTCGAGTAAACAGAGGTTGCATCCTGGCTATTGTGCATTGTGCAGACACTGCAGTGCTACCCAGCAGCAAGAGTTCAAGGAAGAATGACAGAGTAACACCTGACTTGTTTGATTTCGGCGACTCCCTGCTGCCAGCTGAATGGAAAGTGAGGATCAGTGAGAAGCTTGCCCAGAGAGACCAGGTGTTTTCTTTAAAGGAATGGGATGTAGGATGCGTGCAAGGAGCTGAGCACAATATCCGCTGCATGACGAAAGACCATTTCGTGAGAGGTCTCGACGCCTGGCACCTGCTGACATAGATGATGTGAGACGGCATCTGCAAGAGATGTTAGCTGCTGGTGTAATACAAGAATCCAAAGCCCTTATGCTTCCCCATTGTGGTAGTGAGGAAAAAGAATGGAACAGTAAGGATGTGTGTGGATTATCGCACTAAACCGGCGGACTATCCCTGATCAGTACACAATGCCCGCATTCAGGATGCTTTGGACTGCCTAAGCGGGAGCAAGTGGTTCTCTGTGCTGGATCTCCAGTGGGTACTACCAGATCCCGATGGCCCCAGAGGACCGTGAGAAGGCGGCCTTTATCTGTCCGCTTGCTTATGAATTCATGAGGATGCCTCAAGAGATTCAGGTGCCCCAGACACTTTTCAACGATTGATGGGCGTGCAGTGGGGGACATGAACTTACTAGAGTGCCTGGTATACCTAGATGATGTTATTGTGTTTGGCAGCTCACTGGAGGAACATGAGAGCAGATTATTTAAGGTATTGGACCGACTGGAGGACTTTGGCCTTAAACTGTCCATTGATAAGTGTCAATTCTTTCAAACATCAGTAAAGTATGTGGGACACATAGTATCCCCGAGGAATAGAGACCGACCCAAGTAAAGTTGAGGCCTTGACCACCTGGCCACAGCCAAAAATCTAAAAGAACTGCAAAGATTCCTGGGATTCTGTGGTTATTATCGAGCGCTTCATCAAGGACTATTCAAGAGTGATCCGCCCTTTACTTAACCTTACTCAGGGTATCCCCAACCCACACAAAATACCAAAAGTCAGCGTCCCTCAAGACTGAAAGAGTGTATTTTCATCCGAGTGAAGTATTTGGGGCCCGCTGGACTCTGATTGTGAGACTGCTTTTCATGAGATCATATATCAACCTACCCATGCTCCAGTGCTGGCCTATGCCGATCCAAGAAAACCTTACCGTCCTGCACACTTGATGCTAGCTTGCAAGGGTTGGGGGCCATGTTGTACCAAGAGCACGAGAATGGCCTGAGACCAGTGGCCTTTGCCAGTAGAAGCCTGACCCCATCCGAAAAGAACTATCCTGTACATAAGTTAGAGTTCCTAGCTTTGAAGTGGGCTATTGTTGACCAATTCCATGAGTACTTGTATGGGGCTAAAATACTAGTAAAACTGACAATAATCCTTTGACCTATGTGCAGACCTCAGCTAAGTTGGATGCCACTGGCCATAGGTGGCTTTCTGCTTATCTACATATGACTATGCTCTCGAATACCGAGCAGGTCTGAACCACATAGATGCTGATGCTCTCCCGGAGGCCTGTTCCCCAGAATGATTGGGTCCGATTGGCAGAACCTGACATTCGGGCACTCTGCGGAGAAGTTTGACAGGGAGGAACAAATGTCCCCGGACGAGTGGACTGCATGGTGGATTGCTTGGGACCCTCTGAGAATTGCATACCTGCTGCTTATTGCCACTTTTCTGCAATAGACATTGGTGCACTGCCTCAGCTGGACAATGACAGTATTCGCGGGCTCAACTCACATCCCATGATCAAAGCAGCTTTAGAAGCCCTCTATGCAGGAAAAGATGTGTCCAAATTACGCCCACTGACTGGAGAACTGCACCGTTATACAAAGAAGGTCCTAAGTTGAAACTGATCAATAAACTGTTATACAGAGAAACAGTAGACAGAGGGGACAAGTAGACAAACAACAACTAGTGCTGCCCACTGCCTTTCGAGACTCAGTACTGAGGTCCTTGCACAACCACATGGGGCACCTTGGTATAGACAGAACACTTGACTTGGTGAGATCCAGATTCTATTGGCCTAAGATGGGGCTGATGTGGAGCAACACATTCAAACTTGTGAGTCGCTGCTTACAGAGAAAGCTTTGCCCAGAGGCTGCCCCCTTGTTAACATCACACCAGTGCACCCATGGAGCTGGTCTGTATTGATTTTCTGAGTTTGGAGTCAGATCAAAGAAATATCAGTAATGTGCTGGTGGTCACTGACCATTTCACGAGATATACCCAGCTTTCCCACCCAAAGACAGAAAGCATCCACTGTGGACAAAGTACTTGTAGAAAACTTTTTGTTCACTATGGGCTCCACAAAGAATCCATTCTGATCAAGGGAGAGACTTTGAGAGTCGTCTGATCAGAGATGCTTTCTCTGTGGGGAGGCGAAAGTCCAGAACTACTCACCACCCCAGGGGATCCACAGCCTGAACGTTTCAACCGCACTTTGCTAGATATGCTAGGCACCCTGCACCCAAAGGACAAGCCTAGATGGATCAACAAATTAGCACCCTGGTACATGCTTATAACTGCACCAAAGTGATGCCACTGGATTCTCCCTACCGCCTGATGTTTGGAAGAGAAGCTCGACTACCAGTAGATGTGTGTTTGGGGTCCTCCTGATGGGGTTCAAGCTGACAACTATTTACAGTATGTGCAAAAGTTAAAGGCCCAGCTAACTCATGCGTACCAACTGGCTCAAACCATGGCTGCCAAAAGAAATCTGCCAACAAAGAAAGGTATGATAAAAGGTGAAAGCACAGGAACTCCAGGAGGGAGATCGGGTATTGCTAAGAAATCTGGGACTGCATGGCAAGCACAAGATTGCTGACAGATGGCACCATCTCCCTCACATTGTAGTGGGCAAACTAGATGATCTGCCAGCTGTACAAAGTAAGGCCTGAGAATAATTCAAAAGATGTAAAAACAATGCATAGAAATCATTTACTGCCCATTGGACAAATCTTAATTGAGTCTGAGCCCTAGAAGATGCCCCTGGACCAGTGACTAGAGCTGCTGCTAGAAAAGATCAAGAAAGTCTGCACCTACAGAAGCAAAGTTAAAGTGTTCCTTCCACAAGTCCCAGTTGAGCATGACTGTCAGTCCATATCGGAAGAAAGGAGAGTGACTTTGAATACTATCCTTCTACTGAACGGAGTCAATTGTTTCGAGGCAATCCCTAGTCAATACTGGAGACAAAGCTGGGCCTTCTGGACTGTCTAAGCCCCCAACTTCATCCCTGGAGCCAATGCTCCCAGAAAGTGAAGTGCAAAGCATCAGATCAGATGAAATGGAATCATTGTGCATGGTTGAACTGTTTGAGCTTTCAGGGAGAAAATGATAGATTAGGGCAGACTGGTGATACACCGAACAAGAAGAGTATTTTGAGTGCCCTGACAGTCCACTGCCAGTGTCCGAAAGCTCTCCGTGCGAGCCAAATGTTGTGGACTCAGAAACTGTAACTCCTGGAGCTGAAAGTGCCCCAAGTTCTAGCCTCTCTACCCCATGGAGACTCCCTGACAAGTGAGGATAATGCTGAAAATGAGGCTCAGAGTGCAGAGACTATAACAGTTCCCCTAGAAAGACTGGTCGAGCTGTAAAGCCTGGTGCACCTCAGTTATGATTCACTTGGGAGGCCTGTGGACTTGCCTCTCAATGTTGTCCATAAAGGAGTGTATGTGTCCCGAGCTCATTGCCCAAACTGAGCATCAGTGCTAACTCCAAGTTACTTGTGTTGCCCTCTATATGGTGCCCTTGCCCCATCCAGCCCCAAGGTAACTGATAGGAAGGGCCCCTCTCTTCAGGTTTCATGTACAGGAGGTAATAACTTGAGTTATGGTACAATGTGTATGTAATACTGTGTAAAGAGGACGTGCAATGTTTCAGAAATGTGTTCTTGGTAAAATGATATATTGACTGATGATTACATATGCGAGCCTAATGCAAATGTATATGGTTGCAGTTGAAACTTATAGTACTTTGCTTGACGTGGACGCCAAGCTTTCCCAGGCTAGGAAGGTGTAACCCCCCTGCAAATGGGGGTTCCCAAAAGACTTCCAGGAGCTTGCTTGAATGCTCCAAGCCTGAATGGTGTTTGGCATTTAAGCCATTTATCAGTGAGTGTTTTTAGAGCCTCTGGTACTGTCTCTTTAAGAGCTGTCTGCTTGCAGACATAATTAGTTGTATGGGGGACTGTGTGCTTCTCTGAGTACCACTCGAGCTGCTGCCAATTCACTAATTTTGCAGTCACTAGAGGTGCAAAGGAACCTATCTGAAAGATGTAACTGTTTGCCAGAAATTATTTAGAGTAATAATGAAATTACAGTTTGTCTAACCTGCTTTCTTTGCAGTCAGAACTGTGTCTGCTAGTTCCCATTCTAGTTTTGAACTGCTGAACTGGACCAATCAGTGTGGGGTAAGCTAGCTCTAAAATGGTGCCTTGATCGAATCAGAACTTGGACTCATAATCTGAGCCAGCCACAAGAGGATTGTATGGGCAGTGACTCTGGGAGATGTAGTTTAGACTTCAGTGCCTTTTTGGACCAACAGCAGCAGTCTATTGTGAGTGACAGCCAATCCAGTCAAGAACTGGGAGGAACTCAAAGGAAGTGCCGGTTTTGTCGGTTGGAGTTCAGTTGAGCTTTGGCAGTGAAGAAGGAAGGGCCCTGTGCTTTTTCAGTGTGCAGTTTAGTCAAAAAGCGTGTTATGTAGGGCAGAGTTCGGTCTGCAGCTTGTGTAACAGCTTGTTAGGACTGAATCCGTCCTGTGAAAAGAATCAGAGGATCTCTGGAGAGTAGAAACCAGGCTCACCCTGTAGAAGACTGGAGAAATTGCTGAAAATTGCACTCTGTCTATCAGGAACTGAATCTGCTGTGTGTTCTCCCGGGTATTGTGCAGTAATTGCGATCGGGATACAGATGCAGCCTGCCTGGTATAGTGCTTTCTTTTATATGGATGTGTGAAGAGGTTTGTGTACCTCAAGTGAGCCCTGCTGACATTGAAGGACCCTATCTTATTTGGAGGTCGTGAGTACTAATTCAGGGCGCTCCTGTTGAATTGCCACATTAAATCAAATGGAATTACTGTACTGCTGCTGACTGTTTAATTCTCCTTTCTCTGTGTGAAGGGCCCTACCAGCTGCCGGGTTTGGACTAGCCACTGGGGCTTGGGTACCCAGGACAGTAACTGATAGGGATAGGCCTGTGCACAGAGCCATAAGTGAATTATTAGAGTGATAAGCTAATTAACCTGATTTCCCCTGTCCTTATTATATCCCCTAAATAAATCAGAGCTGCTTGTTTCAGCAAAGTTATACTGCCTGAGGTATTTGTCTATGTTAAAAGTACTGTACTGTGATTGTTGCACTGTATCTCATTTCACAGGAGGTCTCAGTGCGGAACCAGACCTGGGGTAAGTGTATACTGTGAAGGTAATTCTGATATATTGTGTGGGCCACTAGTGGGAAGAAAGGGGGGTTGCAGTGTCCCAGAGGGCTGTGACCAAGTTAGTTTAACTATTGCAAACCCTGACCTCTGGGTGGAGGCACCCGCCATTGGATCCAGGCCCCTCAACCTGTTAGTGGCAAATCAGGCAGGGGTAGTAGCCCCTGGGATAGCGCCATCTAGGGGTTACACTAGTGCTTGCCAACACTGGACCATAGTCTGCACATTGGACTGCCTCAGATAGCGGTGTTCCTGTTATGGAGGTGAAGCTGTGGGGGTACCTGGGAGCACTGGACCTGGGGGAGACGGGGATCACAGGGCCTAATCAGGGAGCATCCCAGGATGATGAACATAGCTGGGAGAAAAAGCCATGTGGCGGAAAAATCCTTTGGATATCTCCAGAGTTCTAAGGTGCTGTGGAGAGTCCTTGTGCCAGCTGGAACAGCAAAAAAAACAGAGCTAGACTATATGTAGCATGATATTCTCAAAGTTGAATTCCTACTTTAAAATCTCAGTGCACAATAAAGGACAGCTCTTTGTTCATGTGGGACAAAGGGATATGAGTGTTCAAATAAGGAACTTCTCACTATCTGTAATGTGGGACTATTTGTAGATGTGCATTTAAGCTATTTTCCAGTATTTAGGAAAAACTATTAAAATGTAATAAAACACCAGTGTGCCGGTATTTTATTATTTCAGTGTACTTATCCCCTCTCACTTGTTATTACTGAGGACATTTCCATGAAAACAGATGCAGCAGCATCATCCTGCAGAATTTGTCTGCTCCTCCTACTCTTATTATGACTGCAATAAAACACACTCGCCACTGCTGAGATAATGCCATGTATTTACTTAAATTTTAAAAGTGCCGCCAAACATAAAAAGCACCGCTAACATAAGATTCCCCAACTGGCTTTGTGCTGTAGCACGTCATCAGGGGGAGGTCATACCACCCTGAATGCGCTCGATCTCGTCTGATCTCGAAAGCTAAGCAGGGTCGGGCCTGGTTAGTACTTGGATGGGAGACCGCCAGGTGCTGGCGGCGTGACTTCCCTGATGACATGCTAAGCTGCAAAAGTGACTCGAGAATCTGTGTCATCAGTACTTTTATGTTTGATGGCACTTTAAAACATAAGTTAATACATGGCATTATCTCAGCAGGGGTGAGTGCGGTTTATTGCAATCATAGTGTTGTTCTAGGATCGTGGATATGTTGTTCATCCACAATGTTTGGCGTGTCCCTTTCCCCTTTAAATCTTGCCGGAAGTCTTCAAGCTGGCTCCTCCCACCCACCCGGGTGGTGTATACCTCGGCTCTGCCCCATGATGCCAGATCTTCCTTTCCACTGGAAGATGGAGGTTGTCTTCCTTGTGCTCACGTATTTTGCAGGCCCTGGCTTTTAAAACTTCAGTTTTACAGAGACTAAAACTTGTTCAAGTTAGCAATCTCGCTTTTGCGTCCTCAATCATGGAAATCTTCTCCATGATTTCGCTGGTGTCCTTGCAGCCAGAAGATGTCGCGCACTGATCCCCATCTCACGTGCGTCTACTGCCTAGGTGTCGGCCATGACACCTCGTCCTGCAGTTTTTGCTTGGCCTTCCATTCCAACATCCTGGATGACCGCCTGGTGCGTTTGAAGTTGGGGAGACTGGAGAAAGGAATCCTCTGGTGAAGTCTAAGGAGGCTAGGTGGCGGTTTTCCACGAGTTGCGGGTTCCGCCGAGCAGCTGGGCATGAGCATTCAAATCTGAGCTTCCAGCGCTTCAGCATTGAGCTTTTCGTTCCACTCAACCTGGACTCCACCTTTACAGGTTCTTTTAAGGAGTTGTGCCAGTCTCTCCCTACCCGGGGTGAGGTGCCCGCGGGCTCGCACTCCTCCTGCTCTCGAAAGAGGGATAAAGAGCCCAGCTTGTCTTCGTCTCGATGAAGGTGCTCTTGGGACCGAGAGAGGTCTCAGTCCCAGGAGCATGCGGCCTCGACCACAGTCGAGATCGCTTCCTGGACTGCAGACTTCACGGCCAATGAGGTCGAGATTATTCTTGACCCAGTCGATTCTCTGTCGCCGGCTGTGGCCACCAACTCCTTGGAGAGGACCCCGGTCCTTGTGTTCCCTGATGAGAAGACCCAGCCCGCTGGTGTCCCCATCGAGGTCCCAGACCCCTGGGTTTCACCGATCCCGCCAGGGTCTCCCGAGCGACCGAGTTGGCCTCCCTGATCTTCATCGAGGTCTAGAACCCCCTCAGCTGAAAGGCCAGGGAGGAGCCATAAGTGCTCCAAAAAGAAGTGACGCCACAAGTCATCCTCGTCCTCCTCGGATGAGGAGAGGCTCCGATGGAAACTCCATCGGCACTGCGAGGACCTTATGTGGCAACAGCTGATTTTGATCATGCAAAAGCTGGCTCCGCTGCCTACCCCAGCCATTACTTGGCTCTCGCCTCCCAGGCCCGAAGCCGACCCCCTCAGAATCGAAGCCTTTGGTTCCCCTGCCCGCGGGGCCGGCCCGTCCTCCAGTTCGGCCTTTGCTGGTCTCTCCACCGATAGTGGTGGAGCCGCCACCTAAGCAGCCTGTGGCAGGGGCTCTTTCAAAAAAGGACCGACCAGCTAACTGGCTTCTCCGATGTCTGTCGATCACGGTCACCCCGGACTGTTCTTGATGGGTCGAGGATTATGTGGGCAGCAGGCCGCTGCATCCCGACTCCTTGGACTCGGATGTCACCGGGCTCCACTCTCTTCCCAGGGATGATGAGTTGTCCATTGACACAGGGATGGAGGAAGGTCCTTCCTCCTTCCAAGGGATCCTCCGTCTCATCTCTGATTCTACAGGGATGCCTCTGGAACCCATCCAGAAAAAGGCGGAGTACCCTCTCACGGACATCCTGAAGAGAGAAGATTGCCCAACAGAGGCCTTTCCTGTGGCCGAGGCCATTGTTGGTCTGGCACGCGAGCTATGGCAGCGCCCTGCCTCATATCCAGCACCGTCTGCCCGCATGGCCCGCAAGTACACAGTGCCCTTGGGGTCCATTGCGGGGTTCACAGAGCACCCTTCGGCCGAGAGCCTGGTGACTGCCTCTGTGTTCAGGCATACTGGCAGTTCTGCCAACACTGACTGTTCCTTGATAAGGAGTCCAAGTTTTTGGACCATTCGGCTCAGAAAGTCTATGCGGCTTCCTCCTTGGGCCTTCGTCAGGCCAGTTCAGCTGTCATCATGGCACACTTCTCTCATGTCCTTCTCGGGTCATTAAATGAGGTCCTCCCACATCTCCCTGTGGACATGCAAACCACGGTTAAGTGGGTCCGGGACTAGTCCCATGCTGTTGCCAAACAGCAGCTCCAGACGGCCCTGGACATTGGGGATTTTTGTGCCCACTCGATGGCCACCGCAGTGGCCTCTCACCGCAGGGCTTAGCTGAGGCTCTCCTCCTTCCCGGCGGATACTCAGCATAAGTTAGCTAATGTGCCTTTCCTTGGGGCCAACTTGTTTGGCCCAGGAGTGACTGGTCACCTACAGCGCATTGAGCAGTCAAGTACCACCTTGGACGCCACTTCTGCCAGGAGTTCTTCAGGCAAGAACCAGCAGAAGAAAAAGAAGAAGAAGCCTTTTCAGCACTCTTCCCCTGTGGTTCAGCAGTCCTCCTACCAAGGAGGACAGCAGCATCAGCAGCAGGCTCAAGCTTGGTGCCCTCGGACCAAGCCTGGACCCCAGCAGGCCCGCAAAGGAGACCGAGGCTCGGGTCCTGGAGCCTCCTCCTTCTCCTCTAAGCATGCCCAGTGACGGGGTGGGGGTTGCCACCCCTATGTCCGTCACGCCAGCTCTGGGTCCTCCCACGGGGGGGGGCGGCTCTGCCACTTTCTTTCCACCTGGTCCGCTATCACTACGGACAGGTGGGTTCTCGAAGTGGTCAGTCAGGTACCGCCGCTAGAATTTGAGCAGTACCCTCCCAGCCGAGCCTGCGCCACTCAGGAAGAACGGATTTCCGCATGCACCCAGTTGGCTCTTCGAGACGACATTGCTCAGCTCCTCCTGAAGGAGGCAGTAGCTGTTGTGGCAGATCTGTCTGCAGACCCAGGCTTTGTCTCCAGGTACTTCCTGGTGCCCAAGCAGACAGGGGCCTGGTGCCCCATTCTAGATCTCCACGCCCTGAATCAGTTTCTCGGGTCACGCACCTTTCGTATGGTCACTCTGTCCCAGATCATACCATCCTTGGCGCGAAACATGTGGATCTTATCTGTGTCAGTCTTCACCATTCATCACATATGGGGTACTAGCTGGAGATCAGGACCCTGCGGGAGCTTTTTTTTTTTAAGGATAGGAGATCGACACAGCATCAGGCGCCACCCTCGAGCCGATGTACTGCGTGGCGCTCGGGGTTAACAGTTAGGCTGTGTCGACTCCGCCTGCCTACCAGTTCTTAGTCTCCCGCCGTCAGTGCGCCTTGTGGAAGCTGTCAGAGAAGAATTTTAGGCCTTTCAGCCTTTCGTTCGACGTTTCAGTCCGTCGGTAACTTACTAGTTCTGGGTTCTGCCTCCACTCGACGTCGCCGGTAAGATCTTTCCTTTTTATTTGAAGTATTGCGACGTCGAGTCTGTTTTGGTGTTTTTTTCCGTAGGTCATGTCTCGATCGGGGGGGCAAGAAGTTTTCTAAGGCGGGTCGGCTCCCTATGCGTTGGTGCCCGTGCGGCTGTCAATATTCCGTTACCGACCAGCATGACCGGTGTCTCGCGTGTCTTGGCCCGCTTCACGACATGGATTCATGCGACGCCTGCTTCTCCATGGACCGCCGCGTCCTCGAACAGCGCGCGTTGAAAGTGGGGCGAGCTCCGCCGACTTTCGGGGGTAGGGTTCGCACTCGTCGGGCCAAGCCGCATTCTCTCGGCCTTTCCTCCGGGTCCCCTCCCGGTTCTGTATGGACCGAGGAGGAGGAGGAGCCTCGGCTACTTGTAGCCTGGTCATTGCCGAGGCTCCTCCCGCGGCGCAGGAGGCCCGTCCCGCTTCCTCCTGGGAGCGGGCGGAAGGCGCCGCCCGGCAATCGCCCCTTCGAGGGTGAAGAGCTCCCGTGGCTCGGAAGGCCCGGTCGGCGGCTGTCCTCGGCGCCGTCGGTTGGTGCCGTCGAGCCTTGGCGCCCGTTCGTGGCGCTGTGGGCCCTGTGGTGCCTGACTAAGTCGCTCAGCGGCGCCCGGCGCTCTCAGCGGTGTCGTGGGCCTGGATCGGCGTCACCTTCGCCATGTCTCGCCTTAGCACAGAGGTTGAGCTGCACCGGTGCCCGTGCCTCGCAGCGATTCGGCGTCATAGGCGTCAGCAGCGGTGCCGTCGGTGCTTTTGGTGCCGCTACGCGGGCATCAGGGGCCATGGCGGTGTCGCGTGCGGCGCGAGTCCACCCTCAGGGCCATCGGCGCGCTTTGGTCTCGGTGCCGCTCACGCGACGCGAAGGGCCTGGCGTGTCATCGGCGCCCGAGGTTGTTGCTGGGGCTGCCGTCGGCGCCGTCTCTGTCCCTGGTACGGCCCCCGGTGCTAGTGGACTTGATGGCACCACGGCTGGCCCTGGCTCTGGACCTTCAGCCCAAGCTGCCCTAGCGCCTTCTGTGAGCGCCGCCTGCGGGGTTGCGGAGGGCATGGGTGCCGCCTCGGGCACTGCTCTGGCTGCCGGGCCCTCTGGCAAAGTCGTTTTCTCTCACCCTCCTACTGTTTGGCTCAGAGCCTCAGACTCTACCTCTTTGGAGTCGGAGGCGGGCTCGGAGTCAGACGGGCAGTCACACCCTTTGGGGTTGTCTGCGGAGGAGAGCGATCCAGTGGTCTCGTCGACGAGTCGTAGCCAGCCCCTTTCTGAGGAGCGTCAGGTAGTCCCCGAGGTTAGGGTCAGTGGTGCTGACCAGCAGGCAGTGGTGCGTGCCACCATTGCTCTGCAACCTGGCCTTGGGGGTTTCTTCAACCCCTCGGTGGTGGTACCCCCTCCAGTAGTGTGTCTTGATCGCCCAACTTTGGGGCCCATCGAGAAGCCTACAGGAGGGAAGGGTGCTGTTCCCTGGGTCTCCCGTTCGGGGGCAGCCCAGAGCTGCCAGCTACCTAGGCTGGCCCTCTCGAGGAGAGGACTCTCTCGGACTCTGAGGGGTCGGGGGTGTGGGAGTCGGAGTCGGCCTTTCTCTGGGGTCCACCGGGCCCTGGGAGAGCTGAAGTGCAGTTCCACCCTTCCCCTTCCGGTTCCTTGAGGGGATCCCATTCTTTTGAGGCAGGGGACCGTCCTTCTGGACTTTTACGGCCCCGGTCGCCTCACTGGGGGGATTCTTCTGGGCGCAGCCTAGGCAGTACCAATGTGGTTGTACAGCTGTCGGCTGTGGAGTCTTCCGGGGCACCCTCCTCGGGTGCTCATGGTCCGCTCCCTAGCCCTGGCAGAGGCCAGCCGACTTCTTTTCTCGGCTCTGCCCCTATCCCTCTGCCGCATTCTCCAGCGCTCCCAGGCATTCTTGGTCCTAGTGGCCCTCTCACCTGGGAGCAGTTCAGAGCGGTGGCTGCTCGGTTCCCTGCCTACGTTGGGGCTATGGACAGCCAGGTTTTTCAACCTCCCCCCGTACAGCCACCCTCAGAACATATGGTGACCTCCAGCTCCTCATCCCCCTCTTCTGGAGAGAGAAACCCTCTGTCCATATCTCTCCGGCCTGATCTCTCAGAGTACCAGCGCTTCCTCGTGAGGATGATGGAGGACCTTCACCTTTCACCCCTGTCTGTTAGCAATCCTGAGCATCGCTGCGCGCCTTTCTAGGCGATTTGGGCGGGGCCACCCTTGTGGTGCCGCCCTGGCCTCTCCCTTCGGGGGCGTCCTTGCGTTTCTGGCAGGGCCCTTCTCGGAGTTCCTGCCCTAGGGACCTCAGCCAAGTATTGCACTCCCAGGTCTCCAGGTTCTATGCCTCACCCGCAGTCTGGCTTGGCCCTGGACACCCCTGATGGGCTTCGCGCCCTCCACCGTGACCGGCCCCCAGATCAAGACTCCTCGGTTTTGATTTCTGGGGAGGAGGACCTTCTCTAGAATGCGGTTGCTCCTCTCCATTTCTGCTCACCAGGCCCACTGTGCAGCCTACAGCAGGTTCTTGTGGTCCAGCTAGGTCAGATCCTAGCTGCTTTGCCTGACTTCGAAGCAAACCAGACAAGCCATCAGCGCTCTCTGCACGTGGCCTGGAGCTAGCAAGGCACCAGCGAGGGCATCTTATGGCTGCCGAGGTAGCTACCAGGGTCACAGGGACAGCGATCTGCACTAGGAGATGGCGTGGCTTCATCTTTCCTGGTTGTCACCCTTGGCCGCGTGGGGTGATTTGCTCCGCCCACCAGGAACCTACCTCTTCTCCCGTGAGGCGAGGACGGCATTTGTCGGGAACCTTCCTTCCCCTCCGGGGACCCGTCTCGCTCTCACTTCAGCGGCTTGCGGAAGGTTCCCCTTAGTGTGTCACCCACTGAGGCTAAGGGACTCTGCCCTTAGGGTGTAATGAATCAACCCCTTGAGGGCTTGGTACTAAGCATATGTGATGAATGGTGAAGATTGACACAGATAAGATATGAAAGTACTTACCTACCGTAGTGCCAGTCTTTCTGTGTCTTCACCATTCATCTAACCCTCCCTCATCCCTCTGGGGCCTCAGTCTCTGGGGCCCCCCTCCCTCTGTGGCTCCCCCTCTCTTTTTGGAGCGGGGTAAAGTAGGGACACACAGGGGGGTATTCTCCTTTAACGAGTACAGCTCTAGCGGCACTCCTTCTCTGCTACATGTCTCCACCCCAGTGGGGTGGGAGTTGGTGGTTGCCCTCCTCCTCTTTTCTTTCTGGTTTCCATCCAACTGTCAAAAAAAAAAAAAAAAAAAGGGAAATTTCCCTTTTTTTTTTTTTTTATTTTTTCACCAAACATTTTTCCTGAGAGAGTATTAAGTCCCTGTACCCTGTCCTTCTCCAGAATAGCCGACTCTGCTTCTGGGGTATTTGCCAGTTATTCTGTGCCTTGAATTCTGGCAGAGAGCTTTGCTACTCCTTGCAGTTCTTATGTAATCTGGTGACGGACAAGGGTCTCGAATACCTTGTTACCTCTCACTCTCTCCTAAATTTTCTCCTCTCCTTCCCTCCTTCTTCCGCTTCCAGAAGTTGGGGCCCCTACCCAATCCCCTTAGTCTTTTCTCTTCTTTGCTGTCCTCTCAGTCGTTATTTCTCCTTTTAGTTCAGTTTTTCCTTTCCTTTTTCTGTCCCTTGGACTCTCTTGTCCCAACCTCCATCCCTTCCTCTTACCTCTCCGGTGACTCAGAACTGGTAGGCAGGCGGAGTCGACACAGCCTAATGGCCAACCCTCGAGCGCCACGCCGTACGTCAGCCTCGAGGGCGGCGCCGATGCTGTCGGCTCCGCCTATCCTTTAAAAAAAAAAAAAAAAAGCTCCTGAGTCCGATCTCGGCCAGTACCCCATATGTGATGAATGGTGAAGATACACAGAAAGATCATAATTACGGTAGGTACGTAATTTTCATTTCTGTTCACTGCATTCTTTCATATCCCAATCCATCCGTCCCATCAGCAGTTCCTCTGCTTCAGGGTCGAAGGGACCCTGTACGAGTTCCAAGCCATGCTGTTTGGCCTGTCATCGGCCCCTTAGGTCTTCACCAAATGCATTGCAGTGGTGGCAGCCCATCTCCGGCATCAGGGAGTCAGAATTTACCCCTACCTCGACGATTGGCTCCTGGCAGGTTCCACCCAACGGGAGGTGGAGAGGTCCAGGGATCTGGCCCTCCAGACCTGCTCTCAGCTCGGCCTCCTGATCAACGAGTTCAAGTCGGAACTCGTGCCTTCCCAGGTGATGGGCTTTATTGGGGCAGAACTCAACTCTTGTCAAGTCAGAGCCCGGCTCCCGGCGGACAGGGCAGAGGTTCTCTCCCCCTTTGCCCAGTCATATCTGGTTGGGCACTTGCGCCCGGCCCGGGACTTTCTGCGCCTTCTGGATTACATGGCGGCATGCACCTCAGTGGTCTATTGGGCCCAGTTACACATGCGACCCCTCCAAGGGGAGATGGCCACCCAGTGGACTCAGCGATATGGTCATTTCGACCAGCTGATCACTGTAACCCAGAAGATGTGGGACTCTCTCCAGTGGTGGACTGCCCCAGACTGGTTGCAGGAAGGGATCCCATTTGTCCGCCCCAAGCCGACAGTCATCCTTATGACCGATGCCTCTCATAGGCTAGGGAGCCCACATGGGGACAACAGAGCCCATGGGTTGTGGACCCCCGAGGAGTCCTGATGCCACATCAACCTGTTGGAGCTCAGAGCAGTCAGACTGGCACTGTCAGCTTTCGCTCCTCAGCTCCGGGATCAAGTGGTTCAAGTCCAGACGGACAATACCATGACCATGTACTACTTCAGCAAACAGGGTGGCACGCACTCCCATCTGCTGTTCAAGGAGGCACTCCGCATCTGGACCCTCATAAGCCGGTTGGAGGCGGATCTCCTAGCCATCCATGTGGCAGGAACCTCGAACCAGCTGGCGGATGCTCTCAGCCGCATAGGCCAGATATCCCACAAGTGGTCTCTCCATCCAGAGGTAGCTTACAGTCTGTTCTCCCATTGGGGCAAACCGATGGTGGACCTGTTTGCCTCCAGGGAAAACACCAAGCTGAGGTTTTTCCATGCCCGCCCCCCTCAGCAGGGCTCGCTGCAGAGGGATGCCTTCTCGAGGCCGTGGACCCCAGGCCTCCTCTACGCCTTCCTTCCATTTCCCTTGATCCACAAGGTGTTACTCAAGGTGAGGAGGGACAAGGAGAAGGTGATTCTGGTAGCCCCAGACTGGCCGCGCCAGTTCTGGTATCTAGATCTCCTCAGCCTCAGCTGCAGGCCCCCGGAGTGGCTTTGCACATGCCTGGACCTGATATCTCTGAACCAGGGGAAGGTCTTCCATCCGGACCTTCAATCTCTGCACCTCACAGCCTGGTACCTGAGCGGCTAGAGTTCCAGGCTTTGGGTCTTTCCAAGATGTCTACACCATGGTGGAGGCATCTAGAAAGGAATCGACCAGGAAATGTTATGCCTTCAAATGGAAAAGGTTTTCCATTTGGTGTCAGGGTAAGGGTCTGGACCCCTTATCCTGTTCTGTGGCTAACATTCTTGACTACCTTTGGTCTCTCTCCAAAGGGGGTCTACGGTCATCGACCCTTAGGGTGCACCTGGCAGCCATTTCTTCTTACCGGGCGCGGGCCGGTCAGCCGACATTCGTGCAGGAGACAGTGGTCAGGCCCTTTTTCAAAGGCTTGGATCACATATCCCCTCCGGTGCATGAACCTCCACCTCTGTGGGATCTACTGCTGGTACTGGCAAAGCTCATGGGCAAGCCATTCGAACCAATGCACAAGTGTGAGCTGTCACACTTGTCGTGGTAGACGGCCTTCCTTTTGACTATCTTGTCTGCCAGAAGGACAGGGGAGCTCCAGGTGCTTTCGGTGGAGTTCCCTTATCTGGTCTTCCACAGGGACAAAGTTGTCCTGCGCCCCCACCCGAAATTCCTTCCGAAGGTGGTGTCAGTTTCACCTTAACCAGGTGTTGACTCTGCCGGTTTAGTACCCTAATTACACCTTGAAGGCCGAGTACAGGCTTCATACCTTGGAGCTGAGATGTGCTCTCTCCTACTACAAGGAGAGGACGGCGGAAATTCATGGAGAGGTTCACCGGCTGTTTGTCACCTACGCTGAAGCCACCTCTGGCAGACCTGCAGCGAAGCGGACTATTGCAAGATGGATTAAATCATGCATAGGGCTGTGCTATGAGTTGGCGGGCACAGAGCCTCCCAGAGGGATAAGAGCTCACTCTACCCGCCATACTGCTGCATTGGTGGCTGCTTCAAAGGACATCCCTATCCAGGAAATCTGTCGGGCTGCTACCTGGAAGTCAGCTAACACCTTCATTACCCACTACCACATCGACCTTGAGTCACGCCGGGATGCTGGTTTTGGGGCCTTGGTTCTCCAGTCTCTGTTCCCTAAGTAGAAGGTGTGTGCCTTGCCTCCCTCCCTCTCTCCTCCCAGAGAACTGCTAGGAGTCTGCCAAACAGTGTGGATGGACAACATATCCACGATCCTAGAAAAACAGGTTCTAGGAGCGTGGATATGTTGTTCATCCACACTGTTTGGCATTGTCCCCTTCCACTTTAAATCTGCTGGAAGTCTTCAAGCTGGCTCCTTCCTCCCACCCGGGTGGTATATACCTCATCTCCACCCCATGACATCAGATCTTCCTTTCCACTGGAAGATACAGGTTGCCTCCCTCGTGCTCTCAGCATTTTGTAGGCCCTGGCTTTCAAATTGTCGGTTTTACCGAAAATCAAACTCGTTCGAGTTAGCGATTGCACTTTCGCCGCATTGATCATGGAGGAAGAATCTTCCCCGGGATTTCGCCGGTGCCCCTACGGCCAGAAGATGTCGCGCACCAATCCCCACCTCATGTACATCTACTGCCTATGTGTCGGCCATGACACCTCGTCATGCGGTTTTTGCTTGGCCTTCCGTCCCAAAATCCTGGAAGACTGCAAGGCATGCCTGAAGCTGGGGAGACCAGAAAAAAGGAACCCTCCGGTGAAATCAAAGGAGGCTAGGTGGGCAGTTTCCGTGGCTGTGGGCTCCGCCAAACAGCTGAAACAGATGAAGGCATTCGAGGAGGAAGCCGCTCATGCTTCGTCCAGTCGAAGCTTCTTTGTCCAGCTGAACCTAGGTTCCACCTCTACGGGCTCTTTCAAGGAGTTGTGCAAGTCTCTTCCCACCCGGGGTGAGGCGCCCTCGGGCTCACACTCCTCCCGCTCTCAGAAGAGGGAGAAAGACCCATCGTCTTCATCTCGATAGAGACGTTCTTGGGACCGGGGGAGGTCCAAGTCCCAAGAACACACGATCTCGACCTCGGTCAAGATCGTATCCTCGACCGCCGGCTTTACAGATCTTCCGTCTGGCCAGGGGACTGAGGAAGTGGCCAACGAGGTCAAAATTATCCTCGACACGATTGACCCTTTGTCGCCAGCTGTGCCCGACGACTCCTTGGAATGAACTCCGGTCTTGGTATTTCCTGATGAGGAGACCCAACCTGCTGGTGTCCCCATCAAGGACCCGGTTCCGGGCCCTCGGGTTTCACCGATCCCTCCGGTGTCTCCTGATCGACCGAGTCGACCTGCCCACACTTGGTCGAGGTCCAGAACCCCCTTGGCCGAACGACCGAGGAAGAGCCATAAGCGCTCAAGAAAGAGGCGACGCCACAGGTCTTCATCCTCCTCAGACGAGGAGAGGCTCCGGCGTAAACCCCATCGGCGCTGTGAGGCCCTTATGTGGCAGCAGCTGATCTTGATCAGGTAGAAGCTGGCTCCGCCGCCTACCCCAGCCATTACTTGGCTGTCACCTCCTAGGCTGAAGCCGACAGCTCCGGAACTGAAGCCATTGGTTCCTCCGCCCATGGGGCCATCCCATCCCTCGGTTCGGCCTATTCCGGTCTCTTCACCAATTTGAGTGGAACCACCACCTAAACAGCCTAAGGGAGGGCCTTGAAGAGCGACTGACAGGACACGGGCTTCTAGCGTCCTGTCGTTACTGTCACCCCAGACCGCCCTCTGTGCATTGAGGGTGACTTAGGCAGTAGACCGCTGTATGCCGACTCTTCGGACTCAGACATCACCGGACTTCACTCTCATTCCGGGGTTGACGAGTCGTCCGTTGGCACAGCGATGGAGGAAGGCCCTTCCTCTTTCCAGGGCATTCTCTGCCTCATCTCCAATTCCACCGGAATGCCCTTGGAGCCCATCCAGAAAAAGGTGGAGTACCCTCTCACCGACATACTCAAGAGAGAGGATACCTCGATGGAGGCCTTTCCAGTGGCCGAGGCCATTGTTAGCCCGGCCCTTGAACTTTGGCAGCATCCTGCCTCCTGCCCAGCACCATCTGCCCGCATGCCACGCAAGTACGTGGTGCCCATGGGGTCCCTTACGGGGTTCACAGAGCAACCTTTGGCCAAGAGCCAGGTGATCGCCTCTGTGTTCAGGCGTACTGGCAGATCTTACTTCGAGAGGGCTCATGTAGTAGGTAATTACATATAGGACTGACGTTGGCAGGCGGCAGGACCCCACAGAAAAATTTCTAGCTAACAGTCTCTGGCGAGGGACTGCCCCCACGTCAGGTGACCGGCATCATGAGACGTTGGTATAAAGGGGCGGTCCCTCACGCATGCCTTCCAGTTCTTTCCCGCCGTTAGCTTATGCCAGCGCCTCGCGGAAAAGTTCCCTGCTCGTCAGGCTCCTTTGTCAGTTGTTTTATCGAGTATTTTTGCTTTTTTCTCAGCCATCGTCAGGTACCCGTCGGTGTATGTCGTCCCCACACCCTCCAAATACAAAAACAAGTGCGACTCGTGCTGCACCCAACTCCCGCACAAGAACGGCTATTCCCTGTGCCTTTTTTGCCTAGGCCCCGACCATCCGGTGGAGAAGTACCAGCACTGCCTCAGCTTCAACGTGGCCACCCGGAGAAGGTGGCAGCAGTCCCTGGAAGCCCACCTTTTAAAAAAGAAAATGAGCTCCATGGAAACAGAACTGAAAAAGCTTCGGCAGGCGTCGACCTCCCCTGAAGGCCATCGCAAGAAAAAAGATAAGGGCTCCTCTCCCACCGCGTCTTCCTCGGGAGTCACAGGGAAACAGGTAATATCCCCCTGGGGACTGCTTCACGACGGCCGCTTTAGAGGCTTCTAAGGCGGTGGCAGCCCGCCCGTCTGGCTCGTGCTTGGGCCCTTCGGGTGCCTCCAGGCTTATGGAGGCCTCCGCTCCCAGTAGAACTGTCGTTTTGCGGCCTACTGGTCTGAGCGGCTCTGATAAGCCAGACGTCGGCTCCTCCGCGCCCGCAGAGATGGTCGATGCGTCGCCCGACCTTCCCGGGGTGGCCTTGGCCCCATTCCGCAACCAGTCTGCCCCTCCTCGGCGGCCTGCCTCCTGTGAAGGGTCCGTCAGTCTGCCCGGATCCCGCTGCTCAGCCGCACGTTGGTTCGTCCGACATCCGCACAGCGGATGAGCCGACGCTGGACCCCCCCACGTCCATCATTCCTGGCTCCCCGCTGCCTTCTGGGGACCTTGAGTCTCCTCAGCCCGACCCCGCGGATCCCCCCATCCCCAGGCGACGCTGAAGTTTCTGGTCCACCTCCTTCATACCGTCCTCCTTCTGGTCCGACTGGTTTGACGTCGGTTCCCCAGACGCCGGCTCTTCAGCCGCTGGTTCTGACGCCAGTATTGCCGACGCTGGATGACGACATCCCACCCCCCAATGTCGCCCCGATGCCGGGCCCTGCACCCCATGGGTCTTCCGCTCCAGAACGCCCGTGGGCCTCCCGGCGGACGTCTGCTCAGGGCTCCTCCAGCTCCCGGGTACCCGGCCCCATCGTAATTGACACCATCATACCTGGGACCGCAGTACCCGGCGCTGACATATCCGACGCCGCAGTACTTGACTCCTCAGTACCCGATGCCGGGCTTCCCACCGTCGGGTTATGGATACGTGCCCTTCGGGTATAGTCCATACCCGTATCCCTCCTCCACCACCCCCTCAGCCGCCGGTGGATTTGCAGAAGACTCTGGCCTCCTGGTGGGCTGAGACCAAGGCCCAGCTCACCAGAGAGGTGGAGAGTCGTCTTCCGACAAACGTGCCGGTGCCGGTTCCTGTACGTCCACGACGACACACTCCCTCCCCACCTCCGGACACCAGGGCTCACCCCTCTGGGTCCAGAGAGGGGCAGGACACGCTTCCCCGGGGGATTCCCAAGGGGTCCGTTCCTCCCCCTCGTCGGGAGAGGGAGTCTACCTCTTCCTCATCTTTTTCTTCCTTGGACACCGCGGGTTACTATTCCCACTTCTTCCTGGTCCCGAAGAAGACAGGAGATGTAAGACCTATTCTAGATCTCAGTTTCCTAAACCTTTTCGTGGAGTACGAGAGGTTCAGGATGCTCTCTCTGCAGAGTCTTCTGCCCCTCCTCCACTCGGGCCAGTGGCTGTGTGCTCTGGATATGTAGGACGCTTACCTGCACATAGCCATTCACCCGTCTCACCGCAAATATCTTCGTTTTGCTTTCCAGGGGGACCACTACCAGTTCAAGGCACTTCCATTTGGCCTCTCCTTGGCTCCTCGAGTTTTTACCAAATGTCTTGCGGTGGTGGCGGCCTACCTGTGTACCCGGGGGGTACAGGTTTTCCCATACCTGGACGATTGTCTACTGGTGGCCTCATCCAGGGAGGAACTCCTGCACTGCCTCTCCCTCACCCAGCAGGTCTTTGCCTGCCTGGGTATTACCATCAGCAATTCCAAGTCTCACTTGATCCCATCCCAGAGGCTTCAGTTTATTGGGGCGATACTGGACACAACCCTAGGCAGGGCCTTTCTGCCTCCGGACAGGGCGGCCACATTCCAGACTCAGATAGCCTGTTGTCCGAGGCATGAGCGGGTCAGTGCAAGGTCAGTTCTTAGCCTCTGGGCTTATGGTGGCTGCTATCCCAACAGTCCCTCGCGCTCGGCTCCACATGAGGGTCTCTCAGTGGACGCCTCGCTCTCAATGAGATCAGTTGGTAGGCGACTTGGACCACTTGGTCCTAGTCTCCTCTCCCATGATTCGAGACTTACAGAGGTGGATGGTCTGAGAGAACCTTTTTCAGGGAGTTCCATTCTTCTTTCCTGCTCCTTCCCAGACTCTGACCACAGACGCCTCGGGCGAAGGCTGGGGAGCCCATCTTGGTCCACATCGGACCCAGGGCTCTTGGTCCAAGCTCGAGCAATCACTGCACATCAATGTGCTCGAGCTTTAGGCAGTGCTCTACACTCTCCAGGCCCTCCACCTGCATCTTCTTCCAGGCCACTTAGCCGTCCAGACGGGCAATATGTGTATGGTATGGTACATCAGCAAACAGGGCGGGACTCGGTCCTACCCTCTCTGCAGGGAAGCGATGAGAGTCTGGGATTGGCAGCATAGCACGACCTTCACCTCACGGCAATTCATGTTCCGGGGGTCGAGAACTCCTTAGCAGACAAACTAAGTCGCTCGTCTGCTCAAGCTCATGAGTGGGAGCTGGATCAGGGGGTCCTAGACAATATCTTCCTACGTTGGGGAACACCTCAGGTGGACCTGTTCGCTTCGCCTCTAAATGCAAAGCTTCCCGACTTCTGCTCGCTCGTTCAAGAGCGAGGCATTTTCTGGAGAGACGCTCTGTCTCTAGACTGGAGGGACAGATTTGTCTGTGCCTTCCCCCCGATTATTCTGATCCCGCGTGTCTTGCAGAAACTAGGTTCAGAAGGAACACGAATGATTCTGATCGCTCCTTTTTGGCCCAGGCATGTTTGGTTCTCTCTACTGCAACAATACTCAGAGGAGCCTCCTCTTCCTCTTCCACTGTCGTGGATTCTGTTGACCCAGGATCAGGGGAGTCTGGTTCATCCAGGTCTCAAGTCCCTTCAACTGCATGCGTGGCTCCTGCAGACTTAGCTCAAGCCTGCTTTGGGGTTTCTCCCCAAGTGGCTGAGATCTTGGTGGAGGCTAGGGAGCTCTCCACTAGGTCTACTTATGCCATGAAGTGGAAACGGTTCTCAATCTGGGCCGCTTCAAAAGGCTTCGAGCCTTTCTCCTGCTCAGTTGGGTGACTGCTGGAGTACATGCGCCACCTCTTCGACCTGGGTCTTAGTCACTCGTCTCTGAAGGTACACATGGCAGCCATTTCGGCCTACCATATTCCCTTCGCAGATGGGACATTTGCTCAACTGGAAGTCTCTAAGACTTTCCTCAGAGGGGTTCTTCACTTGAGACCCCCTATACGAGTTCCCGACCCTCCTTGGGATTTGAATTTCATCCTTGAGAAACTTACTTTTCCTCCTTTTGAAGTGGCAGCTTCAGCAGACATGCAGTTCCTTTCATGGAAGACGCTCTTCCTAGTGGCCATTACCTCTGCTCGGAGGATTTCCGAGCTCCAGTCCCTGATGTGTAAAATCCTGTACTTGATTTTTCACAAGGAATGCGTGGCTCTACGCACCAATCCTAAGTTTCTCCCCAAGGTGGTAGCGGAATCTACTTTGAACCAGTCCATAGAATTACCCGCCTTCTTTTCGCAGTAGTCCAATTAGGGGGAGTATTTACTTCACACTATGGACGTTCACTGCATTCTGAGATACTACACTAACAGAACAAAGGATCGCAGAAAGACTGATCAACTTTTTGTCTCTTTTGCCCCCAAAAGAGAAGGCAGTGCTGTTTCCAAGCAATGCCTGTCTAAATGGTTGACTCATTGCATCACCTTCTGTTATGACAAGTACAAGACCCTTCCAGGTCAAATAAGAGGTCACTCCACTAGAGGGGTTGCTGCCTCTGCGGCATGTTTCAAGAATGTGTCAGCGGCAGACATTTGTGCTGCCGCCACTTGGACTTCTGTTCATACAGTTACAAAACATTACAGTTTGGATATTGCCTCTCGCGGTAGAGCAGGCTTCGGGCTCGCTGTTCTGCAAGGCCTTCTTTCTTAAGGTCTTCACAGCTAGAGGATCTGCTTTGAGTAGCTTTCCTCCTCCCGTGTGCTTCTTCTTGTTCCAGACTGCTTGGGACTCAGTCCTATATGTAATTACCTACTGCAAGAGCCTCTCTCAAAGTAAGATAGTACATAAAAACTTACCGTAACAGTAGATCTTTGAGAGAGGCTCTTGCAGTAGGTAATACCTTCCCGCCCTCCATCCCCCTAAGCTTTTTCAGCTCCTTTTCCAGTGAGGGAAATATCCGCTTCTCTGTCGTGCGGGCTCTCGTGGCCTGTGGCGGGAAAGAACTGGAAGGTGAGCGTGAGGGACTGTCCCTTTATACCGATGTCTCCTGATGCCGGTCACCTGATGTGGGGGCGGTCCCTCACCAGAGACTGCTAGCTAGAAATTTTTCCGTGGGGTCCTGCTGCCTGCCGACATCAGTCCTATATGTAATTACGTACTGCAAGAGCCTCTCTCGAAGATCTATTGTTACGGTAAGTTCTTACGTAACTGTACTTTTGGCCAACACTGACTGACCCCTGGATGAGGAGTCCAAAAATATGGACCACACTACCCGTATGGTCTATGCGGCCTCTTCTTTGGGCCTTCGTCAGGCCAGCTTGGTGGTCATTATGCACACTTCTCTTGGGTCATTAGACGAGGTCCTCCCTCATCTCCCTACGGACATACAGACCACGGTCAAGCAGGTCCGTGACCAGGGCCGTGCTGTTGCCAAACAGCAGTTCCAGACAGCCCTGGTCCTCGGGGATTCTTTTGCCCACTCGATGGCAGCCGCAGTGGCCTCTTGCCGCAGGGCTTGGCTGAAGCTTTCCTCCTTTCTCGGCGGATACTCAGCATAAGCTTGCTGACGTGCCCTTCCTGGGGATCGACTTGTTCGGTCCCGGAGTGGCCAGTCACCTTCAGTGGATAGAGCAGTCCAGTGCCACCTTGGACGCCACTTTTGCCAAGGGTTCTTCAGGCAAGAACCAGCAGAAGAGAAAGAAGAAGCCATTTCAGCACTCTTCCCCTGCGGTCTGGCAGCCCTCCTATCAAGGAGGACAGCAGCATCAGCAGCAGCAGCAGGCTGAAGCTTGGCGCCCTCGGTCCAAGCAGGGTCCCCCACAAGCCCGCAAAGGAGGCCGAGGCTCAGGTCCTGGAGCCTCCTCCTCTAAGCCTGCTCAATGACGGATTGGTGGTTGCCGCCCCTATACCCATCACACCAGCTCTGGGTCCTCCCGTGGAGAGGGCGGTTCCGCCACTTCCTTTCCACCTGGTCCGCTGTCACTTAAGACAGGTGGGTTGTCGAAGTGGTCGGTCGGGGACTGCCTCTAGAATTCGAGCAGTACCCTCCCAGCTGGGTCCGCGCCCCTCGGGAGGAACGGATTTCTGCCTGCACCCAGTTGGCTCTTCGAGATGACATAGCTTAGCTCCTCTGCAAGGAGGCAGTAGCTCCAGTGCCGGATCCTCCAACAGGCTCAGGCTTTGTTTCCAGGTACTTCCTGGTGCCCAAGCGGACAGGGGGTTGGCACCCCATTCTAGATCTCCACGACCTGAATCAGTTTCTCAGGTCTCTCACCTTTCAGATGATCACTCTGAACCAGATCATACCATCCCATGAGCGAAACATGATTCTGTTCACTGGATCTACAGGACGCGTTCTTTCAATTCCCAATCCGTCCGTCCCATCAGCGGTTCCTCCGCTTAAGGGATGAAGGGACCCTGTACGAGTTCCGAGCCATGCCGTTCGGCCTGTCATCAGCCCCACGGGTCTTCACCAAATGCATTGCAGTGGTGGCGGCCCACCTTCAGTGTCAAGGAGTCAGAATCTACCCTTATCACGATGATTGCCTCTTGGTAGGTTCCACCCAACAGGAAGTGGAGAGAAGAACAGGTTACTCACATGTAACAGCAGTTCTAGGAATGGTATATGTTGTTCATCCACACGGACCCACCCAATCTCCCCGGCTGCGAACGCACACAACCTTGCTTCCAGCGGGCTAAGATCTGGCGTCGTGGGGCAGAGCCGAGGTATATACACCACCCGGGTGGGTGGGAGGAGCCAGCTTGAAGACTTCCGGCAGATTTAAAGTGGAAGGGGACAATGCCAAATAGTGTGGATGAACAACATATACCACTCCTAGAACTACTGTTGCAGTGGAGTAACCCACTTACCTACCTGTACAGTAGTTCTAGTGAGCTGTATGGTTGTTCATCCACACGGACCCACCCGCCTCCCAGCCGCGGACGACACAACTTGGCTTCCAGCAGGCTAAGATCTGGTGTCATGGGGCGGAGCCGAGGTATATACCACACGGGTGGGAGTAGCCAGCTTGAAGACTTCCAGCAGATTTAAAGTGGAAGGGGACAATGCCAAACAGTGTGGATGAACAACATATACCATTCCTAGAACTACTGTTACAGGTAAGTAACCTGTTTTTTTTTCCCGCACTTCCATTCCAGTGGAGCTGTTTTTGCTGTGGACTCTTCCTACTCTTACCTGTCATGAAATCACAATCCTCTGTTTGTGATGTCACTGTGTGTTGCTATGGAAATGATCATGATGTCACAGAGGATAGTGACCTCATCAGAAGTTGAAGCTGGGGACCGACCAGGGGACAAAAAATCAAATTTTCATGCAGACATCCTCAGTAACAAGGAATGAGATGAAAAAAGTATGGAAAGTTTATTAAATATAAGCTTAACTGTACCTGAATATCATATCTTTAAAAAGTTTTTCTGGACACTGGCAAATCACTTCAGCTACAGTAGTATGGGAACTCAATTTAGAACACTTCAGCGCCTTGCACACAGAATACATGGAGTCCTGTAAAGGTGCTGGGGAACAGTTTTTAGGTTGCTTCTCTCCTTTAGTAAGGATGTTTGCACTTTGCCACTTAAAAAAGGATATACTGTATCTTCACAAGCTATAGTGCAGTCCATTCATTTTTCTTTACTGGTGCCAGTTCTTTCCTTTTTATGGTCTCTAGTTTTACCATGCACATTTACAAGTAAATACAGGTGCTGGCAGTATAGCAGTGAACTGTGAATGAGCTTGGTACATCCAGCAGACCTGGGTTTGATTCCAACAACCTCCACTTGCATACTGTGTGACCCTGAACAAGTCACTTAACCTCCCCAATGCACCCGGTTCGCTTCTGAAAACAGGTCTTATGCCTAGTGGGCCTTGCCTGCTAACCAAAGAATTAAAAAAAATACCTTTGATGCAGACTTTTCTTTTTTTCTTTTTTTTTTTTTGCACACAGAATAACACTGGATTTGAGTCCTACTACAGGTTGACCTTTGAATGGATTATATAGTGAATTTACTATTTTTAACCAATAGTAAACTATTTCTTTGTGTCACTAATAAATGATAATATTTGCCACAAAGAAACAACACCATGAGCAGGAGCAGGTACATGGGTGCAAAGCACGTAAGAATAAGAAATAAAATGCGTTCAGTAGCAGTGAAAACAAAAAAGTGCAGATTAGTGCCTCTAGCCATTATCTGGAACTTGTTTTCCTTTTTTATGAACTAGAACTTAGAATGGGTTCATTCTAAATACTGGATAAAAAGAAAATAAAAATCCCTTTTTTGGTGACCTTGTTTGTTCAGCAAATTCTTATGCCTCCAGAAGATGCATTCTGACTATTATGCTGTTAGTTTTGGAAAAAAACAATAACTGAGAGAGAGAGAGCCCGTAAGAGGGAGATTACAGGAATATAGATTAAAACCACATCAATGAACATTACTGCAAGAAAAAACGTTGCTGCAGACAGGTAGCAGTCAAATAATCAATATGCAGGAAACAGCACCAGCATTCTACTGTAAATGTACAGAACAACTTTGCACTTTGATTTGCTTTGAGAAACCCACTTGAACAAAACTGACAGCTGATTGAAAGTAGCGCCTAATCCTGTTCCCATCTGGGTTACCAGAGAAAAGGCATCAGAGTAACCGCTCTGCCCTGGAAAGTCATTCCTCATTTTGTACAGTACTTTGTTCCGTGCTTCTCTTTTGAAGCCTTAGTCTCTGTTAGTCGGCAACAAAAATTCATCATATAGGTTTTTTTTTGGCAAAAATGTATGTCAAACATCCTTAAATTCATCATCATCATCATTATTATTTTTTAAAACTCTGCTTTATTGAGAGATGAAGTGCGTACATTACCAGGCATTAACTAAGCAATACGTTGCCTGTGCCTACACATTACATATATTTATTTCAAAAGTTTCACTAGGAGAGACATACTGAGCTGAAAACAACTCGATTCCAGATGCGTCCTGGGGAGAGGGGTAGAAGGGATATGTACGTATATGCAAACAGAGTGTAACATAAATAACAGGGTGTAAAATATTTATAGGGTATAATAAAGCTCATTTACATACATTATACATAAATGAAACATTGAAATAAACATTGAAAGGTAGATAGTATTTACAAAAAGATAACCACAGAGATAAGCATCAGCAGACAATTACAGTGAATACAGTAGCCTACAGGATCAGAGGCACGGGGTCGTAACGTCACACGACACAATGCCACCACAATAAACCGCGCTGCCAATACAGCGCAATATATTGGCAGTGGCATTTCTCTGTGTTTTGCGGGAGCCCCCGCACCCCCATTATGGGAGGCTGGGTCCCCTGAATCCCTCCCAACTAAATAATCAACATCAGGGGATTGTACACTCCCCCGCACCCCTCATTATGAGGGGCTGCACCCCCAAACTCCCCCAAATAAAATAATTGGGGGATGGGGTTGTACACTTAAATTGCACAAACTATGAAATAAAGAAAAATTCCATGCGTCTGGGACCTGGATTTGATACCTGGTCCACAGACCCACTGCCTCCGTTGCTGCCTGTGACTCATCCTCTCAAGCCACGGCAGCTGCTCAGCAAACTGTCCTCTCAGCAGAGGACTTATCCTCTGCGAGGGAACAGAGGCGTGGTGCACAACCGCACATAGACTAATGGTTTTGCACCCTGTTACTATTCCCACCCGCACTGTCTCTGTTGCACGGTTTTGACATGTGTCATTGTACATACAGCATACTGACCCGGTAGGGGATCAAATGGGGAGTGGAAAAAGGGGAGGGCAGAGAAGCCAAAAGAAACTGCATGCAGGGGTGAAGAGTAGAGAGGAAGAGAAGGGAGAAGGTAGAGAAAGGAGGGAAGACTGGGGGGCAGGGGGCAGGGGACAAGGGTTAAGCTGGAGGAAGCAGTGATGGGGAGCAAAGTGAAGGTAAGGGGGAAGGGGGAGCCTAAGATCTAAAGATGAGAAACAGGAGGGATGGGAGAGGGGGGAAGAAGGAGAGGTAGCGTGAGGAAAAAGGGGGAGAGCATAAGGACAGAAGCATGTGGAAGGGAGTCGGCAGTTACAAGATGGAGTGGAGTAATCGTGTAGAAGACCGGAGAGGGAGTGGATAGAGGTGGCAGAGTGAATAGAGAGAGGAAGGCTATTCCAGAGATCTTCCTGGACATAGTCTCCACCACTCATTCACACTAATGGGAATACACCAGAGGCACTAGGACCCAGCGGGAGCAAACTTTTTCAGGAGGGCCGGCACCGAGATGGAGTCACGAGGAAGCGGCACCGCGAGCCCGGTGCGTGCGGTAATGACTGTCTCAGCGTCGACCCTCCAACTGCCTCAGTTCCTTTTTTCCCCACCGTTGAGTGCACATCAGTGACGACGTCACTCCCCCGCCTGCCGGGAGTCCAACTTTAAACTGGCAGCTTAGTTTTCAGTTTATTGTTTTGTATTTTATCTTTGATAAGTGCAATTATTTTTAATAAATTCGACTTATACAAGAGAGAAGTCTTCAGCCCTCCATTGACGGAGTCAACCATGAGTGGGGCTGATGATGGTAGGGAGACTTCGTATGAAAGCTGTTCAGTCAGCGGGGCCGGGTCTGGTCCGCCGCCCTTCCCAGACGGGGGTCTGACAACAGACAGTCCAATGCTCAGGGAGATGGGCAGTCTCCTCGAAAGCATAAAAAGAAACTGTCCCATTCTCGGCACCGTTCAGCCTCGAGTTCTTCTTGGGCACACAGGTTGAAGAAGAAACGACATATCTCGATGTCACCCTCTGGTACGTCTGTGTGTAGACGGTCGGTTATTAGGGCAAGGCGCCGGTCTCCACCTCTGTCCGAGTCGCTGTTTTTTGTCTCTGGTGGCTGACCTCTTCGACACCGGAGCTCCTCTCCACCTATTGGAGGAGCGTCCGATGAGCAGTTTCACCATTGGGCTGCTCTTATGGAGTAGTGGGCATGGAGGTTGGCCCAATTGCCCAAACTGGCCAGTCGGACACCGGGGCCTCCGGCCCTTTGGTTCTGGAACAGCAGGTGGGGCGGTTAGGTCCTCCTAGTTGCACGGCACCTTCTTCAGTGCCGTCGACTCCGCACTCTGGTGTTTATCTTTCTCACACGGCTACTGCGCAGGGATCTAAACTGATGCCCTTATCTCCTGCCATTTTTCATCCTGTAATTTCAGATCAGCAGTTCTCAGACTTCTGTGACATTGCCGTCA
Organism: Neoceratodus forsteri; assembly: GCA_016271365.2. Lineage (NCBI taxonomy): Eukaryota > Metazoa > Chordata > Ceratodontiformes > Ceratodontidae > Neoceratodus > Neoceratodus forsteri. The sequence goes on along the minus strand of JADMNL010000025.1, from coordinate 166,244,921 downwards.
TCTGCGGTGCTGACTTCTCTGGCGCCAAGGTCCCTTGTGGTGCTGCGAGTGCTGTTGGCGCCGTCTGCAGCACCGTGGGCTCTTTTGGGCGCCATCCTCAGCGCTGGGGCTGGCGACAGCACCACACTATCTGTCGGTGCCTCCAGCACCGGGGTTGGCATCGGCACCTGGTGCAGTGTCACGCTCTTTGTCGACACCATGTGCGATGCTGTTTTCTATGACGGCTCCTTTGTTCTCAGCACCGTTTTCTTCTATGGCGCCAGGGATGGGTGTGGCACCATCTTGTTTCCAGAGGTTTTCGACTCAGATTCTTTCTCCTTCTCTTCTTCTTCTTCTTCTTCTTCTTCTTCCTGGTTTTCACTCCATTCCTGTTTATGCAGTCCCCCCTGGACTGCCAGGAGATGATTTTGAGCTCAATCCAGATCTTAGACTGGGTGATGATGTTGATGCTGACACTGCCCTGGGGGCAAGGATCAATCCTCCTGCAGAGCCTGTTATTGAGGACCTTTCCTTTAAGCCTCTGCTCAAGAATTTAAATTCTACCCTTTCTCTCCAGACTATAGAAATCGATCCTGGGAAGCTTCTGCATCTCCAATATCTTCATGTCCCGGAAATCCCTATGGATTTAACCCCTCCGGTACAGCCCTCTTTCGAGACCCTTTCGCAGGTGGTGTGGAAGAATCCGGCTCTTACTCCTTCTGTGGCCAAGTCCATAGATAGGAAATATGCCCCTCCCAAGGATCGCCCCATCATGGCCTCACAAGCCTTGCTGATGCCATAGTGGTCCAGGCAGAGAATGATAAGGCTGTCCTCCCTCAGGAATCTGCAGCTCATCCTATAAACAAAGAATCTTGCAAGATAGACACCTTAGGTAAGAGAGTCTTTGCTGCCTCAACCCTGGGCATGCGCATTGCCAGCTACCAGGGCTATTTTTCTCAATATGAGTATGTTCTTTGGCATTCATGCAAAGCAATGGTAGAAGCTCTGCCTGAACCAGAGGTTAACTCAGAGCTGCTTCAAACCATAACTAGCGGTATCGAGTCCAGTAACCAACAGGTTAAAGCTGCAGTGGATGCCTTTGATACTGCTTCCCAGGCGGCAGCAGCTGGCAGCTGCATCCATCGCCACTCTTGTCTGTGTACTTCGGGCTTCACGAATGACACCCAACAGCAAGTCATGGCCTTACTTTTTGACAGTATGTATCTGTTTGGACCTCAGGTGGAACAAACACTAGAGGCCACACAGAAGACTAGGTCTGCCATTAAGACAGCCAGACCTACACCCGCCCCTTCCCGAGAGGGTGGGAACAAGCGCCAGTTTCATAACTGTTCATCCTTTTGGGGCAAAGGCAGAGGAAGTTTTAACAGAAACCAGAACCCTCAGCCGCAAAAGAGAGCACAACAGAAGGCACAAGGCCCAAAAGCGCCCAGTGCCACCTTCTGAGTTTCTGGCCCAGGTCCCACCTCAGCTGCCCGAGGGGGACTCCTCCTCAGCAGTGGGAGGACATCTGACTCAATTCTACAACCAGTGGAAATCTGAAACATCAGACAAATGGGTCCTCAGGATAATCCGCAGGGTACTCTCTCAATCTTTTGGAAACCCCTCCGGATCATCCTCCCAAATGACAGCCCAGGCTGTCGCCGGCACAGTCAGACCTTCTTGCTTCTGAGGTACAAGGCCTTCTGAACAACAGGGCAGTAGAAGTAGTTCCATTGGATCAATGAAACATAGGTTTCTACTCCCTTTACTTTCTGGTCCCAAAGAAAACCGGCGGCATGCGCCCCATTCTGGATCTCAGAAAGTTAAACAAGTTCCTACACAAGAAGTTCAAGATGATATCACTCGATACCCTGCTACCTTTGATTCATCGGCACAATTGGCTAGCCTCCCTGGACATGCATGATGCCTACCAACACATTCTCATATACCCAAATCACCACAAATACCTAAGGTTCATGGCGTTGGGTCAACACTATCAGTTCAGAGTCCTGCCCTTTGGGCTATCCTTGGCGCCTCAAGTTTTAACAAAGTGTTTTGTGATTCTCGCAGCACACCTCAGGAAAATCGGAATACAATATTCCCATATCTGGACGACTGGCTTCTAGCAAGTCCCTCCAGGCAAGTGACTCTGAAGGCCGTGGCCATGACCTTAGACTTCCTCACGTCCATGGGAGTCCTGCTGAACCTCAACAAGTCACAGTTGCAGCCCTCCCAGAAGTTCCTCTTCATAGGAACTCTTCTGGACACCTCCTGTGCGAAAGCTTTTCTTCCAGAGGACAGAAGGAGCGATATCTTACAGATGGCCCGATACATCAGAGAACACGGTTCGGTTGGAGCTATCTCGATGCAGCGGATGCTGGGCCTCATGGCATCCTCGGTGTTCACTGTACCCTTAGCTCATCTTCACATGAGACTCTCTCTGTGGATGCTCAGTACTCGGTGGTCCCCAGCCACTCATCCTCAGTCCTTTCTCATCAAGGTGATGGAACCTCTGAAGAGGTCGCTCACCTGGTGGTCTCAGGAGGACAACCTTCTGGAAGGATATCCCTTGCCCCTCTAGATCATCAGATCTCCATTACCATGGATGAGTCCCTGATGGGTTGGGGAGCTCACTGCCGGGATCTCCACACCCAGGGTACATGCACTCTGGACGAGTCTCAACTTCGCATAAATGTCCTGGAAATGAGAGCCGTCCTCTATGCAGTCCGAGCTTTGAAGGACATGTTCTCACAAAAACATTCTCCTTCAAATGGACAACAAGGCAGTGATGTACTACATCAACAAACAGGGCGGTGCACACTCTTATCCATTATGCAGGGAAGCAGTGAGAATGTGGGAATGGTGCCTGGAGCACAAGGCTCTGATTCAGGCGGTATACCTGCCAGGAGTACAAAAAGAGCTGGCAGACCATCTCAGCAGAACGAAGGTGGATCCTCACGAGTGGTCTCTCAACGTAACCATTGTTCAGTCACTCTTCAAAGAGTGGGGAACTCCATTCCTGGACCTTTTTGCATCCCCACTCAACACAAAACTGCCTATATTCTGCTCCACAAATCCAGAACCTGGCGTATCTTATCTGTGTCAATCTTCACCATTCATCACAGATGGGTACTGGCTGGAGATCAGGACCAAGGAGCCTTTTTTTAAAAGGATGGCTAGTCGGCCTTGCTGTCGGCGCCCGCCCTCGAGGACCGACGTACTACACGGTTCTCGAGGATTAGCCGTTAAGCTGTGTCGACTCTGCCTGCCTACCAGTTCTTCGTCTCCCGCCATCGAGGTCGCCTCGTGGGAAGCCAGCTGAAGAGATTTTCAAAGTTTTAGGCCTTAACCTTTTGTCGTCGACAGTCCGTCGGTTCCTGCTAGTTCTAGTCTACCCTACTCGACGTCGCTGGTAAGATCTTTCCATTTATTTTACAGTTAAGCGACGTCGAGGCTGTTTTCGGTGTTTTTTTCCGTAGGTCATGTCGCGGTCGAAGGGCAAGAAGTCGTCTAAGTCGGGGCGGCCCCCATGCGTCGGTGCCGCGTGCCGCCAAGTACTCCGTTACCGACCAGCATGATTGGTGTCTCTGTGTCTTGGCCTACTTCACGACATGGATTCATGCGGCGCCTGCTTCTCCATGGACCACCGCGTCCTCGAACAGCGTTTAAAGTAGGCTCCGACTTTCGAAGTGGGTCGCGCTCCACATGGGGCCAAGCCGCTCTCAGCCTTTCCTCCGGGTCCCCTCCCGGTTCTATACGGACCAAGGAGGAAGGAGCCTCGGCCTCTTGTAGCCTAGCCTTGGCCGAGGCTTCTTCTGCGGCGCAGGAGGCCATCCCGCTTCCTCCCGGGAGTGGGCGGGAGGCGCCACTATGGCAATCACCCCTTCGGGGGTGAAGGCTCCCCCGGTGTCGCTCCTGCGGTCCGGAAGGCCTGGGTCGACGCCATCCTCGATGCCGTTGCTTGGTGCCGTCGGGGCCTTGGGCGCCGTTTGCGGCGCCGTGGGTCCTGTCGTTCCCGATGGTACGCGCCCGCCGTTTTGGCGCCAGGGCCTTGTCGGTGCGTGCCGCTGTGCCGACTTGATCATGGCGCCATGACCCTGGAATCGTCGCGCTTTCACCATATCTCTCCTCTGCGCCGAGGTTGAGCACGGCGCCATGGGGCCTTCGAGTCGTCCGTCGGTGCCATCCTCGGCGCCGTTGGTGCTCTTGGTGCCGCTCGCGGTGCCGAGGTCTGGCGAGTGCCGGTTCGGCACCGAGTCCGCCCTCCGGGTCGTCGGCGCCTCTTCGGTCCTCGGTGCCGCTCACGGCGCCGAAGGGCCTGGCGGCGGCGCCAAGGCTGTTGCTGGGGTTTCTGTCGGCGCCGTCTCTGTTACTGGTACCGCCCCTGGTGCCGGTGGACTTGACGGTTCCACAGCTGGCCCTAGTTCAGGACCTTTGGCCCGTCCTGCCCTGCCGCCTTCTGCCAGCGCCGCTTGCGGGGCTGTGGAGGGTGCAGGTGCCGCCTTGGCCACTACTTGGACTTCTGGGCCCTTTGGTAAGGTCGCCTTCCCTCGCCCTCCTACCGTCTGGCTTAGGGCCTCAGACTCTACCTCTTTGGAGTCGGGCTTGGAGTCAAGCGGGCAGTCACACCCTTCGGGGTTGTCTGCAGAGGACGACGAGCCGGTGGTCTCCACGACGCGTCTCAGTCAGACCCCTACTGAGATGCATCTGGTTCCCCCCGAGGTTAGGGTCAGTGGTACTGACCAGCAGGTTGTGGTGCGTGCCACCATTGCCATGCAACCTGGCCTTGTTGGGTTCCGTGACCCCTCGGTGGTGGTACCCCTTCCGGTGGTGTGTCTCGATCGCCCAACTTTGGGGCGTATCGGGAAGCCCACGGGAGGGGAGGGTGCTGCTCCCTGGGTCTCCCCTTCGGGGGCAGCCCAGAGCTGCCAGCTTCCTAGGCTGGCCCTTTCGAGGACTAGGACTCTCTCGGACTCCGAGGGGTCGAGGGGTGTGGGGTCGGTGCGTCGACCTTTCTCTGGGACCCACCCGGGCCCTGGACGAAGCCGAGGCGCGGACTTCCGCCCTTCCCCTTCTGGTTCCTTGAGGGGGTCCCATTCTTTGGAGGCAGGGGACCGTCCTTCTGGATCTATACGGCCCAGTCGCCTCACTTGGGGGATTCTTCTGGGCGCAGCCTAGGCAGTACCAACGTGGTTGTACAGCTGTCGGCTGCGGAGTCTTCCAGGACACCCTCCGCGGGGGTCCATGGTCCGCTCCCTAGCCCTGGCAGAGGTCAGCCGACTTCCTCTCTCTGCTCTGCCCCTTCCCCTCTGCCGCCTTCTCCAGCGTTCCCAGGTATTCTTGGTCCTAGCGGTCCTCTCACCTGGGAACAGTTCAGAGCGGTGGCTGCTCAGTTCCTTGCCTACGTTAGGGCCATGGACAGCCAGGTTTTTCAACCTCCCCCCGAGCAGCCACTCTCAGAGTGCATGGTGACCTCCAGCTCCTCATCCCCCTCTTCAGGGGGAGAGGAACCGTCTGACCATATCTCTCCGGCCGCTGATCTCTCCGAGTATCAGCGTTTCCTCGTGAGGATGCTGGAGGACCTTCACCTCTCTCCTCTCCGTGAGCAATCCTGAGCATGCGGCGCACACCTTTCTAGGCGATTTCGATGCGGCCACCCTTGTGGTGCCGCCCTGGCCTGCTCCCTTTCGGGAAGCGTCCATGCGTTTCTGGCAGAGGCCCTTCTCCGGAGTTCCTGCCCCTAGGGACCTCAGCCAGAGGTATTGCGCTCCCCCAGAGTCTCCAGGTTCTGTGCTTCATCCACAGTCTGGATTGACGCACCTGGACACTCCTGACGGGCTTCGCACCCTCCACTGTAACCGGCCCCCAGATCAGGACTCTTCGGATTTTGATTTCTGGGGGAGGAGGACTTTCTACTCGGCACGGTTGCTTCTCTCCATTTCCGCTCATCAGGCCCATTATGCAGCCTACAACAGGTTCTCGTGGTCAGCGCTGGGTCAGATATTAGCTGCTTTGCCTGACTCAGAGCAAACCAGGCAAGCCATCGCACTCTCTGCACGTGGCCTGGAGCTAGCAAGGCACCAAGCAAGGGCATCTTATGACGCCAGTGAGGTAGCTACCAGGGTAGTAGGGACAGCGATCTGCACCAGGAGATCGGTGTGGCTTCGCCTTTCCCGGTTGTCACCCTTGGCCCGGCGTAGGGTGATTTGCTCCGCTCACCAGGGAACCTATCTCTTTTCCCGTAGGGCGAGACGACGCTTGTCGGGGCAAATTCCTTCCCCCTCCAGGGGGACCCCGTCTCGCCTCCCACTCTCGGCCTCCCTCAGGCCCAGAAGGTTCCCCCTCTTAGTGTGTCACCCACTGAGGGCTAAGGGACACTGTCCCTTAGGGTGCAATTAATCAACCCCCTTCGGGGGGCTTGGTACTCACCCATCTGTGATGAATGGTGAAGATTGACACAGATAAGATATAAAAATTACGTACTTACCGTAATTATGATCTTTCTGTGTATCTTCACCATTCATCACAATCCCGCCCGCCATCCCCCTGGGGCTCCAGTCTCTGGATCCTCCTCCCTCTGTGCCTACCCCTCTTTTTGAGCGGGGTAAAGTTGGGACACACAGGGGGGTAGTTTTCTTCCCTAAGGGGTACAGTTCGAGTGGCACTCCTTCTCTACTACATATCTTCACCCCTACAGGATGAGAGCTGGTGGTTGCCCTCCTTCTGTTATCCATCTAATTTAAAAAAAAAAAAAAAAAAAAGAACTCCCCTTTGTTTCACCAAATATCTTTACAGAGAGAGTACTGAGTCCATGTACCCTGTCCTTCTCCAGAATAGCCGACTCTGCTTTTGGGGTATTGCCAGTTATTCTGTGCCTTGAATTCTGGCAAATGAGCTTTGCTACTCCCTGCAGTGCCTATACAGTCTGGTGGCGGACAAGGGTCCTGGATCTTTGTTACCTCTCACTCTCTCCTAAATTCTCTCTCCCCCCCTTCTTCCTTTTCCAGAGATTGGGGCCACTACCCAATCCCCTTAGTCTTACTTCCTCTATGCTGTCCTCTCAGTCGTTATTTCTCCTTTTAGTTCAATTTTTCTCTTCCTTTTTCTGTCCCATGGACTCTCTTGTCCCACCCTCCATCCCTTCCTCTTACCTCTCCAGCGACTCAGAACTGGAAGGCAGGCGGAGTCGACACAGCTTAACGGCTAATCCTCGAGCGCCACGTAGTACGTCGGCCTCGAGGGCGGCGCCAATGCTGCGTCGACTCCGCCTATCCTTTTAAAAAAAAGGCTCCCGTGGGGTCCTGATCTCTGGCCAGTACCCATCTGTGATGAATGGTGAAAATACACAGAAAGATCATAATTACGGTAGGTACGTAATTTTAATTTTTTGTCAGGATGCATTCAGGCTGCGGTGGACAAAACGCTTTCTATGCACTTTTTCTCCTCTTCCCCTAATTCAGAGGATACTGCTCAAATTGGAGTCCCGGGGGGCAGAATGATTCTTATTGCCTTCTTCTAGCCTTGGCAGATATGGTTTCCGCTACTCAACAGGCTATCGCCCCTCCCCCAAAACGCTTCCCCTTCAGACAAACCTTCTGACCCAGGGTCTTGTGGTCCATCCCAACCTGAGGTCGCTTCACCTTCGGCTCCTGAAGAGACAGAGGTGAATAGGTTCAATGTTTCTCATAGGTTTCAAATATTCTTTTGGCTCCGTGTAAGCAGGCCACTAGAAAACCTACACAGTTAAATGGAAGCATTTCTCTATCTGGTGTGCAAAATCCTCTTGGAATCCTTTCTCCTACCTACTGAATAAAGTCTTGGAGTATCTCTTAGACCTCTCAAACACAGGTCTGCAGTACTCCACAGTCAAAGTTCATCTTTGTGTCATTTCAGCATATCATGAGGTGGTACTTTCCATATCACTGGCTCAGTTGCCCGTAGTTAAGAGGTTTCTTAAAAGTATTCTGCATACTAGACCTCCTATTAGATGTCCAGTTGCAGCCTGGGACATTAACATTGTGCTAGACATGCTCACTCGTAAACCTTTCAAGCCTCTAGTTACTTGTGAGTTGAAGTTCCTCACTTGGAAAACGGCCTTCCTGGTGGCCATTACTTTGGCTATAGAGTCTATGAAATACATGCCCTGCTCACAGACCCCCCCCCCCGTACACTGTATTTCATAAGGACAAAGTAGTTCTTAGGACTTATCCTAAGATCTTCCTGGACATACAGTCTCCACAACTCATTCACACTGATGGGATCTACGCCAGAGGCGCTAGGACCCAGTGGGAGCAAACTTTTTTGCAGGAAGGTCGGCGCCAGAGATGGAGCCACGAGGAGCGGCGCCGCAAGCCTCATCTCATGCGGCAGTGACTATCTCAGCTTCGACCCTCCAACCGCCTCAGTTCCTTTTTTTCGCTGTCAAGTGCGCTTCAGTGACGACGACGCTCGCTTGCCAGGAGTCAAACTTCAAACTAGTAGCATAGTTTTCAGTTTATTATTTTGTAGTATTTTTAGAATGAAGTACTGCTTACAATAATTATTCTTATTAAGAAAAGAAGTCTCAGCCTACATTCATGGAGTCGACCATGAGCAGGTCAGGTGACGGCAGGGAGACTTCGTAGGAAAGCTGTTCAGTCAGCCGGGCTGGGTCCGGTCCACCGCCTTCTCCGGAGGGAGTGTCTGACAACGGACGGTCCAGTGCCCGAGGGGATGGGCGGTCCCCCCGGAAGCATAAAAGAAATGGTCGATTCTTGGCACAGTTCGCCTCGAGCTCTTCTTCGCCCGTAGGTCAAAAAAGGGAAGGCATCACTCAAGGTCGCCTTCTGATATGTCTGCGCGTCAGCGGTCGGTCATTGGGATCAGTTGCCGGTCTCCTCATTCAGAGTCGCTGGTTTCTGGTTCTGGTCACTGACCTCTTCGACATCGGAGCACTTCCCTGCTTTCTGGTAGGGCTTCCCGATGAGCAGTTTCATCAGTGCGCCGCTCTCATGGAGCAGTGGGCTCAGAGGTTGGTCCAGCTGCCTGGCTCGGTCAGTCTGGCGTCCTCAGGCTCTTCGGGGGGTTGGGCAGGGCGATTGGGCCTCCCTAGTCACGTGGTGCCCTCTTCGGTGCCGTCGACTCCGCGCCCAGGTGTTTTCCCCCCTCACATGGCTGCGGCGCCGGGGGCCACACTGATGCCTGTATCTCCTGGTATTCTTCCTGCTTTTCCCTCAAATCCTAATTTTTGGGGCTCTGGGTTGGTTTCGGCATCGGTGGGTTGCTTGGCGCCGGTTTCGGTGCTGATAAGCCTATCGGCGCCGTCTTCGGCGCTAATGTGCCTGTCGGCCCCATCCTTTGCGCCGTCCTTGGTATCGCTGAGTTTCTCAGCACCATGTGGCCTTTCGGCGCCATGTGGCTTTTCGTCGCCGTGTTCTTCTTCAGTGCCGTCTGCTTTGTCGGCACTGTGCGGCTCTTCGACACCATGTTCTTCGGCACCAAAGCCTGGCTTTTCATCAGCCAATCTTCAGGGCTTCTCCTCTCCGAATTCTTTTCCTTCCTCTCTTCCTGCTGATTTTCATTCCTTTCCTGTACATGCAGTCTCTCCTGCACTGTCAGGAGATGATACTGAGCCTGACCCAGATCTTAGACTGGGTGATGATGTGGAAGGAACAGAACCTAATCCTCTTGCAGAGCCTGTGGTCGAAGACCGGTCATTTAAGTCTCTGCTGAAAAATTTGAATTCCACTCTTTCTCTCCAGACTATGGACATCGATCCTGGGAAACTTTTAAGACTCCAATACCTTCATGTTCCGGACATCCCTATGGATTTAACTTCCCTGGTACAACCCTCCTTTGAGACGCTTTCTCAAATGGTATGGAATAATCCTGCTCTCATTCCGTCTGTGGCTAAGTCCATAGATAGGAAGTATGCTGCTCCCAAGGATCGACCTATTTTGGCCTCTCAGGCCTTTACGGATCCTATTGTAGTCTTGGCAGAGAATGATAAAGTCGTCCTTCCTCAAACTACTACAGGTCGACCTATAAACAAAGAATCTCGTAAGATAGACACTTTAGGTAAGAGAGTCTTTGCTGCATCTAGCCTGGGTATGCGTATCGCTAGCTCCCAGGGCTATTTCTCTCAATATGAGTATATTCTTTGACATTCGCTTAAACAAATGGTTGAAGCTCTACTGGAGTCGGACACTAATTCAGAGCTTCTTCAAACCATAACCAGGGGTATCGAGTCCAACAACCAGCAGGTTAAAGCAGCTATGGACGCCTTCGATATTGCCTCCCGAGCGGCGGCGGGCATTTGTACGCACTGCCATTCCTGGCTGCGCTCTTCAGGTTTTACGAATGATGTCCAGCAACAGGTCATGGTATTGCCCTTCGATGGTGTGTATGTCTTCGGCCCTCAAGTAGAACAGGCTTTAGAGGCCACACAAAAGACTAGGTCAGCCCCTTCTCGGGAGGTGTTAGCAAATGCTAGTTTCATAACCGTCAGTCCTTTTGAGGCAAAGGCAGGGGAGATTTTAATAAAAATTAAGTCCCTCAGCCTCAAAAGAAAACGCAACAGAAGGCGCAAGGACCCAAAGTGCCCAGTGCCGCCTTCTGAGTTTCTGGCCCAAGTCCCACCTCAGCTGCCCAAGGGGGGACTTTTTAGCAGTGGGAGGTCGTCTGACTCAGTTCTACAACCAGTGGAAGTCCATAACATCGGACAAATGGGTCCTCCGGATAATCCACGAGGGATATTACTTCAGTTTTTCAGAGAACCCTCCGGATTGTCCCCCCCCAAACGGCAGCCAAAACTGTCAATTCTTCAGTCAGAGCTTCTCGTCTCAGAGATACAAGGCCTTCTGAACAACAGGGCAGTAGAGGTAGTTCCTCTGGATCAACGGAACACAGGGTTCTACTCCCATTACTTTCTAGTTCCAAAGAAAACCGGGGGCATGCACCCGATTTTGGACCTCAGAAAATTGAACAAATTTCTTCCCAAAGAAAAATTCAAAATGATATCGCTAGGAACCCTGTTACCTTTGCTTCATCAACACAACTGGTTAGCCTCCCTGGACATGCAGGATGCTTACCAACATATTCCTATTCACCCAAAGCATCACAAATGCCTAAGGTTCGTGGCTTTGGGACAGCATTATCAGTTCAGAGTCCTGCCCTTTGGGCTATCCTAGACGCCGTGGGTTTTTACAAAGTGTTGTGCTGTTCTCGCAGCGCATCTCAGGAAAATCAGAATACAAGTGTTCCCATATCTGGACGACTGGCTTCTAGCAAGCCCTTCCAGCCAGAGAACCCTCGACACCGTAGCCACAGCCTCAGACTTTCTCACGTCCACGGGAGTCCTGCTAAATCTCAAGAAATCACAGTTACAGCCCTCCCAGAGACTCCTTTTCATAGGAGCTCTTCTGGACACCTCCTGTCCGAAAACTTCTCTACCAGAGGACAGAAGGAGCGATATCCTACAGGTGGCCCGATACATCAAAGAGAACAGCTCGATTCAACCTATCTCGATGCAACAGATGCTAGGTCTCATGGCATCCTCGATGTTCACTGTACCCCTAGCATGCCTCCACATGAGAACCTCTCAATGGATGCTCAGTACTCAGTGGTCCCCAACCACTCACCCTCAGTCCTTTCTCATCAAGGTGACAGAACCTCTGAAGAGGTCACTCACCTGGTGGTCGCAAGAGGACAGTCTTCTGGAAGGGTATTCCTTTGCTCCCGTGGATCATCAGATTTCCATTACCACGGACATGTCCCTGATGGGGTGGGGAGTTCACTGTCAGAGTCTCCACACTCAAGGTACGTGGACTCAGGACGAGTCCCAGCTTCACATAAATATCTTAGAAATGAGAGCCGTTCTTTATGCAGTCTGGGCTTTGAAGGACATTCTCTCACATGAACATTCTCCTTCAAACAGACAACAAAGCAGTGATGTATTACATCAACAAGCAGGGCGGTGCACACTCTTACCCTTTATGCACGGAAGTGATGAGAGTGTGGGAATGGTGCTTGGAGCACAAGGCTCTAATTCAAGCAGTCTACCTGCCGGGAGTGCAGAATGAACTGGCAGACCATCTCAGCAGAACAGAGACAGAGCCTCACGAATGGTCTCTCGACGCAACCGTTGTTCAGTCACTATTCGCAGAGTGGCAAACTCCAGACCTGGACCTTTTTGCATCCCCACGTAGCACAAAACTGCCTCTCTACTGCTCCAGAAATCCAGGGCCTGGCATTTTCTGTCAGGATGCGTTCAGGCTGCAGTGGACAAAATGCTTTCTATACGCCTTTCCTTCTCTTCCTCTAATTCAGAGGGTACTTCTCAAGTTCGAGTCCCTGGGGGACAAACTGATCCTCATTGCTCCCTTCTGGCCTCGACAAATATGGATCTTATCTGTGTCAATCTTCACCATTCCACCATTCATCACTGTTGGGTATCTGCTGGAGGTCAGGACCCCACGGGAGCTTTTTTTTTTTTTTAAAGGCAGGTGGAGCCAACACACCATCGGCGCCGCCCTCGAGGTCAACACACTGCATGGCGCTCGCGGTTTGGCTGTTAGGCTCTGTCGACTCCTCCTGCCTGCCAGTTCTTCATCTCCCACCATAGAGGTCGCCTCATGGGAAGCTGTGAAGAGTCCTAGGCCTGCTGCTGCAGTAATTTTTTGTAAAATTTTACCTTCAGTCGAAGTCCGTCGGTTATCCTGCCGGTTCTGTTTCTGCCAACACTCGACGTCGCCCTGTAAGATCTTTCCTTATTTCTATATTTCTGCGACGTCAAGTCTATTTTTGGTGTTTTTTTCTCCGTAGGTCATGTCTCGGTCAGAGGACGAAATCTACTAAGGCGGTTGACCTCCATGCGACAGTGCCCTTGCAGCCGAAAGTATTCTGTCACTCGACCAGCACGACGGTGTCTCTTGTGTCTTGGCCGCTTCACGATATGGATCCATGCAATGCCTGTTTTCCATGGACCGCCGGGTCATCGAAGAGCAATGCGATGGAAAGTGGGGCAGCTCCGCCAGCTTTGGGGTAGGGGTGCACTCATCAGGCTGCAGCACGCCTCTTGGCCTTTCCTCCTGGTCCCCTCCCATTCTATACAGACCGGGAGGAGGCACTCGGCCACTAGTGGCCTAGCCGTTGCAGAGGCTTCTTCCGTAGCGCGAGGAAGCCCGTTCCGTTTCTCCGGGGGAGTGGGCAGGAGGAAACGCCATGGCAATCGCCCTTGAGGGTGAAAGGCTCCCCCATTGACCGGACTAAGCGGTTCGCGGGGCCGAGTTGGTGCCATCGGTGGGCGCCATTGTGGGCCTCAGCACCGCCTCGCAGCGCCTGTGGGCCCTGACGGAGTCGGGCGCCTTACTTGTCACCTGGCGCCATGGCTTCTGTTGGAGCCGTTCACGTCACCGACACTGCTAGCGGTGCTGTGGGAGCTGCTACGGTGCCATCTTTTTCCATGTCTCACCTCAGCGCCATCCTCGGCACCAAGGTTGAGCACGACGCAGTGTCCTCAGGGATCGGCGCTGTGGGGCCTTCACATTCCTCTGTCGGCATCGTGTTGGCGCTGCCTGTGCTCTCGACACCGTTCGCGGTGCTGTGGAGTCGGGCCGAGTCCGCAGTCGGTGCCATCGTTGGCCCTGCCCCTGCCCTCGGCGCCGTGGAGGCAAGTGGCACTGTTCTTGGCACCGATGGGACCATCGTCAGCGCCGTCTTCGTCCTTTTCAGACCGGATGGCGCCATGACTGGTCCTGGCTCTGAAGCTCTTGTTCGGGCTGGGGCCATGCCCCCTGTGGATTCCGTTCGCGGGGCTGCAGGGGGCGCTGGCACCGGCACGGGCACGGCTTTGGTTTCTGGGCCTGTGGGCAAGGATGGCAGTGGGTGCCTTCCTACGGTTTGGCACAGGGCCTCGGCCTCTACCTCCTCAGAGACGAAGTCGAGCTCTGAGTTAGACGTTCAGTCTGACCCTTCAGGGTTGGCTTTTGAGGTGGGCAGCCCAGTAGTCTCCTCGACAAGCCGGAGTCAGACCCCTTCTGAGGTGGGGTCGGTGGCTACTGAGACTAGGGTCAGGGGTGCTGACCAGCAGGCAGTGGTGCAGGCCACCATAGCTCTGCAGCCTGGTCTTGGTGGTTTCACTGACCCCTCAGTAGTGGTACCCCCACCTGTGGTGTGCCTAGATCGCCCAACTTTGGGGACAATCAGAGCACCTACAGGAGGGGAGGGTACTGTGCCCTGGTAGCCCTTTCGGGAGCTGCCCAGAGATGCCAGCTACCTAGGCTAGCCCTCTCGAGGAGGAGGGCTGTTTCGTACTCCGAGAGGTCGAGGGGAGTGGGATCGGCACGCTGGCCTTTTTCAGGGGTCCACCCGGGCTCTGGGAGAAGCCGTAGTGCGGATCTCTGCTCTTCCTCCTTGGTCTCTTTGAGAGGGTCCCATTCTTTTGAGGTAGGGGACCATCCTTCTGGACCTATACGGCCCAGGTCGCCTCACAGGGGGGATTCTTCCGGGTGCAGCCAAGGCAGTACCGAAATGGTTGTTCAGCTGTCGGCTGTGGGGTCTTCAGGGGCACCTTCTTCCATGGGTGCCCACGGTCCACTCCTTAGCCCAGGCGGAGGTCAGCCAACATCTCTTCTCAGCTCTGTCCCCATCCCTCTGCCACATTCTCCTGCACTCCCAGGCATCCTTGGTCCTAGCAGGCCTCTCTCCTGGGAGCAGTTCAGAGTGGTGGCTGCTCAATTCCCTGCTTACGTTAGGGCAATGGTCAGCCAGGTTTTTCAACCTCCCCCCGTGCAGCCACCCGTTGAACAGCCGGTGCCCTCCAGCTCCTCATCCCCCTCTTCTGGGGTAGAGGAAGCTTCTGTCCACATCTCTCCAGCTGCTGATCTCGCTGAGTATCAGCGATTCCTGGTGAGGTTGTTGGAGGCTTGCACCTTACTCCTTCCACTATCAGCAATCCTGAGCACTCGGCGCACGCCTTTCTAGGCGATTTTGGCGAGGCCACCCTTGTGGTGCCGCCTCTGCCTGCTCCCCTGCTCTGGGAGTCAGCCATATGCTCCTGGCAGAGACCCTTCCAGAATTCCTGCCCCAAGAAATCTCAGCCAGAGGTATTGCACAACCCCGGAGTCTCCAGGTTCCATGCCTTATCCACAGTCTGGATTGACACAGTTGGATACTCCTGATGGGCTTCGCGCCCTTCACCGTGACTGGCCCCCAGATCAAGACTCCTTGGATTTTGGCTTCTGGGGTAGGAGGACTTTCTACTCGGAATGGTTACTTCTTTCTATTTCTGTACATCAGGCCCACTATGCAGCCTATAACAGGTTCTTGTGGTCCAGACTGGGTCAGCGCCTAGCCTCATTGCCTGATACGGAGCAAACCAGACAAGCCATTGCACTCTCTGCGCGTGGCCTGAAACTAGCAAGGCACCAAGCGAGGGCATCCTACGATGCCAACGAGGTAGCAATCAGGGTCATGGGGACAGCGATCTGCACTAGGCGGACGGCATGGCTGCGTCTTTCCCGGTTGCCACCCTTGGCCCAGCATAGGGTGATTAACTTCGCTCACCAGGGAACCTATCTCTTCTCCCATAGAGCGAGATAGCGCTTGTCGGGCAACTTCCCTTCTCCGGGGACTCCGGCCTCACTCTCCCACTCTTGGGCCTCTAGGCCCTGAAGGTTCCCCTTAGTCTGCCACCCACTGAGAGCTAAGGATTTTATCCCTAGGGTGTAAAATAAAACCCCTTCGGGGCTCGGCATCAACTAATATGATGAATGAGGAAGATTGACACAGATAAGATATGAAATTACGTACTCTACTGTAATTATGATCTTTCTGTGTATCTTCACCATTCATCACGATCCCACCCTGCATCCCCCTGGGGCCTCAGTCTCTGGGTCCCCCTCCCTCTCTGTGCCCATTCCTCTCCCTCTCCTTTTTTTTAGGAGTGGGGTAAAACAGGGGCACACAGGGGGATAATGTTCCAGGGAGAGTGGGCAGCAGGGGGGGCACTTTTTCTCCAGTGCCTTGGTTCCACCCCTATGGGGTGGGAGTTGACAGTTGCCCTCCTTTCTTTCCTCCTCCCTGTTCCCGTCCAACCTATTTCTCCTTGTTTTAAAAAAAAAAAAGACATTTTTCTCCCCCTTTTTTTCACCAATAATCTTCTCTTGAGAGGGTGTTAATCCCCTGTACCCTGTCCTTCTTCCAGAATAGCTGACTCTGCTTATCTGGAGTATTTGCCAGCTATTCTGTGCCTTGAATTCTGGCAGAAAGCCTTTGCTACTCCTTGCAGTTCCTATACAATCTGGAGACAGACCAGGGTCTGGGATGTGTCAACCTCTTCCCTCTCTTCCCAAATTCTTTACCCACCCTACCTCCCTCTTTCTTTTCCAGAGATTGGGGCCCCTCCCAATCCCTTCAGTTTTCAACTCTTCTCCCTTCCTGTCCTCTCAGTCATTATTTCTCCTTTTGGTTCATACATCTTTTCCTTTTTCTGTCCCTTGGACTTCCTTGTCCCACCCTCCACTCCCTTCCTCTTACCTCTCCAGCGACTCAGAACTGGCAGGCAGGAGGTCGATGTAGCTAACAGCCAACCCGCGAAGCGCCACGTGCGCGCCGGCTCGAGGGCGGCACCAATGGTGCGTCGGATCCACCTACCTTAAAAAAAACTCCTGTGCGGTCCTGACCTCTGGCAGATACCTAACAGTGATGGATGGTGAAGATACACAGAAAGATCATAATTACGGTAGGTACATCATTTTCATTTTCCGTTACTCAACAGTATGTCGGAAACCCCTCTGAAAGCGCATCCCCTTCAGACGAACCTTCTGACTCAGGGGCCTGTGGTCCATCCCAATCTGAGATCGTTTCACCTTCATGCTTGGCTCCTGAAGAGATAGAGGTGAACAGGTTCAATGTCTCTCGCAGAGTTTCAGATATTCTTCTGGCTGAGCGCTAGTCAGCCACTAGAAAAACTTACACAGCCAAATGGAAGTGTTTTTCACTCTGGTGTGCAAAATCCTCTTTGAATCCTTTTTTCTGCCCACCCAGTAAAGTTCTAGAGTACCTTTTAGACTTCTCAAATTCAGGTCTGCAATACTCTACAGTCAAAGTTCACCTTTGTGCCATTTCAGCTTATCATGAGCCAGTACTTTCCTTGTCACTGGCTCAGTTACCTGTGGTTAAGAGGTTTCTGAAGGGAATTCTGCATACCAGATCTACTATCAGGCATCCAGTCGCAGCCTGGGACATTAATCTTGTACTAGACATGCACACATGAAAGCCTTTCGAGCCTCTAGCTACCTGTGAACTGAAATTTCTCACTTGGAAAACGACCTTCCTGGTGGCCATTACCTCGGCCCACAGGGTCTCTGAGATACTTGTCTTGGTCACAGACCCTCCGTATACTATGCTTCATAAAGACAAAGTAGTTCTTAGGACCCATCCTAAGTTTCTCCCTAGGTTGTTTCAGAATTCCATCTTAACCAACCTTTGGTCCTTCCTACTTACTTTGCAAACTTCCAAAATGAAGGAGAGTGTTCCCGTCATTCTTTGGACGTCAAAAGAGCTCTGAATTTCTATTTAGATAGAACAAAAGAAATTTGCAAAGCTGAACAACAGTTTGTTTCCTTCATCGAGACCCGGCTGGGTCAACCTGTCGCTATCAGATGCATTTCAGCATGGCTGGTGACGTGCCTTCACCACTGTTATTCCATGGCGCAGATTAAGCTGGAGGGCAGAGTGTACGCTCACTCTACTAGAGCGGTTGCAGCATCCTTGGCGGAAATCCGCAATGTGCCCATAGCTGATATTTGCAATGCGGCTACCTGGAGCTCATTGCATACTTTCGTCAAGCACTGTGCCCTGGATGTCCATGCCAGGCGACATATTTCGTTTGGCAGAACCATCCTTAATGGACTTCTGTCCTAAATTTGTGAGCTCTTGGTCTCTCCTGCCACCCTCTCGGGGGATTATTAGCTCGGTACTCTCCCATCAGTGTGAATGAGTGGTGGAGACTTTATGTCCAGAAAGATATGGAAATTATGTACCTACCGTAATTCTTGATCTTCTTGGATGAAGTCTTCACCACTCATTCACACGCCCACCCACCATCCCCCGAGCTCACCTCTGTTGTTGGTCTTCACTCCCTCAATCTTAAGGCTGTGAAGACTTCTTTCTTGACCCTTCTTATACGGGTCTTCTGGACTATCTTATGTCCGGTTTTGGTTAGGCTATCCTTCTAGGTTAGTTGCGCTGCATCTCCTTGGAAAAAAAGGTACTGAGGCGGTTGGAGGGTCGATGCCGAGATGGTCATTGCCGCACGAGCTGAGGCTCACGGCACCACTCCTCAAGGCTCCATCTCTGGTGCTGACCCTTCTGCAAAAAAGTTTGCTCCTGCTAGGTCCTAGCGCCTCCGGCGTAGATCCCATCAGTGTGAATGAGTGGTGGAGACTTTGTCCAAGAAGATGAAGAATTACGCTAGGTACGTAATTTCCATTTTCTGCCTAAGGTTGTCTCAGAATTCCATCTTAACCAACCTTTGGTCCTTCCTACCTACTTTACGAACTTCCAGAATGAAAGGGGGGGGGGCATACCCTTCATTCACGGGATGTAAAGTGAGCATTGCAGTTCTCTCTAGAAAGAACAAAGGAAATTCACAAGGTTTAACAACTGTTTGTTTCCTGCAGCGCGACCCGGCTGGGTCAACCTGTTGCTATCAGGTGTATTTCAGCGTGGCTGGTGGCATGCCTTTGCCACTGCAATTCTATGGCATAAGTCAAGCTGGAAGGCAGGGTGTACGCTCACTCTACCAGAGTAGTCACGGCATCTCTGGCTGAAATCCGTAATGTGCCCATTGCAGATGTTTGCAGTGCAGGCTACCTGGAGCTCCATGCATACATTCGTTAAGCACTACGCTTTGGTTGTCCATGCCAGATGACATCAGTCATCTGGTAGGATAATTCTTAACGAGCTTCTGTCCTAAGCACGTGAGCTCTTTATCTCCTGCCACCTGTCTCGGAGGGGGGGGATTATTTAGCTTGGTACTCTCCATTAGTGTGAATGAGTGGTGTAGACTTTACATCCAGGAGGATATGGAAATTACGTACCTAACATAATTCTTGATCTTCTTGGGTGAAGTTCCACCACCCATTCACACGCCCACCCACCATCCCCTGAGCTCACTTCTCTGCTTATGGTCTTCACTCCCTCAATAGCTGAGCTGTGAAGACTTTGTTGTTGACCCTTCTTACACAGGTCATTCGGACGATCATATGTCCGATTTTTAGGTAGTCCTTTCTAGGTTAGTTACGCTGCACCTCCTCAGAAAAAAAGGTACTGAGGCGGTTGGAGGGTCAATGCCAAGACAGTCATTACTGCACACGCTGGGCTTGCAGTGCCAGTTCTTCGCAGCCCTATCTTGGTGCTGGCCCTCTTGAAAAAGTTTGCTCCCGCTGGGTTCTAGCACCTCCGGCGTACTCCCATTAGTGTGAATGAGTGGTGGAGGCTTCATCCAAGAAGATCAAGAATTACGGTAGGTACATAATTTCCATTTTTGGGAGGTGGAAGGAGAGCGCAGCTTGCCCAGCTGAGATTCGCCCTAGGTGGCAGGGCGAGAGAGAGTGAGTGGTGGTTAGAATTCTGGAGGGAGTAGGAGGAGTTGGAAGTGGCGGAGAGAATAGTGGAGCGCTAGGACAGGAGGGAGCTCAGCCGGTGTTTAGCAATGAGGGAGGAACCATGACTAAGCCATCAGACTTCAAGAGAGGGGAAGTGTAGAGGTGACAGTGGTGATCACATGTATACATCTCTTCTTTAAAGGTGGACTTCCAACAGTTTCACAGTTTGGGAAGCTAACCTTGTTAACTGAATGCCCATTCATTGTGTATGTTATACCAAATTGCTGAGTGGAAATGGAAAAATAAAACCTTTAGGGCATATAACGAGCCCAACAAAATAGGCTTTCTCAGATATTTGCAAACAGCTTTTATAATTAATTTTATCATTAATGACGGCTGCTGCTCACAGTGTAACAATTTCTCTTCATTTGAAATTACCCTTTAAAATCTACCTGGGGGGAGGGGGGATATGATATAGACCTTCAAATATCTCAGGGGCATAAATAAGGTATAGGAGGGTAGCATCTTTCAGAAAAATAGATGTTCTACAACAAGGGGTCATGACATGAGGCTGGAAGGAGATAGATTAAGGGTAATGAGAGGAAGTTTATCTTCACAGAAAGGGTGGTGGATACATGGAAATGCCTTCCAGGAGAGGTGGGGGGCAAATTCGGTAGGGGGAATTCAGAAATGCATGGATACGATAAGGGAACCTTGAAGGTCAGGAAGAGAACATAGCCGAAGATCAAGTAGGGTCTGTGGTTTTTGCAGCAGGTAGAGAAAATGGGCAAACGAGGTGGGCCTAGCGGTCCTTATCTGTCATCAGATTTCTCTGTTTCTGAATGTCCATACTATATTCATACTGTGCATGCATTAGGATGGTGCTACCACATGTTTCTGATGGGGATAGTGTACTGCATCACAGCAAGATATTTAAAGTTGTTACAGTGAGTGTGACACCGAAGGTGAAAGTTAAAATGAAAAGAAATAAGAATAATTGATATATTGGTGCTTTTGCCAGAAATACATTATTGCTGAAGAAGAACTACATGGTGGCAGCGGAGTACTGCTTCTTTAAATCAAAGCCATGAACAGTAAACTAGGTCGTTCTGTGACAGTGGCACTTGAGGAACAGTTGCAAAGTGATTTACAGTATGCTGTGCATTCTACCAGACTTTCTAACTATAACTGTTTGGTTCTATAACTGTGTCACACTTCATGACATAATGCCGCATATTGGACAAATGTTACATATAGATTCTGAACAAAAAGGGCAGTTCAGAACTTGCTTACTGTTTCTTTTCTGTTTGAATGTTCTGATGTGTCCCTTTTAATTTTAGCTATTATAGTGAGCAGAAATACAAAACAAAAATCAGTACCACCCCTTCGAGTGGTGAGTGCTGATTTTCATATTTACTTCTGTACTCTGCTTCAAACCACGAAAAAAGAACCCGAGTGCAGGCTGCTTTCCCCATACATTTATTACAGAAGGGTAGAAATGATCTGACCTACTGGGAATATGACTCTGGCCCCCAGAACACTGTCCCGGTGCTCTAACCACTGAGATACAGGCTTACATAGTTGGACCTGGTGTTCCCAGACACACTTCCTTTCTCTGGTATTTCAACAGGAACAGTCGTGATGAGAATTAGATGTTTTTGGTGCAGTATTAACCACTGCTTAGCAATTAAACCACACATTATAGCGAGAAATAAGTAATGTGATCTACTGGGAATTGAACCCAGGCCAAATACTGGAGAAAAGAAGTGTGTCTAGGAACCCCAGGTCCAACCATGTGAGCCTGTAGCTGAGTGGTTAGAGCACCGGGATGGTGTACAGGGGCCTGGGTTCAATTCCCAGTAGGTCACATTATTTCTTTCTCACTAAAGTTTGTGATTTAATTGTTAAGCAGTGACTATTACTGCAGCAAAAACATCTGATTGTCATTACAGAGATGTAGAATCCCATTCCTCGAAGTCCAGCAGCAACAACATACAGTAAAACCTCCTCAACTAGCTGGCCCAGTGCTACTCTCAGTCCTGGTAACTTTAAGCATTAAGGCATAACCAAGTGTTGGGTACCATCTGTTAATCAAATTCCTTTTTTTGTCCCCCATTATGTGTTTCAGCTCCTCCATCCCCAGGGCTCTGGGGCACCCCCTCAGTCCCGTTGCCGACCTTCTCACGAACTTAACAGTTATCCAGCGTGTATCCAGGACCATACATGGTAGTGGGTAGCCTGCCATGTTGGTTGTACAGTGCCCACAGGAGGTGCTGGATAGGACCAGAACATTGTTTCCTCCCAGGGTATCTGTGGGCTGGCATCTGTCAGTAGTCCGTCCACTTTTTGGCAGACACGCATACACTACAATGTGGCCTCAACTCCCGGTTTTGAACTCCTCAGTCATTTGTGAGAAAACAAAAAGTTTAGCGAGAAAAATAACCTTTGCAATCCTAGTATTTCCTCCACACTGCACATTATACAGAACAACAGATGGTGGGGGAATAAAGAATGGTGCTAGCTGCATCTTCTTTGGATATATTGTGTATGAAAAGTGCTACAGTATATAAATGCCAATTCTTCATCATCATCTTCGTGATGAATGGTTCACACGGTAACGCTTGAGCTTCACATGGTAACCCTTTTGAGCTTCACTCGTGAGGGTTCCCAGGTGATGACAGAAGTAAGAAACCCTGGAAGAAGCACACGGGTGATCCATGAAACAGTGGACTTCCTACAGGAGCATGGCTACATTATCAGTCAGAAGAAAAAGGCTTTAACTTTATTTTAGCAAGGGCCACCACCAGGAGCTGAAAAGAAATGCATCCTCTAAGCTAGGCTGCTGGTCAGCCAACCCCCTCAACCACACTGTTAGAGCATCGATTTGGTGGTCTAACAGCATCTGAAATAGACACAGAATTGCCACACTTGCATAAAAAAAAAAATGACACATACCCAGATTTGCATAATTTTTTGACACCAACTTTCTATTGCAAATGCACACAGCCCTTTGAGAATAACGCAGGTTGGTCTTGACATATTTGGTTGAACTTGGATGCTAGCAGACCGTGGCTCAGTGCTTGTGTCTGACCCTGTTTGAAAATCCAGCCTTCCATGTTTAAGGGAGGGAAACTTTGTCCAGATATGTTCAGAATGAGGGCCCCAGTTGAATCAAAAACGGACTCGGGACCAGCGAGTGTTTCTGTCCACAACTGTTATTGTTTTGGGGCTTGGAGTGTAAAGTAAGCTAGTTGGAGGGAATCTGCCGAATATTACCCGAAATGAACAAGAAGAACCAAGAAGAAAAAGCACTTCTTTGCACCTCATAGCAGGGCCTCTAAACAGAGTAAGCAGCACCAGCCTTCAGTTTCCGACCAAGCCAAGGACAATGGCCACCCTGCATCACTCGACTCCCTGCGACAAACATTCATGGCATTAACTCAATCCATACAACAAATTTACAGAAAGCTGGATGGCTATGTAACTCGGCCGATAAAGGTAGAAAATAAATTAGACTGTATGGCTGACGTAGTTAAAGAAGTAGAAAACTCATGCAGAATAACTTTAGCAACAGTAATGCTCTCAATTAAAGAACAGAGCCTAATGAAATTAAGGTTTGAACTAATTGCAAAACACAATCCGGGTGACTAGTATTCTGGTCTTGGGTCTAATGAAGAGTGCCTGGGTCATCCCCATTTTTAAAGGGGGAGTCCAAGCAAGATGACAAATTTTCATCCTATTTCACGCCTTTTGATCACTTTTAAAATATTGGAAAGGCAGTTATTAAACAGCTAAATTGTCATTTGGAAGATTCTGGCTTGCTAGATAGATTTCAGTCTGGTTTTCTTAAGAAACACAGCACTGGCAGGCCCGGTGGCACTGAGGATTGAGGCTCTGGACACTAAACCTCATGCTACGCTGGCGATCCGGGTTTGGGAACGACCTCAGGTCACTGGGCTGCCTGGCACGGGGGGGGGGGAGCAGGAGCGAGCGTTGGCTTTCCTCTCCCAGGTAAGGGGTGGGATCGCCCTCCCATAGTCCTGTCATCACCGAGTGGAGGTTCTGTGCCGGCGCAGTCAGTTAACAGCACAACTGGAAGGGAGGGGCAGCCCGAACAGCTTGCACACGCGTGCCTCCACATGCACAAGTTACACTGGGGACGCTTGGGTGTAGGGGCCAGAAAAAAAAAACATAAAAACTCAGAAACTGTATATGGAAAAAAAAAAGAAAGAAACACGGCACTGTGGCTGCTGTGTTGAGGGTCTTGAATGACTTAAGCCAAAGAATAGACTCTGGGATGATTACTGGAGCCATTTTGTTGACCTCCCCAAGGCCTTCGACACAGTAGACATCCGTATTTTGCAGTGTAGCCCATCCCATTTGGGAATGGATGAGCTTGCAGTTATGTGGTTTAGGGCTTGTCTAACCTCTCAAAGGCAGATAGCAGTCACAAATTGGATAGAATATGGGCCTGTTGCAGTTGCTAGAGGAGAACCCCAAGGTTCTGTCCTGGGGCCACGTCTCTTTTTAATTTACCTGAGGGGTCTGGGTGACTGTCGGTGGTGCAGAATATTTGTATGCAGATGACTCGGTCATCTACAATGCTGGTAAATTGCCAGTGTCCATCCAGAATAATCTTCAGAGAAGTTTTGATGATGAACTCCATGCATTTTCCAAAAAATCCAAATGGTTTTTAAATTCTTCTAAGACAAAGTTAATGATTTTTGGACATTATACTAAACTCAAAAACTCTGCAGAAATTGCTGTTAGTGCAGAAAATGGGTCCCAGCTGGAAGCCATAGATGCATATAAATATCTCAGATTCTGGCTGGATACCTCTGGAGCTGGTAATAGGTACATGGAATATCTGATTGGAAAGATCGGAATAAGGGTGGGCCTCCTTTATAGAAACTGGGTAGTCTCGATTCTGAGACCATGCAGAAAATTGTACAAGTGCTGATATTCCCATTGTTTGACTATGTTGATTTCCTGTGCAAGTATGCTGCTGTTGACAACCTGCATGGCCTCCTCACGAAGAGTTTCAGCGCGAAGCAACGGAGCAAGTGGTGTGTGGTCCTATCTTGTGCACACTCCACTGATCATCCTGGACATAAGTCTCCACCACTCATTCACACTAGTGGGATCTGCGCCGGAGGCACTAGGACCCATCGGGAGCAAACTTTTTGCTGGAGGGTCGGCGCGAGAGATGGCCATGCGAGGCATGGCGCCTGGCGGTGGCTTCGCGGGTATGACTATCTCGTGACGACCCTCCAACCGCTTCAGTTCTTTTTCCTCTACCGAAAGTGCGCTTCAGTGACAACGCCGCCGCTTGTCGGGAGTCAAACTTCAAACTAGCGATTGTTTTCAGTTTATTTTTTTGTAATTTTATCTCGATAGTAGTATCGCTTAATTTTATTCTATTTCTGTTATATTTTAAAATTTAACTTCTAGTAAAGCAGTCTCGGCCTACTGGACGGAGTCGACCATGAGCAGGTCAGGTGACGGTAGGGAGACTTCATATGAAAGCTGTTCAGTCAGTCGGGCTGGGTCCGGTCAGCCCCTTTCCCCTCAGCGGGGTTCCGACAACGGTCAGTCCGATGCCCGGGGGGATGGGCGGTCCCCACCGGCATAAAAATAAACGGTCGCATTCTCGGCACCGTTCCGCCTCGAGCTCTTCTTCGGCCCACAGGTCAAAAAAGAGAAGGCATCACTCGAGGTCGCCCTCTGATACGTCTGCGCGTCGACGGTCGGTTATCATACCTAGTTGCCGGTCTCCTCCTTCGAGTCACCAACTTCCGTTTCCGCCGTCTTGATCGCAGCCCCACCCGCCTATAGGTAGGGCTCCAGATGAGCAGTTTCATCAGTGGGCTGCTCTTATGGAGCGATGGGCTCAGAGGTTGGTTCTTCTGCCTGGCTCGGTTGCCCCGAGCCTTCGGGCTCATCAGGCGTCAGGCAGGCGGTTGGACCTTCCTAGTCGTAGCGCGCCTCGCCCGGTGCCAGCGACTCCGCGCAGAGTGTTCCCCTCTCGCATGGCTGCGCGCAGGGGCCACACCGATGCCCTTATCTCCTGGTTTTTCCCTTCTCTTGCTTTCCAGGTTCCAGGGGTGTCCCTCGGCGCCTTCCAGCGGGGTCACTCGCTTGTCGGCAGCGCCACAAGGCCCCGCAGGCGCCCGTCGCAGTGCCGGCAGGTCTTGTGGCGCCGCCTGCAGTGCCCGTGTGTCTGTGGCGCCGCTAGGGCCTTGTGTGGTGCAGCTGCGGTGCCGCGTGCTTCTTCGGCGCCGTGCGCCTCCGCGGCGCCGTTTTCGACTCCTTTCGCCTCCTCGGTGCCGGGGGCCCTCGGGGACTCTCCCTTTCTATCTGCTCTTTCTTCTTCTCCTATTTTTCACTCCTTTCCTGTCCAAGCAGTCCTTCCTGGACTATCAGGAGATGATGTTGAGCCTGACCCAGACCTTCGGTTGGGTGATGAAGTGGAGGAAACAGGATCCTTCACCGCTACAGAGCCTGTGGTCGAGGACCTATCCTTTAAGTCTCTGTTGAGGAACCTGAGATCCACTCTTTCTCTCCAGACTACGGACATCGATCCTGGGAAAATATTAAGACTCCAGTATCTTCATGCTTCGAGATCCCTCTGATTTGACTCTCCGACTCAACCTCCTTGAGACGCTGTCTCAAATGGTATGGAATAATCCTGCTCTTATTCCTTCAGGGGCTAAATCCATTGATAAGAAATATTCAGCTCCCAAGGATCGTCCCATTTTGGCATCCCAAGCCTTTGCGGATCCTATTGTAGTCCTGGCAGAGAATGACAAGGTCGTTCTTCCTCAAGCTACTACAGCTCAACCTATTAACAAAGAGTCTCGTAAAATTGATACATTAGGTAAGAGAGTCTTTGCTGCCTCCACTTTAAGTATGCGTATTGCCAGCTATCAAGTCTATTTTTCTCAGTATGAGTATATCCTGTGGCGCTCTATGAAATGAATGGTTGAAGCTCTTCCAGATTCCGACTCCAAGTCAGAGCTCCTTCTAACCGTTATCAGAGGTATTGAGTCCAATAACCAACAGGTCAAAGCCGCCATGGACGCTTTCGACACTGCTTCTCATTCAGCAGCTGCAGGTATTTGTACTCGACGCCATTCCTGGCTGCATACTTCTGGCTTTACGAATGATGCTCAGCAGCAGGTAATGGCATTGCCCTTTGATGGCTCCTATCTTTTTGGACCTCAGGTAGAGCAAGCCCTAGAGGCCACTCAGAAGACTAGGTCGGCCATTAAGTTGGCTAGACCCCAGCCTACCCCCTCTCGGGGGCATGTAGGTAGACGTCAGTTTCATAGTCGCCAGTCCTTTCGAGGCAGAGGCAGAGGAAGCTTCCATAAAAGCCAACCTGCCCAACCTCAAAAGAAGGCGCAGCAGAAAGCACAGGGGCCTAAAGCCCCCAGTGCTACCTTATGAATTGCCGGCCCCAGTTCCATCCACACTGCCCGAGATGGAACTTTCTCCTCCGTGGAGGTCGTCTGATGTACTTCTACAATCAGTGGAAGTCCATAACCTCAGACAAATGGGTCCTTCGGATAATTCGCGAGGGTTATTCTCTCAAGCTTTTGGAAAAAACCCCGAATTGCCCTCCCAAACGACAACCCAGGTTGTCAACCTCTCAGTCAGACCGCCTCACCGCCGAGATCCAGGGCCTTCTAAACAACGGGGCAATAGAACTGGTGCCCCTGCATCAGCGAAACACAGGGTTCTACTCCCATTACTTTCTGGTTCCAAAGAAATCTGGGGGGATGCACCCCATTCTAGACCTCAGAAAGTTAAACAAATTCCTCCCCAGGGAGAAATTCAAAATGATTTCCCTAGGTACCCTGTTACCTTTGCTGCATCAGCACGACTGGCTGACCTCCCTGGATATGCAGGACGCCTACCAGCATATCCCCATCCACCCGACCCATCGCAAATTCCTGAGGTTTGTAGCTCTGGGTCAGCATTATCAGTTTAGAGTCCTGCCTTTTGGGCTATCCTCGGCGCCGCAAGTTTTTACAAAGTGTTGTGCAGTTCTCGCAGCGCATCTCAGGAAGCTCGGACTCCGAGTGTTTCCCTACCTAGACGATTGGCTCCTAGCGAGTCCTTCCAGCCAAGGGACTCTGGAAGCCGTTCAAACGGCCTCTCGCCTTCTTACGTCCATGGGAGTTCTGCTAAATCTGAAGAAGTCACAACTGCAGCCCTCCCAGAGGCTCCTTTTCATAGGGACTCTTCTGGACACCTCTTCCGCGAAGGCTTTCCTTCCAGAGGGCAGAAGACTCGACATCCTTCAGATGGCCCGTTACATCGGGGAGAACCGATCGGTCACAGCTCTCCCGATGCAACGTATGTTGGGTCTCATGGCGTCCTCAGTGTTCACTGTACCCCTAGCTCGGTTACACATGAGGACCACCCAATGGATGCTCTCCGCTCAGTGGTCACCGACCTCTCACCCCAGTCTTATCTCATCAAGGTGACGGAGCCCCCATCTAAGGTTCTCTCACCTGGTGGTCTCAAGAGAGCAATCTCCTGAAGGATTCCCCTTGCTCCTCTGGATCATCAGATCTCCATCACCACAGACGATCGCTAATGGGATGGGGAGCTCACTGTCTCTCCACACACTCAAGGTGTATGGACTCAGCTCAAACTCAGCTCCACATAAATGTCCTGGAGATGAGAGCGGTCCTCTATGCGATCCGAGCGTTGAAGGATGTCCTTTGTCACAAGAACATTCTCCTTCAAACGGACAACAAAGCTGTGATGTATTACATCAACAAGCAAGGCGGTGCTCACTCTTATCCCCTTTGCAGGGAAGCAATGAGAGTGTGGGAGTGGTGCTTGGAGCACAAGTCTCTAATTCAAGCGGTATATCTGCCGGGTGTACAAAACGACTTAGCAGATCACCTCAGCAGGACGGAGGCAGACCCTCACGAGTGGTCTCTCGACCCAGCCGTAGCTCGGTCACTGTTCGAAGAGTGGGGGACTCCAGACCTGGACCTTTTTGCATCCCCACTCAACGCAAAACTGCCTCTCTCTGCTCCAGAACCAGGGCCTGGCATTTTCTGTCAGGATGCGTTCAGGCTGCGTGGACAAACGCTTCTTACGCCTTTCCACCGCTTCCTTTAATTCAGAGAGTTCTCCTCAAGTTCGAGTCTCAGGGGACCAAGATGATTCTCATTGCTCCCTCCTGGCCTCGGCAACTATGGTTTCCTCAACTCAACAGTATGTCGGTAGCCTCTCCGAGACCACTTCCCTTGCAAATCAATCTTTTGACTCAGGGTTCGTTGGTCCACCCCAACCTGAGGTCACTTCACCTTCATGCTTGGCTCCTGAAGAGGTAGAAGTGAACCGGTTTAACGTCTCTCGTAGAGTCTCAGACGTCCTTCTGGCTGCTCGGAAGCCAGCTACCCGAAAAACTAATGCTTCTAAGTGGAAACGCTTTTCTCTCTGGTGTGCAGAGTCCTCTTGGAATCCCTTTTCCTGTCCTCCAGACAAGGTTCTGGAGTACCTTTTGGACCTATCAAACTCAGGTCTCCAGTACTCCACGGTTAAAGTTCACCTTAGTGCCATTTCATGCGTTCCATGAGCCGGTTTCTTCCTTGTCTCTGGCTCAGTTACCTATGGTGAAGAGATTTCTTAAGGGAATTCTGCATACCAGACCCCTGTTAGACGTCCGGTCCAGCCTGGGATATTAACCTTGTGCTAGACATGCTCACTCGGAAGCCTTTCAACCCCTAGCTACCTGTGAGCTAAAATTTCTTACCTGGAAGACAGCTTCCTAGTGGCTATTACCTCAGTCCAGGGGTCTCTGAGATACATGCCCTGGTTACGGACCCTCCGAGATACTGTGTTCCATAAGGACAAAGTAGTTCTTCATACTCATCCTAAATTTCTTCCCAAGGTTGTGTCAGAATTCCATCTAAACCAACCTCTGGTGCTTCCCTCTTACTTCACAACTTCCAAAATGAAGGAGAACGGTCTCTTCATTCCTTGGATGTTAAGAGACCTTAGGTTCTACTTAGATAGAACCAAGAATTTTCGTAAGACTCAGCAATTGTTTGTTTCCTTCAATGAGACCGGCTGGGTCAGCCTTTCGCTATCAGATGCATCTCATCATGGTTAGTGGCATGTCTTCGACATTGCTATTCCATGGCACAGGTTAAATTGGAAGGTAGAGTGTACGCTCACTCTACTAGGGTGGTCGCGGCATCCCTAGCGGAAATTCGCAATGTTCCAATTGCAGATATCTGCAATGCCGCCACCTGGAGCTCAGTGCATACGCTCATTAAGCATTATGCACGGATGTTCATGCCAGGCATCATTCCGGCCGGCAGAACTATCCAATGGACTTCTGTCCCTAGACGTGTGAGTTCTGCCCCTGCGCCCTTTTGGGGATTATCAGCTTATACTTCCACTGATGGATGAGTGGTGAGACTTATGTCCAGGAAGATAAGAAAATTACGTACCTACCGTAATTCTTGATCTTCTTGACCCAGTCTCCACCACTCATTCACACGCCCACCCTCCATCCCCCCGAGCTCACTGTTGTGTTGGTCTTCACTCCTCAAATCTTTAGGCCGCGAAGACTCTTTTGCTGACCCTTCTTAACGGGTCGCCTGGACTATCTTATGTCCGCTTTTTAAGGTTAGGTTTACTCTTTATGTTAGTTGCTGCACCTCCTTGGTAAAAAGGTACTGAGGTGTTGGAGGGTCGCCGCCGAGATAGTCATTACCGCCAGCCACCGACAAGCGCGCCATGCCTCGCGGCACCATCTCTCACGCCGACCCTCCAGCAAAAAGTTTGCTCCCGATGGGTCCTAGTGCCTCCGTCGCAGATCCCACTAGTGTGAATGAGTGGCGGAGACTTGTCCAAGAAGATCAAGAATTACGGTAGGTACGTAATTTTCATTTTTATTTGTTAATAAAACCTTTCAAATCAAACTTTGTGTGTGGTGTGTTTACTGGAGTCCACGATTGCAGGCAATTCTTTTTGGAGGACATAATTCAGTTGGGCTGGCTGACCTTTTTTTTCCTGCACCGGGTCAAATCGGAGTTTTTTGCGGTCCTTACTTTTGAGTTGGACAGCCTCCATAAACTGGATGTTCTGTACCATCGTTTGGCCAGGATGATATTGAACTGACACCGAGAGACCCATCACTGCCTCCTTTATCAGAGTCTGGGATAGATTTATTTGGAAAACAGAAGAGACCTCCATAAGTTGATTATTTTTTTTTTTTTCCTGTAAGTGCATTTTAAGGCAGATCCCAGATTATTTAACAGACCGTATCTTGATATGAAAAGTTAATTCTTCTCTGCACAGTGCAAATCTTCTTGGATTAGAAACTCCACGGGCGAAGAATAATCGCTCTCTACATTTTTTTTGGTAGTTCTGTCCTGTTGCATGGAATTTCCTGCCAGCTTGTTTTCATTCTTTGAACAAAAGAACTACCACCAATCTTTGGGCTCTGGGTTGAAAAGAGGGTTTATTATGGACTTGCCCAGTTGCACGTTATTTGAATTTTATTGATCTATACCTTTTTTTATCTACAAGGCTGTGTAAGTTTGTATTTTTATTGTGAAAAATGTAATTTTTTTTTATACATTTTCTTTTTCGCTACAATGTTTTATTGTGATGTGTTTGTATGTAACTTGTATTGCCTTTATGAACTGGGCCCCCATTGCAGATGAGCATCACTCAATGGGTTTTAACCCTGAATAAAATGAAAATGAAGTGAAGGGGATGTGCCACTCCGGTTTGTTGTCAGCTGCTGTTTGAATTTTATAGGGATTGCTGTGGAGCAACAGATTGTAAAAGTATATCGGATTAGCCTCAGGAGAGCCATGGCATCAGCGGAGAGTCCCCAGACGTTGTTGGTGGTCACCTCATCTGTTGCCATGTAAAACCAAATACTTAAAGTGGTGAGGGAGCAATAAACTAACTTGTAACATGGCAATGAAAGCTATAGCAGAATACAATAATGAGACTGGCTGAAAGACAACATATGGTATGAACTCAAGCAGGTATTAAGTATTAATGCCCGCTTGAGATCGTGAATGCACTTCAAAACTCATTGCTTCTCTCAGAGGAAATTTAGTATTCTGAAGTGTAGGGCAATTCCGACCAATAGGTGGCACAATGCACAGACACTGAAAGGCAAGGTGCTGTGAATATCTGAATCCTCCAAATCTGACTGATACGTGGTGCGAACGACAGAAAGGGTTAAAGGTGATGGGCTGCAGTGGAGAGCGAGCTGTTTACGGCATGAAAAGCATTGTGTGCTTTCTGATAAACTAAGACAGAAGTCAGTTACTGCACACAGTCTCTGATGGAGAGATAGGTCAACAACCATGCCATGACTGCCGTTAGCGTCTCACTGGTAGCTGTTTTGCTTCGTAAGCACCACTGCATTCTGGGGATATGAGTAATATTTGCATAGCTTGACATTGAAAATTGAGTAAAAGGAATGATATGCAAATATTCATGATATCCTCAGAATGCACTATTCCACCACAAATTGAAAAGAAGAAAACAAGTGAAAACAGCTATATAGATACGAGAATAAGAGACTTTGTTCTGTCAGATGTGTTGGTAACATCTTTCTCCACAGAAGTTAGAAATCTACATAAACGAACCGGCACAATATAAATAGATAGTGATTTTCCACCGTGCATGTGCTCATTACACATGCAGAGCTACACAAAAGTACACATTAGAACAGCATTCAGTATTCTGTTGAACAGTGTTGTAACCTGCTGTCCATTAATGTCCCTCATGACAATCACTTGTAACATTACCCACTTAGCACTTGGCATGTTACAAGCGCATTAAGCCACGATGAAGGTGGTATCTAATGGGGAAATAATGCATGGTTGGGCCGTTGTAGGCACTCGGCCTTCGGCTTAGTGCCACAACGATCCCAACCATTCATTAATTCCCCATTAGATGCCATCTTCATTGTGGCTTAATGCTTACTATGCAGATTCCCAAGATCTTACTTCGAGAGGGCTCTTGCAGCAGGTAACTACATATAGGACTGACCCAGCAGGCGTCAGGACCCCACGGAAAAATTTCTAGCTAGCAGTCTCTGGTGGGGGACCGCCCCCATGTCAGGTGACCAACGTCAGTGTAAAGGGGTGGTCCCCCACGCCCGCCTTCCAGTTCTTTCCCGCCGTCGACTTGTGAAAGTTCCTCGCGGTAGAGTTTCTTTGCTCATCAGTCTTACGTCGATCTAGTTTACCATTTTTTTCTCGTTTTTCACTACTAACAGCCGTGTATGTCATCCCCGACACTCTCTGAGTCGCATAAAAATAAGTGCGACTCGTGTGGTTTCCAACTGCGGCATAAGGACGGTCACTCCCTGTGCCTCTTCTGCTTAGGCCCATACCACCCTGTGGAGAAGTGCTAGCACTGCCAGCAGTTCAACTCAGCCACCCGAAAACTGAGGCAGCAGTCCCTGGAGGCCCATGTTTTGAAGAAAAAGATGGCTTCCATGGAGAAGGAGCTGAAGAAACTAAGGCAGGCTTCCACTTCCCCCGAAGGCCATAAGAAAAAGAAGGAGAAGCACCAGGACCAGGACTCCACCTCCACGGTTCTCAAGGTAACGTCCCCTCCGGGTGACTGTTCCTCGATGGCCGCCTTGGCGGTGTCCAAGACGGTGTCGCCCCTCCTGTCGGGCTTGCACTCGGGCCCCTCTGGTGCCTCAGGGGCAAGGAGGCTACCGCCCGGAAGGCCATCACCAGCCGCTCCCTTCGGGACAAGCGGTCCTCTAAGCCAGATGCCGGTGTCATCAATGTCTGCCCCGGACAGGGACGATAAGACGCCAGCTCCTTCGGGGTCGACGGTCCTCAGACGCCTCGTCAGGGTCGCTTCCCCATCGCGACCCCTATCAGGCCAGGGTTCCAATAAGTCGGGCTCCGGCTCCTCTGACGCCCACCCGGATCCTGCTGGTAAGCCGGACGTCAGTCCCTCCGATGAACACCCAGCAGAAGAACCTATGTCTGACCCCTTGGACCAGTCCAATGTCCCAGGCTCCCCGCAGTGCTTGACATTGCTAGCTGAGGCTCCCGTGTCTCCTTTGCTGGACCCCGGGATTTTAACCCTTCATCCCTGGTCGACACAGAGGAGTTGGGTACACTGATGTCAGGACTCCCTCCTACAGGGCTGGACCCTCTGACGCTGGATCCTCGGACACCAGCCTATCCGATGCCAGCCGACATTCCTTTACCAGACACCACTCCGACGCCGGTCCCGATGCCAGTGGGGCCACCTTTACCTGGGCCGCCTGCTGGGCCTCTTCCAGGGCCCTCTGCACTGTCAGAACCCTTGGCACCCGGGTATCCAACACCGCTTGATCCACTGCCACCCTACCCGGTACCCGGGAAAGAATCAGATCTGTTCCAGTACAGTAGCTTCTTCTTGTTGTTTTTACATTGTTTCTTGTGGATTTTACTTGGTAGAAGGTTATTTCTTTTCTTTCTTCTACTTCTAAGGGGCTAGCAGGGTATTGTTTTGGGGCTGTAGGAATTTTGAAACCTGTTTTGGTGGCTATAAGTGGGCTCATTTGTTTGATGTTTCACTGTGTAGCAGGCTGCATTTGTGGAGGCCTATTTCTTCTGATTTAAAATGTATTTGGTGTGATTTAATTGGGGCTGTTTCTTTGAATTGGAGACCTATATCTTCTAATTTCAAGCCTGTTTTGATGTGTGTTGGTGAAGCTGTTTGAATTGGAAACCTGTTTTATTTGGTCACAAACCTATTTTGTGGGCTTTGAGTAGAATTGTGATTCATTTTGCTGGCTTCACTAGCTGCAAAGTTTAGTGCATAGTGGGGGAAGGGTGCTAATGGTCTGACCAGGGGCCTCAGCTACCTGATTGTTTCTGGAGGACTTGGGCTGGTCCCACCCCCAGCCCTCACCCCACCCTCCCTGGTCCATGATTTCCTTTCTACCAGGGGTTCTGACATCACTTCCTCAAACGAGCAAAGGATATGCACCTGTCATAGCAGAAGCAGACATTCAGGAAAGGAACAGCAGCGAGTGAAGAGGGGACTGCTATCTCAGTGGAAGGGAAGTAACTGCAAATCAAGGAGCTTTCATTGTTACTTCTTTGCATTTCTATTGCATTGTGGAAAGGAGGAGTAGGAGTTTGAAGAGGGTTGTGCAGTAGCTACTTAAAGTCTCCTTTTGGGTGTGGATAGGAAGAATAGGAATATAAAAAGCAGTTGCTCAGTTTATCTAAATGTTTGCAACAAAGGGGGTAAGGGAAATTAAGAAAATAATGTTTTGCACTGATAGAGGGAGGAGAGGGGAGACTTGGGGGGTTTTTAGTATCCTACATCTGGAAAGGTGAGGGGTCGCTGGTGGGCAACAACAGCAATAGGTAGGGTGGTAGGCTGCAACAACTGCGGTACACAAATCTTTCTGAAAATTGCCTGGAGTGTGGGGGGTTGTTTAGTGTGCAACCACATAGAGAAGCTTAGAAAGGAGATTGAGGGTCTGCAGGAAGAACTAAGACAGGCAAGGCAGACTGGGGGTGGGTTTAGCCCAGTACTGGAGGGAGGAAGGAGGGGAGATGAGGGAGGCTGATTTGAGCCAACAGTGGTGAGGAGAGGGTCAGAAGAAGGAAAGCAGAGACAAAGGGGCCCAGGCCAGAAAGAACGATTGCCAGGGAAACCAGGTCAGAAGACAAAAGACAAATGGGAGGAGATGGGGACTTGTGAGGGGAGGCGAAGAAGTGGCAAAAGAAGTGGCAAAAGTCATGGAGTGGAAAGGAGAGAACAGGTTACTATGAAGAGAGAGGGGCAGGCATTTGTGAAGGGTCTTCAGAAAATAGTTTTGCACTGCTAGAGAGGAAGAAGAAGGAGGAGGAGGAGGGAAATGATGAAATTAGAGGAGTAATTGAAAAATGCCTGGACCAAACCGGAGCGGGGGGAAGTTCTGCTGGGAGAATTGCAACAGGGGCAAGAGGAGGAAATAATGTGCAGGAGGAAAAAGAGGAGCTGGAAATGAGAAAGGGGGATGAATGGAAGCAAGCAGGGAGTAAGAGGGGTGGAATCTTAGTGCTGGGGGACTCAATACTAAGAGGAGTCAGGTGGGGTAGCAAGGGGAGAGGCATAGTTACATTTGGGTGGAGGCCATGCCAGGAATGACAGCGGAAAGGGTGGGACAGTCTGTTCTGAAATATGCCAGAAGGGGTAGGGACAAGCCTCATTTAATTATATGTCTTGGGACAAATGACCTGGCTGACAAGACAGTAGATATAGTCCAGAGGAGGTTTGAAGAACTAGGACAATTATGTGAGGGGCCAGGAAGATCAGTAACTTTTTCAGAGATACTTCCAGTGCCCAAGGCAAGCACAACAAGAAAGCTGAGAATAGAGGAATTTAATGAATGGCTAAGGACCTGGTGTTGTGCTAAAGGGTATGGGCTGTTGGGGGGGAGGGAGCTGGGAGGAGTAGTCTCTTTGACAAGGACAGACAACACTTGAGTGAGGAGGGAAAGAAAGTGTTGAAACAGAGGATGGAAGAGTACATAGAGGAAGTTGGGAATTTAAACAATGAGCGGGGGGGTGGCAATTGTGCAAGACACATGCAGAGACCACAGGTTGGGAAACCATATGAGCTAACCCCCCATAACAGTGACAAAGAACAAATGGCAAGTACTATTGGTGATGCTAGTAAAGGAGGGAAGGATGGATGGGGGGAGGGTGGAAGGTGGTTACCTGTAACGCTAGGAGCCTTGGAAGGAAAACTGCAGTTACAGGTGCTCATGGTAGAGGGAGAGGTGGACATTGCAGCCATCACAGAAACATGGGCCACCCAATACAATGACTGGGACCTGTCTGTACCAGGGTACAGGTTATTTCGTAGGGACAGGGTGATTGGGAAAGGGGGGGGTGTGGCACTATATGTGAAGGAAGGACTGAAGTGTGTAAAGGAAGAAGAGGGGGAGAAGGGTAGTATGGAGTCACTTTGGATGCAAATCCAGGATTCCAAGAATAGGATTCTCAGAATGGGAATGGTGTACAGGCCGCCATCTCAGATGGAGGAGTTAGACGGGGAACTAGAGGGATAGATCAGGAGGACCTGCGAGAAGGGTAGTGTGGTGATTGTGGGGGGCTTCAACATGCCAGGAGTGGAATGGAGTACCCCAACAACCAGGAACAGAAGGGAGCAGGTACTGCTGGATGCCTTCCAGGACAGCTTCCTGCTGCAAATGGTCAGTGAACCAACCAGGTTAGGGAATTTAACCTTGTGCTGGCAAATGGGGACTTTGTGAGAGAACTTACAGTGGAGGAACCACTGTCAGGGAGTGACCACCACTCAGTATGGCTCACATTGGATATGGGCAAGGAGGGAATGGAATCTGGCACAAGAGTGCTGGACTTCAGGAGGGCCGACTCTGGGAGGATGTGGGAAGTGGTAAAAGGGTACCTGGCCAGAATTCAGTCTAGTATGGACACTAACCAGAGGTGGGAGCTCATAAAGCTGGGGATAGTGGAGGCAACCAAAACCTGCTGCAAGGCCCACAGCAAGAAGGCTAGGGCTAGGAAACCGAGCGGGTTGAGCAAGGAGGTCATGGAAAAGGTAAGGAGGAAAAGAGCTGCCTTTAGGAGGTACAAGAAAACAGGGAGGGGGAGGACAGGGAGGAGTACTTGATGGAGTGGGAGGAGTACTTGTCGGAATCGAAGGAGGTGACAAGGGCAGTAAGGGGAGCCAAGGTATCTACGGAACTCAGGCTGGCATAAGGCATTAAGAAGGGGGAGAAGGACTTCTTTAGGTACATCAGGGAGAAAAGGAGCTGTAAGGACCACAGTAAGGTTTAGGAAGGAGGGGTTGGGTGGAAGCAGGCAATAAGGCAGAAGCACTAAATGATTACTTCTGCTCGGTATTTACTAAGGAGAAGAGGGAGGACAACCCAAGGGGGAGGAATGGCAGAAACGGGGGGAGGGGGGTGACAGATGGGAAAATCATGGAAGACAGAGTTCAGGAGGGTTTGAAGGCACTGAGGGTGGACAAGGGGCCAGGCCCAGATGGCATCCACCCCAGGGTACTGAAGGAGCTGGCAGAGGTCCTTGCAGGACCTTAGGCAGACCTATTTAATGACTCACTACATTCGGGGTGTGTATCTCATGACTGGAGGATGGCTAATGTGGTGCCCCTCCACAAGAGTGGCCCCAGGGATGAACCGGAAACTACAGACCAGTGAGCCTCACATCCATCGTGGGTAAGCTAATGGAGACTATCCTTAAGAAGAGGCTGGTGGCCCTCCTAGAGGCCAAAGGACTACAGAACAGCAGACAGCATGACTTCATACGTGGCAGATCCTACAAACCAACTTGGTGGAGTTCTCATGACTGGGTAAGTAGGCAACTGGACAGGGGCCATGCAGTTGATGTCCTGTATCTGGACTTCAGTAAGGCATTCGACCCAGTGCCGCATGGAAGGCTGGGAAGTAAGCTAGAAGGCACAGGGCGGTGCAAGCTGGTGAGATGGGTAGGGAACTGGCTTCAGGGAAGGCAACAGAGGGTGGTGGTGGGTGGGGAGCTCTCACACCCAAGGGTAGTGACCAGCGGTGTTCCACAGGGCTCAGTGTTGGGACCAGTGTTTGGAATATTCATTGCAGACATATCATTGAACATCAAGAGCAATATCAGTATGTTTCCTGATGATACCAAGGTAGGAGTGGTGGTGGATGACCTAGGGGGATGGCAGGGGTTGCAGGATGATCTGGCAAAGCTTGAAACCTGGTCAGACACCTGGCAACTGGGGTTTAATGCCAAAAAGTGCAAGGTGCTGCATTTTGGGATGAAGAACCCAAGGAGGAGTTACCAGCTGGGGGGAGTGCAGCTAGCCCAGACAGAGGAGGAGAATGATCTGGGGGTGCTCATTACAGGGTCAATGAACAACTCGGCACAATGTAGGAAGGCAGCTGCAAAGGCCAACAAAATGCTGGATTGTATTGCAAGGGGTATATCCTCGAGGAGGGAGGAGGTGATTCTGCCACTGTATAGGTCATTAGTTAGACCGCACTTGGAGTACTGTGTGCAGTACTGGCGCCCGTATCTGAAGAGGGATATTAAGTTACTGGATGTGGTGCATCGCAGGTTGACCAAGATGATCAAGGGGCTGGGGGACTTATCATACGAGAGGAGGCTGAGGGAGTTGAACATGTACTCGCTAGAGGAGAGGAGGGACGGGGGGGACATGATTGAAACCTTTAAGTACATGAAAGGAATAAACAAGACAGGTACAGAGGGGCTGTTCAAAGTAAGGGAGGGGAGGGACACCAGGGGCCATGATATGAGACTGGAGGGAGGAAGATTCAGGAGGGAGCTGAGGAGACACTTTTTTACAGAGAGGGTGGTGGCTGAGTGGAATGCGTTACCTGCAGAAGTGGTATCCAGTAGAACAGTGGACTGCTTCAAAAGGGGATGGGACAGGACAAGGT
The DNA here is from genome assembly GCA_016271365.2 of Neoceratodus forsteri. NCBI lineage: Eukaryota > Metazoa > Chordata > Ceratodontiformes > Ceratodontidae > Neoceratodus > Neoceratodus forsteri. The sequence goes on along the minus strand of JADMNL010000025.1, from coordinate 166,205,891 downwards.
GGAGGGTCAATGAAGGGGAAGGGTGGAAGGAAGGGGCAACTGCAGAATAAAGAGTGTTAGCTGCACATTCAAGCAGACTTGATAGACCTCTAGGCCTTTATCTGCTGGCAGATTTTGTATGTTCGTATGTTCATATCCAACGCCGCAGTACCTGCCGCTGCTCCTATCTGATGCTGCAGTACCCAGCGCCTCAATACCCAACACTGGGTTTTCCCCCGTTGGGTTACAGATACTCGCCTTGCAGATACCCTCAGTATCCGTATCTCCCTCCTCCTCTTCCTCCTCCACCGCCCCCACCACAGCTACCAGTGGATTTGAAGGAGACTCTGGCTGCCTGGTGGGCTGAGGCCAAGGCTCAGCTCACCAGGGAGGTGGAGAGCCATTTGATGGCACCAGACCCTGCACAGGATCCCCTACGCCGGAGATGGGAGACTCCCTTCCCCTTACCCAACACCAGAGGTGAACCCTCGGGCGCCAGGGGTGGGGAGGACACGCTTCCCAGAGGGCTTCCCAAAGGGACCGTTCCTCCCCCGCATCAGGAGAAGTCTTCCTCCTCTTCATCGGAGACCTCTGACTTGGACTCAGGGGGATGCTCTGATCTGGATGATGAGCCACATACTCCAGATCGTCCCAGGCCTAGGACTCCTCTGAAGTCTCCTCCGCAGGATCCTTCATTTTTGAAGTTACTGAGAAAGATCCAGTAAGTTCATCAGTGGCAATCTCTGGAGCCATATCCATGGTGTAAGAAACTCGCTGCCCACTTGGATCTGCCCGAGACCGCTCTGACATTGATTCCACCCTGGATTGAGCCTCACACGGACCTTGTTTCCACTATTTGGAAGCAACCGTCCACGTTAGCCCCCCTTCCGAGGAACATGGACCGGCTATATCAGGCTCCCGAGGGTGTAGATTCTTTGAATGTACACCCCAAGGCAGACTCGGTCGTGATTAGCGCTGCTCATGACCATTCTTCCAATCCAAAACATCTCAACTCGTCTCCACCTGACAAGGAGTCCTGTCTTCTGGAGCAGTATGGGAGAAGGTGTACTCTTCCTTCCACCCTGGGGATTAGGGCCCTGAACTATGTCAGTCATATGGGGGACTACCAGAAGACTATCATGACTCAGGTGGAATCAAAATTGGACTCCCTTCCTGAGTCCCAGACCAAACAGGAAGTGACTGATCTTGTCCGATCTGCTCATTCGGCAAGTCTGCACATGCTTCGTGCAACCTACGATGCAGTGGACGCAGCTGGTCAGAGTTCGGCTTTTGCCATAGGTCTTCAACGTCATGCCTGGCTCTGGGTATCAGGGTTGGTTCCTGAAGTGCAATCTGCTATTCAGGATGTGCCCTTCAGGGGTTTGGTGCTGTTCGGTGGCGATGTCACGGACATCATCATCGACTTGCAAGAGAAGGGTACTGCACTCAAGTGTGTGGAGACTCTGTACAGGCCCCCTCAGGGACAGCGTCGCTCTTTTCACAGACGTTCATGCCATAAAGCGAAACCACAGGGCAAGCGGGCCAACAAACGTCGGGCCCCTCCAGCAACCAGGACTCCCCTGCCCAAAAAAGCTGCAGGAGCCTTGGCCGCTGCGTCGCCCCATACCTCCAAGGCCTTTCTGCCTCCGGACAGAGAGGACACCCTCCGGGCTCAAGCAAGTCTGTTGTTCAGTCGCAGAAGGGTCGGTGCCAGGTCAGTTCTTTGCCTCCTCGGGCTCATGGCGATTGCTGTCCCGACAGTTCCTCGTGCTCAGCCCTCATATAAGGGTCTCTCAATGGATGCTCCAGTCTCAATGGAACCAGACAGTGGACGACCTAGACCAGGAGGTTCTAGATCTTACTTCGAGAGGGTTCCTGCAGTAGGTCTTCACATATAGGACTGTGCCCCCTGGCATCTGGTTCCAACGGCAAACTTGTAGCTAGCAATCATCAGCGGGGACCGCCCCCAACGTCAGCCCAACTATAAAAGGGGCAGTCCCGTGCCCGCCCTCCAGTTCTTTCCCGCCGTTGCCTCAGTTCATTCGGCTCACGAGTAAGAACAGTGATCTAACGCCCGCGTCAGTCGAAGTTTTTTCTTCAATATTATATTTTTTTCCTCATCTGATTCTACCGATTGTATGTCGACTCACCCAAAGAAGAAGTGCTCTAAGTGCGGAGCTCAAATCCCGCATGGGGACAACCATTCCTGCTGCCTCTTGTGTCTAGGCCCCAAGCACAACTCAGATGAGTGTGCTATCTGTCAGGCCTTCAATCAAGTCACCTGGACCAGATGCAAGCGGACCCTCGAGGCCCACCTCCTTACCCAACGACTGGTGTCGATGGAAAAGGAGCTCCAGGAGTTGAGAGAAAGATCGTCATTGCCGGTCCCGAGAAAAAAGAAGGACAAGGAGAAGCACCGGGACAGGAGTCCTTTGCCATGCAGGAGGCTTGCTTCAAAAACTGTGAGTACTCCTTCAGGTACCCTGTCTGCATCTTTGGGCCGGGCACCTTCTCCCCGTCCTGCCGAGGTGAGCGGGCAGCCGGGGGTAGCCTCTATCGAGGTGGTTGTTGTGTCTCCTCCCAGCACTGCTGACAAGTCACCTCTCGACCTCGTCGACAGGTGCGCGGCCTCGACCGATAAGCCTAGCGGCGGCCTTCCTGCTTCCACTAGCCCGGCCAAGTCCGAGAAGTCGGACGGGGGATCTTCTGTCACCTGCCCGGACCCTTCTTCTCGCCCGTCAGGCTTTCGTGAGGCCCCTGACGCCGGCCTGAGTGTGCTGTCAAGAGACTCTTCATCCCTCCGGGTCCTTCACCCCAGGGATTCGCCACCCGAGCCTGCCTTGTCCCTGCCATCAGGATCGTTCTTAGACCTTCATTGGGGTCCCTTCCAGAATTACCTCCATCGCCTGTTCTCTTGCTGCCTCCGGACAGGAGTCTGTCGCCAGTCAAGGATCCTTCTAAGGAGCCCCCCCCCTCGGGACCGTCGGGGGACCTCCTGGATCCCACACCACCTTGTGGTCCTCTGGCACCTCCCCCAGTAGGTCCAGTCGAACCTCCAGGTGGTCTTCCAGGGTCAGACCTCATGCTCCGCCGCTGGCACCACTTTACCCGATGCCAGGCCACGTGCCTCCATCGCCGGGATACCCTGGGCACAACCCTTATGGCTATAACCCGGGATTGCCAGGTTTCTAATACCCTTCTTGGCAATACCCACAGTACCCAGGCTCCTCGGGCTACCAGCTTCCTCCTCCTCCACCTCCAACACCAGATCGAGAGACCATCCCCACATGGTGGCAGGATGCCAGGACCCAGCTCATCATGGAGTTAAGACAATCTGTGGGTGATATCCCCCTACCTAGGGCCTCTCCCCCACCAACACCCTTCGGACGACCAGCGGGCCCCTCTGGGGTAGACCCTTTCGATTCGGACACGGACTCCGACCCTTCGAACCCTCGGTCCCCAGTCGAGGTTCCACTGAAGGAGTCCCAAAGAATCTCCTCCAGAAGACCCCTCCTTTGGGGACCTTCTTCATACTATACAGGCAGCAGGAGGCTGTCCTTCCAAAGAAGTGGATCCCCAGCATAAGAGACTGGCGGAACACTTAGATCTGGCCACTGCAGATCCCCTACCCATTCCCCCCTGGATGGGTCCCCATGAGGATCTGGTTACTACTATCTGGCAGCAGCCGTCCTCTATCCCTGCTGTTTTGGGAAAGGCCGATCATACCTACTATCCCCCAGAAGGGAGCCAACATCTTACTGCTCATCCTAAGGCTAACTCTATGGTCATTACTGCTGCTCACGACCAGTCGGCACAACCAAAACGTTTGAGTTTCTCGACCCCCGACAAGGACTCAAGATCAGTTTGGCCGGAAGGTTTACTCCTCTTCCTCCTGTGCCATCCAGTCCCTGAACTATGTTTCACACATGGTGGCCTTCCAGAAAGCCTCCCTCTCTAAGCTGGGGAGGGACCTTCAGGAGGTCCAGGATGAGGCACTCTGAAATAAGTTACTGGACAAGGTCCAAATGGGCAAGTCTTCCTGCCGTCATACTTTTTGCGTGCAACATATGACTCGATGATAGACTCAGTGGCCAGGGTGGCAGCCACAGGGATCTGCATCCATCGCCTTTCTTGGCTCAGGATTACAGGTTTGGCACAAGACGTCCAGTCGTCCCTCCTGGACACCCCTTTTAGGGGTTCCATCCTTTTTGGCAGCGATGCCAAAGATATAACTACTGGGCTGCAGGAGAGTGGACACTCTCTTCGGGACATATGCTCCATGTACCAGACTGGGCAGAAGAAGCAGCCTTTTCGTCGCCAAAGACGATGGAATAAAAACCAGGGTAAACGTCAGGGCAAGCGACAAGCCCCTGGTTCGGGAGCCCAAACCCCCCAGGCCAGATTCCCTAAGCCGGCCTCTGGGGCTAAAGCTTCCCTCCCCTCAGCGTCCTGACTCCTTTCCCCTCCCCCTGCTACCTCCAGCTGACAAGGAGGAACCCGGTAGGAGGGAGGTTCGGCTTCCACCTGGCGGGGTGGAGGTCCGTCACTGCAGATTCATGAGTGTTACAACTCATTCAGCGAGGTCACTCGATAGAGTTCACAGAGATACCAGCCCCTCATCCTCCGGGACAGTCTTTTTATCCAAGGGATCAGATTCCCATAGTATTCCAGGAGATTCAGTCCCTCCTGATAAAAGCGGCCATAGAACCCGTCCCTCATAAACAACTAGGAAGGGGATTTTACTCCCCACTTCCTCCTAGTTCCATAGAAGACGGGCGATCTGAGACCGATCCTGGACCTCAGTATGCTCAATCTGTAGGTTAGTTTTTGTTAATTTACATGTTTTTCTGCTGGGAATACCTGTGCCATTCTTGCACACAACATTGGTGAAAGTCTCCTGGACTGAATTTCTGCAAATCGCCATCATCAGGTATCAGCTTTTTAATTTTAAATCAACTTTCTTGAAGCCTCCCCAAGGAAGCATATGCCTTACAACTAGTCTTACAAACATGGTGATGCTGGGTCCTGCAACTGAATCAACATTTTCAACATTCTCATCTGACCACTCTTAAAGCAACTGCACTTGTGGACTTTAAAGAACAAAGGAATTTTAACACATTTTGTGACTGAATCAACATTTTTGTTTGACCTTTTCCAAAGGTATTGTACTTGTCTCTGAGGACTTTGAAGATCAAAGGAAACATACAGACAAAAGGATTTCACACATTGCATATGCCTACTGTCTGACCTACTCCCAAGGTATTGTACTTATCTCTGAGGACTTTGAAGAACAAAGGAAACATATAGACAAAAGGATTTTACACATTGCATATGCCCAGGCCACAGTTTATCACCTTTCAGGAACTGTAACATATTATGTGATCCTGGATCTCAACAGTACTATAGTACTTCTCTTAAACCCTCTGGCACCAAACCCTCCCAGTCTTTTTTTTTTCATTTTCTCTGTACTTGCCATAGTGCTTAGCTATCCACCCAGCCCACTAAACTGCACTTCACCACCTCCTATTGCTCGCCACCCCCCGACTGCCTAGCCCAACTTACTCGGCTCTCCTGCCTCGCTAAAAAATGCTTTGGCTTAGTCCCCACCACCTGTTCCTGCTCACCCTCACCCTCCTTTTCCCTTTATGCCAACTCCCCCCCTCCGCCTACCCTACCCCTCCACCTACTCTCACCTTTCAGACACCATGAAGTCTTGCTATATTAGGACCATTGCAGTCATTCCCCACACTTGAACTGCCCCGGAGAGGAAACAGTTAACTCCAGAGTGATCTGGAGTTCCACAGCGCGAGGGCGCTGTTCAAAGCTCTATCTGGCTAGTTTCAAATGAAACTGTCAGATTCTTTACTCCGCTTCACTGAACAGTCGGCTCCGGAGATCAGCTCCTTCAGCTCAGTTCATTTCTAGGTTCAAGCGGTATTTTCGGTTCATTGAACCGCAAAGTATTTATTTTACCGCATTTGTTAAAAGCTCTATCTGGTAAACCGTAGTACAGAAATTAAGTCTGTGTGGAAATTCATTATCGGTTCGGTTTTGAACCGATCGGCTTGTTAAAATATATGCATCAAACTGTTTGGTTGGGCTTTTAGAGTCCGGTTCCAGGTTCTTATCGGTTCTAAAAACCTAACTTTTATTTGGGGTTTTTCAAATACCGTGACACGGTTAGGAACCGATAAGGGTGTCTTGCCTGCACTGCCATCTAAAGGCAAGTTTTTGGTTAGGCTGGCATTATGTCTGAGAAACCCAAAAGAAAAACCGGGCCCACTGGGTTTCAACACTGTGATGTCTGTGGGGAAGCCTTTGCCAAGGCTGACCCACACACCACTTGTGTTTATTGTCTGGGGGCTGACCACCTCCTGTCAGACTGCCAGGTGTGTAAAAATTTCCCTGCAGCCACCCTGGAAAAGAGATTGGGCCGGCTCACGGAACGAGAGGCCAAAAAGTCCGCTGACCCGGATGGCCAGCCCGGTCCAGTACCCACTGGACCAGAGGGAGTGCCCTCTGACCAGGGCGAGACTTCCTCGGGCAAAAGGAAGGCTGGTTCAGAGGAACCAGTCCCAGCAAAAAAGACAAAGAAATCAGCAGGTCTGGAGTACAAAATTGTCTCTCCAACTGCTGCAGAGATAGCTAAAGCCATTCAGATTGTCCAATCTTTGTCTCAGGGATCTGTCGAACCCCTGCATCTGGGAAAAGGGTGGCTTGTTCAGTCCCAGTGGTTCAGGATTATGATGTTGAGGATTTTTATGAACCACATGAGGGGGAGGAGGAATTTGATCAGTATGTTTGTGACTGGGAAGGTCTGGACGTGCCCATTGAACCGGACATTTCTCCAGATAGACCTTTAGAATCTCCCCCTATGCTGTCTGAGTCCCCTTCTCTTTTTATGTTTTACAAAAAGGTTGCAGAAACCCTCCAGCTTCCTTTAGAAGAGGCTGTGGATGAGCAAGAGGAGCCTGATTATGTTGAAATGATGGATATTCCAGAGTCTAGGAGGTTGTCTATTCCTTTGCATAAGTCATTTAGGAAGCAAACAACAAAGATTTAAAAAATCCTCATTCTGTCCCTCCTGTAGATAAAAATGGACAGAAGGTATACCTTATCAGGCCCTGATACAGACTTCCTCTCTGAGCAGTGTAGTCATGTAGGTGTGGTGCAAGCTGCAGCCTGTGACAAGGCTTATATTCTCTCTTCTCATCCTCCTGATAAGGATTCCAGGAGGATTGATGCCATGGTAAAAAAACAATATATGGCAGCTTCTTTGGGACTCAGGCAGGCTAATTATATGGCTTATGTGGCTAGATATCAGAAATCTAGATGGGACACTTTATTGCAGTTAGCCAAGCAGGCCCAGGGTCAGCTGGCTAGTGAGTTGGAACAAGTGGCTGCTGATGGCATTGAAGCCTCTAAAGTTCAATTTCATACTGCTGTTGATGTTAATGATGTTTCCTCTGGGGTCATGGCCACTTCTGTAGCTTTCGTAGGTTGGCATGGCTCAGATGCACTAATCTGTCCCAAGATACTCAGTCAAAGGCTATGGATTTTCCTGTAACGGGAAATTCTCTGTTTGGTGATCAAACGGAAAATTATATGAAAAAGATGGATGAATATAGAACTACCTACAAAAGTGCCCAAGCTAAGGAGAGACATGCCACTCCACAAAGGCATGCCCCCAGGGGTAGGGGTAGGCCTTTCCACAGGCCCTTTAACCAATCTCAAGCCTCCTCTGCTTTTTCACAGAGGGGTTTTTTCAGAGGCAGAGGTAGACGGGGCACAGGTAGACAGTCGCCTCCCTCAGCCTAAAACTGTTGCTAAGCAGGCACCTGATAGGGTGCCCAGGGACGATTCTCCTGTACCAGTGGGGGGCAGGTTGGCTTATTTCAGCTAGAACTGGCTGTCCCTAACTTCGGACAGGTGGGTTCTGGAAGTAGTAAGCCAGGGCCTGGTTCTCAGCTTCATCTCAAAGATGAGAGCCAGGTACTTCCACCTGCAAACTCTTCTGGAGCCCTTGCTTTGGAAGCAGAGGTTTCTTCCTTCTGGATTGCAAAGCAGTGGGGTCCCCCTGCCATCAGGGCAAGGGACTGTACTCAAGATATTTTCACCTCAAAAGACAGAGAGGGTTAGCTCATCTTAGACTTAAGGTACCTGAACAAACATCTATTGAAACCAAAGTTCAGAATGTTAACTCTAGCAATGATTTTGCCTTCCTTGGAGGCCAGAGGACTGGTTAGCTTCCCTGGACCCTCAGGGACGCCTATTTTCATGTCATGATCAGGCCTTCTCACCGAAAGTACCCTATGTTCGACCTTCTCTGGCCACTACCAGTTTTCAGGAGCAATGCCCTTCGCCCTAACCTCGGCTCCAAGGGTATTCACAAAATGTCTAGCTGTGGTAGTGGCTCATTTAAGAAGGCAAGGGATTGTTGTTTCCCTACCTGGTCGACTGGCTCATAGTGGGTCAGTCTCCAGATCTGGTAAAATCCACTTGCAAGTCACCCGCAGCTTCTCACTTCCTGGGATTCCTGCTGAACTTACTAAAGTCAGTTCTGGAACCTGTTCAGGTTTCTAACTTCATAGGCAGAATTGAACACAAAGTTAGCCAGGGCATTTCCCCGGAAAGAGTGGACAGGCTCATTGCCCTGGCATCCTCCTTTACCCCTCGTGGTCTCGCACCAGCAAGGCACTTTCTGCAACTCCTGGGCACATGGCTGCTTCCACAGCTGTCGGGCAGGGAGCAAGATTTGTAGATGAGGGACATCCAGTTCCACTTGAGGTCCTATTGGTCTCAAAGGAGTGACCCCTTACCAAATTAGTCCTGTGACTGAAAACCCTGATCCTGTCCCTTCAGTGGTGGCAGGATCAAAGCAACTTACTCAAGGGGTTCCCTTTATACTTGGCTTTCCACTCCCTCACCTCACCACGGATGCCTCCCTGTTGGGTGGGTTCACTTGGGCGACCTTTCCACTCAAGGAGTGTGGTCCCCCAGGAATCTCTGCTCCAATCAATCTTTGGAACTCAGAGCTGTTCTTTTTAGCTCTTCAGGCTTTTGCAACTGTTGTCCAGAACAAAGTAGTTCAAATCAGGACAGACAACACCACAACAATGTGGTACATAAACAAGCAAGGGGCACTCGTCATCAGCCTTGTGTATCAAGCAATGAAGTTGTGGTCTCTGGCTTACTCCCTCAAACACCTCCCTGATCGCAATTCACCTTCCAGGAAAGGACATGTCCTGGCGGATGCTCTCAGCAGGATTTCCCAGGGCCATCTATAATTATCTCTTGAATCCTGCAAGCACAGGGTCGTCTTGCCAGATGGGGCACCCCTCAGATAGAGATCTTCGCAGCTCCAGACAAACCATCAACTTCCTCTATTTTTGTTGCAGGCTCCAGTGCTGGGCTCAGTCCCCTGACGCCTTTTCTGCTGGATTGGAAAGGGAAATTCTACATGCTTCTTCCCCCTTCCCTCCTCTTCAGGGTATTGGGTAAAACTGAACTCAGCCCTGCAAAGTGGTTCTGATTGCTCCAGACTGGGGCCAGACAGCCCTGGTATCCTCCTCCTCCTGTCCTTGACAATCCACCTCCCTGACCTTGTCCAGGACCCACGACTTGCTGACCCTGTACAGTGGGAGAGTGGTACCTGACCTAAATCCTCCACCTCAAGGCTTGGTTCTTGGAGGAATTAGAATTTGCTGATTTGCACCTTTCTCAAGGGGTCTCTGATATTTTAAAGGCTTCTGTGGAAGCTTCTCCACTAGGGCTACTTACAATTCTAAGTGAAGAGGTTTTCCTTGTGTGTTCGGAGAAACAAATTGTGCCAGAATCTCGCTGGACTTGGCCACTTTACTGGACTATTTGGGCCCATCTAAATTCCCTAGGCCTTAGACCAGCTACCTTGAAGGTTCATCTGGCAGCTGTTTCTGCCTTTGTTTCGGAGGGAAGCCTGTTTCTCTTCCTCTCACCCTTGTGTTTTCTAAGTTTTTTAGTTATTTACACTAACCTCCCTTTCGGAACCAGCCCTGCTCTGGGACCTGAATGTTTGCATTGCTCAGTTAATGCAACCTCCTTTGAGCCCCTTTCTTCTGCAGATCTCTAGGTATTTAACATGGAAAACTGTTTTCTAGTGGCTATCACTTCTGCCAGACGATAAGTGAATTGCAAGCCCTTTCAGTGAAAAAAAGGATTTTATTTCTTTTCATAGGGATAAGGTAGTCCTCAGGACTAATAGAAAGTTTTACCTCAAGGTGGTTTCTAGATTTTATCTGAACCAGTCCATTTCTCCCAGTATTTTTTCACTGAGCATTCTTCCTGGTGAAAGGAGACTACACAGCTTGACGCCAAAAGAGCCCCTAAGTTACCAGTGTGTGGAACGTACTAAGGGTCACAGGTCTCAATCCTCCAACTCTTCCTTACCTATGGAGAGGTTGGCAAAGGAGACCTGCTACCAAGAGGACAATTGTAAGGTGGATTGTTTCTTGTATCCACTTCTGTTACTAAAAACTAGGTAGGGAACCCCTCAGGACTGAGAGGGCTCACTTCACTAGGGGTACAGCTGCATCTCTAGTGGCTGCTAGAGATATTCCCATTTTGGAAATTTGTCAAGCTTGCTACCTGGAAAACAGTTCACACCTCTTTACTAAGTATATTCCCTGGACGCCCAGTCCAGAGAGATGCCTGCTTGGCACAGCTGTACTTCAGAGCTATTTCCTAAGTAGGTTCTGACCCTCCTCCATGGAGGTACTGTTGGTATTGTATTGTGTCCTAATATAGCAAGACTTCATGGTGTTTGAAGAAAAATTACTCACCTTAGTAATTGCTTTTCTTCTCATGGAGTCTTATATTAGGACAACCTCCTCCTACCCCTCTCAGAACTCCTACTTGGGTATGGGTTGGCAAATTAGTGTAAGCACTGTGTCATGCCATTTTAGTCTCTCTAGTTCCCCCTCACCTTTGTTTCCTTTGGGTTAGGGAACTAGGTATTTCGTTTTTTGTTATGAGATTGTCCCTCTCTGACTCTGGAGTCTTTGGGGAGAGGGGCTTATTAGTGTTTGTAAGGGGTGATCCCAATAAATATTATTATTATTATTCTGTGATTGTTCTAATTCTACTAATGGTAGGTAGCCAATGGCTAGTGTAGAGTTTTCCACACAGACTTGCTATGTTAGTTTAGTTCGTGAAGAACCTGACAGTTTCATTTGAAACCAGCTGATAGAGTTTTGAACAGCGCCTGCTATTGGAACCCAGATCACTCTGGAGTTAACTGTTTCTCTCCGGCAGTTCAAGTGTGGGGAATGACTGCAATGGTCCTAATATAGTAGACTCCATGAGAAGAAAAGTAAATTACTAAGGTGAGTAATTTTTTCTTCATACTACTATCCAAACATTGTACCATGTTTTACTCTGAAGTCTTTAAACAAACATCACCCAATTACTACCTGCGCAAGAGCTATATTTCCTAATTGGAACTGCCACATCATTATAACTCACTAACGATCACCCTCACTGGGACTCCAGAAGACAATCCAAGCATCTTAAAAGTACGCTAAGAAACTCACTCCAACCTATTATGAACTGACGTAATGGCATCGCTGAAACTCCTGCTCCTCCTACTTTTAATATCTGTGGATACACCCAACCCCTGGTCCTGTTGCACCTGAAGCCGACAAAACAGGGAAAGTTGGTAGTGGTCTCCATTATCACTCTAAATATCTGCAGCCTCCTTCCCAAATTGGCATCTCTTGAACCTCGCTGGACAAAAAACTTGATATACTATGCTATTGTGGAAACCTGGCTATCTCCCTAGTACCCGGATCATGCAGTCTCGCTTGAAGGCTACAATCTTTTCCAGACTTGACCGAAGGCAGCTTAAGAAAATTGGAGCTGTGCTATCTACATAAAGGACAACCTCTCCTTTCTTGGCGCAGTTTCACCCCCACAAATACGCAGATGCAGCTCCTCCTATCAAACTGCTTCAGCACAAACAAAGTTCTCACAGTGGTCAGTAGTCTATATCCTCCCAAAGACCAACGTGCTAGTATTAAGTCTGTACTTGATTTTGTTAGTCTGCAGCCCTCTAAAAATTAGCTCCTTCTCCTCGGGATTTCAACATAAACTGGCTCGCCTCTGACACTGGCTCTTACAAAGATGACATCCTAGCTAACTTGACTCGGATGGTAACCTCCCCACCGGGAAAATTACAAAACTGGTATAAGCACTCTATTGACTGGTTCTCAGCAAATCACCCTGACCGGATAAAAACATTAAAGTCCTCCCTGACTCTCAGTGACCACTCCCCAGTGTCCTGTACCTGTCTAATAAATTTCTCAAGCCACCCCCCAAAGTTATAACAAGCAGAGTATTGCCTTATGGAATCTTATCTGGTTGAAAACCCATCTCCTACAACAGGACTGGACGCCAACTTGAATCAACTGATATGAATACCGCACTAGAATACTTCATTAAATCTTTCAACTCTGCATACTTATACACCCCAGTAAAAACGAAATCAAAGCGCTTATCAAATCCATGGATTACTGCCAAACTACTTGCCGAGTTCAAGGTTGGGACCACCTCTGGGCAGTTGCCAGAGACACAGGCTCACCCTCATGATACCCTAAAAATACAAGCAGCACGAAATAGATGTACCTCACAAATTAGGTCAAATGAAGAGTCTTATTTCAAAATGCCCTTGAATCCACCTGGGTGATGGAAGAGCTTTTGGGACAACATCCGAAACATAATGGGTAAACAATCAAAATTGTCACCTACCATTATTAGTGTTGATGGATCCACCACTCTGACCCAAAGTCTATTGCAGATGCGCTAATAAGACATTCACAGACCTTGAGGGTCCTCCCCAGATTTCTTCTCGGACTTACCTGTACTTTAAGCCTAGTATCACAAAACACCCTCGTGACAAACCACAATTTTACTTAAGAAAATCAAAGTGCACGAAGCACACAAGTACATAAGAAAGGCCTGCTCCAAATCCAGAAAAGTAGTGACACACTAGATCTAAAAATCCTGTCTCTCACCCTGATGAAGTGTAATTCACCCCTTGCAAAATTCTTAATCTGTCACTTGCCAAAGTCAATTTCAATAAATGGAAATCTGCCATGTTACGCCCAGTACACAAAGGGGGACAAACTCAACAGGAAACTATCGCACTAACATCAATACTCCCTCCCCTCCAAAGCACTTGAACGTAATAGTGGCAGACCAACTCTCTGATTACCTGGACAAATACAATCTATCTGTAATCAACAGCACGGCTTTAGGAAAGGACATAGTACAACAACAGTCTTACTTGATTTCTCTGGAGAAGTCCACTCAGCCCTGGACAAAGGTGCCAAACAGGTGCAGTCTTTATCGATCTTACAAAAGCTTTCAGTCCATCATGGCCTACTTACTCCCTTTTCTACTTTGTAGCCTAGGCCTGGCTGAATGATCCTTGGTGCTTGGGTAAAAAGTTACCTGTCCAATCGGTCAGAGCTGTAAAATCTCTAATGAACTCTCCGACTTCAAACCAGTTCTCTCGGTGTACCACAGGGATCAATTCTTGGACCGCCCTCTTTAGCCTGTTCCTTAACTCCCTCCCAGATATCTGCCAGGAGAAAATAATCTTATACGAGATGATGCTGTAATTCTCTTCCCACAAGGATCCAAATCTCTACGAAAAAGCTCTGCAACTTGCTTTCTCTAGTGTTGAAAGGTGGTTCCTGGATAGTAAACTCTGAGCTAAACCACAATAAAACAAAAGCCATGCTCTTCTCCAATCACCAAACAAAAATAGTATACTCCACTCACCATACAAACCTCTGTGGAATTACACTGGACCAAGTAAATACTTTCAAATACCTTGGCATCACTTTTGACCAAGGCTCACCTTTGCAACCCACATTGACAACACTGCGAAAACAGTGAACCAACGCTTTGGAATACTATTCCAGAACCACAATTTCTAAATCAAGCTGCATTGAGAATAGTCTACAGAGTTCCATAATCTCAATCATTGACTATGGCCTTATTATTTATGGCTCAGCTACCTCCACTGCTCTAGGCGATCTCAATCACTCAAATAAGGCCTGCTGGCTCCTCACGGGGCTCAAAGACTGCCACTCACGTGTGATCTGTAACTATGAATCAGGCTGGTTGAACCTATCAAACGCCTTATTTATCTCACCTGCACAATGGCAAAAATCTGTCTTGGGACTGACTCCATTATGTATTCAAACCTGCTCCAACTGAATCCTGGCTCACTTACCCTCCACCAGATCTGAACGCCAACCTTCCTGGTTCCAGATGCGGACTGCACAGGACAAAGATCTTTCAGACAGGGCCCCGACGATGGTTCAATGCGCTTACAGTCCACCTACTCTATCCTCAACCTCGCTGAAGCTTTCAACCATGCTCTATGCCCACCTCACCACCACTAGCAACTTTGATTGCGCTAGATAAAGACTACTACTCCTCATGTCCATCCTCACATCTGAGGCCTCTTCCTCCCTAACTAATGAACCCTCTGGTACCTCTACTACTTCCTGTCTCCCACCCAAACTCACTCCCCTTTTTCCTGTCCCTCTCACTTACTCTCCCGCCACCACTGCTTTCCCCTCTCTAGCCTCCTTTGGCGCTAATGATCACCCTTTCCCTGGAAGTTTCCTTAACCTCGAAATTGTCTACTCGCTTGAACCTGTTATAGCTTGTTTTCTATGAAACTTAAAAGCGTTACTGCCTTAAACTGTTAATAGCAAATTTATGATGTAACTTTCCTGTCTGGTTTTACCTGTAATGTGTATCGTGCTTTGTTAAATGTTCTTGTGACGGAACCTTTGTAAAAGAGCCCTGGCTCAAAGGTATTAATTCCTAGACTAATAAACTAAACTAAACTAAACTAAACCTCTTCGTAGAGTACAAGAGGTTTCGCATGCTGACCCTTCAGGGGCTTCTTCCCCTGCTCCAAACAAATTCTTGGCTGTTCTCCCTGGACATGCAGGATGCCTACTTGCATATTCCCATCCTCCCGGCCCACTGCTGCTTTCTCCTTTTTACTTTTCAGCAGGCCCATTTTCAATCCCGAGCACTCCTCTTTGGTCTTTCGTCAGCCCCCTGGGTGTTCACTAAGTGTTTAGCAGTGGTTACGGCTTTTCTTCACTGCCAGGGCATTTACATGTTCCCGTACCTGAACGATTGGCTCCTCACAGCACCCTCTCCGAACAGCCTGAAAGAGTCGCTGTCTTTCACTCTGAAGTTGTTTGCTCTTCTGGGTATCACGGTCAGTCTGCCCAAGTCCCAACTAGTACCATCCCAATGACTCCAATTCATTGGAGCAATACTAGACACAGTTCAGAGCAAGGTTTTTCTGCCATCAGATCGAGCCGAGACCTTAGTTTCTCAAGCCACTCTCGTGGCCCAGGCTCGGTGGATCCCAGCACACGCTGTACTCTGTCTTTTGGGACTGATGGCAGCAGCCATTTCGACTGTTCGCCTGGCCAGACTACATATGAGGGTCACCCAGTGGTCTCTTCGAGTCCAATGGGATCAGAGGACGGACGACATGAACCAGAAGACCATGATCTCCAACAACTTACAGAAAGAGTTTCGCTGGTGGCAAGATCTTTCCAATCTTTTGGGGGGGGGCCCCTTTTCATTCCCCTGTCCCTACCCAGATCCTTACCACGGACGCCTCGGACTTGGGCTGGGGAGCCCATCTGGGGTTTCACAAGACACAAGGGTCTTAGTCTGACCAGGAGCTTCTGCTCCACATCAACGTTCTGGAGACAAGAGCAGTTCTGTATGCCCTCCAGGCATTCCAGTCCCTTCTTCTACCGGGATCACTTCTTATCCAGATGGACAATATGTCCACAGTCTGGTATATCAACAAACAGGGAGGAACTCACTCGTACCCTCTCTGCAGAGAAGCAATGAGGGTTTGGTACTGGGTGATTCAGCACAGCCTTTTCTTGACAGCAGTCCACGTTCCAGGCTTAAGCAACGTCCTGGCGGACAGTCTCAGTCGATCAGTGGCCAGAGCCCATGAGTGGGAGTTAAAGCTAGAGGTGGTCGAAGATCTCGTTCTTCGACGGGGTCAGTCAGAAATAGATCTGTTCACCTCCCCATTCAATGCAAAACTACTTAACTTTTGCTCGCTTGTTCCGGGCATGGTGCTTTTTGGCGAGACGCACTGTCTCTCTCTTGGACAGGGAGGTTTCTTTATGCTTTTCCTCCCTTTCCTCTCATTCAGAAGGTTCTGGTGAAACTTCAGGAGGAAGGAGCACATTTGATTCTGATCGCTCCCCTCTGGCCCCGCCAGATTTGGTACCCTCTCTTGCAACACCTGGTGCTAGAACCTCTGGTTCCCCTGCCATTATCCCACGACCTTGTGGCTCAGGATCAGGGCACCCTGGTGCATCCGAGCCTTCAATCTCCCCACCTTCATGCGTGGCACCTGTGGACATAGCGGACTCTCGATATGATGTTTCCTCCCAGGTTGCTCATATTTTGGTGGAAGCCAGAAAACCTTCGACCAGATCCACCTACGCCATGAAGTGGAAAAGATTCTCGATCTGGGCCCTAGCCAAGGGCTGGGATCCCTTTTCATGTTCGGCTGCACAAGTGTTAGAATACCTCACACATCTATCGGAGATGGGCCTTAGTTATTCCTCTATCAAGGTCCATCTCTCTGCAGTGTTGGCCTACCACCTCCCGGTGGAGGGCAAAACTTTGGCTCAATTGGAGGTCGCCAAAACCTTTCTGAAAGGCATCCTCCACTTGAAACCTGCAGTCCAGAACCCCTGTCCCCCCGGGACCTTAATTTTATGTTAGAAAAGCTGACCCTGCCTCCCTTTGAGCCAGCCTCTAGCTGTGACATGCGCTTCCTTTTTTGGAAGACTTTGTTTTTAGTTGCAGTCACTTCCACCAGAAGGATTTCAGAATTTCAGGCGTTTGTCTGTAAGGAACTCTGTTTGATTTTCCATAGCGACAGAATCGTCCTCCGGACTAAGCCTTCCTTCCTTCCAAAGGTAGTTTCAGAAACCACTCTCAACCAGAGTGTCGGACTACCGGTCTATTATCCCCAGCATTCTAACGGGGGGAATATCTTTTGCACACATTAGATGTGCATAAGATTCTGAGGTATTACACAAACCGGACTAAAGAGGTCCGTAAGACCAATCAGCTCTTCATGGCCTTTGCTCCCCAGTGCCAGTGCAAGGCCATTTCCAAACAGACCATTTCCAGGTGGTTGGCTAACTGCATGCACTTCACTTACCAAAAACATGGGAAATCCCTTCCGGGGGCGGTTAAGGGTCACTGCACTAGGAGTGTTGCTACTTTTACTGCCTTTTTCAGGAATGTGTCCACAGCAGAGATCTGCGCAGCGGCCACATGGTCGTCTGTCCACTCCTTCACTAAGCATTACCTGGACATTGCCTCTAGGCGCAGGACTGGTTTTGATCTTGCGGTTCTGCAAGGCCTCCTGTCAAACTCACTCGGTGATCTCTCCTCCTCCTCCCAGCTGTATCTCCGAAGTTTTCTTTTGGACTGCTAGATATTCAGTCCTATATGTGAAGACCTACTGCAGGAACCCTCTCGAAGTACGATACTGCAGTTACGTAAGAACTTACCGTAACAGTAGTTCTTCGAGAGGAGTTCCTGCAGTAGATCTAGTTTCCTACCCACCTTCCCCCAACTCCTGGAACGTTTTCCTTTATTTTTCATCCTGCCTAGCCCTTGGGTCTAGAGAGGAAGCACGGTCCTAGGAGTTATCAGTCCTTTCTTTCTACTTACCTTTCTTTAGGTCGCTGGTGGAAAAGAACTGGAGGGCGTGCACAGGACTGCCCCTTTTATAGTCGGGCTGACGTCGCATCACCTGACATTGGGGGCGGTCTCCGCTGATGATTGCTAGCTACAAGTTTGCCATTGGAACCTGACGCCAGGGGGCGCAGTCCTATATGTGAAGACCTACTTCAGGAACCTCTCTCGAAGATCTACTGTTACGGTAAGTTCTTACGTAACTGCAATTTTCCGATCCCATGGTCAGGGACTTGCAATGGTGGATGGTGCAAGAGAACCTTTGCCGGGGAGTTCCCTTCAATATCGAACCCCGCTCCCAAACATTGACAACGGATACCTCAGGAGAGGACTGGGAAGCCCATCTAGGGTCTCACAGGACTCAGGGCTCCTGATCCAGACTCTAGTAGACCTTACACATAAATGTCCTCGAGCTCAGAGCTGTCTTGTATGCTCTCCAGGCTCTGCTCTCTTACTTTCTTCCCAGTCATCTAACCATCCAGACGGACAACATGTACATAGTCTGGTATCTCAGCAAGCAGGGAGGAACTAGTTTCTACCCTCTGTGTAGGGAAGCAATGAGAGTTAGAGTTGGGCTGTACAGCACAACCTCACCTGATGGCAGTTCATGTTCCGGGAGTAGAAAATACACTGGCAGACCACCTCATTCGGTCTTCAGCCAAAGCCCATGAGTGGGAACTAGATCAAGAGGTAGTAGATAACATCTTCCTGCGCTGGGGAGCCCCTCAGGTAGACCTGTTTGCGTCTCCTTAAAACACAAAACTTCCCACCTTCTGCTCGCTCACTCCAGGGCGAGGCATTTTCTGGTGGGACGCTCTGTCTCTGGACTGGAGGGACAGATTTGTCTATGTCTTCCCTCCAATCCCCTTAATTCTGAGGGTCTTACACAAGCTCAGTACAGAAGGAGCCTGGATGATCCTCATTGCTCCATTCTGGCCCAGGCAAGTTTGGTTCTCTCTTCTGCAACAATTTTCATAGGAACCTCCGCTTCCTCTTCCTCTGTCACAACTCTTGCTGACCCAGGATCAGGGGACTCTGGTTCATCCAGGTCTCAGATCCCTTCAGTTGCATGCGTGGCTCCTGCAGACATAGCTCAAGCCCGGTTCTGGGTTTCTCCGCTCATAGCAGATATTTTGGTGGAGGCCAGAAAGCCTTCCACTGGGTCCACCTACTCCATGAAGTGGAAACGGTTTTCGATTTGGGCCTCATCAAAGTACTTTGAGCCTTTCTCTTGCCCTGTCAAGAGAGTCCTGGACTATATGTGCCATCTCTTTGACCTGGGTCTCAGCCATTCCTCTTTGAAGGTCCACATGGCGGCTGTCTCAGCCTACCATGTCCCTTTTGGAGACAGGACTTTAGCGCAGTTGGAAGTCTCTAAGACTTTCCTCAGAGGGGTTCTCCATTTGAGACCCCCCATCCACATTCCTGCTCCTCCTTGGGATCTGAATTTTATTCTCGAGAAGCTTACTCTGCCTCCTTTCGAACCAGCAGCTTCAGCAGACTTGAAGTTCCTCTCTTGGAAGACTCTCTTCCTAGTGGCCATTACTTCAGCTCGATGAATTTCCAAGCTTCAGGCCCTGATGTGCAAAATCCCTTATTTGATTTTTCACAAGGAACATGTGGCTCTGCGCACCAACCCTAAGTTTCTCCCAAAGGTGGTAGCGGAATCTATGCTGAATCAATCCATTGAACTACCCGCTTTCCTTACGCAGCACTCCAATCAAGGGGAGTACCACTTGCATTCCTAGGATGTTCATAGCATACTGAGATACTATACCTCTAGGACTAAGGATCTCAGGAAATTGGCTCAGTTTTTTGTCTCTTTTGCTCACAAAAGAGAGGGCAATGCAGTTTCCAAGCAATGCCTGTCAAAGTGGTTGGCTCATTGTATCACCTTCTGTTACAACAAGTACCACAAGACCCTGCCGGGTCAAGTCAGAGGTCACTCCACCAGAGGAGTAGCTGCCTCTGCAGCTTGTTTCAGAAATGTGTCAGCGGCAGACATCTGTGCAGCCATGACTTGGACTTCTGTCCATACCTTTACGAAACACTACAGTTTGGATATTGCCTCTCGCCATAGAGCAGACTTCGGGCTGGCTGTACTGCAAGGTCTTCTTTCTTAAGACCCACGCAGCCGGAAGTTTCATTGGTTGGTTAGTTTTCCTCCTCCAAGTGCTTTTTCTTTTTCCAGACTGCTTTGGATTCAGTCCTATATGTAATTACCTACTGCAAGAGCCCTCTCGAAGTAAGATGGTACAGTTACATAAGAACTTACCGTAACAGTAGATCTTCGAGAGAGGCTCTTGCAGTAGGTAATGGCTTCCCGCCCTCCATCCCCCTTAGCTTTTTCAGCTCCTTTTCCAGGAAGGGAATCATCCACTTCTCTCTCGTCTTGCCTTTTTTGGTCTTTGGCAGGAAAGAACTGGAAGGCGGGCGTGGGGGACCGCCCCTTTATACTGACATTGCATGACGTCGATCACTTGACGTGGGGGCGGTCCCCCGCCAGAGACTGTTAGCTAGAAATGTTTCCATGGGGTCCTGACGCCTGCCGGGTCAGTCCTATATGTAGTTACCTACTGCAAGAGCCTCTGTCGAAGATCTACTGTTACGGTAAGTTCTTACATAACTGTACTTTCTGCTGTTCCCCGAGTTATCCTGTATCACACGTCAAAAACGTAGGAGTTCTGATGCAGTCAGGGTCAAGGAAATGGAGATCCCTATGAAGTTCCCGTGGTGGCTCCATGAACTAGTGGGAAGAAAAGCATATATTTACTCAGTGACAAAGTTGGAGGTGTGCAGAGTTTCGGAAGATCACTCTGGCTCGTTGGGTGAAGAGGAAGGTTGAAAAAGTTTAAGACAGGCTGGGATATGGCTGCACATAACTGAGTGAACAGCGACTTAGCTTTTATTATTCATTTATGAAGCTTCTTTGGGGACTGTTGCAGCATATGACATTTTTCCGCTTAGCTCCCCCCCTGTATAGTAGTGTGAACTTGCTGCATATGCTTTCTTCACTCAATAACCCAGTCCATTCTTCTGAGAGATCTCCTAGCATAAATCAACAGGAAAGATGCCTGTATACATATTCCACTGGGGATGTCGCACCAGATTTCTTGGAATTGCCCTAAATGGGAAACATTTTCAGCACCAGTCACTCAAAGTCAAATTGGTATTGGTTCCACCGGTATTCAAGAAAGTACAGTACTGGAGATACTGGCAGCAGGAGTACAAAAGCAAGGGGTTCCCTTTCACCTCTACCTGGATGAATCCTTATAAGGGTGTAATCCCATTCAGCTTCTTCCAGCGTTTCTTGTTTCTGTAATCATCCTGGGGCTAGTATTCAGACTGTGTCTGGGGAGATACATCGGATATCAGAGAAAGAAAGATTGCAGTGAATATTGATTTGATTCTTTCTTTGGGAATGAAATCATTAAGAGCACTAGGGCAGTTTTAGCATACTCTCATATAAAGCATTTAAACAATATAATGTGGTTTGAAAGTAGGTGGTCTTAACCATTTAGAAATGAGTCAGGTGTTCCGTAGATTGGTTACATTAAATTTGGTAGGGGATGTGGCAGCCGAGTTGGTGTGTACTAATGCTTTTCCAGCACACTTCAGTACTTTTACAGTAAACTGCCCAGAAGCACCTACACGTTAAGTGGAAACGTGGGTCTGACAGGCCTTGGAAGCATGAGATTTGTAGGTGTCTCCTGTGGGCGTCTTTTTCTGACCAAATGTAGCAGCACCTTTTGTGCAGCGTTAACATCAGAGTTCACTGTAGTTGGAGTTACTTTTGTTTTCCCTGATTTTTTTGTTGTTGCTGGAGGTGATTTTACAACTGTTTCAAACATTATCCTACAGAGAACAAGTTCTAAGACAAGATGAAGTAATCGGTAGGGGTTAACTTTACAAAGGTTATAGGTTTTCTTATTCTGTTTCTGTGAATGGTAGTTCTGTCAAATCATTGCAGTACTTGAGTGTAGTACAGCCGTTCTGGTTATTGCAGTAGACACTTGTAATCATAACGTCATACAGTTTTGTTGGCAGGTAAATATAGTTACAGAGATAGGCTGATAAGATAACACTGTGCAGTCTTTGACATCTGACAGTTTTGTTTTAGGAGTGGGGAGTTTCCAATGAATAACTGAAAACTGTGACATCATAAAAGGAGGTGCCTTGGGCACCAGTGGTCTCCCTTTATGATTAGACACCACTGGAAGAGAGGTATAGTTAGAAGTCATGTGTCTCTACACATAGATCTCTGTAATAAAAAAATAAAAGGGCTGGATCAGGGCTGATGATGCAGCACAGGCTTGCCACAATAGTTTGCTCTTGTAGAGTGCTGCTACAGCAAATAGCCCACAATTGATTTGCAGCATGCTTGGTTCAGGAATAGACCATTCATAGATTCTGATGGCAGATAAGGACTGCCTGGCCCACACAGTCTGCCCTATTTTTCTCCACCTACAGTATCACCGCAGACCCTAATCGATCTCTGGTTCTTTACCCCCCGCAACACTTCCTTTCCACTAAGATACCCGTATTCCTATTCCGTGTATTCTTGAAACCCCACCACTGTCTTCACCCCTACCACCTCCATTGGAACGTTGTTCTAGAAATCCACCACTCTTTCTGTGAAAAAGTACTTCCTCACAGCTCTCCTTCATCTACCCCTGCCAGCTTCATAGCATATCCCCATGTTCCTTGAGCTCCTTTATTCTGACTGAAAAATACTTCCCTATTGTACCTTATTTACCTCTGTGAGGTATTTAAAGGTCTCTTATCATATCTCCTCCCCCTTCCAGTGTGTACATAATGAGGTTCTTTAGTCTCTCCTCCTAGGTCTCTTGATGCAGACCCTGCACCATTTTAGTTGTCCACCTCTGGACCACCTCCACTCCTTCTGTGTCCTTCCAGAGGTGTCTCCAGAAGTGGACACAGTACTCAAGGTGGGGTCGTACCAGTGATCTGCAGGCTCATTTACACAGTTGCATTTGCACTGGAGCAACCTAAGCACTTGTGTCGCTCTGGTGCAAAGGCTTCTGTCTAGACTCTTACTGCATTGAGGTAAGTTGATTATTACAGCGCTTCCCGATCCTGTCTTAAGCTGAGAATGTTGATCGGAGTGAGCATGGAGCGAGTGGCTTAAACAGCCATGCGGACTATCTACGATGCTTGCTCCTATGTAACCTGGCCTGCTGGGGGTGTTGGTCAGTGCTGCGACTAGCTGGAGGTCATTGCATGTCACTGCTGATGTTACAGGCGTGCCCCCTCCCCTGAGTCATGGCCCTTCCCCAGCACGTCTTGCATCAGGGCTGAGAGGGGCCTTTTGAAGTTAAACCAACAGCACTGTGCAGTGTCAGGAGACCAGCGGAGTGAGAGAGTGTGGGATAAGCTGAGTGGCCATGTAAACATGACTTAAATCTCTTCTACTGATGATACCCCTCCCTATGCACCCCAGCATCCCACTAAGCCTCCCAGCTGCCTTGTCGCACTGCCTGGCCTCCTTTAGGTCATCCAGTATGATTACCCCTAGGTCACTTTCCTGTTTGGTTGTCATCTGTGCCACTCCACCCATTTTGTACTCTACTCCCAGATACCTGTGCCCTAAATGCATTATGTTGCACTTATTTTGCACAGAAACCCAGCTGCCATATAGGTCTCTGCACATCCTTTCTAGTACCCCCCCCCCCAGTATGTCCACCTTGCTGCAGATCTTGGTGTCGTCCACAAAGAGGCAGACGTTCCTTTCCAGCTCCTCTGCAGTATCACTTATAAAGACATTAAAGAGTGATTGATCCCAGCACTGATCTCTGAAGTACCCCAGTGGTCACACTCCCTTACTTGGAGTGAACTCCGTTTACCACTACCATCTGTCGCCTATCCCCTAATCAATTTCTTACCCAGTTTACAACCTTTGGACCCACTCCTAAGCCACCCAGCTTGCTTACTGTTCTCCTATGTGGAATTGTGTTGAAAGCTTTACTGAAGTCCAGGCAGGCCATGTCCACTGCTCCACCCTGATCTAGTTCCATTTTTACCCAAAGAAATCTTATCAGGTTCATTTGATATGACATCCGCCTCACCACCACCGTGAATCCATGCTGCCTTGGGTCTTGTAACCCTTTGGATTCAAGATATTCCACAATCCTTTCCTTCAGCAATGTTTCCATTAACTTTTCCACTGCTGAAGTCAGGCTGACTGACCTATAATTGCTTGGCTCTCCCTGTTACCACTTTTGTGAAGTGGAACTATATCTGCTTCCTGCAGTCTTCTGGAACCACTCCTGTTCCAGTGAGCTGTTAAATAGGACTGTCAGAGGTGCAGTCAGTAACTCCCTGAGCTCCCTAAACACCCTTTGCCGCACCTTGTCTGGCCCCATTGCTTTGTCCACTTTCACATTTACAAGTCCTTTAGGACTCTTTCTCCAAAAAGAACTAGTGTCTGGTCCCCCCTTTAAAATCGTCTCTGTTACTTTTTGCAGTCCTTTCCCTTTTTCTTCCTCTGTAAACACTGAGCAGAAGTGTTTGTTCAAGATGCCTGCCTTTTTCTTGTCTCCCTCTGCACAGTTCCCCCCTTCCCTTTTTAACCTTAAAAATCCCTCCCTTGATCTTTCTCTGTCACTTACATACCTAAAAAATGTCATGTCCCCTTTTGTTAACCACTTGGGCTGTTCTTTCTTCAGTTTGTTCCTTAGTACTTCTTACTACTTTCCCTGCTTCCCTCTGTTTCTCCTGATACAGCACCCTGTCCTCCTCCCTCTGTGTCACCTTGTACCTTCTGAATGCTACCCTTTAGCCTTCACCTTTTCCACCACCTTTTTTGAGAACCATAGCAGTGTCTTTTTCCTGTTGTTTTTCATCACTTGGTTGATGCAGAGGTGTGTTGCCTTCAGTATGTTCCCTTTTAGCTTTTCCCACTGTTTCTCCGCCCTCCAGGTCATCCCCTCCTGACATGTCATCCCTGAGGCATTCACCTATCTTTATAAAACCTGCCCTTCTGAAGTCCAGGGCCATAGCTTGTGTGGGGTTCAATTTTGCAGCCGTCCTTACATTGAACCATACTACTGTATATGGTGAGCAGTGGTCCCCAGGTGGCTTCCCACCTTGACGTCTGCAGCACTGTCCATGTTAGTGAGTACCAGTCCAGTATTGCCTCATCACGAGTGGGCTCACTGACTAACTGCCTGAGAAACAGCCCCCTGCAGGGAGTCCAGGATGTCTCTACTTCTAGCTGAAGCCACAACTGGGAGACTTCAGTCTACATCCGGCAGATTAAAGTCCCCCACCAGCAGCACCTCTCCCTTTTCTGCCATTATGCCATTGGCTTCCACCAGTACCTTATGTAATTCCTCCCCCATGCCCGAGGTCTGTAGGTCATGCCGATGTGAATAATGTCTCTTTTCCCCATCTCCAGGGTGACCCACAGTACCTTTGTCCCCTTTATTCCCTGCATCTCCATCACTTTTCTGCTTTCCTTCACATACAGCACCTTACCCCCTCTTTTCCTTCCCAACCTGTCCTTCCTGAACAGAGTGTAGCCTGGTATGGCCATGTCCCAGTCATGGTTTTCGATGTTGTATGACTTGGTAATGACACAATATCCAGGTTGGCCTTTGCCATGATGGCCCCTAGGTCTGGAATCTTATTTCCTAGACTTATAGCATTTACACACATGGCCTTCTAAATTTTGTTAGCACTCATCGTTACCCCGCCTTTTTTCTTTTTTCCCCCCTCCTTCCCCCCCTGTCTTTTTAATGCTCCTGCTTCCCTCTACCTTCATTTCTGTCACCCTCCTTTCTTTATTAGTTTGCACCCTGGGAGTTCCTCTTCTCTCGGGTTCTCCCTACTGTTTGCTTCAGCCTGTCTCCCTGATTTCTTTTTTTTCTGTCACCCTCCTCGGCTAGTTTAAATGTTCATCGCAGTAACATTTAAGCCATCCACTGTGGACTGCGGTTCCCCTCCTGGATAGATGCAGACCATCACCCTAGCATATTCCTTGATCCTCCAAGGTGGGTCCCCAGTCTACAGTGTAGCCAAACCCCTCCTCACTGCACCATTTGTCCAGCCATGAGTTTAAGCCTTCTGGTATGGAGATCCCTCTCCGTCCCCCTGTCTTAAACAGGCAGCACCTCAGAGAAAACCACACCTCAGCTTCCTAAACTCACCCTGCATTATTCCAGCCCCATCCCTAGCCAGGTCATTGGTCTCCAGATAGACAATGACATCAGTTCTGCCTTCCTTCCTGCTGTCCTAACGATCCCCAGAATTCATTGCCTGTCGCTCCGGGTTGTGGCACCACATAGGCACCTGACCTCCATCTCTGCAGCCCTTCCTATTTCCAAATCTACCCCCCTGACAGTCAAGTCCTCCACCACAAGTTGCATTCAGCAGTGTAATATGTTCTTGGATCTCGGCATGGCACAGTGTTTTGTTTTCTTTACACAGAGTGGTAGCCACATCGGGGGGGGGGCAAAGAAATGAAAATGTGGAAGGTAGGTAATTCTGAGCAAGCTATTCGGAGGGAGAGTGGATCTCCCTGATCTTATCTGTGTCAATCTTCACCATTCGTCACTAGTGGGAATAGTGCGCAAGAGCTAGGACCCCACAGGAGACTTTTCATCATGGTCGGAGTCGACGCAGAGCCAGCGCTGCCCTCGAGGCTGACGTTCCACGTGGTGCTCGAGGCTTGTCCGTTAGCTGCTGTCGACTCCATCCCAGCCCTTTCTCTCCCACCGTCGAGTGTGGTACCCCGTGTGTTACTACCAGTGTTTTGTGGCCTAGTCCGTCAGTTCTTCGTTCCATAATTACAGTTGCCTCAGTTCTGCTAGACGTTGCTTCAACTTACCAGTAAGACCTTTCCTTTTATTAAACAGTGTCGAGTACTGTTTCTAGTTTATTTTCCGTTCAGTCATGTCTCATCCGGGGGGGCAGGAAGACATTAAAAGCGGGGCAGCCCCCTATGCATCGGTGCCCCTGTGGCCGCCTCTACTCCGTGATGGACCAGCATGACCACTGCCTCTCCTGCCTCGGCCCTGGCCACGGTATGGATAACTGTGACATTTGCTTCTTGATGGACCACCGTGTAATTGAGAACCGCTCTTTGAAAGTCGGACGTACGCCGACTACTTTCAGAGGTCAAATGCGCAGTTGCTGGGCCAAGGCAAGGATTCTCGGCCCTTCCTCCAGGTCCCCTCCCGGTCCTGTACGGCCCGTGGAGGAGGGAACCCTGCCTGTTTAGCCTTGCTGCAGCGGGGTTCTTCCCCGATGAGGAGGTTGGTGCGCCCCTTGGGGTCAGTCGGGAGGCACCGCATTGGCAGTCTCCTCTTTGATGTCGAAGGCTCCCTCGGTGTCGTGTTCCAGGCCCTTCATGGCCAGGTTGGCACCGTCCTCTGTGCCAACTTGTGGCTCCGCTTTTGGCCCCAGCGCTGTGGGCTTGGAGTGTGGTGCCGCAGTCGGCATCAGGCCTTCTCTCAGTGCCGCCGTCACCTATGATGCTGCTCGTGGCGTCGGAGTTCTCTGCTGCGCCGGGGGCGGTGGTTTTGAGGTTTCTGGTCCCAGCGCTGTGTGTGGTGCCAGGGCACGAGCCAGTGCCGTGCCTGTCCTTGGCGCCACTCGTGGTGCCAGGGATGGGGTTGGCGCCACGGTCAGGGCGGGCCCTGCCTTCCGCACTGGCTCTGCCTTCGGCACTGCTTGCGGCGCAGGGTGTTATGCGTGCCGCATTCAAGGCCACACTGACTTGGTACCTTCAGGCGCTGGGGTGGGTGTCAGAGTTGAGTGCAGTGCTGCGTTGGGTTTGGCGGTTGGCAGTGCTGGGGAAGCGGCGGAGCCATGCTTGGGCGTGCCCGACTCCAATGCCATTCGCAGTGCTGGGGTAGGTGTCAGCACTGGGCATGGGCCAGGCCTTGGCGTGCATGCAGCAGCGTCAATCTCAGGTGCCCCGCCAGGTCCAGGAAGTGGAGGGCTTGGGGAGTTGTCTGGCATCGGACCTCGGAGCCTGCCTCTTCAGAGGCGGACTCTGGGTCTGATCCAAACTGGCTCCCAGGTTCTTTGGAATCTTCGGACCCCTCTGTTTCCAGCACCTCAGCCCCTACTCAGCCTCCCTCTGGGGGTCGGTTGTCGCCGGTGGACCTTAGGGTCAGGGGGTCTGACCAGCCAGCAGTGGTCCCTGTGACTACTGCTGTGCAACCTGGGGTCGCTGTTCTTGCTGTTCCTCCAGTTGGGGCATCCCCCTTCCTTGGTGTGTTTTGACAGCCCAAGTTTTGGGCAGCCCGGGGCGCACCAGGAGGGAGAGGGTTTGGTTCCCTGGATGGACTTGGAGGCTGCCCGGAGTTGCCAGTTACCTAGGCTGGTGGCTATGAGGATGAGGTCCCTCTCTGAGTCCGAAGAGTTGAGAGGTAGAGGTGTGGTGCAGTGCGCCCTTCCCAGAGCCCAGCCGGGTTCTGGGAGGAGTCAAAGCGCAGGCCCTCGCCTTTCCCTGGAGGAGTCCCTGAGAGGGACTTTAACTTTTGAGGTCAGGGGCCATCCTTCTGGACTCACACGGTCCTGGTTACCTCACAGGGGATTTCTTCCTTTGGGCACAGCTCTGACCGTTCCGACCCGGTTGAACGGCTGTTAGCTGCGTCAGCCTTTGGGTCCCCCTCCCTGCGAAGGGTTTCCTGTTGGCCCCCCTGCCCTGACAGAGACCGTTCTCCTCTTGCCAGGAGCCTGTCCCCCAAGCCCCTCTCTCCATCCCCGGTGATCCCAGGTATTACCGGTCCTCATGGACCTCTTACCTGGGAACAGTTCAGAGGTTCTGCTGCACATTTTCCCACCTATCTCCATGCCCTGGACCAACAGGTGTTTCACCATGCTCCCATGCAGCCAGACCCTGAACCTGGGAGCTCATCTTCATCCTCTTCTCCCTCTATGAAGGGAGAGTAATCTTCAGTCCACATCTCCCCAGCGTCTGATCTGTCCTCCTATCAGCGCTTCCTTGCGAGGATGTTAGATGAGCTTCACCTTATCCCTGTCCCAGTCAGCAATCCCGAGCATGTGACGTGCACCTTCTTAGGCGAGTACAGTGCGGCCCACCTGGTGGCTCCCGCCTGGCCTATTCCTTTTCAGGAGGCATCACATTGGCTCTGGCTACGTCCCTTCTCCACCATTCTAGCACTAAGGGAACTATGCCAGTGTATTGCGCTCCCCCTGGGTCTCCAGGTTCTCTGCCTCATCCTCCTTCGAGCTTGACCTCCCTGGACACCCCCTCTGGGCCTCGCACACGTTACTGTGACCGCCCTCCAGACTGCGGATTTCGATTTCTGGGGAAGACGAGTGTTCTACTCGGCACCGATCCCTCTGTCTATCGCAGCACATTAGGCCCACTTTGCAGCCTACAACAGGTTCTTGTGGTCTAGGCTAGGTCAGCTCCTAGCCTCAATGCCTGACTCAGAGGAAACCAGGCAAGCCATTGCCCTCTCTGCGCAGGGCCTGGAGCTAGCAAGGCACCAAGCAAGGGCATCGTATGATGCCAGTGAGGTGGCATTTGGAGTGGTAGGGACAGCAATCTGCCTTTGGCGGACGGCATGGCTTCACCTAACCCGGTTATCACCCCAGGCCTGACGTAGGTAAGCAGTAAGACACGACAGGGTGTGTGTTGAACAGATATTACCACACGCCCAGTGGCGTAGTAAGGCACGAGGCCAGGCCGAATGCCTTCAGCCCCTGGAAGTGCAGTAATATCTGTTTAACACACACCCTGGAGTGTTTTATTACGCTTATAAAATGTGTTTCTTTTTTTAAAATATTTTTCTCACCTTAAAAAATATTACTGAACTGAAAAAAGCTGAAATCATTGTGTTAATTTGATATAAAATAGTCCTTCTGCCTACTAGGTGGTGACCTCATTGCCTCTAGCATTTATACTGTTATCCATACCAGAGCCCCCCCCCCATGGAGAGAAAAATGCAGCTGAGCTGTGTGATTAGAAGGAGAGGTTTGTGAGGTTCTCCCCAAACCGGTTGCCCCACTTTTGCAATAAAAAAAATAACTAATGCAGATTTTTTTTTTTTTTAGTTAAATATAGTGGGACGGAAGCCCGATTTGGTTCGAGACAGTGCAGGTGGCATGGTGCAGGATCATGAATGGGAGCAGGCAAACCCTGGAAGCAGCTCCATGATTACTGAATCTAAACCAGTATTTGTTTTTATTTTTGTTTATTTAATGGTTCCGTTATCAAGCGGCACCAAGGTTTCCCTGATCGGCCACAAGTCCGAGATTAGCTGGTTAACGAGGAAAAACAGGTGGAATTTCAAACACGAACGTTCTAATTGCACATTGATTTACTTGCCAGTACTTTTTTTTTACTATGTGTAAAACACATTTGACACTTCCTTTCCAGCCAGTCAGAATGTTCAGTTTTCCTTGCCCATTTTATAAGGTGATTTACTCCGCATACCGAAGAACCCATCTTTTCTCCCGAAGGGTGAAACGGAGGCTTTCGGGGCACCCTCCTTCCCCCTCTGGGGGATCCCAGTCTCGCCTAGACCAGTCCCAGGCCTGTAAGGGTTCTCCCTTCGTGTTTCACCCCACTGGAGAATAAGGACCTAGTCCCTTAGGGTATCTTAGGGCCCCCTTTGGGGGGGGGGGGGCTCAGTACTCACCCACTAGTGATGAATGGTGAAAATTGACACAGATAAGATATGAAAATTACATACCTACTGTAATTCTTGGTCTTTCTTTGTGTCTTCACCATTCATCATTAAATCCCACCGTCCTTCCCCCTGTGGGCCTCAGTCTCTGGACTTCACCCTCCTCACCCCCTGTGTGTCTTCTCTTTCTTAGCTCTCCTCTCCCTTGCGATTAGGCAGGAGGGACTGTGGCTACACAGGTGTGAATCCAAAGGGTTTATGGTGATTTGGGGGCCTCTTTTCTCTTCTCCCTTTTCTGGGGGTCTGGAGGCGGGAGTCCCTCCTCTCTTCCTTATTTGCTCAAGTGTCTATTATTTAGTGACTCATATTTTGAGCTCTTTCCCCCTTATGCCTTTGGCTGTTTTAAGTTTCTCATTTTGGGGGGGGGGGAGCTTGAGACACACCCTCAGCCTGCACCTTCTAATCGCTGGTCTTCTAGACCTAGGCTGCTTGCAACTTCTGCTTGCCTCCTGCAGCTGAGCCCTGTAGTCCAAGGCTGGACTATAGTCTTCTTAATATGTCAGAGTGCATTTTGCTCCTGGAGGTGTGCTACTCTCTCTCCCTCCCCCACCTCTCCTCCTTTTCCTCCTCCTTCTTCTTCTCCTTCCAGAGAATGGGGCCCCTTCTCCCCACTTTCCTGTTTTAATCTCTCCTTCTGTCCTCTCAGTCATTTATTTCTCCTTTTAGTTTATTATTCCTTTCCTTTTATCTGTCCCTTAGGCTCTCTTACCTCAACCCACCCTCCCTTCCTTACACTCTCCGGCGTGTCAGAACTGGGGCTGGGGGGGAGTCGACAGCAGCTAACGGCCAACCCTCGGCGCCACATGGAGCGTCGGCCTCGAAGGCAGCACCGGCTCTGCGTCGACTCTGGCCATGATGAAAAAAAAATGAAAAGTATCCCCCGGGGTCCTAGCTCCGGTGCTCTTTACCCACTAGTGATGAATGGTGAAGATACACAGAAAGATCAAGAATTACGGTAGGTACGTAATTTTCATTTCTCGTGCTGGCAAAGGATTGTGGAATGTGGTAGGTCCCCTTACCAACAATATAAATGTTAAAAATAAAATAGCTGCTGCCATGGCTTATGTTGTCCCATGCTATACTGTACGGTGGGGCATTTGCTGGTGGGAACTGTTCGATGATCAAAACATTCATGGAAGTGAGGCTGGGGGGCACAGAAGAAACTACAGCAGGGGTCCGTGTGGCTTAGTCTTTGAACCCCCCCACCAAGAGGCTCCAGATTCCGTTCTGATTAAGGTGCCTCCTCTGGCACCAGCCCCTCATTCCTTGGGTCCAATGTCAACAGTGTTGCCAAAGCCATGTTCTGGATTGGAGGGTCTACAATCCACCTCCCCCCCTACAACCCTCCCTCCGGGGAGGATATGGAGGGAGATGAGTCTGACCCTGATCTCATCATTTCTGAGGGTGGCAACAGAGACTCTCTTTAAGTGGACTCTTCAGACCAGACCCCCCTTCTATTCCACATGAGGATCTAACTTTCCAGGCTTTGCTCAGGAGTATGCATTCTGCACTTGATATTGAGCCTTCAACCATTGACCCAGGTAAATGTCTCTTGTCTAAAGTGGTTAAACGTTCCTACCATGCCGGTCAGTTTAGTTTCTCCTATTCCATCCACAGTTGAAACCTTGTCTAGTGTGATCTGGAATAAACCTGCCTCCATCCCTTCTGTATGCAAGCAGATAGACAGGAAATACACTGCCCCTACATAGAAACATAGACTTTGAAGGCAGATAAGAACTGCTTGGCCGACCTAGTCTGCCCATCAAAAGATAAACCAATGTATGCATCTCAACCGATAGCTGATGCCACTGTTGTTCTCACTGAGAATGACAAAGCCATTCTTCCCCAGGAGGTCACTGCACACCTTATTAACATGAAGTCATGCATGATTGACACTTTGGGAAGGCGGACTTTCACAGCACCTGCCCCTAGCTTCTGGACTGCTAGCTACCAAGGGCATTTCTTCAAATATGAGTATACCTTTTGGAGCTCACTTAAGTCTCTGGCAGAGTCCCTGCCAGATTCTGAAACTAAACAAAAGATTGTGCAGACTGCCACACGTGGAACTGAGTCTAACAGTCATCAGCTCAAAGCTGTTATGGATGCCTTTGATACTGCCTCCCGCTCTGCCCCAGCAGGCATCTGTATCAGAAGACATTCCTGGCTGCCTACTGCTGGCTTTTATTGGTTGTCCAACAACAGGTAATGAACCTTCCCTTCGATGGTACTTATCTATTTGGAAAAAAGGTAGAGAAGTCTCTTGAGGCATCTCAGGAAACTATAACAACCTTTAAGATTTCCAGGCCAGTTCCTTCTAACCTTCACGACTTGCAGGAAAGGCAGGGGAGCCCAAAACAAATTTCACCCTCCACAGCCTCACATGAAAGTGCAGCCAAAGGCACAGATGCCGGAAGCACCCAGTGCCACTCCTGAAGCTCCAGACCCAGTCCTGCCTCAGCTGCCTGAGGCAGACCTATGTTCCTCGGTGGGGGGTTGGGGGGAGGACTGACACAGTTTTACTATCAATGAGTGTGTTACGATGGACAAGTGGGTCCTCAGTATCATTCGGAAGGGATGCTCCCTGGACATTACAGAAATTCCTCTGGACTATACATCCAGATGGTAGCCCCTCTTATCAGCCCAAATGTCAGAGCTTCTGATGTATGAGATTGTGGGCCTTCTGAGCACCAGGGCAGTGGAAATAGTGCCAGACTCAGAACAAAACACAGGATTCTGTTCTCGCTGCTTCCTAGTACCAAAGTAATCAGGGGGCATGCATTCAGTTTTCGACCTCAGAAACCTGAACAAGTTCATGGATCGAGAAAAATTCAAAAAGATTACTGTAGGGTCTCTGCTTCCCTTCATGAAGTCTCGGGATTGGTTAGCTTCCCTGGATATGCAGGATGCATATTAACACATCCTGGTGCACTCCAGCCACCACAGACACATTTGATTTGTGGTGCTGGGGCAGCATTACCAGTTCGGAGACCTGCATTTCGGGCTTCCCATGGCTCCTTGAGTCTTTACAAAGTACTTTGCGGTACTCACAGCACATCTGAGAAAACTGGGTCTCCAGGTTTACCCTTACCTGGATGATTGGCTGATAGTAATTCCATGCAGGCAGGTGACAGAACAGGCAGCGGCCACAGCCTCTCAGTTCCTTATTTATATTGGTGTGCTGCTTAGTCTACAGAAGTCTCAGCTCCAACCCTCACAGCAGCTGCTGTTCATAGGCGTTCTAATGGATATGACGAATGCCCAAGCCATCCTTCCAGAGAGCAGAATGCAGACAATCCTGCAGATAGCATGCTACATAATGGAGCGCAAATCTGTTCTAGCTCACTATATGCCATGCATGCTGGTCCTAGAAGCCTCCTCAGTGTTCACATTCCACCCTGGCATGGCAGACGAGCTCAGCCGAGCAGAGGCCAATAATCACAAATGGTCACTAGCTCCAGACATTGTGAGATCACTGTTCAGCGAGTGTGGCACCTAGATGTGGACCTTTTTGTGTCCCCACTCAACGCCAAACTACCTCAGTTCTGCTTTAGAAATCCAGGACGTGGCATTTTCTGTCAGGGTGTATTCAGACTGCAATGGCAAAATCTATTTCTGTATACGTTCCCTCCAGTCCCGCCTAGGGCAGAGGGTGTTGCTTAAATTGGGAGGTGCAATGGAGGCAACATGATACTGATTGCCACTTTCTGTCCTCGATAGATATGGTTCTGTTGAACAGACTGTCAGCAAACCGAGGATTCTTCCACTCAGGATGGACTTACTGACTCGATGTCACCTGGTCCATCTCAACCTGTGCTCCATTCACCTTCAGGCCTGTCTCTTGAAGAGATAAAAGTGAACAGGTACAAGGTATCATAGAGGGTCTCTGAAGTGTTTTGGCTGTCTGTGAACCTTTCACTAGGAAGCCTTACACAGTCAAATGGAAAAGGCTTTACATTTGGTGCTCCAAAACCCACATGCACCCCTCTGGGTACCCACCTGACAGTGTTCTGGAGTACTTACTAAACCGCAGTGATGCTGGCCTTCAGTATTCTGCAGTTAAGGTCCACTAGTGTGCTATTTCTGCATACCATGAGTCCGTCTGTACCCTCTGCCTGGCACAGCTTCCGCTCTTCAAGAGTTTCCTTGAGGGCATCTTACACACAAGGCCTCCCATTAGGAAGCTGGTAGCTGCCTGGGATATCAGCCTTGTCCTGGTTGTGCTCTACAACAAGCCTTTTGAGCCCCTTGTAACTTGTGTTGAATTTTTTGACTGGGTGACTAGGGAGGTGGATCAGGGGAGGGCAGTGGACATGGCTTATCTGGACTTCAGCAAGGCCTTTGACACTGTGCCACATAGAAGACTATTACACAAACTGGGGAATATGGGTGTGGGCAGGACAGTAGTGTGGTGGGTAGGTAACTGGCTGGGTGGCAGGACACAGAGGGTGGTGGTAATGGCTGTCACTCCACAGAGGGAAGAGGACCAGTGGGGTACCACAGGGATCAGTGCTGGGACCGGTCCTATTCAACATCTCATCAGTGACATGGCGAGGACCCAGAAGGCAGAATTTCACTGTTCGCTGATGACACAAAGCTCTGTAACAGAGTAGACACACCAGAGGGTGTAGACAGAATGAGAAGTGACCTGCAGAAACTTGAAGAATGGTCAGGGGTTTGGCAGTTGAAATTCAATGCAAGGAAGTGCAAGATAATGCATATGGGGCACAAAAACCCTGGCACAATATATCAGTTGGGGGGTGAGGATATAGCATGCACCAAGCAGGAAAGGGATCTTGGGGTTATCATCTCTGATGACCTCAAGGCAGGGAAACAGTGTGACAAGGCAGCAGATAAAGCAAATAGGATGCTGGGATGCATAGGCAGGGGCATCACCAGCAGGAAAAGGGAGGTCATAATTCCACTATACAAGACACTAGTGAGGCTGCACCTGGAGTACACTGCAGTTCTGGAGACCTTACCACGTAAGGACATAGGGTAGAGAAGGTTCAGAGGAGGGCAACAAATATGGTGCATGGATTGCATCACAAGTCCTATGAGGACAGGTTGAAGGCACTGAACATGTACCTCCTGGAGGAGAGGAGGGAGAGGGATATGATAGAGACATACAAGTATCTTACAGGGAGGAACAGGGTGCAGGAATGCACTATTTTAAGCGAAAAGATGTTCCAGGACTAGAGGGCATGGGATGAAGTTGGAGGGAGGACGATTCAGAGGAAACGTGAGGAAGAATTTCTTCACAGAACGGGTGGTGAACAAGTGGAACACCCTGCCAGAGGAAGTGGTGGGGGCTGAAACAATCACGGGATTTAAGAATGCATGGGATAGACATAAAGGAATTCTGGAGGTCAGGGGTAAGGGGCAACAGACTTCTTGGAAAACATAAATTGAACTTACAGACTTAAATGGGCAGACTGGGTGGGCCATAGGCCCTTATCTGCCGACACTGTCTATGTATCTATGTATCTATGTGAGCTAAAAATTTGTAACTTGGAAAGCAGCATTTCTGGTGGCCATCACTTCTGCTCTCAGAGTGTCTGAAATCCATGTTTTGGTCACAGATCCTCTGTATACTGTTTTCCACAAGGACAAGGTAGTTCTCCACATGCAAATTAAGATCTTACTTCGAGAGGGCTCTTGCAGTAGGTATTCACATATAGGACTAAGCCGCTAGGCGTCAGGATCCCACGGAAAAATTTCTAGCTAGCAGTCTCTGGCAGGGCACCACCCTTACGTCAGGTGACTGGCGTCATACGACGTCAGTATAAAGGGACGGTCCCCCACGCCCGCCTTCCAGTTCTTTCCTGCCATCAGCATGTGAAAGTTCCTCGCGGTAGAACAGCACTCGTCTGTCATTCGTTGGTCTCTTAAGTTTTTGAAATTTTCAACCTATTTTCTCTAACTTTCAATTTTTTCAAACAATTCGCTGTGTATGTTGTCCCTGATGCCCTCCGAATTGCATAAAAACAAGTGCGACTCGTGTGGTTCCCAACTTCCACAAAAGGAAGGCCACTCCTTGTGCCTCTTCTGTCTGGGCCCAGACCACACCATCACTGCCAGAAGTTCAACTCCGCTACCCACAAGAGAAGACAGCAGTCCCTGGAAGCCCATATCCTAAAGAAGAAAATGGCCTCCATGGAAAAAGAGTTAAAGAAACTTAGGCAGGCGTCTACTTCCCCCAAAGGCCATAGGAAAAAGCGCGACGAGGAGAAGCACCGGGAGCGGGAACCGGCTTCCATAGCAGCCGTGACTCTGGCTGGTGTCGCGGCACTCAAGGTAACGTCCCCTCTGGGGATCGCTCCACGATGGCCGTCTTGGTGGTTACCAAGAAGGCATCGCCCCTCCCATCTGGCTTGCACTCGAAAGTCTCTGCTCCTGCGGAAGGCCGCTTCTTCCACGCCGGCCTCCGGTCAAAGTGGGTCCGCAGTGGACATTGCTCCCACTGACGCTCACCCAGACAGGGCTGCTAAGTCACTTACCCCTTTGGGGGAGCACCCAGTCAAAACACCTCCTGACAAGACCGCATCTCCTTTGCGGCCTCCCTCGGGCAGGGAGTCCAATAAGTCAGATCCAACTCCTCCGACGTTCGCCTGGATTTGGCTGATCAGACACCGGTTCCACCGACGCCAGCGAAGCCTGCGCCAGACCTCAGTGAACAGTCTGATGCCCAAGGCTCTCCGCAACGTCTCACCACGTTGCCCTCTGAGGTCCCCATGTCTCCTCTACTGACCCATGGGGATTATAATCCTCCTTCCCCAGTCGTCACCGAGGATACTGGGATGCTGCCGTCAAGGAACCCTCCTCCTGTGCCGGATCCCCTAACGTCGGATCCTCAGATGCCGGTCCTGACGCCGGCTAACCGGACGCTATCTGGCATCCCTTTACCTGGTGATAAGCCTATTCTTCAGTCAGGTCCTTCGGACTGTCTCGAAGGTATACCCATGCTGGGCCCGATGCCCGCGGGGCCAGTGTTACCACCATCTGGCCCACCAGCAGGGCCTCTGCTCCGTCAGAGCCCCCGGCACCCGGGTACCTGACACCGCAATACCTGGTTCCTCAGTATCTGGCACCCCAGCACCCAGCGCCGCAGTACCTGCCGCCTCAGTACCCGACGCCGGACTACCCGCCGTCGGGTTACAGATACTCCTTTTACGGATACCCTCAATATCCGTGTCCCCCTCCTCCTCCACCTCCGCCGCCCACTCCTCAGCCGCCGGTGGATTTGAAGGAGACCTTGGGCTCCTGGTGGGCTAAGGCCAAAGCTCAGCTCACCAGGGAAGTCGAGAGTCATCTACCGATGCCGGACCCTATACAGGATCCCCTACGTCAAAGACGGGAGACTCCTTCCCCCCTTCCCGACGCCAGAGGAGAGCCCTCTGGTGCCCGAGGAGGGGAGGATACGTGCCCCAGGAACTTCCCAGAGGAGCTAACCTCCGTAGGGAGGAGTCTTCCTTCTCTTCGTCAGAAACTTCTAACGTGGACTCAGAGTCCGGCCACTCTGACCCCAAAGACGAGCCCTGTACTCCGGAACGCCCCTGGCTGAGGACTCCTCTGTAGTCCCTTCCAGAGGATCTTTCCTTTCTGGAGTTATTGAGGGAAAATCCAGTAAGTACATCAGTGGCAATCAGTGGAGCCAGACCGACAGCGTAAAAAACTCACTGCCCATTTGGATCTGCCTGAGACTGCTCCTACACTGATTCCACCCTGGATAGAACTTCACGCAGATCTTGTTTCCACCATTTGGAAACAACCTTCTGTGTTAGCCCCCCTTCCGAGGTAGGCGGACAGACTATACCAGACTCCTGAGGGTGTAGATTTTCTTAGCCTTCACCCCAATGCGGATTCAGTTGCCATCAGCGCCGCTCACGGCCGCTCCGCCGATCTCAAACACCTCAGCTAGTCTCCGCCTGATAAGGAATCCCGGCTTCTGGACCAATACAGGAAGAAGATTTATTCCTCTTCTACCCTTGGTATTAGGGCCCTAAACTATGTGGCACATATGGGGGATTTCCAGAAGATCATCCTTAGCCAGGTGGAATCCAAATTGGACTCCCTTCCTGAATCACAGACTAAGCAGGAAGTGACTGATTTTGTCCGTTCTGCTCACTCAGCCAGTCGGCACATACTTCGTGCCACTTACGACGCAGTGGACACAGCTGAAAGGAGCTCGGCCTTCGCCGTAAGCCTTGCTCCGCGTGTCAGGTTTGGTCCCTGAAGTGCAATCCGCCATTCAGGATGCTCCCTGCAGGGGTTCAGTGCTGTTCGGGGGTGATGTCAAGGACACCATTACTGAAATGCAGAAGAAGGGTACTGCACTCAAGTCTGTCAACTCTATGTACAGGCCCCCTTGCCAAAACCAACAAAGACAAAAACCACAGGGCAAAGGTGCCAACAAACATCGGGCCCCTCCAGCAACCAAGACCCCCCACTCCCCGCAAAAAAGCCGTGGGAGCCTCGGCTGCTACGCTGCCCCACACCTCCTGGCTCACTGCCTCTAGAGGTTCCAGAGGAACCGGTAGGGGGAAGATTCTCCTCCCATCTGCCAGGTTGGGAGAGGATAACTCCGGACGCTTGGGTGCTCCAGTTGGTATCAGGATGACACTCAGTAGAGTTTCTGCAGAAACCACCCCGAAGACCACCCCCCAGTCATCTTACTCCCCGCAACATCTTCCTCTGGACCTAGAGGAAATCATCTCCCTTCTCTCGATGGTGGCAATAGAGCCAGCTCTTCCTGGACATAAAGTCTCCACTACTCATTCACCATAATGGGTTCTGCGCCGGAGGCACTAGGACCCAGCGAGAGCAAACTTTTTGCTAGAGGTTCGGTGCTGGAGATGGAGCTGCCAGGAATGGCACCGCGAGCCTCCGCATGTGCGGCAATGACTGTCTCAGGGTCGACCCTCCAACCGCCTCAGTTCCTTTTTTCCCGCCGTCGAGTACGCTTCAGTAATGACGTCGCTCGCCCACCGGGAGTCAAACTGCAAACTAGCAGCATAGTTTTCAGTTTATTATTTTATTACATTTTCTTGAATAAAGTACTGCTACAGTAATTTATTCTTAAGAAAGAAGTCTCAGCCTACATTGACGGAGTCGACCATGGACGGGTCAGGTGACGGTAGGGAGACTTCATATGAAAGCTGTTCAGTCAGCCGGGCTGGGTCCGTTCCTCCGCCTTGTCCGGAAGGGGGTCTGACAACGGTCGGTCCCATGCCCGGGGAGAGGGGCAGTCCCCCCGGAAGCATAAACGAAAATGGTCGCACTCTCGCCACCGTTCGGCCTCGAGCTCTTCTTCGGCCCGTAGGTCGAGAAAGAGAAAGCATCACTCGAGGCCGCCCTCTGATATGTCTGCACGTCGACGGTCGGTCATTGGGGCCTGTTGCTGATCTCTTCTTTCAGAGTCACCGGTTTCTGGTTCTGGTCGCCGACCTCTTTGACATCGGAGCCCTTCCCCGCCTTCTGGTATGGCTTCCGATGAGCGGTTTCATCAGTGGGCCGCTCTGATGGAGCAATGGGCTCGGAGGTTGGTCCAGTTGCCTGGCCTGGTTGCCCCGGAGCTCTCTGGCTCTTCGGGCGATCGAGCAGGGCGATTGGGCCTCCCTGGTCATGTCGCACCTTCTATGGTGCCGTTGACTCCACGCCTAGGTGTTTTCCCCCCTCACATGGCTGCGGCGCAGGGGGCCACATCAGTGCCTCGATCTCCTGATTTTCTTCCTCCTTTTCCCTCAAATCCTGGTTTTCGGGGTCCTGGGTTGGTTTCAGCGCCGACTGCACAGCGCTGTTCGTGGCGCCGTGTGGTTTTTCAGCACCATTGGCTTTCTCGGCACCGTGTTCCTCGGTGCCGAGGCCTGGCTCTTTGCCGACCAATCCTCAGGGCCTCCCCGAATTCTTTTCCTTCCTCTTTTCCTGCTGATTTTCATTCCTTTCCTGTCCATACAGTCCCTCCTGGACTGTCAGGAGATGATGTTGAGCCTGACCCAGATCTTAGACTGGGTGATGATGTGGAAGGAGCAGGTTCTGATCCTGCTGCAGAGCCTGTGGTTGAAGACCTGTCATTTAAGTCTCTGCTGAAAAATTTGAATTCCACTCTTTCTCTCCAGACTATGGACATCGATCCTGGGAAGCTTTTAAGACTCCAGTACCTTCATCTTCCGGACATCCCTATGGATTTAACTCCCCCGGTACAGCCCTCCTTTGAGACACTTTCTCAAATGGTATGGAGTAATCCTCCTCTCATTCCTTCTGTGGCTAAGTCCATAGATAGGAAATATGCTGCTCCCAAAGATCTACCCATTTTGGCATCCCAAGCCTTTGCGGATCCTATTGTAGTCTTGGCAGAGAATGATAAGGTCGTACTTCCTCAGACTACTACAGCTTGACCTATAAACAAAGAATCTCATAAGATAGATACTTTAGCTAAGAGAGTCTTTGCTGCCTCCACCCTAGGTATGTGTATTTCCAGCTACCAGGGCTATTTCTCTCAGTATGAGAATATTCTTTGGCATTCGCTCAAACAGATAGTTGAAGCGCTTCCGGAGTCGGACACTAATTCAGAGCTTCTTCAAACCATAACCCAGGGGTATAGAGTCCAACAACCAGCAGGTTAAAGCAGCTATGGACACCTTCGATACTGCCCCCCGAGCGGCGGCGGCAGGCATTTGTACCAGCCGTCATTCCTGGCTGCGCACTTCAGGTTTTACAAATGATGCCCAGCAACAGGTCATGATGTTGCCCTTCGATGGTGTGTATCTCTTCGGCCCTCAAGTAGAGCAGGCTCTAGAGGCCACACAAAAGACTAGGTCAGCCATTAAATTGGATCGACCTCCTCCCGCTCCCTTTCGAGGGGGTGTTAACAAATGCCAGTTTCATAACCGTCAGTCCTTTTGGGGCAAAGGCAGGGGAGGTTTTAATAAAAACCAAGCCCCTCAGCCTCCAAAGAAAACGCAACAGAAGGCGCAAGGACCCAAAACTCCCAGTGCCGTCTTCTGAGTTTCTGGCCCAAGTCCCACCTCAGCTGCCCGAGGGGGACTCTTCCTCAGCGGTGGGAGGTCGTCTGACTCAATTCTATGATCGGTGGAAGTCCATAACATCGGACAAATGGGTCCTCTGGATAATCCGCAGGGGGTATTCCCTCAATCTTTTAGAGACCCCTCCGCATCGTCCCCCCAAATGACTGCCCAGGCTGTCAGTTCTTCAGTCAGAACTTCTCGCCTCCGAGATACTGTACAAGGCCTTCTGAACAACAGGGCAGTGGCAGTAGTTCTGCTGGATCAGCAGAACACAGGGTTCTACTCCCATTATTTTCTGGTTCCAAAGATAACCGGGGGCATGCGCCCCATTTTAGACCTCAGAAAATTAAACAGATTTCTTCCCAAAGAGAAATTCAGAATGATATCGCTAGGAACCCTGTTACCTTTGCTTCATCAACACGACTGGTTAGCCTCCCTGGACATGCAGGATGCTTACCAGCATGTTCCTGTTCACCAAAGCATCACAAATACCTAAGGTTCGTAGCTTTGGGACAGCATTATCAGTTCAGAGTCCTGCCCTTTGGGCTATCCTCGGCGCCACGAGTTTTTACAAAGTGTTGTGCAATTCTCGCAGTGCATCTCAGAAAAATCGGAATACAAGTGTTCCCATATCTGGACGACTGGCTTCTAGCAAGTCCCTCCAGGCAGGGAACTCTAGACGCCGTAGCCATGGCCTCAGACTTTCTCACGTCCATGGGAGTCCTGCTAAACCTCAAAAAATCGCAGCTGCAGCCCTCCCAGAGTCTCCTTTTCATAGGAACTCTTCTGGACACCTCCTGTGCGAAAGCATTTCTTCCAGAGGAGCGATATCCTTCAGATGACCTGATACATCGCAGAGAACAACTCAGTTTGAGCTGTCTCGATGCAACAGATGCTAGGTCTCATGGCATCCTCGGTGTTCACTGTACCCCTAGCATGCCTTCACATGAAAACCTCTCAATGGATGGGCAGTACTCAGTGGTCCCCGACCAATCATCCTCAGTCCTTTCTCATCAAGGTGACAGAACCTCTGAAGAGATCACTCACCTGGTAGTTGCAAGAGGACAATCTTCTGGAAGGGTATCCCTTTGCTCTTCTGGATCTTCAGATTTCCATTACCATGGACACGTCCCTGATGGGGTGGGGGGCACACTGTCAGACTCTCCACACGCAAGGTACGTGGACTCAACATGAGTCCCAGCTTCACATAAATGTTCTAGAAATGAGAGCCATCCTTTATGCAATCCGGGCTTTGAAGGACATTCTCTGTCACAAGAACATTCTCCTTCAAACGGACAACAAAGCAGTGATGTATTACATCAACAAGCAGGGCAGTGCTCACTCTTACCTCTTTTGCAGGGAAGCGATGAGGGTGTTGGAATGGTGCTTGGAGCACAAGGCTCTAATTCATGCGGTCTGCCTGCCGGGGGTGCAGAATGAACTGGCAGACTGTCTCAGCAGAACAGAGACAGATCCTCACGAATGGTCTCTCGACTCAGCCATAGTTCAGTCACTATTCGCAGAGTGGGGAACTCCAGACCTGGACCTTTTTGCGTCCCCACTCAACACAAAACTGTCTCTCTTCTGCTTCAGAAATCCAGGGCCTGGCATTTTCTGTCAGGATGCGTTCAGGCTGCAGTGGACAAAACGCTTTATACGCCTCTTCCGCCTTTTCCTCTAATTCAGAGAGTATTTCTCAGTTCGAGTCCCAGGGGGACAAAATGATCCTCATTGCTCCCTTCTGGCCTCGACAGATATGGTTTCCATTACTCAACAGTATGTCGGAAACCCCTCCGAAACCGCTTCCCGTTCAGATGAACCTTCTGATTCAGGGGCCTGTGGTCCATCCCAATCTGAGATCACTTCACCTTCATGCTTGGCTCCTGAAG
Organism: Neoceratodus forsteri; assembly: GCA_016271365.2. Taxonomy (NCBI): domain Eukaryota; kingdom Metazoa; phylum Chordata; order Ceratodontiformes; family Ceratodontidae; genus Neoceratodus; species Neoceratodus forsteri. Next base: position 166,162,487 of record JADMNL010000025.1, on the reverse strand, counting down.
AGATAGAAGTGAACAGGTTCAATGTCTCTTGCAGAGTTTCAGATATTCTTCTGGCTGTGCGCAAGCCAGCCAATAGGAAAACTCACACAGTCAAATGGAAGCGTTTTTTGCTCTGGTGTGCAAAATCCTCTTTGAATCCTTTTTCCTGCCCACCAGATAAAGTTCTAGAGTACCTTTCTGACCTCTCAAATTCAGGTCTGCAATACTCTACAGTCAAAGTTCATCTTTGTGCCATTTCAGCTTTTCATGAGCCAGTACTTTCCTTGTCACTGGCTCAGTTGCCTGTAGTTAAGAGGTTTCTTAAGGGAATTCTACATACCAGACCTCCTATCAGATGTCCAGTCGCAGCCTGGGACATTAATCTTGTACTAGACATGCTCACTCGAAAACCATTTGAGCCTCTAGCTACCTGTGAGTTAAAATTTCTCACTTGGAAAATGGCCTTCCTGGTGGCCATTACCTCAGCCCACAGGGTCTCTGAGATACATGCCTTGGTCACAGACCCTCCGTATACTGTGTTTCATAAAGACAAAGTAGTTCTTAGGACCCATCCTAAGCTTCTCCCTAAGGTTGTTTCAGAAATGAACAACAAAACACAAGCAACTTAAGAGCCATTAAACTTACAAAGTTCTGTCCCTTGGATGATATTGAGGCATAGCGGACAACTTTTAAAAGAGTTGCCATAGCCTGCCAGTAGCCAAAGCAGCAATGGACAGTCAGACTGGTACCCTACCTGACAGGGAAAGCCCAACTTGCCTACAGCAATATGGACACTGCACAGTCAGAAAACTATGACCTGGTGAAAAGAGAAATCCTGAAAAGGTATGACATCTCAGGAGAGACCTACAGGCAGAGATTTCAGTCTCTGAAGTACAACTCAGTCGACAATCCTCAAGAAGCCTTCACCGACTCCAAGAACTCCTGATAAAATGGCTCCAACCAAAGGGCAAAACAGTCCCACAGATCGACACATTTGCAATGGAGCAATTCATCAACATCCTGCCTACAGATGTGCAGCTCTGGGTGAAAGAAATCGACCAGAAAATGGGGAAAAGGCTGTTTCTTTGGCCAAAGACTACCAAATGGCCAGACAGAGACCACAGCAACGAGGTAACAGCCAAGCACCAGTAAGACACTCTCTTTCCCATTTAAACTCCAAGTCTGATAAGAACTCTGGTGGGGTAACAAATCTGTGCCAAAAGACATTATTTGCTATAACTGTAATAAGCCAGGTCATATTGCAAGAAATTTCTAAGAAGAGTGTCACTGGAGCAGACTTGTCCTTGGCAAATTGGAGCAAGTACTTAACAGATGTGAAGGTGGGGGATAAGACTGTAAAGGGATTCATTGATTTGGGAAGCAGACACACCCTAGTGCATGTTGAAGTGTTGGGAAAATACTGTGCAAGAGGACCAGGTACTGGTGTCATCTGCATCCACGGGGACACTTGATACTATCCCACTCCCAAGTGACTCTGACCATTAAGGGTGTGTCGCACCAAATGAAGTGGGGATAGTACCTAAGTTACCTGTACCCGTGATGATTGGAAATGACTGTCCAGGATTTACAGAGTTAATCTCAGATGAACTGAACCCTGCAGTTTCAGCAGCGGTGAAGAGCTCAAGCAAAGAAAATCTCAAATGGTGGGGACACTTTTCCTTTCAGTGACTTTGATCCAGACTTGTTTGAGCACAGCTCCAAGATCCGGAAACCCAGGAAAGAAATACGATGCCTGAAGAAACAGTGGCAAAAAATGATGAAAATTAAGCCATATGAAGAGAGACTAAAAGAGCTTAATATGTATACCCTTGAGGAAAGGAGGGACATGATAGAAACGTTAAAGTACCTCAGTGGAATCAACAATGTCCAAGAGGGCAGCATCTTTCAGAAAAAGAGACATGCAATAACAAGGAGACACAATTTAAAGATAGAGGGGGGAAGTTGAGGGGCAATGTGAGGAAGTATTTTTTCACAGAGAGGGTAGTGGATGCATGGAACAGCCTTCCTGAGGAGGTTGTGGGGTCTAAAACTGTGGGAGAATTCAAGAATACATGGGACAGACATAAAGCAATTCTTGTGGGGGGTAGGAAGAAATAGGCTGTTGGTTAACTAGGATCTGCGGCTTATCCTGTAGTTAGGGAAGTGGGCAGACTAGGTGGGCCAAGCGATCCTTATCTGCCATCAAAGTCTATGTTTCTATGTTTAATTCCATCTAAACCAACGTTTGGTCCTTCCTACTTACTTTGCGAACTTCCAAAATGAAGGAGAGCATTCTCTTCATTCCTTGGACATCAAAAGAGCTTTGCATTTCTATCTAGATAGAACAAAAGATTTTCACAAAGCTCAACAACTGTTTGTTTCCTTCAGCGAGACTCGGATGGGTCAACTATCAGATGTATTTCTGCATGGCTGGTGGCATATCTTCGCCACTGTTATTCCATGGCACAGATTCAGCTGGAGGGCAGAGTGTAAGCTCACTCTACTAGAGCGGTCGCGGCATCCCTAGCAGAAATCCGCGACGTGCCCATTGCAGATATTTGCAATGTGGCCACCTGGAGCTCAGTGCATACTTTTGTCAAACAGTATGCCCTGGATGTCCATGCCAGACGTCATCTTTCATTTGGCAGGACCATCCTTAATGGACTTCTGTCCTAAAATTGTGAGACTCTTTGGTCTCTCCGCGGCCCTCTCGGGGCCGTAGCTCGAATGCAGCTCCCATTGGTTTGAATGAGTGGTGGAGACTTTATGTCTAGGAAGATATGGAAATTACTTACCTACCATAATTCTTCATCTTCTTGGATGAGTCTCCAGCACTCATTCACACGCGCACCCACCATCCCCAGAACTCACCTCTGTTATTGGTCTTCACTTCCTCAATCTTTAGGCTTTGAAGACTTCTTTGTTGACCCTTCTTATACTGACCGTCCGGACTATCTTATGTCCGTTTTTTTGTTAGGCTATCTTTCTAGGTTAGTTACACTGCACCTCCTCGGGGGGAAAAAAGGTACTGAGGCAGTTGAAGGGTCGACGAGAATAGTCTTACCGCTACCCGGAGAGCAAGGCTGCGGTGCGCTGCCTCGCTGCCCATCCCCGGCACCGACCTCTAGCAAAAGTTTGCTGCCGCTGGGTCCTAGTGCCTCTGGCGCAGAACCCATTAGTGTGAATGAGTGGTGGAGACTTGTCCAAGAAGAACAAGAATTACGGTAGGTACGTAATTTCCATCTCCTACCCATCTTTGGGGAACCAATTACTATTCCCGTTTCTTCCTAGTTCCAAAGAAGATGGGAGATCTGAGGCCTGTACTAGACCTCAGCTCCCTGAACATGATCATGGAGTACAAACATTTCAGAATGCTCTCTTTGCAGAGCCTTCAACCTCTTTTTTTTGGCGGGGACAGTGGCTATGCGCTCTGGACATGCAGGATGCCTACCTGCATATCCCCATATGCCCTTTCCACCACAAATTCCTCCGGTTTTGCTTTCAGGGGGAGCACTACCAATTCAAGGCCCTCCCATTTGTTCTTTTGTCGGCCCACCGAGTGTTTACCAAATGCCTGTCTGTGGTAGCGGCCCACCTGCGTACCCGGGGAGTACAGGTATTCCCGTACCTGAACAACTGGCTCCTGACGGCCCCGTCCAGGGAGGAACTCATGCACTCCCTTTCCCCTACCCTGCAGGTTTTCACCAGCCTGAGTATCACCATCAATCAGGCCAAGTCCCATTTGGTCCCATGCCAATGCCTCCAATTTATAGGGGCGATTCTGGACACGACCACGGGCAAAGCCTTCTTGCCTACGGACAGGGTAGACACCCTTCAGAACCAGGCCTGTCTTCTGTCCAGTCGCAGGAGGGTCGGAGCCAGGTCAGCCCTCCACCTCCTCAGGCTAATGGCAGCTGCCATTCCGACAGTCCCACTTGCTCGGTTCCATATGAGGATCTCTCAGTGGACGCTTCAGTCTCAGTGGGACCAAGCCAGGGACAACCTAGACCAGGAAGTTCTAGTATCCAATCCCATGATCAGGGACTTGCAATGGTGGATGGTTCAGGAGAATCTGTGTCTGGGAGTTCATTTCTACATCGATCCGCCCTCCCAGACGTTGATGACGGATGCGTCAGGAGAAGGTTGGGGTGCCCATCTGGGGTCTCACAGGACTCAGGGCAGCTGGTCCAGGTTTGAACAAAACTGCACATAAATGTGCTCGAACTGAGAGCAGTCCTTTATGCCCTCCAGGCTCTACTCTCATTCATCCTCCCCCGGTCATCTCCTCATACAGTCAGACAACATGTGCGTTGTCTGGTACCTCAGCAAGCAGGGAGGGACACGGTCCTACCCTCTGTGCCGGGAAGCAATGAAAGTCTGGCATTGGGCAGCCCAGCATCACCTTCACTTGACCACGGTTCACATTCCGGGAGTGGGAAACACACTGGCAGACCAACTCAGTTGGACCTCAGCCAGTTCTCACGAATGTGAGCTGGATCAAGAAGTTGTAAACAACATCTTTCTGAGATGGGGAACACCTCAGATAGACCTCTTCGCCTCTCCCCAAAACGCAAAACTTCCCACCTTCTGCTCGCTCGCTCGCTCCAGGGCAAGAAATTTTTTGGCGGGACGCTCTGTCTCTTGCTTGGAGGGACAGATTCATTTATGCCTTCCCTCCCATTCCTTTAATTCCAAGGGTCCTGAACAAACTCAGATCGGAGGGAGCGTAAATGATTCTCATCGCTCCCTTCTGGCCCAGGCAAGTTTGGTTCTCTCTTCTGCAACAGTTTTCAGAGGAATCTCCATTTCCTCTTCCTCTGTCGCAACAATTGTTGACCCAGGATCAGGGGACCCTTGTTCATCCACGTCTCAGATTCCTTCATTTACATGCGTGGCTCCTGCGGGCGTAGCTAAAGCCCACTTTGGAGTTTCTCCTCTCGTAGTGGACATTTTGGTAGAGGCCAGAAAGCCTTCCACCAGGACCACCTACTCCATGAAGTGGAAACGGTTTTCTCTTTGGGCAAATTCAAAGGACTTCGAGCCTTTCTCGTGCCCAGCCAATAAAGTCCTGGACTACAGGCGTCACCTCTTCAGTCTGGGTCTCAGCCATTCCTCGTTAAAAGTCCACATGGCCGCTATCTCAGCCTACCATATTCCCTTTGGAGACAAGACTTTTGCTCTGTTGGAAATCTCCAAGACCTTCCTCAGAGGGGTTCTCCATTTGAGACCCCATCTGCATTCCTGCCCCTCCTTGGGACTTGAATTTTATTCTGGAGAAGCTTACTCTGCCTCCCTTCAAGCTGGCAGCTACAGCTGATTTAAAGTTCCTTTCTTGGAAGACACTCTTCCTAGTGGCCATTACGTCTGCTCGGTGTATTTCCGAACTTCAGGCCTTGATGCAAAACACTGCCGATTTTCATAAGGAACGTGTGGCTCTCACACCAACCGTAAGTTTCTCCATAAGGTGGTGGCTGAATCCATGCTGAATCAATCCATTGAGCTACCCGCTTTCTTTACGCAACACTCCAATCAAGGGGAGTACCTTTTGCATACCTTGGATGTTCACAGAATACTGAGATAATACACCAATCGGATTAAGGATCTCAGGAAGGCTGATCAGCTTTTTGTCTGTCTTGCTTACAAAAGAGAAGGCAATGCTGTTTCTAAGCAATGCCTATCAAAATGGTCGGCTCATTGTATCACCTTCTGTTACAACAAGTACAAGAAGACCCTTCCACGTCAAGTCAGAGGTCACTCCGATAGAGGAGTAGCTGCCTCTGCAACTTGTTTCAAGAATGTGTCAGTGACAGACATCTGTGCAGCTGCAACTTGGACTTCTATCTATACCTTTACAAAACACTACAGTTTGGACATTGCCTCTTGCCGTAGAGCAGGCTTCGGGTTGGCTGTCCTACAAGGTCTCCTTTCATGAGACCCATTTAGCTTGAGCTTCCATGCTGTGGATGACAATCCTCCTCCCAAGTGCTTTTCCTTGTTCCAGGCTGCTTGGGACTCAGTCCTATATATGAATACCTACTGCAAGAGCCCTCTCGAAGTAAGATAGTATAGTTACATAAGAACTTACCGTAACAGTAGATCTTCGAGAGAGGCCCTTGCAGTAGATATTGCCTTCCCACCCTCCGTTCCCCTAAGTTTACTTTGCCTCATTTCCATGGGGGGAAATATCCACTTCTCTCTCATCTTGCCTCTTTTGGCCTTTGGCAGGAAAGAACTGGAAGGCGGGCGGGGAGGACCGCCCCTTTATACCGACGTCGTATGACGCCGGTCACCTGATGTGGGGGTGGTCCCCCACCAGAAACTGCTAGCTAGAAATTTTTCCATGGGGTCCTGATGCCTGGCGGCTTAGTCCTATGTGTGAATACCTACTGCAAGAGCCTCTCTCGAAGATCTACTGTTACAATAAGTTTTTACGTAACTGTACTTGCCTACCTAAAGCGGTGTTGGAGTTCCATATGAATCAGCCACTAGGGCTGCCTATCTACTTTGCCACCTTCCAAAATGGAGGAGAGCATATCCTCTATTCTCTGGATGTTAAAAGGGTCCTTTGGTTTTGCCTGTACAGAACCAAGGACTTCAGGCAATCCAAACAGCTCTTTCTCTCCTTTGATCCTAGTCGAAAGGGATGGCCTGTTACAATCAAGTGCATTTCTCCCTGGATTGTGAGCTGCCTATACTACTGCTGTGTCATTACTCAGGTTAAACTTGAAGGTCTGGTACACATGCCCACTCCACCACAGCAGTTGCCACATCCCTGGCAGAGATTTGCTTTGTACCTATCGGTGATATATGCAGAACTGCAGAGTGGAGCACAGTGCACATCTTTGTTAAGCACTATGCCCTGGATGTCCATGCCAGGCAGCATGCCACCTTTGGCAGGACAGTTATTAATGGACAAATGTCCTCAGTGAACGTTTGGCTCCTTTCACTCTAGTCCAGGAGATTTTATCTGAGGGTGGTTCTCTGACCCACTAGTGTGAATCAGTGGTGAAGCTTGATTCCTGGAAGGTATGAAAAAACAGGTTACTCACCTGTAACAGTAGTTCTAGGAGTGGTATATGTCATTCATCCACACTGTTTGGCATGCCCTTTCCCTTTAAGAATCTTGCTGGAAGGTCTTGAAGTTGGCTTCTCCCACCCACCCACCCAAGTGGTATAACCCTCGGCTCCACCCCGTAACGCCAGATCTTTGCCTACTGGAAGCTCAGGTTGTGTGTTGAAGCCAGGGAAGTCGATTAGGTTTGTGTGGATGAACAACATATACCACTCCTAGAACTACTGTTTCAGGTGAGTAACCTGTTTTTGTAGGATCTTGAATATGTTGTTCTATCCACACTGTTTGGCAGGCTTCAAGCAGTTCTCTGGGAGGAGGGAGACAAGGCGCACACCCCCTCATACTTACTTTGGGACTAGAGATTGGAGAACTGAGGCCCCAAAACAAGCATCCCGGTGTGACTCAAGGTCGATGTGGTAGTGGGTAATGAAGGTGTTTGCTGTCTTCCAGGTGGCAGCCCTGCAGATTTCCTAGCTAAGGATGTCCCTGGAAGCAGCCACCGACGCAGCAGTATGGCAGGTAGAATGAGCTCTTATCCCTCTGGGAGGCTCCTTGCCCGCCAACCTATAGCAGAGATCAATGCAAGATGTAATCCATTTGTCAATCATTCACTTTGCTGCAGGCCTGCCAGGTGTGGCTTCAGCATAGGTGACAAACAGCTGGCGAACCTCTCCCTGAACTTCCACCGTCCGCTCCTTATAATAAGAGAGTGCTCGTCTCAGGTCCAGAGTATGGCGCCTGTTCTGCGCCTCCAGGTGTAGTCTAGTAGAACACAGGCAGAGTCAACACATGGTTAAGATGGAACTCCGACACCAGCTTCGGAAGGAATTTCGGGTGGGGGTGCAGGACAACCTTGTCCCTGTGGAAGACCAGGTACGGGGACTCCACTGAGAGCGCCTGGAACTCCCCAGTTCTTCTGGCTGATATGATAGCCACTAGGAAGGTAGTCTTCCACGACAAATGTGACATCTCACACTTGTGCATCAGTTCGAATGGCTTGCCCATGAGCTTTTCCAGTACCAGTAGTAGATCCCACGGAGGGGGAGGTTCACGCACCAGAGGGGATATGTGGTTGAGGCCTTTAAAGAACACCAGACCACCTTCTCCTGTGTCACCGTCTGTTGACCGGCCTATGCCCGGTAAGCAGAGATGGCTGCCAGGTGCACCCTAAGGGTCGTTGACCGGAGACCCCCTTTGGACAGAGACCAAAGGTAATCTAGGATGCTAGCCACTGGAGAGGACAAATGGTCCAGGCTCTTACCCTGACACCAAATGGAAAACCATTTCCATTTGAAGACGGCACCTCCTGGTCGACTCCTTCCTGGATGCTTCCACTACTGTGAGCCCATCCTTAGAGAGAGACCCAAAGCCTGGAACTCTAGCCACTCAGGAACCAGGCTGTCAGGTGCAGGGATTGAAGGTCCAGATGGAATACCTTCCCCTGATTGACAGATAACAGGTCCGGGCATATTGGAAGACAACATGAAGGCCTGAGGCTGAGGAGATCTGGATACCAGAACTGGCGCGGCCAGTCGGGGGCTACCAGAGTCACCTGTGCGTTGTCCCTCCTGACCTTGAGGATCAGTTTTTGAATCAATGGAAGTGGAGGGAAGGCATAGAAGAGGCCTGGGATCTACGGCATCAAGAAGGCATCCCCCTGCAGTGAGCCCTGCTGAGGGGGCGGGCATGAAACAGCCTCAGCTTGGTGTTCTCCCTGGAGGCAAACGGATCCACCTGAGGTTTGCCTCAGTGGGAGAACAGGCTGTGTACTACCTCTGGATGGAGAGACCACTCATGGGACATCTCGCCTACATGGCTGAGAGCATCCACCAGTCGATTTGAGGCTCCTGCCTCATGGATGGCTAGGATATCTGCCTCCAGTCGGCTCACGAGGGTCCAGATGCGGAGCGCTTCCATGCATAGCAACTGGGAGTGCATGCTGCCCTGTTTGTTGAGGTAGTACATGGTCGTGGTATTGTCCATCTGGACTTGCACCACTTGACTCCGAAGGAGCGGAGCGGAGCGAATGCTAACAGTGCCAGTCTGACCGCTCTGAGCTCCAGCAGGTTGATATGATATTGGGATTCCTCGAGGGTCCAGAACTCATGGGCTCTGTGGTTCCCCACATGGGCTCCCCAGCCCATGAGAGAGGCATAGGTTGTAAGAACGATCGTTGGCTCAGGACAGACAAACAGGATCTCTTCCTGCAAGTGATCCTGGATGGTCCACCATTGCAGAGCGTCTCACATCTTCTGGGTCACAGTGACCAGCTGGTCGAAGTGACCATGATGCTGAGTCCACTGGCTGGCCAGCTCTCATTGGAGGGGGCGCATATGCCACTGGGCCTATTGGACCACGGTGGTGCAAGCTGCCATGTACCCCAGAAAGCTCAGAAAGTCCCAGGCAGGGCACAAGTGCCCAACCAGAAATGATTGGGCAGAGGAAGAGAGAACCTCCGCCCTGTCCATCGGGAGCCAGGCTCCGGCTCGGCAGGAGTCGAGCTCTGCCCCAATGAAGCATATCACCTGTGAAGGTACGAGTTCTGACTTGGCCTCATTGATCAGGAGACCAATGTCGGTACAGGTCTGGAGGGGCAGGTCCCTGGACCTCTCCACCTCTTACTTGGTGGAACCCGCCAAGAGCCAGTTGTCGAGATATGGGTAAACTCTGACCCTTCGATGCCGAAGATGGGCCGCCACCACTGCAGTGCATTTGGTGATGACCCGTGGGGCTGATGACAGGCCAAGCGGCATGGCTCAGAACTCAAAAAGAGCTCATTCTGCTTGGAAGCAAAGGAATCTTTGGTGAGACGGACGGATCGGGACATGAAAGAATGTGTCCTGGAGATCCATAGAGCAAAACCACATGTTCTGCTCGAGAGATGGTATGATCTGGGACAGAGTTGCCATCCTGAAGGTGCGGGTCCTGAGGAACTGGTTCGGGTCATGCAGATCTACAATGGGGCGCCAGTCCCCCATCTACTTTGGAACCAGGAAGTACCTGGATACGTACCCTGGGTTGACCGGGGGGTCCGTTACTCAGGCCCCGACCTCTTTGCAGAGGAGTTGGGCAGGTCATCTCGAAGAGCCGGCTGAGTGTGTATGGCCACCATATCCTCCCATGGGGCGTGGGCTCGGCTTGGAGGGTACTGCTTGAATTCCAGAGGCAGTCCCTGGCCCACCACTTCTAGAACCCACCTGTCCTTGGTAACAGCGGACCAGGCTGAAAGGAAGTAGTGGAGCCAGCCCCCCATGGGAGGACCCAGAGCTTGCGTGACAGGTATGAGGGTGGCCACCCCCATCCCATCACTGAGCAGGCCTGGAGGAAGAGGGTCCAAATTGGGGACCACCTGAGTCCTGTCCTCCTGGCTTACGGGCCACCCGGAGGCCCAGCCTTGGGCCGAAGGCACCAAGATTGTGCCTGCTGTTGCTGCCCCACTTGAAAGTGGGGTTGCTTGGCCACAGGGGCAGAATGTTGAAATGGCTTTTTCTTCTGCTTTTTGGAACCCTGGGATTCCTTCTGTGCAGACGTTATGGAGTCCAAGGTGGCATTGGACTTCTCGATGCTTTGGAGGTGACCGTCCACACCTGGGCCAAAGAGGTCGGTACCCAGGAAAGGGATGTCTGTTAGCTTGTGTTGGGTGTGCGCCATGAAGGTGGAAACCCTTAACCAAGCCCTGCAGCACATGGCAACCACGGCTGCCACTGAACAGGCGCATGAGTCCCCAAGGTCCAGAGCTGTCTAGAGTTGCTGCTTCGCAATGGCCCGACCATGGTCCCGGACCTGCTTGACCATGGTCTGGAGGTCTGCAGGAAAGTGAGGTAGAACCTCATCAAGGGAGCCCAGAAGGGCATGAGAGAAATGCATCATGATGATGGCCAAGCTTGCCTGACGGAGGTCTAGCGTAGAGGTGGCATGGACTTTACGGGCAGAATGGTCCAGTTTTTTTGTACTCCTTGTCCGGAGGTCTGTCTGTATCTGCTGAACTACCTGAGCATCTGAACACAGATTCGGTCACCAAACCCTCCACAGAGGGGTGCTCTGTGAACCCCAAAAGTGACCCAATGGGCATCGCTTATTTGCGGGCCATACGGGCAGAAGGTGCAGGGCAGGAGGCAGGATGCTGACATAGCTACAAAGCTGAACCAACAATGGCCTCAGCCACTGGAAAGGCTTCTGTTGGTGAATCCCCCCATTTGAGGATATCCGTGAGGGGATATTCGGCCCATTTCTGGATGGGTTCGAAAGGCAGCTCCGTGGATTCTGAGATAAGACAGAGGATGCCCATAAGGGAAGAGAGGGGCCTTCCTCCGTCAAGAGACTACCGACCGATTCTTCGTCCAAGGGACGGGAATGAAGGTCTGACTCCTTGGACTCCGAAGAGTCTGGATAAATTGGCCGGCCACCTGAGTCTCCCTCCACCCACCTAGGATTGTCAGGAGTCAGGGTAACAGAGAGCTTACACGGGAGGCCCAAAACAGGCCGATACTCTCTGGCAGGCACCTCCACAAGGGATTGTTTAGGTGGCAGCGTCACTGAGATCAGTGGAGAGGTCGATTTTGGCTGAACCAGAATGGTTTTAACTGTCTCCGTGGGAGGAGGAACGGTGCAGGCCGGCTCCAGAGGAGTTGGCTTTGGCCTATGAGGCGATAGCCAAGTAATGGCCAGGGTGGAAGCTGGAATCTGCTTTTGACCGGACAAGATCAGCTGTTACCATATTAGATCTTCGTAGCGTCTATGGAGTTTCTGACGAAGCCTCTCCTCATCCGAGGAGGATGAAGAAGAAGAATGTAAACGGTGCCTCTTCTTAGAACACTTTTGTGCCTTCTTCGGTTTGTCGGTCGAAGGAGTCCAAGACTGAGACCTCAATCATCGGGGTGACCAACGGGGTCGATCAGAAGGTACCAGGGAGACCGGTGGTTCTTCTTGGTCGGGGACCGGTTCTCCGGTGGGTTTCCCAGCGGGCTGGGTCTCCTCATCGGGGACAGGCAGAACTGGGGCAGAACTGGGGTCCTGAATAAGGAGCTGTTGGCCTCCTCGAGCAACAGCAGGTCGACTGGGTCGAGAATGATCTCAACCGGATCGTCTTCCAATATCTGGGCCGACTGGCCTGATGGGGAACCTTGAAACCAGCAGCCGAGGCTGCAACCTCGACCGAAGTTGAGACAGATGATTCCTGGGGCTGAGATCTCTCATAATCCCAGGAACATCGTCGGTGAGACGAAGATTCTTTCGGTTCATTTTGCTTTTTACGGGACCGAGAGACATGCATGCCTGAAGGCCCCTCGCCCTTGGTGGGAAGGGATTGGCACATCTCCCGAAAGGATTCAGAGAAGGTACATCCCAAGTTGAGCGGAATGAAAAAGAGTTTCAAGGACCAATCCGCAGCCCGAGCTGCCTCTTCCTTGAAGGCCTTCATTTGTTCGAGCTGCTCAGCGGACCCCACAGCCACGGAGACTGCCCATCGGGCTTCCTTAGATTTGACCAGTGGGTTCCGTTTCTCCGGTCTGCCCAATTTCAGCCGTGCGAGATGATCGTCCAAGACGTTCGGGTGAAATGTGCGACTCATCTCACAGGCCTGAGTGTCATGGCCAACACCCAGGCAGTATATGCACATGGCATGCAGATCGGTGCAAGACATTTTTTGTCCACACAGGCAGCAGCGGAAACTGGGAGAGGATTTATCCTCCATAGCGGTCGAAATCGCAAAGTGATTTTGTGCAACTCTGATGAGTTTAAGTTTAAATAAATCCGTAGATTCAAAAGCCAGGGCCTACAGAACGCAAGAGCAGTAAGGAGGGAACCTGTATCTTCCATTGGAAAGGAAGATCTGGCATTGTGGAGTGGAGCCAAGGGTTATACTATCTGGGTGGGTGGTGGGAGAGCTAGCTTGAGACCTTCCGGCAATATTTTTAAAGGAAATGACATGCCAAACAGTGTGGATAGAACAACATATCCACGATTCTAGAAATTACGTACTCACCGTAATTCTTGATCTTCTAGGATATCTTCACCCTTGATTTACACGCCCACCTGCCATGCCCCAGGCTCATTCCAGCATGTTTTATTGGTCTTCGCCCCTTGCTCTTGGTTTGGGTTGTGGAGACACTGTACTGCTGGTTTGTTGACCCTTCTTACAGGTGCCACCAGGGCTATCTTATTCCCTTAGGTTTAGTGCATAAGTACTAGTTAGGTTATGCTGCACCTCATTGGAAGAATGGTAGTGAAGCAGTTGAGGGCTGGTGCCGTGGTAAGCCATGCAGCGTGAGCCAGTCTTGCGGTGACACGTATGTGTGCAGCTTACCTTGGCGCCAACCCTCCTGGAAAGTTCTGGCTCCAGCAGGGTCCTAGCCCCTTTGGGTAAGACCCACTAGTGTGAATCGATGGTGAAGATTTTCCTAGAAGAACAGGAATTACAGTGAGTACATAATTTTCATTTTTTGTAGCTAAATATAGTGAAGAACACTGAATTGTCTGCACTATCCAACATTTAACAGTACTGCTGAGAGACTGTTACAACGTTGTAAACACTTTATATAACCACTCAGATCTTTAACATTGCACAACTGTATAATGAATTTCTTTTGTTCACATATCGAAATGCACCAGATTCTGCTACAGTGCTACTTGAGAAAGCCCAGCATAATTAGTCTTAAACACACATATTCTCACCCTCACGTCTTTGGTTAAACCTAGCCTTAATACTGAATGTGAATGTAGACAGATACAGCAGACAAAAACTTCTCAAGTTAAAGAAGGATGTAGGTGTGCAAGGAAGCACAAAGTCTGACCAGCCGCACAATGCACTTTCAAACAAACTTGTGGGCTTACTTGTAGCTATTAGCAGTCCAGAGATATCGCAGTTTAAATATTTCCTATCTTAAATCAAGGGAGCAGCCATTTCCTGGAACCTTGAGACAGAAAGTGGTGTCACAGTTGGCAAACAGTAGGTTGCTCAGCACAACTTGCCTAATAGTGATAACACTTTCTGTCTCATGGTTCTATGAAATGTCTGCTCCCTTGAAGTTAAGAGTGCATCTTTTGTTTGCTGTACCTGCCTGCTTTTACAGTGTGATGACATCACAGTTGCCTAGTGCAGCACTGAAGTTAAAACATTTAAAAAAAACTATAACTAGTAAACTACAGTTGTGTGTATCCAGTATGCAGTGGCAGTTGATCGTCACTCGTGAAGGGGTAGGACTCTCATATTTCACTAGTAGCGCTGCCACTCGTGATTTATGGTGCTGCCCCTTACTACTTGAAGATAAATTGCATATTTTGAGTCAGGGCATTGCATATCCCATACATATCAAAACGTTCATGCTGTTACTTTGCTTGATAAAGTAATACTCTTGTTCTGCAACATATTCTGATGGTGAAGCACATTACTGTCTGCCTTTCCTCATGACACTTGTCTACATATCTGATATCCTTTGTACGGGAAACCATCCCACTTGGAAGCCATCTCTACGCTACTGTGTGGAAAATGTCACTTGCAACAGCAGGAGTAGAGTCCCAGATTTCTGCATTTGAAGCAGAAGAATGTAGGTGAGGGTCTCAAACAGGTGATGAATGTGTGGGGATCATGGGTGTTTGCCAGCTGGGTTTCATCAAAGTGCAGTTCAAAGGTTTGTTCCAGTTTGGTGTCCATTTCAAACAACATGAAGTCTTGCTCTATTCTGACATTTGCAGTTAGCCCCAGCACTTGAACTGCTCCGGAGAGGAAAGCGTTAACTCTATGCAGGAAGCATAGAACGTTGAGCTGGAGCTCGGTTTCAAACCTCTGTCTGCAGCACTTCAAAGTGTAACCGTCTTCGCCTAACTGAACAGTCGCTCCGGAGATTGCTCCTTCGCTACAGTTGGTTTGGTTTAGAATCCATTGGTTTAATTACCGATTTTGATGTTTATTCGGCTTCAGATCCCTGTCTGCAGTATAGTAAGTGTTGTAAGTAGTGGACCATAGGGTAGAATTATTGTATTTTGTGTGGAAATTGTAAAAACCTGTTGATCGGTCCAGTTAGGAACCGATTGTGTTAGGGTTTTTTCTGTTTTTCTTTCTGTAGTGTAAGGTACCAGTTCCTATCAGTTTCAAAAAAACACGATTTTCAATTTTTTTCCACTACCCTTAACACAGTTGGGAACCCGATTGGGGGACTTTCTGGCTAAATAGCTGTAAAGGGTAAGTTGTAGCCTGGCCATGTCTGAGAAACCCAAGAAAAAAAACGGGCCCACTGGGTTTCAACACTGTGGTGAGTGTGGGGATGCCTTTGTTAAGGCAGACCCTCACACCACTTGTGTTTATTGTCTAGGGTTTGACCACCTTGATTCAGACTGCCAAATTTGCAAACATTTCCCAAAGGTCACACTGGAAAAGAGGTTGGGTAGGCTCACTCAGGGAAAAGGAGGCTGAGAAGCCCGCTAATCCGGATGGCCAGCCTGGTTTGGTTCCTGCCAAACCTGAGGGAGTGCCCACTGACCTGTGCGATACTCCCTCGGCAAAGAGGAGATCCGACCCTGAGGGGTCGGTTCCATTGAAGCGCAAGAGGAAATCAGCCAATTTGGATCCAGAACCGCATCATCCAACCATCGATGAAATAGCCAGGGTGATAAGTATTGCGGAACCTCTCTGTCTGGTTCCGTCCGATCCGGCGCCTCTCGGTAGGTGCTCGGTTTGGTCGGTTCTCCTGGTTCCGGACTATTTGCCGGATGAATTTTATGAACCAGAGTGGGAGGGGTAGGAAGAAGACGATGATGACGATGATAATGGTGATGAAGGTCTGGATGAGCCCATTGAACCGGACATCTCCCCAGACAGGCCTTCTAATGTTTACCCTCCCAGGCTTTCTGAGTCCCCATCCCAGTACTTGTTCTACAAGAAAGTGGCTGAGACCCTCCAGCTTCCCTTGGTAGAAGCTGCTGAGGAACAAGAGGAGCCTGATTTTGTGGAAATGATGGACATCCCAGAGTCCAAGAGATTGTCTATTCCCCTCCATAAATCCTTTGGGAAACAGACACAGAAAGTTCTTCAAACCTCAAATTCTTTACTTCCTGTAGATAAAAGAATGGACAGGAGGTATATGCTTTCAGGCTCAGGTACAGAGTTCTTGTTCCACCAATGCAGCCATGTTGGGGTAGTGCAGGCTGCAGTCTGTGACAAGGCTAACATACCCTTGGCTTCACATACCCCAGATAAAGACTCTAGGAAGGTGGATGCTATGGCCAAAAAGCAGTACTTAGCATCTTTCTTGAGACTCAGGCAGGCGAATTATATGGCCTACACAGCCAGATACCTGAAGTCTAGATGGGATACTGTTCTGGAGCTGGCTAAACAGGCTTCCCCCCAGCTAGCCAAGGAGCTGGAGGAGGTGGCTGCTGATGGGATTGAGGCATCCAAAATTCAATTCCATGCTGCTGTGGGCTCGAATGATGTGGAATCACGAGTCATGACTACATCTGTGTCTCTTAGGAGGTTTGTTTGGCTCAGATGTATTAGCCTCTCCAAGGACACCCAAGCTAAGGCCATGGATTTCCCTGTGGTGGGTAATTCTCTGTTTGGGGAGCAGACAGAGAATTACATGAAGAAAATGGATGCGTATCGGACCACCTACAGGAGTGCACAGGCCAAGGAAAGGCAGGCAACTCCTCAGAGGTAGCAGTCTAGGGGCAGGCCTTTACACAGGCCTTTCTACAAAGCGCAGGCCTCCTCTCCTTTTCCACAGAGGGGGTTCTTCAGAGGGAGAGGCAGAAGGGGGATGAGCAGGGCTGCATCCCCCTCTCAGTCCAAGGCTCCTACCAAGCAGACACCCTGACGTGTCAGCACGGGTCAACTCCCCAATCCCAGTACGAGGCAGGCTGGCTTACTGCTTCCAGGCTTGGAAGTCTGTTACCTCAGACAGGTGGGTCCTGGAGGTAGTAAGCCAGGGATTGGCTCTCAGTTTTGCAAAGTTCCCAAAATTGAGGGCCAAGTCCTTTCCACCTGCAAACCTTTCCGAGATCACTGTTTTAGAAGCAGAGGTTTCCTCTCTGCTAACCCTCAGGACTGTAGAGAGAGAGTTCCTACTCGGCACAGGGGCAAGGGTCTGTATTCCAGGTATTTCCTTACCCCAAAAAAGTCAGGAGTGGCGGCACATCCTAGACCTAAGATACCTAAACAAGCACATCTTAAAACCAAAATTCAAAATGGTGAGACTGGGAGTAATTCTTCCCTCTCTAAGGCTAGGGGATTGGCTAGCTTCCCTGGACCTCAAGGGTGCCTACTTTCACATCCCAATCAGGTGCTTCCACAGAAAGTACCTCAGGTTCGAATTGCCTTCAGGCCATTTTCAGTTCAGAGCAATGCCCTTCGGCCTAACATCAGCTCTAAGGGTGTTTACAAAATGCCTAGCAGTAGTAGTGGCCTTTCTCAGTAGACAGAGTATCTCCATTTTGTCATACCTGGATGACTGGCTCATCGTGGGGCAGTCTCCAGACCAAGTCAAGTCATACCTACAAGTTACACAACAGTTGCTCACTTCTCTAGGGTTTCTTTTTTTTTTTTTTTAAACTATTTTTTTATTTCATCTTTTTCATACAAAAATTAATATCACAGAGCAAAATACAGAAATAAATCAATGTAAGAAGCAGATTACACAGTTGAAAATATACTGCATATGCATAAGTATATAGGAAAGGTAGACATTATTTCGAAAGGATAGGATAATGAGATATTAGTTGTTGATCAGTAAAAATATAGATCAATCCTACCTAAACCGTGATTAAAACCTTTTAATCTATGTTTACTTTTATCTCTTATGAAGTCAAATGAATCCTCGGGAGGGCTCATAAAAATTATTATCATAGTCATGAGATATGTTTTAGAGTGTTCAGCCACATATTAAATATAGGGATCCCACAGGAGGAAGGGGGATGTTTAGGGCTGGCCGGCACCACCACGTATCAGTGAAGGGAAACATTCAAACACGAGGGACAGTGCTATGCCAGTTGGTCTGGTCTAATCTGAGACGTATGGAGAAACCAGATATTCCAGCGGTTCATTAATTGTGGAATTTTATTTTGTAGTCTGGCTGTCATTTGTTCTAGTTTATAAACATAGTATATTGTATCCTCCCAGGTTGCTATAGTGGGGGGTTCCAGGTGGAGCCATAGTCGTGTGATAGATTTTTTAGTTGTACCCAGCAGTATATTGAGGAAGTAAATGTGATGTGGATTTTTAAAATGGCTTGGGTAGTGAAGGAGGATTCCATAGTTGGGGTAAGGCTGTAGAGAGATGGAAAAAGGTCTAATATCCTTCTCTCGATCAAAGACCAATAGGATGTGAGAACTGAACAGAACCACAGGATATGTGCATGTGTGGCTAACTCACAGCCACAATGTCTCCAGCATGAGTAATCCCCATTAGCTGAGAACTTAGCTGATATTTGGGAGGTGTGAAAAAATCGAGATACAATCTTCCAGGAAAATTCTTTCCATATGTAGGAGCATGAGGTTTTATGCTGTCTGTGCCAGATCCATAGCCAATCCTCCTGGGACAATGCCACCTGGAACTCTGCCTCCCAGTGGAACTGCACCAAGTCCAGAGCAGGAGAGGGGGCTCCCTGCAGGGCTTTATATATTCGGCAGATCAAATGGGATCTGTCGCCCTCAGTCGCCAGCTGAATCAGTAGGGGGCCAATGGGGGGGACTATCTGTGCAGTGACGTCTAGACCAATTTCTGTGCTTAGAAGATGGCAAATCTGTAAAAATCTAAAAAAAATCAGAATTATTCAGAGAAAACTCCTGTTTGATCTGGGCAAATGTCTTAAATATGCTCCTATCATAAAATTGATAGGAATGTTTTAAGCCCTTACGCCCCCAGGCCCGAAAGGTGGTGTCTGGTTGTGCCGGGGCCCATAATGGGTCCTCTGCAGGAATACCCAGCCAGGTAGCCAGAAATTTGTTAGCTGGGCGAGAGAGGAACCTCCTCCAACTATGTAGTAAACCTTTTGTGAATCTAGAGGCTCGCTGTAACTGAGAGCTATTGTAAGGTTGGAACACACGGGAATAAGTCAGGGGGGAGTCTGCCATTGATCTTTCAACTGTGATCCAAGCTGGAGCTTGCTTTGGATGTAGAAACCAACATGTAATGTGAGTTAGTATAGCAGCCAGACCATAGTTTGAGAGGCAGGGAAGGGCTAAACCACCCCTTTCCTTAGACATTGAAGTTTATTATGTTATTTTGCTGATGATTTGCTCAGTCTGGTTGGCGCTCTTTCAGTCCCAGTGTCTCATTGTCTGTGTGGGCAGGGTATGTTTTGCATTAAATATATATGTTCAGTAAGAGTTCATTCGACTGACTATTATCAGAGTAGGGGATCCATCTAATCTTTGGCACTATCAGATACTTATGTTTCGGTTGTTTATCCATTTATATGATGTTTAATCTGTCCTGGGACAGGCAGGACTGTACCAGTACAGGCCTGCCTGTCCCAGGACTTAGTTAAACTTATCCTTATAAATGGGATAAGCCCCACATAACATACTTGGGTATCACATTGAATTACACCTCAACTCTTGCCAAGATAAAAGCAGACCTAACCAGATGGATCCCCCTTCCCCTTTCTCTGATGGCCAGAGTTCAGTCTGTCCAGATGAACTCTTTACTGAACATATTATATTTAATGCAAAACATCCCCTTGCCCCTTACGTCAAGGGATGTTCTGGACTGGGATAGAGTTGTCAGCCAGTTCCTTTGGGCAACTCATCAACCCAGAATAGCACTTAATAAACTTCAAACTCTTAATAAACTTCAAATAAACTCTGATTTATTTGGATTGATAGTATATCAGGTGAGGGTCTCTATTTCCTTGAAGAGTGTAGTCGGAGTTCGTAATGATTCCTCAGGACGAGTAATATAAAGAAGGAGATCATCAGCATAATATGCTATTTTATGGTAGGAACACTCTAACACCCTGTATCCATGTAAAGTACGGATTTGTCTGAGAAGTTGAGCTACAGGCTCCACGAATAGGGCAAATAAGTATGGAGAGAGGTGACAACCTTGACGAGTGCCCCTGAATAGAGGGAAACGGTCAGAGTGGGATCCATTTAGTCTCACCCCCGCCTCCGGTCCAGAATATTAGCCATGTACGGCTGACCTGAATAACTCAGGGAAGTTAAATTTTTTTTAAGGGTAGCTTGTAAAAACTGCCATGAGACAATGTCAAAAGCCTTTTGGGCGTCAAGACTGAGTATTAGAAGGGGGGATTTAGTGGATTGGGCATGATCAATAAGATATAATGTACATTTTATGTTGTCTGTTGTCTGTCTACCTTTAATAAATCCAGACTAATCTAAATGGATTAGAGTGGGGAGGAGAAGATCAAGTCTATGGGCTAAGATACTTGTATAAATCTTGTAATCTTGATTGAGTACTGATATGGGGCAGTAAGACTCACAAAGATGTGGAGGCTTCTGTGGTTTCAAGATTACTGAGATGGTAGCTTGTGACCACGATATAGGGAAAGAGGAGGTGGGATGGGCAGTCTGCAGGTCCTCCCACAGAGGGGTCTGTATTAAGTTCCAGGCTCCTTTATAAAACTCCGCTCCATAGCCATCTGGGCCAGGAGCTTTGCCATTTTTAAGTCCTTTAATAGAGTTTTGAAGCTCCAGTACAGAGATTGGGCCACTATCTGGGCCTGCTGAGAGGAGGAGAGTGCCGGGAGGTGGATCTGGGAGAGAAAAGCCGGAATTGAGTGTGGAGCAGGCTCTGCAGGGGAGGAGTAAGAGAGTGGTAATATTTTCTAAATGCATCTAGGATATGTCGGGTGGAGTACCTCATCTGGCCCGAAGTGGGG
Organism: Neoceratodus forsteri; assembly: GCA_016271365.2. NCBI lineage: Eukaryota > Metazoa > Chordata > Ceratodontiformes > Ceratodontidae > Neoceratodus > Neoceratodus forsteri. The sequence goes on along the minus strand of JADMNL010000025.1, from coordinate 166,141,604 downwards.
TCCTTAATTTTAGATATAGTGCTTTGTTGTATTTGGTTTCTGAGACGATAGGCCAAGAGTCTGGTGACCCGGGCACCACTCTCATAGTAGCGCTGCTTCAGCCAGGCTAAAACTTGTTCAGTCCTGGCCGTTAACATTCGCTGAATCTCAGCCTGTGTCTGAGAAATCCGGGAAAGAAGGTCTGAATCCCCTTGCATGTGGGCCTCCTGGAGGAAGCTAAGCTTTTCCTTTAGGGCCTGCAAACCCGCCTCGGCCTGTTTTTTCTTGTGGGTGGCATAGGCTATAGTATGACCTCTAAGCACAACTTTAATCGTGTCCCACAGAGTCTGCGGGGATACTTGTGCAGAGGCATTATCTCTAATAATTTCTGGAATTCGTGTTTCCAGGAGATCCATAAATTCCCTATCTCTCAGAAGGGAAGGGTTAAATCCCCATTGTGTATTTTTCTTCTCTTTTTGAATATTAAGTTCTAACACTATAGGTGCATGGTCGGACAAGCAGATATTAAGAATCTCCGCTGACCGAACCTGATCCAAATGCTCCCTGCCTATACAAAAATAGTCAAGTCTAGAATAGTATTTAAAAGCATTGGAATAATATGTAAATTTCCGCTGTGGGGATGGAGTTGTCTCCATGCATCTACCAAGCCAACATCTCGGAGTAAACGCCTAAGATGTTTTTGGCCTGAGGACTGTGGGGAAGGGCGAGCAGTGGACGAGTCAAGCGAGGGATTAAGGTGGCAGTTAAGATCCCCTCCTAGTATCAATATTCCCTGTTGTATCCCCAGAATAACCTCTATTAATTGTTGGATGGTGGAAGCATCGGAGCCTGGGGGGGATATAGGTGCTGCACAGTGTCATAATCTGCTGGTTTAGTTTAACAGCCAACGCAAGCCTGCCCTTCCTGTCAGAATATCTTTCGAGTATTTGTAGTTGAGAATGTCTCAGAATTAGGATCACCGCTCCCCTCCTTCTACCTCTCTGATAGGAAGACTCAGCCAAATCTGAGTAATTTCTGGTGCTCCACTGCAGAAAGGTGGGACTCGTGCAGGAAGAGCACATCTGGGTTTAATTTCTTAAGTGCACAGATTGTGCGGTACCTTTTCATGGGGCTTGTCAGCCCATTTACATTGTGGGAAATTATTTTAAAGGTTCCCTGCATGGTTAGGCTTATCAAGGGATACTGCTAAACCTTCTAGGATCCAGACCTCTCCGAGGGCTGAAAGTAAGTTGACTGGATTTCCTGAAATGAATAAAATCTATTAGCTGAAAGCCAAGCAGTAACTTGGTGCTGTGTAGTCAGTTCAAAAAACTCCGGCATAAAATTTGTTATAACATGGGTTATGGGAGAACTAATAAGCCACCTGGGCTTAAGTAGGGCAGGAGCTATCAAAAGGGATATCTCCACAAGTAGATGGGAGAAAGAAAGGACTATATACAGACCCCCCAAAAAAGGGTTAGCTGTGACTTCCAGCAATGTGCGTCCACAAGAGACGCGCATTAGGGACAGGTCAACTGACTGTCCAAAGGTAGGCATCCAATCGCCAAAGTGGCGTGGAGTCCTGGGGAAACCATTGCCCCTAACTTCAGGAAGGGGGAGGAACAGAAGTAGGATAAATAATATTCTATGGGGTTGTAAAATAATTAGAGAGGTTGATAGGGGAATGGAAAGAATTGGAGCAAAAGGGTGCAGTTCCGGAAACCCGTGGTTTACCGATGGCATAGATGTAACCCCCCTGCAAATGGGGGTTCCCAAAAGACTTCCAGGAGCTTGCTTGAATGGTCCAAGCCTGAATGGTGTTTGGCGTTTAAGCCATTTATCTGTGAGTGTTTTTAGAGCCGCTGGTACTGTCTCTTTAAGAGCTGTCTGCTTGCAGACATAATTAGTTTGTATGGGGGGACTGTGTGTTTCTTTGCTTGAGTACCACTCGAGCTGCTGCCAATTCACTCCATTTTTGCAGTCACTAGGAGTGCAAAGGAACCTATCTGAAAGATGTAACTGTTTGCCAGAAATCATTTAGAGTAATAATGAAAATACAGTTTGTCTAACCTGCTTTCTTTGCAGTCAGAACTGTGTTTGCCTAGTTCCCCATTCTAGTTTTGAACTGCTGAACTGGACCATTCAGTGTGGGTTAAGGTAGCTCTAAAATGGTGCCTTGGACGAATCAGAACTTGGACTCGTAATCTGAGCCAGCCACAAGAGGATTGTATGGGCAGTGACTCTGGGAGATGTAGTTTGGACTTCGGCGCCTTTTTTGGACCAACAGGGGCAGTCTATTGTGAGTGACAGCCAATCCAGCCAAGAACTGGGAGGAACTCAAAGGAAGTGCCCAGTTTTGTCTGCTGGAATTTCAGTTGAGCTCTGGCAGTGAAGAGGGAAGGAGCCCTGTGTTTTTTCGGTGTGCAGTTTTAGTTGGGAAACGCGTGTAAGGCCCCGAGTTCCGGTCTGCAGCTTGTGGAACTGCTTGTTAGGACTGAATCCGTCCTGTGAAGAGAATCAAAGGATATCTGAGTAGAAACCAGGCTCACCCTGTAGAAGACTGGAGAAATTGCTGAATTGCACTCGGTCTGTCAGGAACTGAATCTGCTGTGTGTTCTCCCGGGTATTGTGCAGTAATTGCGATCGGGATAGAGAAGCAGCCTGCCTGGTATAGTACTTTCTTTTTACCATATAAATGTGTGAGGAGGCATGTGTAGCTCAAGTGAATCCTGCTGCCATTAACGGACTTTTGCCTGTTACTGTTTACCATATAAATGTGTGAGGAGGCTTGTGTAGCTCAAGTGAATCCTGCTGCCATTAAAGGACTTTTGCCTGTTGCAGTTTGCCATATAAATGTGTGAGGAGTCTCGTGGAGCTCAAGAGTAGCCCTGCTGACATTGAAGGACCCTATCTTGTTTGGAGGTCGTGAGTACTACTTCAGGGTCGCTCCCTGTTGAATTGCCACATTGAATCCAAATGGAATTACTGTACTGCTGACTGTTTAACTAATTTTTCTTTTCTCTGTGTGAAAGGGCCCCTACCAGCTGCCATGGTTTGGACTAGCCACTAGGGCTTGGGTACCCAGGGACAGTAACTGGTAGGGATAGGCCTGTGCACAGAGCCATAGGTAGATGAGTAAAGTGATAAGCTAATTAACCTGATTCCCCCCTGTCCTTGTTATATCCCCCTAAATAAATCAGAGCTGCTTGTTTCAGCAAAGTTATACTGCCTGAGGTATTTGTCTATGTTAAAGTATTGTACTGTGATTGTTGCACTGTATCTTATTTTACAGGGGTCCCAGTGCCTGAACCAGTCCTGGGGGTAAGTGTATACTGTGAAGGTAATTCTGATATATTGTGTGGGCCACTAGTGGGAAGAAAGGGGGGTTGCAGTGTCCCAGAGGCTGTGACCAAGTTAGTTTAACTATTGCAAACCCTGACCTCTGGGTGGAGGCACCCGCCATCGGATCCAGGCCCCTCAACCTGTTAGTGGCAAATCAGGCAGGGGTAGTAGCCCCTGGGATAGCGCCATCTAGGGGTTACATAGAGATCAAAACCATTTGCCCGCCCCCTCAACTTGTTACAGGGAGAACAAGGGAGAGGGAAGAGAAAAAGGAAAAAAGCTCACTATGAAGTGACTCAGGGGTATGGGGAATCGCCCTTTAAGACATCTAATGGAGAATGGGAGGGAGTATGTGAACCCCGGAGAACCCCCGCCCCCGTCATGTGATATTATACATAAAGTCCAATGTCACATTCTATGTAAACTCCATAATCGACATGTAGTAGTCCCAGATGGTCTAAGATATGATGCAGTAGTCCAAAAATGATGAAAAGCGTATGACCCAGACACAGTGTTCTTTGAGGAAGTCACATCAGCAATGAGATTAAGTAATACAGTGGTGCAGTTGAGAACCAGCAGGGGGCAGCAGCTCTAGGGGCTCCCCAGTCCACCCGTCCGCTACAGGGAGGAAAAAAAGGGGGGCACGCTCCTGAGAGGGAGGACCATGGGGAAAACTGAGGCACATGTCCAGTAACTGCTCTGATACCTGTGTGTACTGAAGGAGGGGTCCAGAATAACTCCTGAGCATCCTATGAAGGGGATCCGCCAGGGGAGGGAGGCAGCAGAAGGAGGGACCAAACACCATCAGGCCAGGGGTGAATGGAATAAGACCCAAGGAGCCAAGAACACCACTTGCCTCCTCCAAACCACATAGGCCCTACCATGTCCAGGGTTCCTGCTAAACTAAAACCGGATCAACTCCGACCGGACATCTGAAGCTTGCCACGGTGTTAAGTTGGGGGTACCAGCCTGATCTTGGGGGAGGAACACCGAACCGGCCGGGCGGGAGATGTCCGACCAGGAATCAACGGCCTCCACCCAGACAGGAGAACCCCGAATGCCCCTATTTAGTGGGGTTTGTGAGTAGTAATGAAGGCTCAACTGCGCGACTAAGCTTTTAACAGGTTAGGCCAATATCCTCCTGCCACAGACGACCCAGCGGTATGTCATCTGTTCACCAGGCCCATATCAGTTTCAGTATTGTGGGGGATGGCGCAAGTGCCCTGACCAGCCATCCGTCCGACCCCCGGTGCCATGAGCAGGCCTCCAGCAATGGCCACCTCCCCGCAAGCCCCACACCGTCGCAGAACCACCATCCCTCAGTAGTGCTTCGATATCTCCACGGGGCCTCCCCCCCAGGGCAACCCCCCCCCCCACAAAGGCAGACATGGCACCCAGGTTGACTCCCAGACCATTACCAATCTCCCACTTCAGTACATACTGTGAACCCTGGGATATGCAGTAGAAAAGGCTTCAGGCTGCCTGGAGAATTGTGCCAGCATCTGTTTAATTGAGGCTATTGTGTCTTGTTGCTCCTGCTGAGCCTGAGAAGAAGGCATCCTGGCAGATCCCTAATCAGAAGAAGTTTTCTGGGCCAATTGGGCCAGTGTCGGGAGCGGCCGGCCTCGTTTCTTCAAATCTTCGTATGCATCCTCAGCATTCTCATAAGTCCACTGTCCCGACGGAAATTGTATCACCAGCCTACTAGAGTAGGGGGTTCGAAATTTAAGCTTTTGTTGCTTCAAAATTGGGAAAAGGGGGATGTATGCCCGCCTCTTCCGCATTGTGGCAGGGGCATAATCACTGTCTAGAAAAATACGTATTTTCTCCAGATTGAGTTGAGGTTTAGCCCACGCTTGTCTCAATATCTGTTCTTTCATCTGAAAATGGAGGAATCTAATTATTATTGATCTAGGTCTCACCGAGGACTGCGTGGGCTTTGAGCCTAAGGCCCTGCAGATCCTCTCTATTTCAAAATTAAAACTTGTGTGCAGATCGAGAGCTTCTCGGAGTAAAGTTTCAACAAATGTTTGCAGATCTGTGCCCTCGTGACCTTCAGGGACCCCATATAGTCGGAGATTCTTGCACTGGCTGCAGTTCTCCGCGTCCTCCTGGTGTTCCACCGTTGGCTGGCAGAGGTGGGCTAACTGGTCCAATGTGGCCTGAAGCTGCGGAGTGATTGAGGCCTGCTCCCGTGTCTGTTGTTGCAAGGTGGATACAGTAGAGTGAAGATCGGTAAGATCCTTCTGAAAGGTTTCCTGGGTTTGTCTGACTTGGTAGAAATCCGACTTAAACTCCTGGAGTTCTGCTAGGATTTTGTCAAGCTTGGTGTCCATTTTAGTGGCCTGCTGTGTTTTAGGCCTATTTTTTCCTCATGCTTTAGGTTGGGAGGTACGCGAGGAAAGTCCGGAGGCCCCCGAGTCCATGGCGTCACCCTCTGATATGTCCGAGTCAGGACGCAAGGATGTGAATCTGTTGGTGCTCCCTTTGTGCCTATCTGAAACTATATACTATGGCGAGTAGAAAGAAGATATTTTTATAATGTCCAGGCATTTAAAATGTATAAAATCAGGGGAGCGGGTCAAGAGCTCGTAAGCTACGCTGCCATAGGACCGGAAGCTGCACCGGAAGTCTCTCTAGGGTTTCTTCTCAATCTGCCAAAGTCAGTTCTCGAACCAGGACAACTCCTTACCTTCATAGGGATAGAATTGGATACTGTGCAGGCAAAGGCTTTTCTTCCCTTTGCAAGGGTGAATGCCCTTACAGATCTTCCTGGACTTAAAGTCTCCACCACTCATTCACACTGATGGGATCTACGCCGGAGGCGCTAGGACCCAGCGGGAGCAAACTTTCTGCAGGAGGGTCAGCACCAGAGATGGAGAGCAGGAGCGGCACCGTGAGCCTCGGCTCATGCGGCAGTGACTATCTCGGTGTCGACCCTCCAACCACCTTAGTTCCTTTTTTCCCGCCGTCGAGTGCGCTACAGTGACAATGACGCTCGCCCACCGGGAGTCAAACTTCAAACTAGCAGCATAGTTTTCAGTTTTTTTATTTTGTAATATTCCTTGAATAAAGTTCCGCTTACTATAATTTATTACAAGAAAGAAGTCTCAGCCTACATTGACGGAGTCGACCATGAGTAGGTCAGGTGACGGTAGGGAGACTTCATATGAAAGTTGTTCAGTCAGCTGGGCTGGGTCTGGTCCACTGCCCTCTCCGGAGGGGGGGGTCTGACAACGGACAGTCCAATGCCCGAGGGGAGGGGCGGTCCCCCTGGAAGCATAAAAGAAAATGGTCGCACACTCGGCACCGTTTGGTCTCAAGCTCCTCTTTGACCTGTAGGTCAAGAAAGAGAAGGCATCACTCGAGGTCGCCTTCTGGTATGTCTGCGCGTTGACAGTCAGTCAGTCATTGGGGTCAGTTGCCAGGCTCCTCCGGAGTCGCCGGGTTCTGTCTCCAACCTCTTCGACATCGGAGCCCTTCCCCGTCTTCTGGTAGGCTTCCAATGAGCAGTTTCATCAGTGGGCCGCTCTGATGGAGCAGTGGGCCCGGAGGTTGGTCCAGCTGCCTGGCCTGGTCACTCAGGGGCCCTCAGACCTTCAGGATATCGGGTAGGGTGGTTGGACCTCCCTAGTCATGCGGCGTCTTCTTTGGTGCCGTCGACACTGCGCTCAGGTGTCCTCCCCCCACATGGCTGCGGCGAAGGGGGCCACACCGATGCCTCTATCTCCTGGTATTTTTCCTTCTGTTTCCTCAAATCTTAGTTTTTGGGGCCCTGCATTGGTTTCAGTGCCATCAGCATCAGTGGGTCGCTTGGCACCGTCCTCGGCGTCGATGCATCTATTGGCACCGTACTCGGCGCCGTTGGGATTGTTGGCACCACCCTCAGCACCATGCAGCTTTTCAGCACCGTCCTCGCGCCGAGGGCTCTGTCGGTGCCGTGCGCTGTGCTGAGCCAGGCAGCGCCGTGCTCTTCTTCGGTGCCAAGACTTGGGTGGACGTCTTCCAGGCTTCGAGACTACGAACCCTTTTCCCTCCTATTTTCCTTCTGATTTTCACTCCTTTCCTGTCTATACAGTCCCTCCTGGGCTGCCAGGAGATGATATTGAGCCTGACCCAGACCTTAGGCTGGGTGATGATGTGGAAGGAACAGGATCTAATCCTGCTGCAGAACCTGTGGTCGAGGACCTGTCATTTAAGTCTCTGCTGAAAAATTTGAATTCCACTCTTTCTCTCCAGACTATGGATATCGATCCTGGGAAGCTTTTAAGACTCCAGTACCTTCATCTTCCGGACATCCCTATGGATTTAACTCCCCCGGTACAGCCCTCCTTTGAGACGCTTTCTCAAATGGTATGGAAGAAATCTGTATTTACTGTACTGGTGTTTCTGTATCATTTGTCCTCCATGACGTGGAACCTTTGTAACTGAACATGTTCCGAAACCTGTAACCACTGTATTTGTGTTTTGCTTTGTTTGTCCATCCTGACATGGAACCTTTGTAAAAGAGCTCACGCTCAAAGGTTTTTCCGAATGTTCATAAATAAATAAATAATCCTGCTCTCATTCCTTCTGTGGCTAAGTCCATAGATAGGAAGTATGCTGCCACCAAGGATCAACCTATTTTGTCCTCTCAAGCCTTTGCGGACCCTATTGTAGTCTTGGCAGAGAATGCAAAGGTCGTCCTTCCTCAGACTACTACAGCTTGACCTATAAACAAAGAATCTCATAAGATAGATACTTTAGGTAAGAGAGAGTCTTTACTGTATCCACCCTGGGTATGCGTATCGCCAGCTACCAGGGCTATTTCTCTCAATACGAGTATATTCTTTGGCATTCACTCAAACAAATGATTGAAGCTCTACCGGAGTCGGACACTAATTCAGAGCTTCTTCAAACCGTAACCAGGAGTATCGAGTCCAACAACCAACAGGTTAAAGCAGCTATGGATGCTTTCGATACTGCCTCTTAAGCGGCGGTGGCAGGCATTTTAACCCGCCGTCATTCCTGGCTGCGCACTTCAGGCTTCACAAATGATGCCCAGCAACAGGTCATGGCGTTGCCCTTTGACGGTGTGTATCTCTTCGGTCCTCAAGTAGAACAAGTTCTAGAGGCCACACAAAAGACCAGATCGGCCATTAAATTGGCTCGACCTGCTCTCGCCCCTTCTCAGGGGGGGTGGGGTGTTAATAAGCGCCAGTTTCACATCCGTCAGTCCTTTCGAGGCAAAGGCAGGGGAGGTTTTAATAAAAACGAAGCCCCTCAGCCTCAAAAGAAAACGCAACAGAAAGCACAAGGGCCCAAAGCACCCAGTGCCACCTTCTAAGTTTCTGGCCCAAGTCCCACCTCAGTGCCCGAGGGGGACTGCTCTTTAGCGGTGGGAGGTCTTCTGACTCAATTCTACAACCAGTGGAAGTCCGTAACATCAGACAAATGGGTCCTCCGGATAATCCGCGAGCGGTATTCCCTCAATCTTTCGGAGGCCCCTCTGTATTGTCCCCCCAAACGGCAGTCCAAGCTGTCAGTACTTCAGTCAGAACTTCTCGCCTCCGAGATACAAGGCCTTCTGAACAACAGGGCAGTAGAAATAGTTCCGCTGGATCAACGGAACACAGGGTTCTACTCCCATTCCTTTCTAGTTCCAAAGAAAACCGGGGGGCATGCGCCCCATTTTGTACTTCAGAAAATTGAACACATTTCTTCCCAAGGAGAGGTTCAAAATGAAATCGCTAGGAACCCTGTTACCTTTGCTTCATGAGCACGACTGGTTAGCCTTCCTGGACATGCAGGATGCTTACCAGCATAGTCCTATTCACCCAAGGCATCACAAATACTTAAGGTTCGTGGCTTTGGGCCAGCATTATCAGTTCAGAGTCCTGCCCTTTGGGCTCTCATCAGCGCCATGAGTTTTTACAAAGTGTTGTGCAATTCTTGCAGCGCACCCTCAGAAAAGTCGGAATACAAGTGTTCCCATATATGGACGACTGGCTTCTAGCAAATCCTTCCAGGCAAGGAACTCTTGACGCTGTATCCACGGTCTCAGACTTTCTCACGTCCATGGGAGTTCAGCTAAATCTCAAGAAATCGCAGTTGCAGCCCTCCCAGAAGCTCCTTTTTATAGGAAGTCTTATGGATACCTTTTGTGTGAAAGCCTTTTTTCCAGAAGACAGAAGGAGCGATTTCCTACAGATGGCTTGATACATTAGGGAGAACAGCTCGGTTCAAGCTATCTCGATGCAACGGATGCTGGGTCTCATGGCATCCTCAGTGTTCACTGTACCCCTAGCTCGTCTCCACATGAGGACCTCTTAATGGATGCTCAGTACTCAGTGGTCCCCAACCACTCACCCTCAGTCCTTTCTCATCAAGGTGACAGAACCTTTGAAGAGGTCGCCTCACCTGGTGATCGCAAGAGGACAACCTTCTGGAAGGGTATCCATTTACTCCCCTGGATCAGCAGATCTCCATTACCACGGACACGTCCCTGATGGGGTGGGGAGCCCACTGTCAGGATCTCCACACCCAAGGTACGTGGACTCAAGATGAGTCCCAGCTTCACGTAAATGTCCTAGAAATGAGAGCCGTCCTTTATGCAGTCCGGGCTTTGAAGGACATTCTCTGTCACAAGAACATTCTCCTTCAAACGGACAACAAAGCAGTGATGTATTACGTCAACAAGCAGGGCAGTGCTCACTCTTACCCTTTATGCAGGGAAGCAATGAGGGTGTCGGAATGGTGCTTGGAGCACAAGGCTCCAATTCATGCGGTCTACCTGCCGGGGGTGCAGAACGAACTGACAGACCATCTCAGCAGAACAGACACAGATCCTCACGAATGGTCTCTCGACTCAACCATAGTTCAGTCACTAGTCGCAGAGTGGGGAACTCCAGACCTGGACCTTTTTTGCATCCCCACGCAACACAAAACTGCCTCTCTTCTGCTCCAGAAATCCAGGGCCTGGCATTTTCTGTCAGGATGCGTTCAGGCTGCAGTGGACAAAACGCTTTCTATAGGCCTTTCCTCCTTTTCCTCTAATTCAGAGAGTTCTTCTCAAGTTCGAGTCCCAGGGGGACAAAATGATCCTCATTGCTCCCTTCTGGCCTTGACAAATATGGTTTCCGTTACTCAACAGTATGTCGAAAACCCCTCCAAAAGCGCTTCCTCTTCAGACGAACCTTCTGACTCAGGGGTCTGTGGTCCATCCCAATCTGAGATCGCTTCACCTTCACGCTTGGCTCCTGAAGAGATAGAAGTGAACAGGTTCAGTGTCTCTCGCAGAGTTTCAGATATTCTTCTGGCTGCGCGCAAGCCTGCCACTAGTAAAACGTACACAGCCAAATGGAAGCGTTTTTCTCTCTGGTGTGCAAAATCCTCTTTGAATCCTTTTTCCTGCCCACCCAATAAAGTTCTAGAGTACCTTTTAGACCTCTCAAATTCAGGTCTGCAATACTCTACAGTCAAAGTTCACCTTTGTGCCATTTCAGCTTATCATGAGCCAGTACTTTCCTTGTCACTGGTTCAGTTACCTGTGGTTAAGAGGTTTCTTAACGGAATTCTGCATACCAGACCTCCTAGCAGAGGTCCAGTTGCAGCCTGGGACATTAATCTTGTACTAGACATCCTCACTCGAAAGCCTTTTGAGCCTCTAGTTACCTGTGAGCTGAAATTTCTCACTTGGAAAACGACCTTCCTGGTGGCCATTACCTCAGCACGCAGGATTTCTGAGATACATGCCTTGGTCACAGACCCTCCATATACTGTGTTTCATAAGGACAAAGTAGTTCTTAGGACCCATCCTAAGTTTCTCCCTAAGGTTGTTTCAGAATTCCATCTAAACCAGCCTTTGGTCCTACCTACTTACTTTGCGAACTTCCAAAATGAAGGAGAGTGTACCCCTCATTCTTTGGATGTCAAAAGAGCTCTGTGTTTCTATTTAGATAGAACAAAAGAAATCTGCAAAGCTCAACAACTGTTTGTTTCCTTCAGCGAGACCTGGCTGGGTCAACCTGTTGCTGTCAGATGCATCTCAGCATGGCTGGTGTCATGCCTTCGCCACTGTTATTCCATGGCGCAGGTTAAGTTGGAGGGCAGAGTGTACACTCACTCTACTAGAGCAGTCACGGCATCCATGGCGGAAATCCACAATATGTCCATTGCAGATATTTGCAATGCGGCTACCTGGAGCTCAGTGCATACTTTCATCAAGCACTATGCCCTGGATGTCCGTGCCAGACGACATCTTTCATTTGGCAGAACCATCCTTAATGGATTTCTGTCCTAAATTTGTGAGCTCTTGGTCTCTCCTGACGCCCTTTCGGGGGATTATTAGCTAGGTACTCTCCCATCAGTGTTAATGAGTGGTGGAGACTTTATGTCCAGGAAGATACGGAATATGTACCTACCGTAATTCTTGATCTTCTTGGACGAAGGCTCCACCACTCATTCACACGCCCAACCACCATCCCCCGAGCTCATCTCTGTTGTTGATCTTCACTCCCTCAATCTTCAGGCTGTGAAGACTTCTTTCTTTGACCCTTCTTATATGGGTCTTCCGGACTATCTTATGTCCGTTTTTTGTTGGGCTGTCCTTCTAGGTTAGTTACGCTGCACCTCCTTGGAAAAAAGGTACTGAGGCGGTTGGAGGGTCGATGCTGAGATAGTCATTGCCGCTCCTCATGGCTCCATCTCTGGTGCCGACCCTCCTGCAAAAAGTTTGCTCCCACTGGGTCCTAGCGCCTCCAGCATAGATCCCATCAGTGTGAATGAGTGGTGGAGACTTCGTCCAAGAAGATCAAGAATTACTATAGGTACGTAATTTCCATATCTTGCCTCCTCTTTCCGCCTTCTGGTGTCTCGACCAGCAAAACATTTTCTTCAGCTCCTGGGCCACATGTCAGCTTCCACTGTGGTGGTACAGGGAGCCAGATTTCAAATGAGGGACATTCAGTTCCCTCTGATGTCCTTTTGGTTTCAGAAAAAATATCCTCTAACCAAATTGATTCCAGTGACTCAGACTCTGGTCCAAGCTCTGCAATGGTGGTTGGATCAGGACAGTCTCAGACAAGGAATCCCATTCATCAGTCAGATTCATTCAGTGGTACTAACTACAGATGCCTCTTTCCTGGGCTGGGGAGCCCATTTGGGAGCCCTCACAGCACAAGGTGTTTGGTGTCCTCAGGATTCTCTACTTCATATCAATCTTCTGGAACTCAGGGCAGTATTCCTGGCTCTCCCAGCTTTCTCGGACTCAGTGAGGAACAAAGTGGTTCAGATCAGGACAGACAACACCACCACCATGTGGTACATCAACAAGCGGGGGGGCACTCGGTCTATGGCCTTGTGCACAGAAGCCATGAATATATGGTCTCTGACTTCTGCCCTGCAAGCATCTCTTGTAGCAGTCCATCTACCAGGGAAGGAAAATATGCTAGCAGATGCCCTGAGCAGGATCTCTCAGGGCCATCACGAATGGGCCCTGGACCCCTTCATATTGAAAGTAGTTTTTTCCAGGTGGGGCGCTCCAGAGATAGATCTCTTTGTAGCCCCAGACAATCATCAATTTCCTCTCCTCTGCTGCAGACCTCCAATCATGGGCACAGTTCCCCTGGATGCTCTGGTTCTAGATTGGGGGGGGGGGCAAATTCCTTTATGCCTATCCTCCTTTTCCCTGTTATTAAAGATCCTGGTCAAGATCAGGTCACAACCATGCAAGGTGATCCTGACTGCACCAGACTGGGCCAGACAGCCTTGGTATCCCCTGTTGATGTCCCTAGCAGTCTATCTTCCCCTATCTCTTCCCAAGCGGCACAACCTGTTAACCTCCTCTCAGGGAAGAATCTAGTACCCCAGTCTTCAGTCTCTCAACCTCAAGGCTTGGCTCTTGAAGAGTTAGAGTATGCAGGTCTGCACCTGTCTCAGGGGGTGCTGGATATTCTCAAAGCCTCTCGAAAACCTGCCACCAGAAAAACGTATAATTCCAAATGGAAGAGATTCTGCATTTGGTGTTCCAATAAGGATGTCTTTCCGGATACTGCTGACCTTGCTAAAGTTCTGGATTACATGGTTCATCTTAATGGCCTAGGCCTCAGGCCAGCCACTTTAAAAGTTCATTTAGCAGCTGTATATGCATTCCTGTCAGCAGGGAAGGCTCCCTCTTTGGCATCTCATCCTGTCTTCTGTAAATTCTTTAAAGGTTTGGTTCATACCAGCCCTCCCTTTAGGGACCCTACCCCTGCTTGAGATCTTAATGTTTGCATTGCTCAGCTCATGCAACCCCCTTTTGAGCCCTTTACTTCAGCAGAACTCAAATATTTGACCTGGAAAACTGTGTTCCTGGTAGCTATCACTTCTGCCAGGCATATTAGTGAATTACAAGCTCTATCAGTGGAGCCAGATTTTATCTCATTCCATAGAGATAAGGTGGCCTTTAGAACCAATAGGAGGTTCTTACCCAAAGTGGTCTCAGATTTTCATCTGAACCAGTCCATGCCTCTTCCTGTGTTCTTCACTGATCATTCTTCTTCAGGAGAAAAAAAATTACATAGTTTGAATGTTAAGAGGGCACCTAGCTACTATATTGAACATACTAAGGCACTTGGGTATGAATGTCCCCAATTGTTTTTCACTTATGGTGAAGTGAGAAAAGGTAAACCTGCTGCTAAGGGAACTATTGCCAGGTGGATTGTCTCTTGTATTCAATTCTTCTATGAAAAGCTAGGTAAAATACCTCCCTCAGGTCTGAGGGCTTCCCTGGCTGCTGCCAGGGATATGCCTTTACTAGAGATATGCAAAGCAGCCACCTGGAAAACTGTCCATACTTTCACCAAGCATTACTCTCTGGATATCCAGGCTAGGAGTGATGCTCGGTTTGGAACAGCAGTACTGTAGAGCCTATTCCCAAAACAGGTTTAGTACCCCCCTCCATGGCGGTACTGCTTGGTAGTCTGCATATGTCAGAATACAGCAAGATTTCATGTTGTTTGAAGAAAAAATTACTCACCTTAGTAATTGTGTTTCTTCTGATGGAGTCTTGCTGTATTCTGACCTCCCTCTCTGCCTTCCCTCTCAGAACCTGTTATTGGGAAGTGGGCTGGCAGGTACAGTGTTGCACCTCAGGGCTGTACTTGGCACTCCTTCTTTCTAGAATGGGGGAGTGGGTTATTGTTATGTTGTTTTGGTAGCTATATGTTGGTTCACTACCTGGTTGTTATTTTGGGTTCTCAACTTGAGTCTTTTGGGGGGAACCAAAAATATGTTGCCTGTTGGCTATGTTCTTTTACAATTTCTACTTTAAAAAGTGTAGTTAATTAGTAATAGCGCATAAGAATCTGACGGTTACTCCTTGAAGTGCTGCACACAGAGGTTTGATTCCGAGCTCGAGCGCAACGTTCTATGCTTCCTGCATAGAGTTAACTCTTTCCTCCCCGGAGCAGTTCAAGTGCTGGGACTCACTGCATATGTCAGAATACAGCAAGACTCCATTAGAAGAAACACAATTACTAAGGTGAGTAATTTTTTCTTCTGTCCTAACAGTGCCTAAGCTCATGTGACACACAGTTCCCCGCGAAAGCTTTACAGGACTTGAGATGGGAACAACTGATCCGCCCCTCTCACTAGATTCAGGCCCGTTGTGATTCTTGGCTATTTCCAGCTCCACACGATCAACTTTGGGGAAAGATCTGCTGCAGACAGTCTGCATACTTTAGCCAGCCTTTTGGTTCAGCAGTTACAGACTGTGCCATAACAGGAGAGATCAAGGTCTTGGAGCTGAGGGATGGAACTTCATGGAGTTGATGCGCCTGCTTACTAGGGAGGAAGGGAAGGACAGAACAAGTCCCTCTAAGTATCCCCTGTGGCCATATACAAGCAAGACGTGGCAGTGTCTCATCAGATGCTGACACCTGCACCCATGGGGACTGAGCTTGGGTGCCGTAATGTACTTTTCAAACAACATGGAGTCTTGCTGTATTCTGACTAATGCAGTTAGCCCCAGCCTTTAAACTGCCCAGGAGAACAAAGGGTTAACTTTCTATGCAGAGCATAGAATGCTGAGCTCGAACTCGGTTGATGTCTCTGTCTTTTTCCCTTTGAAATCTAACTGTCAGATTCTTTACTCCACCTCACTGAACAGTCACTCTGGAGATTTCTCCTGCAGCTCGGTTCGAAAGTCGGCTGAAGTGTCGGTTTACTGTCGGTTTTAACAAAATTTATTTTCCTCATAGTCGGTTCAGTCTCTGTTTGTGGTACCGTGAGTACTAGATAGGTTTTGTACTGTTTTTTTCTGTGTGGAACTTGTGAAAGTGTGGATTGGTTCGGCTGAACCGATCAGTTGTTAAATCTTGCATCTTACTTTAGTGTGTGGTTACCGGTCCTTATCGGTTCTAAAAAAAACTTGTTTAATATGTTTTTTTCCAACACCCGTGACACAGTTAGGAACCGATAAGGGAGTCTTGCCTGGCGGTGCGAAAAAGAAAGTTAAGTTGGTTAGGTTATAGTGTCTGAGAAACCCAAGAAAAAAAATGGTCTCACTGGGTTTCAACACTGCAGTGAGTGTGGGGAGGTCTTTGCTAAGGCCGATCCCCACACCACCTGTGTTTATTGTCTGGGGTTTGAACACCTTGATTCAGACTGCCAAATTTGTAAAAACTTTCCCAAATCTACCCTTGAGAAGAGATTAGGTAGACTGAGGGAAAAGGAGGCCGAGAAGTCCTCTGACCCGGATGGCCAGCCCGGTTCGGTTTCGACCGAACCAGAAGGAGTGCCCTCTGACCAGGGTGATATTCTTCGGCCAAAAGGAGAGCCAATCCCGAGGGTTCAGTTCCAACAAAAAGAAAACGCAAAGAAAAATCGTCCAGTTCGGATCCAGAAGTCCAGGTTCCAACCGCCGAGGAAATAGCCAGAGCGATTCGGATTGTGGAATCGCTTTGCCCGGTTCCGACTGATCCGGCACCTTTTGACAGGGGCTCAGTTCGGTCGGTTCCCCCGGTTCACGATTATACCCCTGAAGAATTTTATGAACCGGAGTTTGAGGAGGAGGGGGAGTTTGAGGATGATGATGGTGATGGTGAAAGTCTGGATGTGCCTGTGGAACCGGTCATCTCCCCAGACAGACCTTCAGGTTTATCCCCTCCTAGGCTTTCTGAGTCCCTTTCCCACTTTATGTTCTACAGAAAGGTGGCTGAGACCCTCCAGCTTCCTATGGAGGAAGCAATGGAGGATCAAGAGGAGCCTGATTTTGTGGAAATGATGGACATCCCAGAGTCCAGGAGACTGTCTATTCCTCTTCACAAATGTTTTGGGAAGCAGACACAAAAAATCTTGAAGTCTCCCAATTCTATACCTCCTGTTGATAGAAGAATGGACAAGAGGTATACACTTTCAGACTCAGATATGGAGTTTTTATATCAGCAGTGCAGCCATGTTGGGGCTGTGCAGGCTGCTGCCTGTGATAAGGCAAATATTCCCTTGGCTTCACACACCCCCAGATAAAGATTCCAGGAAGATTGATGCCATGGCAAAAAACAGTACATGGCATCTTCCTTGGGACTCAGGCAGGCAAATTATATGGCCTATACAGCCAGGTACCAGAAGTCCAGGTGGGACACTGTACTGGCACTGGCTAAGCAGGCCTCCCCCCAGCTAGCCAAGGAGCTGGAGGAGGTGGCTGCAGATGGGATCGAGGCATCAAAAGTTCAGTTTCATGCTGCTGTGGATTCCAATGATGTGTCATCAAGAGTCATGGCTACATCTGTGGCTCTTCGGAGAATGGTTTGGCTCAGCTGTACTAGCCTCTCACAGGATACCCAGGCTAAGGCCATGATTTTCCTGTAGTGGGTAATTCTCTGTTTGGGGAGCAGACAGAGAATTACATGAAGAAAATGGATGAGTGCAGGACCACTTACAGGAGTGCTCAGGCCAAAGAAAGGCAGGCAACTCCTCAAAGGCAGCAGTCTAGGGGCAGGGGCAGGACTTTTCTTAGGCCTTTTTACGAAGCACAGGCCTCTTCTCCCTTTTCACAGAGGGGGTTCTTCAGAGGGAGTGGCAGAAGGGGGATGAGCAGGGCTACATCCACTCCTCAGCCTAAGGCCCCTGCCAAGCAGACACCCTGATGGGCCTGCCCGGGTCGACTCTCCTATACCAGTAGGGGGCAGGCTGACTTACTTCGTCCAGGAATGGATGTCTATTGCATCAGACAAGTGGGTCCTGGAAGTAGTAAGCCAGGGATTGGGTCTCAGCTTCAAAAAATTTCCAAAGGTGAGAGCCAGATCTTTCCCACCTGCAGGTCTCTCAGAAACCCTTGCCCTAGAGGCAGATGTTTCATCTCTGCTGGCTTTGAGAGCCATAGAGAGAGTACCTACCCTACACTGGGGCAAAGGTCTGTACTCCAGGGTACTTCCTTACCCCAAAAAAGACAGGGGAGTGGCGACCCATCCTAGACCTAAGATACCTAAACAAACATCTTTTAAAACCAAAGTTCAGGATGGTAACTCTGGGAATAATCCTTCCCTCTCTAAGGCCAGGGGACTGGCTAGCCTCCCTGGACCTCAAAGATGCCTATTTTCACATTCCCATCAGGTGCACCCACAGAAAGTACCTCAGGTGCGAGTTGCCCTCAGGCCACTATCAGTTCAGAGCAGTGCCCTTTGGCCTAACTTCAGCCCTAAGGGTCTTCACAAAGTGCCTGGCAGAGTAGTAGTTGCCTTTTTAAGGAGGCAAAATATTTCCATTTTTCCATACCTGGACGACTGGCTAATAGTGGGTCAGTCTCCAGACCAAGTCAAGTCAGACCTGCAAGTGACCCAGCAAGTGCTCACTTCTCTAGGCTTTCTTCTCAACTTTCCCAAGTCAGTTCTCGAGCCTGTCCAGCTTCTTACCTTTGTAGGGGCAGAGCTGGATGTGGTCAAAGCAAGAGCCTTTCTTCCCCTGGACAGGGCAAGATTTCTTATAGAGCTGGCTTCTTCCTTCAGCCTTCAGGTGTCCCGACCAGCAAGGCATTTCCTTCAACTCTTGGGCCACATGGCAGCCTCTACAGCAGTGGTGCAAGGGGCAAGATTCCAGATGAGGGACATTCAGTTCCATCTGAGGGCCTTTTGGTCCCAAAAGAAGATTCCCTAACCAAACTAATTCCAGTGACTCGGACCCTGATCCAAGTCCTTCAGTGGTGGCAGGATCAGGACAATTTAAGGCAAGGGGTTCCATTTGCCACTCAGTCTCATTCAGTGGTCTTTACCATGGATGCTTCTCTTCTGGGCTGGGGAGCCCATCTGGGGGCTCTCACTGCCCAGGGACTGTGGTCCCCTCAGGAATCCCTTCTCCCATATCAGTTTCCTAGAACTCAGGGCAGTTTTTCTGGCCCTGCAAGCCTTCTCTCAGTCAGTACAGAACAAGGTGGTTTGGGTCAGAACAGACACCACCTCCACCATGTGGTACATCAGCAAGCAGGGAGGCACTTGGTCTATGGCCTTGTGCACAGAAGCCATGAAGTTGTGGTCCCTGGCGTATTCCCTACAAACCTCTCTGATAGCAGTTCACCTTCCAGGGAAGGACAGTGTGCTAGTAGATGCACTGAACAGGATCTCACAGGGCCATCACGAATGATCCCTGGACCCTCTGGTATGGAAGGTGATTTTTTTCAAGGTGGGGCACTCCAGAGATAGATCTTTTTGCAGCCCCAAACAATCACCAACTTCCTGTCTTTTCTTGCAGACCCCCAGTCTTGGGCTCAGTCCCCCTGGATGCTCTGGTTCTGAATTGAAGGAAATTTCTGTATGCCTACCCTCCCTTCCCCCTTCTGTTCAGAGTTTTAGTCAAGATAAGATCACAACCTTGCAAAGTCATTCTGATTTTTCCAGACTGGGCCAGACAGCCCTGGTACCTCCTGTTGCTGTCCCTAGCAGTCCATCTTCCCCTGTCTCTTCCCAGAAATTACAACCTGTTAACCTCCTCTCAGGGGATGATTTAGTACCCCTATCTTCAGTCTCTCAATCTCAAGGCATGGCTCTTGAAGAGTTAGAGTTTGCAGATTTGCATCTGTCTCAGGGGGTTCTGGATATTCTCAAAGCTTCTCGAAAGCCCTCCACCAGAAAGGCTTATAACTCCAAATGGAAGAGATTCAGCATTTGGTATTCTAAGAAGCATATTTCTCCAGACACTGCTGAATTGCCTACAGTTCTGGATTATATGGTCCATTTTAATGGCCTAGGCCTCAGACCAGCTACTCTCAAGGTACACTTGTCAGCTGTTTCTGCCTTTCTGTCAGTGGGGAAGTCTTATTCACTATCATCTCATCCTATATTCTGTAAATTTTTTAAGGGATTGCTTCATACCAATCCTCTCTTTAGAGACCCTGCCCCTGCCTGGGATTTAAATGTTTGCATTGCTCAACTTATGCAACCTCCTTTTGAGCCTATGTCCTCAGCAGAGCTTAAGTACTTGGCTTGGAAAACTGTGTTTTTGGTAGCCATTACCTCTGCCAGACGTATCAGTGAACTGCAAGCCCTGTCAGTGGAACCTGATTTTATCTCCTTTCACATAGATAAAGTGGTCCTTAGAACCAATAGAAGGCTCTTGCCCAAAGTGGTTTCACATTTCCACTTGAATCAGTCTATGTCTCTTCCTGTTTTCTTCACTGATCATTCTTCCTCAGGAGAGAGGAGGCTTCACAGTTTAGATGTTAAAAGAGCCCTTAGCTACTACATAGAGCATACCAAGGGTCACAGGTTTGAGTCCCTCCAGTTGTTCCTCACTTATGGAGAAGTGGCAAAGGGCAAACCAGCCACCAAGAGAACTATTGCCAGGTGGATTGTGTCTTGTATACAGTTCTGCTATGAGAAACTGGGAAAAATTCCACACTCAGGCCTGAGGGCTCACTCTACTAGAGGTACAGCTGCTTACCTGGCTGCTGCCAGGGATATTCCTCTCTTAGATATCTGTCAAGCAGCCACCTGGAAAATAGTCCATACCTTTACCAAGCATTACTCTCTGGATATCCAGGCTAGGAGTGATGCTCGGTTTGGCACAGCAGTACTTTAGAGCCTATTCCCAAAGTAGGTTCTGCCCCTCCTCCATGGAGGTACTGCTTGGTAGTCTGCACTAGTCAGAATACAGCAAGACTTCATGTTGTTTGAAGAAAAAATTACTCACCTTAATAATTATGTTTCTTCTATTGGAGTCTTGCTGTATTCTGACCTCCCCTCCTGCCTCCCCTCTCAGAACCTAGTTTTTGGGAAGTGGGCAGGCAGGTGCAATGTTGCACCTCCTCAGGGGTGCTCCTTTACACCCTTTGCTTTTTGTTTGGGTGTTCCTCTTGTTATTAATTCTTATTTGAAGGTTTTTTTTGTTTTGGGTTTCCTGACTTGAGTCTTCCCTTGGGAATCCAGAACTTTTTGTTGCCAGTTGGCTACTAAAAATTTTACAATTTCCACATAGAATAGCTAGTGAGTTTTTGCTCGTAAGAATCTGACGGTTAGATTTCAAAGGGAAACAGACAGAGACATCAGCCGAGCTCGAGCTCAGCATTCTATGCTCTGCATAAAAAGTTAACCCTTTGTTCTCCAGGGCAGTTTAAAGGCTGGGGCTAACTGCATTAGTCAGAATACAGCAAGACTCCAATAGAAGAAACATAATTACTAAGGTGAGTAATTTTTTTTCTTCAAGCACTGCGATGGTGGTCTTAGAGATCAGTGGGACATATGTGACAATAATGGGCATCTTGCCCTGAACCAAAATGCACACCAACCAGTATGTCAAACATTTGACAGTGATAAGAAAAATGCCAAAGTGTTGGCTCAAGTCTGTTTCATACAAATATATGGAAATAGGGAGACCTCTGGTCCACTGAGGTCTTCCCTTAACAACTCACTGGGTATAAATACCTTCCCCCTTTTTCCTCTGGGCTCTTATCTAGGCTTTTTTAAAGATGTGGATGTTTTTAGCAGATTCTGCCTTAGATGGAAATCTATTGCACATGTCCAGCTTTTTTTTTCCCCCCATTCTTTGTCACTCCATTCACGGCCCACGGAGTCTCTCTCTCTCTCTGTCAGGCATCCTGCCTGTTCCTGCCCGCCTGCGGTCCCTTCGAACCTGAGCCCCCCCCAAGCCAGCACCCCCATCTTAACCCCTCGGGGGTGGGGCTGCCCTCCTCTTGGACGCTCTTACACTTTAGACTGTGGCTGCAGGTGGGGGCCTGGGTGGAGGAACTGGAAGGCCAGGCGAGGTGGATCCGGTAGTGGGCATGGGGGTCAGGTGCTGTCACCTACCCCACAGAGCTGGGCTATTTCCTTGTTCTTGTGTTCTTCCTGCCCCCTCCGCGTGATGCACTCTGACGCTTGGCGCACGGCAACCCTGCCTACGTCAGCCACGCTGATATGCAGCCGATACACTGCAGCACCCCCGATCTCCACCGGGAGCCGCTGATGCGCCGGACATACCCCAACCCTCCCCCCAGGGGAAGAGAGCAGCCCAGTGGGCGCTCAATCCTTGTCCTGTCCCTGCCGACCCTCGGCGCCTGAGCTCGCTCCCGAACTTGGGTCACCGGCGTGGTGTGAGGTGTGGTGTCCAGCGCCTAAACCCTCAGCGCCACTGGGCCAGCTATCAGCTTTTCTTTTTTACAAATGTATTGTGACTACACCAATAGAAATACATTTTGAAGAATGCCATCTTTTTGTGGTTGATGAGTGGTCTGCTGTGAAACTAACATTAATTCCCACGGAGTCCAGTCATACATATTTGTGTCCATAGCTCAGTTATAATGTAATATTCGACTGATGAGAGAGCAGTTTTCTCATTGCTGATGATGTCATACAACACCTATGTTGAGCCCAAAACAAAGCAGTTAAAGTTGCAAACAGTTAAATAACTGCTTTATATATATATATATATAACTAGTTTAAAAGTTAAATCTTTTAAAATTATGTGGTGTAAATGGCATCCATAACAGACATAAAATGGCTTAGAAAATCCAGAAACATAATTGGCTGAAACATGTCACATGACCATGTATTATATTGCTACAGAAAATGGTTAGGTAATTCTTGCATCTTGACTGGCTCAATCTAAATGGTTAGATAATTCCTGTGTCTTGATTGGCTCAACCTTGTTTGTAGCCATGGCATGGTGAAAGCACTAGCCATGGCTAAAAACAAGTCCATACCAACCTGGATGTAGAACATTCCATATCTCTGTGCCTTAGCTATCAAGTGTTCATATTTACATGTCCGCCATTTTTTTCCCCCACACAGCAGCTCATCCTGCTCTGACCACTCTCAGCATGGATCCCATCCTTCCTGATTCTAGCCAACTTCACTGGCTTTTTTGTAGAAAAACTGCCACTGGCTGTCCCAGCTACCTGCCCCGCCTGTCCGATCCAACTGCTCGATCACACCGCAGTATCCGGCAGCCCCGATCACCCACCCACTTCCTCTACTGCGTGGAGCTGGCAACACGCTTCTGCCTCCGGGAAACCCACTCAAGAAAATTCTCATGTTCTCCTGTGATGTGTTGCATCAGAGAGCATCAGGAACGTGAAAATTCTGTACTGAACAGCAGCCGTGATCAGTGGTTCTTAGAGAGCTGATTACCATTCTTACGTTTTCTTGCCAAAGCAAAGCAAACTTTATTTATAAAAAGTGCCTTTCTAACAATCAATGCGCTTGCACAACATAATAAATAATTAAAACACATCAGTAACTTAACAGAAATCCAACCATTTAAAATTCAATAAATTACAGCAGCGGCCTAAAACTCAGGGTAGGCTAGGCTAAATAAATAAGCTTTAAGTGTAGTTTTAAAACCAAAGGTGATGGATAAGCAAGAACAGCTTCACAGAATTAATAGCGACCCCCATAGCGACCCCTGGTGGCACCAAACAGGCGGAAGACCTATTTTACAGCAGAAATTTTTTTTTTCACATATTTCTAATTTTTTTCAATTTTTTTATTTTTATTTTTGCAGATACCCATTTATATAAGCAGTAAGACAGTTCAGGGTGTGGACAGTAGTGTGATCACTGCACTTCCAGAGGCAATAATACACTCAGCCTTCTGCCTCATACGTTGTTACGCCCTTAGGCATGCCATGATCACACTACTACCCACACCTTGTCGTGTCTTATCACTTACATATACAACTGGGATGGGTGTAAGTAGAGTTAAATAATTTCTACTGTATCTAGACCTGAAGGTAAACACACAGGAAAATAAACATTTATTTTCATGTTTGGCCATGAAAATAAATCTTTATTTCCTTGTACATACGGAGTGGGATATTCAGAATACGCCAGGCAGTGGTGCAAGCCTGGGTGCAGCATAAGTGGGCTGCACCAGGGCATGGACCAGGCGATATTCAGCGGTGCTGCGCCATGGCTCAACACCATTGAATATGGCACTGGGGGCGCCCACACGGTGCAGTGTCAGTGCAAGTGGCAGGTGAGGAGCAGGAGGCTGCGCCAGAGCAAGTGGAGCTGCGCTACGCGCAGCAAGAGCGATATTCAGACGTGAGCATGCAAATGAGGCCATTATGAATACATGGTGCAAATGGGGCTATTTGCATGTCACTATGGCCCCATTTGCATGCAGGTGCGCCGATCCCCGGCGACTTGTGCGTGGCACCTTGCCAGGCTGCAGTCGTCGGGGACCGGCACCCCCTGCCCCTCGGTGGGTAACGCGTCCCAACGCCCAGTCGTGGGCTTAAGTAAATTAATATAATCCCTGGTGATCCAGTGGACCTGCTCCCCAGCCTGATCGCGGGCTTTATAAATAAATATATTCCCTGGTGGTCCAGTGGACCTGCTCCCCAGCCTGATCGCGGGCTTTATAAATAAATATATTCCCTGGTGGTTCAGTGGACCGGCTCCCCAGCTCGATCACGGACTTTATTTTATTTATTTATTTATTCAGTGTTGGTAACCGGGTAGGCCGACTGAGCCCTGAAGGTCCCTTTTTCAGGGGCGACCCGGAATTAGTTTCAGAAGGAAACAAGTACAGTAATGGAGCAAGGACACAGTACATCATAACAATAGGGAGAGTTCAAATACATGAGTAAACCGTGCTAACATAGTGCCAAGGTTAGTTACAGGTGAAGACAATTACAATAAAGTCAAGGGTAGCAGTGCTACACTCAGAGAATTAATTACCTAAGAGTTATTGGTAACGGTGCAGGTAAGAAGGCAATACAGCAGTGAGTAGCTCAGATAAGATAGGTCTAAGTATTTGATATTGGTTGTGCCAATTCATTGACAGGAGCAAAGGCTAACATCTAGTAGGTGAACACGAAGTCCCTTGCGGAAAGTTCCAGTGGAGGGGGCTTCTTGAAGGGGGGGCTTATTCCAAAGGGCAGGGGCAGATAAGGCAAAGGACTTGCTGCCAACAGTGGTTCGAACCTTAGTTTTGTCTAGGAGGTTATGCCCAGAGGTTCTTAGGGTACGCACTGAGTGCTTGGGAACCAGGGTACTGGACGGGCTATCTGGAGATTTGCAGTGTAGGAGTTTGTAGGCATGGCAAAGCAGGGAGTACTGAAGGCGACCGTCAAGGGAGGGCCATTGTAGGGAAGCAAGGGCGTCGCAGTGGTGCCATCTTTTGTGAGACTGAGACAGAACCTGAGCTACTTTGATGTAGAGAACTAGCAGCCTGCTCATCTCCTGTTTAGCCAGTCCCTGGAGTACAGGGGCAGCAAAGGTAAGTGTAGGAAGGAGAAGACTGTTGGCAATGTTGATTCTAGAGTCGGGGATGAGCTGGTCATTCAGGCGTATAGGAGACCCAGTTTGCAGTGCGCCGTTTTGGTTACCTGGTCAGTATGGGACTTCAGGTTGAACCCCTGATCCAGGGTTAAACCCAAGTATTTGAAGAAATTCACTAACTCAATACGACTGCCTGACGTAGAGGTCGGTGGGAGTAAGGCACTTCTCTCTGGGCCAAGGATTCTGTGTCCAAACAACATTGTCTTGGTTTTAGTGGTATTTAAGACCAGTTTATTTTCTGTAAGCCGGGACTCTACTGTATATTGGCGAAGCAAACTTGTAGAAGGGGTCCTAGATCAGGTGGATTACTTGGGGATCGGTAGATTACAGCATCATCTGTGTATTGAACGACCGAGCTGCCACCACAGTGGGAATTTAGGTCGTTAACGAATAGCAAGAAGAAGAGGGGGCCAAGGATGTAACCCTGAGGCACACCTTCATTTAGGGGAAGTGGATCTAAGGTTGCTGTCCTCCACCTGACCTGCTGGGAGCGACCAGACAGGTTGCAGGTGAACCAAGAAATTGAATGCTGATCCAGGCCAAAGGAAGCAAGTTTGGATAGCAGGTGTTTGTGGTCAACTAGGTCAAAGGCTTTTGTAAGATCAATAAAGACAGCTCCTGTAGGAAGTCCTTTGTCCATGGTCCCTAGTACGTCAACTGTGAATTTTATGAGAGCTGTATCAGTACCATGGTTTTCCCTAAAGCCATGTTGGGTGGAGGCTGGTAATTGGTTGGCCTCAAGGTAGTCATGGAGTTGGCAGTACACTAGCCTTTCCTGAAGTGAGATCGGCCTGTAGTTACCAATGGATTCCCTAGAACCCCCTTTGGGGATAGGAGTAACAACAGCCCGTTTCCAGGTATTGGGTACTGTGCTTTCAAGCAGGGATTTGTTGATTAGCCATGTAATAGATAGAGCAATGGCTGGAGCAGCCGCCTTTAGTAATTTAGGGCAGATGCCATTAGGTCCTCCAGAGCCTTTGACTTTGTTGGTCTTTAAGAGTGTGAGGACCTCTTTGACTTTAACTAATCGCAGGTGGAAAAGAGGCCGTGCTGGGCAAGGTGCCTCAGAGCAGGGGGGCATAAATGAGGTAGACGTAAGGTCGGTCTTGTAACCATCCAGGTTGGTGAAGTAACTGTTAAAGGCGGCAGCAATTTCATGGCAGTCATTCAACATAAGGCCACTGATCTCAATAGAACCTGGGGTGGGGTGCTTGTTCCCTTCTAGGAGATCATTGATGTGGGACCAGAATGACCGAGGGTTGGCAAGAGTGGTTTGCTGGAGAAGCTTGACAAACCCTCTCTTTGCCATCTTAGAGGTACGCTTGCACTCATTCCTTAGTTTTTATAGGCAACAAGATCTGCAGGCATGGCAGAAAGTTTGTACCGCTTCCATGCCTTGTCCTGGTTCACCATCAGAGATTTCAGCTCTGTGGTGATCCATTTGTGGCAGCTGCCTTTTGCACGGAACTTCCTGAGTGGGGAGAATAGGTTAGCTGCAAAGGTGAAGGAGTACTGGAAGAATTCCAGGGCTTCGTCAAGAGTAGGGAGGTCCCATATCGGTGACCAATCAAGGTTGCCAAGGTATACATTGAAGGCATCCTAAGAGAATTTTGAATAATCTCAGGTAGAGAGTATCCTAGGAGGGACCCTGGGAGAACGATTTTTCCAGATGCAGAAGATAGTATAGCGGAGGCAGTATGGCGCAGTGGGTTAAGGCTGTGAGCTGCAAATCTGGAGACCTGGGTTTGAATCCCACAGCCCCCCACTTGCATACTGTGTGACCCTGAGCAAGTCAGTTAACTTCCTTTTGCTCCCAGGTTGCACCTATAAACAAGCTTTCAGCTTAGTGTGATTCACCTGGTTAAATAATTGGGAAGAAAAAAAAAAAGATAGGTGAGTGATCGCTGAGAGCATCATCCATAATACTACCAATCTGAATGTTGGAGGGGTGAGACACCAGAGCTCAGTCGAGAGTTGTGTGGTTCCCTGTTTTGTAGTTGGCTCTGGTCTTTTTGGAGATTATTTGCTCCAGGTTAGTATCCAGTAATAATGCCCTGAGGGACTGCTCCGTTTCCTGTGCCCAGTTGAGATTGAAGTCCCCCAGGATCAGGAGTTCAGTGGATATCGTGTCAGTAAGGGCCTTGGTGATAGTTTCCAAGGCTTGTAGTGCCACCTTTGGAGGGTGGTAGAGACAGCCGACAGTGAGGTATTTTGTGTTGCCAAGGGTAATTTTAATGAAGACTGATTCTCCGTCAGAGTGATCAGTACCGGGTAGGTGGGCAAGGGTTGCATCGAGGGAGTCCCTTGTGTAGATGAGGACTCTGCCCCCTTTTTTGCCCACCCGGTCCTTAGGGAAGGAGGTGTAACCAGACATTGCCACCTCGTGAGGTTGGGTGTGAGGCTTTAACCATGTTTCAGACACAGCCAGTACGTCTGGGTTGTAGAGGGTCATCCAACCCTGAGCCTCCTGTATTTTGGGCGTAGGCTGCAGACATTCATGTGGGCAATTTTTAGGCCCTTGGAAGAAGCCCAGTGTGTGTTGTGGGGGGAGCTGAGAGTGATGTTGGCTTTAGTAGGGCCAGGGTTTGTCACGATGTCACCTGCTGGAAGCAGGAGGATAGAGAAAAGCAATAGGACTTTTGGGGATAGGGGAAGCTGACCCCTCTGTGGTACTTTGCATTGTAGTGGAGAGCCAGGTAGCAGGCGCTCATTTTAGTGATTATATGGAACGCAGAGAGTGGTTGTACTCTCTGTTCAGCTGGATAACTCAGAATGAAAGGAGGGGTGAGGTTGTGGTGCCTTGGATCAGGGTATCCAGTCCAGGGAAGGCACATAAGCCTGTCAACCCATACAAGAGACAAGATGTACAAAGAAACCAGGTTAGAGGCTGTGTAAGGTAGCCCGGAGTGGAGCTTCCATTTGGGCATATGGCAGTGAGCAGGGTGAGCACGGGGAGTACACAGAACCAAGGGACATCATTTTGGTGAGAAAGAGGAGCAACTCAGACGTGAAAAAATAAGGATGTGGGATTTCCTCTTTATTCTTTTTTGCTACCACGTTTGACTAAAGCTAGGCCAAAATTGAATGACTGGAGCTCAGTCCCTGAGATTAGTTTGAGCAATATCAGTGCGACCTCTAGTGGCAGCTTCTGATAAGCTGCAGGTGGAGAAGTAGGGTGATTGGCTCACAGAACCTATAAAAGGAACAGTCCGCCAAGGGTGGTGGGGGGACGGTGGGGCAGCCGATGCAGAGTGTCGGTGGGGAATCTCCAGTGCAGATTCACAGCCTCAGGAGTGGGAGAACCGAACCAGCTGTGGAGCACTCTAGATTTCAGAAGGGAGAAGCAGCCGTGGAGCCCGAATATTTCATACCTGGTGAGACTTTAGTTTTTCAGGGGTCTCTTCTGCTTATGTGCCCCAGCGCACCTGGGGGGCGCATCGCTTGTCTTGGCTGTAGGACTGAGGAGAAAGAAGAGAAAGGCAGGGATTAAATAAGGCACTGGGGAGGGGAAGGGGGAGGGGGGCTGCTGAGAAGAGGGAGTGGAGTAGTGGATTAATATCCAGGGGAAAGAAACAGCAGTAACATCAGTGAATACAGTCTTAAGGCATAAATAAAACTTAGGTAAATGAACTACACCAACTGTAAATGGCTAAAAGACACAGGTAATATAAAACTCGTCTGCCAGGCAGCTAGCGACTAAGTCACAATTAAGCATCCCAAGTCTTAAGGCAAGAATAAGATTTAGTTAACTTAGGCTGGCGACTGAGTCACGATTTAAGAAAGACTGCATGCCCCATCAAATCATATGTTGGTTTTAGCAAATAAAGATAGGAAAAAAAACTATCTCCAATTGTATGTCGACATAAATTGCAGAGGAGCTTTAACTGAGCAGTCCAGGAATGTGGGTCAGTAGTATTAAGGTTTGAATTTTAAAAAAAAAAAAGGCACCAAGAAGTCTCCAGTGCAGATTCACAGCCTCAGGAGCAGGAGAACCGAACCAGTCGTGGAGCACTCTAAATTTTAAACGGAAGACGCAGCCGTGGAGCCCGAATATTTCATACCTGGTGAGACTTTAGTTTTGCAGGGGGCTCTTCTGCTTATGTGCCCCAGCATTACCTCCCTCGGGGGGGGGGGCATTACCGTCACTTGTCTCGGCTGCAGGACTGCTAAGAGTTTAGTTTTGCAGGGGGCTCTTCTGCTTATGTGCCGCAGCGTTACCTCCCTTGGGGGGGGCAGTACTGTCGCTTGTCTGAGCTGCAGGACTGAGTATAAATAAATATATTCCCTGGTGGTCCAGTGGACCTGCTCCCCAGCCCGATCGCGGGCTTTATAAATAAATATATTCCTTGGTGGTCCAGTGGACCTGCTCCCCAGCCCGATTGCGGGCTTAAGTAAAGATAATTAGTCCCTGGTGGTCCAGTGGACCTGCCCCCGAGCCCGATCGCTGGCTTAAGTAAATTAAAATAATCCCTGGTGGTCCAGTGGACCCGAACCCCAGCCTGATCGCGGGCTTTAGAAAACATAACGTCCCTGGTGGTCCAGCGGTACCCCCCTCCCCACCCGCCCACTCAGATCGCCACCCTGCTCCGGTCAGCTGGTGGCAGCTCCCATAGAGCAGCCTGACGCCGCCCGACTGACAACATACAATGCGGCTGTCGCCCGTTGGACCACTGCGTGGGCCAATGGTATGTGGCTAAAACCTGTACTACGATCCCAAAATGTGGAATGGTTTCATTCACATTTCGAGCTGTGTAGTGCAGTCGATCTGCACACCCATTGGCCCTTGATGGTCCAGTGGCGTACAGCCGCTGCTATATGCTGTCGAGTCGGTGAGCTGCCACCGCTCTGACCGGGAGCGGAGTGGCGGTCTGAGTGGGAGGGGGTACCGCTGGACCACCAGGGACGGTACATTTTCTAAAGCCCACGATCAGGCCGGGGTTTGGGTCCACTGGACCACCAGGGACATTTATTTTACTAAAGCTGGGGATCGGGGCCACTGGACCACCAGGGATTATTTTAATTTACTTAAGCCCGCAGTTGGGCTAGGGGGCAGGTCCACTGGACCACCAGGGACTAATTTTTTTTAATTAAGCCCACGATCGGTCTGGGGAGCAGGTCCACTGGACCACCAGGGAATATATTTATTTATAAAGCCCGCGATCGGGCAGGGGTGCAGGTCCACTGGACCACCAGCGAATATATCTATTTATAAAGCCTGCGATCGGGCAGGGGGGGCAGGTCCACTGGACCACCAGGGATGATTTACTATCTGCCCACGATTGGGCGAGGGGGGGGGTGCATGATGCCCGGACTGTGTTCCAGGAGGTCGGGATGCCACTCACAGCAGGCGGCTGCCATGTTGCGCACAGCAATACGGCAGCCCACCTGTGGGTGTCCCCCGGCTTGCTCCTACTTTTTATGGGCGGATCTTTGCACCCCCCTGTGCGGCGCAAGGCGGGTTTGTGCCTGCATATGCACCGCACATCCCGGGCTGAATGTCGGATGTGCATGTCATAGACACGCCCACATTTGCGCGCGCGATACATTGTACCCTCGGCGCATCGGGATTTAAGCAGCGCAACATCCCCCTTTGAATATCATGCGCAACCCCTTTGAATATCCCACCCACTGTGTGTTCTTTATTGACCAACTGTATGTTCTCATTGCACAGTATCTACTGTGTGTGAACTGTATGAACTTCAACAACTGAGCCAATCAGTTGCAACTGTTTTAGCTACTTGTCTTTGTATTGTATAAATTAATTATCACACTTGCCTTGATGATATAATCAAGTTTAGTTTTCTCTACAACCTACAAGCCCAATTTCATACTTAAGGCTATACCAGTCGTGAATAAACCAACCTGGAGGTACTCATAAAAATAAATCTATTATACCATTAGGGACAAGTATAATAATCCCTATTTATCTGATTCACTACTAGTGAAGTTAAAGACCACCATATTTTACTTCTGGCTTTGCCACTGTTAGGTTCTGGGTTATTATCCTTATACATGCAGGCAATAAGATATGTCATACTGTGGGGTTATGTAAGGATTAACCCACTCCAGAGCGTGGGTCTATTGGTAATTAATCCATGGCGGGGGGGGGGAGGTGGACTGAGTAGTTCCAACCAGCCAGCCATGGATTAATTCCCAAATAGACACATGCTCTGAAGTGGGTTAATTCACTTGTAACATGGGGAAGAAAAAGGGTTCGGCTCCCTTTTTGTTTGTGTCTCTTCTCCGTGTGAAAGTGTTCAAAGAGTAATTAAAAACTGTGAAAACTGCAATGTTCAAAGGGTTCCAGAAGGACAGTATGGTTCCTTTATGTAACATAGTGAAGAAAAAAGGGTTGCACCTGTTTGGAGAAACTGCATGCTGAACAGGCTGAATGTTTATTTTTAATATTGAGTGCAGTGGCAAACAATTACTAATTACATGCAGATGTGGTCAACATTTAAGAATATGTGCTCATTTTGGTTGACGTACTTTCGTGAACTGTGGAATCATCTCTGTTTTTCTGCTGTGTTTGCTGTTTGGCTGCTGTGCATTATGGGAAATGCATATATTTAAGTGTAAAGATTTGAGATCTGGTAGTTGTTGCTGCAGTTCCCTTGGCCAGCCAACAGATGGTACATTGAGGCTTACATCCTTTTTATCTGTGAATTTTACAGCCAGCTTTGCACATTAATAACTTTGCTCCCTTTCAACTGATTTACATGAAATTTAGAAAGCATAGCCTCTATGTCAAGAACTCTTGATCCTGTAAATTCCATGTAGATCGATTCGGGGAGGCAGAGTTACAGAGGTGCAAAAAACACTTCACGGATTTGAATTAACTCTGGACTTGGCGCCATTTTTCACTGCTTGCTTTGTTGCTTTAATTAATTATTGTTGGCATAGGCTTGGAAATAGTTTTTTAGTTACACAATTCTACGCTCTAAGGCATAAAAGGCTTTATTTCTGATGTGCTTTAAGACCTTTACAGCTGCATTTAGGACCTTAGGATATAAAGTAAAGTACTAATATCTGCTGTTTTCTAAGGATTTTCCCCTGCTGTTGCATGCCCTTAAATTGATGTAAGTGTGCTTCTTCTCAAGGAACCTCTGTTACCTTGCATTTATGTCCCAAATATACAGCCTGTAAGGCACCACGCAGGTTGTGCTTTCCGACGCTGTAGCTTTTATATTAAAAAAAAGGTAAAAATAAAAACTCTGAGGCTACAAGAAAACGGCAAGTTGAAACAGTCCGTTCTTTCCTAGTCCCTGCAGGACAGTACTTCACTTAATCCGAATCAGGACTTGATTTCTGTAGAGCATTCCTGTCCTGCCCACACCCCCTCCCCTGCACTTCACTCCCATAATATAAATTGCTTACCTCCCTGTGCTTTCCTCCACAGCTTACAGAATCAGATCCAAAGAGGGTCCCGGAGGTTGTGAGGGCCACAGGAAGCAAGGCGCACCTCCCCACCCCTGAATTTCGTCAGGTATGTGCGCGGCTTGCCACGAGGAGCCCCTCTGTTCAAGCACTCCACGGATTTGAATTAAGTGGCCCCGCTGACGCATAGCGTCAGCTCCCCACCACCCTTGGTCCACACGCCCTTTTATAGGGAAGAGGTTGTGAGCTGAGAACCAATCAGCCCACATCTTCATTTGCAGCTTATACACATTCACCACTAGTGGCTGCTGCTCTGCCTTCTGGCTTAATCCCACTTCCTAGGACTACTCTTATTCACCAGAATGCTTCCTTTAATTCTCCAGCTATGCTCTGTATTACCGACTACCCTGACCCCGTCCCAATCATTACACTTCACAAATACCCTCCCCATCCTTGGGTCTGACAATAACCTGGATGCCTGGCTTCCTTCTAACGCTCAGGATGCCCCTCTCTCCCTCTCAACCTCTGCAGATGTGCAAGAGCATGTAGCCTTCTCTGCTGCAATCACCACCTATGAGCACCACCCTAGGTGTACCACGCTAGCCTTGCCTTGCTCTGTTTGTTGGCCATACCACCCCCTATCACTGGTGTGGTCCCCCTTTCCCTCATTTCAACCCCTCCTACTGTCTACCCCCCCTTATACTCCACCTCCCCATTCCTATCTTCTCGACCCCTGTGCGATCAGAAAGGCTCGCTCACTACAGTTAAAAACGGTCCTGGTTCGCGGTACTCAGGTTCATACTCCGCCTCCTTCTTATGTCAGGTAATGTCCACCCTAATCCTGGGCCTCCAACATCCCAACCAACTATCCAGCCCCTGTCCGTGGGCTTTATATTGCCTCCCTTAATGTCTGCAGTCTCTTAAAAAAGTGGGACTCCTTCCAGGGTTGGGTCCTTCAGCATCATCCCGATGTCATAGTCATCTGCGAAACCTGGCTTGCTCCTAGGATCCCAGACTCATCCATTACCCTCTCCAACTACAAACTCTACCGCATCAACCGGAAGGGTAAGCGGGGGGGGGGGGTGGATGCACTATTTACAGCAAGGCTATATTACGTGAGCAGCTGCTCCCCACCCCAATACTGGGTCCAGGACCACACGCTCTCACACTTAAACTAACCTTAGGATGCTCCCAAACCCCGCTTCTGATCACTGTTGTATACAGTCCCCCCAGGGACCAAAAGGTGCCCTTCCTCTCATTACTGTCCTACCTGGACACCCTTCCATCTCATGCGCAAAAGATTATACTCGGGATTTCAATATCAATTGGCTAGGTAGGGACGACTCACCGCTTATGGACGCTGCCACAGCCCTAAACCTATCCCAAGTGGTCACATCACCCACCTGTCGGGACCCATGCACTGGGTCTTCTTCTCTGCTAGACCTCGTTTTCACCAATCAGCCACACAAAATCACTAATGTCACCGTCCTCCCAAATGTACGTAATGACCACTCCCCCCTTCTCTGTTCCTGGACTTGCAAAGCTCCTAGATCTCTTCCTAAATTAATAACGCAGCGCAAACTAGGCCCTGGTAAGCTGACACTTCTTAAAGTACACCTCAGCGCATTGGACTGGTCATTCGTTACTAACTCCCCCGACCCTGATAGAGCACTTGATCTCTTCATCCTGGCCTTCAACAATATTTGTGACAAATATGCCCCTCTCACCAAAAGAATGGTCAGAGGCAATACTGTGCCTTGGATCTTCGATTGCCTCCTGGCCTTGATGCGGGCAAGGGATTCATTGTGGCAACTCTCCAATGAGTCTGGCCTCTTGCTCGATAGGCAAAAGTACAGAGAGGCTCGGAACAAGTGCACCTGGGCCGTGCACAAAGCAAAAGCAGATTATTATAAATCCTCCTTCAAACAACATGAAGTCTTGCTGTATTCAGACATAATGCAGTTAGCCCCAGCACTTGAACTGCCCCAGAGAGGAAAGAGTTGACTGTATGCAAAAGCATAGGACGTTGAGCTCGAGCTCGGTTTTCAAACCTCTGTCTGTGGTACTTCTCAGTGTAACCTACAGATTCTTTACTCCGCCTAACAATGAAGTCGCTCCAGAGACTTGCTCTGCTCAGTTCGGTAAAAGAAAAATAAAAGCGTTCGATTTTAACCACATTCATTTATTATTTTCGGATTTCCAGCCTCTGTCTACGGTACAGGTAGTATGTAGATAGGTAGTGACTGTGTTTTATTTTGCTAAAGAATGGAAATTGTCTTTCTTTGGTTTCTTTACGGTCGGTCTGGAACCGACTTTGTTACATTTTTTCTCTTTTTCTGGGATTGGTGTGATGTTCTGGTACCGATCGGTTTCAAAAGAACCGTACTTTTGCTGGTTCTTTTAAAAAGCCTGTGACACGGTTTGTAACCGATCGGTTGCTTATTACCTGGCTTGAAAACTGCTATAGGGTAATTGTTAGGTTAGCCATGTCTGAAAAACCCAAGAAGAAAACCAGTCCCACTGGGTTTCAGCACTGTACTGAGTGTGGGGAGGCCTTTGATAAGGCTGACCCCCACCTCATCTGTGTTTATTGTCTGGGGTTTGACCACCTCAAGTCAGACTGCCAAATCTATAAGAACTTTCCTAAAACCACTCTAGGTAAAAGACTGAGTAGGTTGAAGGAAAGGGAGGCAGAGAAGTCCGTAGATCCGGATGGCCAGCCTAGTTTGGTTGGGGCCGAACCTGAGGAGGTGCCTACTGACCTAGGCGATACCTCCTCGGGCAAAAGGAGAGCCGACCCAGAGGGGTCGGTTCCGTCAAAGAAAAAGCGCAAGTCTTCCGGTTTGGCTCCTGTATCCCTCTCTCCAACCGCGGACGAAATAGCCAAAGCGATTAGTATTGTCCAGTCGCTTAGATCGGTTCCGTCTGAACCGACACCACTGGTTCGGTTGGATCTGTCTCCTCCGGATTATGACCCAGACGTTTATTATGAGGAGTGGGAGGGAGACGAAGACTATCCCGGTGATGACGATGATGATGACGATGAAGGGGGTCTGGATGTGCCCATTGAACCGGACATCTCTCCAGACAGGTCCTCAGGTGTCTCTCCTCCCAGGCTCTCTGAGTCCCCTTCTCACTTTTTGTTCTACAAAAAGGTGGCACAAACCCTGCAGCTTCCCTTGGTTGAAGCAGCAGAGGAGGAGGAAGAGCCTGATTTTGTGGAGATGATGGACATCCCAGAGTCCAAAAAGCTGTCTATCCTTCTTCATAAATCTTTGGGGAAACAGACACACAAAATTTTACAAACCCCTAATTCAGTACCTCCCGTGGACAAGAGAATGGACAGGAGGTATTCGATATCAGGCTCAGCTGCGGAGTTCCTTAATAGTCATTGCAGCCATGTTGGGGTAGTTCAGGCTGCAGTCTGTGACAGGGCTAACATTCCTTTGGCTTCGCACCCCCCGGATAAGGACTCCAGGAAAGTGGATGCCATAGCCAAAAAACAGTATTTGGCATCCTCTTTGGGACTCAGGCAGGCTACTTATATGGCCTAAACAGCCAGATATCATAAATCTAGATGGGACAAAGTTCTGGAACTGGCTAAACAGGCCTCTCCCCAGCTAGCCAAGGAGCTGGAGGAGGTGGCTGCTGATGGAACTGAGGCATCCAAAATGCAATTTCATGCTGCTGTGGACTCCAGTAATGTGGCATCTAGAGTCATGGCTACATCTTTGTCTCTCAGGAGACTTGCTTGGCTCAGATGTACTAGCCTTTCACAGGATACCCAGACTAAGGCTATGGATTTTTCTGTAGTAGGTAACTCTCTGTTTGGGGAGCAGACAGAGGCTTACATGAAGAAAATGGATGAATACAGGACCACGTACAGGAGTGCACAGGCCATGGAAAGGCAAGCCACTCTGCACAATCAGCAGTCTAGGGGCAGGGGCAGGCCCTTTCAAAGGCCTTTTTACCAAGCCCAGGCCTCCTCTCCTTTCCCACAGAGGGGGTTCTTAAGAGGGAGGGGTAGGAGGGGGATGAGCAGGGCTGCTCCCTCCTCCTCTCAGTCCAAGGCTCCTGCCAATCAAACACCCTGATGTGTCAGCCCGGGTCGACTCCCCATTTCTAGTAGGAGGCAGGCTGGCTTACTACTTCCAGGCCTGGAAGTCTGTGACCTCAGACAAGTGGGTCCTAGAAATAGTAAGCCAGGGACTGGCCCTCAGCTTCAAAAAATGTCCAAAAAAGAGGGCCAAGTCTTTTCCACCTGCATCAATCTCAGAAACCTTTGCCCTAGCGGCAGAGGTTTCCTC
Source organism: Neoceratodus forsteri (assembly GCA_016271365.2). Taxonomy (NCBI): domain Eukaryota; kingdom Metazoa; phylum Chordata; order Ceratodontiformes; family Ceratodontidae; genus Neoceratodus; species Neoceratodus forsteri. The sequence continues at coordinate 166,104,866 of JADMNL010000025.1, read as the reverse complement.
TCTTCTAGCTCTCAGAGCTATAGAGAAGGTTCCTACTTAGCACAAGGGGAAAAGGGCTGTACTCCAGGTACTTCCTTACCCCAAAGAAACCGGGAGTGGCAACCCATCCTAGACCTAAGATATTTGAACAAACACATTGTAAAGCCAAAATTCAAAATGGTAACTCTGGGAATAATCTTTCCCTCTCTAAGGCCAGGGGATTGGCTAGCATCTCTGGACCTCAAGGATGCCTACTTCCATATTCCTATCAGGTGCTCCCACAGAAAATACCTCAGGTTCGAATTGCCTTCAGGCCATTATCAATTCAGAGCCATGCCATTCGGTCTAACATCAGCTCCAAGGGTGTTCACAAAGTGCCTTGCAGTAGTGGTGGTTTACTTCAGAAGACGGGGTATCACCATTTTTCTGTATCTAGACGACTGGCTGTTAGTGGGTCAGTCTCCTTTACAGGTCAAGTCAGCTCTTCAAACTACCCAGGACCTACTCAGCTCCTTGGGCTTTCTTCTTAATCTTCCAAAGTCTGTGCTCGAACCAGTTCAACTTCTCACCTTTATAGGCATAGAGTTGGACACTGTACAAGCAAAGCCTTCCTTCCCCTGGCAAGGGTAAAAGCCCTAGTGGATCTCACTTCCTCCTTTTGACCTCAGGTCTCCCACCCAGCAAGACAGTTCCTTCAGCTCCTGGGCCACATGGCAGCTTCCACGGCAGTGGTGCAGGGAACAAGGTTCCAGATGAGGGACATTCAGTTTCATCTGAGGTCTTTTTGGTCTCAGAAGAAGGATTCACTTACCAAACTGATTCCAGTGACTCAGACACTGGTCCAAGCTCTCCAGTGGTGGACCAGGACCAGGACAACCTCAGACAAGGGGTTCCATTTCTCCCTCAAGTCCTATCAGTAGTTTTAAGTATGGATGCTTCTCTCCTAGGGTGGGGAGTCCACCTGGGAGCCCTGACAGCTCAAGGGCTCTGATCTCCACAGGAGTCTGTCCTTCATATCAATCTCCTGGAACTCAGGGCAGTTTTCTTAGCCCTGCAGAGCTTCTCGGATTCAGTCAAAGGCATGGTGGTCCAAGTCAAAACGGACAACACCACCACAATGTGGTATATCAACAAGCAGGGAGGCACTCGGTCCTCGGCCTTGTGCACAGAGGCCATGAAGCTGTGGTCTCTGGACTATTCTCTTCAGACTTCTCTGGTAGCAGTTCACCTTCCAGAGAAGGACAACTTACTAGCAGATGCTCTGAGCAGAATTTCTCAGGGTCACCACGAATGGTCCCTGGATCCTCACATACTGGAGGTCATCTTCTCCAGGTGGGGCACTCCAGAGATAGATCTCTTTGCAGCACCGGCCAGTCATCAGCTTGTCAGTGTCACGTCCCCCATCTCTGCCCAGGACATACAATCTCCTGTCCTCCTCCCAGGGGCGGATCTGGTACCCAATCTCTAGTCTCTCCATCTCAACGCCTGGCTCTTGAAGAGTTAGAATATGCAGCTGTACATCTTTCTCAGGGAGTTCTGGATATTCTGAAGGTCTCTAGGAAACCTTCCACTGGAAAAACTTACAACTCCAAATGGAAAAGGTTCAGTATTTGGTGCTCTCAGAAGGGCATCCTGCCCGATTCTGCAGACATTTCCACAACCTTAGACTATCTAGTTCATCTCAATGATTTAGGCCTTAGGCCTGCCACTCTGAAGGTTCATCTGGCAGCTGTCTCTACATTCCTCTCAGCAGGGAAGGGCTCTTCCTTGGCATCTCATCCTATTTTCCAAAGGTTTTTCAAAGGTCTGGTTCATATTAACCCTCCCTTTAGGGAGCCTACTCCACCTTAGGATCTTAATGTCTACATAGCTCAGCTAATGCAGCCTCCTTTTGAACCTCTGGCTTCAGCCAAATTGAAGTACTTGACCTGGAAAACTGTGTTCCTGGTAGCTATTACTTCTACCAGGCGGTTAGTGAGCTACAGGCCCTGTCAGTGGAACCTGACTTCATCTCCTTCCATAGGGACAAAGTAGCCCTCAGAACCAATAGGAGGTTCTTGCCCAAAGTGGTTTCAGATTTTCATCTGAACCAGTCTATATCTCTCCCTGTGTTTTTCACTGACCATCCTTCTTCAGGTGAAAGAAGGTTACACAGTCTGGACGTTAAGAAGGCCCTTAGCTACTACATTGAGCATACTAAGGCACATAGAAATGACTGTCTTCAATTGTTTCTCACTTATGGTGAAGTGGGAAAGGGTAAGCCTGCCACTAAGAGAACTATTGTCAGGTGGATTATTTCTTGTATACAATTTTGTTATGACAAATTGGGTAGGACGCCCCCTTCAGGCCTGAGGGCTCATTTGACCAGGGGTACACCTGCTTCCCTAGCTGCAGCCAGAGATATACCTCTGTTAGAGATCTGTAAAGCAGCCACCTGGAAAACAGTACAGACTTTCACCAAGCATTACTCCCTGGACATCCAGGCTAGGAGTGATGCTAGGTTTGCTACAGCAGTGCTGCAGAGCCTCTTCCCAAAGTAGGTTCTGCATTCCCTCCTCCATAGGGAACTGCTTGGTAGTCTGCATTATGTCTGAATACAGCAAGACTTCATGTTGTTTGAAGAAGAAATTACTCACCGTAGTAATGTTGTTTCTTCTAATGGAGTCTTGCTGTATTCAGACCCCCCCTCCCCCCGCTGCCTCCCCTCTCAGAACCTGGTTTTGGGAAGTGGGCGAGCAGGTACAGTGTTGCACCTCAGGGGTGTACCTTGTACCCTCCTTCTTGGGTGGGGTAGATGTTGTTATTATTATTTTTCTGGTGTTTTACTAAATATTGTCACTACCTTTCCTTCTTGGGTTCTCGACTTGAGTCTTTTGGGGCCCAAGAAGATATATTTTGCCCTTTGGCTATATTTGAACAATTTCCATACTTTAGTTACTAGTTAGTTAGCTCGTAAGAATCTGACGGTTACACTGAGAAGTACCACAGACAGAGGTTTGAAAAGATGCTAGGTTTGGTACAGCAGTACTGCAGAGCCTCCTCCCAAAGTAGGTTCTGCATTCCCTCCTCCATAGGGAACTGCTTGGTAGTCTGCATTATGTCCGAATACAGCAAGACTTCATGTTGTTTGAAGAAGAAATTACTCACCGTAGTAATGTTGTTTCTTCTAATGGAGTCTTGTTGTATTCAGACCTCCCCCCCCAACCTCCCCTCTCAGAACCTGGTTTTGGGAAGTGGGCTGGCAGGTACAGTGTTGCACCTCAGGGGTGTACCTTGTACCCTCCTTCTTGGGTGGGGTAGATGTTGTTATTATTATTTTTCTGGTGTTTTACTAAATATTGTCACTGCCTTTCCTTCTTGGGTTCTTGACTTGAGTCTTTTGGGGCCCAAGAAGATATATTTTGCCCTTTGGCTATATTTGAACAATTTCCATACTTTAGTTACTAGTTAGTTAGCTCATTAAGAATCTGACGGTTACACTAGGAAGTACCACAGACAGAGGTTTGAAAACCAAGCTCGAGCTCAACGTTCTATGCTTTTGCATAGAGTTAACTCTTTCGTCTCCGGGGCAGTTCAAGTGCTGGGGCTAACTGCATTATGTCTGAATACAGCAAGACTCCATTAGAAGAAACATTACTATGGTGAGTAATTTTTTCTTAACCACCTCCTGGGGCTCGGGGGGTAAGTTCTGGAACAACATTAAGGAAATCTGTGGAAAAGACCCTAACCCTGTTCCTGATCAGGTCTTGGTCAATGGGTCTTTGACTTCTGACCCTACCCAAATTGCTAAGGCTTTCAATCGTGCCTTCTCAAACCTCAACCATGTTCCCCCATTCTTGATCCCCTTCTTCCTGTGCCCCTACCCCCAGAACCCCCACTTTTACCTACGCCAAATTACTCCCAATTCTGCAGCACTGTATCTCATAAAAACTCTGAGCCGCTCCTCCTTCAGCAGCTACTCCCTTGATGTGAAGCTCCTTCAACTCTCCCTTCAGGAGGTCCTAAACCCGCTCACTCACATTTTAAACCATTCCCTGTGTCTAGGTAAATTCCCCTCCAAGTGGAAATCCGCTGCCATTACCCCTATCTTTAAAAGTGGGTATCGTTCCGATACCAATAATTACTGCTCCATCTCCATACTCCCGCCCCTATCCAAGGCCTTAGAATGGATTATGTCGGACCAACTCACTGATCACCTCTCCAAATACAACCTACTCTGTAAACAACAACTTGGCTTCCGCAAAGGGCACAGTACTACCACTGCCCTTCTTGAGTTTACCACCCACATACACTCTGCATTGGATAAGGGTCACATCACTAGTGCTGTCTACATAGACCTCACAAAGGCGTTCAACACCGTCAACCACTCCCTACTACTTACCACCTTGACCAACCTGGGCTTCTCCCGTGATGCGATGGGCTGGTTTATGGACTACCTCATGAACCGTTCCCAGCAGGTCAAAATAGGGAACACCTTATCCAATAGTCTGCCTCCTATCCAAGTCCTCTCTAGTGTTCCTCAGGGTTCCATTCTCAGGCCACTGCTTTCAGTCTGTTCCTCAACTCCCTCCCTATATCCTGCCCCAGCAATCTTTTACTGTACACGGATGATGCTGTCCTCTTCTCCTCCAACCCCGACCCCTTTCAACTCCACTGCTCCCTCCAGGCTGTCTTTAGCTGTGCTGAGAACTGGTTTGCCACTCAGCGCCTTATCAACTATTCAAAACCCAAATTTATGCTGTTCTCCCACCTGCAGAACGCAAGAAAGGAGCACTGCCCTCAAGTTCTAACTGCAAACCAGACCCCACTGGAGCAAGTGGGCTCCTTTAAATACCTGGGCATCACCGCGGGCCCCGCACTTAACTTCCACCTTCACATTTGCCACCTATCCAAGTCCCTAAATGTCAGGTTGGGTCTGTTATACCGCTTCAAACATTGTCTCGCCCCGGATGCCCTCAGGCTTGCTGTCTCCTCCTTGGTTCTCTCACTGTTGGATTACAGCCTACTGATCTACGGAGCAGCAAACACCACAGCCCTAGATAGTCTCCGTCTCTCCCTAAATAAAGCATGCCGCCTTGTCCTGGGATGTGACCGGCTCACACACACCTGCTCACTTTATAATGATACTGGCTGGCTAAACTTCGACAACAGAATCCGGTTCCACACCTGCCTCATGGCTAACAAAATTGTCCTTGGTCTCTCCCCCTCTGGGCTAGCCCCTTTAGTCAACCCTGAAATCAAGATGCAACACACTCGTAGCTCTGACAAGCCCCTTCTCTCAGTGCCCGGCTGCCGAACCTCCCTATTCCAAAGGTCCTTTAACTACAGGGCCCTTCGGTGGATGAACGGCCTACCCGCCTCCTTGGCAAATGAACCTAGACTTGGGCCTTTTAAAACCCACCTTAGGGAACATCTCCTGACCTCAAGAGCGTGCGACTGCTCATGAGCTGATGATGGCCCCCTTGCCTGAATATACCCCTTCCCCCGCCTGCTTCTCAGTCTAAGCAGACAATATTAGAAATTGTTTCCAATCTATATTACCTGTTACGTAAGACCATCACTAAGCAATCCCTAGTATTTGAATGTTTTACTGCTCATTGTAGATGAATGTTTGCCTACTGCTCATTGTAAACGTATCCGTACTTTATTCACTGATCTATTGTTAGTTATAGTCTGTACCTTATCTCTGTGACGTGGATCCTTTGTAAATGAGTCTATGACTTAAAGGTGTTTCCGAATCAAAAATAAAATAAAATAAATAATTGCAAGTCTCAGTTTTTGAAAAAGTTAAGATTTTTTTTGCCACCTGATAACTAAAAAAATAGGAGACCTTGAAACCTGACACTTTCAGGTTTGATACAGACTGGTCCAAAGTGTGTGCTTTTGTATTTTTTATGTCTCACTGTTTAAAGCAGTTTTTTTTAAATATTTAATAAAAGATATGGAGGAAATGTGGAAAATCATATGTGGCATACATTACTGTGTAGTTACTGAAAGGGTATGTGTTTCTGAGCCAATAGATCAATGAAAAAAAAAACACATTACATAGTCATACAGAAGTTTTCAAGCTACTTATGACAGGGGGAATAGATATGGTGGGCACTCTGTTGTAAAATGGGGAACGCATGTAGTGAGCACTCTACTATGGATTACTTCAGGAGGAACCATCATGTACAGGAAACTAAATTGGGGAAGAGATATGGTGCGTACCGTACCATGGATTGAGGATTAATCAGTGGCCACCTGATGCAGTTTCTCCAGTCAGGTGCAACCTTTTCTTTTCCCCATGTTACAAGCTGAGATAAGTGCCCGCCTAGGGGCATAGTGAGGCGCGATACTGCAGGTGAAGGCTTTAAAGTCCCTGTAAGGGTGGTTATCTCAGCCTAGCCACAGCCTGAAGCGTCTTATTGTGCTTAAAAAATGGATGCTCTGAGACACTATTTAAATATAAAAACATATATTTTCTTTCGTTAAAAGTAAATAGTAAAATGAAGTCCATTCTAGGGATGTAGATATGATGTTCTATCCACACTGTCTGGCAGATACCTTTCCCTTTAATTCCTGCCAGAACGTCTTCAAGCTGGCTTCTCCCACCCACCCTGGTAAAACCCTCGGCTCCACCCCTAGATGCCAGATCTTCCTTTCCGCTTGGAAGGTTCCGATTCCCTCCTTACCGCTCCCGCGTGTAGCATGAGCCTGGCCTTTCGAATGTTGGATTTGCTTCCTAAACTTACCTTAAAACTCGTACAAGTTCCAACTTCAGCCTTTTCTTCAGTCGTTCCCGTGGTGGAAGACATGACCGCTCCCAGGTTTTGCCAGTGCCCCTATGGGCAGAAGATGTCGCGGTCTGACCCTCATGCCATGTGCGTGTACTGCTTAGGCCACGATCATGATCCGCAGGCCTGCGATTTCTGTCAGTCCTTCCACCCAAATGTGCTGGACGACTGAACTGCCCGACTCCAGCTGGGGCGACCAGAGAAGCGTTACCCACTGGTCAAGTCCAGGGATGCCCGTTGAGTGGTGTCCGCAGCTGCAGGGTCTACCAAGCAGCTTGAACAGCTCAAGGCCTTCAAGGAGGAGGTGGTCCAGGCCGCCGCTCAAACGTCTTTGGCTTCGGTTTTTGTTCCACTCCAATTGGGCTCCACTTACTCGGCTTCCTTCAAGGAGCTGTGCCAATCCCTATTAACTAAAGGAGAGGGTCCTTCGGGATTGCACGGTGTGCTCTCGCAAGAAGGAGTCGAAGAAAGACAAGGAGAAGACTCGTCCACGTTCCTGGGATCGAGAACGTTCCCGTTCTCAGGAGATTTCGGATCTTTCCTTGTCAATCTTCACCATTCATTACTGATTGGACTCTGGGGTCTCAGCGCCGGTGACTCAGGTGGTGCCATCAGCGGTGCCCTGTCCCGTAGCAGTACCGTTCATGGAACTGTTGCTAGCCTGAAGGTCCTTATAGTCACCTCTTCTTCAGAGGGGGATGACTCGGAGTTGGACCCGGACTGGCAGCCTGACTCTTCAGAGTCTGAGAGCTCAGTGGGACATGGCGTCAAGCGGCCCAGCGGCCCTATCCCTGAATCCTCGGAGTATGTGGCCAGTGAGGATCCTTCAGCTGGGGGTGACCTTGAATCCCTCGAGGGCGATGGATCAGGGACTTGGGATGGGGTGTCCTCTTCTGCGGAGGCCAGAGCAGCTGCCATTTTTGGTGCTGCTACGGCCCCTAGGGAGGGGGCAGAGACCCCTGCTTCTGTGTCCTCCCCTCGGGGTCTGTGGGACTGGAAACCCCTCGCTGGCCTGAGGAAGAGGGCTGCCTCAGAGTCCAAGGGGTTGAGAGGCCGGGGCGAGGGCGGCGGCACTCTCACCACCCTGGGGTGAGGGAGTCGCAGCACTGAGCCGCCACCTTCCCTCTCGGGCTCGAGGCACGTTTGGGTGGCAGCACAAAGGTTTGCCCTTCTGGACACACGCAACCCCAGATGCGTCACAGGGGAGACTCCCCTTCTGGGCTCTTCCGGAGTTTGTCTTCTCAGACTTCTTCCTTGCAACCCTGTACGATCTCAGGGCCCCAGTCAAGGTAGCATTGGCCCCTGAATCTCAGAGCCCTGGCAGAGGCCAGACACTTACACTTAGGTACCCATCCCTCTGCAGACACCTCCCCCTTTCCCAGGCCATGTGCATCCTACGGGGTCCCCTAACCTGGGAGACGTTCAGGGCTACTGCAGCGGACTTTTCTTCCTACTTCAGGGCCATGGACAAACAAGTCTTCTGCCTGTCCCCCTCCCGCCGCAGAAGTCTTCTGAACATTCGAGCTCCACCTCTTCCTTGTTTCCCTCTTCTGAGGAAATGGAACTTTCTGTCCACCTGTCCTCTGACACTGATTTCACTGAATATCAGCGGTTCCTTTTGAGGCTGGTTCAGGAGATCTGTATTTCTTTTGTTTGCAGGGACAATACCAAGTAGCAGACGCATGCTTGAGTCAGTAAATTCAGTGCTCGCCACTTCGTGGTGTCTTCCTGGCCCATCCCCTTCCAGGAGGAGTCTGTCCGCACCTGGCAGTCCCAGCCGCCCCTTCCCCAGCCCCAGTAGACTGCAGGAGACGGTACTGTGCCCCCCAGGAGTCTCTAGGTTCTCTACCTCACCCACCTTTGGGCCTGTCATCCCTAGACACTCCCTCCGGGCCTTGGCGCATGACCGACCCCCGGATCCGGATTCTGTACAATTCGACCAGTGGGGATGAAGAGTTTTCTCTTCGGCTCGTGCGTTAATGTGCATAAGTTTGCATCGGGCACACCACGCTGCCTATAACAGGCATCTGTGGTCGATGCTAGCCCAGGTCCTAGCATTGCTGCCTGATACAGAGCAATCTAGACAAGGCATTCCCCTCTCTGCTCAAGGTCTGGAACTGGCAAGGCACCAAGCAAGGGCATCTTATGACGCCAATGAGGTGGCTTTCAGACTAGCAGGGACAGCGATCTGCATTAGGCGGACAGCATGGCTTCATCTATCCAGATTGTCACCCATTGCCTGGCGTAGGGTGACTTCCTCCGCCTTCCGGGGGACCCATCTTTTTTCCCGTAGGGCAAGGAGGGTTCTTCAGGGGCACCCTCCGTCCCCCCATCCACGGAGGACCCCTCCTCGCTCTCCACAGCCTCAGACTTGCTTAGTCTAGTATGGTTAGGATCTCCCCCTCCTGCTTTTCACCAGTAGGAGGCTGAGGGATCTGTTCCCTTAGGGCTGTACTGGGTCCCCTTCGGGGGGGCTTGGTACTCACCCAGCAGTAATGAATGGTGAAGACTGACAAGGGAAGATATGAAAATTACATACCTACCATAATTCTTGATCTTCTCTTGTATCTTCACCATTCATTACTGATTCCCACCACCTTCCCCTCATGGGCTTCAATTCTTGGGCATTTCCTCCACCCTGCTTGCTCTCCCCCTCCTTGAGGCCAGTTGGAGGTGAGTCCCCCTGACACCTCAGAACTCTCTGTTCCTTCTCTAAAGTCAAAGAGTGATCACCATGGAGGATGGCAAGTAGGGTCTTTGCCCTGAACACTCTGAGGGAACTTCCTCTGATTCTCTTATGTGTGGGTCATCCCCCGTTGGGGTTTGGTATAACCTTCTGGCTTGCCTTCCTTAGCTGTTTTTATGCTTAAAAGAAAGTGAGAAGGGAAGCCTGCCTTTAACCCTTCCAAGACTGGCAATTCCTCTTTGAATTTGCCCCTAACTGGCAGGATCCTTGCTCCCTTGTCTTCAAATCCCATTGTAATCTGAAACTTCCAAGCCAGTGGTCTTCCATTTTTTTCTTTGCAGGTCTTCTTCCTTCCCTCCCTCCCCTTTATCTCTCCTATTTCTCCTGTGTCTCCTTTTCTTTTCTCTTATTCTCTTCTCCTTTTTACCGCCTGAGGATTGAGGCCCTATGGCCCCTTAGGGTAGGGTTCTTTTCTTCTGTCTCCTTTTGGCTTATACCTTTTTCAGTTTTTATCTTTTCCCTTTCCTGTCCCTCGGCTTTCTTGCCTCACTCCTTTTTCCATGACCTTTGTTTCTGCCTCTCCGGCTGCACAGAACTGGGATAGAGGTGGAGTCTGTGGCACCTAATCTATCGGGGCCTTGCACACACCACGCAGTGCTGCCGCCACGTGGTGGTGCCAGCCTGTCTCAAAAAAAAAATCCTGGCGGGTGCACGCATCCGGCTTACATCAATCAGTAATGAATGGTGAAGATACAAGAGAAGATCAAGAATTACGGTAGGTACATAATTTTCATTTTAAGTTGAAAATCTTACAACAAATGGCCAAAAATGTAATTCTGTAAAAGAAGTTACAGCACTGCTTTTGCAATGGTAGTTTAAGTTTGTAAGTTACTAGCAGACTTCTGCTGGAATGTTTGTTTAAATCTCACTACAAGTTCCATAACGCTATAAAAATGTATTTATTTATTTATTGAATGTTGGTAACTGGGTAGGCTCTCTGAGACAAGACAATCCCTTTTACAGGGGTGACCTGGGAAGTGCAGTACACTGATAGTGCATACGTTGGTACAAGAAATTAGACAAGGAGTAGTCATACAGTAAAGAGTACATTAATTACATTCAGTTGTGCCAAATAAGCAATGTAAAGCACAGTCAACAAAACCTTACATACAGACATCATTCACAGTATTTTTTTTTCTCTCGGAGATCAGAAGATAGAGAGAGTGGAAAGTTATGCTAAGAGAATCACGCAAAGAGTGAACAGGGGTTAGAGCTACTATTGTAGTGGCTACTATTTTCAATGAAGCACCGTCTTAAAGTGACAGCACTAATGGTGCCTATATTAAAGAGTAATGCATGGGGACTTTCTCTATTTCCTCATTTGAGGAGGAGAATATAGGGGAGCCAGAATGATAGACTTTGAAGGACATTACCATGCCGCTCATGGGCTCATGCCACAGCTGTTTTGTGTTGCTACTATGGATATTTAAATGAAACCGGATTACCCCTCAGTGACGTATCTTAAAGCAGTAGATGGATTAATTGTTTATATTAAGAGGCTTGGTGACCTCATTGTGTCCTGTATGCTAACATTTGTCATATCTGTGCTTGTAAAATGATTTTATACTGTTTATTTGAAAAAATAAACAGAAAGTTAAAAAAATAAAAACTATCAAGAAGGTGAATGAGGCCTGTACCCCCCCCCCCATTTTAGTTTTACCCAAAACTTTCACCCCATCCATACTTTATCCCCATCAAGGAGAATTGGGGTGGGCACATCCAGGACCCCATTTCTGTGGTTCAGCCAGTACGAAATGTCAGACACACTGACCTCCTCCTTGCACAACAGCACTGTGACTACTTTGACAGCAGACTTCGTCAAAGGGATCGCAATGAAGGGTGCCCAGAGAGGTGTGTCCTTCAAGGTGGAGTATTGTGCCCAAAACTCATCTAAGGACTTAACCATTATAAAGCTAACATCATATAGTTCTTCATTAGCTACATGAACAAAAGCATACAAGTCCAGTGCAGCGAACGTCACAGAGTCTTTTTTTTTTTTTGTATGGTCGTATTTATCACCACCCCCTGTGCACCTAACCGGTCTTCCCTTCAGGCCCCCACATGGATTGTCCCATCTGGCGTTCCCGACCCAACCGCCCCACATCGCAGCCAGACAAGGTATCCCTGACGTATCCCTTCATCGGGAGGGTGCCTTATCTTCATAGGGGATGAGCCTTTCTGGCCATATCCAACGACCCTGGGTGCTGCTGAGGCGGCTGATGGAGGTCCAGGAGTGAGGATCCGGGGGAGGCCGTCATCTGATCGGCCAGAGTGCCATTTTCTGTGTTTTTCCTCCGAGGAGAGACGTGCCATGATGTCTAGGCTGGTGCCGACGTCTGTCTCTCCCCAGATGTCGTGGGTTGGATGTCATACTGAACCCCTGGCCTCCGCCAGGAGTCAGCAGATGCCGAGCCACATTCCCAACTTCCCCCCGGAGAAGGCAAGCTGTTGGTGGACGTTCCCTCCTTCTCCCCCGGCTGGACCTCCAGCGACCCGAGTCCGTTCCCGAACCCGGGTCACTGGTGTTACAGGCGGAAATCCAACCACTGCGCCGACGGGCTGACATGTCACAGAGTCTTTTAACAAGATCTTGATCACATAGAATCTATCTGGTGGAAATTTCTCTCCCCCTACATAGTGCAGCCTAACCATGTTCCTTCTAGAGGCTGCCGCAAAGTTGGAGGGAATAAATCAGAGAATTTAGGGGGGGTGACCCGGGGTGGGGGTGCCCCTTAAGACCCCTCTAGCCTTCTGAGGGCATGTCCTGCTGTCCCCTTCTCCCTTGCTGTCTCTGCTGAGGCAAAGGAGGCATGGAAGCCTGTGGAAAGTTTCTGTTTCTACCTTCCTTTTCCTCTGTTGGCAAATCTGAATCTCTGACTGGTGCAGTATATGTATCCAGCCCGCTGTGCTCACCAGCTGTACCTGGCTGGGAAGAACTCACAGACACAGTAGCAGCAGCAGTGGTTCTGGGAGTGGAAGACTAGGGGAATGGCAGCACCCTGCTTACTATTAGTGTCTAAGTCCAGAGGAACTGGAGTGCTTAAAATGGTGTGCTGAGAACTAGCAGTGTCCATAGCAGCAGGCACCTCCATGCAATCAGTGACTGTGTCCTTAAAGGAAATCAATAGATCTGTTTCAGGAGTACTAGGTTTTTGGGCAGGATAGCTTAGTTTCGTGGGAAGAAGCAAATGTATCAGCTGCAGCTGAGATACTGTCAGGATTACTATGCATCAGCGCTGTCCTGTGTGCCGCTGCAGCGCTTGCTGTCAGCGTATCACCGTCACTCCCAGCTGTTGCCTGGCAACCTCGCCCACTCTCTATTTCGATGCAGACAATCTTCCTGGACAGAAATCTCCACCACTCATTCACACTATTGGGATCTGCGCCAGAGGCACTAGGACCCATTGGGAGCAAACTTTTTGCTGGAGGGTCGGCGCCAGAGATGGCGCCGCGAGGAACGGCGCCATGAGCCCTAGCTCGTGCGGTAACGACTATCTGGCGTCGACCCTCCAACCGCCTCAGTTCCTTTTTTCCCCGCCGCGAGTGCACTTCAGTGACGACGTCGCTCGCCTGTCGGGAGTCAAACTTCAAACTAGCAGCATAGTTTTCAGTTTTTATTATTTTGTAGTATTATCTCAATACAGTATCGCTTAAATTTATTCTTATTTTTGAAATAAATACAATAAAAGAAGTCTCAGCCTACGTTGACGGAGTCGACCATGAGCAGGTCAGGTGACGGTAGGGAGACTTCGTATGAAAGCTGTTCAGTCAGTCGGGCTGGGTCCGGTCCGCCGTCTTCTCCGGAGGGAGGGTCTGACAATGGTCAGTCCAATGCTCGAGGGGATGGGCGGTCCCCCCAGAAGCATAAAAATAAATGGTCGCACTCTCGGCACCATTTGGCCTCGAACTCTTCTTCGGCCCACAGGTCTAAAAGAGAGGCATCACTCAAGGTCGCCTCTGATAGGTTCTGCGCCAGACGCCGGTTATCGGGTTGTTGCGTGTCTCCTTCGGAGTCGCCAACTTGCTTCTGGTAGCCGACGGCCGACATCGGAGCCCTACCCCACCCGCAGGTAGGTCTTCAGATGAGCAGTTTCATCAGTGGGCGCTCTTATGGAGCAGTGGGCTCGGAGGTTGGTTCGGCTACCTGGCTCAGGCCGCCGTGGGCCTTCGGCTCTCTGGGTGACCAGGTAGGGCGGTTGGACCTTCCTGGTCGCACGGCACCTTCTTCGGTGCCGTCGACTCCGTGCTTAGGTGTTCCCCCCCTCACATGGCTGCGGCGCAGGGGGCCACACCGATGCCCTTATCTCCTGCTCTTCTCCCTTCAAAACCTGTTTTTCGGAGTCTGGGAGTGTTTTTGGTGCCCTCGGCATCGTGTGGCCTCTCGGTGCCGTCCTCGGTGTCGGTACTGTGCTCGGCGCCGTCCTCGGCACCGTGTGGCTTCTCGGCGCCTGGCTCGCTGCGTCATTCCTGGTGCCGTAGGCCTCGCGCCGCGGCTCGGGACTCCTCTTTTCACTTGCTTCCTTCTTCCTCCCTTCTGAATTTCATTCCTTTCTGTCCATACAGTCCCTCCTGGACTGTCAGAGATGACTTTGAGCCTGACCCAGACCTTCGGTTGGGTGATGAAGTGGACTAAGCAGGATCTATTACTGCTGCAGAGCCTGTGGTCGAGGACCTTTCCTTTAAGTCTCTGTTGAAAATCTGAGTTCCACACTTTCTCTCCAGACTACAGACATCGATCCTGGGAAATTGTTGAGACTCCAATATCTTCATGCCTCGGAGATCCCTACGGATTTGACTCCTCCGATTCAGCCTTTCTTCGAGACGCTGTCTCAAATGGTATGGAATAATCCTGCTCTTACCCCTTCGGTGGCTAAATCCATTGATAGGAAATATTCAGCCCCCAAGGATCGTCCCATTTTGGCATCTCAAGCCTTCGCGGATCCTATTGTAGTCCTGGCAGAGAATGATAAGGTCATTCTTCCTCAAGCTACTACAGCTCGACCTATTAACAAAGAATCCCGTAAGATAGACACCTTAGGTAAGAGAGTCTTTGCTGCCTCTGCTCTAAGTATGCGTATTGCCAGTTACCAAGGCTATTTTTCTCAGTATGAGTATATCCTGTGGCATTCTATTAAACAGATGGTTGAAGCCCTGCCGGAGTTGGATTCAAAGCCAGAGCTTCTTCAAACCATTACCAGAGGTATTGAATCTAATAACCAGCAGGTTAAAGCAGCCATGGATGCTTTTGACACTGTTTCCCATTCAGCGGCTGCTGGTATTTGCACCCGGCGTCATTCCTGGCTGCGCACTTCGGGCTTTACGAATGATGCGCAGCAGCAGGTGATGGCATTGCCCTTTGATGGTGCATATCTTTTTGGTCCTCAGGTAGAGAAGCTCTAGAAGCTACACAAAAGACTAGGTCAGCCATTAAGTTGGCTCGGCCCCCTCCTGCCCCCTCTCGAGGGCATGCCAGTAAACGACAGTTTCATAATCGCCAGTCCTTTCGAGGCAGAGGCAGAGGAAGTTTCCATAAGAATCAGCCTGCCCAGCCTCAAAAGAAGGCGCAACAGAAAGCGCAAGGGCCCAAAGCGCCCAGCGCTACCTTATGAATTGCCGGCCCAAGTTCCATCTCAGCTGCCCGAGGTGGACTTTTCCTCTCCGGTGGGAGGTCGTCTGATGCACTTCTACAACCAGTGGAAGTCCATAACCTCAGACAAATGGGTCCTTCGGATAATTTGCGAGGGGTATTCACTCAATCTTGTGGAGACCCCCCCGGATCGTCCCCCCAAACGGCAGCCCAGGCTGTCAACCCTTCAGTCAGACCTTCTCGTCACCGAGATTCAGGGCCTTCTGAACAACAGGGCAGTAGAAGTGGTGCCAATGCACCAACGAAACACGGGGTTCTAGTCCCATTACTTTCTGGTTCCAAAGAAGTCCGGCGGTATGCGCCCCATTCTAGATCTCAGAAAGCTAAACAAATTTCTCCCCAAAGAGAAATTCAAAATGATTTCTCTGGGAACCCTGTTACCTCTGCTCCACCAACACGACTGGTTAGGCTCCCTAGATATGTAGGACGCTTACCAGCACATTCCTGTTCACCCGAGGCATCACAAATTCCTGAGGTTTGTGGCTCTGGGACAGCACTATCAGTTCAGAGTCCTGCCCTTTGGGCTGTCCTCGGCGCCGCAAGTTTTTACAAAATGTTGTGCAGTTCTCGCAGCGCACCTCAGAAAGGTCGGAATTCAGGTGTTTCCTTAACTGGATGATTGGCTTCTAGCAAGCCCTTCCAGGCAATGGACTCTGGACGCCGTGGAGACGGCCTCGTGCTTCCTTACGTCCATGGGAGTTCTGCTCAATCTCAAGAAATCACAACTGCAGCCCTCCCAGAGGCTCCTTTTTATAGGGACTCTTCTGTACACCTCCTATGCGAAGGCTTTTCTTCCAGAAGACAGGAGGAACGATATCCTTCAGATGGCCCGTTACATTGGGGAAAACAGCTCAGTCTCAGCTGTCTCAATGCAACGAATGCTAGGCCTCATGGCATCCTCAGTGTTCACTGTACCCCTAGCATGTCTGCACATGAGAACCACCCAGTGGATGCTCAGTACTCAGTGGTCCCCAACCACTCACCCGCAGTCCTATTTCATCAAGGTGACAGAGCCCTTAAGGAGGTCACTCACCTGGTGGTCTCAAGAGAGCAATCTCCTGGAGGGGTATCCCTTTGCTCCTCTGGACCATCAGATCTCCATTACCACGGATGCATCCCTAATGGGGTGGGGAGCTCACTGTCAGGCTCTCCACACTCAAGGTGCGTGGACTCAAGTCGAGTCCCAGCTCCACATAAACGTCATAGAAATGAGAGCCGTCCTTTATGCGGTCCGAGCTTTGAAGGACATTCTGTGTCACAAGAACATTCTCCTTCAAACGGACAACAAAGCAGTGATGTATTACATCAACAAGCAGGGCGGGGCTCATTCTTACCCCTTATGCAGAGAAGCAATGAGGGTATGGGAATGGTGCTGGAGCACGAGGCTCTAATTCAAGCGGTCTACCTGCCAGGTGTTCAGAACGAACTGGCGGACTGTCCTCAGCAGAACAGAGACAGACCTCACGAGTGGTCTCTCGACCAACCATAGTTCAGTCACTATTCAAGAGTGGGAACTCCAGACCTGGACCTTTTGCATCCCCACCAACGCAAAACTGCTCTCTTCTGCTCCAGAAATCCAGGGCCTGGCATTTTCTGTCAGGATGCGTTCAGGCTGCGGTGGACAAAGCGCTTTCTTTCCTTTACACCTCTTCCTCTAATTCAGAGGGTACTCCTCAAGTTCGAATCCAAGGGGTACAAAATGATTCTCATTGCTCCCTTTTGGCCTCGGCAGCTGTGGTTTCCACTACTCAACAATATGTTGGCAGTTCTCCGAGACCACTTCCCCTACAGATGAACCTTTTGACTCAGGAACCGGTGGTCCATCCCAACCTGAGATCACTTCACCTTCATGCTTGGCTCCTGAAGAGGTTGAAGTAAACCAGTTCAGTGTCTCTCAAGAGTTTGAGATATTCTTCTGGCTGCATGGAGCCAGCCACTCGGAAAACTTACAAGCCAAGTGGAGCGTTTTCGCTCTGGTGTCAAAGTCCTCTTTGAATCCCTTTTCCTGTCCACCGGATAAGGTTTTGGAGTACCTTTTGGACCTCTCAAATTCGGGTCTGCAGTACTCTACAGTCAAAGTTCATCTTAGTGCCATTTCAGCGTACCATGAGCCCGTTATTTCCCTAACTCTAGCTCAGCTACCTATGGTTAAGAGGTTTCTTAAGGGGATTCTGCATACCAGACCTCCTACAAGACGTCCAGTCGCAGCCTGGGACATTAATCTTGTGCTAGACATGCTCACTCGGAAACCCTTCGAACCTCTGGCTACCTGTGAGCTAAAATTTCTCACTTGGAAGACTGCCTTCCTAGTGACCATTACCTCAGCCCGCAGGGTCTCTGAGATACATGCCCTGGTCACAGACCCTCCGTATACTGTGTTCCATAAGGACAAAGTAGTTCTTCGTACTCATCCTAAATTTCTTCCTAAGGTTGTGTCAGAATTTCATCTAAACCAACCTTTGGTCCTTCCTCTTATTTTTCGGACTTCCAAAATGAAGGGGAACGTTCTCTTCATTCTTTGGATGTTAAGAGGGCTTTGCGTTTCTATCTAGATAGAACCAAGGATTTTTGCAAAGCTCAGCAACTGTTCGTTTCCTTCAGTGAGACCCGGCTGGGTCAATCTGTCGCTGTCAGATGTATCTCATCATGGCTAGTGGCGTGCCTTCATCACTGCTATTCCATGGCGCAGGTTAAGTTGGAGGGTAGAGTTTAAGCTCACTGTACCAGAGCGGTCGCGGCATCCCTAGTGGAAATCCGCAACGTGCCCATTGCAGACATCTGTAATGCTGCCACCTGGAGCTCAGTGCATACTTTCGTTTAACATTATGCACTACATGTCCATGCCAGACGACATTCTTCCTTTGGCAGAGCCATCCTCAATGGACTTCTGTCCTAGAAACGTGAGCTCTTGGTCTCTCCTGCTGCCCTCTCGGGGGATTATTAGCTCGGTACTCTCCCAATAGTGTGAATGAGTGGTGGAGACTTATGTCCAGGAAGATATGAAAATGACGTACCTACTGTAATTCTTGATCTTCTTGGACGAGTCTCCACCACTCATTCACACGCCCACCCTCCATCCCCCGAGCTCACCTTTCTTGTTGATCTTCAGTCCCTCAAATCTTTAGGCCGTGAAGACTTCTTTATTGACCCTTCTTACACGGGTCGCCCAGACTATCTTATGTCCGGTTTTAGGTTAGGCTACCCTTCTAGGTTAGATTCGCGCTGCACCTCCTTGGTAAAAGGTACTGAGGGTGGTTGGAGGTCGGCCGAGATAGTTTACATCACGACGTGAGCCAGGGCTCAGGCCACCGGTGTGCCATCTCTGGCGCCGACCTCCAGCAAAAGTTTGCTCCCGATGGGTCCTAGTGCCTCCAGCGCAGATCCCAATAGTGTGAATGAGTGGTGGAGACTCGTCCAAGAAGATCAAGAATTATGGTAGGTACGTAATTTTCATTTCTATACAGTTTTTGTGCAGGGCTTACCTCTTTGCCCACTGCAGTGACGTCAGCAACTCACAGGGTTTCACTAAAGAGCCATTGCCCTTCAGCACTCTGAATCCAGCCCACAGCACAGAGGGCTTTATTGATGACGTCACTTGATGCTGGTGGTGTGGGAGCAGGTAGGGGCAGTTGCTCATAGATTTTCGCTTTCTGGACCAGGAGCTCAGCTGAAGCAACATCCAAGGAGACACTAGCTGCTACTAGCACCACATCTTCTTCAGCAAGAAACTGGAGTTACAAAGCTTGTCGTTCAACAGTCCCTACAATTAGTGTCTCATTTGCTGTCTGCAAGTGCAAACTATCTTGAGAGGCTTCCATCTCTCCTACAGGCAACTCCATGCTCTCTTCAACAGGAATCACAGCTACGTTTTCTTTCACCTTTTGGTTCTGCACCACTTTCTTCCTACCAGCAAAGTGCAAGGTCAGAACATCGCTGGAAATTGTTTCACAGACTTCAGCATCTGTAGCGTCCATAACTAGATTGGTATCCAAAAGTCTGTCACACATTCTGCATCCTCCACCTCCAAGATCAGCAATCTTGACTCACAACAAACAGCCACAGTGCCCACCTCTGAAGAGTAGAGGAATTTCCATGGTACCCTGCCCATATTACTCCCATTTATAAAAATACCACCAACAACTTAATGTGATTCAAATTAGGTTTGGTTGCTTCTGTAAACCCCCCAACCTCCGACAAGGCTGATAAAAGTACTGTCTTGCCCTCCTTTCCCAGACAACAATAAATGAATGACAACATGCATAATCTCCATCAGCAACGAAGGACAACATACCTATACTAACATTGCTAGGAGATTCACTGGAGATTGTACAAAAATGTAAGTATCTTGAGATGTGGTTAGATGATCATCTTTCCTTTACCATCCATACTGAAGCACTAGTGAAAAAACAGAGTTAGACTAGGATTTTTGTTTAGAAATAAATCCCTATTTCCTACAGAAGTCAGGAAACTGTTAGTCCAAGCCACATTTCTCTCTGTACTAGATTATGCAGACATTCTGTACTCCCAACAACCCAGCATCTTGCCTTCACAAATTGGACATGCCTTACTATCAAGATCTATGTTTTATCTTAAATGCCCCTTCAAGAATACATCATTGCTCATTATATTAAGTGGTGGGATGGACATCACTTGCCATCAGAAGGAGGATGCCTAGCTGTACCTGGGTGTACAAAGCCATACTGAATAAACTTCCGTCCTATATTTCTTCCCTATTTCATCAATCCCTAGTTGCTACTCATTTAGGAAAAACTCCAAAACCTTCTAGATATTATCAAATTTCACACTCGTTTTGGAAAAACTGCAATCAGTTACATTTTATCTTCTGCTTGGAATAAACTCCAAAACACCCTCACTCTCCAACTACGTCTCTCTCTGAATGTTGCCAATTCCTTATAAAGCAATTCTGTTAAGGAGGATTGTCACTGTTACGCTAACTAGCCAGGCCTCTGGATTCTTTTGTCCCACAATTATGACTGGGTCTAAGCACTTTACCAGCTATGGTGGGAATCTCTGTATCCATTACTGTGCATTTATTCTACCCCCATCCCATCGGCTGGGTGGGAATTGACTGTCTTGCACTATATTTGTATTTTTGCTGCTTATGGCTAATTCTGTCTTCTGTACTATGTGTAAACACCCAGTCCCCTGGGGTTACTAGAATCCCATTAGTACTAGTCTTAGGCAGGTAAAATAAGGCAGCTGGTGGGAAACTCATTAGGGGCATCCTACATAATGATATCATTGTTTACTCAGCTAGCCTGAGAGAAGGATGATCATGTCATTTAGAACTCTCTCAGCAGCATAACCATATTTGAGTCAGCTGCTCAGGGGAAGCTCAGAATGTTCAGCAGTTAGTCCGAGTTAGAGTGTCAGAGTGGCAGGAGGTCTACCAGTGGGGCTCTGAAAAGGTAGCCCTGGGCATTTCTCACCCTAGTTTGGTAAAGTCCTCGGTTTGCCATTGAAGTGGTGGAGACCATTTTCCTGCAGGACTCTTAGTTTCACTCCAGGGGGAGTGAGAGGGACTGCAATGCCTTGTGGATCCAAGGGGCAATCCCCTGCAGGTCCTGAAGTTTACAGCTGCCTTAAAGAAGGACAATGAGTAGAATCTGACAAGCTACCAGAGAGGGAAATGTGCCTTTCTTTTGTTCTTTCCATGACTGGGAGGAAGGAGCAACTAATCCGTGAGTACAGACTATGTAACTGTTCTCTTAGAGAGTTGGCTGAGGTGTGTATACCCTAGGCTAACAATTATACCCGACAGGGTGGGCGGTATTGGGGCATACCGGACCGCCCAGGGGCAGCGGAGGGCCTTATAGCCTCTGGCAGGTCCGGTATGCCCCAGTACTGCCCACCCTGGAGGGTATTATTGCGCTTAGAAAATGTCACTGTAAAAAAGAAAAGGTCAGTAAAAAACTGTTAATAAAATAGTAGTTTAATGTAAGTTTTGAAATAAAATAGTTCCTTCACCTGGATCAGAATGACTATAAAGCACCCCTCCTCCAACCTGTTACGATGAGGCACCTTTGCTTTTCTGTTCCATTTTTTTGTTTCATTTTTTTGTTCATGCCCCCCCCATTCGTCACTGGCAACAGAAGTTTGTTTTTGTAAGTGGCAGCTGTTGCTGGACACGGAGGAGTTAATGCCATTACTTGCTGCGTCGAGAAGTGCAGTGTTAAATGCCGTCCCACTGGTGGGGAGAGTGAACACTGCAGAATCTGGGTGAAGTTGAGGAAGTTCGGTTTCAAAAAAAAGAAAACGGAAGTAATTTCATCTTGTGCAGAGATGTGCAGGGAAATTTGGCATGAGACGAGCACGGAGTGAGGAGCGGAGGCAGCATCGATCTATTTGGCTGCCCAGACATGCGGCATCAATCCCGGGTAGGTGCCACTACTACAGCGGCTGATTTTTGAGGGTCTGGTAACTGCGAGGAAATGGGTCTGTCCGCATTGGTACCTCACACTGTTCTGGTTTTGGAAAACGTTTTGGAAGCGATTTGTTTGGCTATATGTGGTTGTGTGAAACCTCCATTTTTTTCACGGCGGGGGTAGTGGCAGGGCTAAGCAAGAAGCCGCTGACATGAGGGTCTGTGAGTCTTTTTTTTTACTGATTTATTTCTCGAGAAGGGATAAGCAGGGGCTCATAAAAACATTAGCTGAGGGAGAGAGACACAGACAGAGTGTGCTGACTCCAGCACAGCCAGTGTGTGTGTGTGTGTGTGATGGGGACGGTAGTGCTCTTTGAGTCACTAGTCTTCGTTAAGTGATGTTTGGCTGTGGCAATGTTTGTTATATGGGGTACTGTGATGTTTTTCAGCAGCAGGGACTTGTATAAATAAATGTTACCCGACGGGGAGAGAATGAGATAGACACAGACGGAGCATGCCGCTTTCGGTACCGCCAGTGTGTGACAGGGGCAGTAGCACTCTATAACTCTGGCATGTCTCCTGAAATCAATGTCTGCTCCGGCGGCAACATTTATTTCATTGACAACCGTGTTGCTTTGTTTTTGTTCTGACTACAGACAGAGCGCTGGTGATCAGCGTGGTATGGGGAAGTTCGATAGCTGATCTATTTAGAATTAATTTTTTAAATGCTGCGCTGAGTTAACGTTTACTTTCTTTTTTATGGCGGTGGCAATGGTAGTGGGGGGCATAAGTCGCTCTTTAAGTGTTAAAAAAAAAAAAAAAATGGCGACAGTTTGAGATTGTGTGCCCAGCGCTTCAGCAAATGAGGAAGCAGGGTGCTGGGCACAAGGATACTTTGCTGGCTATTAGGAAGGTTTGGGCTGGGGCTTTTTATTTGGTGGGCATCTATTGTCTGATAGATGCCCCCCCTAAATAAGTGTCACAGCCAATCAGAAGAGAGAATTTTCTTTGCCCATTTTCTAAACAAGGCTAGATCACACTGGTCAGGACCCCTTCACCACAAATGTGCTGAATTTAAAGTTGAAGTGGGAGCATTCACTAAAAATACCACCAACAGCTTAATCGGGTTCAAAGCCAGTTGGCATTCACCTGTATCCCCCTCCCCCGGGCTGTGCCTGAAAATAGGCAGAATATGTCTACTGCACTTACCCGGTTAACAAAAACTAACTAACTAAATAAACAAATAAGTCTTTAGCAGTTCAGTGGGGACTGAAGACTTCTTTTGGTGTAACCCTGAAGCAGTGGTAGAGACTGTTTTGGGGCAAAGGGTGGGAGGAATGCCATCTGGTTAGTCTCAGGCAAGGCTGTCTGGTTCATGGATGGGCACCAATGTTCCCTAGGCAAAAGCCATGCACCAGGAGTATTTTTTAAGTGTGTGGCACATCCCGCAAAAATACACTTAGAGGGAAAGGAGATGTTTCTGTGGAAAACAGTACTGCCTAGCAAAGTGTTTCTGCAGAAGAGACTGTACCTGTGTTGCAACGACAAACCGCTGGGGGACCACCATTGCTTTAAGTAACATCTGTGAATAAAGCCATACTGCACAATCCCAGTTACTGCTTTGGACATTCAGCTTATTGCTTCTGTGTGAATGTTATTGGGGCCCCCTCAGCAGTTAGGTCTAGCATACACCTAGCATCCTCTCCCCTGGACCTGGTGGTAAATACAAAGGTTCATTTCTAAATATGTACCCCCACCCTCATCCTTTACATAATGAGCCTGGTATACACTCCATTGCTTGGGGTGGTACCATTTGTGTAGTTCTGCCAAAAGTAAATGGTGTGTCACAAATGGGGCACTAGTTCTTATAATGGGGGGGTGCCAGCTAGCCAAAGGTGGCGAGGGGCTTACATATTTCGTACCTGTTTTGGAAAAAATGCAATAATTTACACTTTATCTTCTGATTGGAATAAACTCCAAAACACCCTCAGGCTGTCCAACTACGTCTCTCTGCATGTCGTCAAATCCCTTATAAGCAATTCCGTTAAGGTGGATTGTCACTGTTATGCTAACTAGCCGGGCCCCTGGATTCTTCTGTACCCCAGTTACGACTGGTCTAAGCACTTTCTCAGCTATGGTTGGAATCCCTGTATCCATTACTGTGCTCTTATTCTACCCCCACTCCATCCACTGGGTGGGAATTGACTGTCTTGCACTATATTTGTATTTGTGCTGCGTATGGCTAATTCTGTCTTTTGTACTATGCTTTTTATGCCATTTTGTTATCTTCCTGTATAACTTGTTCTGCAGGGTATGCCATCCTGTATTTGTATTTGCCCTGATTTATGCTTTGTATGTATCTGTTGTTTGTGTTTTGCCTGTGGCAGGACCTCCTTGTAAATGAGCTTGCTCAGTGGAGCTTTCCTGATGAAATAAACTTGAAATAGAACTTGAAATAAATAAATGCATAATGAGCCCTACCCCTACAGAAAGAAAACTGGTAGTTTCTACACTATACACCCATCAATTAAATCCATCCACCCTTAATTAAAGCATTATACTACAGCAAATAAAACTATATACCACAGTAATTAAAACTATATACCACAGCAATTAAAACTATAAACCACAGCAAGTAAAGCTATGTACCACAGCAAATAAATTTATATAATACTGCAATGAAATCTCTATATCACAGCAATAAAAAAAAAAACATATTTACTAATTAACACATTAAGCACCTAATTTGGAATCAGTTAACACATTTGCATTTAAGTAACAAATTAAGGCTAATTATACATGACATAAAAAATATTTCTGCATTGTAATCTGCTTCAACACATCCTTGTGCTGTACAAAGCTATACTTAGTCTCAATATGGCAGCAAGACTGGCCGCTGGCACAATGCAGCTTATAATAGCTATATTAACAAGTGGCGCTTATTGAATCTTCCTCAGCCGATCCCCAGTTGTGACATCAGCTACAGGGGATTCTGGGATATTGCACTGACTTGCAGTGTAATAACATGTCAGCTGGGGGAAAGCAGGATCGGCAAGATAAGTTTTCAATTTTTAAATCAACATTGGACAAAAACATTTTCTTTAGCATACACAGTGCTAATTTGGGCAAGCCCCATCCTGAGGTTTGGGTTTTTTACAGAGGATATTCCCCTTTAAATTATGAAACTTACAGGTTTGTTAGTGCTTGTCCCACAATAGGGCTCTTTCATAATAAAAATTTTTTTAGTCTTTAAATTATCAGGTTTTAAAGTTCATGCATACATGGAGCATTTTTGATCACTTGAAAAAATGGCTGAAAAAAAGCAGCTTCTTTTCTGAATTAAAGCTGGGTACAAATAACAAAAAACTTTAAATGCTAAAAAAGTAAAACCAAAAAAAACTACTTAATTCTAAAGGTGGATAGTTGTGCAGTTTGTCAGAAGAAAGTCTAACGAGACATTTGATTTGACTTTCCCCAGAAATTAATTACATTCAGTATTTTGATTGGAAAAAAAATTGACTGCTGCGAAAAGCCACAAAGACCAATTTTAATGAACTCAGCTTGTGCATAACAGTGCAGGCACTTGGCAAGACACAACCTCCGACCCCCCAAAAAAAAACGCAGAGATAAAAACAGTTCAGAATGTCAATGAAAAATAGGAAAGCATGTTTTCTCTTTGGTTGTTGAGTTACAAGCAGGATTGCAAAAACCATTGTGAAAAATTAAGTGGAGCATGAACAAAATCTTTAAAGCTGTGAAACATGAAAACCAGTCAAGAACACAACCGGGGGGGCAGAATATGTGTGCATTTTGTTTTACAATTAGTGATGCACAAACTACTAAGAAAATTATGTCTCATGTCTTAGGCCCTGTCCAGTCTAGACAGCTTAAAATGGTTTTAAGTCTCTTAAACCATTTTAAGTCAGTCTAACACAGCTATCCGCACTATGAACGGATTTAAACACGGGTTCAAAAAGTGTTTTGAAGCCTTGATAGGATCTATCCCCATCGGCTGTTGGTAACCCTCATTCCTGACCGTCCTAGGTGGGTAAGGGCGATGCTGGTGGCCACCCGCTTTTTGCGGACTCCTCAGAGTCTGAGGATTCCTCCTTGCACTCGCGTCCCATCGACACTGAGTCATTGGGAGACATCTCCATGGATGAAAGTCTTTCCTCGTTCATGGGTAGTCTTCGACTTATCTCCGAGTCCATGGGGATAGAGCTCGAGCTTGTCCAGAAACGGGCTCAGTATCCCCTCACAGAGATTCTGGACAAAGGGGATTCTCCCACGAAGGCCTTCCCGGTGGCTGAGGCCATTGTCAGTCTGGCCGTGGAACTTTGGCAGCGCCCCGCTTCTTGCTTACGCCGGGTTCGATGTGTCCGCGAAGTATGCGGGTGTACCAACTGACTCCCTTCGGGTTTTCAGAACATCCCTCAGCCAAGGGATTGGTGGCTGACTCCATTTTCCAGTGCTTGGGCAATACAGGGGACATGGATAGACCGCTGGACAAAGAATCCAAGAAGCTGGACCATTTGGCTAAAAAAGTCTATGCTGCCTCTTCGCTCGTCCTTCACCAGGCTAGTTTGGCCGTTCTGATGGCACACTTCTCTCTCGCCCTGTTGGGCTCCCTGGATGAGGTGATTCCTCATCTCCCAGTGGACCTCCAGACCACGGTCAAGCAGGTCTGAGACCGGGGAGGGCAGTGGCGAAGCAGCAACTCCAGACGTCTCTGGATATTGGTGACTCTTGTAGCCACTCAGTCGCGGCCACAGTAGCCATACGCTGTAGGGCTTGGTCGAAGATCTCGACTTTCACGGTGGATATTCAACACAAGCTGGCAGATGTCCCCTTTTTGGGCACCGACCTGATCGGGCCCGGTGTGGAGGGTCACCTCCAGTGCATTGAAAAGTCCAGTGCCACCCTGGACTCTGTGACATCCACCCAGAAGGTCCAAGGGCCCTAAGCACCAGAAACGCAAGCCCTTTCAGTCCTCCACTCCTGCAGCAAAACAATCCCAGCAACAGCAGGGCCAGCAGGCTCAATCTTGTCAACCTTGGGCCAAGTCGGTGGCCTCATCAGTCAGAAAGCCCAGAGGGAAGGGACCTGGCAGCCCCTCGTCTGGCTCCACCTCCTCTAAGCCTGCTCAGTGACAGGATGGGGGTTGCCACCCTTATACCCGTCACACCTCCTCTGGGGGGCCAGCTCCATCACTTTCTTTCCACCTGGTCCATTGTCACCACGGACAGGTGGGTTCTGGAAGTGGTCGGCCAGGGTCTGCCTCTGGAGTTTGAGCAGTACCCTCCAAGCTGAGCCCACTCCCAATGGGAGGATTTGATTTCTGCAGTTACCTCTTCGAGATGACATTGCCCAGCTCCTCCACATAGAAGTCATGGTCAGAGTTGCAGATCCTCCAGAACACCCAGGGTTTGTCTCCAGGTATTTCCTGGTACCAAAACGGACAAGGGGCTGGCACCCCATTCTAGATCTGCACAACCTGAACAAGTTTTTTCAGGTCTCGCACCTTCAGGATGGTAACTCTGGCACAGATCATACCATCTCTGGAGCAAGGCATGTGGTTTTGCTCCCTGGATCTTCAGGACGCGTTCTTTCACGTCCCAATCTGTCCATCCCATCGAAAGTTCCTACATTTTTTGGATGGAGGGAATCCTCTATGAGCTCTGAGCCATGCCCTTCAGCCTCTCCTTGGCCCCCAGGGTCCTCACCAAATTCATTGCAGTAGTGTCAGCTTACCTAAGGCGCCGAGGGGTCCGGGTGTACCCCTACCTGGACGACTGGCTCATAGCAGTTTCCTCCAGGCAGGAAGTGGAGCAGTCCAGAGATCTGGCCCTCCAGACTTGCTTCAAGCTCGGCCTCCTTGTCAACGAGGCCAAGTCAAAACTTGTTCCTTCGCAGGTGATCCATTTCATCGGGGCAGAGTTCAACTCTTGCCGAGCCAGAGCCCGGCTCCCAGTGGACAGGGCAGAGGTTCTCTCCTCCTTTGCCCAATCATTTCTGGTTGAGCAATCATGCCCTGTCCAAGACTTCCTTCACCTCCTGGGTTACATGGAGGCCTGCACCAGCGTGGTCTGATGGGCCCACTGGCATATGCGTTTTCTCCAATGGGAGCTAGCCAGCCAGTGGTCTCGGCCCAAAGGTCACTTCGACCAGCTGGTCACAGTGCCCCAGAGGATGTGGGACACCCTCCAGTGGTGGTTCGTCCCAGCATATCTGCAGGAAGGGATACTGTTTGTCCACCCCGAGCCGATGGTCATCTTGATGACCGATGCCTCTCTGATGGGCTGGGGTGCCCACCTGGGGGAGCACAGAGTCCATGAGCTCTGATACTCTCAGGAGTCACAATGTCACATCAACCTGCTGGAGCTCTGAGCGGTTCGGCTAGCCATGACCGCATTCGCTCCGTTCATTCAGGGTCAAGTGGTCCCGGTCCAGACGGACAATACCACAACCATGTACTATCTCAACAAGCAGGGCAGGATGCACTCCTTGCCTCTGTGCAAGGAAGTACTCCACATCTGGACCCCCGTGCACAGCCTGGGGTCAGATCTCTTCGCCATCCAATCAGCTGCGGATCTCATGAGTGGTCTCTCTGTCCGGAGGTAGTACACGATCTGTTGTCCCAGTGGGGCACCCCTCAGGTGGACCTGTTCACCTCCAGGGAGAACACAAAGCTGAGGCTGTTTTGTGCCTGCCCACCCTCAGCAGGGTTCGCCGCAGGGGGATGCCTTCTCGAGGCTGTGGACCCCGGGACTCTCTTATGCCTTCCGTACACTTCTCTTGATTCACAAAGTGCTTCTCAATGTCAAGAGGGACAAGACACAGGTGATCCTGGTGGCTTTGGACTGGCCCCGCCAGTTTTGGTACCCCGCTGTCCTCAGCCTCAGCAACAGGCTCCTGAGGCTTCTTCCAGCATGCCTGGACCTGCTCTCCATCAATGAGGGGAAGGTACTCCACCTGGACCTTCAGTCCCTGCACCTGACAGCCTGGTTCCTGAGTGGATAGAGTTCCAGGCTTTGGGTCTCTCTGACAAGGTCCTCATGGTTGTTGAGGCATCCCGTAAGGAATCAACCAGAAAATGCTGTGCCTTTAAATGGAAGAGATTCTCCATTTAGTGACAGGGCAAAGGGTTGTACTCTTCGATCTGTCCAGTGGCTAGCATTTTGAACTACCTTTGGTCCCTCTCCCAAAGGGGACTTCGGTTGACGACCCTTAAGGTGCACCTGGCAGCCATCTCAGTTTACCGGGCACAGGCTGGTCAGCAGCTGGTGGCACAGGAGAAGGTGGTCTGGTGCTTTTTCAAGGGCCTAGATCAGATATCCCCTCTGGTGCATGAACCACCACTTCCGTGGAATCTACTGCTGGTTTTGGCAAAGCTCATGGGCAAGCCATTCGAACCGATGCACAGGTGTGACATCTCCTGCCTGTCATGGAAGACCTCCTCCTTGGTGGCTATTATGTCAGCCAGAAGGATTGGGGAGCTCTAGGCTCTTTATATGGAGTCTCCTTACCTGGTCTTTCACAGGGACAAGGTTGTCCTTCGCCCCACCTGAAATTCTTTCCGAAGGTGGTGTTGGAGTTTCACCTTAACAAGTGTTGACTCTGCTGGTGTACTATCCCAGTTACACCTCAGAGGCCGAGTACAGGCTCCATACTTTGGACCTGAGATGAACGCTCGCCTACTATAAAGAGCATACGGCTGAAGTTCAGGGAGAGGTTCGCCAGCTGTTTGTTACCAATGCTGAAGACGCACCTGTCAGACCTGCAGCCAAGTGGACGATTGGCAGGTGGATCACTTCCTGCATTGCTCTCTGCTGTAGGTTGGCGCGTAGGGAGCCTCCCATAGGGCTAAGGACTCATTCCACCTGCCATACCGCTGCTTTTAGGGGTGTCCCTATCCAGGAAATCTGCAGGGCTGCTACCTGGAAGTCAGCAAACACCTTTATTTCCCATTACCACATTGACCTCGAGTCACACCAGGATGCTGGTTTTGGGGCCTCAGTTCTCCAATCTCTTTTTCCCCAAGTAGGGGGTGTTACAAATTCACTCAGCAGGTCAGGCCCTCTACTTCCAAAGTGCCAACCTCTGAGCGCAGTCTTGTGAACAGTGTAACAGACAAGGTAACCCTCTTGTCTGTTTTTGTGAGTTCGGATCAACCTTTGGTCTCCAGTTCTGGAGGGATTCAAACTGTTAACTTCTTGCTAGCATACCCAATGCACAGGCTGAGATATATATCTGTCTTCGGTGTCCACATATCTTTGCCTATGGTCACCTAACCAGGTATGCAGAAATGAACCCTTAAAACTTTAATAAAGACCTCAGATTTAAAACGCTTCTCTTTCCAGTTTGGTACCACCATACAAGCTTATGTCTGCTATCTGCTATAACCATAAATATTTTTTAGCAAAAGAAAGCAATTCAAAGACAGACCAGGTTTGCTCTAAAATTAGTGTTTCTACTAAAATATATAATAATACGTCAAACATACAATACAGAACTCTTATATCACAAGACATACATATCTTTAAACAAAACAAGGTTTAAAACAGTGCAGTTCCTACAACAATATTTAGATTTTGTCTAGCTTTCTAAATACCTGTTTTCAGTGCTCAGATGTTATCTTGGTCAGAGTCAGATAAAAGTGGCTCTGTAGTGAAAAAGAATAATCTTTACAAGCTGTAGTTGCCAACCCCTTTTGGATGAGGTCATCCAGCTCCTCCTCTGTCAAAATATCTAGAAAATATATATTTCTATACAACCACAGGATGTAATCTCAAATATTAATTCTGCAACCTTAGCATAACTCAAATTTCAAATGACACTTTATTTGATCTCATGCTGTACCCTCCTCATACAGGCTTCATATGAGCATTTATGACCTCTCACCTCTGTGTAATAACCTGTGTTTTCTCTTCAATGTCATAAACCTTTTTTATGATTTTCCCTCTTAACAAAGTTAACCCAAAACAACTCTGTAATTAACTCAGAGAAACAGGATCCTTTATTAAAGTCTTCCAGGTAACACATTGAGTCTAAAACTGAGTGTGATACATGCTGTCAGCACTTCTCTTGGCCTGCAGCTGTGAGCTGAAATCTGGGGGATGTGTGAGGTCATTCCTAGAGCATTTGATTTTTCTGCAGAGACCGTCATTAATACATTTTATATAAAAAAAATATTATGCAGCACTCAGAACGGGCTGTCTACATCACACTTATGCACTTTGCCTCCCTCCCCCCCGGAGAACTGCTAGGAGTCTGCCAGACAGTGTGGATAGAACATCATATCCACATCCCTAGAAACACAGGTTACTCACCTGTAACAGTAGATCTTCCTGGACATAAAGTCTCCACCACTCATTCACACTGATGGGATCTATGCCGGAGGCGCTAGGACTCAGCGGGAGCAAACTTTTTGCAGGAAGGTCAGCGCCAGAGATGGAGCCATGAAGAGTGGCGTCGCGAGCCTCGGCTCGTGCAGCAATGACTGTCTCAGTGTCGACCCTCCAGCCGCCTCAGCTCCTTTTTTCCCACCATCGAGTGTGCTTCAGTAACTACATTGCTCGCCCGCCGGGAGCCAAACTGTAAACTAGCAGCATAGTTTTCAGTTTATTATTTTGTAGTATTTCTCGAATAAGTACCACTTACATTAATTATTCTTTTTAGATAAAGAAGTCTCAGCCTACATTGACGGAGTCGACCATGAGCGGGTCAGGTGACAGTAGGGAGACTTCGTATGAAAGCTGTTCAGTCAGCGGGCTGGGTCCGGTCCACTGTCCTCTCCGGAGGGTGGGTCTGACCACGGATGGTCCAATGCCCGAGGGGAGGGGCGTTCCCCCCAGAAGCATAAAAGGAAATGGTCGCATTCTCGGCACTGCTCGCCTCGAGCTCTTCTTCCCATAGGTCAAAAGAGAAGGCATCACCGAGGTCGCCTTCTGATATGTTCTGCGCTGGCGGTCGGTCATTGGAGTCGTGCCATTCTCTCTTTGGAGTCGCCGGTTTCTGGTTCTGGTCACTGACCTCTTCGACATCGGAGCCCTTCCTCGCCTTCTGGTAGGGCTTCCGATGAGCAGTTTCATCAGTGGGCCGCTCTGATGGAGCAGTGGGCTCGGAGGTTGGTCCAGCTGCCCTGCCCGGTCACTCAGGGGTCCTCAGACCCTTTGGGGGATCGGGTAAGGCAAATGGGCCTCCCTAGTCGCGTGGCACCTTCTTAGGTGCTGTCGACTCCGTGCTCAGGTGTCCCCCCCCTCCCAACATGGCTGCAGCGCAGGGGGCCACACTGATGCCTCTGTCTCCTGGTATTCTTCCTTCTTTTTCCTCAAATCCTAATTTTCGGGGCCCTTGGTTTCAGCGCCATTGGCATCGGTGGTCACTCAGTGCCGGTGCGGCACCGTGCAGCCTTTCGGCGCTGTTGAGTTTCTTGGCGCCTTGCGGCCTTTTGGTGCCGTGCGGCTTTTTGGCACGGTGGGCTTTATCGGCGCCATGTGGCTTTTCGGCGCCGGGTTCTTCGTTGGCGCCAAGGCCTGGCTTTTCGTCGACCAGTCTTCAGGGCTTCTCCTCTCTGACTCCTTTTCCTTCTTCATTTCCTGCTGATTTTCATTCCTTTCCTGTCCATACAGTCCCTCCTGGACTGTCAGGAGATGATATTGAGCCTGATCCAGACCTTAGGATGGGTGATGATGTGGAAGGGACGGGATCTAATCCTGCTGCAGAGCCTGTGGTCAAGGACCTGTCATTTAAGTCTCTGCTGAAAAATTTGAATTCCACTCTTTCTCTCCAGACTATGGATATCGATCCTGGGAAGCTTTTAAGACTCCAGTACCTTCATGTTCCGGACATCCCTATGGATTTAACTCCCCCGGTACAGCCCTACTTTGAGACGCTTTCTCAAATGGTGTGGAATAATTCTTCTCTCATTCCTTCTGTGGCTAAGTCTATAGATAGGAAGTATGCTGCTCGTAAAGATCGACCCATTTTGGCCTCTCAAGCCTTTGCGGACCCTATTGTAGTCTTGGCAGAGAATGATAAGGTCGTCCTTCCTCAGACTGCGACAGCTCGACCTATAAACAAAGAATCTCATAAGATAGATACTTTAGGTAAGAGAATCTTTGCTGCATCCACCCTGGGTATGCGTATTGCCAGCTACTAGGGCTGTTTCTCTCAATATGAGTATATTCTTTGGCATTCACTCAAACAAATGGTTGAAGCTCTACCGGAGTCGGATGCTAATTCAGAGCTCCTTCAAACCATAACCAGGGGTATCAAGTCCAACAACCAAAAGGTTAAAGCAGCTATGGACGCTTGCGATACTGCCTCCCAAGCGGCGGCGGGCATTTGTACCCGCCGCCATTCCTGGCTGCGCACTTCCGTTCACAAATGATGCCCAGCAACAGGTCATGTGCTGTCTTTTGACGGTGTGTATCTCTTCGGTCCTCAGGTAGAACAAGATCTAGAGGCCACACAAAAGACCAGATCGGCCATTAAATTGGCTCGACCTGCTCCTGCCCCTTCTCAGAGGGGTGTTAATAGGCACCAGGTTCACAACCGTCAGTCCTTTCGAGGCAAAGGCAGAGGAGGTTTTAATAAAAGCCAAGCCCCTCAGCCTCAAAAGAAAATGCAACAGAAAGCACAAGGGCCCAAAGCGCCCAGTGCCGCCTTCTGAGTTTCTGGCCCAAGTCCCACCTCAGCTGCCCAAGGGGGACTCCTTCTTTGCGGTGGGAGGTCATCTAACTCAATTCTACAACCAGTGGAAGTCCATAACATCGGACAAATGGGTCCTCCGGATAATCCGTGAGGGATATTTCCTCAGTCTTTCAGAGAACCCTCTGGATTGTCCCCCCAAACGGCAGCCAAAACTGTCAACTCTTCAGTCAGAACTTCTCGCCTCCGAGATACAGGGCCTTCTGAACAACAGGGCAGTAGAAGTAGTTCCGCTGGACCAACGGAACACAGGGTTCTACTCCCATTACTTTCTAGTTCCAAAGAAAACGGGGGGCATGTGCCCCATTTTGTACCTCAGAAAATTGAACAAATTTCTTCCCAAAGAGAAATTCAAAATAATTTCGCTAGGAACCCTGTTATCTTTGCTTCATCAACACGACTGGTTAGCCTCCCTGGACATGCAGGATGCTTACCAACATATTCCTATTAACCCAAGGCATCACAAATACCTAAGGTTCGTGGCTTTGGGCCAGCATTATCAGTTCAGAGTCCTGTCCTTTGGGCTATCCTCGACACCGCAAGTTTTTAAAAAGTGTTGTGCAATTCTCGCAATGCACCTCAGAAAGATTGGAATACAAGTGTTCCCATATCTGGACAACTGGCTTCTAGCAAGCCCTTTCAGGCAAGGAACTCTTGACGCCGTAGCCACGGCCTCAGATTTCCTCACATCCTTTGGAGTCCTGCTAAATCTCAAGAAATCACAGTTGCAGCCCTCCCTGAAGCTCCTTTTCATAAGAACACTTCTGGACACCTCCTGTGTGAAAGCTTTTCTACCAGAGGACAGAAGGAGCAATATCCTACAGATGGCCCGATGCATCAGAGAGAACAGCTCAGTTCGAGCTATCTCGATGCAACAGATGCTGGGTCTCATGGCATCCTCGGTGTTCACTGTGCCCCTAGCATGTCTCCACATGAGAACCTCTCAATAGATGCTCAGTACTCAGAGGTCCCCGACCACTCACCCTCAGTCGTTTCTCATCAAGGTGACAGAACCTCTGAAGAGGTCACTCACCTGGTGGTCGCAAGAGGACAATCTTCTAAAAGGGTATACCTTTGCTCCTCTGGATCATCAGATCTCCATTACCACGGATGCATCCCTGATGGGCTGGGGAGCTCACTGTCAGAATCTCCACACCCAAGGTACGTGGACTCAGGACGAGTCCCAGCTTCACATAAATGTTTTAGAAATGAGAGCCATCCTTTATGCAGTCTGGGCTTTGAAGGACATTCTCTGTCACAAGAACATTCTCCTTCAAACGGACAACAAAGCAGTGTTGTATTACATCAACAAGCAGGGTGGTGCTCACTCTTATCCTTTATGCAGGGAAGCGATGAGAGTGTAGGAATGGTGCTTGGAGTACAAGGCTCTAATTCAAGCGGTCTACCTGCCGGGAGTGCAGAACGAACTGGCAGACTGCCTCAGCAGAACAGAGACAGATCCTCACGAATGGTCTCTCGACTCGACCGTAGTTCAGTCACTGTTCGCAGAGTGGTGAACTCCAGACCTGGACCTTTTTGCATCCCCACTCAACACAAAACTGCGCCTCTTCTGCTCCAGAAATCCAGGGCCTGGTATTTTCTGTCAGGATGTGTTCAGGCTGCAGTGGACAAAACGCTTTCTATACGCTTTTCCGCCTCTCTCTCTAATTCAGAGGGTACTTCTCAAGTTCGAGTCCCAGGGGGACAAAATGATCCTCATTGCTCCCTTCTGGCCTCGACAAATATGGTTTCCGTTACTCAACAGTATGTCGAAAACCCCTCCGAAAGCGCTTCCCCTTCAGACGAACCTTCTGACTCGGGCATGTGGTCCATCCCAGACTCAGGGGCATGTGGTCCATCCCAATCTGAGATCACTTCACCTTCACGCTTGAGGTTCAGTGTTTCTCGCAGAGTTTCAGATATTCTTCTGGCTGCGTGCAAGCCAGCCACTAGGAAAACTTACACAGCCAAATGGAAGCGTTTTTCTCTCTGGTGTGCAAAATCCTCTTTGAATCCTTTTTCCTGTCCACCCAATAAAGTTCTAGAGTACCTTTTAGACCTCTCAAATTCAGGTCTGCAATACTCTGCAGTCAAAGTTCACCTTTGTGCCATTTTAGCTTATCATGAGCCAGTACTTTCCTTGTCACTGGCTCAGTTACCTATCGTTAAGAGGTTTCTTAAGGGAATTCTGCATACCAGGCCTCCTATCAGATGTCCAGTAGCAGCCTGGGACATTAATCTTGTACTAGACATGCTCACTCGAAAGCCTTTTGAGCCTCTAGCTTCCTGTGAGCTGAAATTTCTCACTTGCAAAACGGCCTTCCTGGTGGCCATTACCTCGGCCCGCAGAGTCTCTGAGATACATGCCTTGGTCACAGACCCTCCGTATACTGTGTTTCATAAGGACAAAGTAGTTCTTAGGACCCATCCTAAGTTTCTCCCTAAGGTTGTTTCAGAATTCCATCTAAACCAACCTTGGGTCCTACCGACTTACTTTGTGAACTTCCAGAATGAAGGGGAGCGTACCCTGCATTCTTTGGATGTCAAAAGAGCCCTGCATTTCTATTTAGATAGAACGAAAGAAATTCGCAAAGCTCAACAACTGTTTGTTTCCGTCAACGAAACCTGACTGGGTCAACCTGTAGCTATTAGATGCATTTCAGCATGGCTGGTGGCATGCCTTCGCCACTGTTATTCCATGGCGCAGGTTAAGCTGGAGGTCAGAGTGTACGCTCACTCTGCTAGAGCAGTCGCGGCATCCCTGGCAGAAATCCGCAGTGCACCCATTGCAGATATTTGCAATGCAGCTACCTGGAGCTCAATGCATACTTTTGTCAAGCACTACGCCCTGGATGTCCATGCCAGGCGGCATCTTTCGTTTGGCAGAACCATCCTTATTGGACTTCTGTCCTAGATTGTGAGCTCTTGGTCTCTCCTGCTGCCCTCTTGGCTGATTATTAGCTCGGTATTCTCCCATCAGTGTGAATGAGTGGTGGAGACTTTATGTCCAGGAAGATATGGAAATTACTTACCTACCGTAATTCTTGATCTTGGACGAAGTCTCCACCACTCATTCACACGCCCACCCACCATCCCCCGAGCTCATCTCTGTTGTTGGTCTTCACTCCCTCAATCTTTAGGCTGTTAAGACTTCTTTGTTGACCCTTCTTATACAGGTCGTCCAGACTATCTTATGTCTGGTTTTTGTTAGGCTATCGTTCTAGGTTAGTTACGCTGCACCTCCTCGGAAAAAAAGGTACTGAGGTGGTTGGAGGGTCGATGCCAAGATAGTCATTGCTGCATGAGCCGAGGCTCGCGACGCCGCTCCTCACGGCTCCATCTCTGGCACCGACCCTCCTGCAAAAAGTTTGCTCCCGCTTGGTCCTAGCACCTCCGGCGTAGATCCCATCAGTGTGAATGAGTGGTGGAGACTTCGTCCAAGAAGATCATTAATTACGGTAGGTACGTAATTTCCATTTCTAGGAGTGGTATATGATGTTCATCCAAACGAACCCACCCGACCTCCCTAGGCTCAGGTGCACAGCCTTGCTTCCAGCAGGCTAAGATCTGGCGTCTAGGGGCGGAGCTGAGGGTTGTACCACCCAGGTGGGTGGGAGGAGCCAGCTTGAAGACGTTCCTGCTGGAATTAAAGGGAAAGGCATTTGCCAGACAGTGTGGATGAACATCATATACCACTCCTCCAACTACTGTTACAGGCGAGTAACTTGTGTTTCCCATCTGTCAGTCATGGCTATGTCTTTCCCCGCATTCAGTAGATGGAATTTTTTGTTTATTATAAGATACAGAAATTCAAACTTGGTTCACACACAACAGAAGGCCTCATATGGAGCTGAGGTCTCAATTTTATCTTCTGGCAGGGTAAGCAGTAGACGTTGCCTGGCAAGCTGGTAAGGCTAGGAAGGGGATTTTTCATTGTCACCAAAGAAACACCAGTAATAAACATTGTGACTAGTACTTCATTTTTTAATTTGTGTATGTGTGAGGAGGGGATCACGAGTATGGATTTTATTTATTTTATTAGGGAGTTTTATTTATTAGTTCCTTGTTGGAGGTTTTCAGTGAGTAGAGGTGTCAGCTGTGTTTGTGATAGCAGTCAGGGATGAGGAAGTAGGTCAAAAGGCAGTTTGCCTCCTGCCTTGCAGTACATGTAACCAAGCTTATCAATCTCTCCATCTGTTCTGCCTCTGTGCCCTTGGTCTGGAAAGTTGCCAGAACTATTCCTGTCTTTAAGAAAGGGGATGACAGAATCATGTCAAATTACAGGCTCATTTCTCTCCTGCCCACACTCAGTAAGCCGCTCGACAAACTTGTTCGACAGTTCTCTAGTCACCTCCTCAACTTTAACCTTCTATCCCCGGTTCAACATGGCTTTAGGGCTGGCCACAGCACTACTACAGCTCTTACTCAGCTAACCAGTGATGTTAAAAACAACATGGACAAGGGTTTACTTACTGGGGCTGTGTTCATTGATCTCTCTAAATTGTGTGACATGGTAAATCACCCCCTTCTACTGGTCAAGCTGCATACTCTCGGGTGTCTCTCACTCTACCCTTTCCTGGTTTGGCAGCTACCTACAAAATCGTTCTCAGGCTGTCTCTTTCTTTAAGTCTTTCTCCTCCCCCACCCCTATCACCTGTGGTGTTCTGCAGGGTTCGATCCATGGTCTCCTACTCTTCTCCCTCTTCGTCAACGACATCCATACTCCTCCTCACTGCAACATTCTCATGCATTTTGATGACCTGTTGCTTTACTCGGCTTCCAAGTCTATTGCTGACATGAATCTTCATCTCTCCCTCGCATTTCAGACCCTCCAATCCTGGTTCTCATCCAACCACCAAGTCCTAAACATATCCAAGACACAAGCCATGCTCTTTGGGTCCTCTAGAAAGGTGCCCGCTGAGTCCCCTAAGCTCCTGGTTCCCTGCTGCGATGGGACAGCTATCTCCAGCACTTTAGTCTTCAAGTATTTAGGGGTTACGCTGGATCTGGCACTGGACTTTTCTGTGCACGTTAATGTGGTTTGTCAGTTGGTAAAGGCCAAAATTGGTGCGGCCTACAGGGTGTGTCACTCACTCACTCTGGCTGCTAGAATCTCAGTAGCTAGAGGTGTTTTTCTCCCACAACTGCAATATGCTTTCTCTGTTATATCTCATGTCAATGCGGGAGTTCTTCACAAATGGGACACATCCTACAACAGTATCTGTAGATTTGCTCTGTCTGCTTCTCGCCTAACCCATCACTGTCTTCTCTATTCTGCCTTAAACTGGCTGTTTTCGGTTGCTCTCCGTTCATACACACTAGGGTGTTTTGTTGACTCCTTAAGCAGATCTCCTCGTCCCTCCACACTGGGGGACATGCTTAACCCGGTCTCTCACTCTCACTCCCTTAGGTCCTCTACCTCCCTATTACTTTCTGTTCTACCTTGCTCCACGAAAATAAGTGAGCAAGCTTTCTCCTACTTTGCCCCTAGGTCTTGGAGCTCTCTCCCTGTCCATGTCAAGAATTCCACATCTCACCCTTCATTTAAGCATGCTCTGTTTTCCCACCTCATAGCTCTTGACAACTGTGACGGCACATAACTTCTGTTCTGCCCCTCTATTTAGTCCTTGTTTGTGGCCTTGCCCACTTTCAGGATTTTGCCTTATGCTTAAGCGTCAATAACTGTCTGTTTCTCCCTTGCTGGGTCTAATGTCTTGTCTGATGTACTATCATGTATCATTTTGTAATTTGTGCCTACCTGCCTGTTTTTCTCCCTCAGCTAGTCCTGATGATTTGTCAACCTTGCTTTCTGTAAAACTTGTATGCTGCAATAACGTCAGCCTTCCTTTCGGTAAAAATTGTTTGCTGCAATAACCTCACTACTGTTGCTGTTATTCATGTGGTGTATAATCTACTGTGGCTGCCTCAGCATTTGTATTTCGCGGACAGTTCTCCAGCCTTCTGAAACTGATTGTTTGTCAATGCTGCATTGTTATATTGTTAAATGTTATATTATTATGTTGTTATATTGTACTCTCCCGGGTCGTGTCTGAAAATAGGCAGGATTTTTGCATAGTGCACTTACCCGGTTACCAAAAGCAAATAAATAAATAAATTCTGTAGGTAATTTGCATAAATTCCAAATGGTACTTTGTTTTTTACTAGGCATTAGACTGAGATAAATGTATTGGTACCTGCCTGTCTGTCTCTGCCAATCAGAAGCTAGGAATTTCCCATCTCATTTTATAAATAAAAATAAATATTAACTATGACTGCCCTACTGCAGCCCGTTACATATCACATATATTTTATCTGCTTTTTCTTCCTTCTTCGGTCTTTTGTTCTTGCTTTTCTCACTGTTTTTTTTTCTGTAATAGTTGTAAAGAGGAAATTGATTAATCAGCCACATATACTTTAATTACTTTAAAGATGAAACCAAAGTTTAAAAGATGTCAAGATACAAATATTATAGAATATTTCTTAAGTGAGACCTAGATAGAATTAAAGGACACCTAAACACACATTTTATCAGTTCTGTTGTCAAAAATCTGAGATCGTAGCAAGCTAAATAAAAAGGTGACATTTTAGAATATATAGCTTTTTGCCTTCACTGGTGGCTTTTTTCGTGGTTTCATCATGTTCAGTGTTTATACACATACTTCCCGAGTTTCAGAAAAGCAGCGCCTTGATCTTGTCATAAGATGGCGCCAATGTAGGACAAGATGATGTCATAGAAGACAAACCTGTAAAAGTGAGCCTTAACAGCTCTATGTGCAGGGCCCCTGGAATTCTGTGGTTCTACGGTTGCAGAATTTTCCGTAGAATTTGCATCATACCATAGAATTCATACAGTGCCACAGAATTCATTGTTTTTGATGAATTTTCATTCAAAATATGCAGGTTTTCCATAGTGCCAGGCTCCCGCACCCATCTTGTTTATCCTGAAGCCTCTCCTCTATACTTGGCATGTGAGGTCATCAGTGACATCACATATTTTAGCCAATGGCAGGACTGTATTCTGCCATAGAAATGAATAAATCTTGCCTCGGAAATCAGAAAATGCTGCCGCAGAAGCCTAGGAGCCGTGCCTCAGAAATCAGAAAATGCTGCCACAGAGCACTGAGGGCCCTGCCTATGTGCTGGCCAATTTATTATCCAAATATTTAACTTGTAAAGCACACCAGTATGCTAATTGGCACTTAACATATTCATCACATACTGATGAATATGTTAAGTGCCAATTAGTATGTTGGTGTGCTACAAGTTAAATATTTGGCTAATAAACGGGCCAGCACATAGGGCTTCTATGGTTTACTTTTACAGGTCTGTCTTCTGTGATGCAGGGCTTGTGTTAACCCTCTGCTGAAGTCCTCAGATAGGATTTTTAAGGATTCTGAAGCAAAAAAATAAAAGTAGTGCTTCAGCACTGACCCTGTACATGGAACAGTTTGCACCTATATCATTAGCAGAAAAAGGGCTAGATAATGTAATACGAAGACTCTAGTGAATTTCTGACCCTGAGAATTTCTGGGTTGCTGCCTAACATTTAAAGCAGTGGGTCAAACCAAACCCCACTTTACTACTGTTAATGCAAGCCCTGATGATGTCATCATGTCCCACATTGGCGCTGTCTTATGGCAGGATCATGATGCAGCTTTTCTGAAACTCAGGAGGTATGTGTACAAACTCTAAACATGACGAAACCACCAAAAAAGACACCAGTGAAGGTAAAAAGCTATATATTCTAAATATCTAGCTTGCTGTGATCCCCAATTTGTGACATACAGAACTGATAAAATATGAGTTTAGCAGTCCTTTACTCTAAAGAGTACTTATTTATTGTAACATGTTTCTACTTGAATTTAAAGATGTTGAGTTATGTATGTAATCTATTGGTATATGAAATCCTCAATACATTTTATTGATATATAATTGTGTGCGTGCGTGTGTGTATGTGTATATATATATATATATATATATATATATATAGAGAGAGAGAGAGAGAGAGAGAGAGAGATTTCTTTGCAAAAACCTTAATTAATGCACTAGTTAGGCTTAAAATGACAAAAGTAGGGAAATGTAGCGTTAGGGTTTCCAACCCTAACAGTTCACCCACCAGGTATCAACAGGGGGGAAAATTGCAGTTTCACCTCTCCTGCATTTTCGCTAGTCAAGCATGGGTGTGCCTTGGGATTGTCAGCCATAACACCCCTCCTCCCCCCACTGGGTCATGAAAGAAGCTGAGATGTGTAGAGCATATGAGAATGGGGTGAATGT
Source organism: Neoceratodus forsteri (assembly GCA_016271365.2). Taxonomy (NCBI): domain Eukaryota; kingdom Metazoa; phylum Chordata; order Ceratodontiformes; family Ceratodontidae; genus Neoceratodus; species Neoceratodus forsteri. Next base: position 166,063,344 of record JADMNL010000025.1, on the reverse strand, counting down.
TAGGGCTGACAACCCCAGGGCATACTCTGTGCCTGATTAGCGAAGATGCAGGAGAAGTGAAAATGAAATGTTTTTTCCTGTTGCTGCCTGGTGGGTGGGGTTTAGGATTGAAAACCCTAATGCCACATTTCCCTACTTTTGTTGCTTTAACCCCAAATAGTGCATTAAGGAAGTTGTTTGCAAAGAATTTCCTTGCTTTTTATGTTTGCTTGCACACATGTGTGAGAAACATAGTGCCACCATACGAGTTTTCATAGGTGTGCCACCCCCGCTTCCAGTGCCCTGCTCCTTTTTGCAGGTGCTGCTGCACCACACCAGTGAAATGTCCAAGCTGTCTATGACAGCTGTTCAGATCTGATGGCATACAGTTGAAAGTAAATCCACGCACAGTCAGTGGTGGTATAGGAGGTAATTTGCATATTGCTGGCAGTATGCAAATTGCCCACACGTCACCACTGCATCTGAACTGCTGTCGTAGACAACTTTCTTCCCCCACCCCCAGCACACTTAGCAAGTTGGGAAAGGTACTGTGCCAGCAGTGTTTTAGTACGAGCATCTGATATCAACCCTCTAGTTTTATAAAGAGATCGCTGCTGGATGCAGTTGCTGTTTATTGTTTGTGAAAGAACTACTTCATTCGTTCATTCACAAACAGTGAATGGGGGAGGGACGATTGGCAAGGATATCCGGCAAATGTGCTATTTTTACAACACATTTAATGTAGCTAGAACGCTGGGAGCCCACCCCAGCATGCTCATGCGCCCCCCCGCACACTGTATGGCCGACGGGGTGCCCAGTTCCCGTCGGCTCCACTGCCCCTGCCCCCCAAACAAACTTCCAGGTGCGGCAAAAGTCATGCGTCCTCTTTGTAAAAAAAGAAAACCTGTAACAAAACAAAACGGTCCTTCGTTGCCCTCTCTTGCCCCAACCCGCGCCCACCCTCTGTGTACCCCCCCTTCCCACACACCTCCTCACCCCATACTTACCTCCAGAGGCCAGCACAATGATCTTCGGTGGACTGGGAACACGTCTGCACTCTTCAAAGCCAAAAACAAACTGAAGAAATGCCGGTAAGCTGTATAATGGCATAAATTTTTTTTTTCAACTTTGGCGCATATATCGGTTATTTTGGGAAATTTTTTCACCAAATTTTCAACATGGGATTCTTGGGACCCCACCTCATGAACTCAGTCACTGTCATTTTGTTATTTGTCCCCGAAAGGTGATTTCGCGGTCACTGCGTGGAACCACATTTCAGGACTGATTAACAAAATGACAGTGTCACAGTTCATGAGGTAGGCCCCCAAAAACCCTATGTTGAAAATCTGGTGGAAAAATTCCTAAAAATGACTGTTTTACGATCGTGCGTTGCGCAGTTCCTATGTATGCTTGTAACTTTGAGAATTTGTAATATTTTCACTCCAGAATTTCAACATTGCCATTTTACCACACCCCCTTATGAACAGTGCAGCTGTCATTTTTCACATCTGGCCCAAAATGTGTTTTCGCACATGTAGCGCTCAATGGCGTGGTCGGTGTGCGAAATCAATGTTTGGGACAGATTAAGAAAATCACAGTGACACTGTTCATGAGCAGAGGTCTTAAAATGCCTATGTTGAAAATTTGGTGTCAAAAGTCCATAAAATGACTGTGTTACGCACGTGCATTGCGCAGTTTCCACGCACCCTCCAAAGTTCACGAATTTGTAATATTTTCAGTCCAGATTTTCAACATTGCCATTTTTCCACACCTCCTTATGAACAGTACAGCTGTCATTTTTCATATCCTGGCTGAAATGTGTTTTCGCACTTCCGGTGCAGAATAGTGCGGTCGAGGTGGGAAATCAGTGTTCGGGACAGATTAAGAAAATCACAGTGACACTGTTCATGAGCGGAGGTCCCAAAATGCCTGTGTTGAAAATCAGGTGTAAAAAAATCCCCAGACTACCTACATTACGGGTGTGCATTGCACAGTTTCTACGCACGCTCATGACTTCACCAGTTTTTTATATTTTTACTCCAGATTTTCAACATTACCATTTGTTTACACCTCCTCGTGAACAGTGCAGCTGTCATTTTTCACATCCTGTTCGAAATGTGTCTTTGCACTTGTGGTGCCTAATGGTGCAGTCGCTGTGCAAAATCACCTTTCGGCTAACAAACTGATAGTGTCACTGTTCATGCGGTGGGGTCACAAAAAGCCAATGTTGAAAACTTGGAGTAAAAATACCAAGAAATGCCCAGGGCATTAGGGTTTCCAACCATAATGCTCTACCCTGTAGGGACTGACAGGCATCGGGTGTGACTTGGGATTGTCGACAGTAATGCTCACACCATTCCACCCCCACCCTGCAGCCAGTGACAGGCATCGAGGTGCGCCTTGGACTCTTTGGCCCCAGAGTTCGCTCCATTCTCCTATACTGCACTCATTTCAGCATATTTCCTTATGGAATGAGGTGAGTGTAAAACTTGAACACCCCAAGGCACACCTCGACACTTGTCAATGTCTGCAGGGTAGGGTGAGGTGAAATGTCGTGACTGTTATGGTCGATGACCCAAAGACACACCCTAATGCCTGTCCATCTCTGCAGGGTGGGGGTGGAGTTGGCATCAGTTCAATACTTCACTGCCATTCCTATACTGCATCTGTCTAATTTCTGCACTTCCACTGCTAAAGCCAGCAAGCAAACATTCTGCATTGACAAATGCTTGTTGATATAGTATAATCATTTCCTCATTTGTCTGGGAGTGCAGGGCCCTCCCATCCCTCCTTAGATGCGTACATACATGTTGCTGTTGTTTTTGTGACCTGTTCAAGTGGGTGAGGGTGTGTGGGTGCGGGGTGGTGGGTGCTCAGTGGAGGTTGAGGTGGGGGTGGTCGGATTGGCAAAGGAACCATTTTCTTTTTACAGGTTTAAAAAAAAAAAGAAAGACCTTGAGGGACCGTTTTCTTTATTACAGGCAGGACATGATTGGAGGGTGGGGGGCACCACTAGATACGAGTGAAACAATATAAATGAGGATGGTGATCAGTGGGTGGAGGGTACTACTAGACACCAGGGAAACAATATAAACAGGGATGGCAATCAGAGGGTGGGGGTGCCACTAGACACCAAATAAAGAATAAATATAAATGAGGATGGCGATCAGAGGGTGGGAGTTCCACTAGACTCCAGGGAAAAAATAGTTGCAGGTACGGTGATCGGAGAGTGGGAAGCGTCACTAGACAACAGAAAATAACAGTAAGGAGATGAAATGCAGTGGGTGGGTGGGCGCCACTAGACACCAGGGATATAATAAAGAACACAGGGAAATTGATCAGTGGGTGGGGGGTACCACTAGGCACCAGGGAAAACGTAAATTGTCCAACAGGTAAGTACAGAGTTCATCTAACGGAGTCCCCATGAGCATGAACTGCTAACTTAGCATGCTTAGAACCCTAAATTTAAAAATGTAAAGATCATGTGCAAAACTTTTGCAGTAAAAATCATTCTCTTACCATTTTCTGATTAATGTTGCTATTTTATGTGCACCATTGACCCTCCTTTTTTTTCAGGAAGACATCTTGTTATAAAAAAAAAAAAAAAGTTTTAATGTTACTGTGAGTCCTAGCTCATGCTCGTAGTAATCCCCGACTCCAGCTCGGCAGTCTACACTATTGTCATAATGTGATAATTCATTTGGTGTGTAATACTAGCAAAGTACAGCTCAAGACCTACTATCAGTGTGGTTGATAGCTCCGGCACTATAGTGCTGTGCCTAGGTGCTTTACAATAAGGAATTGCCTACTGTATAAAGCTTTTTATTTACTGTGCAACACTCTGTTTTCAATAATGTCTTCTGATGAAGAGACCTAACATACTGCAGTTTCATGTTGGTATAGTAATTCTATAATTCCATACTGCTTTGAGCATCAGGCCTCCAGCAGTGTCTCTGCTCACATCACTGACAGCTAGAGTGAATCGGATACCAGCTTTAAACATATGTGGGATAGGCGCATATCATTATGTATGAACAGACTGGCCAAAATAGTGAGACAGCGAAACTGCTGCCTCTATTACATAGCACTACAATATGGGACAAAAAGGTCTGAGTTTGTTCTGGTGACAGATGTAATAAATGAAGCAGATCTTAAACTGATGAAATCTGTTAGGATTGCCAATAAATTAATTTAGAAAACTAATTTTGTTGGAAGTACAGAGCCTGCCAAATGGTACCGTATTCCACGATAAACACACCACCATTGTTGAAATTAAAGAGATTCACCAGTATAGAAACTTTTACAATAAATGCCCAGAAAACATATCGATTATGCACAAAGCAGACCACAGTTTAGTCTTCTCTTAGTATTATTTTATTTATGACCAACTAACTGTAAGGAGACTCAAGCACACTGCATGTGGGGGAACTGTCAGGTGCAAATGATTCAGCCGCTCACAACCGTGCTGACAGGTGCACACACCACTAAAGCTCTGATTTTGTTCTGTTCACAGATCTTATGACTAAAACATGCCTTAAAATGAATAAAACTTTATATTTACTAATATTTCGGAGATGCACCTTTGAGCTGGGGCTCATTTACAAAGGTTCCACGTCATACATTACGAAGCAGTATTTGGATGAGTCACAAGCAATACAATGATTTGGACAAGCATTTCAACAACATGACCTTCTTTTGATCTAGAAACAGGTAAACAGCTGCTGCAAGGTAGCATTGTCAGGGAAGGCAGGAACATAGGCGGGAATGGGGGGGAGATAAGGGGCAGGGGTAGGGAGAGGAGGGAGGGAGGGTGAGTTGGATGATGTAGTCCCATAAGGGGGATTATGTTAGGTATTTAAGTGCAGTTGCAGGTTATTTTCAACACAAAGTACTTTCTGAAGGCAGATTTAGAGTGACCAGGGGTGGACAAGTCCACTATAGCAGTTGGGAGCTCATTTAGCCAAGTCAGCGATCTTACAGGGAGGAAGCGCTTAGCCAGGTGGGTCCTACGAAAAGATAGTTGTATTGATTTCCAGAGGGAGCTCCAGGTGGATTGTTTGTTATGAGCTCGGCAGATACTGTAAATGAGTTAAAGAAAAAGAAAGGAGAGACCAAAGAGGGTCTTTTTTGTAAGTAGGCTCATTTAGTACTTTATATGTAGGTCAAGAGGTAGCAATCCTGTATTGATGTAGAGGTCACAGGTGTGTGTCACTCTGACAGCTCCTAGGACTAAGGACAACATTTATTCTTTGAAAAATTGAGTATGTGGCTGCACCGTAGACCACTAGCCTGTAGTCTAGCACAGGGAGGACTGAGGAGGTGACTGCTAGCTGTCTAGCCTCCTCAGTCATGTATGGTTTCTTTCTGTTAAGGGTACCCTGTTTTTATTTTCCGTTTTTACTGCTTGGTCGACGTGGTGTGCAAAAGAGAGATTGTCATCTAGGTAGACACCTAGATATTTGAAAGTGTTGACCTGTTCCAGGGCTTTGCCTTCCTGGTTAAGGATAGCAAAGGATTGGAGCTTTTCCTTTATTTGGTGACATGTGGTCAGCATGGTTTTGGTTTTCTTGTAATTTAGGAGTAACATATTGTGGGAAAACCATTGCTTCAGGGCCGATAAGCTGCTCTGAAGGTTGAGCGTTAGTATTATTATAAACTGTTAGGATCGTCAGTAAATTAATAAAAGAGAAATCATTTGGGGGAATACAGAGCCTGGCAAATAGTACAGTATTTACACACCACCACTGTCTAAACTAAAGCACTTCACCAGTATAAAAAATAACTAACAATGCAGACCCTAAAAATAAAAAAGACTGATTAGAAATGAAACAGAACACAAGTTAGTCTTCAGTTAGTACTTTTTAATTTATCATGAATGAATGAATGACTCTGAAGACACTCCTGAGCACACCGAATGAGGAGGAAATGTCAGGCACAAATGATACAGGTGCTTGCAACCGCACTGACAGATGCACACATCAAATGATGCTACTGTTATCCTCCTTGCGCCTGTGGGGTGGCACCAATTCAGCTGGACTTTCTTAGTGTATCATGTTATTATTTTTACTCAGGATAGCATTTAGTCGATTTGTGTTTGAAATGTGTTTCCTGCTACAGCCTCGTCCCCAGGGTTGCACTGCTTTGTTTTATAAATTGGTAATTCTCAGTCAGGGTGGAGATTGGCAGGATTCCCCCCAAAAAACAGTTATATCAGAGGGTGGGGGGTGCCACTAGACACCGGGGAAATACATAACATTAAGGGGGATGACAATCAGAATAAGATCCGGAAAAGGAAAAATGATTTTCCCTTCATGAAAAAGGATCTTTTTTTGTGACTTGTGATACGAAAAAGATTCTTTTTTCGTATCGCACGTCACAAAAAGATTTATAATATTAAAAACAATAACATTTCAAGGGCATTTCTCCAACAATGAAGTGCAGCTTATACCTAACAGGGTCTCGATCAGCCAGATGGGTGTGTTTGCCTCTGTCCAGGATGTAATTTTTGTGGCTTTTGACATTTTCTTTTAAAGAAAAAAATGGGAACATGATGGCAGCAAACAAAAAAGGATCATTAAATACGAAAAAGGATTCCTTTTTTGTTCCATACAGCTATCTTGAACTGCTTACCGAGCATTTTGAGAACCACATTTTTCAAAACTTTGGAACAGATTAATATTTTTTCACCAAGCAAGTAAAAGGGACATCTGTGGGCCCAGCCCCTTTCTACCCTGAAAATTATAGTCAAGTTTAAAGAAAAAAAACAGCAAAACCAATGAGCGAAAACTCACTTTTTGCACTGTCCAGAACTCAGAATCTGCACATCCAACCAAAGCGAAACTTGGCACATCCACAGATCTACCACACGAGACTGCGCATGCAAAATCTCATGCAGATAAATTGCACAGTTGCGAGGTTATTAAAATGTAAAATGTGATTTAACATTAAACTGCCTACTCAACCCTAACTATAGGGCTGATATTCCCTATTATATATATATATATATATATATATATATATATATATATATATATATATATATGTGTGTGTGTGTATGTATATGTATATATAATATGCAGTTTTACTTGTCTCAGTGTCCAAGACCATGCTAATAGAAATAACATACATAAAAGAGAAACATTTCAAAACATAGAGTAACAAACAACATCCTATAGAAAAACACCCCCAGGAACCCCTCCTGATATTTTTCAGTTAATCAGGGAATCTCATATATGGAATATGCCATGGACTGGCTAAAATTGTCTCATGAATTTTTGTCTACAGGCTTTGACCTCTATTGACTTGTCTATAGAGGTCATACTGTCACGAACATACAAAAATGATCCGCTCCTTTTAAGCACAGTGGTGTTACAGTAACCACTGATCGAGCAACAATGAAAAACAAAAAGTGTGTACCTGCCTGTCAGTAAATGTAGTGAATACTGTGTATATTGTGCACTGGCCCTGAAAGGAACACCATAGCAATGTTGCACAATGAAATATTCTGCTTTATTCAGAACGTGGATAGAAACAGTTTAGAAGTTCATCGATTGTAGGGTTGTGTGTGTAATATATATATATATATATATATATATATATATATATGTGTGTGTATATATATATAATACCAAGTGCTTCATTCAGAAATCTTTAAAGTGCATACAAACATGCAAAAGGCTGCAATGGAGCAGAATGAAGCTCCTCCAAGTGATCATGAAATGTTAGTCTTTTAGCACGCCTGTGTGGCGTGAGCTTGGCACCTTTTCAGCTTTTTGTACTTTTGTATACACTTAAAAGATTTTTTGTACATTCACAGCCTACAATGGGTGCACTTTCAAAGTGCTCTTGAAACTGTACACTTATTCAGTTTATAAGCACACTAATTTATTCATCTGTAATTATCGACCAAGAAATGCACTCTGAGCTGTGACAGCACATTTCCTGGTGCATCGGGGGGTGGGAGGGGCGGGTGGGCAGGGGGCTGATTACATGGACCTGTTTTATTGTCAGGAGTGTTTTCCATGACACTGGGGAAACTCCTACTCTTCACTGATAAGTGCCATGTGATTTTTTTACTTCCACCTGAATAGTGACATTGGATGGCAGAAGAGACCTCGGTTTAATGTCCCATCAGAAGGACAGCACCTCAACAGTGTAGCACTCCCCTCCCCCGTACTACACTACAGTGAGGTTATCACATAATAGCCCACACCCTCTCATGTCTTGTAGTTTACATAACGTGGTGTGGATGCTGGAATATAGAGTGTGCAGGTGTCTCTATGCAGAATGCTTCCGCAGATTTCTTTTGAAAAATACATACATTTCTACAATGGTTTAAAAACATTTTGGTAAACATTTTTTTGAATTTTGGTTCTATTTTAGATACGGTAACAAATATCTAGCAGATTTTCACCAATAGACTTTCATCTTGTACCGGTAATCGCATTGCGAACATTTTATCTTCCCTCAAACCAGTCTCTGATTGTCCTTGCATTTGCAACAGTTTTGGAAGATAAATCAATTTTGATGCAGTTTTGATATTTTTGATCTTCCCTTTTTAATCTTCACTATTCATTACTACTGGGTGTAAGCTGAATGCATGCACCCGCCACGGGAGCTTTTTTTTTTTTTTTGAGGGAGGAGTCAGCACCATCATGTGTGCGATGCACTGCGTGGTGCACCCAGGGTGGCCGTTAGGCACCTCCTCCATCCCAGTTCTGTTTCTCCCGCCATCGAGGCCGCACCTGCTACGCGAGTGACCGTATTTTTTGCTACGCCATTAGGCCTTCAGCTTCAACGCCAAGTTTTTGACGCCGCTTCTTCATCCCGGTTCTCCATTCTGACACCTTTGAACCTGGTAAGACTGTTCTTTATTCTTTTTCAATGGTGCTGGGATCTTTTGCTTATTATTGTTTAATTTTGCATCATGTCCAGTTCAGGGGCCAGACGTAAGTCTAAAGCAGGCCATGCCCTCATTCGTCGGTGCCCCTGTGGCCGGCATTTCTCTGTTACAGACCGGCACGATGTTTGTCTTCGGTGCCTGGGACCCAACCAAGATATGGACCACTGCAATGCCTGTTTCTCCATGGACTGCCGCATCTTGGAAATCGGTGCATTTAAAGTTGGCAGAGCTCCGCTGACTTTTGGAGGATGACATCGCCCGCGGGCCTCCCAGGCCAGAAACTTTAGACCCATCCTCCAGGTCCCCTCCCAGGTCTATACGGCCCGGTGAGGAGGAGCCCTCCTCCACTTCCTGCCTTGCCAGGAAGGAGGCTTCTTCTGTGGCACTGGAGGAGCAGCATGATTCCTCTCGGCGTCGCGTTGCTAGTGCTGCCCCAGCAGTCACCTCCATGGAGGTGCAGGCTCCCATGGTGTTGCATCCTATGGTTGCTAGGCCCGGCACTGGTGGACCCTCGGTGCTGCCGAGCGTTACTGTTCTGGATCCTGGTGCCGTTTGCGGTGCCGGTGACCAGGACGGCACCGCTGGCGATGCCGCATTGTGTCTTGGTGCCATTTGCGGCACCGACAACTCGGTTGGTGCCATCAGTGGCGCCGCTCTGGGTTCCGGAGCCATTCGCGGCACCGGTGACTCGGCGGTGCCACTCTGGGTTCCAGGGCCATTCTCAGTGCTGGTGATTTGGGCAGAGCTGTCGGTGGCATCATGTCCTGTAGCAGTACCGTTCATTATGCCATTGCCAGGAGCTCTCCTGGGGTCGCTAGCCTGGAGGTCCTTCTGGTCGCCTCCTCTTCGGAGGGGCACGACTCAGAGTTGGACCTAGACTGGCAGCCTGATTCTTCGGAGTTGGAGGACTCGGTGGGATGCGGCATCAAGTGGACCAGCGGCCCCATCCCTGAGTCCCTGGAGTATGTTGCCGATGAGGTTACTTCAGCAGTGCATGGCCTTGGATCCCTCGAGGGCAATGACTCGGGACTCAGGACGGGGTGTCGTCTTCTGTGGAGGCTGCAGCAGCTGCCATTTTTGGTGCTGCAGCGGTCCCTCTGGAGGGGTCGGGGACCCCAGCTTCTGTGGCCACCCTTGGGGGTCTACGGGACCGGGGACCCCTACACTGGCCGCGAGGAAGAGGGCTGCCTCAGAGTCTGAGGGGTCGAGAGGCCAGGGCAAGGGGCAGTGGCACTGTCTCGCCACCCTGCGAGGGGTGGGGAGGAGTTGCAGCGCTGAGCCCCACCTTTCCCTCGAGGACTCGGGGGCACCCTTGGGTGACAGCATAGAGGGTTGCCCTTCTGGACTCATGCAACCCCAGACGCGTCACAGGGGAGACTCCCCTTCTGGGCTGTTCTGGAGTTTTCCTTCTCAGACTTCTTCCTTGCATCCTGGTACAATCTCAGCGCCCCCAGTCATGGTGGCATCGTCCCCTGGATCTCAGAGCCCTGGCACAGGCCAGGCACTTTCTCTTAGGTGCTCTTCACCCATCCCTCTGCAGACACCTTCCCCTTTTCCCAGGCCATGTGGGCCCTACGAGACCCTTAACCTGGGAAATGTTTAGGGCTACTGCAACGGCCTTTCCTTCCTTCCTAGGGCCATGGACGAACAGGTCTTCCCCCGTCCCCCACCGCAGGAGTCCTCTGATCATCCAAGCTCCACCTCCTCCTCCTCGTCTCCCTCTTCTGAGGAAGTGGATCTTTCTGTCCACCTGTCCTCCGATGTTGATTTCACTGAATATCAGTGGTTCAGTTCGTGGCTGGTTACAGAGCTCCGTATTTCTTTTGTTTGCAGGGACAATACCGAGTGGCAGATGTGTGCTCTCCTCAGTGAATTCAGTGCTCGCCACCGCGTGGTGCCTTCCTGGACCATTCCTTTCCAGGAAGCGTTTATCCGCCCCTGGCAGTCTCCAGCTGCCCCTTCTCCAGCCCCGGCAGACTGTAGGAGAAGGTATTGTGCTCCCTGGGAGTCTCTAGGTTCCCTACCTCACCCACCTTAGGGCCTGTCATCCCTAGACACTCCCTCCGGGCCTCAGTGCCTGGCACATGACCGACCCCCGGATCAAGATTCTGTTCAGTTCGACCAGTGGGAGCAAAGATTTTTCTCTTCGGCTCTTGCGCTAATGTGCATAAGTTCGCGTCAGGCACACCATGCTGCCTATAATAGGCATCTGTGGTCGATGCTGGTCCAGGCCCTAGCATCACTGCCTGATACAGAGCAATCTAGACAAGCCATTGCCCTCTCTGCTCAAGGTCTGGAACTGGCAAGGCACCAAGCAAGGGCATCTTATGATGCCAATGAGGTGTTTTCCAGACTAGCAGGGACAGCAATCTGCATTAGGCAGACGGCATGGCTTCGTCTATCCAGATTGTCACCCATTGCCTGGTGTAGGGTGACCTCCCCACCTTCCAGGGGACCCGTCTATTTTCCCATAGGGCAAGGAGGCTTCTTCAGGGGCACCCTCCGTGCCCCCGTCCATGAGGGACACCTCCTCACTCTCCACAGCCTTAGTCTTGCTTAGTCTAGTGTGGCTAGTATCTCACCCTCCTGCTTCTCACCAGTAGGAGGCTGAGGGATCTGTTCCCTCAGGCTGTACTGGGTTCCCTTTGGGGGGCTTGGTACTCACCCAGCAGTAATGAATGATGAGGATTGACAAGGGAAGATATGAAAATTACGTCCCTACCGTCTTCTCTTGTATCTTCACTATTCATTACTGATTCCTGCTCACCTTTCCCTCATGGGCCTCAATTCTTGGGTGTTTCCTCCACCCTGCTCACTCTCTCCCTCCTTGAGGCCAGTTGGGGTCTGAGTGCCCCTGGTACCTCAGAGCTCTCTGTTCCTTCTCCGAAGTCACAGAGCATTCACCTTGTAGGATGGCGAGTAGGGTCTTCGCCCTGAACCCTCTGAGGGAACTTGCTCTGATTCTCTTACTTCTAGGGTGCCCCCATGGGGGGGTGTATCATCTTCCAGCTTGTCACCCTATAACTATCATTTCTTCAGTACAGTCTTAAGAGCGTCCGTGGAAGTTTCCTCCCTCCCTCTCTTTTTTTTCTTTCATGGTTGTCCCGTACTTCTCTTCTCTGAAGTGGGGACTATGCCAGTCCTCCATGAGAGTACTGTTCCAGATTTTTCCTTACACCTAAGTCAGGACTCGCTGCTTCCCCCCGAGGGGCAGTTCATGAGACCTACACTCTAGATTATATAAGTTTTTGGATAAATGGGTGGGAAGAGAAGTCTGCCTTCTCCAAGCCAGTCAAGGCCTATAGTTCAACCTTGAATTCTTAACCTTTAACTGGCGGGATCCTTGCTCCATTGTCTTCAAACCCTGTTGGGAATTTGAAGATTTCAAGCCAGTGGTCTTCCAATTTACCTTGGCAGATAGTCCTTCCTTCCCTCCCTTTTATCCCTTTCTGCTTCTTCCTGTCTTTCCTTTCCTGTTCCTTATCATCTTCTTTCCCTTAAACTGCCCAAGGCTTGAGGCCCTGTGGCCACCTAGGGTAGGGTCTCTCTCTTTTTCTGTCTCCTACTCGACTTACTCCTTTTTCAGTTTATTTCCTTTCCTTAGTCTATCCCTCGGCTCCCTTGCCTCGCTCTCTTTCTATAATCTATTTCTGCCTCTCCGGCTACACAGAACTGGGATGGAGGAGGAGTCTGTGGCACCTAACGGCCACCCCTCATGCACCACGCAGTGCATCGCACACGTGGGCGACACCATCAGCGCCGACCACTCCCTCAAAAAAAAAAAAGCTCCCTTGCCAGGTGCGCACATCCAACTTACACCCATATCAGTAATGAATTGTGAAGATACAAGAGAAGATCAAGAATTATGGTAGGTATGTAATTTTCATTTCTCACACTCGTATACATTTATTCAGTGACTATGAGAATATAAATTGCCTGATACATACCTAAATTAAAAAAAAATGTTATTTTGCCCTGTTATTCTAGGGCGAACAGTGGTTATTTATTTATTTTAAATCTTGGTAACCAGGATAGGCACACTGCGCTGAGGCTCATTTCCAGGTGAGACCTGGGTGAATAGAGTAACAATACATTACAGTGTAAAACATAACATTTCAGAACATACTACTAATATTGATACTATAGTGTATGTTAGAATGTAGTTCTCACTTGATTTCTGTAACAATGAAAATGTGGTTCTGCTGCAGTAGTGATGTCCGTACTGCAGCAGTACAACTTTTCGTTCTGCTTCAGTACAGACTTCACACTAGATCCCGTACATGCACCTGCATGCCCTGGTAACCAATCACGCCCATTCAGAGCCGTAGGAAGGCATTTTGGTGCCCTGGGCAAGAGACTAATTGTTCGCCCCCCCACCTCAAGAAAACAGCCAGGGGTCTGGTGGTCGCAAGGTCCCCAGAAGCTCTGAGGGGTTTACATGCTCTGTGGTGAGCTTTGGGGCTTTTCTTGATGAAAAAACATACTTTTGTTACATGTTCCCTACCTCTGATTTCAGGGAATATTTTGCTCCCAATAAATAACTTTTTTTCCTCTGCAGAAATAAGACTATTTGTATGGTGACCGGGAGGTGGGGGGGGGGATTATCGGGAGTCTGTGACATGTGCATTTGAATGCTTGACATGTGCTGACTCCCGATACAAAAAAATAAATGGTCAAGTTTGATGGACTGTCCCTATAATGACAGTATACAAAATGGACATTATAATTATAAACATTTTAAATACAAATTAAACACACACAGAGGCCACTGTGTGGCATGTATCTTATATTTAGTGGGTGAAAACAGCCAGAAACCATTTTCTATCTCCTTTAAGCAGCTCTGGGACACTGCCAGTAATGTCACACCAGAACAAGGGGCCAGAGCATTCACTACAGTAGGGCTAGCCTACAAATTCTGGAGGACTGGAGCTGCCACACTAAATGCATTGAATCGTTCCTTGTCAGCTTCCTCCATCTGACCAGGCCAGCTCTAGTCTGAGACGCCTCTTGGTGGCAGAAGCATGGGATTAGAATACCTCCTGCTCCCTCCATCACAAGATTTAACAAACTTTCCACTCTCATCCTTGTGGCCCACATATCTTTTTGGGAAGTTGTGCAGGATCTGGGAGAATGGAGCTGTTCTGGTCCTTGGCTCAGCAGCCAGCCTCGTCCATGATTGGGCCAAGAAGTTTTAGTTAGCAAAATAAATGCTTGCAAAAAAAGTTACTTTACTTGTATGCAGGGACTGGGAGACCTAAACAAAACCACTAATCCCTTGTCTCCTACTAAGTTTTGGGTTCTACAACATATAAGCTCAGCCCTTAGCATGCAGGACTGAGCTAGAAAGCACTTCTACTGTGTGGCTGGTGTCTGTGCCCTCTTTCCCTAATACCCCAAACTCTAAGCTATTGTGTGGAGTGTGCTCTTAAAAACTACAAAAAAACGATAGACTAGGGGTGTTGTTCCGGCAGTTACTAAGTGACAGCACCAGGGGACTGTGAGCATTGTAGTCACCCGCTAAGCTCTGGTAGACAACTACTGGAGTGGAAGCATTTAAACAGCCATGGGAGACACTGTTATTACATTGGATGGAGGGGTAGGCTTTGAATGCTTCACTTGCTCAGTGTATAAACTATTTAAATCTATAAACACAGTGGGAAAATGTATCTGTGACAAACGTAATGAGGACCTTATGTCAGAAGCTGAAACTATGGCAGCAAGGCTGGACGAGCTCAAAGTCTGGAAAGGATGGACGATAAAATACATAGACCACACAGTGCTGCAGACACTGCTATAGTGGAGGACAGGGCAAAGGTGCCTCATCTGCTACAGAGGTAGAGAACAGCGAGATTATTGAAAAAAAGAAGGCAAGCAACTAGGGAGGAAATGTTGGAGGAGGACTGGTATACTGTGCAGGGAGTGGGAGAACTGAAAGGGAAAGGCATGTGAGGAACTACTGAGGGAGTGATAACTGTGGACAGATTTTCTGTTTTGGGTGCGAGTGATCCCGTGAACCTATACAAAGGGGACCCTCGAGTGATAATCTCGCCCATCTTGAATCTGATGGTGATCCAACCCCCATTATTACAGATCTAGCAGCACCCTCAGTTCAAACCCCAGGAATCTATCATTAATTATGCTTAACAATTGCAGGCTGCAGCTAGTCTAGCACCTAGAGCTGCCCTGGAGCGTGTGAGGACTGTATGTAATTATGAAATGGCCGGGAATTAAATTTATTCAAATCTGATTGATCATAAAAGAAAAAGACTCATGCAAGAAATGGCCTGTCTGATCAGACAACAATGTGCTTGCTACTTTTACTAAAAAACACTTAATAGTGGGTGACCGGTTTTTCAGGAATCGGGACTGGCGTGGGCTGGGCGGGGGGTCATCATTTTTACATTTTCTATTGATCTACTACTACACGGATGACGGGACCGGTTGGGCAGCGAGCGGGACGGAACCCCCCCCAGCAGCTGAACTAAAGGAGGAGACTCAGACTGTGGACTGGTCTGGACTCATTCGATCATCAACGATCACCATCAGGCGCACACAGGCAGGGGCCGGGGCACAGACAGGGACTAAATTAAAACAAAATCAGCAGCAGAAGCAGAGCAGGTCATTGATAAAATTATTTACGTAAGCTTAAATTCAAATCAAGAGACTGATCCCCCCGCCCGAGCGATCAGTCATCATTTCATCAACTGATCAACAAATTAGACTAGACTGATGACTCTGAGAAGGAAAAACATCCAGTGACTTGGCTGCAAACCAAAACATCATTGCTTGCCTGTTTGCTTTTAAAAATGCTTGCTGATGCCACACTATCTTCGTCCCTCCCGAAGGCTTCTCTAGCTAGTCTCGCTCCGACCACTCACTCCAGCTCCTCCACCACTCCACTCCACACTGCGCTCCAAGTAAGTCCAGACCACCTCTACTCTCTCGACTAAGTCTACTACTAACTACTCTATTCTGTAGGTTTTCAGTTTAACTTTTTTTTTTCTAACTTATTTACTCCGTCCGGTCTCTCTCACTACTGCTATTACACTAGTCCCTGTCTCACAGCCACACCCGCTCCACGGTCTGCCCCTACCTTTCATACCTGGAGCAGTGGGTGCACCACATGTCTTTTTTCATTGCAGATATAGCAACCATGTGCCCCCCTGCCCGCCCCGCTGGTCCTGTCCTTCCGCAGATGCGTGCCCCTGCTGACATAAGTAGTTGCAGAAAGTGTTTAAAAAAAATTTAAAGCTACAGCTGCTGCTGCACAAGTGAATTAATTGACTCAGAAACTGCGCCCCACAGAGGCATAGCCGGGCGGGTACACCACCCGCCCCACCCTTGCTACGGTGCTGCGCCCATTGCTCCCACCCACAAAAGCGGCAGTTTGAAAAATAAAAAAAAGTTCACCAGCACGTTGTCAAAGTCGCACCACCTTCAACTTATTGTAAATTGAGTAATTGATTGCTAGCCAATGTCCGCAGTAGATGTGAGGAGTAATGGGTGACAGGAGAAGGCTGAAGTGTGCTCCGGTAGTGGTTGGGGTGCGATTCTACGAGAGTAGCTAGCGAGTGCGCACACCTATCACAGGTTCTCAGAATCGTCCTGCAGTGGCTGCTGTCGAAATGTATTTAGTAAGTTAACAGATTTTGTCCTCTTTTTCTCTCTCTCCCTTTTGTGCTGTTATTGGCCATAACATACACTATAGAGAAAAGCGTATGGCTTAACGTTAACAACAGGTCAAATTCTCACACTCGTGGTTGCTATGACAGTATGGTGACCTCTCGAGCTGTGCTCTTGAGGTCAACAGTCATCATAGCAACCACTCGATGTGAGGCTGTAATTGTTAATGTTAAATACATACATATCTACTATATTGTGAATTAGGATGAGGTTATTTCCACTCCATGAACATCAAGATTCCAGAACACCCGTCAGAATTCTTAAATAAATATGGATGTCCTTACTTGGAATCATTTGGAATCCTTGGACTGCTTCCTTCTTTTGAATGTATTTATTAGCATGCTTTTATTTGAATATATATTGGCAACCGTGGATTGATCCATCCAGAATGGAGAAAAAAGTCCAAAATCATACTTAGAAGAGAATTTTATTTATTAAAATGCTAGGATTTCTTTCGCGTTTCTAACATTACTTATTTCCCTCTTACGCCCTTTTCCTTTCTACATTATCCCAGTCCTGCCCTTAACACCTGACTCCACCCCCTGCACCTGTGCTGCCGCACCTCTATGTGTACTATAAACCCTGAATGATTTATATGTATAAGAACCTCTCTTACCCTATAAAGGACATTTTAATAGGTTGCCTGTCATTGCAGAGGTAGCGCTACCATTTTCGACGCCGGCGACCCGTCTTCGGAAACAAGTCTGGATCATCAGGTGCCTGTTAGGGAGAGGAGAAATTGAGTTTCCCAGAGAATGTGCTCCTTCATTGGGAAGGGAGGGAGGGCAGCAGAATCTCACTCTGCTACCACTATCTGTAGGTACACAGGTAGTTGTGCAGTAACTGAGGTATGGGAAGGAGAGGATGCCAGTAGGCATTTGGCAGGAGTGTGTGCCCGCATGCCTACAGCCTGGACTCATATCCTCATGCTGATGTCCTCATGGGAGAAGGGGAAAATGTAAGGCATAAATCCCGTCCATCCTGCAACATGATTGCCTCCGTGGCCTGACTGGGATATATCCACCGTGCTGGTGAAGGAACAAAAAAGTATAGTAAAAAAATCTATATTTATTTTTTGTTGACCAGGAAGGAGGACTAGACCATTTTTTTTGCCTATTTTCAGCCTCATCCCAGGGAGGAGGGGGATACAGATGGTTGCCAACTGAAACTGAACCAGATATTAAGCTGTTGGTGATATTTTTAGTGAATGGGGGAAACTGGGCCAGGACACCAGGGAACTTCCCCTACTCAGAGGTTCATAATTATATACTTCATTCTTCTGATTTACCTTTGGAAATGGCAGGTGGGATCCTTATTTTTCTTCATTAAAAAGGGGATAGGCAGCAGTTAAATAATTGGAGGCCTATAAGCCTTTTAAATGTCAACTTTAAAATTCTTACAGAAATTCTGAATAAACGTTTGTTGACAGCTGCCTAATAACACCAGCACAGTCTTGTGCTGTGCCTGGACTATCACTGACCAACTGATTTTATTAAGCGAGATATTTGAGAAAGATTTTAAGGCAGGCCTACGTGGTTATATTCTATCCTTGTATCAGAGGAACACCTTTGATTCGGTGAGCCATGATTTTCTGTGGCTTACACTAACATACTGTGGTATACCGAGTGCTTTCATTAATTGGCTGAAGACTCTTTACAAAAATGCAACGGTGTCCCCACTAGTAAATGGCTATATGGGACCTATGGTACCTTTAAAGAAAGGGTTAAGACAAGGCTGCCCAATCAGCCCCATATTATATACTTTTAGTATAGACCCACTGCTGCAGAAATTGAATATGGACATCCCGGCTATTCTGTCTGAGGAAACACAGGTTCCATTCACAGCAATGGCCTATGCTGATGATCTGTGCATTATGGTACCAAGCATCAAGGCAGCAGAGCAAGCTGTTCGGTACTGTGATGAGTATGGAGCAGTGCCAGGGGCTTCGTTAAATAAACAGAAATAACGTGGGTAGAGAATTAGGAAATCACCTCTCCCATGCCCCATCAATAGCAGATATCAAGCTAACTCGAGACCCCATCAAAAATTTGAGGATAGAGTATGGTGTGGATGCCCATAACTGGGACATGAAATTAGAGTACGGGAAAGGGGTGGTTCAGAGATGGAACAGATGGTCTTTGAGTAAAATTAAAAGAATCTGTTTAAGAAAAACTTGCTTGCTAACACTTTTTATATTTCTTAGTAATATATTTCCCCTGCCCAAGCAGAGAGAAACAACACTCTTGAGCATATTTTTCCAGGCAGTTTTGGGCAGCCGACTTAATCCATTAAAATGGAATATTGTACATTTACCTATACAGACATGGTAAATCTGGTACTGCTTTTGTACTGTCAGTTCATATTTACAAATCTAAGGCCATTACTACAGAATACTGGGAAATTCTGGGCAGATTTATTGTTTCAAGTCAATAGCACCTTGGTTTCCAGCTTGAGAACAGGGGACTTATAAGATTATAAAAACAAATCCAAACACTGCCACTTATTTAAGGGAGGTGTTTGTAAAACTGAAATCGTGGAAAATAAATAGTTTACTAGTTCTTACAAACACCAAAAAACAAATTTATCAGAGTCGTGACTTCACACTTTACTGAACCAGTCACGTTTCCAAAGTGCCTAGCTAATTATTTACTAACATTACAAACCTTAATCACAGAGACGCATGTTCCCCCTAAATTACGAGACATACACTGGCTGTGCTGCCATGAAAAGCTTAATGTTAAGGATAACCAGAAGCATAAGCAGGTAGAGGAGCGGATCTGTTCAAGGCCTGGTTGCATACAGGAACCTGAAACTATGCAGCAACTATTTTTCCCATGTTCTTATATGATTAACTTTTGGGAATATGTGGCACAAACCTGGAAGGAGCAGATTTTTTCTACAGTATCCTGTGATGACTTAATTTACGGGGTTTATTCTACACCATGGTTAAAATGGGATAAGGGTATGTTAAATATTGTATTTGCAGTTTTTAAATGGTTTCTTTGGAATAGCAGAAGCATTTTCATGTTACAACAAAAGTTTATTTCTCACATAGAACTTTGTTGGAAAAGTTACTAATGAATTAAAGGGGATTTACAAGTATGAATCCAAACTCTTTATTAATAAGGTGTTACTACAGAAATGGAAAAATTTACCGTGGATCATGGATAATGATTTGTCAGTAACATGAATAATAGGAACCTCATAGGATCCATAGTATACTGCTAAAAAGTATTACTGAATTATTGTCTTATATGATTTCCAAGTGTTTACACAAAGATATGGATATTGTAACAATATCTATGGTGATATATTTTGTATGAAACGTCAATAAAAACAAATTTCCCTACTCTTTTCGAGAAATGCTATGGGATCTTTAACATCCACCTGAACTACCACCAGAACAGGCAGAAGGGACCTTGGTTTAACATCTCATCTGAAAGACGGCACCTCAGGAGTGCAGCACCCCCTCATGCTGCACTACAGTGTCAGTATTAGAATTTAACCCAAGTGGGGATAGAACCCATAGCCTTCAGATCTTCTGGCCTCAAAGGCAAGTGTGCAGCCTGCTGAGCCACTGACACTTTGACACTGACAAAATATACAGTATATAAAATAAAGATCACTTGACATAATGCTTTAATTTATCAAATCTCTTGAGTAATATTTTCTTCTCAGAAACATGTATTTTTTTTATTATCTCCTTCCCCCTTTCCATTTAACGTAAGTCTGGTTGGTCACTTGTGTTACCTAAAATGGTATACTAACAGTGCACTTGTGTCAAATTTCATTTTTGTAACTGGAACCCAAATTGCATACTTTGTAGTAACTCAGCTGAGTATGATTCAGCATGCATACCGTCTGTATCAAACTCCATTAAAATCTGTAACATGTTCAGAGGAAAAATGCTAGTGTCATAGTGAGTAAATTTGTTCATTGTGGCAAGATCTTTGCCCAGAAGCTGCTGGTGTTACTCATATCATTACAAATAATGAAACCACAAGATTAAACATCACTCTGGACACAGGGTATGTTCTATACAGCCCACAACATATTCTCTTCCTAATCCTGGCTTCTGGGTGATTAATCATATCCCCTTAACGAGAACTACGTGGGGGTGCTAAGTTCCGGTGGATATTTTAAAACACAAAACAGAAATGAGAATTATTTTTGGAGATCTTCTTTTTAGAAAGATGGATTTACACACTGTCCAGTAAAGTTACCCTATTCAGACTCAGATGGCATAGATGGGTACTACATCAATTAGACATCTATCCAGATATTATTCTGTGAGGTGTACCTCCACCATCCCATATTCCGCATCTACTCTTTCCTTTTCTCTATTGCTTCTCTTTCTCTTTTTTTCTTTCTACTCTTTCAGATGCCCTCTTTCAGTCTATGTAAATTCCTTTACAGTACAAGGGCACCTGGTCTGTCGGAACCATCATTGCAGAATACTAGCCCACACTTGGGAGTCCCAACATTACATAGTGGAAATGTGGATGCCTGACAAGGCCTTTGAACAGTCATAGGGGCCTCAAAGAGGCCCTGGGTGAAGTTAACCGTAGTGCTTCTTACCACCATAGTCTGGCTCTTCTGTTTTTCACATGGAGTCCTCTAAGATATTGAAAGGGTATGCAGCAATAATAAACTGTGGACAGCCTGGATCAGATATATGTGTTATTGAGTAACTCAAAAAGCTAGCATTGTATCTGTCAGGTTTCCTATGTACAGATAATTACTCAGATGTATGTATCTTCTGTATTTCCCTCCCTGTAGTGTTCTCTATGATATAAAACTTAATAAAAATTAAATTAAAAAAAATGAGAAGTATTCCCCATTACAGAGTTAGGGGTTAAGTGAACGAACAAACTCTGCACCACTGGACAAATGTGCAAAAAAACTTTAATTGTGCAGAAATGCCAAAGTACAGTCGTCTGACATCAACCTCGGCCGGTTTTGTGCGGAAGTGCATCTTCAGGAGGATGTAGCTCATTATGTCCACCCTCATAAAAGGACAGTTCAGTTTAAAATGATTTTTGAAAGACATTTGCAAAAGACAAAAAAAAATAATTCAAATACATGTAAATGCATTTTCTCACTGGTCTGGTAATATGTATGGCAACCTCATAAATAGGTAAAATCAACGCAATTGCTTAACGCCCTAGTGACATGTCATGAGTTCATCAGTCCTATATTATACTAAAATATACAATACATATAGTAGTGTTAATTCAAGGGGCTGATTGAAATCGTACCAGCCACATAAATAAGCACCACTGTGATCATTACATTAATATCAAAGAAAATGCATTTACATGTATTTGAATGCTTTTCTTGTTGTTTGTAAATGTCTTTCAAAAATCATTTTAAACTGCACTGTGTCACCTTAACAACTGTCCTTTTATGAGGGTGGACACAATGAACTACATCCTCCTGAAGACGCATTTCCGTGCAAAACCGGTCAAGGTTGTGCCAGTTGATGTCGGATGGCTGGACCTTTGCATTTCTGCACAATTAAAGTTTTTTGCACACTTGTCCTGTGGTGCCGAGTTTGTTGGTCCATTTATCTTGTGATTATTCTGGCATGTACGGCGTTTGGAACCGCAGTTGTCTCTCCTGCAGATTTAGGGATTACCAGATTATTATAAAACAATATTGTGTAACAGACAATTCTGACTGGATGATCGCATTCTAAAAGGGTGGAGTAAATGGCTGGGAACCTCATGCAGAATAAAACTAATTAGAATTTGAATAATTAAAATGTGCATTTAAAAAAATTGAATCATATTAGTTTAGTAATAACATTAAAGAGCAGCTGATGTCTTCAGGAGAATTTTGAAAAGCAAAAGGTTTGGCCCTAGTTCATCTTACATTTCACATTAGTTGTGTATGTTTCCTCTCGATTATTTACTTCTGAGACTGTCTTCATGGAAACAGGAGCTTTGCTCCTTCACTATTCATCATCTCCTATTGTTAGTTCCCCACCTGATGTCACAATACTTGGCTTGTGACATCACAGTTATTCCCATGGTACCAGATTGTGATGTCACAATGGGGAATTGTACTTCAAGTAGGGAATGAGCTACTGGGACATGAACTGAAAGGGTTAAAAATCCTGGTTTTGTACTCTGTCAACCCCCTTAGGCCTCAAAGTGTCTCTAGTTTAAAGAGCATCAGTTTCAGTGCTTCCCTTAAGGCCCCCAGCAGCAGTTTACCTCATCAGGACTTCAAAAGTCCACTCTATATAATTTATTATTTTGTGGATTTCTTAGGAGAACGGATTGTAATTTCTTGGTCGGAGGAGCTAGACGCATGATCCTTTCTCTTTCCTGGTCCATGATTTCAGCAGGTGTCACCCCCGTGCTCTTATGTTTTGTGATGTATTAGTTTGTAGAATGTGGGGCATGCTGTTTTGTGGGGGCATGCTGTTTTGATAATAATGGGAGCCGTTTTTTAAATCCTATTGTTTATATTTTACAGGGCCACAAGAGTCAAATCTAAGCCATGGCTCAACTAAGAAGGGCCTTTTTAGTTGAGCTGTGACTTTGATTTGACTTCTGTGGCCCTCTAAAATATAAAAAAATAGGATTTACAAACCGGGTCCCATTATTATCAAAACAGGGTGCCCCCACATTCTACAAACTAATACATCACAAAACATGAGAGCACAGGGCGGCACCTGCTCAAATTATGGACTAGGAATAGGAAGGTATTGTGTGGCCAGCTCCTCCAACTGAGGAGTTATAATCCCTTCCCCTAAGAAATCCACATAGAAATAAAGTATGAGGAATGGGCTTCTGAAGTCCTGATAGGGTAAGCAGCTTCTGGTCGCTTTAAGGAAAACTTCAAAATGAGCACGGTTAGTGCTCTTTAAAAAAACTGTTATGGTTGTTCACATTCTGTGGAGACTGCTGATACAGTCAGCTGTTTGATTCTCATTCTTTTTTTTAAGAATTGAAAAACTGACTGCTCACCATACTGGTGTTACCACACAAAAACATGTCTATTTACAGTCTTTGATCACCTCCCACTGCATCTTTCCTGGACTTGGGAACATCCATAACACAGTCTTATGTGTTCCAGGTCAGGAAACTACTAAACAATGTGCTGGGCAAGTCCAGGCACAGTGGTGACTCTTTAGACCTCAAGCTAATTGCATTCGCCACGGAGGAAGTACTTCCACCTATTACTAAATTACTTAACCTCTCTCGAACCCTTTTGCAATTCCCACAGGTATGGAAAACAGCCATTGTTACCCCAGTTCACAAATCTGGAGACCGTGCCCTACACAGCAACTGTAGGCTTATATCGATCCTCCAACCCCTCTCTAAAATACTCAACCTTATTGTTGCCAACCAACTTGTGGACTACCTCGAAAGATACTCCCTACCATATGAACAGCAGCATGGCTTTCGGAAAGGGCACAGTATCACCACCGCACTCTTAGAATTCACCAGCTACGTCCAGCAATCTATTGACCAAGGCAGTCTTGTGGGTGCAGTCTTTATAGACTTAACCAAGGCCTTTGACACGGTTAATCACAGACTCCTCCTTAAACAACTCTCACAAACTGGTCTCTCCCCTGATGCACTGCCCTGGTTTAGAAGCTATCTTGGGGACAAATCTCAACACATGAAGATTTCCAGTGCTATCTCTGACCAGAAGCCTGTTCAGTTCAGGGTACCCCAGGGCTCAATCCTGGGTCCACTGCTTTTCAGCATCTTCCTTAACAATCTACCGACTGCCTGCCACCAGCGAATACTGCTCTTCGCAGACAATGCTGTCATTTTTGCAAACCACCCTGACCCTTACCTCCTTGAAAGTAACCTTCAAAAGGGCTTCATGGAAGTTGAGCACTGGTTCCTCAACCATAAACTAGTACTAAACCACAAGAAGACAAAAGTCCTGTTGTTCTCCTCAGCCCGCAGTCGACATAAAGAGCATTCTCTTACCATCCAAACTTTCCAAGGTGACCCCCTTGAACAAATACAGCACTTCAAGTACCTAGGGGTTACCCTTGATAGACACCTCACTCATTCACTGCACATCGAAAATGTTGCCAGAGCCATCAATACCAGGATTGGGCTTCTCTATCGACTGAGAAAGTCTCTAACACCTGAAGCCCTAAATCTTGCTGTCCACAGCTCGGTGCTCTCCTTAATCGACTATGGCCTTGTCATTTACGGAACTACTTCCACCACTGCACTCAAAAGGCTCACTGTGGCACTAAACAAGGCCTGTAGACTCCTAATTGGTGCACCATGCCTCACCCACACCTGTGATGTCTGTATGCAAGCTGGGTGGCTCAGCTTGCATGGGAGAATTAAATACCACACCTGCATACTTGCCAAAAAGATTCTCCTTGGACTCATGCCTTCAGGATTAGGATGCTTACTTCACAAATCCCTCAAGACCCAACATATGCGCACCTCATCTCCCGCACTTCTAGTCCCAATGTGTCGGACCACCCAATACCAACGCTCCTTTTGTATCAAAGCGCCATACTGGTTAAATGGCCTCCACAATGGTTTGGCTAACCTTACTAGTCTCTGTGAATTCAAACTCAAACTTCGTCAGCACATCCCAACTGAAAACTCCTGTGATTGCACCACTTACCATCCTTATCCCTCTTCCCAGGACCTCACCCTCCCCCACGTTCTTCCACTGTTCTCTCTACTTGTCTTGCCCTCTCACTCCTCTCCCTTCCTGCCCTCCCATCTCCCCTCTCCCCCCACTGTCTTCCTTGCTTTTCGTCCCTTACTATCCTAGCTGCTACTTGACAATGCCGCCTGGTTGCTCTCTCCTTCCTTGATCTGGCTCCCCTCCTAATTCCCTCCTCTTCTCACTCCCTGCCTTGAATCACATGCTAAACTAATGTGTATTTATTTGCTGTTCTCTTATTCTATATTTTGTAATACAAATTGCTTAATTGTTTGTGAAACCAGTCTGTTTTCCGTTATGAATCTGTACCCCCATTGACGTGGAACCTTTGTAAATGAGCTGCTTGACGCTCAAAGGTACTTGTAATCCTAGACTGAATAAATAAATAAATAAAATTAGCCACTCATGATGCAGTGGGAGGAGAAACGACTGTTGCATCATGAGTGGCTGCACTGTCTGGGGGTGTTTCTAATGTTCAGGAAGTATGGAATAAAAGTAGATCAGAGATTTGAAACAAAACAAGGGTGGGTATAACTAGACATTAGCATGCATTTCAGGCCTACTAAGCAAGGAGACAAATAAAACAACCAGTAACAATCAACAATTTTTGAGAAGGTAAGCAATCATAAAATGTGGGGTTTTAACTAGAAATCATATGATTCAAAAAGGTTGACAGTATTCCTTTAACAAGTAAAGGGGAGGAGAAAGCTACGTAATATATATGAAATACAAACTGAACTGTATAAATATTATCAAAGTTTTCGCTGAGGTTTCAGCAGCTGTGTAAAGCACTGCAGTGGTTGGGTTACCTTCGTGAATGCAACCCTAGAGGCACAAGGCCCTCAGCTGCACTTTGTGCCTCATGACCATCTAGGTTTAGATTAACTAATGGTAACCCAAATGCTAGTCATACCTTAATGCTTGATTGTATGTTGCCTTCATTTGTTTTACCAGGAAAAAAGAACCAATGATTAATGTTCCTTTGCAAGGAGGTCCTGGGTAAGATAGTAACTGTATAAAACGCATCAACATTACAAAATGTAACACAGAATTTACAAGCAGCAGATAACGCTATACTAAGATGCTGTACGGCAGAAACAAGTAATAAGAATAAAAGTACAATAATTAAAATGGCAAGAAATTACAAGTGGGTCAAGGAATACAGCACTCGAGGTAAAATAAACTAATGACAAGTGAATTTATCAATTCTGTGAGTTCCTAATAACAGTTTGAACAAGTGTTCTTAGTAACTGACCTCTTACTGTTAGATTTATCCTATGCACTGTCAACAGCCACAACAATGTATTAGACATCCTTGGAAACTGGTCATGCTGTAACCAGAAGTCAAAGTGCCCTGGCACTGTACCCTGTATCGTACTGTTTACTGTGTTGCCCATAGCCTACAGCCTCAACTCTGTATTAGACATCTCAGTTTACTGTTTCATGTTGCAACCTTGCCATCAAACTGCCCTGGCATTGTATATTGTATCGTACTGTCTATTGTATTTACCTATGTCTGTGTTGTGTATTGATGTGGAGCCTTTGGAAATGAGTCTCTGACTCAAAGGTTGTAATTCCAAGATTTTAAATAAATAACTGACTTAATTGGTTTTGAATACTTGGGATCAGATGCTCATTACGCAGTGATTCCCTTCTGGGGAAACTAACATGTTATTCTCCCTTACACCATGTTTATTCCCCCTTGGAATCCCTGTACCTCCACTTGAGCTGCTGCACCCTTTTTAAAACATGACACTTACACACACACCTAGCAAACTAGCTCACAACCGATAAGCATTTCTGATTGTATGACTGACACATTACCCATAGGATGAAACCACAGCAACCCTTTGGTAAAACTTTTGACATATTGTACATTTTTAAAAAGGTGCAACACCACAAAGAGATTTGGACATCAGACATTCAGTAGTCCCATGTTATAAATAGGGCATTCCATAGATTCCGGGATAAGTTTTTATTCACTCTGGTAATGCCAGCATAGCACTTGGGGCTAACCCCCCCCCCGTTGCTAGGTGTAATTATTGGCAACATTACAGAGTGAATAAAAGCTTATTGCTGGACATCCTATGGAATATCCCCTATCTCTTTATCTGTCTATCTATCAGGCTGTCTGTCTGTCTCTCTACAGACAGTATCTATATCTATCTATAGACAGTATCTATCTAGCCATCCATCCAGATATTCTTTTCTCCCATTGCTAATGCTGCCCATACCTGCTAGGTTTCCTCCCAGCCAGATCATCCTCCCTCCCTGCTCTGTCGCCTTCCTGGTCTCCATGGGGTCTAGTGATGGCATTTTCTCACCAGAGGGCAGTTACTCCATGGTGGGTTCCTTTGGAAGTGTTAGCCTCTCTCAGACCCACCTGATATATGTGGAGGCACCAGCTGGCAGCCAGGAGTGGTGGGGCCTGAGCACCAGCTTCATACTGCCACATGTTGAGGGTTTTCCTGCTTGAGTTTCACCATACCTTTGGGATACGGCAGTGCTAGTGATTTATGATGCATGTGCACACTTTTTTGGGTGGCCTTGCATGTGACCCCCGATACATCCTCCCTCCTGCTAGACCCTCCAGCTGGCCCGTCACTTGTGCTCATCCAGGTGGTGGAGTTGTGGAGGAGAGTGCAGTGCTCCCTTCTGGGCGGAGCGTGTCCTCGGGGACACTGGATCCTCCTCTTCATGGCTGACCCCTGAAATCCGGAGCTCTTCCCAAACCCAGGTCACCAACATTGCAAGTGGCAGCCATGTCACTATACTTACGGGTCCATGACAGATGCAGTTCTTGCATTTATCATGCCAGGGTTAGCATGATATGCTAGTCATTATGTCAGTCAAAAGTGTGTAAGATTTGTACTCACTAATTGGAAACCAGCCCTGGTTTGGGTAGTTCTCTAAATACTCTTTCTTCACACTTTTCTGACTGTTGCACAATTGCTGTATATTTTATTGTTTTTATTGCCAGTACAACCTCACTGCACACACTGCCTATTGATCTCCCACTTCGTACATTGCCACAAATTGGTCGTTTTGCCAGCTCTTTGTTTGCCGTATGTTTTTTCTGTACCAGCCTACTGTTTATTTTGACTTTTGGTTGTTCATTTTGCCAGTACACTGTTTTGTTAATACTGACTGCACCTTTGCACTGAGTGTATTTGTCTCCTTGTACCCCTTCTCTTGGGTCGCACCTGAAAACAAGCCTTGGCTTGGTGTGCCATTCCCACTTACCAATTTTCAATAAATAAATGAATCTTAAAACCATTACAGAAGTTCATCAATAAAGTAACAGCACTGAGTCTAACACCATTTGATAACTATTACAAAATACATACATACGAACATACGAAGAAGCCAGAAGAAGAAGGCCATTTAGTCTAATAGTCTGCTTGTATTGCAGGGTCCACAGCTTGAGCTACTATCCCTGCCCTCCCTCCCCACTCCACCCATCCTCCCTACCCACAATCTTTACCTTCCCCTATGCCTATCCCAGTCTCTCTTAAAGCTGCCTACTGTTTTCAATGAGATGACCTCTTATGGCAGTGCATTCCAAGTGTCCACCACCCTCTCTGTGAAGAAGTGCTTCCTGACCTCCCTCCCAAACCTCCCACCCTCCAGCTTAAGACTGTGCCCCCTCGTGTTATGGTTGCCACTCAGCTTAAAGAGACTCTCCATTCCAAATCTTGTACAAACATTCACAAAAACGAGTTGCCTAAAAGTCTCTGATAATATGGAGGTTGTTATGAAGTAACACATCTCTATGATGAGTGTGGCAGAACTGGCAAAGGAGCAGGCAGTAAAAGAAAGTCTCGGAATACCTTAGCATGGGCCTCACTTCACCTTAGAAAAGACCCCCATGGTCCTCTGTTTTATTCTCTGCTGCACTGACAGCGAGTACTCAAATATAAATGTAGTGTAATCGTTTGCTGAACATCAACAATTTTAGTACCATCTTAAATTATTTTTTAAGTTTATTTAATAGTGTTTACCAGGAAGAGTGTACTAAGCTTGATAACAATTAAGGAATTTATGTGGTGTAAACCACCACCGCCACCCTCCCTTGAAGAGAGCAGTCTTCTTACACACACACACACACACACACACACACACGTCTCTGCTATAGTCATTGAGGGCTTGGGGCTCAGATCCGGTTGGTCAGCATGTGGAGCCGACACCTCACTGCTCAGCCCCATGGAACTAGCATATTTGCGCTGCAGGCTGTCAGCTGACATAATTAGAGAAAAACAGCAGTTTGCTATGAGTTATAGAGGAGAAGCAAGTATATAGTCTGCTGTTGGGGGAGGCAGTCATGTATCAGGTTAGAGGGATCTTTTGATTGAAATGATCCTGTGGGGTGAGGAGACATTGGAAGCAAGAAGGGGTTAGCAGTATGCCAGCATAGTAGTTCTGTTTTGTAATTGTATGGAAGCATTGGGGGGCAGCAGTTGAGGGCAGTAGATGATTGAAGGTTGCCATGAAATTAACTTGGGCCACTTTGGGGGGGGCAGGTGACTAGAGAGGGGTTCTGTACTTTTTTGTTTATTATTTGTTGTCATATACTACAAGAGTAATAAATAGCAAGTATATGGGAGGGGGTTGAGTATGAATACTTACCAACGATTCTCAAAAATGTACTGGGACACCTCAGATAACAGCGACTGCATTGGACTCAGTAGTCAGTGGACCAAACATGTTGACTGCAAGTCACTAAAACAGCTGTTCATATGCAGATGAGAGTTTTGTACCTTTTTATTCTACTTTAAATTACCACCTCCTGTCTTGTTAGTCACCCCATCTTGTGAGTCTTCGTAAGTGTCTTTTGTAGAGTTGAAGTAATAAACCTTTGACCATGCCTGTCTCCAGGTTTTCATAAGTATTCTGTTCTATTAATAAGGCTTGAAGCATCAGACACTTCGGGCACTGCCTCGGACCACTAGCTTGGTCTAGGGTCACGAGGGCAGTGAAATGGGAAGAGAGTGGGCGTTAGGGTTGAAAACACAGAGTCCTGTAATTACAGTATGTTAATTGTTTTAGGAGTTTAAGTATTTTCCTTGCTGTGCCGGCCCAGTGGCGCTAACGGTTGAGGCGCTGGACATCACACCTCATGTCACGCCGGCGACCCGGGTTTGGGAAAGAACTTGGGTCATTGGGGGTTGGCAGGGGAAGGGAGAGGATCGAACATCCCTGGACAACTCTCCTCTCTCTCAAGTGAGCAAGGGGCTCACGTCACTCTGCAGTGGCATCTGGTGGCTGTCTGGTGCACTGGAAGTTGTGGCACAGAGAAAAGAGGGCTGGAGCATGGCAGATGTTGGCACGTAAGTGCGCTGTACATCATTCCATGCTGGCTCCTGGGGAACACCAAAAGGCGGAAAAATAGCAGGGCGGTCGCGGCAGCTGATGGTCGTGTACTGTGCCCCTGGACCTGAGAGGTGCACCCCAGGTGTTGGTTCCAGGTCCCCGAGGGGGGGTACAGTGCATGTATGCCAGGCCTGTAGAGGGGAGTGTGTCACTGGCCAGACTGGGTCCGGGAGTGCAGGTGCCGGCAGCCGGACGACCTTCCATGCCCAGGAGAAATAATGACATAATTAAAAAAAAAAAAAAAATTGTTTCCTTGTGTATGACTTTAATTATGGTATGAAATATACATGTTGGTTTTTTTTCAGTTGCATTCTCGATTTGTTTTTCATTTTTTAAGACTTTAAATATTTGGTTCATTTAGGACCTAGTTAATTATTTGCTATGCTTTTATAGCTGAACAAATAACTCACAAACCCATTCAACAGCTTGTTTTTCCTGTTTTTTTTTGGTCATGTTCTCAGTTGTTTTTTCAGTGTTTTTCGTGTTTTTTTGGTCGCCCCTAATAACCCAAGCTTCAGGTTTGTGCTCTAATTAGTTTGGTAGCTCCCTCGATGACAGCTATACTTTCCTTCATGACCTTACCCAACATTTATTGTACATATAATCATTATTTTCCTCACCTTGCCTCCTGATGCTTCCTCTCCTATAGGCTTACCCATGGATGCCCCTGCTGCCAAGTTCACTGCCCGCCACCAAACCCAATTACAGACCCCCTTTGTTCCTCCATGTCATCCCCTCAGGCCCACCTTTACACTGCAGCGGGGCCCTCCTGGTTCCATCACGGAGAAATAAGTACACATGCGGTGCCCAACGGCTGAGGGTGGTGGAGTCAGCCAGCAACAGTGTCGGGTTGGGAGGGCATCAAGCCCATAAGGAGCTCTTTCTCCCCTTATTATGGTTGGTTCCCCTTCACCTCCATATATGCACATACACACCGTGGCAGACTTCGGGGGGAGGGGAGAGAGATGCATCCAGTAGTGCATTGTTGCCCATGCCTCCAAGGAACTCTCCACAATGCCGCTCCTAGGAGCTACTCTTGTGGCAGTGCAGCACAGCCTACCCTCCCCATGAGGACATCATCCCTTGAACATTCTAAACCTTCCCTGCTGGCCTGCACTCCGGACTTCCCGGGTGTTTTTTGACTGTCCATTGTTTAACATCAGTTTTCTCGTGACTGAGGTGATCTAGTGCTCCCGGACCTTGTGGGAGATTGGGGACATCAGGGTTAACTCCAGGCCACAAAACTAAAGCTCTAATTGATGCTGGGCCATAGGGGTTGGGGGTGGGGGGCATAAAGCTCTAATTATTCCAAATCCAGAAACCCAAATGGAAAGCAGATTCAGGGTGGGGATAAAGGGGCAACTTGCAAGCTAGGACTAAAATGGCAGTCTAAAATGGAAAAAAAGTACAGATAAATATTGTCATACTGTAACTGCTGCTTTAAAGCCTTTTACAATTCATTGTGTAAAAGGAACTGTGTGACGATCTATTCAGTTGAGTCAGTACAGCAGTAGCTGCTGCTTTTTCTTTTCACAAGGCTTTTAAACTGCACTCGTCAAGTTTTTGTTTCTTTGTGGTTCATTTTTCAGAAAACCCAAGGTTTCAAGTCTTTATAGTTGCTATGGCAGTCATAATCAAAGCACGTAAATCATATTTGAAAAATTCCCAGAAAAGAAACGCTTCCCTTTTTTGCAGGGCTCCTGCTAGCATTGCCAGCTGAGCGGCACTGCGACTATGCTGATGTTCTCTTGAACAGTGAAAAAAGTACAGTATTTCTCTGAACTGCGGGTTGATTAGTATCATTCTAAAGCATCCAGTGTTCCCATGAATGTCTTTTTATTCATTTTTGTTTTTGCAGTACATTTACTTTTTATAGAATGATAGCCTCAGGGCTGTTCTGAGAAACAGATGAGGAAACATAGGCAAATGCTTGCTGCTTACATGGAAGAACCCATTTCCCAGCCACCCCTCACTCATTTGCAAGCCCCCTGATATGGGTTTGCAAATTATGTTTCAGCATTTTCTTGGAAAATGTTAGTTACCTGGAAGTAAGCATGTGTCTCGTATTTGCTGCACAGTCAATGAACGTGACTGTGTTCCTGCACTGCAAGTTACCTATGGACTCTGGCATCTGCAGCCGTCAGTACTGAAAAACTTCCCTTCATATTTTCTTGGGCTGTTATGACTAGTAGTAGAAAGTATGGCCGCGGGAGTCCCGATGCCCTCTTTGTTTTGTTTTCTTTTTGTCCATAATTGATATTTTTTAATTGGATATACTTTATTAATTTCATTTTAACATAAACAGACATAAACAGTAACAAACACTGCACAATTCCCAAAGTAAGCACAACTGAAAAGGTATAATCAGTTGTAGTTCAGTTGGTCACCATTATTAGCAAAGGTCAATCAGTTGATACAACATAATTACGCATATTCTTTCCTCTAGGCTACACATAACCAAAAGTTATAATCCTTTCCAAATATTTAGAGTTGGTTCCACTAGGAGTTAGATGGAGTGCCCCTCATCCCTTGTGTTATTGCCCCCTCATGGGTCATTAAAACGTATAACTTCTTCCAGTTATTGTCACAGCTCCTTAATTTAGTATGCATGTCCATAATTGATATTAAAAACCACTTACGTGACCGGAGCCAATCAGCATACAGCTGATGTCTTAAGTGGGACCTTTATTTATTTATTTGAAAAAGTTTCACCAGGAAAGGCATACTGAGCTACAGTAGCTCCTTTCCAGATGTGTTCTGGGGGAAGGGAAGAAGGGAATACAATTCAAACAATATCCATATACATAAAGATAAAAATAGGACAGTCATAAGATACAACTTGAGACAGAAGTTACAGAATTAATAAAACAAAACGTGGGCAAACAAGTGAACGTCACGCAACTGAAACAATAAGGTTATGCCAGGAATATTTTGTGGGAACATGTGAGCAGTACAGACAATAATTTCATAGAATTTACCTTTAAGGACAAGGTTCCACTTCAGCAATGCAAGAGAAGTGTCATATTCGTTTTTTCCCCATATACGCCATTCATCGACCTGCCCCCATTTGCTTCAGTCTGCCCAGCCTCATAACCCACCTTCTCTAGGAATTATCACTCCGTTTGTTCTGCCTGGGTTACCCCTCCATAGCGGGGCTGTTGGGGTTGGCCAGTCCCCTCTGGAGTACAGTGTAGGTAGCTCCCTGAGGAAGTGTCTGGTTTGTGGTGCTGAACTGGCGGTGGAGTAGAGTGTCATCAGGCTCAGTTGGAGGTTTTCTTCATATTTTCTCCCCATGGTGGTCTGTGGTGCAGTGACATGCTGCACTTGCGTATGGAGGCACGCACACCCGTATCAGTATCTGATTGCAGGCCCTCCTGTAGTGTACAGTCCCGCTGTACTACCATATGGCCAACACCAGATGGCAGAAAAGTAGTGATGCTAACCCCCCCCCCCAGCACTTCTTGGGATGCGTTATACTCTGTCCCCCAGCCGGCCCCCAAGTGACCCAAATCTGCTTCTGAACATGGGTCGCTGACATACAGGTAGGAGCACAACTGCCATGCAGCCAGAGCAGCCTACATTCATTGTGTTTAATGAAAAATTAAACTGTATTATAAATCGCTCTAGGAAACCCCAGTGATTTATGATATGCTGATATGTGTTGTGGGGGGGGGGCTTCCTTATGGAAAAATAACATCCTCTCATGCTGTTTGGGTTGACAGTTTTCACTTTACAGTCCTATCACCCAAACAGCACAAGAGACATTATTTTTCTGAATGACACCCCACACTACACATAAAAACATAATACGCAAAGAGAGAAAACAATTTTACTTTTCCTTTCTGCAGACAGTAGAACAGAGGAACCATATAACAGCATTGCAGCAGGGTTTTTTCTCCACAAATTGAGCTGCTAATTGAAATATTTGTATTTATTAAAATATTTCTCTAGAAAAATAATCTGACCAGCTAAAACTAGCTTTTGCTGATCATGGGGTGGTGGTGCAGTAACGTCAATAACGGGTTCAGGTCATGAGCGTTGTGGCTTTCACCTTAATCAAATACAGAGCAAGCAAAATGTACAAAGAAATGTGATTATTACAGTATGAGAGAGGCAGAGTTTCAGGGTCCAGCACAAAACCTGCCACATCTGCTACAATAATAATACTAAACATTCCCATCAGCATAACGGCAGCAGTACCGCCCATGTTGCTGGAGACATGGGTTTGGGAATGAGCCTTGTTGTCAGGTGCCGGCCATGGGAGGAGAACTGAGCATCCCAGAGGACGCTCTCCCACGCCGGGGAGCAATGAACGTGGGCTCCGCTGCTGAACTGCCTTCTTGGTGACCACAGGTGGCAGCATAGCTGAAGCAGAAAGGAGGATGCTGGCTGACACTGTGCACGGGCCTGCATTGGTGTGCACATGTTGTCTAGGTGTCCTTGCCACTGGCATCCTAAGAGCTGGGAAGTCATGAGAAAAAGCCCTGACGTGTGGCAGCATGAGGCCAGAATTCTCTGGGCCCCACTGTCTTCCACACAAGATGGGCCTGAGGGAGGTCATGGCTCACAAGACGCCCGAAGGAGCCCACCATGGAGGAAATGCCCAGGGTAATGCCTTCAGTGGACCCCCAGTGACCAGTGTTGGCAAAGGAAGGGGGGACAATATGTATAATAAAAATCATAAAAAATGTCAGTAGAAGCACAGCACTTAAGAAATTAGGTCAATTAAGAGAGTTTAGCTGTCAAATCAGACAAAGTAATTCAATCACAGTAAGTAGTGCAGGTAAATGTTGTAGTAATACTCGCTAATGTCACAAGTAGGTATGAGAATTGGTATTTTCAGAGCTTAAATGGAAACTTGGGATATAGGATCCAAACGTGCTTTAGATACTATTGGCTTGAGCAACTCTCAGTAAATAATACTTAACAGATTTCTCTTTGTTTCATGTCTCCCTACATCTAATGCTTACATTTTGCACAATTGTTAATTTGCAAACTTAACATACCTATTAACTGTATTTTAAATTTATTACACCTTATTCTGTTCTCATCCTCCCCCACCTGGACACATCTTTTAAATAAATAAATAACTGGATAAACTGATAGGGCACAACTTCTCCACATTTTGAATGGCCTTGACTTGGCCAGGTCTCACATAGGAGTACAAATGTTTCTTTCTTTTGGGGGGGTTGTTTTTGTTGATGTTCTGTTTATTCTCCCACTGGGGTGCTACCCAACTCTGCTTGGCCACCTCCAAGCTCCATCCTTCACTTCTCCATGGCTTCTGTGGACACCAGGGGGTCCATAGTGCACAGTCCTTCTCTGTGGTGGATTCTGTTAGGGATGGATGGAGTCCTTGCGGTCCATGAAGTGCGGGAGCACAGCGGGTGGTCAAGTTGGCAGGGCCTGATAGTCAGCATCATAATTGCTTGCACTGGGGCATTCCTTTGTTTCTCACAGCCCAATGAGAGACCCACAGTGAGGGCCCCATGGTTTTTGAACATCCTGGGAACTTCACTGCACTTTTCTGCTGTGTTTTTTAAATACTTTTGACATAAATAAAAAGTTTAATGCACTTTACACACCTGAGTTCTGTGTGTCCTACTTAAGCCTGCTCAGGTAGTGTATGCCTCCTGCTTTGCTTAGTGATTATTACAAAAATTTGAATTAGTGGAATAGAAGAATCAGACTGTTTGTCTAGCTCATTTACCTGGTAACAAAAGCAAAATAAATAAATTAAATTGGAAGATGTCTAAAATGTTTTATGAAAAAATGGTAAGGGATGGTAAGGGACCATTGGCCCAGTGGTAAATGGGGGATGTGTGATGGGTGGCACTGAGATATCATTTTTATCTACGTGAGTGGTCAGTGACTTCTTGACCCTCACACATGGTGAAGCCATGTGTGAGTGTAGAGGAGGTAACTGACAACAAATGAAGATAAAAACAATATCTCATTGCTGCCCATCACATGTGGGTTATACAGTGTACATTGGCGCTGTTTTAAAAACAGTGTAAAAACTGCAGCTGCAGCAGTTCAGGATGGTGCAAGAGACGGTGAGGTTCAGAGTGACATACCCCACTGCAAGGATAAAAGGAAGTGACGTACTCTACTAGCAAGATAAAAAAATGTATCTAGCTAGCTAGGATTCTGTGTTTGAGATGGTGATTGTTTCTTAATGCAGTAGCGCTAATGTACATTGTATAACAGAGAGTTTTACCACCCGGATGGGTGGGAGGAGCCAGCTTGAATACCTTCCGGCAAGATTTAAAGCGGCAAGGAACCTGCCAGTAAGTGTGGATGAACAACATATACCACTCCTAGAACTCCTGTTCCAGGTGAGTAACCTGTATTTACTTCTCATGCTGATGACTCAGTCACCTCACATTGGCCAGTGGAATCGGTTTTGGGCATCCAGTTTGCGCACCTCTTGTCTTGAAGTGTGGGAGGCTCCTGCCGCTTCTACAAGTCTTTGTGCTCTAAGAATCCCTTCTTCTAGCCAACATAACTTGAGAGCCTGACATCATGAAGCATAGGCATTATGATAACTATCTCATGCTCGGTGCCATACAGTTAGGGAAGGATGGTGGGTGGGCCAGGTCCCAGTCACTGCTTGGCTGACAGAAGGTATGTCACACAGCACACCCGATCTTGAGAAGTGAGTGGGATTATAAGAGGGGTTACTAGAGGCAGACTAACTGTAACCCTAATGTCCTGGCCAGAGAGATGAAATCCCACTTGTCCCCCTATGTCCAGTCAGGGCTAACAGGCTTCTTTCCCAAGAAAGTCCTGCAACCTCTCATCTAGCCCCATGACAAAGTGTTCCCCATTTCTCAAGGGGCTGTCATTGTATGGAGGTAAGTCACAGATAGAAAACTGAAGACAAGGGGGCTAGGAGTTGAAACAGCTGGGCTGGGTGAGGGATGCCAGAGGTCTCTGGGATGGGCAGAGGCATGCTGCAAAAAAAGATCTATCCGCCCTTGGAGGGCCACCAGAGGAAAGAGAATTGAGCATCCCATGAGGCTTTCTCCACCTTCTGGGAGGGAGGGCCATTACTAGAGACCCGTGTTTTTCTTAAGAAAGAAATAACAAGAAATAAAACAAAAACAAGCACATGAAACAAATGTAAAAACTTGCTTGGTTTCAATGATGTCTCTTTTAATAAAAATTAAATAAAAAAAATTGCTTGGTTTTTTTTTGGCAAAAACTAAATAAATGCTTACAGCAGTTGTTGTTTAGGCTCTGTTGTTACCACAGAGATGGTCCACAAGGAAGCGACAGCGGAACTGTCTGATTCACAGAGCCTTTCAAGACTATAGCATAATGCTGCTTAATACAATATAGTATACTAGGAATGTAATTTCCAGTGTGTATAAGGTCATTTTGAGGTATTTTATTAATGTAAATGTGATAAGAAATAAAACTACATTTCAGTGAATAAAAAGAAATAACACGAAATTCCAGAAAAAGAAAAAGAAAAATTATAAAAAATAAAAATAATTTTACGGGGCTCTAGCTGTTACCTCTGCCACAATACTGCCACCTGGATGAGCACGGGTAGCGGTGTAGCGGAGGTACAATGGGTGGGAGTCCGTCAACCGGACTATGTATTGGCATGCATAATGTGTGTGCTTAGAGCCCCCTTGCATGTTGGCATACTGGGGCAGGGCAAAACACTAAGGAAAGCTCCCAGTGTGAGCAGGATGAAGCTGGGCATTCCCAGCCCCATGGTGGCAACTGGCCTTCTCCATCTTGGAGACAGCTCATGAAGGGATCCTCCACCCTGGCCACTGGAGGGGAGGGGGGGCATGGATTTAAAGGATAGGAGGTTGTGGAGTCAAAAACAGTGGTGGAATTCAAGCATGCATGGGACAGTCATAAGGCAATTCTAGGGGTTGGGGGTAGGAAGAAGTAGGCTGCTGGTTAACTAGGATCTGCAGCTTATCCATTAGGTAGGGAAATGGGCAGACTGGGTGGGCCAAGCGGTCCTTATCTGCCGTCAGATTCTATGTTTCTATGATAATAAATGCCAGAGAAGTCACGGATGGGGCTATGCATGGCCAGTATGGCAGGGGTAATAGTGACAAGAAGGGGATGAAGGGTAAATGAGAAAGAGAGGTTCTGTCCAGTTGGGCAGGAAAGAAATGAGAGATAATGAGAAGGTAAACAAAAAATAAGTGTTTTTTTCCTTCTTGTGAAGCACTGCTGCTTTAAGGCTGACAGCCAAGTGCCACAGAAGGTCAGTCTGTTCAGTTGCAATTCTCTTTCTGAGGTATTATGGATATCATAGAAGAATTAAACAATCTCAACTCTCCCCTTCTGCCCCTGGAACAAACAGCACTTCTTTTAGCCAGATTAGGATCATTTCAAATAAAAGTGCTGTCAAAAGAACACTGGGTGGCCAAAGTGATTCCTTTTGAAGATGGAGCTAGCCATGATGACACGTCGAAGGCATGTGTGAGCAGCCTTTTCTCTGTTTCCAGGAAACTGAATAAATGATACTAGTACCAGAATGAAATATACCACCTCCTGTGTGTAAACTCTATGCTTCTGAGCAAACAGATGTGCTACTGTGGTGCATTTTGAACTCACTGGCTGTCTGTGGCTTTTAACAGAACTAGAAACCACAGCGGTCAACATGTCATTTTTAAGAGGTGCTGGTGTCCCTTGTATGTCAGTCTTGGGAAAGAAAGGCCTTTACACATGAATTTACAATTAAATGGTGTTAATACAAATGGAGGCAGCCTGTAAACCACTTACTACTGTAAATTAGGAACCATAATGACTGGATGACTTTGTGGCAATTGCTACTGTATCTGCCTATTAAAGTTTCCTGTGACGTGCACGCCCCGTAAAATGACTAATTTTCCTTTCTATTTGCAACAACCACATTTCATGGTTATATGACCATTTGTTTGATGTACTGCATATCATCTGTAAACTGAGACACTTTTTTTTTTTTTATTTTAGAAAATGTGTGATTTTGTGTGTACGTTAGCAGCGGGGGGTATTCTTTTGTAGTATTCTGTCTCTCTTAATATTTTCTTTTGCACATCCAGGAAGCTGGGCATTGATAGTGGAGAGATATTCAGTCAAGCTATCAATAGATACAGCAGCTATAAACTGTAAGGTGTACTGCAGATTGCTACTGAGAGCTGTCTGTTGTTTCTCTATTTCCATTTTGTGGTTTTCTTGAACTTCTCAGATCTGAGATGGCCTACTCTTTACTGATTTGGGGGCAGGCGGGGGGGGGGGGAGCCTTCCAAGAACGTTGTTTATTACAGCCCTCGGTTTGCAGTCACTCCCTTTCACGTTTGTCTTTGCTGGGCTGGAGACAATATCCCACATAGGCAAAGGGTGAAGATCACGAACAGTGATTTGGTGAGCCCCAAATTTCTAGATGCCGTCTAACCTCTCACAGAGAATAATTATTTCCTGATCAGTAATTACAGATCTGCTCAGTTGATGATTTCCTTGTCTGTCTGCTAGGTACGAATTTGTAGTGGTTTTGTATGAGATACAATACTGTATGGCTCATTTGTTTAGGCTATTATGCACAATTCTGTTTCACTAGCATGCTCTTTGCTTGGTGAGCAGACCAGACCTAAGATTTAAAAATGTTAGCCCGGCAAAGTTTATGTGATCTTCTGGGGAAGGGGGCAATTTCCTTGATGCTCGAGATCCTTGATTGTGCTAGGTACTGTATTTATTTTCGTAGCAGTTAATATATGTTGTGTAATCTTTCATGCTGACCTCCCTTCCCCTTTTCATGAGACGCAAGTTCGCAACACCATAATTTCATTAATATTTTAAAAATTACTGGGAAAAAAAACTTGAATCATCCTTACACCCTATGCTATTGACCAGATAATGTAAGTTTCAGACTTAATATCCAGCACATTTTCCTGTTTTCCATGTGCAAAGATTTCTTTCGTTTTTCTCACTTTCTTGACCGTTAACACCATGAGACCACGAGTCTTTTCTCGTGAAAGTGGGTTCCGAGTCACAAAACTAACGCATGTGAGTTTTGCAAAAATGTAGTTACAATAAATGTGTGAAAAAAGTAACTGCGCGTGTGCAAAAATGGCATTTTATTAATAATTTAAAATCAACACGTTTTTCTGTAAAGTCACTTATCAACGAACTATCCTTGGTATAAGCTTTCAACAAAACAGGTTTCGTCTCACAGTCATTAAAGAAAGTCTTTAAAAACATATTTTTTTGTGTTTTCAACCTTCTAGAACTTTTAAACCACTAAACCGACTATTAACAAGTGTCCAGATTCCAGAGATCCTGGCATGTCGCCCAGGCCTCAATTGTTTCACCTTTTTTTCCTGTGGGCCCACAGGATTTGCAGTGAGCACAAAGTGCCAGATCTGTCTCCATGAAGACACCCCCAGTGCTTTGAACGTGGGATCCCTTCCCACACAGTGCAACTCGCTTGCTTCTACCCAGATACCTCCAGATGGCAGTCAAACAGCAAGTCACGGCAGCCCTTGAGAGCAGTCCTACAGGTGCTCAATCCCCCCGCCAACCCCTGAGCAACCCACATCCATATCCAAACCCTAATCCTTCACGCCATTGGGCCAGCTGAGAAGATTGATTCTTGAAAGATAGAAAAGTTACTTACTGTAGCTCTAGATTTTCAAGAATATCTTCTCCATAAAGCCACAGTCACCCACCTGCCACCCCACCCCCCTTTTTTATGCAGGGGTTACTCGGAACTGGGCCTTTCCTGCGCGATGGCTTTTCTGGTCTTGGAAATTGAGTATGTGGATTAGTCAGTTGCTCTCCTCTTCCACTGTAATTCAAGAGGCTGGTTTGAAAAAAAGGGGGGGGGCCTGGGGTAGATGAGCATACTGCAACATGGGTGGGAAGCTGGCTGAGAGGCAGGACACAGAGAGTAGTGGTAAAAAATGGTAAACCATATTAAAGAAGTTATGAGTGGGGGTCTGCAGGGTTCAGTCAGGGGTCCAGTCCTCTTTAACGTATTCATATGTGACATAGGGGAGGGCATACCGAGCAAAATTGGCCTCTTTGCATATGACACAAAGATCTGTTCACTGGTAGATATCAAGGATGGGATTAAGGTGCTAAGGGAGGCCCTAGCCAGGTTGATAAAGTCTGGCAGCTAAGCTTTAATGCAAAGAAATGTAAGATAATACACATGGGAAAAAGAGCCCCAAAACAAAGTATATGATGGTAGGGGGGTGGAAATAGTAAGTAAGCACATCCAAAGAAAAGGATTCAGGGGTAATTGCAGAAAATCTGAAATTATCAAATCACAGCAGTACAGCAATAGGAAGGGCAAGCAAGATGCTGAGGTGCATAGAGAGGGGGATTAGTAGTAGAAAGAGGGAAAGTGTTCCTTCCGTGATGCAAATCATTTGTACGACCACCTTGAGTACTGTGCAGGTTTTTTAGAGTCCACCTTGAGTACTGTGCAGGGTTCTAGAGTCCACACCTTCTCACAGACATAGAGAATGTGGAAGCAGCACAGTGTTGGGCAACTCAAATGATGCAGGGAATGTTCAAGTTCAAGTTTATTGCAGGAAAACTCCATTGAGCAAGCTCATTCACAAGGAGGTCCTGAGACATGTACACTGATGAAGAACATTACATAAAATGAAAATACTTGATAGAACAATAGTATAGCATGTATTTATGTGTACACTTAGAACAAGCAGGATATTACATAAAAGGATACAACATCGGATGACAATAGATAGTGAGGAGACATATGGTACATAGTGTGAAGCACTTCAGGGTAGCATGCCAGCAGTACAAGGCAGGGTAACTGGTGTTTGCAATAAAAAAATTTAGTATATTGAGCAGCGACAGGGAATAAAGAATAACAAAGTAATCGAGGCTTGGAAGAGTGAGAGAAGTAATGTATACATAGAGAGAGCCGAGAATCGGATGGGGAAGGGGAGCAGGTGTGGGATGCTTGCAGTAGTGGTCACAGCTTGGAAGTCAGAAGCTAAGAGAATGTAGTTGTGTCTTGGTTAAATGATAGTGCGAACAGTAAGCAAGCAGCATGCATAAGGGCGATGAAGGTCTTACACATAAATGTATACGGCACACATAAGGATGGGAAGGGGCTTAATAACAGTTGCAGATATCTTTTATCTTAGCTGCACTTAGCACTTTGTAGAAGTTAATTGAAACTATGCTAGTTAGTTTCAGCACAGTTTGGAGTTGGTTTCAAATAGAGGGAAGAGCATGTGCAATAGCGTGTTTACCAAAGGGGGTCCGTGTCCTAGGTATGTCCAGCAGAATGAAGTCAGATTTCCTGAGAGAGTATGCACTGTGAGAAATACAGATGAGAGATGATAGGTAACTTGGTAGTTTGTGCAGGAGCAACTTAAGAGTCCAGAGACCAGCATGGAGCAAGCGTCTAATGGTGAGAGATGTCCAGTCAACAGCTGCGTACAAGTCACAGTGGTGCGAACGGTAAGGGGTGTTGGTAATAAACCGTAATG
This sequence comes from Neoceratodus forsteri, assembly GCA_016271365.2. Classification (NCBI taxonomy): domain Eukaryota; kingdom Metazoa; phylum Chordata; order Ceratodontiformes; family Ceratodontidae; genus Neoceratodus; species Neoceratodus forsteri. Next base: position 166,020,264 of record JADMNL010000025.1, on the reverse strand, counting down.
CACGGTGGTAGAGGATGTCCAGTTTGCTTAGGTTTGCTAGAGTAGTGGAAGAGTAAATTACATCACCATAGTCAAGAAGGGGAAGAAAAGTAGCCTGAACGAGCCTATTTCGAGTCTTGAGGGGGAAGAGGGGCCTATTTCTAAAGAAGAAACCTAGCCTGGCTTTGAGCCTCCTGGATAAGTCCTCGATGTGGTCATTAAAAGATAGCTTGTTGTCAATCCAGATACCCAGATATTTAAATTTGGAAACGACTTCCAATGGTTCGCTTAACGTGGTAACAATAAACTGTAGGTGGGGTATGGGAGGTGCCTGCTGAGGTACTACGAGAGAATATCAGAGCTTTGGTTTTCTTTGCATTAAGCAGAAGCTTTGCCTTTATTAGATTATGTTCAAGTTGGGCAAAGTCCGCTTGAAGCACCCCCTTAACTTCGGATAACATTGAGCCAAAGGTATACAGCACAGTGTCATCCGCAAAGAAATGCAGATTGGACGTAGATATGTTGGAATCAAGGTCATTAATGTACAGTGAAACAAGATGGGACCTAGAATGGAGCCTTGGGGGACTTCTCTGACAACTGGCAAAGAGGCAGAGAAAAAGCCATTGGCTTTTACTTTCTGGGATCTCCCTGTTAGGTAACTGCAGAACCACTGGGTAGTGGAGGACGTGGCACCCAAGTTAGTGAGGCAATTGACTAGCAGGTTGTGGTCAACAGTATCAAAAGCTTTACTAAGGTCCAAGAAGACTGCTCCAGTTATCTTCTTAGCATCTATAGCAGAGACCCAGTCATTGGTTACTTTCGCTAAAGCAGAGATTGTGCTGTGATTTGCCCGGAAACCAGACTGAGCTGGGTTAATGAGAGAAAAAGTTTCCAAGTGAGTTTTTGGTTGGTTATGGATCAGTTTTTCAAAAACTTTAGAGAGGATAGGCAAGATGGAGATAGGCCTGTAATTATTCACATCGCAGGGGTCACCAGATTTAAACAGGGGGAGTATATGTGCGGATTTCCAACAGGACGGCACAGTAGCAGATGTAATGGAGAGATTGAAGATATGAAGAATGGGGGCAGAGAGATGGGCATATCCTAATCTTAGGAAGAAGGGTTCTAGGCCATCGTCCCCTGCACTTTTTTTGATGTCCAAGTTAAGTAGAGAATCTTCTACTTCTTTATCGTTTAGCTCACGCAGTTGAAATGGGCAAGATGCAGTACTAGATATTGGGGAAGGACTTGGTTGGCTCATCGCAATGCTAGCATAAGGTGAGGAGTCAAAAGCTTGTCCAGCTGTGACAAAGTGGGAGTTAAGTTCTTCGAGGATTAAGGATTTATTTTCCACCACCCTGCCATTTGAGACTATCTTAGTTGGAATGGAGGGGGCAGTAGGCTGCCCTTCTATAGATTTAAGTGTCCTTCATATTTTGTGGGTTCCCTTGTGCTTGTTCAAGGGTAGAGATGTAGAAGTTAGCTTTGGCAGAACAAATGCTTTTCACACAGGTATTCCTAGCTGTTCTGAAAGCCTGCCAATCCGATGGTTTCTTGGTATGTCTTGCTTTCACCCAGAGTTTATCCTGGGTTGTAAGAGCTGCCTGGGTTTTCTGGGGAGAAAACGTACGAAGAGGGGCTGAAAAACTTGACATGTGCACCCTAAAGATTAGGAGGGAGAGGGGAGACATGATTGAAACATACAAATTGTGTATCTACGTGGGGTTAACCTGGTAGCTACCAAGAAAGCTACTAAGGACTTATTCAAGCCTAGAGGTTAGAGTAGTGAGCTGTGAATGAGCTTGGTACATCCAGCAGACCTGGGTTTGATTCCTTTACTGTGTGACTCTTAGCAAGTCCTTTAACCACCAAAGTGCTCTTTGGTCACCCCTGAAAATAGGCATGTGGACCTTACCTGGTTACTAAAGAATTAACTAAAAAAGGAATAAGGGGTTGCTTGCTGAAGTTGGGGGTTCAAAATGGTTGTCCAAAAGTACTTTTTTACCAAAAGAGTTATGAGCAAATGCAACAGTCTGCCTGAAGAAGTTGTGAAAGCAAACACAATGGGAGGGCCGTAACTCCTCCGTAACCGCTGTTTCTGTGATAGGTGTGCATGTGCTCCCAGTTGTTCAGACAGTGGTGGGTGAAGGGACTGTGCTACGGGCCATAGCCGGATACGAGATAGCCTGACCATGGAAGGATTTTAAAAAATCCTTTAAAACACGTTTGTTTCATCAGGCATTTGAAGGGACCTAGTGAGTTAGTGTTGAAATATTGTATGTGTATTTACTGTTTTACTGTATAATGGAGACTGTTTATTTTATGGATGATTGTTAAGGTGCCCTGAGCCCTGGAAGGGCACCTGATACAAATAAAGTTTTACTTACTTATTTATAGTGTCATGGAGGTTCTTTTGTGAGTGGGGGTTGATTGATAGAGCAGGACAAAGAGGGGAGTTGTACTGTACAGTCGGGGGTGGGGAGGCACTAGAATCCATGGATGATAGTGAACTTTACCAGGCAGGCAGTTAGCAAGTGGGAGAACCAGTGGACACCAGGAGTACTCACGTAACACAGGTGAGGGAATTATTGATGGTGATCGGGGCAGTGGGGAGGGCAATACAGCTCTACAGAATGTTTCCTCACAGTTGTGCTTGGTGGCATTCTGTGGCACACTAATAAACCCATAATGGGCGTGCAAATGGCCCCTTAGCACCTTGCATGCCCTATGGGCTGAATAGCATACCATGTCTGAGTATGGCTTACAAGAGCAATGGCTTTATCCTGACTGAATGTGTTATCTCTATTCTCTCCTGTGGGACGTATTCGACTGGGGGGGGGGGGAGTGTGAGTGCTGGGCATAGTCACTGTGCACTGCGCTGATGCAGGCCAATATTCAGACTGTGTGCTCCAGTCAGAGCATTCTGTTTAAATATTTTTATTTATTTATTTTATTTATGACTCTTGATAACCGGGTGGGTGCGCTGATCCTAGGGACCGTTTTCAGGCACAACCCGGGCCCTGTTCAGAAATGGCACAGATAACAATACAAACAGAAAAGAAACATGAGAAGGCAAACAGAGAACAGAACAAAAGCAAAACTGTGGATACAGGGTACATTGGTTGAAAATGAAGCAAGAATTTGATAACACAACGTCAATTATTTACAATAAATTAGTTATTTCAGAGGTACATTTGTAGTAGACAACATTAGTACATTACCTATAATTGAAGTAGAAACAGCAGTTTGTAGTGAGAGGATGTGGAGGGGAAAATGGTCGGAAAATCCTAGGGGAGGGAGGCAGAAATGTGGCTCAGTGAGGGACAGACAGATTTGACAGGAACAGGTCGACTATCCAGGGGAACAGTGGCACGAGGAGTTTGCTAGGAGCCAGCTTTTGAGGTGGGATTTGAAGACAGAGTGTGTGTCAGTGGAGCGGAGTACAGTTGGCAGTTTGTTCCACCGAGTTGGGGCTGCTGCCGACAAAGCTCTACCACCCATATTCATGTGTACCCTAGGAACCGCTAATGCGGGAGTGCTGTTGGAGCGGAGGCAGCGACGGGGAGTTTGGATCTTGAGGAGAGCTGCAAGGGAGGGATCCTTGGCCAGTACGGATAGCTGTATCTGCCAGGCAGCAGAGGGTAAGGTCAAAACGACCTTGCAGTGGGAGCCATCCAAGGGAGTTATATAGGACGCAGTGGTGGGTAGAGAAAGGGGTCAGCAAGGCAAAACGACAGGCATTATTGTAGGCCGAGGAGAGTTTGGCTATAGTGGTAGCAGATGCGCTGGCCATGCGCTGTCTCATGCGCATCACTAGTGGGTGCATGGCACAAACGGCCAGCTCTGAATATGGGGTCCTTAGAGTTTCAGGCCATTAAACCCACTTTTTGTGATATAATTTTCCATCGCAAAACCTTTACTGGTGTCTAGACACAGGCAGGTACGCATCTAGATGACGGACGGGTGCTTGCCTGCCCCTGCCTGTGTCCAAAAAGGGCTCTGAATGCATCCCAGACCTGTTTAAGCATACAAACATATGAAAATACCAGCAAATACAGGCCATAACAGTCTATCAAGTCTTCTCGAGTGTGCAGCTCCTAGTCTATTCTACTGCAGCTGCCCCCTCACCCCTTTCCCAGCCATCTGATTTATCCCCCAATCTGCTGACTCCCCCCCCAGCTTCCCCTCAGTTTTGACCTTACCTTTGACCCTGTCCCACCCCCTTTTAAAACTGCCCACAGTTTTCCGTGATATCACCCCCCCCTGGCTGTTCGTTCCACCTCGCTACCAGCCTTTCTGTGAAATAGTGCCTCCTCATTTCCCTCTTGAATCTTCCCCTCCTCCAATTTCAGACTGTGCCCCCTTGTGTTCCTCCCCCCCTTTAGTCTGAAGTCCCTTAGTACTAACCCTGTTCATGCTCTTTAAGTATTTGAATGTCTCAGTAATATCAACTCTCTCCCTTCTATGCTCCAAGGAATACTTGTTGAGCTCCCTCAGTCTTTCCTCATATGGTTTGTCCCCCAGGCCTAGGATCATCTTTGTCGCACTATGCTGCACCCCCTCCAGTAGTTTGACATCTATCTTTAAATAGGGACAACAGAACCACACACAGTACTCCAAGTGCGGTCTCACCAGCGAGCTATACAATGGCAGGATGACTTCCTCTCTCTTACCTTTTTGCACTGTGCAAAATGATTCAAACAACATGAAGTCTTGCTATATTCTGACTATTGCAGTTAGCTCCAGCCTTTAGACTGCCCCGGAGAACAAAGGGTTAACTTTTCTGTGCATGGCATAGAATGCTGAGCTCGAGCTCGGTTGAGGTCTCTGTCTGTTTCCCTTTGAATCTAAACTGTCAGATTCTTTACTCCGCCTCACTGAACAGTCACTCCGGAGATGATTTCTCCTGCAGCTCGGTTCGAAAGTTGGTTAAAATGTCTGTTTTAAACCGAAATTTATTACGCATAGTCCGTTCAGTCTCAGTCTGCGGTACCGTGAGTACTAGATAGGTTCTGTTCTGATTTTCTGTGTGGAAATTGTAAAAGTGTTGGATCGGTTCGGCTGAACCGATCATTTATAGTGAATCCTTGTGTTTTACTTTAGTGTGTGGTTACCGGTCCTTATCGGTTCTAAAAAAAAAAAACGTGTTTTGAACTTTTTTTTTCTAATACCCGTGACACTGTTAGGAACCGATAAGGGAGTCTTGCCTGGCGGTTGCCATAAAAAGGGTAAGTTGGTTAGGTTGGCCATGTCTGAGAAACCCAAGAAAAAACGGGCCCACTGGGTTTCAACACTGCAGTGAGTGTGGGGAGGTCTTTGCTAAGGCCGATCCCCACACCACCTGTGTTTATTGTCTGGGGTTTGAACACCTCGATACAGACTGCCAAATATGTAAAATTTTCCCAAATCTACCCTTGAAAAGAGATTAGGTAGACTGAGGGAAAAGGAGGCCGAGAAGTCTGCTGACCCGGATGGCCAGCCCGGTTCGGTTCTGACCGAACCAGAAGGAGTGCCCTTTGACCAGGGCAATACTTCTTCGGGCAAGAGGAGAGCCAATCCTGAGGGATCGGTTCCTACAAAAAGAAAACGCAAAGAGAAATCTACCGGTTCGGATCCATAAGTTCATGTTCCGACTGCCGAGGAAATAGCCAGAGCGATTCGGATTGTTGAATCGCTTGGCCCGGTTCCGACCGATCTGGCACCTTTTGGCAGGGGTTCGGTTCGGTCGGTTCCCCCGGTTCAAGATTATACCCCTGAAGACTTTTATGAACCGGAGTTTGAGGAAGAGGGTGGGGTTTGAAGATGATGATGGTGATGGTGAAAGTCTGGATGTGCCTGTGGAACTGGACATCTCCCCAGACAGACCTTCGGGTGTATCCCCTCCTAGGCTTTCTGAGTCCCCTTCCCACTTTCTGTTTTACAGAAAGGTGGCTGAAACCCTCCAGCTTCCTATGGAGGAGGCAGTGGAGGATCAAGAGGAGCCTGATTATGTGGAAATGATGGACATCCCAGAGTCCAGGAGACTGTCTATTCCCCTTCACAAATCTTTTGGGAAGCAGACACAAAACATCCTAAAGTCTCCCAAATCTATACCTCCTGTTGACAGAAGGATGGACAAGAGGTATACACTATCAGGCTCGGATACAGAGTTTTTATACCAGCAGTGCAGCCATGTTGGGGTAGTGCAGGCTGCAGCCTGTGACAGGCAAACATTCCCTTGGCTTCACACCCCCCAGACAAAGACTCCAGGAAGATTGATGCCATGGCAAAAAAACAGTACATGGCATCTTCCTTGGGACTCAGGCAGGCGAATTATATGGCCTATACAGCCAGGTACCAGAAGTCCAGGTGGGACACTGTACTGGCACTGGCTAAGCAGGCTTCCCCCCAGCTGGCCAAGGCCTTTGAGGAGGTGGCTGCAGATGGGATTCAGGCATCAAAGGTACAGTTTCATGCTGTTATGGACTCCAGTGATGTGTCATCAAGAGTCATGGCTACATCTGTGGCTCTTCGGAGGATGGCTTGGCTCGGATGTACTAGCCTCTCACAGAACACCCAGGCTAAGGCCATCGATTTTCCTGTGGTAGGTAATTCTGTGTTTGGGGAGCAGACAGAGAATTACATGAAAAAGATGGATGAGTACAGGACCACTTATAGGAGTGCTCAGGCCAAAGACAGGCAAGCAACTCCTCAGAGGCAGCAATCTAGGGACAAGGGCAGGCCTTTTCATAGGCCTTTTTACCAAGCACAGGCCTCTTCTTATTTTTCACAGAGGGGGTTATTTAGAGGGAGAGGCAGAAGGGGGATGAGCAGGGCTACATCCACCCCTCAGCCTAGGGCTTCTGCCAAGCAAACACCCTGATGTGTCTGCCCGGGTCGACTCTCCTATTCCTGTAGGGGACAGGCTGGCTTACTATGTCCAGGACTGGATGTCTATTACATCAGACAAGTGGGTCCTGGAAATAGTAAGCCAGGGACTGGTTCTCAGCTTCAGAATATTTCCAAAGATGAGAACCAGATCTTTTCCACCTGCAGATCTCTCCGAGACCCTTGCCCTGGAGCCAGAGGTTTCATCTCTTCAGGCTCTAAGAGCCATAGAGAGAGTTCCTACCCTACACTGGGGAAAAGGTTTGTACTCCAGATACTTCCTTACCCCAAAAAAGACAGGGGAGTGGCGACCCATCCTAGATCTAAGATACCTGAACAAACATCTTCTAAAACTAAAGTTCAAGATGGTAACTGTGGGAATAATTCTTCCCTCTCTAAGGCCAGGGGACTGGCTATTCTCCCTGGACCTCAAAAATGCCTACTTTCATATTCCCATCAGGTGCTCCCACAGAAAGTACCTCAGGTTAAAGTTGCCCTCAGGCCATTATCAGTTCAAAGCAATATCCTTTGGCCTAACATCAGCTCCAAGGGTCTTCACAAAGTGCCTGGCAGTAGCTGTTGCCTTTCTAAGAAGGCAAAAGATTTCCATTTTTCCATATCTGGACGATTGGCTCATAATAGGTCAGTCTCCAGACCAAGTCAAGTCAGACCTGCAAGCGACTCAGCAAGTGCTCACTTCTCTGGGTTTCCTTCTTGACCTCCCCAAATCAGTTCTCGAACCAGTTCAGCTCCTTACCTTTATAGGGGCAGAGCTGGATACTGTCAAAGCAAGAGCCTTTCTTCCCCTGGAAAGGGCAAGGGTTCTTATAGATCTGGCTTCGTCCTTCAGCTTTCAGGTGTCCCGACCAGCAAAGCACTTCCTCCAACTCTTGGGCCACATGGCAGCTTCCACAGCAGTGGTCCAAGGGGCAAGATTTCAGATGAGGGACATTCCATTCCATCTGAGGGTCTTTTGGTCCCAGAGGAAGGACCCTCTTACCAGACTGATTCCAGTTACTCAAACACTGATCCAAGCTCTTCAGTGGTGGCAGGATCAGGACAATTTAAGGCAAGGGGTCCCTTTTGTCACTCAGTCTCACTCGATGGTCCTTACCATGGATGCTTCTCTCTTGGGGTGGGGAGCTTATCTGGGGGATCTCACAGCCCCAGGACTGTGGTCTCCCCAGGAGTCCTTCCTTTGTTTCAGTCTCCTGGAACTCAGGGCAGTGTTTCATGCACTGCAAGCTTTTTCCAAGTTGGTGCAGAACAAGGTGGTTCAGGTCAGGACAGACATCACCACCACCATGTGGTACATCAACAAACAGGGAGGTACTCGGTCTACGGCCTTGTGCACGGAAACCATGAAATTGTGTCCCGGCTTACTCACTGCAGACCTCTCTGATAGCAGTCCACTTTCCAGGAAAGGACAATGTGCTAGCAGATGCACTGAGCAGGATTTCCCAGGGCCATCACGAATGGTCCTTGGACCCCCTGGTTTTGAGAGTGTTTTTTTCAAGGTGGGGCACTCCAGAGATAGATCTCTTTGCAGCCCCAGACAATCACTAGCTTCCTCTGTTTTGTTGCAGACCCCCAGTCTTGGGTTCAGTCCCTCTGGATGCTCTGATTTTAAACTGGGAGGGGAAATTTCTGTATGCCTTCCCTCCCTTTCCTCTCCTGTCCAAAGTCCTAGTCAAGATAAGGTCACAACCTTGCAAAGTGATCCTGATTGCTCCGGACTGGGCCAGACAGCCTTGATATCCCTGCTGCTGTCTCTAACAGTCCATCTTCCCCTGTCTCTTCCCAGGAATTACAACCTGTTAACCTTCTCTCATGGTAGGATTTGGTACCCCAATCTTCGATCCCTCAATCTCAAGGCATGGCTCTTGAAGAGCTAGAGTATGGAGATTTGCATCTGTCCCAAGGGGTTCTGGATATTCTCAAAGCCTCTCGAAAGCCTGCCACCAGAAAGACTTATAACTCCAAATGGAAAAGATTCAGCATTTGGTGTTCCAAGAGGCATATATCCCCAGACACTGCTGAATTGCCTACAGTTCTGGATTATTTGGTCCATCTTAATGGTCTAGGTCTTAGACCAGCTACTCTTAAGGTACGCTTGTCAGCTGTTTCTGCTTTTCTGTCAGTGGGAAAACATTCCTCACTGTCATCTCACCTTGTATTCTGCAAATTTTTCAAAGGATTGCTTCATACCAATCCTCCCTTTAGGGTTCCTTCCCCTGCCTGGGACTTAAATATTTGCATTGCCCAACTTATGCAACCTCCTTTTGAGCCTATGTCCTCAGCAGAGCTTAAGTACTTGACTTGGAAAACTGTGTTTTTGGTAGCCATCACCTCTGCCAGACGTATCAGTGAATTGCAAGACCTGTCAGTGGAACCTGATTTTATCTCTTTTCATAGAGATAAAGTGGTCCTTAGAACCAGTAGGAGGTTCTTGCCCAAAGTGGTGTCAGACTTCCACTTAAATCAGTCCATGTCTCCCTGTCTTCTTCACTGATCATTCTTCCTCAGGGGAGAGAAGGCTACACAGTTTGGATGATAAGAGAGCCCTTAGCTACTATATCGATCGTACCAAGGGTCACAGGTTTGAATCCCTCCAGTTATTCCTCACTTATGGGTAAGTGGGAAAAGGCAGACCTGCCACCAAGAGAACTATTGCCAGGTGGATTGTGTCTTGTATACAGTTCTGCTATGAGAAACTAGGAAAGATTCCACCCTCAAGCCTGAGGGCTCACTCTGCGAGAGGTACAGCTGCTTCCCTGGCTGCTGCCAGGGATATCCCTCTCAGAAATTTGTCAAGCAGCCACCTGGAAAACAGTCCATACCTTTACCAAGCATTACTCTCTGGATATCCAGGCTAGGAGTGATGCTCGGTTTGGCACAGCAGTACTTCAGAGCCTATTCCCAAAGTTGGTTCTGTCCCTCCTCCATGGAAGAACTGCTTGGTAGTCTGCAATAGTCAGAATACAGCAAGACTTCATGTTGTTTGAAGAAAAAATTACTCACCTCAGTAATTATGTTTCTTCTAATGGAGTCTTGCTGCATTCTGACCTCCTTCCCTGCCTCCCCTCTCAGAACCTGTTTTTGGGAAGTGGGTGGGCAGGTGCAGTGTTGCACCCTAGAGGTACTTATTACACACCCTCTCTTTATTTGTTTGGGTGCTTTTTGTTAATGTTGTTGCCCCTTTATGAGGTTGGTTTTTAGTTTTGGGTTTTCCTGACTTGAGTCTTTTTTGGGAATCCAAAACTCCTTGTTGCCAGTTGGCTAGTAAAATTTTTACAATTTCCACATAGGGTTAGTGAGTCATTGCTCATAATAATCTGATGGTTTAGATTCAAAGGGAAACAGAGACCTCAACCGAGCTTGAGCTCAGCATTCTATGCCATGCATAGAAAAGTTAACCCTTTGTTCTCCGGGGCAGTTTAAAGGCTGGAGCTAACTGCAATAGTCAGAATACAGCAAGACTCCATTAGAAGAAACATAATTACTGAGGTGAGTAATTTTTTCTTCAAGTCCAATGTGACTAGTACCCCCAGATCCTTCTCCTTCTCTGAAATGGATAACTGCACCCCCCAAGCCAGCAGCAATTCCCAGGGTCTCTGGCTCCCAAGTGCATGACCTTGCACTTCTTGGCATTGAACCCCAGCTGCCATATGTTTGACCAGCACTCAAGCTTCGCCAGATCATCTTGGGGTTCTTGCCTCCCTTCCACACAGTCCACCTCCGCACAGATCTTGGTCGTCTGTGAACGGGCTGATTTTACTCTTAATCCCATCTGCTGTGTCGCCAATGAAGATGTTAAATAACACTGGTCCTAGTACTGAGCCTTGTGGGAATCTCACTGGTTACAGCTCTGGGATTCAAGAACTGTCCCCCTACAACTACCCTCTGCTTCCTATCCTGTAGCCAGCTCCTAACCCATCCTACCAGTTTCTCCCTTGCTCCCAGGTTCCTCAGTTTACTGAGCAAGATGCCAAGCATTATGGAAAATATGGTTGTTCAATAACTAGTTAGAGACTAAAAGCAACCTACATCTAGAATTGTGTATCCAGGCTTACCTTGTGTCCAAAATAGAGGTTAGAAACCATGCCCCTCGATTCAGTTAGTCTGACAGAAACACATAATGCTAAGGGTTCACTCTGAGTGGGTCAGCTACAAATAGCTAAAATTATTGCATTGTGGTATGTGGCAGTAAAATAGAGCAAAATAGTGTTTAATTAGAAATTTATAAAATTACCCACCCAGCAACAGCCTGCTGGTTCCAGTAATGGGCTGAGAATTTCAGGGGAAGAAGTGCTTTATTTAGCTAGTAGTTCAGTATAAAATGAGTCACTGGATTATTTTGTACACCCCTGACAGACATGGTGTCTGTTCAAAAGGAAGATCACCATTGACACTTCTATGTATGCTGTGATGTCAACCTTGTAATAGAGGAAAATCAACATGCATTACATGTTTTTTTTCTAGTAAATACTAAAATTAACATCTACAAACGGATTATGGTATCCTATTTGACGATTGTTTATGAATTGCTGGACTCTGTAAAGTGCCATTCAACTAGTGGAACCTAATTAGTGATGTTTACTCCTTCCCTTACGCTAAGCCTGCCTCCTATCCTCCCATCCTTACAACTGTTTTCCCCCTTTCAGTTTCAGGTAAACTCTTAGTTCTTGGGAAACTAAACAGAAATTGGTTCTTTCCCTTGGCAAAAAATACCATTTGCCAAACTGAGTCCCTCAATCTCACGCAGTTCATTACTGAACCAACCCATCTCAGCCCCACCGCTGCAAATCATTCCTTCATTGTTTAGGTCCAGTCCTCACACCTCTACTGTATTATATATGCTGGCACCATCCTAGATACTTCCATTCACCATTACATGGTCTACTGCATCCATAAGATTTGTCACACTCAAGACCCAACAAAGTTTTTGTGGTCTACGTCATTGAAGTCTCTTGACCTTCTTTCCCTGCTAGAGGGCCTTCGGGCCATTGACTGGTCAGTACTCACATTATCCACCGATATAAATCTTGCCCTCGACTCTTTCATGACCAGATTAATTTCAACCTGGGACAAACGTGCCCCTTTCAGTAGGTCATGTGTCCGTTGTTTCCAACCTTACCTGGATCACTACAGACATTACTGACCTGCTTAAAGCTTGGGATTCTGCCTGGTGTCTCCACAAAGTCTCGGGCTCTCCTGAAGACTTGTTGAGATGTGAACAAGTACATAACCCAAGCATTAAGGCCACAAGGGAGGCCAACTCAACTTACTTCACCTACAACCTTCAGAACAAACTTAAATCCCCTGATAGGTTCTGGAAGTTTATTCACTCCCTCCTTGACCCCCTGTCTAGTCTACCTCCCCCATCCTCAAATTAGGACATTCACCTGTCTCTGACCACACTGATGTTGCCAAAAATGAATAATTTCTTCACATCCTGTGCCCTCTCCCTACGTCCTCCATACCTCCCTTCTCCCCCTCCTGCCTGCCCTGTCAACCCCCCCCATGCCTCCCCATCCATCCCTCCAGCATCTTTTTCCTGCTTATTTCATCTGAGACCATTCTCTCTGCCTTATCCCCTCTTAATTCCTGTAAGGGGCATCAGTTAATATGGCAGCCGTTGGACTCCTATATAATAGGTTAACCAGTTTTGTGAATTTGTACTGGAAAAGGTGGAAATACAGTGTTTCATGCCGATGCTTCCAAGAGACTCTGTTGAAGGCCTTTTCAGTGTCTATTGTCAAAAAGCCATATGTATCCTCGAGTTAGTGGCAGTATCTGTCAAGTGAAATACTTTTTTGGAGTTGTCAGCAGCTGCATGTCCTTCCGTAAATCCTTCTCTTTGTTTGGAAATTATTACATTTATTACTTCCTCTTGTCTTTCTGCCAATATTTTCGCAAGTATCTTTATGTCAGTAATAAAGAGATAGTGTAGTGCCTAACACTGTATTACCTTTTATATCTGAGGTACTTTTTCTTTTCCCTTTGGTTAATTAGAAGATTTTTACCTGATGTTAGTAGGTGTGCTGTGTAGAACAACACCGTGCCTGGTAGCAGACATATCTAGCTCTGTTCCACCCACTACATCATCAGCATTGTGACCTCACTGATTCTTAGGAACAGCCGCTCAGTAGCTGCCAGGTCAGTCACCTGTGATGCCATAAGAACATAGAAACTGATGTCCGAAAAGGGCTGCCTGGCCCACACAGTATGCCCATTTACAATGTGATTGTTTTTGCTGCAGAACCTCCTTGTTCTATGGCACTGTGTCCTCTGCCCCCTTTCTTTCCCTTATGATTCCGTGGATAAAAAACTGGCTGGACAACAGGACGCAAAGGGTAATAGTAAACGGAGTTCACAGTGAAGAAAGGAGGGTAACTAGTGGGGTACCGCAGGGTTCGGTACTGGGACCAGTCCTCTTTAATGTCTTTATAAGTGACATTGGAGAGCACCTGGAAGGAACGGTATGTCTCTTTGCAGATGACACAAAGATCTGCAACAGGGTAGATACACAAGGTGGGGTGGAAAGAATGAAAAGGGACTTGGCAAGGTTGGAGGAATGGTCAAATATGTGGCAGCTCAGATTCAATCAAAGAAGTGCAAGGTAATGCATCTGGGAAACAAAAACCCAGGGGAAGAGTACACAATGGGGGGTGAGTTAATAACAACAACAAAAATCGAAAGAGACCTAGGAGTAATTATATCAGATGACCTAAAGGTGGGCAAGCAATGTGAGAAGGCAGTAAGGAGGGCTGGGGGGATACTGGGATGCATAGGGAGAGGCATCAACAGTAGAAAACAGGAAGTTGTCATCCCTCTGTACAGACAGTTAGTGAGACCCCATCTGGAGTACTGCGTGCAATTCTGGAGACCCCATCTCTGCAAAGACATAGACAGAGTGGAGGCTGTTCAGAGGAGGGCAACCAAAATGGTGCAGGGTTTGCACCAGAAGACATACGAGGAGAGACTAAAGCAGCTTAATATGTATACCCTTGAGGAAAGGAGGGAGAGTGGAGACATGATAGAAACTTTCAAGTATCTCTAGGGAATTAACAAAGTACAATAGGGTAGTATCTTTCAGAAGAAGAGATGTGCAAGAACAAGGGGGCACAATTTGAACATAATGGGGGGACAGCTCAGAGGTAATGTTAGAAAGTATTTTTTCACAGAGAGGGTTGTGGATGCATGAAACAGCCTTCCTGAGGAGGTTGTAGAGTCAGAAACAGTGAGAGAATTCAAGAATGCATGGGACAGGCATAAGGCAATTCTAGTGAGGGGTAGGAGGAAGTAAGCTGTTGGTTAATTAGAATCTGCAGCTCATCCATCAGGTAGGGAAATGGGCAGACTAGATGAGCCAAGCAGTCCTTATCTGCCGTCAAATTCTATGTTTCTATGATTCCCTTGTGCTTATACCAGGCTTTTTTTTTTTTTGAATCCCACCGCTGTTTTGCCCCCACTACCTCCACTGGAAGATTGTTCCAGGCATCTACCAACCTTTCTGTGAAGAAGTATTTCCTCACATCCCCCTCCAGTTTCATATCATGACCCCTTGTTTGAGAGCACCCTTTCCTCCAAAAAATACCTCCCACCTATACTGTACCCATGAGGTTTTTAAAGATCTTTATCATAACCCCCCTCTCCCTCCTCTCCTCCACGGTGTACATATTGAGCACCTTTAGCCTCTCCTCGTATGGCTTTTGGTGCAGACTCTGTACCATCTTGGTAGCCCTCCTCTGGACTACCTCTATGCTGTCTGTCTTTCCTGAGATGTGGTCTCCAAAACTGGACAAGTACTCCAGGTGGGGTCTTACCAATGACCTATAGAGGGGCAACACCACGTCCCTCCTCCAGCTGGTGATACCCCTACCTATACACCCCAACTTCCCACCAGCTCTCATCGCTTTGTCACATTGTCTGGCCATCTTCAGGTCATCTGATATGATCACCCCCATTGCAAGTATCATCCCCCCATTTTGTACTCCACCCCTGGGTTTTTGTGACCCCAAGTGCAATTATTTTGCACTTATTTGCATTAAACCTTGGCTTCCAAACTTTTGACCACTCTTCCAGACATATTAAATCTCTTACCTTCTTTTGCACCCCTCCCCCCAGAGTGTCCACTGTTGCAGATCTTGGTGTCATCCACAAAAAGTCAGACCTTGTCTTCCGGTTCCTCTGTTATGTTACTAATGAAGACATTAAAGAGGACCGGCCCCAGTACTGACCTCTGAGGTACCCCGCTGGTCACACTCCCCTTTTCAGAGTGAACTCCATTTACTACCACCCACTGCCTTCTATCCCCTAACCAGTTTCTTACCCAGGTTACCACATTATTGCCTACCCTCATGCTACCCAACTTGTTTACCAGCCTCCTATGTGGAATGGTGTAGAAGGCCTTGCTGAAGTCTAGGTAGACCACGTCAACCACCCCTCCCTGTTCCAACATCTTAGTTACCCAGTCAAAAACATCTATTAGATTTGTCTGGCACAACCATCCCTCTGTGAAACCATGCTGCCTCTGTTCCTGCAGTCTATTGGATTCCAGATATCCCCCAGTCCTTTCCTTTAATAGTGTTTCCATTAATTTCCCTACGACGAGGTCTGTCTAACAGGTCTATAATTGCCCACCTCCTCTTTGCTACCACTTTTGTGAAGTGGGTCTATGTCTGCTCTTCTCCAGTCCTCCAGGACCACTCCGATCTCCAGTGAACTGCTAAACAAGTCGGCTAGGGGTGCAGCCAGCACCTCACTGAATTCCTTCAGTACTCTTGGATGCACTCCATCTGGCCCCATGGGGTTGTCCACCCTCAGATTAGCAAGTGCTTTCCCAACCTTCACCTCAGAAAAGGGACTGGTGTCCACTTCCTTCCCCTCAAACTCTTGGTGCCTATTTGTGGTCTTTCCCCTTCTACTGTGAACACTGAGCAGATGTATTTGTCTAAGATGTTTGCCTTTCCTCGGTCCTCCTCCATACAGTCGTTCCCCCCCCCCCCCACTTCTTTAACTGTACAATCCCTCCCTTTGTCTTTTCTCATTAACATACCTGAAAAATGTTTTAGCCCCTTTTGATACTGCCTGGGCTATTTTTTCCTCAGTTTGCCCTTTCCACTTGTTACTGCTTTGCCTGCCTCCCTCCATTTCCCCAGGTGCACTTCCCTATCCTCCTGTCTCTGGGTCTCCTTATGCCTTCTGAATGCCACTCTTTTTACATACAAACATACGATGATGCTAGCAGATACATGCCTTGCTGTCTATCAAGTCTGCAGCTCTCAGTATTGAGTACTGATGCTGCCCCATCCCCCTCTTTCCCTTCCTCTCTGCTTGCACCTTGTGAGTTAGCACCAGCTCACCCCACCCTGTCCCATCCCCTCTTAAATCCCTGTGCTGATGTTTGCGAAACCAGTTCTTTAGGCAGTGCATTCCAAGTTGTCACCACCCTCTCTGTGAAAAAGTGCCTCCTCATCTCTCTTCTGAACCTCCCTTCCAACTTCAGACAATGCCCTCGTGTAGTCCCTTCTTTTCTATACCTAAACAGATCCTCACGGCTAACCCTGTTTATGCCCTTCAAGTATTTGAAGGTCTCAATCATATCACCCCATCTCTTCTGTTCTGCCGGGAGTACATATTGAGCTCCTGTAACCTGTCTTCCTAGGGTTTATCTCTCACCCGCTTATCATCTTGGTTGCCCTTCTCTGTACCCCGTCCAATAGTCTGATATCCTTTTTTAAGAAGGGGCATCAGTACTACACATAGTACTCCAGGTGAAGCCTCACCAGTGCCCTGTACAGTGGCAGAACAATCTCTTCACTCCTTGATGTGATTCCCCTTGCTATGCACCCCAGCATCTTGTTGGTCTTCACCACTGCCTTCCTACATTGTGCAGAATGATTCATATATCCTTTGACCAGCACCCCCAGTTCTTTGCCTTTACCTTTTCTGCCACCTCCCTCAAGAACCATAATAGTCTCCTCTTCCTTCTGCTCTTGCTTATTTGCTTTATGTATGGGTTTGTTGTCTTTACTATGACCTCTTTTAATCTGGCCTATTTGCCCTCCACCCCACCCAGGACCTCTCCCCCTGCCAGTTCCTTTCAGAGGTATTCCCCATCTTTGTGAAGTCAGCCCTTTTGAAATCCAGGACCCCTGCCCTTGTGTGGTTGGATTCTGCTGCTGTTCTTATGTTAAACCACGCTGCAATGATCACTGGTCTCCAGATGACTTCCCACCCTGATGTCTATAAATGGTCCCTGTTAGCAAGCAATAGGTCCAGTATTGCCCCGCCTCGAGTGGGTTCACTGACTAGCTGCCTAAGGAATGCCCCTGCAGGGAGTCATGGTTGTCTCTCCTTCTAGCTGATTCCACAGCAGGGAGGCTCCAGTCTACATCTGGTAGATTAAAGTCCCCCACCAACACCATCTCCCCCTTCTCAGCCACATTGCCAATGTCTTGTAACATTTCTTTACCTAAGTCCTCCCCTGTGTCAGAGGCCTGTAAACCACTTCTGTCCAAATAGTGACTCCATTTCCTGACTTGAGGATGACCCACAGCACCTCAGCCCCCCTGAATTTCCTGTACCTTCATTGCTTTAATGTTTTCCTCAGCATAAGGCACCACTCCCCCTCCTTTCCTTTCTACCCGGTCTCTTCTGAACATCATGTAGCCAGGTATGACTATTTCTCAGGCACACAGTACTTGTCAGTGCACCATGATTCGGTAGTGGCCACAATGTCCAGGTCTGCCTCTGCCCTGGTGACCTCCTGATCTGTTATTTTATTTCCCAGGCTTCTAGCATTGACACACATAGCTGTCCAGATTTTGTTAGCCCTTTTCTTGTCCCTTTCCTCTTTTTATTGCTGTCCCCCCATCACCTTATTATTTTGCCTGCTCCTCTTCCCTCCTTCCTCCTTTTCTAATCCCTTGCTACGTTGATTATCTTGCTTGCAGGTGGGAGTCTCTCCTCTCAGTAATTCTCTACCCTCTACAACAGTCTGTGGGGGCAGTTTCTGCCTCCCCTTTGCCTTTCACCATCTCCCTTGACTAGTTTAAATGTTCATCAAAGTAACATTTAAACCGTCCACTGAGTACTGCTGTTGCCTTCGGGTATGGATGGATGGATGCCTTCCCCCAATGTTGGGTAAGTTACTTTTCTATTACTTTCTGTTACTTTTGGAAACTTATTCCAGAAAGCTCTGTGCAGTCACTAGCAAGGATGGAGAAGTACTGGAACAAGTAATACACCTTAAAGTTACAATTACTTGTGTCTTTTTATACAAAAGTAATACGTAACTGTAACTGATCACATTTATTTGAAAGTAACTAGTAACTAACCTATTACTTTCAAATAAATGTCATCTGTTCTAGTTTTTTGTTATTTTTATATTGTTTTTGTATTAAAAGAAATAAGTAACTGTAACTGTCAGGTATATTACTTTTTCTAGTACTTCTCCATGCTTGCTAGTGACTGCACAGAGCTTCCTGGATCAAGTTTCTAAAAGAAATAGAAAGTAATAGAAAAAGTAACTTACCCAACACTGCCATCCCCCTGGTATAGGCTCTGATCCCTCCAGGTGGAACCCCAGTCCAGAGTGTAGCCATACCCCTCCTCCCTGCACCATTCCTTCAACAATGAGTTGAAGATCTTAGTGCGGAGTTCCCTCTCTTTCCCCCTGTTGTAGAGGGGCAGCACTTCCGTAAAGGCTACAGTGCGTGCTACCTGCCTAAGACCCTTCCCCAGTTTCATAAACTGCTCCATCCTAAGCTAGGTTATTCATCTCCAGGTGGAAGATGTTCAAGAACAAGGGGCCATGATATGAAAATGCATGTGTATGTTTGGGGGGGGGGGGTAGATTTAGCAGTAATGTGGGAAACATTATTTTCACAGAAAGGGCAGTGGATCCATGGACCAGCTTCCTTGCAAGGGTTGTAGGGGCAAAAAGAGTAGAGGACTTCAGAAACTCATAGGGTAGACATAAAGGGACTCTAGCGATAGGAAAGAGGGTAAGCCTCTGATCATGTAGGATCTGCGGTATATGAAACAGGTAGGGAAAATGGGCAGACTAGATGGGCCAAGTGGTCCTTATCTGCCGTCAAATTCTATGTTTACTTCCTACTGCCCTCGCAATCCATTGGATATGCTTCCCATCCCTCCAAGCCGTTTTGCCAGGTAGGCCTTTTACCTCCTTCTCCACCCCCTATCCTTCCCCCAACTCTATTCCCCTAACAATTGAGTCTCTCACCAGTAGTTGCTTCCTCCGGCAATGAGATCATAATGCTGATGATATAGTGGGGGGAACTACAGATATATATGTCAGCTGCCCTTCACATCCAATACAATATTATCACATAGAAAACTATCCAATGAACAAAAGGAAAAAGAAAAATAGTTCCAAAATAAAAAGTCACAGCTAATTACTTAAAATTTGTGTCATTTTCCTGTCTGCCTGTTTTGGTTCCACTAACCCTTTAAGGTAATGAGTGGGTTTGAAATGTTTTCTTTCCCTGATTTTGGAGGCAGTATAGCGCAGTGGATTAAGGCTGTGAGCTGCAAATCTGGAGACCTGGGTTTAAATCCCTTAGTCCCCACTTGCATACTACAGTGCCTTCAGAAAGTATTCACCCCCCTTGGATTTTGTCACATTTTGATGTGTTACTACCAGAATTTTTAATGCATTGAAATGATTTTTTCCCCCTTGATTCACACAGCATACTTAACAATTTAAAGGGCCAAAAATATTTTTATTGTGTAACAAAAATGTATGAAACATTAAAAACTGAAATATCTTGTTTACTTAAGTATTCACCCCCCCGAGTCAATACTTTGTAGAAGCGCCTTTGGCAGCAATTACAGCTTTGAGTCTTCTTGTGTATGTCTGTATCAGCTTTGCACATCTGGATTTGGGGATTTTCTCAAGCTCTGTCAAGTTGGATGGGGAGTGTCGGTGAACCGCAATCTTTAAGTCTTTCCACAGATTCTCAATGGGATTCAAGTCTGGGCTTTGGCTGGGCCACTCAAGGACATCCACCTTCTTGTTCTGAAGCCACTGCAGTGTTGCTTTGGCTGTATGCTTGGGGTCGTTGTCCTGTTGGAACGTAAATCTTAGCCCCAGTCCAAGGTCTATTGCAGACTGATGCAGGTTCTCCTCAAGGATGTGCCTGTATTTGGCTGCATTCATTGTTCCCTCTATCCTGACAAGTGCCCCAGTCCCTGCCGCTGAAAAGCATCCCCATAACATAATGCTGCCACCATCATGCTTCATGGTGTTACACGGGTGATGAGCTGTGTTCGGTTTGCGCCAGGCATAGTGCTTTGCATTCAGGCCAAAGAGTTCAATTTTTGTTCATCAGACCAGATAATCATTTGCCACATGGTCTCAGAGTCTGCCACGTGCCTTCTTGCAAACTCCAGGCATGCTATTATGTGGCCTTTTCTCAGGAGTGGCTTCCGTCTAGCCACTCTCCTATAGAGGCTACATCTGTGAAGTGCTGCAGAGATTGTTGTCCTCTGGACAGGTTCTCCCATCTCAGCCATAGAACTCTGTAGTTCTGTCAGGGTGGTCACTGGGTTCTTGGTCACTTCCCTGACCAAGGTCCTTCTTGCCCGGTTGCTCAGTTTGGGAGGATGGCCTGCTCTAGGAAGAGTCTGGGTGGTTCCGTAATCTTTCCATTTCCTAATGATGGACTTGACTGTGCTCCTGGGAACTTTCAACACCCTAGAAATATTTTTATACCCCTCCCCAGATCTATGCCTCCTCACAATTCTATCACGGAGTTCTACGGACAGCTCCTTGGTCTTCATGGTAGAGTTTCTTCTCTGACATGCACTGTCAACAGTGGGACCTTATATAGACAGGTGTATTTCCTCTGAAATCATGTCAACCATTTGAACTGACCACAGGTGGACTCCATTCAAGTTTTAGAGTGATCTCACAAGGAAATTGGATGCACTTGAGCTCAGTTTGGAGTGTCATAGCAAAGGGGGTGAATACTTATCAAATCAAGACAGTTCAGGTTTTTATTTTAAATTACATGTACAAAAAATTCCAGACGTTTCATTCCACTTTGACATTATAGAGTAATTTGTGTAGATACGTGACAAAAAAATCCCATATAAATGTATTTTAATTTGAGTCTGCAACATCACAAAATGTGACAAAATCCAAGGGGGGGGGTGAATACTTTCTGAAGGCACTGTATGTGACCCTGAGCAAGTCACTTAACGTCCTTGTGCTCCCAGGTCGCACCTAGAAACACGCTTCGGCTTAGTGTGCCTTTCCTCATTAAACATTTTTCCCTTTCCCTATTTTGTGATGAGGTTTGAGGCCATGAAGCGGTGTAGTGTACTTTCATTGCTCACTTGTGGCTCCACCACTTGTGACTGATGGTCCTGCCCTTCACATGTCAAGGTGAATTGCATATTTTGAGTCAGCCTGTTGCATAGCCCATATTTATCCAGGCACATTTATCAGTGGTGCTGTATAAATAAAGGTATCCATCCCTCTGTCAATCTGTCTGTCTGTCTATTTAGTTAGCTGGCTATCTATCTGGCTGTTTTTTCTGTCTGTTTCCCTCTGTAGTGAAACCGATTGCAATGCTTATGGTATATGTATGTTGAGGGATTAATAGCTACTGTTCTTGTATGCGTACTGTCCCTGCGCTTAAAAAAAAAATCATTATTTGGTATGAAAATTTCCCTTTAGATATTATGTAAAAAGTGTTTTATAAACTTAAAGAGGACAGGAAATGATTTCTAATTGGAAGCTGTTTGTTATGTCCCCATTTACAGAAATGTTATCCATAAACCTAAATGATCCACATATATCTAACTGTACCTGAATAAAAAGTGGTGCCAAAAACCATATTCTGCATTGTTTTGTTTTCATGGGCAGCATTCTATTAACAGTTCTCTTCACAGAACCAGTGATCTGAAGCTTTAAAGGAGAACTGTGCTGAACCTGAAGGTAATTGTTCCCACTAAAAGCAGTTTCTCATTAGACACTGGTTCAAATTCTGTTATTGTTCCACCTGTACTTACCTGTTGGTGACCTTGATGTTGTTTTTGATTGACAGTCTAGTGTTAAGTGCCATTTTAGAATTTTGAGATGTAGTTTATGTTCCTCTCCTACCACAGAGTTCTATAGTAGAACATGAGTGCATTGTTCCAGCAATGGAAGAGCCGAACAAGGGACATAAACTATATCATACAATTCTAAAATGGCACTTACTATCAGTGTGTAAATCAGAAACACCCAATAGCCGGCCCAGTGGTGCTGAGGGCTAAGGCGCTGGACGCCTGACCTTGCGGCACGCTGGTGACCCGGGTTCGGGAACAGGCCTGGGCCGTCGAGAGGCCAGCAGCGGGGTGGGGAGAGCAGAGCCGGATTGAGCTGCCGACAAGCAAGCTCTCCTCTCCGGGGAGGTGGGGTGGCAATTCCCAGCTAATGGCTGCCGCCTGGTGGAGGCTAGGGACAGCACAGGTCTAGGGAGGAGCCAGGCACTAGGCCAATGGGGTGGGAGGAAAGGGGCTGTTACTGGGGCCGTGGAACTAATGCGTGCCTCCACACACATGTGTACCCACTCCTGGGGCCCTTGGGAGAAAACTGGAGGAGAAAACATCACCGGCGGCAGGATGGCGACCAACTCCCCGCAGGCACCGCTCCCGGGCTGGGCGTAAGGTAAGCTCAGGTAATTCTGGGGGGGTAGGGCTGGAGGGGTCGGTCAGATGGGGGCCATCAAGGTGAAGGGCGTAGAAAATATGATACGATATAAAGAAACACCCAGTAAGATAACTAAAAAGCCTGTAGGATGGAACAGTAGCAAACTGAACTGGTACTTAAAAATCAAGTTTTACAGGGAAACATTATGTACAGGTTCAGTTCAGTTCTCCTTTAACTATAGCACGGTTTGTGCACAGAACTATAAACATAGTTCTGATGGTACAATAGCTCATGTTTAGCATTCTGTATGCAAACTAATGTTTAGCATTAGCACTCTGTACACAAACTGTGACATAGTGAAAACTCCAAATTACTGGCTCCATGAAGAGAACTGTGTAGAATGTTGTCCATAAGAAGAAAACAATTGAAAACACAGTTTTTCACATCGTGCTTTTTAAGGTGCAAGTTGCAGTTATCTATCGCTCATTTGGAGGCAAGTCTTTAAGTTCTTTTATTAGGAACATTACTGACTGCGACCACATAGCACAAGTTTTCTGTCCCCTTTAAATTCTATTCTAATTTGGTATAATTCTCTTTATTATTGTTGTATATGTGTATGCATGCCAGCATATGTCATGGATATAATGAGAGAACTGCGAAGCAAAACTGAACCCTTCTGGCATGCAGGGCACTTTGAAAACATTAGTCGGACCCTGAGGATGCTAGCCATGTCTTTTTTGGGGGGTTAAACACACCAGAAATATGTTTTTGAAATGTTTTTAAAAAGTAGTGTCGCAAAGTAGTGTCGCACTCATGACACTTTCGTGATTTCATTTGGGAAAGTGTCATGATTTATATACACTGTTTTGCGACACTATGCCCCAAATAACAGGAATTCTTTGCCACCCTGCTGCAAAACAACAGTTTGGTCTTTGGGGATGACATTTGGAGGGAAGAAAGCCAACATCCCACAGATGTGCCTTTTGGTGGTTTGGTGACAAAATATTGCACGGATGGAAAGTTACAGTGCACCGAAGTTGACGCTTTTTCCCCATAGACTAACACTGCAGCACCCGCCGCGCCTTTCGGGGCCCGTAGCTCGGAAACGCTTTGAGATATGGACTTTTCATCAGAAAATACTTAGACCTCCACCCCACCCCGCTTAGTGGGTTAAGCTTAAAACTAGCCAGGAAAGTCATAATTTATACGAAATTTTAATTTTTTTTCTACGTCGTACGGTTCCTGAGATATAAGCAATTTAGTATTCCAAGTGCTCACTTTCCGCTCAGAGGCCCATTATTATGCATATATTCTTTGTATTCACTGTGTTTCTCTATGCAGCTGTTGGTGAAAAAAAGGGAGTGCGCTCTCGTTACTGTCACAGTTAGCGTTCCCACTTGCTTTTCCGTAACCATTTATGTTAGCGTTCCCATCTGCGCCACTGTGTGCGTTACCCTTTGCCTTTTTGTTTGCGCGTGCATTTGCATTACTGTTACCATTTGCGTTTCCATTACTGTTTCTGTTTGCGTTTCGTTTGGCATCACCATGTGCATTACCGTTTGCGTTTTGCGTACGCACGTCTGTTTGCATTTCCTTTGTCGTCATCTTTGCTGTTACGGTTAGCACTTGCATTTCCTATTGTGGTACCGTGACCATGCGCGTTACCATTTGCAGTTCCGTACGCATTCTGTTTGCATTACCACTCCCATCGCCCGTGGTGCGCTAACGGTTTCGTTTTGCGTAACTGTTAACATTTTGCTTTCCATTACTGTTTTTGTTTGCGTTTCCTTTTGCGCCACCGTGTGCATTTCCATTTCCATACGCGCTTCCATTTGCGTTTGCTTTTCTGTTTGTGTTTCCTTTGGTATCATCGTTGCTGTTACCATAACTGTCTGCATTTCCAATTATGTTACCGTGCCCGTATGCGTTACGGTTTGTGTTTCCATATGCGCTTGCGTTTGCGTTTCTGTTTTCATTAACATTTGTGCTTGTGTTTTTATATGTTTGCATCACCATGTGCGTTAACATTTGCGTTGCCGTTACTTCACTATTTATAGCGCACATTCTCAAAAAGAAGGAAAATTTATAGCAAAAAAGCTCCATTTAATGCATCAGTTAGGGTTGTTCCACAGCGACAAAAGTGAGGAAATTTGATATTAGGGTTCCCACCCCCCTTGTACCACACCCCAACCCCGCCCCCACCAACAGGCATCGGGGTGTGCGTTAGGATCGTTGGTCCTAACTCTCGCCCCATTCTCCTATACTGCACCACCTCAGCTTGTTTGCACATGGGATGGGGTGAGAATTAGGACCGATGACCTCAACGCACACCCCGATGCCTGTTGTTGGGGGCAGGGTGGGGTGCAGGAGGAGTAGGAACCCCTAACATTGAATTTCTCGCTTCTGTCGCTGTGGAACAACTCTAACTGATGCATTAAATGGATTTTTTTGCCATGAAAATATATATATATATATATATATACACACACACACACACACACATATATATGTATATATAGATAGATATAGTTATATACATATATACAGTACAATCTCGATCTAATGAACCCCCATTGTCCAGACATCCCTATCTAATGGATTGGTAGCATGTCTCCCAAGTGAACACTCTCTGTACGTTTTAATCCCAGTTTTACGGACTTCCTATTATCCGAACTAATGGGGCAGATCAGGACACACAGGAGTGGGGTTTGTTGTAGGCAGTGGTAAAGCAGGCTAATTGGTGCACTCACATTTACCTATCAGAATATATATATAGTGGCACTATAGTTAGGGTTGAGTAGGCACACGTTAATGTTAAATTCAAATTTTTGCACTTTAATAACTTCGCAGCTGTTCAACCGATTTGCCTGAAACTTTGCATGCATGGTCTCTTATCATAGATCTCTGGATATGGAAAGTTTGTTCCAGTTTGATTTGTGGTTGCAGAGCTGCGGAGTGTGAAAAAATCCTCAGTTTTTGACAAATTCTTTGCTCGTCTCTACAGCCAGAACAGTTTGTTCAGCTGGTCTGAAATGTTCACGGTATATGGAGACTGGGTCATGGAAGTGCCTTTTGAAGGTCTGGTGAAAAAATAGTTGGCTTGTAAAAAATTTTACAATTTCCACATAGAATAGTTGGGGAGTTTTTGCTCGTAAGAATCTGATGGTTGGATTTCAAAGGGCTCCAGACAGAGACCTCAACCCGAGCTCGAGCTCAGCATTCTATGCTGTGCATAGAAAGTTAACCCTTTGTTCTCCGGGGCAGTTTAAAGGCTGGGGCTAACTGCAATAGTCAGAATACAGCAAGACTCCATTAGAAGAAACATAATTACTAAGGTGAGTAATTTTTCCTTCCCGCTGTCTAGGCTGCAGGTGCTCCATGGGACAGCAACTCCTGAGAGAATCAACTGCGTCACTACCGTTTGCTATTTCTGCTTTCTCAAAAGTTACTCGCTGCCGCACTTTGACCACATTTTCGGCTCCTTTTTATTTTCTAACAAAAAAGTTTAGTCGGTATTGTGTCTTTCACTTTTGTTCTTTTTCTGTTGTCTGTTCTGTTCCATGTCGGGTTCGGGGCGTAAAGGTTCGAAGGCGGGGACTTCCCCCATGCGTTGGAGCCCCTTTGGTAGTCCGTTCACGGTAATGGATCCACATGACCGGTGCTTCACTTGTCTAGGGCCGAATCACAACATGGACCATTGCGACGCTAGCTTCAGTATGGACTACTGCACTTTTGAACTCTGCGTGGTGAGGTTGGGATGCGACCCCCTAACCTTTAGTGGCAAACGTCAAACAAGGCCCGCTAAAATAAGGACTGTAGGCCTGTCTCCCGCGCCTCCCCTCCACTGCTACATGCACTGGGGAGAGCAGGCCACTGCGGACTCGTGTCCTGCTGAGTCCGGGCGCCTGGGAGAGCAGTCGGTGGATGGGGGTCGGCCTCCTCCGGGAGGTCAGCTGCTGACTGCTCCGGGTCTGGTTCCCTGTAACCCCAGTGTCGAGGCCTCAGCTACACGCGGGGCCTACACCGGTAGCCCCTTCTGGGGCTTCGGAAGGTGCAACTTTGGCTCCTGACACTGATTCCCGTGTCAGTGAGTGAGGCCGGCACTCCGATGCCACGGAGTCCCATCCCTACATGACCCTCGGTGCCAGGATGGGCTGGGTGACCGGGGTCGCCTCTTTTTGAGTCTCTGTAGTCTCCTCCTCAGATTCAGAGGACAACCCAGGGACCCAGACTGGCAACCCAGCTCTCCGGAGCACTCACCCCCCAGATTCCATTCAAGGACTTCTGTGGGATCAGAACTTGGACTTGGTGTCATCTTGGGCGACAATGGCAGTTGTGGCGTCGTGCCCGATGACAGTGCCACGGGCGGTGTCAATGCCACAGTGGGTGCCGTCCCGGTGACGCAGCAGTCTGCGCTGTTTCAAGGGTCGACGCCACCACAATGTTGGTGCTTCCTCTGATGTCGGTGTCAGGGCGCGTCTGGGGATGGCGCCGAGGTCGGTGCCGCTGCGAGCCTCGGTGCCCCTTACGGTGCTACCCTTGGTGACAGTGTCGCATCAGGGCATGTCTCTGAGGAGGAGATGGATTTCGGCACTGGGTCTTTGTTGGGTGCTGCCGCAGAGTTGGGGGAGCCAGAGGCTGATCCCGGTGCCAGTTTTTCTCTCCCCTTATCCTTGAGGTTGGTCACCATTGGGAGGCCTCGCACGAGGGGCAGATCTCTGTCCTGTCCTGGGGGGTTGGGTAGCCGGTCCATGCCCTACTTTGCCCAGGTGGTCTTGGTCACTGTGGTGCAGAGTAGGAGTGCTGGTCCAAGCACCCTGTCCTCCTGCAGGGGACAGAGCCCTGCATCGGGTGGGGACAGGGGCTGCCCTGTTATGCTCGCTGGGCTCCAGTCTCCCCACCAGGGTTCTTCTTCCCTTGGGTTTCCCCTTGATGGCTTGGGGACAGTTGAGCAGCAGATGAGGTCTGGACAGCACACCCCCTAATGGTAGATGGGTCCCCCGCTGGTGTTCACAGCCTTGTCAGGGTGGGCGCTGTCTTTCATGACCATCCTGCCCAGCCCTCACCCTCTCTGCAACCTCCCCCGTTCTCTTGGGTCCCTTGGGGCCCCTTATCTGGGAACAGTATAGGGCCACGGCGAGTGCTTTCCCAACATTCTATAGGGCCATGGATGAGCTGGTTTTTGCAGTTCCTCAGGCAGCACCGTCATTCCCTATGCAGAGCCCCTCCACTTCATCCTCTGAGGAAGCGGACTTTCCATCATATTGGTCGTCTGATGCTGACTTCACGGAGTATCAGTGGTTCCTGGCAGCGATGTTGGAGGAGCTCAATTTAACCCCAGTGCTATGATGCAGTACCGCAAATGCGGCTATGGTGATCCTTGGAGAGTGTAGCCAGGAATCCTTAGTTATCCATCTGTGGCCTCGGTCCCTTGTGTCGGAGTCGTACAGCACCTTGCAGTCACCCGCTTCTCCAGCCCCTGTGGACTGTCAGCGCCTGTATTGCACTACTTCGGGGTCTCCAGGGTCTTTGCCCCAAGCTTCCTCAGGTCTGGAGTGTCTGGACACCCCTTCTGGGCATCTGCACCCAGCAAGAGACCATCCTCTGGACATGGACTCTTTGGAGTTCGACCGCTGAGGCAGACAGATTTTTGCCTCTGCGTGTCTCTTGTGGTCTGTTGCAACACATCAGGCACACATGGTAGCCTATGAGAGGCGCCTGTGGGCCATGATGGGATCCTTCCTATTGGCCTTGCCTGATGACGAGGCAACCAGGTGAGCTATTTCCATCACCACAAGGGGTCTGGAGCTAGCAAGACACCAGGCTCAGGCATCATACGATACCAGCGCGGTAGCTTCCGGACTGATGGAATCTGTGGTCTGCATTAGGCGGACAGCATGGATTCGCCTTTCCCGGTTGTCACCCTTGGTCCAGCGTAGGGTGACTGCCTTGCCTTTCCGGGGGCCTGGTTTTTCACCCGAAGAGTCAGACGGGAGCAGTCAGGGTGCCCTCCTTCTCCTGCTGGTCAGTAGACCCGTGATGGGCCCCCCTCCTCCCCTCGTGACTCCTCCACGAGGGTCTGAAGTCGGTCCAGCATTCATGGAGGTACCAGTCCACTTTGTGGGCTTAGTACTAACCCCCCAGTGATATGTTAATTACGTACCTACCATAATTTTTGATCTTCATAGATATCTTCACCATTCATCACTGCTTCCCACCCACCATCCCCTCTTGGGCCTCAGCCTCTGGGCAGTGCCTCCTCCCTGCTTGCCCTCCCTCCCAGTTGAGGCCAGTTGTAGGCTCAGTCCCACTGGTACTTCCAGGCTCCCTGCCGTTTCTCTGAAGCACAAGGGCCCACCTGGGGGAGGGGGAGGGCAAGTAGGGACTCTGGCCTTTTTTTTCCATGGCTCCCAGGGGCCCTTTGTACAGTGAACAGTCTTCAGATCTGTGTTAGAGCACTGTTGTGGACCCCCCACCCCTGGTGGGGTCCTTCCATTCTTGGCCCTTATGCTGGAAGTAGGGCTGTGGGGCCCCTCTCTTTTCCAACTTCCTAACAGCGGACCCCTTCAGGGGTCTCTTGTTATGTTCCTAGTTCTTTAGGATTTTAGGTTACGGAAACATCCCTGAGGTCCTGTCCTGATACATCACCTCCCCAGTGGTGCTGTAAATTAGGAATTATATCCTTCTCCACCCTGGGTCTCGCTTGGGCACCAAGGTGATCTTTAGCTGGGGAGCTGTCTTTTTCTCGGCTCCCAGCCTTAGAAAGGAAGGGGAGAGGGAACGCTGAATCCTGGTGTTCTCCCTAGTGGACCTGGGAGGCTATTTTCTCTGGTCAAACCGCTGTTATAGGTGAGGGTTAAAATTCCCTCTCCTTTTGGGATGCCCCAGGTTCCTGGGCTAATGCCTTTCAGGGTCTCCTAACAAAAAAAACAACAACAACAAAAAATGATAATGCTGTTTTTGTTTCACAAGGGAGTGAAACTGGTCGACTTAAGTTACC
Source organism: Neoceratodus forsteri (assembly GCA_016271365.2). Lineage (NCBI taxonomy): Eukaryota > Metazoa > Chordata > Ceratodontiformes > Ceratodontidae > Neoceratodus > Neoceratodus forsteri. The sequence goes on along the minus strand of JADMNL010000025.1, from coordinate 165,990,748 downwards.
CTAGTCCACAAGGGTTCTGGAATGTGAGGGTATGGTCCATCCTCCCACTGCGCTCCCTCCTCCCTCCTCCTCCTCATCCTTCATTCTTCTTTCTTCCTTCATCTTTATATTCCTGCCCAAATGGATAAAAGAAAGATAATATGATTGAATATAGTAGAATATGGTTTTATAGGGTTAGATATATTGTTTATGATCTAATTTAACAGTTATCTACTTGTTTTTTTTTTTTATATAGGCTTCAGTTGTTATATAGTAATTCTGTCTCATGTTAGATATTGTGTTTAATTTAGTTTCGTTAAAGTTACCTGTGTATATTACCTGTGTATAAGAGTATCATTGTTGTATGTTGGTTATGATGTTTAATGTATAATTATTTATATACAATAAACATTTTATAAAAAAAAAAAAAATCTTCAAACAACATGAAGTCTTGCTATATTATAGACATTAGCAGTTTGATCCAGCTCTAGAACTGCCCCGGAGTGAAATGGTTAAAACCATTCCAAAATAGAATTTTGGCACGAGAGCAGCTCTATCTGTGTCATTTCAAACTTGAACTGTCAGATTCTTTACTCCGCCTCAGTGAACAGTCACTCCGGAGATTTCTCCTTCTGCTCGGTTCATTTCTCGGTTTAAAAAGTGTTTTCTGGGTTGGATTTAACCGAGAATAGTTTTATTTTAACCGCAAAACCGTTCGGTTCAAGCTCTATCTGTGGTAACCGTAAGTAAATGAAGGTTTTGTCTGTGTGGAACTTGTAAGTTATCGGTTCGGTTTTGAACCGATCAGTGGGTTTAAAACTCATTTAAAACTAAAAGTTACTATTTTAGAGTCACGGTTCGGTTCTTATCGGTTCTAAAAAAGCGGATTTATTACGTTTTTTTCTAATACCAATGACTTAGGTTAGGAACCGATAAGGTGTCTTCCTAGCACGCGTAAAGGGAAGTTTTTGGTTAGGCTGGCATTATGTCTGAGAAACCCAAAAGAAAACCGGGCTCACTGGTTTCAATACTGTGATGTTTGTGGGGAAGTCTTTGCCAAGGCTGACCACACACCACATGTGTTTATTGTCTGGGGTTTGACCACCTCCAGTCAGACTGCCAGGTATGTAAATTTCCTGCAGCCACCCTGGAAAAAGATTGGGCAGGCTCAGGGAACGAGAGGCCAAAAAGTCCACTGACCCGGATGGCCAGCCCAGTTCGGTGCCAACCGAACCAGAGGGAGTGCCCTCTGACCAGGGCCAGACTTCCTCGGGCAAAAGAAAAGCTGGTTCTGAGGAACTAATTCCAGTAAAGAAAACAAGAAAATCAGCAGGTCTGGAGTTCAAAATTCCTTCTCCAACTGCTGCAGAGATAGCAAAAGCCATACAAATTGTCCAGTCACTGTCTCAGGGGTCCGTCTGAACCACCACTGTCTGGTAAAGGTCGGTTCGTCCGGTCCCAGTGGTTCAGGATTATGATATTGAGGAATTTTATGAACCAGAGGAGGGGAGGAGGATTATGAACAGTATGAATGTGGCTGGGAAGGTCTGGTGTGCCCATTGAACGGACATCTCCCCAGACAGACCTTTAGAATCTCCCCTATGGTCTGAGTCCCCATCTCATTTTATGTTTTATAAAAAGTTGCTGAAACCCTCCAGCTTCCTTTAGAAGAGGCTGTGGATGAGCAAGAGGAGCCTGATTTTGTGGAAATGATGGATATTCCAGAGTCTAGGAGATTGTCTATTCCTTTACATAAGTCTTTTAGGAAACAAACAATTAAAATTTTAAAAGCTCCTAATTCTGTGCCTCCTGTAGATAAAAGATGGACAGAAGGTATACATTGTCAGGCCTGATACAGAATTCCTTTCTCAGCAATGCAGTCATGTTAGGGTAGTTCAGGCTGCTGCCTGTGATAAAGCTAATATTCCCTTGGCTTCACATCCTCCTGACAAGGATTCCAGGAAGATTGATGCCATGGCAAAAAACAGTATATGGCAGCCTCTCTGGGACTCAGGCAAGCAAATTATATGGCTTATGTAGCTAGGTATCAGAAATCTAGATGGGATACTGTTATGCAATTGGCCAAGCAGGCCCATGGCCAGCTGGCTAGTGAACCTAGAACAGGTGGCTGCTGATGGCATTAAGCCTCCAAGGTTCAGTTTCATGCTGCTGTGGATGTTAATGATGTTTCCTCTAGGGTCATGGCCACATCTGTAGCTTTTAGTAGGTTGGCCTGGCTCAGGTGTACTAGTTTGTTACAGGATACCCAGACTAAGGCTATGGATTTTCCTGTGGTGGGAAATTCTCTGTTTGGAGAGCAGACAGAGAATTACATGAAGAAGATGGATGAATATAGGACTACTTACAAGAGTGCCCAGGCTAAGGGAGCGGCAAGCCACTCCTCAAGGCATGCCCCAGGGGTAGGGGGTAGGCCTTTTCACAGGCCTTTCTACCAGACTCAGGCTGCCTCTGCCTATGCTCAGAGGGCTTCTTCAGAGGCAGGGGCAGACGAGGGTGGGCAGACCTGCTCCCACCCCAGCCTAAAGCTCCTATGAAACAGGCACCCTGATGGGGTGCCCAGGGCCATTCTTCTGTACCAGTGGGGGCAGGCTGGCTTACTTCTGTCAGAATTGGCTTCTTTAACCTCAGACAAGTGGGTTCTGGAAGTAGTAAGCCAGGGTCTGGTTCTCAGCTTCAAAAGTTTCCCAAGTTGAGAAGCAGACTTTTCTACCTGCAAGTGCTTCAGAGACCCTCGCTCTGGAAACAGAGGTCTCATCCCTGTTAGCTCTCAGAGCAGTAGAAAGGGGTCCTCCCTGCATCAGGGCAGGGGTCTGTATTCAGATACTTCCTTACCCAAAAAGACAGGAGAATGGCGGCCCATTTTAGATCTCAGATATCTGAACAAGCATCTTTTGAAACCAAAGTTCAAAATGGTAACTCTGGCAATGATTTTACCTTCCCTAAGGCCAGGGACTGGCTAGCCTCCCTGGACCTCAAGGATGCCTATTTCCATGTCCTAATCAGAAGATCCCATCGAAGTACCTCAGATTCGAACTGCCCTCAGGTCATTACCAGTTCAAAGCAATGCCTTGACCTTACCTCTGCTCAAGCGTATTCACAAAGTGTCTAGCAGTGGCAGTGGCCCACTTAAGGAGGCAGAGGATTGCTGTTTTCCCTATCTAGACGACTGGCTCATTGTAGGCCAGTCCCCAGAACAGGTAAAATCTCACCTGCAGGTCACCCAGCAGCTTCTCACCTCCCTGGGTTTTCTGCTAAACCTACCAAAGTCGGTTCTGGAACCAGTCCAGGTACTCACCTTTATAGGGGCAGAATTGGACACAAAGCTAGCCAGAGCCTTTCTTCCCCCAGAAAGGGTAAGGAATTCAGTGGCTCTGGCCTCTTCCTTCACTCTGCAGATCTCTCGACCAGCAAGACACTTTCTGCAGCTCCTGGGGCACATGGCTGCATCCACAGCTGTTGTGCAGGGAGCCAGATTTCAGATGAGAGACATTCAGTTTCACTTGAGAACCTTTTGGTCTCAGAGAAGAGACCCCTTCCAAGTTGGTCCCAGTGACTCGAACCTTGATCCTAGCTCTCCAGTGGTGGCAGGATCAGAGCAATTTAAGCGGGGTCCCTTCATTTCCCTTCTCACGACTTGACTCTCACTACAGATGCTTCCCTTCTGGGTTGGGGAGCCCACATGGGCGACCTTTCCACTCAGGGAGTTTGGTCCCGCCAGGAATCTCTGCTCCACATCAATTTGCTGGAACTCAGAGCTGTCTTTGTAGCTCTTCAGCTTTTTCTGCATCTGTCCATGACAAGGTGATACAAGTCAGAACAGACAACACCACAACAATGTGGTACATCAACAAACAGGGGCACTCGGGTCTTGACGCTTGTGCACCGAGGCAATGAAGTTGTGGTCTCTGGCCTATTCCTGAACACTTCCCTCATAGCAGTTCATCTTCCTGGGAAGGACAATGTCTAGCGGATGCCCTCAGCAGGATTTCCCAGGGCCATCACGAATGGTCCCTGGATCCTCAAGTGCTGGGGATAGTTTTTGCCAGGTGGGGCATCCTCAGATAGATCTTTTGCAGCCCCAGACAATCACAAACTTCCTCTGTTCTGTTGCAGGCCTCCAGTGCTGGGCTCAGTTCCCTGGATGCCCTTCTTCTGGATTGGGAGGAAGTTCCTCATGCTTCCCCCTTTCCTCTCCTATTCAAAGTACTAATCAAAATCAGATCTCAGCCTTGCAGGGTGATTCTGATTGCCCCGGATTGAGCCAGGCAGCCCTGGTACCCACTCCTTCTGTCTCGACAGTCCATCTTCCCCTGTGCCTCCCAGGAATCACAATCTGTTGACTTGTGCCCAGGGAAGGGTTTGGTATCCGACCTCAAATCCCTCAACCTCAAGGCCTGGCTCTTGAGGAGTTAGAGTTGCTGATTTACACCTCTCTCAGGGTGTTCTTGAGATCTAAAGGCTTCCAGAAAGCCTTCCACTAGGAGCTACTTATAGTTCTAAATGGAAAAGGTTTTCCATTTGGTGTGCTGGGAAAAATATTTCCCAGAATCTGCTGAATTGCCCATTTGTTAGATTACATGGTACATCTTAATTCCTTGGGTCTCAGACCAGCTACCCTGAGAGTTCATTTGGCAGCTGTGTCTGCTTTTGTGTCAAGCAGGAAAGTCATCCCTCTTTCCTCTCATCCTGTGTTTTCCAAGTTTTTTAAGGGATTACTCCATACTAATCCTCCCTTTCGGGAACCGGCCCCTGCTTGGGACCTTAATGTTTGCATTACCCAGTTAATGCAACCCCCTTTTGAACCTCTGTCTTCTGCAGAGCTTAAGTACCTAGCTTGGAAAACTGTTTTTCTAGTGGCTATCACTTCTGCCAGACGCATAAGTGAATTGCAAGCCTTGTCAGTGGAGACTGACTTTATTTCTTTCCACAAGGATAAGGTAGTCTTTAGGACTAATAGGAAGTTTTTGCCTAAGGTGGTTTCAGATTTCCATCTTAATCAATCTATCTCCCTTCCAGTATTTTTCACTGATCACTCCTCTTCGGGTGAGAGGAGGTTGCACAGCCTGGATGTTGAGAGCTCTTAGTTATTATATAGAGCGTACCAAAGGTCACAGGTTCGAATCCCTCCAACTTTTCCTTACCTATGGTGAAGTTGGGAAAGGCAAACCTGCCACTAAGAGATCAATAGCCAGGTGGATTGTCTCTTGTATCCAATTTTGTTATCAGAAAGTGGGCAGAGCCCCCTCCCCCGGTTTGAGGGCTCATTCTACAGGGGTACAGCTGCGTCTCTAGCTGCTGCCAGAGATATCCCTTTATTAGAGATTTGCCAGGCTGCTACTTGGAAATCGGTAACACTTTACAAGCATTACTCCCTGGATGTCCAGGCCAGGAGATACTTGGTTTGCTACAGCTGTTCTTCAGAGCCTATTTCCAAGTAGGTTCTGCCCTCCTCCATGGAGGTACTGCTGTGTATTCTGCTAATGTCTATAATATAGCAAGACTTCATGTTGTTTGAAGAAAAATTACTCACCTTAGTAATGTTGTTTCTTCTAATGGAGTCTTGCTATATTATAGACCTCCTCCAACCTGCCCCTCTCAGAACCTCTACTTGGTGGGGTGCGGCAACTTAGTGTGGGCACTACTTATGTCCTGTTAGCATTTTGTCCCCTTTGGGACTTTGGGGTGTGTATGTGTAATGTATGTTTTGTATTATAATTTACATCGAAACATAGAAACATAGAATTTGACTGGCAGATAAGGACCGCTTTGCCCACCCAGTCTGCCCATTTCCTACCTAATGGATAAGCTGCAGATCCTAGTTAACCAGCAGCCTACTTCTTCTGCCCCACCCCTAGAATTGCCTTATGACTGTCCCATGCATGCTTGAATTCCACCACTGTTTTTGACTCACAACCTCTCCGGAAGGCCGCTCCATGCATCCACAACCTCTGTGAAAAATACTCTTAAATTACCTCTGAGCCGCGCCCATCTTCAAATTGTGCCCTTGTTCCTGCACACCTCTTGTTTTGAAAGATGCTACCCTCTTGGACTTTGTTGATTCCTTGAGGTACTTGAACGTTTCTATCATGTCCCCCTCTCCCTCCTTTCCTCGAGGCTATACATATTAAACTCCTTAAGTCTCTCTTCATGTGTCTTCGGTGCAGACCCTGCACCATTTTAGTTGCCCTCCTCTGGACAGCTTCCATCCTGTCTATGTCTTTGCGGAGATTGGGTCTCCAGAACTGCACACAATGCCTCAGATGGGGTCTGACCAGCTGTCTGTACAGAGGATAATAACTTCCTGTTTTCTACTGGTGATGCCTCTCCCTATGCATCCCAGTATCCCCCCAGCCCTCCTTGCTGCCCTCTAACATTGCTTGCCCACCTTTAGGTCATCTGATATTACTACCCCCAGGTCCTTTTCCATTGTTGTTGTTGTTGTTAGTATCTCACCCCCCACTGTGTACTCTTCCCCTGGGTTTTTGTTTCCCAGGTGCATTACCTTGCACTTCTTAGCATTGAGTCTAAGCTACCATACATTTGACCATTCAATGGTGTTAGTATTTCTGGTCCCCTGACTTGAGTCTTGGGTGTTGGGACCATCAATGGTTGTTATTATTTAGGTAGCCATTTGGCTAATGTAGGTTACAGCTTCCACACAGACCTTAGTGAGTTTGGCTCGTAAAGATCTGACAGTTCAAGTTTGAAATGACACAGATAGAGCTGCTCTCGTGCCAAAATTCTATTTTGGAATGGTTTTAACCATTTCTCTCCGGGGCAGTTCTAGAGCTGGATCAAACTGCTAATGTCTATAATATAGCAAGACTCCATTAGAAGAAACAACATTACTAAGGTGAGTAATTTTTTCTTCCTGCCTAGGTGTTGGGGCCCTAACCCAGACCCAGCTAGGCTCCATCCTCCTTAAGAATCAGTTCTCTCTTATCAGCTTATTTCTTTTTCAGTTTATATCCTTTCATTTTACTATTCCTTTGGGCTCCCTTGCCCACCCTCCTCCCTTGTTTTCTTTTTTTTTTCTGTTTTTCCTCTCCTGTGAGCAGAACTGAGGTAGTGGAGGAGACGACGTTGGTTACTGGCCAACCCACGAGCACCACACAATGCGTTGGCCTCGAAGACGGTGCCGTTGCTGACATTGCTCCTTCTCTTAGAGCAGTAAACCTTTTTTCCTAAAGCAAATAGCTTCATATGGGGTCCTGCGCCTTCAACTTGAACTCACCAGTGATGAATGTTGAAGATATTCAGGAAGATCAAGAATTACGATAGGTACGTAATTTACATTTCTTGCACATCTCTTTTTTTTTCTGAAAGATGCTGCCCCCCTCCCCCCAACCTTGTTGACTCCCCTGAGGTACCTGAATGTCTATATAATATACCCTATCCCTCCTTTCCTCCAGGGTATACATATTGAGGTCTTTCAGTCTTTCCTCGTATGTTTTCTGGTGCATTCCTTTCACTATTTTTGTTGCCCTTCTCTGGACCACCTCCATTGTGTCATTGCCCTTCTGAAGATAAGGTCGTAACATGACCTCTTGTCCTGGAGCATCTTTTTCTATAGGAAATACTACCTTCCTGTACCTTATTAATATCTGTGAGGTATTTGAACGTTTCTATCATGTCCCCTCTTTCCCACCTTTCCTCTAGAGAGTACATATTTAGTTCACTGAGTCTTTCCTCGGAGGGCTTTTCATGCAGGCCCTGCATCATTTTGGTAGCCCTCCTTTGTACTGCCTCTACCCTGTCTATGTCCTTCCAGAGGTGGCGCCTCTAGTACTGGACACAGTACTTGAGGTGGGGTCTTGGTGATCTATACAGGGGTAATACTGCCTCCCTCTTTCTGCTGGTGATGCCCCTCCCTATGCACCCGAGCATTTTGCTAGCCTTCCCACTGCCTTATCACACTGCTTTGCTACCTTTTGGTCTTGAGAAATGATTATCCCTAGGTCCCTTCCTGTTTTGTGGTTGCTGATACCTCCCCGATCGGTTGGTATGTTGCCCCTGGGTTTCTGTGCCCCAAGTGCATAATTTTGCACTTTTTTGCATTTAAACCCAACTGCCATTCCCTTGATCATTCTTTTAGCTTTTTCAGATCATCCTTCATCCCCCGTGTGTCTTTTTTTTTTAATTCAATGTACTTTATTAAAATTTTCAGAAAGCCAAACAATACACAAAAACATATACTATAATAATAGTAAATGAAAAAACTAACAAAAGCAAACCTAACACAATAACAGGTGAAACATTTAGAGGCGTAAATTGAAGGTAAAACACCCCATCCCTCACCCACCCACCCAAAAGATCCCTACAGCCCAGCAACCCCTACCTACCCATCGAACCTCACAAGCCAAAATTACAAGGAGAAAAGAAAAGAAAAGTAAACAATAAAAAGGAGAAGAGAGGGAGGAAAAAGGACTACAAAAGAGGGAGGCCTAACTCAATAAATCTCCGATCACCCAGTACTAATAGGCAAAAGGGTAAGAAACGATTCCCACCTGGCACGGATATTTTGAAGACGCTTTCTACGACTGACAATATATTTTTCCAGCATCAAAGCAGTTATCATTTCTGCATCCCATTCCCTTACAGATGGGGTCATATCATCCAACCAGTGTCTTAAAATCACCAGCTTAGCCACAGCTGATATGAGCGCCATATTGGCCTTCCGGAGAGGAATGAGTCCTTGTGGGAAATAACCAGCAAGACAAATATTAGGGAGGAAAAACTCCTGCAACCCCCGTGTGTCTACTCTGTTGCAGATTTTTGTGTCATCCACAAACAGGCATACTGTCCACTCCAGCCCACCCACAATGTCACTAATAAAGACATTGAAGAGGACCAGGTCTAGTACTGACCCCTGCAACACCCCGCTCGTCACCTTGCCCTCTCCAGAGTGGACCCCATTTTCCACCACCCTGCTGCTTAGTCAACTTCTTACCCATTTTACTACTTTTGGACCCACTCCTAGATTGCCCAGCTTGCTCTCAATAATGCCCAAGTAAATGTTATTACACTTAAATATTAATGAAGAGATAGTTTTGAGCGTTTGACTGTTTTTGGTTTTTTTTCTTAACCAGATTCCCTTTTTACTTACCCCTTAGGGATCAGCAACCCCTATCTCTCCATTCTGTTTTGTCTGTTGCCTGTTTTTGTATTTTTAGAAACATAGAATTTGACGACTGATAATGTCTGCATGACCCACACAGTCTGCCCAGTTTTTCCCTGCCAGTACTGTCACCGCAGACCCTACTTGATGTCTGCCCCACCACTTCCCACTAAGATTCCCTTGAGCCTGTCGCATGCATGCTTGAAGCCCACCACTGTTTTCACACACACCCCCAACCTCTGCTGGAAGACTGTTTAAGGCATCCATCACTCTTTTAGTGAAGAAGTACTTCCTCACATCTCTTGAATGTACCCCCTTCCAGCTTCATGCATGTCCCCTTGTTCTCATGCAAATTCTCCTCTCAAAAATACTCCCTTCCTTTACCTCATTTACCCCTGTGAGATTTTTATAGGTCTCTATCATATCCCCCCTCTCCCTCCTCTCTTCCAGGGTGTACATATTGAGGTCCTCCAGTCTCTCCTCATAGGGCTTCTAATGCAGACCCTGTGCCATTTTAGTTACCCTTCTCCGGACTGCTTCCACTCTTGTCTATGTGCTTCCTGAGATGTGGTCTCCAGAAATGGACACAGTATTCCAGGTGGGATCTCACCCGTGGTCTGTACAGTGGCAACACCACCTCCTTCCTTCTGTTGATGATACCCCTCCCTATGCACCCCAACATCCCACTAGCCCTACCCACTGCCTTGTCGCACTGCCTCACCACCTAGAAGTCATCAGATATGATTATTCCCAGATCCTTTAATGTTTGGTGGCTGTCAGTACCTCGTCTCCCACTTTGTATTCCACATCTGGGTTTCTGTGCCCTAAGTGCCCCCCCTCCCCTCCTCACTGGATTCTACCCTCACATCTTGGTATACCCAGTGCTGCACTTTTCACCCTCCCCCACCCTTCCTACATTTCTCTCCCCCACCTTCCCTTTCCTGTGACTCTGGCACTTCTTATCTGTTGTCTGTTTTCTCTGACAAATGCCGCTGGCTGTCTTGTTACAATGCTACCCTTGAATTGTATTAATCTGTACTCTGTTTGCAATGTCCACATTGTTGTAATGTCTATCTTGATGGTCCCCATAATTTGTATTTCTCTGACATGGAACCTTTGTAAAAGAGCCAAGGCTCAAAGGTATTTGTAATCCTAGACTTGATAAATAAATAAAAAATTAAAAATAAATGAAATAAGTGTATTATTTTGCACTTTGTTGCATTGAAATCCAGCTGCCATGCCCTTGACTACTCCTCGAGTTTTCTCAGGTCTCTGCACATTTTTTTTGGCGTCCTTGATTGTCCACCCTATTGCAGATTTTGGTGTAATCTGCAAAGAGGCAGATCTTCCTTTCTAGCCCATTTGCAGTGTCACTTAAAAAGACATTAAAAAGGACTGGTCCCAGTACTGAGCCCAGTGGTACCCCGCTGGTCACCCTCCCTTTCCCGGAGTGAACTCCACTTGCCCCCACCCCTAAGCTGCCCAGTTTCCTTACGAGCCTCCTATGTGGAAGAGTGTTGAAAGCCTTACTGAAATCTAAGTAGGCTGCATCCACCACCCCACCCTGATCTATTTGGCTGGTCACCCAGTCAAAGAATTCATCTGATTTGTCTGACACGATCTCTCCCCACCAATGAATCTGTGTTGCCTTGGGTCTTGTAATCCACTGCGTTCAAGATACTCCACAATCCTTTCTTTTAGCAGTGACTGCATTAACTTCCCTACCACCGATGTCATGCCGACTGGCCTATAGTTGCCAGCTGCCTCCCTGCTACCGCTTTTGTGAAGTGGGACTACCTCTGCCCTCCTCCAGTTCTCTGGAACTACTCATGTTGCCAGTGAGTTGTTAAAAAGGACTGTCAGAGGTGCAGCCAATATCTCCCTGAGTTCCCTTAATATTCTTGGGTGTACCCTGTCTAACACCTTAGCTTTGTCCACTTTCAGATTTTCGAGTCCCTTTAGGACTCTCTTCTGTAAAAGGGCTTGTATCTGCCTAAACCGTCCACTGCGGACTGCAGTCCTCTTCCCAGACAGGTGCAGCCCGTCGCTCCTGTGTAGGCCCTTATCCCTCCAGGCTGCTTCCCAGTTCCCAGTGTAGCCAAACCTCCCATTGTAGACAAGCAACACATCAGTGAAAACCTTGGCGTGCACTACCTGCCTAAGACCCTTCCCCAGCTCCTTAAAATGTCCCTACACAATCCAGCCCCATCCCTAATCTGATTATTTGTCACCAGGTGGACATTGAGATCCAGCTCCCCTTCCTGCCCTGCCACCCTAGAGATCCTTAGGATCCATTTTCCATCCCTCCAAGCCAAGGCGCCAGGTGGGTAGCTCACCTCCTTCTTTCCCTCCCTTCCATTTCCCAAATCCACACCCTAACGATCGAGTCCCCGACCAGACGCTGCTTCCTCCTTTGCTGGGGTCATCTCCCTCCCACCTTTTGGCCTTCTGTAAGGGGAACCCCCACGTCCTCCCTGATCGCTACCAGTGGTGCCTCCTCCCAGCAGTCCCATCCCACCAGAGTGGTGAATGAGTTTCGTAGTGGCACTGGCTGAGGAATGTGCCCTTGACCCACCACCCAACCCGCCCAGAGCCCACCACAGTCCAGCTGGCTCTCCTTCTTGGCATCCTTTTGGGCAGCAGTGGTAGACTTGGTTGCCCTGGATGAGGAAAGTCCCCCAAATCCTAGCCAACTCAGCCTGGAGTCTAGCAACCTCCTCCCTCAACCCAGAAAGGCGCATTTAGATGAGGCAGCACCTTAGTCCCTAGAAGGTTTCTCTACTGCCACTCCTTAGCCAATACACTGCACCACTCCCAGGATTCCCTTTCCTATACTTACTATGTTAATTGCAAAGAACTTTGTAACCTTCCCCTAGAGAGGGTGTTACCTCTATTCCCACACCACAGGTGCTTTTAGCTTGCCCCTTTTAACTTTGCCTTTACCCATTTATACGATTAACCATAGATAGAATGTTTCCTCGCTTCCCACGCAACAAGTAGTTTCTGCTTGTATGAACTGGTTTTCCTGGCTGTTAACCCCTTTCCTTCTTCCAGTAATCCCTTACACCAGTAGTAGCAAGTAACAGGTACTTTACCTTACCTGCTGATGCCTAAGACGCCAGTCCTGTTCCATTCCTGCTCTTGTCCACTCATGCACTGGGACACAGACATGAAAGGGACACCTTAGGAGGGAGTCTTTAAATATCCTCTCTGTGGTTTCTGATTGGCTGGCAGTCCGATTTGGTCCCACCCATTTCCTCTGGTTGTTTTCAGCTTCCCTACCTGTTTCCCTGGCCCTAAAATAAACAAACGCAGGAAAACAGCTCACATTGGTTTCATCCTGCAAACCCTGCTGATTCCTTTGTGCTGGTGCTACTGGATTCTTTCTGTACTTGCATTTATTAATTCCTCACTGGTTCTAACCAAAAGACCTGCACTATTACACTAAATATTAACTTGAACAGCAGTATAGTTTCCTGGCTTATGCCCTTAGTAGTGAGTGGCATTGATCTAACTCTTTTAATGTTTATTTTGTACTGTCTCTTGGGCTTAAGTACAGTATGGGACTTGCTATCTAAGCTTTATAATATTATTTTAAATATTTCTTATAAATATAGTGTCATCACTATTTATATTTCTAGCAAGTCCCCATTGAGGGACTCTAGTATATAAGGGCTGCCTTTTCTTGTGCTTTCCACACCCCCTGATGAAGACGCCAGTGGTTGAAACGCCGGGGCCATTTGTGTTTCTGTCACACTGTGTTTAGATGCTCACAATAAATCCTTTTCATTCAGAAGTTCCTTTATTGATGTGGATTTCTTGCACCTCCTCGAGTGCTGCCTTCAGTTTTGTTGCAGGTGTTAAACATGACTCTTAATTTCCAGATGCAAGTCTTTAAATAGGTGCAATAGCACAAGGTTATTTTTGGGGTAAAAGGTTCTTTTTAGTGTCTTTCTCGTTATTTTATGAGAGTGCCAACACTGAACAATATCTGAGATGCTTAAGTGGTAGCCATTGGTTGATTTGGCATAAAATAGCCTTGTTCCACAGAGCTCTGCATAGTACCTGTAACAGATTCAGAAATAAATCAGTGGTGCGTGAGAGACACATTCCAGTCTGTTTTTACAAGCTTTTCTTCTTGGAAGCTTGTTATATAGTTCCACCATTTTTGTGGTAGGTTCCATTCTTATGCCATTTTAACAGATGTTTTTAAGACATCTTCTCTTTTGAATTTACTTTTGTTTCTTTTCCTTGTATAGTGCTACCAAGAAAATGTACAGGATGGTTTCTTCTCAGTATGTCATGGGGTTCTTGACTGATGCCACATAGTCTGTATAAGTCAAATGGTAAAACATTCACATACTGTACATACGAACATATGAACATGCCAGCAGATAAAGGCCTTATGGTCTGTCTAGGCTGCTCGAGTGTACAGTCCCAAATGTGTTTACAGAGGGAACTACCCTCCTGTTTCCCTTTTGACCTCCCTCAACTATCCCCTCACCCACAACTTTCCCTTTCACCTTGTCCCATCCCCTCTTTGAAGCTGTCCACCATTTACAGGGATACCACATCCTCTGGTAGCTCATTCCACTTGGCAACCACCCTGTCAGTGAGAAAGGGCCTCCTTGTCTCCCTCCTGAACCTTCCCCCCCTTCCAGCTTTAGGCTGTGCCCCTGGTGGTCTTGTTCCCACTAAGGCTAAAGAGGCCCTCAGTGCTCACCCTGTTCATACCTTTAAGGTGGGTGAAGGTCTCGATCATGTCCCTTCTGGCCTTCTCTTCTTTCCTCAAGACAGTACATGTTGAGCCCCCCTGAGCCTCTCGTAGGTGTTGCCCTGCTGGACCTGGATCAGTTTGGCTGCCCTTTTCTGGACTGTCTCCAGCAAATTGATATCGCTCTTAAGATATGGGCACCAATATTGCGTACAGCACTTAAGGTACGATCTTACCAGTGACCTGTTCAGTGGCAGGATAACCTCCGCCTTCCTGTTGGTAAGTCACATAACTATGGAGCCCAGCATCTGATTTGCTTTGGCTGCTGCTCTCCTGAAATGTGCCAAGTGTTTCAGGTCCCTTAAAATAATTACACTCAGGTCCTTTTCTTCCTCCTCTGACCTACTTACCTGCACACCACCCAGCCAGTGTTTGGTCTCTGCATTCTTTGCCCTCCAAGTGCATACACATGGCATTTAGGCAAATTCTGTAAAAATAGTGCTAGGCATGGGAGATACGGAGGTTATCAAATCTCCATACATAAGGGCACCAATAAGGAAGGAGCAGTGCTGCGTCATTGTATTGTGGCGTTTGTGCAGCACAATCACGGGGGTGAGGACTCCATATTTAAACATGCCTGCTGCACCGAGGGTTTAGATACTTTTTACAAGCATTCAGGTAAAAATACTTTCAATTGAATATGGTGCCTGCAGAGGGGGGCATCTGTGAGGCAAAACCTCGATCTGTGCAGCAGTTGGTGCTTCACCTCTGCCCATAGATATTCTTTAAGCAACCCTGTGCTTGGGTGTCATTGTTTATTGACATCAAATCTAGGTCAAGCAAAAGTGCCTGCTAATAATACTGGCCCAATGCCAAGTGTTGTTTGTAGTGTCTCCTAGTCCCTACATAAGTCTTTGCAGAAGCTCCCAGAGTTTGGTCTTCCTGGACATAAAGTCTCCACCACTCATTCACACTAGTGGGAGTTCACTGGAGGCACTAGGACCCAGCAGGAGCAAACTTTTTCAGGAGGGCTGGCGCCGAGATGGAGCCATGAGGAGCGGCACCATGAGCCCCAGCGCGTGCGGTAATGACTATCTCGGCGTTGACCCTCCAACCATCTTACTTCTTTTTTTCCCGTCGTTGAGTGCGCTTCAGTGATGACAACGCTTGCCCGCCGGGAGTTAAACTTCACTAGCAGCAATGGTTCAGTTTATTGTTTTGTAGTATTATTTCGAATGAATACCGATTATATATTTTAAAGTGTACAACAGAAGTCTTTAGCCCTCCATTGACGGAGTCGACCATGAGCGGGTCAGATGACAGTAGGGAGACTTCGCATGAAAGCTGTTCAGTCAGCTGGGCCAGGTCCGGTCTGCTGCCCTCCCCGGAGAGGTGGGGTCTGACAATGGACGATCCAGTGCTCAGGGAGATGGGCGGTCTCCCCAAAAGCATAAAAGGAAACTGTCCCATTCTCTGCGCTGTTCGGCCTCAAGTTCTTCTTCAACACATGGGTCGAAGAAGAAAAGGCATCACTTGAGGTCACCCCCGGTATGTCTGCACGTAGACGGTCGGTTATTGGGGCTAGGCACTGGTCTCCACCTCTGTTGGAGTTGTCGGTTTCTGTCTCTGGTAGCCAACCTCGACACTGGAGCTCCTCCCTGCCTATTGGAGGAGCCTCTGATGAACAGTTTCACCAGTGGGCTGCTCTTATGGAGCAGTGGGCCCGGAGGTTGGTCCAGCTGCCCGAGCCGGTCACTCCGACCACGGGGCCTTCGGGCCATTTTGTCTCTGAGGGGTCGGGTAGGGTGGTTGGGCCTTCCTAGTCACCGGCGCCTTCTTCAGTGCCATCGACTCCGCGCTCCGGTGTTTATCCCCCTCACATGACTGCGGCGCAGGGGCCCACTCCGATGCTTCTATCTCCTGCCATTGTTCCCTCTTTTTCCTCAAATCGCAGTTTTCTGACCTCTGGAACACTCTCGGCACTGTCCATCGCTGTCCGCAGTGCCGGGGGCTCTGTTGGCGCCGTGCACCGTGCCAGGGACTCTGTCAGCACCGTGCGTGGTGCCAGGTGCTCTGTGCCATGCGCAGCGTCGGGCGCTCTGTCAGCACCGTGTGAGATGCCGGGTGCTCTGTCAGCACCGTGCACACTGTTTGCGCCGTGTGTGGTGCCACTTCAGCTGGCGCCTCCCTCCTTGTTCTTGGCACCATTTTCCTCTTCGGTGCCAAGAGCTGGTGCGGCACCAACCAGTCTTCAGGGGTTCTTGACTCCAGTTCTTTCTTCTTATGTTCTTCCTCCTGATTTTGCCTCCTTTTCTGTCTATACAGTCCCCCCTGGACTATCAGGAGATGATTTTGAGCCTGACCCAGATAATCTTCTGGGTGATGATGTTTATGACACTGCCCTGGGAGCAGGGATCAGTCCTTCTCCAGAGCCTGTGGTTGACGACCCTTCCTTTAAGTCTCTGCTCAAAAACTTAAACTACTCTTTCTCTCCAGACTACAGAAATCGATTCTGGGAGGCTTTTGTGACTCCAATATCTTCATGTCCCGGAAATCCTTATGGATTTAACCCCTCCAGTATAGCCCTCTTTCGAGACCCTCTCACAGATAGTGTGGAAGAATCTGGCTCTCATTCCTTCCGTGTGCCAAGTCCATAGATAGGAAGTATGCCCCTCTCAAGGATCGCCCTATTTTGGCCTCACAAGCCTTTGCTGATGCCATTGTGGTCTTGGCAGAGAATGATAAGGCTGTCCTTCCTCAAGCATCTACAGCCCAACCAATGAACAAAGAATCTCGCACGATAGACACCTTAGGTAAGAGAATCTTTGCTGTCTCAACCCTGGGTATGCTCATTGCCAGCTACCAGGGCTATTTTTCTCAATATGAGTATGTACTTTAACATTCCCTCAAAGAAATGGTGGAAGCTCTGCCCGAATCAGAAGCTAGCTCAGAGCTACTTCACTCCATAACTAGGGGTATCAAATCCAATAACCAACAGGTTAAAGCTGCAATGGATGCTTATGATACCGCCTCCTGGGCAGCAGCGGCTGGTATCTGCACCCGCCGCCACTCTTGGCTACGTATTTCGGGCTTCACGAATGACGCACAACAGCAGGTCATGGCCTTACCCTTTGATGGTCTGTATCTGTTGGGACCTCAGGTGGAGCAAGCTGTGGAGGCCACGAAGAAGACTAGGTCTGCCATTAAGACAGCTAGACCTGCACCCGCTCCCTCCCGAGGGGGTGTGAACAAGCGTCAATTTTACAACCATCAGTGCTTTCGGGGCAGAGACAGAGGAGGTTTTAACAAAAGCCACAACCCTCAGCCACAAAAGAAAGTGCAGCAGAAGGCACAAGGGCCCAAAGCGCCCAGTGCCACCTTCTGAGTTTCTGGCCCAGGTCCCACCTCAGCTGTCCAAGGGGGACTCCTCCTCAGCGGTGGGAGGACGTCTGACTCAGTTCTACAATCAGTGGAAATCTATAACATCAGACAAATGGGTCCTTTGGATAATCTGCAAGGGGTACTCTCTCAGTTTTTCGGAAACCTCTCCGGATCATCCTCCCAAACGACAGCCCAGGCTGTCGGCAGTACAGTCAGACCTTCTTGCCTACAAGGTACAAGGCCTTCTGAACAGTAGGGCAGTAGAAATAGTTCTGCTGGATCAATGAAACACAGGTTTCTACTCCCATTACTTTCTGGTTCCGAAGAAAACTGGCAGCATGCGCCCCATTCTGGATCTCAGAAAATTAAACAAGTTCCTTCACAAGGAAAAGTTCAGGATGATATCTCTAGGTACCCTTCTACCTTTGCTTTATCAACATGATTGGCTAGCCTCCATGGACATGCAGGATGCCTACCAGCACATTCTCATACACTCAAAGCACCACAAATACCTAAGGTTCGTGGCATTGGGTCAACACTATAAATTCAGAGTCCTGCCCTTTGGGCTATCCTCAGCGCCTCGAGTTTTCACAAAAGTGTTGTGCAATTCTCGCGGCGCACCTCAGAAAAATTGGAATTCAAGTGTTCCCATATATGGACGACTGGCTCCTAGCAAGTCCATCCAGGCAAGAGACTCTGGAGGGGAGTCCTGCTGAATCTCAGCAAGTCGCAGTTGCAGCCCTCCCAGAAGCTCCTCTTCATAGGAACTCTTCTGGACGCCTCCTGTATGAAGGCTTTTCTTCCAGAAGACAGAAGAAGCTATATCTTACAGATGGCATGATACATCAGAGAACACAGCTCGGTTCGAGCTATCTCGACGCAATGGACGCTGGGCCTCATGGCATCCTTGGTGTTCATGGTACCCTTAGCTCATCTCCACATGAGAACCTCTCAGTGGATGCTCAGTACTCAGTGGTCCCCAACCACTCATCCTCAGTCCTTTCTCATCAAGGTGATGGAACCTCTGAAGAGCTCACTCACCTGGTGGTCTCAGGAGGACAATCTTCTGGAAGGATATCCCTTTGCCCCTCGGATCATCAGATCTCCATTACCACGGACGCATCCCTGATGGGTTGGGGAGCCCACTGCCAGTATCTTCACACCCAGGGTATGTGGACATAGGACGAGTCCCAGCTTCACATAAATGTCCTGGAAATGAGAGCCATCCTCTATGCAGTCCGAGCCTTGAAGGACATACTCTGTCACAAGAACATTCTCCTTCAAATGGACAACAAAGCAGTGATATATTACATCAAAAAACAGGGAGGCGCACACTCTTACCCATTGTGCAGGGAAGCAATGAGAGTGTGGGAGTGGTGCCTGGAACACAAGCCTCTGAGTCAGGTGGTTTACCTGCCAGGAGTACAAAATGAACTGGCAGACCGTCTCAGCAGAATGGACACAGATCCTCACGAGTGGTCTCTCGACTTAACCGTCATTCAGTCACTCTTCAAAGAGTGGGGAACTCCAGACCTGGACGTTTTTGCATCCCCACTCAACGCAAAACTGCCTCTCTTCTGCTCCAGAAATCCAGGACCTGGCATTTTTTGTCAGGATGCGTTCAGGCTGCAGTGGACAAGATGCTTTCTATACACCTTCCCTCCTCTTCCCCTAATTCAGAGGGTACTTCTCAAATTGGAGTCTCGGGGGCAGAATGATTCTCATTGCCCCCTTCTGACCTCAGCAGATATGGTTTCCGCTACTCAACAGTTTATTGGAAACCCCTCCAAAGATGCTTCCCCTTCAGATGAACCTTCTGACCCAGGGTCCCGTGGTCCATCCCAACCTAGGGTCGCTTCACCTTCACGCTTGGCTCCTGAAGAGATAGAGGTGAATAGGTTCAATGTCTCTCGTAGAGTTTCAGATATTTTTTTGGCTGTGCGTAAGCCGGCCACTAGAAAAACCTACACAGCCAAATGGAAGTGTTTCTCTATCTGGTGTGCAAAATCCTCTTAGAACCCTTTTTCCCTGCCCACCGAATAAACTCTTGGAGTATCTTTTAGACCTCTCCAATACAGGTCTGCAGTACTCCACAGTCAAAGTTCATCTTTGTGCCATTTTGGCATATCATGAGATGGTACTTTCCATGTCACTGGCTCACTTGCCTGTGGTTAAGAGGTTTCTTAGGGGTGTTCTGCATACTATAGACCTCCTATCAGATGTCCGGTCGCAGCCTGGGACATTAACCTTGTGCTAGACATGCTCACTTGTAAACCTTTCCAGCCTCTAGCTACTTGCGACTTGAAGTTCCTCACTTGGAAAACGGCCTTCCTGGTGGCCATTACTTCAGCCCATAGAGTTTCCAAAATACATGCACTAGTCACAGACCCTTCCCCCCGTACACTGTATTTCACAAGGACAAAGTAGTTCTTAGGACTCATCCTAGGTTTCTCCCTAAGGTTGTCTCAGAATTCCATCTAAACCAACCTTTAGTCTTTCCTACCTAGTTTACGAACCTCCAGAATGAAGGGGAGTGTACCCTTCATTCACCTGGATGTTAAGAGAGCATTGCGGTTCTATCCAGATAGAAGAAAAGAAATTTGCACGGCTCAACAACTGTTTGTTTCCTTCAGCGAGACCCGGCTGGGTCAACCTGTCGCTATCAGATGTATTTCAGTGTGGCTGGTGGCTTCCCTTCGCCACTGCTATGCTATGGCACAGGTCAAGCTAGAAGGCAGAGTGTACGCTCACTCTACCAGAGCAGTCACGGCATCTCTGGTGGAAATCCACAACGTGCCCATTGCAGATATTTGCAATGCGGCCACTTGGAGCTCCGTGCATACTTTTGTTAAGCACTATGCCTTGGATGTCCATGCCCGACGACATCTGTCATTTGGCAGGACCATTCTTAATGGACTTCTGTCCTAAGTATGTGAGCACTTAGTTTCTTCTGCCGCCCATCTCGAGGGATTATTTAGCTTGGTACTCTCCCATTAGTGTGAATGAGTGGTGAAGACTTTATGTCCAGGAAGATATGGAAATTACGTACCTACCGTAATTCTTGATCTTTTTGGACGAAGTCTCCACCACTCATTCACCCGCCAACCCACCATCCCCCGAGCTCACTCTCTGTTTTTGGTCTTCACTCCCTCAATGGCTGGGCTGTGAAGATTTTATTGTTAACCCTTCTTACACGGGTCATTCAGACTATCTTATGTCCTAATTTTAGGTTACTCCTTCTAGGTTAAGTTATGCTGCACCTCCTCGGGGGAAAAAAGGTACTTAGGGTCGACACTGAGATAGTCATTACCACATGCACTGGGGCTCGCGGTGCCGCTCCTCGCTGCTTCACCTTGGCACCGGCCCTCCTGAAATAGTTCGCTCCCGCTGGGTCCTAGTGCCTCCGGCGAACTCCCATTAGTGTGAATGAGTGGTGGAGACTTTGTCCAAGAAGATCAAGAATTATGGTAGGTATGTAATTTCCATTTCCAAGCAGTGAACAGGAAAGTCCCTAAAAGTTTGGTAAACTTTCAGGTTATACCTCATGTCCGTCAGTGGTAAAGTGTCGATGGATCCTCAGCAGCTGCTTGCTTGGAGGGTTTTAACAGTCAGTGAGTCAGCATAGGTATGTAAATAATTAATGCATTGTTGCTTGTTTTTCACAAAATTTTTTTTGTTTTTGTTTCCAGATAACAGTGATTTGATTGCTTTCACAGTAATTACAAAGGATGGAGGTCAAGCTCAACGATTTCTCGCTGTCGATATTTACCAGATGAGTTTAGTTGAACCTGAGACCAAGAGGCTTGGCTGGGGAGTAGTGAAATTTGCAGGGCTTCTACAGGTACAGGAGACTTATGACAGTACTTAAGACAGATGAAATTCACACAACTTCTATAGTTATGGGGTCAGTGACCACACTAGGGAATGGTGAAATTCACAAGACTTGTACAGATATGTGAATCAGTAACCGCACTGGGCAGTGGTGATATTCTCGTAGAAGCATGGACTCTGACAGCAGACACAGGCTCATAGGCCATCCAGTCTGCCTACTGTACCTAATTCTCCAGATCTGGCCCTAATGTAGACCGGGGTTCTACAGGTACAGAGACCAGTGGCAGCCCTGGGTAGTGGCGAAATTTACAGTTTCTACAGGTACTGGGACTATTGACAAAACTTGTCCATGGTGAAATCTATAGGGCTTCTACAGGTACAAGGACCAGTGACTGCACTGGGGAGAGGTGAAATTCACAGGGCTTCTGCAGGTACGTGAACAAATGACAACACTGGGGAGGGATGACATTCTCAAGGCTTTTACAGGTACAGGGACCAGTGGCAGCACAAGGGGCTGGTGAAATTCAAGGAAACAGAAAAAAATTGACACATCGCAAAGCTGAAGGTGCAGCCCTTAATTCACAACATGAAATGCTCCACAGGACAAAAGGGCACACGAATCATCTGAAGAGCCACATAACATTTATTCAAACAGAAAAGCATTGGATGCCAAACACCCCTATGTAGCAGCTTCCTGCAGAGGCTTCGTCAGGTACACGGACCTGTAACAGCTCTGGGGAAGTTCAACCATGGGTCAGATTAGACTCGCTAGTGTAAAACAGTATAGATCAAAACAGGAACCTGCTGGGTCAAAAAGGTAACAAAAGCAGAAATTCCTGCAGCACAGTAGCTTAAAGGTGCCAGAAAACGTATATGTTATGAACAGAGCAGATGCAGTACACAGGACCCACGGGCAGGCTGCAGCTTTTTTCTTTTTGCTGCATGTTAATGCTGTCCCTGATGTGCACTGTAAACACCCTAAGACTAATAAGAAGCATTGCAGTAAATTCTAAAAAATGTGTAAGGCAGACAGTCTTTCAAGTTTATTCAAAAAGTCTGAATACTGGGCAGTCAAATTTATGGCTACCGTCTTAAGTTGTCATCAGCCAGTAATACATATTTAAAAGATTTATGATAATCTCTTTTTCTTAAAAGCTGCTTTACTCACAGTGTAGACCCAAAAATGTGTTTCCCTAACTGCACTCAATACTTGCTTTGTGCAGTCAGCTTTCAAGTTATTGACGTGTATGTCTATGAAGTACAGTACTCATTTTAAAAAAGGGAATGTTCTAAAAAATTAAAAAAAAAAACTGACCAAGCTCAAAGCATCATTTGTTTCCCGCTCACGTACAGGAATGTGATCCTCCATTTACTGCGTCTGTACCCCCAGAACCTACTGTGAAGGAAATGGGACCATCTCTGTGAGTTATTTCTGGCAAAACAAATAAATGTTATTGAACCTCTCTGCTCACAAGGCCCTCACTTGCAGTTCCAGGGAAAAGGTTACTTTGGCAAAAGTGGAAACGGTTCTTCTTCTTCTTCTTTTACCTTTTCAACTTTTTTCACAGTCCTTCATTTCTAAAGGCCCATGTCTCCTGTGTTGTAACAGCTCCTGTGACGTAGGCTCTTGCATGATCCCTTTAGCCATTCAAACTCCAAACTACACAAGCTAAGTGTTTGGGAGAGGCAGATTTCAGCTTTCTCACCCCAGGAATACTCTTAACTGTTATGCAGTATGCCTTTAAGCCAGATCTGCCTGGAGATGGAACATTATGCTAATGATGGAATCATTAGCTCGTGCCACTCTTTCAAATACTGCCACCTATCAACTGCCTACATTCTAACCCTCAGATTTCTCTCTCCGCCTGTCAAGACTAGACGCTCGGAGATCCTCTCCTCATCATCTCGCTGTGAAACTTTAAAAAAATACTTATAAGTATTATTTTATTTTCATTTACTGTCCTTATCTCTTGTTTGTGTTTAAACCATTAGCTTTATGTTACTTAAATTGTTTTTTTTCTCGGTTTCTCCTGATTCGGTGTAACCAGTGGGGAACTGGGGCTTTTTTAGCCTTAGCGAAGTTATTTTCTCTCAAAAAAACTCTTTTATCTGTGGTAAATTATTGTTTAAAATGTATTTTTTGTAACCGCTAATACTGGTTACTGAACCGCTAATCCCGGTTCCTTCTCTCCTCGGTTCCTGAACCGAACACAACTGATGAAGTTATTTTCTCGAATCCTTCTCTGGAGGGTGAGAAGCAAGAGGTACTTTTGCCTTGTCACAGGCTGCAGTTTGTATCACCCCCTGGTGATCAAGGTAGGAAAATAAAAATTCAACCCCTTCCCTGTCAAGATGGTACTTTTTGTCCAACATTTTATCCAAAGGTGGGACAGACCTAGGTGTTTGGAGGAGCTTCATTGCATCTCTTTTAAAAAACTTGTTAATTGGGAGCAGTAACTTTTTGGTGGGTGTTAAGTCCATCATTTCTAAATACTCTGCCTCCTCTTCATCCTTAATCGCGGTTGTGATTTTTTGTGTTTTTGTTTAAATGTCAGAAAAACCTAAGAAAAGGACCAGTGAACCCGGTTTCAAAAATTGCTCAGAGTGTGGAGAAGTGTTTGCCAAGGCAGATAAACACAATTCTTGTGTTATTTGCCTTGGCTATGATCATTTGTAGACAGATTGTGAAATCTGTAAGACCTTTCCTCAAAAAACGCATGAAAAACATTTGGATAGGCTTAAAAAGAAATTGCCTCCACCTAAGGGTCCCTCTGGTTCTGACCAGCCGATACCCTCAGTGGCTGTGGGTGAAACCACAGAAGCCACAATTTCTACCCCTGATACGGGTACAGAAATGCCTCTTGAACTGGCTAGCTCGCCAGTTCCCATAAAACAAAGCACACTGAACCCCCTGCTGGTTAGCCTATGGGGAATTCTGCTGTGTCTGTTACTATGCCTGCTCCTCTGGAAATTGCACAGGTATTTAACGTTTTACAAGCCTTGCAGGTTCTGCTGCCTGCTGGACAGCAGTCTATAGTTCAGACCCCTGCTGAGTCTACCCAGTCCTCTCTTCGTGAGACAAGGGAAGATTATGGGGAATTTGAAGAAGAGGATGAAGATGAGCCTATAGAACCTGAAGTCTCCCCTGAAAAGGAGTTTGGCTCTCCCCCAGGTCATCAGATGATTACTCATCTAATTTTTCTTTTGCCAGGAAAATGGTAGATGCACTGGCTATCTCTACCACTGAGGTGATAAGAGGATGAAGAGGAGGCAGAGTATTTAGAAATGATGGGCTTAACACCCACCAAAAAGTTATTGCTCCCAATTAACAAGTTTTTTAAAAGAGATGCAATGAAGCTCCTCCAAACACCTAGGTCTGTCCCACCTTTGGATAAAATGTTGGACAAAAAGTACCATCTTGACAGGGAAGGGGTTGAATTTTTATTTTCCTACCCCGATCACCAGGGGGTAGTACAAGCTGCAGCCTGTGACAAGGCAAAAGTACCTCTTGCTTTTCACCCTCCAGAGAAGGATTCTAGAAAAATAGACAGTATGGCCAAAAAGGGCTTTGTAACATCTTCTTGGCCATAAGACAGGCTGATTTTCAGGCCTATGCAGCCTAGTATCAGAAATCCCTCTGGCAGTCTGCCATGGCTATGGCAGATAAGGCTCCTTCAAACCTTTCAGCAGACCTTGTTGAAAATGCCAGATTTGGCTTGGAGCCAGCCAAATATCCATTTCAGATGGCAGCAGACACCAACGACACTGCTGCTAAATGGATGGCAAATACAGTTGCACAGAGGAGGTTTGCCTGGTTGAGCCACAAACCTTACTGAGGACACTCAAAACAAGACTCTGGGTTTCGCAGTGGAAGGTAACTCCATTTTTGGAACTCACACAGAAGCCTACATGAAAAAAGTGGATGAGTACAAAACCATTTATAGAAGTAACTCTGCCAAAGAGAAGGCTCCCCCATCCACAAGACCATATGGAAGGGGAGGCAGGGGCAGAGAGTTTAATTCCAGGCCTTTTTATCAGGCCATGGCTGTACCCCAAGTACAACAGTACCCTCAGCAAGGGTACTTCAGGGGCAGGGGCAGAAGGGGTTCCAGATGTGGTTCACAGTCTCAGCCCCAGGCAAAGCAGGACCCCTGACTGTCCTCCAAGGCCACCTCCCCACTCCCAGTAGTGGGCAGGCTGACTCACTATTTCCAGGCTTGAAAACAGATAACCACAGACAAGTGGGTCCTGGAAGTAGTGAGTCAGGGATTTGTCCCCTAAGATCCCTTCCCTCCCTAAGAACCAGAGTGCTCAGACTAGCTTCCAGTGCAGAAAGAAAGCTGCTGGAAAAGGAGGTTCAAAATCTATCACTGTCAAAAGCCGTGGAACCTGTTCCTCAACAGCAAAAGTGAAAGGGGTGTTATTCAAGATACTTCCTCACAACAAAGAAAAATGGGAAGTGGCGACCTATCCTAGACCTAAGGGTGCTAAACAGGCTCTTCTTAAAGCCACGGTTCAAAATGGTAACCTTGTCACTGATTCTGCCAGCTCTCCAAAAAGGAGATTGGCTGGCATCTCTGGACCTAAAAGATGCCTATTTCCACATCCCCATAAGGGAGTCTCACAGAAAGTACCTCCAGTTCAGACTCCCATCAGGCCATTACCAGTTTTCAACCCTGCCATTCGGTCTCACTTCAGCTCCAAGAGTGTTCACAAAGTGCCGGGCAGTGTTTGTGGCGCACCTGCGAAGGCAAAGTGTTACAGTGTTCCCCTACCTGGACGACTGGTTAGTGGTGGGAAAATCACCACAGCAGGTAGAGGAGCACCTACAGCTCACCCAAGGACTCTTGGAGTCCCTGAGTTTCCTGGTAAATCTAAAAAAGTCAGTACTCCTTCCTGCACAAGTGCTGCAGTTCATAGGAGCAAAATTAAATACCCAGGAGGGCAGGGCTTACCTACTTGTGGACAGGGTAAGCAGCATTTTGCAGATGGCAGGCTCTTTCAGCCTAAACAAACCAAAAACTGCAAGACAGTTTCTACAGATCTTCTTCGAGGTACAGCTCTTGCAGCAGATTACACCATTAGGACTGAAGCCAGCAGGTGTCAGGACCCCACGGAAAATTTTCTAGCTAGCAGTCTTCAGCGGGGACTGCCTCTGACGTCGGTCCCGCCCCCGTCAGGCATAGTATATAAGGAGGCAGTCCTGCCAGAATCCCCAGTTCTTTCCCGCCATCGACTTGCATGTTTCGACCCCTTCGGTTAGTACTAGCACGCGACGACCAGGAAATCCTTTCCGAAATCGGAAACTTTGGAAGAAATTCTTCTTCAAGACTACTTTCTTCGTCTGATGTCCTCCTCAACTTCAGCGGAGGGCCATCCTTCTAAGTGTGCCTGTGGGAAGCAGATCCCGTTTAAAGACCCTCATTCAGCCTGCGTTCGGTGCTTGGGCCCGGACCACGACACCCAGGCTTGCTCCTTCTGCCAGAGCTTTAACAGCCAGACCAGAATCCGCTGACAGAAGGCTCTCCAGGCTTTCCTCCTAGAAGAAAAGCTCAAGGCCATGGAACCTTCCTCCAGGGGGGAATCTTCGGGAAAGTCGCACAGGCACCACGAGAAGCATCGGGAGAAGGTGAGACCTAGATCCCCCTCTAGGGCCTCGGACTCCCGCAGCTCCGGCTCCAGGTCAGACCGCTTCCCTTCTAGAGCCCACTCTCAGCCTCCCCCGGTTGTGGTCAAATCAGCCAGCGGTTCTTCTACTCTGCGGCCTGCCAAGACCCCCAGGCCCTCTTCTTCTGCTAAGGCCTCGTCCAGGTCAGGGGAGCATCACAAGTCCTCGTCCCGGCACTCGGCCTCCGACGTCCGGTCAGTCTCCTTGCCGCCACCACCCCAATGCAAGACCAAGGAGCTGACCTCCCTTAAGTGGACGTTGGATCCAACGTCAGCCCACCCGACGTCAGCCAAGGTCCACAAGCACTCCCGTGAGCCGGCGGCCGTTCGTCACCCGTCGCCGGTCAGGCATTCACCCCCCAGGACACCGGCGGGGGGACCGGCATCTGATACCACAGACAGAAGAACCACACCGCCGCCTACTGACGTCGGTCAGGAGGCGTTGTCGGAGGAGGAGTCCACTCAGCCCGAAGACCAGGCGGGCGACCCCGGACCCGTCGAGCTCCCACGGGAACCATCCCCAGAACCGGAGACCCTCGGAGAGCCGACGCCCGGCCCCGACGACAGACCACTGGCGCCCGGCCCGTCATCAGACCTCAACTTGGCAGATGTGAAGGAGCTCTTCACTTTCTGGTGGGACACCATCAAAAAGGATGTGGTCACCACGCACCCTCCTCCCGCACCCGCGGCACCACCGATGCCTGCGCCCCCTCCTTCGCCAAAAGGGGCAGCAGGCCGAGCACCTTCCCCCCAGGAGCCAGTAGCACCTCCTAGGGGCAGATCTACAGAGAAGAGATGGCCTCCGTCTAGATCTTCTTCAGGGTCACCCAGCCCCAAGAGACCCAGAAGTCGTCGGTATTTGCCGTCGACGGAGGACTCCAGATCTGACATCTCTGAATGCTCCAGGTCTCTTTCACCGATCAGCATCCCTTCTCCGGACCCACGTGACCTCCCTAGGTCTCCTCCGGATGACCCCTTGTTCTCTGAGATAATGAGACACATCCAAGAGAACATGGGATGGGAAGCGGAAGAACTCGACCCCGAAAGACTACGCCTTGCCCGCTACCTTCAGCAAAAGGATCCCAAGCCTGTGGTAGTGCCACCCTTGGTGGACACCTTCGTGGGCGTCACCAAGGCAGTGTGGAAAGCGTCACATTCGACCCCGGCTATGCCGAAGAAGGCTGACCGCCTGTACAAGGCCCCAAGGGAGGACCAGTACCTGGCTAACCATCCTCTGGCCGACCCCCTGGTCATTACAGCCTCTCATGACCGGTCTCAGAGGCCGCAACATCTGAGCACGCAGCCACCGGACCCGGAGTCCAAGCAACTGGACGTGCTGGGTAGGCGCACTTATGCGGCTGCGACTTGCGCCATTAGATCCTTGAATTACCTGACCCACATGGTTCAGTTCTAGAACGCGCTGTGGGAACAGGGACAGGAACTGGCAGAGAAATTACCAGATGGTGGCCAAAGGAGGAACTCACCAGCCTCCGCACGGGTTCAGGCGTGGGACCAAGTGCTCCCGAGCGCACGATTCCATCGGACTCTTCGGCCAGAGCGGCAGCCTCAGGCATATGTCTCCGGAGACACTCATGGCTCCGTGTCTCCGGGTTTACCCCGGACGTCCAGAAAAACATTTTGGACGCCCCCTTTCATGGCGAAGTTCTGTTTGGTGAAGCATCTGAAAAAGTCATCCCCAAATTACAGGAAGCTGGGAAGGCTGTTAGATCTGTCCAGGCCATGTACAGATCTAGACTCGGTTCCTTTCGTAGGAACCAGTGTCGTTTTCGCAGCCGGACTCAGAGGCAACAACCTCGTTCCGGTCAGCAACAGAGGGGCTCCTTCTCCCGGAAAGCCCAGGTCAAAATGTCCTCTGGTAGGGGCCAACGTGCTACCAAGTCGGCCCAACCTACAGGACCCTCTGCTGCCACAGCATGACTCCTTCCCGGCCCCGCCCCTCCTCAGGATCAACAGAAAACAAAGGTCGGGGGCTGCATCGCAAACCACCTGCCAGGGTGGCGCTCAATCACCACCGACAGGTGGGTGCTACAGTTGGTCGAAAAAGGCCATTTTATAGAATTCCTAGACAAGCCCCCCACAAGGCCTCCTCTGCTCTCCCGTTACTTGGGTCAGCACGCCCTGCTCATAAAGCAGGAAGTGCTCGCGCTTCTGCAGAAAGAAGCTGTGGAGCATGTTCCAGGGAACCAGATAGGAGCAGGCTATTATTCACACTTCTTCCTGGTTCCAAAGAAGACAGGGGACCTCCGTCCAATCTTGGACCTCAGCGACCTCAACATATCGGTCATTTACAAGCACTTCTGCATGGTGACCCTCCCGGGACTAATCCCCATGCTGAAGAAGGATGCTTTCTTGGTGTCCCTAGACATGCAGGGCGCCTACCTGCACATCCCCATCGCTCAGGTGCACAGGAGGTTCCTGCGCTTTGAGTTTCTCGGTCGCCACTACCAGTTCCGAGCACTTCCTTTCAGGCTGTCATCAGCACCAAGGGTATTCACCAAGTGCATGGCAGTCATGGCAGCGTCTCTGAGGAGACAGGGTCACTACGTGTTCCCGTACCTGGACGACTGGCTTCTCATGGCCTCTTCCAAGGAGACATTGCTGCTGGCCATTCAGCACACTCAGGCTCTCTTTCAGTCTCTGGGCATCTTAATCAACTACGAGAAGTCTCTCCTGGTACCGTCCCAGAAACTGCAGTTCATAGGCACAGTTCTGGACACAGTCAAGGGGAAAGCCTTTCTTCCCAAAGATAGAGCGGAACGCATAAGATCCCTCATAAGGGACATGTCGGCAAAGAAAACCGTCCCAGCCAGGTTGGTCCTTCGCCTGCTCGGACACATGGTTGCAGCCATTCCAACAGTCCCGATGGCAAGACTCCACATGCGGGTAACCCAGTGGATGTTAAAGGTGCAGTGGGACCAAAGGCAAGACCATCTGCAGCAGCCAGTCAGAATCACGAAGACCGTGGTTCGGGACTGGCAATGGTGGCTAGATCCGGGGACCCTCTCAGTGGGGGTTCCCTTCACAGCGCCGTCCCCGGTGTTAACACTCACCACAGACACCTCAGGGCTGGGGTGGGAGCGCTGCAGGAGGGGTGAGGTCTCGGGAACATGGACTACCCAGGAATCTCATCTCCATATCAACATATTGGAGATGAGGGCGGCCCTTTATGCCCTGCAGGCCTTCCAGTCGGAGATTCCACCCAGTACTCTCCTGTTACAAACAGACAATACTGCGGTGATGTATTACCTCAACAAACAAGGAGGCACACACTCTTACCCCCTTTGCAGGGAGGCCATGAGGGTGTGGGAATGGGTAATACGACATGGCACAAACCTCATCGCAGTTCACGTTCCCGGGGTGGACAACACAGTCGCAGACAGCCTGAGTCGTTCCCGGGCCAGAGTCCACGAGTGGGAACTTCTGCAGGAGGTGGCAGAGGATCTATTCCACAGATGAGGTACTCCAGAATTGGATCTGTTCACCTCCCCATCCAACGCAAAACTACCCAATTTTTGCTCGCTAGATCCAGGGCCTGGTGTTTTCTGGTGAGACGTGTTGTCCCTCTCCTGGGCGGGCAGATTCCTCTACGCCTTCCCTTCTTTCCCGTTGATCCAAAGAGTCCTTCTCAAACTTCGCAGGGAGCACGTGACGCTTATTTTGATAGCGCCTTTTTGGCCCAGGCAAATCTGGTTCCTGCTGCTGAATCAGTTGTCCCGGGAACCTCTGCTTGCTTTACCAATCAGCTCCCACCTGTTGTCTCAGGAGGAGGGTTCACTAGTCCACCCCGGACTTACGCTCACTGAACCTGCATGCTTGGCTCGAGACATAGCCATGTTGCGACACGGGGTCTCACAAGAGGTGGTGGATGTACTTTCTGCCGCCAGAAAACCGGCGACACACGCAACATGCGCCATGAAATGGCACAGGTTTTGCCTGTGGTCTCAGGCACGCGGTTTCCCGCCCTTAGACTGCCCCGAGAAGCTGGTTCTAGAGTACCTGCTTTTCTTCTTGCAATCCGGGTTAGCTTACTCCTCGATCAAAGCCACCTTTGTGCAGTCTCAGCTTATCATGCCCCCATAGGCCAACGCATGGCGGCCCAGCTGGATACTACCCGGGCCTTTTTAAGAGGGGTCCTCCACCTTAGGCCGCCCATCGGGGATCCCGTCCCTTCTTGGGATTTACACTTCGTCCTGGAGCAGCTTACGCTGCCACCCTTTGAGCCTGCCGCAGATTGCGAGCTACATTTTCTGTCGTGGAAAACGTTGTTTTTGGTTGCCGTTACTTCGGCGAGAAGATTCTCCGAATTACATGCTCTCATGTGCAAGGAGCCTTATTTAATTTTTCATCAGGACAGGGTGTCCCTGAGGACGAATCCTAAGTTCCTGCCTAAGGTGGTTTCAGCCCTTACTCTTAACCTGGACATTGATTTGCCAGTGTACTTTCCTAAGTACGCCAATCGAGGAGAAGCACTGCTTCACACCCTGGATGTTCACAGGTGTCTCAGATATTATTTGACCAGAACCAAACAGCACCGGAAAGCGGAGCAGCTGTTCGTTTCATTCACTGAGACGATGAAAGGGGCCCCAGTTTCAAAACAGACCCTTTCACGCTGGCTCATCCAGTGTATTTCTTTTTTGCTATGACAAGCGTCAGAAACCCTTACCAGGAGTGGTCAAGGGCCATTCCACAAGAGGAGTGGCTACCTCCTTTGCAGCACTGAAGAACGTCTCTACGTCGGCCATATGTGTCGCAGCCACCTGGAGTTCGGTGCACACCTTTATGACGTATTGTAGCCTGGATATCGCCTCTACGCGAAGAGCAGGTTTCGGCCTTGCTGTTCTTTAGGGCCTCCTGTCCTAAGCTCAGGACGGGTCTGAATCTCTGTATTGCCTCCTCCCGATGGTTTTTCAAGGCGCCATTGCTTGGGAATCAGTCCTAATGGTGTAACCTGCTGCAAGAGCTGTACCTCGAAGAAGATAGTACAGTTACATAAGAACTTACCGTAACAGTAGATCTTCGAGAACAGCTCTTGCAGCAGGTACTTTCCCGCCCACCATTCCCCTTGGAGGAAGCAGGTTCCAGCCTTCGCTATCCTTGATTGGAAAGGTCGGTTCTTAGTCTCGCCATCTGATGGCGGGTCCTCGTCTCCTTTTCTGATGTCATCCAGCAACCGAAGTCTCCGGTGGGAGAACTGGGGATTCTGGCGGACCGCCTGGTGTACTATGCCTGACGCCGGGGCGGACCACGTCGGAGGGGATGGTCCCGGGGCTGAAAACTGCTAGTTGTGAAAATTTTCCGCGGGTCCTGACGCCTGCCGGCTTCAGTCCTAATGGTAACCTGCTGCAAGAGCTGTTCTCGAAGATCTACTGTTACGGTAAGTTCTTACGTAACTGTACTTTACTGGGCCACATGGCAGCTGCCATTGGCACAGTTCTAGGTTCAAGGTTTCAGATGAGAGACATCCGATTCCACCTAAGAGCTAGCTGGTGTCAAAGATGGGTTTCTGTCTCAAAGCTGGTCCCAGTAACAAAAATGTTATTCGTGGCCCTTCAGTGGTGGAAAGAGGAAGCAAACCTTAGAGAGGAGGTTCCATTTCAAAAGGAGCCTCCATCAGTGATTCTCACAACGGATGCATCACTGCTAGGTTGGGGTGCCCACCTGGGAGATCACACTACACAGGGCACTTGGTCCAGTGCAGAGTCGCTCCAGCACATAAACCTTCTGGAGCTCAGGGCTGTGTTCCTGGCACTCCAGGCCTTCACACCACTAGTTCAGGGAAAGGTGGTGCAAGTCAGAACAGACAATACTACCACCATGTATTACATAAACAAGCAGGGAGGAACAAAGTCAGATCCTCTCTGCACAGAAGCTATGCGAGTCTGAACTCGGGTATACTGCCTGGGAGCTTCTCTTCAGGCCATTCATCTGCCGGTCAAAGACAATACTCTACCAGATACCCTGAGCTGGATCAACCAGGCCCACCACAAGTGGCCCCTGGACAGGCAGGTGGTGGAAGTGATTTTCAAAAGGTGGGGCACCCCAGAGATGGCTCTCTTTGCATCCCACGAAAGTCACCACCTGCCACAGTATTGCTGTAGACCCGCAGCTCAGGGAACAGTCCTCCTGGATGCCCTGGTTCTGGATTGGTCAGGGAGGTATCTGTATGCATCCCCCCCATTCCCTCTGGTATACAGGGTGCTACTCAAACTCAGGTCCCAGTCTGCTACAATGATCTTGATAGCCCCAGATTGGGCCAGGCAGCCATGATACCCTCTGCTGCTCTCTCCATGTCTGTGGCCAAACCAGTACACCTTCCTCGGAGGTACAACTTGCTAACTTCCAACCAAGGGAGGCTCCTGTACCCGAACCTCAAGTCACTCAGACTCAAGGCATGGCTCTTGAGGACCTAGCTTATGCAGGCCTGCATCTCTCTGAAAGTGTTCTGGATATTTTAAGGAGGTATAGGAAACCTTCCACCAAGAAAACCTACACCTCTAAATGGAAAAGGTTTTCTTCTAGGAGCGTGGATATGTTGTTCATCCACACTATTTGGTATGTCCCTTTCCCTTTAAATCTTGCCGGAAGTCTTCAAGCTGGCTCTTCCCACCTACCCGGGTGGTATAACGCTCGGCTCCGCCCCATGATGTCACATCTTCCTTTCAGCTGGAAGATTCAGGTTCCCTCGTGCTAACTCTAGCAATCGTAGGCCCTGGCTTCGCAACGTCGGTTTTTACTGCATTTATCTCTTAAACTTGTTCGAGTTGTCGATTCCGATAATAGCGTATCGGATATGGAGGACAAGTCGCTCCCCGGATTTCGCCGGTGTTCATGCAGCCAGAAAATGTCGCGCACCGATCCCCACCTTACCTGTGTGTACTGCCTAGGTGTCGGTCATGACACCACCACCTGCACCTTTTGCTTAGCCTTGCATCCTAACGTTTTGGATGACCGCATGGCGCGCCTTAAGCTGGGGAGACCGGAGAAAAGGAACCCGCCGGTGAAATCAAAGGAGGCGAGGTGGGCGGTTTCTGCAACTGCGGGATCCACCGAACAGCTAGAGCAGATGAAGGCTTTTGAGGAAGAAGCTGCTCAGGCTTTGGCCAGCTGAAGTTTTTTTGTTCCTCTCAACCTTGGCTCCACCTTCTCAGGTTCCTTTAGGGAGTTGTGCCAGTTTGTCCCCACCAGGGGTGAGGCACTCTCGGGCTCGCACTCCTCCCACCCTCGCAAGAGGGACAATGATCTAAAGTCTTCCTCCAGAAGACGCTCCTGGGACTGAGAGAGGTCTGAGTCCCAGGAAATGGCAGTCTTGACTTCGGTCAAGATCGCTTCCTCGGCCGCCCGGCTTCACGGATCTTCCATCTGGCCAGGCGGACACCGAGGCATCAGCTGAGCCAGCCAAGATTTTTCTCGAGTCGATCGAGCCACTTTCGCTGACTCCGGTTGATGATTCTCTGGACAAGATACCGATCCTCTCTTTCCCCAATCACAAGACGCCTCCTGTGGGTGTCTTGATTGAGGGAATCAAACCGGAACCTCGATTTTCCCCGAGTCCGGTTTCCCCCAATCGACCTAACCGACCCCGTCGGTCTCGATCGAGGACTCGGTCTTCTTCGACTGGAAAATTGAAGAAGGGCCACGGCATTCAAAAAAGAAGCGCCGTCACAGATCCTCATCCTTATTGGATGAGGAGAGGCTTCTACGGAAACTCCGATGCTATGAGGAGCTCATGTGGCAACAGCTGATTTTGGATGGGCAGAAGCCGGCTACACCATGCACCCTGGCCATTACTTGGCTTGCGCCTCAAGGGCCTACGCCAACCCCTCCGGAACCAAAGGCTTTGGTTCCTCCACCTGGCAGGCCGGTCCGTATTCCGGCTAGGCCCATACCGGTCTCACCACCTATTAGGGTGGAGCCACCGCCTAAGCAGTCCCCCAGTGGGGCTCCCTCGAAAGAGGACCATCCAGACACCGAGCTTCCCTGACATCTATTTGTCACAGTCACTCCAGATTGCCCTTAGCGGATTGAAGGGGACATGGGCGGGAGACCGCTCTACCCCAACTCTTCGGATTCAGATACCACCGGTTTGCACTCCCATCCTGCTAATGAGGAGTCACTCTTGGCGGCCTTGGAGGAAGGTCCCTCCTCCTCCTTTCAAGGCATTCTCTGCCTTATCTCCGATTCTACCGGGATGCCCTTGGAGTCCATCCAGAAAAAGGCGGAGTACCCCCTTACGGATATCCTTAAGAAGGGGGATACCCCGACGGAGGCCTTTCCAATAGCGGAAGCCATTACTGGTCCAGCCCTTGAGCTTTGGCAGCGTCCAGCTTCCTGCCCAGCACCATCTGCACATATGGCCCGTAAGTACGCGGTGCCTATGGGATCCCTGCCAGGATTCACGGAACATCCCTAGGCTGAGAGCCTGGTGACTGCTTCCATCTTTAGACGTACTGGTAGCTCGGCCGACACCGACCAACCTCCGGACAAGGAGTCCAAGAACATGGACCACTCTGCCAATAAGGTCTACGCGGCCTCTTCCTTGGGCCTTCATCAGGCCAGTTCGGCTGTAATCATGGCACACTTCTCCCATGCCCTCCTAGGATCATTGGATGAAGTACTTCCTCACCTCCCCGCGGACATGCAGACCACGGTCAAGCAAGTCCGTGATCAGGGCCGTGCTGTTGCCAAACAGCAGCTCCAGACTGCCCTGGACATCGGGGATTCTTGTGCCCGCCCTTTAGCAGCCGCAGTGGCCACCCGCCGCAGGGCTTGGCTATGGTTATCCTCCTTTCCGGCGGATACCCAGCACAAGTTAGCTGATGTGCCTTTCCTTGGTACTGACTTCTTCGGCCCAGGAGTGGCAGGCCACCTTCAGCGTATTGAATAGTCCAATGCCACCTTGGACGCCACTTCTGTTAAGGGTTCCTCGGGCAAGAACCAGCAGAAGAGGAAGAGGAAGCCTTTTCGGCAGTCCTCCCCTGCGATCAGGCAGCCCTCCTATCAAGGAGGTCAGCAGCACTAACAGCAGCAGCAGGCTCAAGCTTGACACCTTAGGCACAAGCAGGGCCCTCAACAGCCCTGTAAAGGAGGCCAAGGCACTGGTCCAGGAGCGTCCTCCTTCTCCTCTAAGCCTGCTCAGTGACAGGTTGGGGGTTGCCACCGCTACACTCATCACGCCTGCCCTGAGTCCTCCCATGGGGGGTCAGCTCCGCCACTTTCTTTCTGCCTGGTCCGATATCACTTCGGACAGGTGGGTTCTAGAAGTGGTAGGGCAGGGACTACCTCTGGAATTCCAGCAGTACCCGCCCAGCCAAGCCAAGCCCCTCGGGAGGAAAGGATCTCTGCTCGCACACATTCGGCTCTTCGAGACAACATAGCTCAGCTCTTCCGCAAGGAGGCGGTAGCTCCAGTGCCGGATCCACCTGTAGACCCAGGCTTCGTATCCAGGTACTTCCTGGTGCCCAAGCGGACGGGGGGTTGGTGCCCCATCCTAGATCTCCATGACCTGAATCAGTATCTCAGGTCTCGCACCTTCCAGATGGTAACTCTGACCAGATCATGCCATCCCTGGAGCAAAACATGTGGTTTTGTTCACTGGATCTACAGGACGCGTTTTTTCATGTCTCAATCCGTCCGTCCCACCAGTGCTTCCTCCGCTTCAGGGTCGAAGGGACCATGTACGAGTTCCGAGCCATGCCGTTCGGCCTGTCATCGGCCCCTCGGGTCTTCACCAAATGCATTGCAGTGCTGGCAGCCCATCTTCGGCATCGAGGAGTTCAAATTTACCCTTATCTCGATGACTGGCTCCTAGCGGGTTCCTCCCTTCAGGAGGTGGAGAGATCCAGGGACCTGGCTCTCAGAACCTGCTCTCAGCTTGGCCTCCTGATCAACGAGGCCAAGTCGGAACTCGTGCCATCTCAGGTGATGGGCTTCATCGGGGCAGAGCTCGACTCTCGTCAAGCCAGAGCTCGGCTCCCGGCAGACAGGGCGGAGGTTCTTTCCTCCTTTGCCCGATCATTTCTGGTTGGGCTCTTGCGCCCTGCCCGGGACTTTCTGCGCCTTCTGGGTTACATGGCGGCGTGCACCTCAGTGGTCCATTGGACCAAGTGGCACATGCGCCCCCTTCAGTGGGAGCTGGCCGCCCAGTGGACTCAGCACCATGGTCATTTCAACCAGCTGATCACTGTAACCCAGAAGATGTGGGATGCTCTTCAATAGTGGACCACCCCAGAACGGTTGCAGGAGGGTATTCCATTTATCCGCCCCGAGCTGACGGTTGTTCTCATGACCGATGCCTCTCTCATGGGCTGGGGAGCCCACATGGGGGATAACAGGGCCCACGTTTTCTGGACCCCCGAAGAGTCCCAATGCCACATCAACCTGTTGGAGAGCTCAGAGCAGTCAGACTGGCACTGTCAGCATTTACTCCTCAGCTCCAGGGTCAAGTGGTTCAAGTCCAGGCAGACAATACCACGACCATGTACTACCTCAACAAACAGGGCGGCACGCACTCCCATCTGCTGTGCAAGGAGGCGCGTCGCCTCTGGACCCTCGTCAGCTGGTTGAAGGCGGATGCTCTCAGCCGCATAGGCCAGACATCCCACGAGTGGTCACTCCATCCAGAGGTAGCTTACAGTCTGTTCTCCCATTGGGGCAAACTGTTGGTGGACCTGTTTGCCTCAAGGGAGAACGCCAAGCTGAGTCAGTATCATGCCCGCCCCCCTCAGCAGGGCTCGCTGCAGGGGGATGCCTTTCCGGTGAGAAGGGACAAGGCGAAGGTGATTCTGGTAGCCCCAGATTGGCCGCGCCAATTCTGGTATCCAGATCTCCTCAGCCTCAGCTGCAGGCCCCCGGAGCGGCTTTGTACACGCCTGGACCTGATATCACTGAACCAGGGGAAGGTATTCCATCCAGACCTTCAATCCTTGCACCTCACAGCCTGGTACCTGAACGGCTAGAATTCCAGGCTCTGGGTCTTTCTGAGGATGTCTACACTGTGGTGGAGGCATCTCGTAAGGAATCGACCAGGAAATGTTATGCCTGCAAATGGAAAAGGTTTTCCATTCGGTGTCAGGGTAAGAGTCTGGACCCCTTATCGTGCTCTGTGGCTAACATTTTAGACTACCTTTGTGGTCTCTCTCCAAAGGGGTCTACAGTCATCGACCCTTCGGATGCACCTGGCAGCCATTTCCTTGCCATCGCATGGGACGGTCCGGCCCACTGGCACAGGCGACAGGGGGCGCTTCAGTGGCTCAGATCACAGATCCCTTCCCGTGCGTGGAACCTCCACCTCGTGGATCTCTTGCTGGTTTTGGCAAAGCTCATGGACAAGTCATTCGAACTCCTGCACAAGTGTGAGCTCTCACACTCGTCATGGAAGACGGCCTTCCTGGTGGCTATCACGTCAGCCAGAAGGACAGGGAGCTCAGGCGCTTTCGGTGTACTCCCCTTATCTGGTCTTTCACAGGGACAAAGTTGTCCTGCGCCCCCACCTGAAATTCCTTCCAAAGGTGGTCTCAGAGTTTCACCTTAATCAGGTGTTGACTCTGCCGGTATACTACCCTAACTACACCTCAGATGCTGAGTACAGGCTCCATACTCTGGACCTGAGACGTGCTCTCTCCTATTATAAGGACATGACGGTGGAAATTCGTGGAGAGGTTCACCAGCTGTTTGTCACCTGCGCTGAAGCCGCTTCTGGTAGACCTGCAGCCAAACGGACCATTGCAAGATGGATCACATCATGCACAGGTCTGTGCTATGAGTTAGCGGGCAAGGAGCCTCTCAGAGGGTTAAGAGCTCATTCTACCCGCCATACTGCTGCATCAGTGGCTGCTTCCAGGGACATCCCTATCCAGGAAATCTGTCAGGCTGCTACCTGGAAGTCAGCAAACATCTTTATTTCCCACTACCACATTGACTTTGAGTCATGCCGGGATGCTGGTTTTGGGGCCTTGGTTCTCCAATCTCTGTTTCCTAAGTAGGGGTGTGCAACTTGCCTCCTCCTTCCGAGAACTGCTAGGAGTCTGCCAAAGTGTGGATGAACAACATATCCACGCTCTGAAAACTGGATACTCACCTGTAACAGTAGTTCTAGGAGTGGTATGTGTTGTTCATCCACACCCACCCACCCGACCTCCCAGCTTTAAGGCGACAACCTTGCTTCCAGCGGCCAAGATATGGCATCATGGGACGGAGCCGAGAGTTGTACCACCTGGGTGGGTGGGTGGGAGTAGCCAGCTTGAAGACTTCCGCAAGATTTAAAGGAAAAGGGACATGCTAAAAAGTGTGGATGAACAACATATACCACTCCTAGAACTACTGTTACAGGTGAGTAGCCTGTTCTTTTTGGTGCTCCACCAAGAATATAATGCCAGCTCAGGCAGGGGTTCCAGCTGTGCTGGACTACCTTACTCATTTGCATTCATTGGGCTTGTAGCCCACTACTTTAAAAGTTCATTTAGCTTCAGTGTCTGCTTATACTTCAGCTGGGAAGAATTCTATCTTTAAAAGGTTCTTTAAAGGTCTGTCCCACCTGCACCCCCCTAACAGGGAACCGGTGCCAGCATGGGATCTAAATGTTTTATTGCCAAGCTCATGGGTCCCCCTGTTGAGCCCATGTCTTCAGCTCCTTTGAAATATGTCACATGGAAAACAGTTTTCTTAGTGGCACTCACTTTTGCCAGAAGGATCAGTGAGCTTCAGGCTCTCTGCATTGAGCAGGACTACATTTCATTCCATAGGAACAAAGTGGTCCTGCGAACTAACAGAAAATTTCTCCCAAAGGTGGTTTCGGATTTTCATTTGAGCCAGTCCATCATCTTACCTGTCTTCTTTATCGAGCATTCAAGCTCTGAGGAGCGTCGACTGCACAGTCTTGATGTCGCAAGCACTTAGCTACTATATGACAGTCACCAAGGCCCATAGGCAGGACAGGAAGCAACTGTTCCTAACATGTGGGGATATGGGAAAAGGAAATCCAGCATCTAAGAGGTCCATTTCTCGCTGGATAGTGCAGTGTATTCAGTTTTGCTATTCAAAAGCTGGGAAGGAAGCCCCAGCAGGGTTGAGATCCTGTTCCAGAAGAGGTACAGCTGCTATTATAGCGGCTTTCAGGGACGTCCCTTTGGTGGGCATCTGCAAAGCAGCCACCTGGAGGACAGTGTACACTTTTACCAAGCATTATAGCTTGTATACACAGGCTAGGGGCAATGCCAGGTTTGGCACAACTGTCCTGCAGAGCCTATTCCCAAAGTAGGTTCTGTGCCCACCTCCAAAGGTACTGCTTCTTAGTCTGCATAAGAGTTAGGATTATTGGAGTATTCCTGGATTGAGAAGAAAAAATTACTTACCACAGTAATCTTGTTTCTTCAGGGGATACTCCAATATTCCTCTCTCACTCCCACCCTGCCTCCTCTGCTAGAACCAGTGGCCTCTGCACTCCATGCTGTAATATCAGGGGTATGCATGCCACACTATGGCTTTTATATTTGGAACTGTGTTTCAATGTTTTTTTCCCCTCTTCAGGTGACTCTGACACTGGGGGTTGGTTAATGTTTTCTCCTCCAGTTGGAGTTTTTTCTCTCGATGTTTTTTGATTATTATTACTATAGATAATTATTAAATTCCTCTTGTGCCCTGTCTTGTCAGGTGTCCACGAAGTCTGAGGGTTAGAATGTAGGCAGTCGATAGGTGGCAGCATTTGTAAAAGTGGCACGAGCCTATGATTCCATCATTAGCATAACGTTCCATCTCCAGGCAGATCTGGCTTAAAGGCATACTGCATAAGAGTTAGGAATATTGCAGTATCCCCTGGAAGAAACAAGATTGCTGTGGCAAGTACTTTTTTCTTCGCTCTTCTCCTTTAGATCAGAAGCCCTTCTCAGCTGGGTAAACTTGCTACATGTGGAGCAGTTAGACTAGCATGGGAATCTCAGTGGGACTTGGACGTAAGAGGTGCTGACTTTTTTTTTTTTTATATTTTCTAGTTTTATACTCTTCCTCCCACGGCACTCTCTCTTGGGAGACACCTATGGCCATTCTAGTCCCCACCTCCTACCTGCATCCCATGGCGGTCCGTCCTCCACGTAGCCTTGGCTTAGCGTCCGGCTGGGATGAGGGGAGGCAAGCACCCCAAACACTTTGTGTCGTCAGGACGCTGGTCATCGGGGCAGGTAGGAGTATTGGGGATCGGGGCCTGGTGCTCCGTCTACGCAGGAGTGCCATGGGGTATTTTCCAGTGTTCCTCGGAAATGGCCACTGCCCAGACATCGAGGCGTATCTGCCGACGTCAGCCACTTCCCAACCCCCTTTGTGTGCTCCTGTCTGCTATACTTCTGGCTGCCGCCAGAGGTCAGTCAGGCACTGAGCATGTGTCCTCCTCCTCCCTCCCAGGAGAGAGAGCTGTCCTCGGACGCCAATCCTCTCCATCCCCTGCTGACCCTTGACATCCCGGCTCCTTCTCAACCCGGCCGCCGGTGTGGAGCGAGGTGTGGCATCCAGCGCCTCAACCCTCAGCACCACCGGGCCGGCTGCTGATGCCTTTTTATTGTGTTTAAGGATGTATTTACCCAGGATAGCCCAGCTGAGATGTAATAGCTCATTTATAGTGGGATACAACTTTGTACCCATTGCCACAGCTGGGTGGATGGGAGCACCGGGAAGTTAAGTGACTTGCGCAGTCACACAGTGAATATTTGGCTCCAGTGGGGTTGGAATCTGTGGCTTCCCAGTTCCCAGACTGGTGCTCTGACCACTAGACCACAGTACATTTTAACCTGGGAGAGGAAAATCATCACAGGTGTTTACCTGTCTTCAAGTACAAAGAAGTAGTTTAAAAACTAACTTACATGGAGTAATTAATTAGATAAAAGCCTTTCTAGGACCGGCTTGTGTTCAGTAAACTTCAGTCTCACAGCATTTTGATAATGCCAAGTTAAGGACGGGGGTGGGGTACAACATATAAAGTGGTGGGTGTGGGCTGTTTGTCACTTTAATCAACTTAGCAGGTCACCTTTTATTTTTGGGAGGAGTATCATGTTTTGAATACTGTGCCGCCTTCCCCCCCAACCAAAAAATGCAAGG
Organism: Neoceratodus forsteri; assembly: GCA_016271365.2. Lineage (NCBI taxonomy): Eukaryota > Metazoa > Chordata > Ceratodontiformes > Ceratodontidae > Neoceratodus > Neoceratodus forsteri. The sequence continues at coordinate 165,948,935 of JADMNL010000025.1, read as the reverse complement.
TGCTCTGTTAAGTTGTGTAAAGTTATTAGAAACAGCCCCTCTCCATTCTACGACACTTCACACTGACCACATTTTTCGTTATATTTTTACTATATTGGTGTACTAACCCAGTTTTGTCTCCACACAGGACATGCAGGTCACTGGGGTGGAAGATGACAGCCGAGCACTAAATATCACAATTCACAAACCCACGTCTAATCCCCACGCCAAACCCTTCCCAATCCTGCAGGCTACTTTCATCTTTTCTGACCACATTCGATGTATAATTGCAAAGCAGCGACTGGCAAAGGGCCGCATCCAGGCACGCCGTATGAAAATGCAAAGAATAGCAGGTAAGCAGCTGCCTTGTAACTGGAACTGCACTTACATTTTTTAACTTTCTGGAGATAATGCAGAATGTGCTAGTCAACAAGAAAGAATTGTGGCAAAATCAGAAAGTCACGTGGAACTAGGGGCATAGCACTGTAAAAATACTAGAGAAACCATAATACCTGCAACGCTGTAGACTTGTTCATCTGAGGGTGCCAGAAAAAGAAAGTGCAATATAAAAAAAAAAGTCTCCTGTTACCCAGAAACGCAGGTGCAGCACTTGTTTTCAAACATGAGGAGAACCCAAGTTTGCTGGATGTACCAAGTTCATTCACAGCTCGAAGTTCTAACCTCTGGTCTTTTCTGATAATAATATATATAGAGAGAGAGGGAGAGAATATCTAATAGCAGATTGTTGTATACAAGGAAATTTTACCATCAAGGGGCCTAATGCGCTCATAAAGCCACAAACCTCAGCTCATAAGGCCCCAAGAAGGTAATACTTTATGAGTGTACGGGACTTTGCCATCATGTTTTATGATACCCCAATACATATTGAGCAGACAAGGTAGACCAGGTGGTCTCCTTCTGCTGGCTACTACTTATGTTCGTATATTACATAAGGATGGGCACAGAATAGATTTTTAGAAGTTTTATTACGGTTCTGCTGTAGTAAGGTGGTTGTCAAAACATGTTAATAGTGTTGTAATAAAGTGGTTGTTGTGCATGTTGATGCTGTAATAAGGTGTGTTTTTTGTCTGTACTTGTAATAGTTTGTGAATATATTGTTTACTTCATTGTAATAAGCTGGTGTAGTTTCATTAGTAACATAAAAACATAGACAATGACGGCAGAAAAAGACCAGATGTCCATGCAGTCTGCCCAAGTTCACTATAATCCCTGGAACCTACTGTTCCTCCAGGGTACTAACCCTCCCCGTCCTCTCTCTATTCTCCTCCTTGGTCCTGTCGTCCCAGGTAGCCACTATTCCCTTCATTATGTCCAAGCCCTGCTTGAATCCCCTGACTGTTTTCACACCCACCACCTCAGCCGACAGACTTTTCCAGGGTTCCACCACCTTTTCCATAAAGTAGTACTTCCTCACATCTCTCCTGAACCTACCTCCTGTTAATTTCCATTCGTGTCCACGAATTAGTAGTCAGTAAAGTATAGTAGTGTATATACTATTTAATTATCAAGTATGGGAAAGTATCTAATGTTTTTTCCTGTGAGAAAAAGTCCCATCCATGTAATCTATTATACAGGCATGGTAGCGCCTGTCTATTAGGGTTGAGGAAGCACTTTTGTGTTAAACAAGGATTTTTGCACTTTAATAACTCTGCCCCACTTAAACCGATTTGTCAGAAATTTGCTAAGCTTGGGCTCTGGGCCAAATATGGATTCTGAGAATTTTGTGTTAATTAGTTCAGAGGGGCAGAGTTATAGAGGTGCAAAAAATGCTAAAATTGCCTATGTTATGAATTTTTTTCCCCTGTGTGTCTGCATCTGTTGTTCAGGCTGGTTGCTCTTCAAGCATCTCTTGTCTAAACTCTTTTCTGGTGATTTGCATATACTTCCCACGTTGCTGTGCACTACGGAGATATGTGTAATTTTACATTTCTGTGAAACCTGGCTTTAGTGCCAATGCCCTTTCTGGATAACCCTTGCCTCAGTGCTTTTGTGCTGAGGTTCTTTGACTTTTACATTACTTTCCTATTTTGGGCTCCAGCATGACCCAAACTAGTAAGACCAAACTGTAAGTGGTTTATCCTTCCCTTGGGCTGTTACAAACGAAGCACACTGATGAGTCCTGTGAGGGATGGTGCATGTGTCTATGTGTTCTGGTTTCAGACTTTGTGGAGTGTGTGGGAGGCCACTTGGCACCAAGTGCTCTTGCTTGAAGCAGAACCAGTCTAAACGCTTACATGGTGATTTGCTTGTACTTTCAATCATGCTTTGCATTACAGAGATACGTGTAATTGTATATCTGTTAAAGTAGCTGGTTTGTTAGCGGGGTTAGCTTGAGTTAAGTGGTGTAGCAAGCTACTATGTCCTGCCCTGAGAAACTAAACCACAATGGAGGACTTGTGTGAATGCGGTGTTTTTCCCCTGTAAACCTCTGAGATGTACAGTATGTTAAGAAATGTTATTTCCTCTGTTATAGCCCTGCTGGACCTTCCCATTCAGCCTTCTACTGAAGTTATGGGCTTTGGACATGGATCAACTGCCACAGCCCAGCACCTGCCATTTCGATTTTATGACCAGTCAAGACGTGGCATAAGTGATACCACAGTTCAGCGCTCTGTGTTTGCTTCTGTTGACAAGGTTCCAGGTAAGACATAACTTAAAGAGGTAACAAATTACACATAACTCAGTAGTGCAGTGCATCATGGAAAATATATGCAAATTACCATGAATGAATTAAGACTGGTTCTGCTTTGTGTTTGAGTGAGGAAGCTAGATGGCCTCTCAACAACCTATAAAGGCTGAAAACAGAAAACACAGACAGTTTTCAGCTTTTACAGATTGCGTGAGAGGCCATTTGGCACCATACACTCCTGCTTAAAGCAGAACTGGTATAAACTCCATCATGGTGATTTGCATATACTTCCCATGATGCTTTGTAGTATTGGGGTTGTGTCATTTTGTGTTTTTTAAACCTGGTGTTATTGCCAGTGACCTTCCTAGGTAACCCTTGCCTCATTGCTTCTGCACTGAGATTCCTTCTCTTTTAGATAACTGAAATAGGTTTTCCAATAGAAATTCCCATCAGGCATCAGTGGTACTCAGTTGCTCAAAATTTCTCAGAAATATGAATTTCAGGGCTTTCCTGGTTTTACTACGAGAGACCTTTTTGTTAAAACGGGGGTTCCTTTAGACTTCATCTGTTCCTGCTGCTTTTCCTGCTCTGTAGTCATAGGGCGGGATTTTTAAAAGGCCAGATGCAGCACATGCATCTGTATTTCAGACGCATGCTGCATCCACATGGATGCATCCAGATGTCTGCATCCTGTTCACAGACATCTGGATGCATTTACGACCATTTCCACAGGGCACCGAACTTTCTGCCTCAACTGTGGGACTTGTGTCCATTTTTCGGACGCAACTGTGAAATACAGTCCTGAGAGTTCAGATCAACTTTTTTGTGGTCTAACTTCTTGAGCAGAATTCTGCACTTAAGTTGTGTCTAAAAATCCTGCCTGTAATCCTCTGCATATGACATCACAGCCCATTGTTACAGGAAGGATTCTGCCGTCACAAGCCTAGGATTATGGCTCTTGTCAGGAAAACCAGCAGAAGCAGATGAAGACTCAAGAGGGCAATGAGTCTGTTTTCATGCAAATATCTTTAATAATAAAGAATGGAAAGGTTTGATATATATTTTTTTTAATTTTATGAGATCCGAGTCAAAAAATTTGCTGTTATGTTTTTTGCAATAATCATGAAAATCACTTTAACATCCCGCAACGGTTCCTGTCAGGAACTAACACGGCCATACAACCCAGACTGGAATAGCAAGGAGTCATTCTGCATTTGTCTCGCTCATATAAACTTTTACTAGGCACACTATGTGAACACCATAACGCACGGCAGGGCGTGTATATGAAGTTATATCACTGCACATCCCAGGTGCATTGTGAGACACGAGGTCGCAGGTTGAGTGCCTGCAACCATCTGTGAAGTACTACGATTATAGCTTAATGCACAGCTTGGAGTGTGTTTCTGCACTTATAAAATATGTCTTTAACAATGAAAATATATAAAAAGAACCCAAAACCTGAGACTGCACGTTAAGGAATATCGCCACATCCGCATGTGATGGGATTCGGCAAATCATAGCTTTCTATTTTCTTATTTTATAGCAACTGACAGTTAAAAGATTTTTAAATAAAACTTCTAGCTGTTGACATAGAGGAGCTGAGGCTGCACTAGTCTTCAGAAGGTTATGCGTTTAGATACTAGTCTGATGGGATACCTTTCACTTGGACCCAAAAAAAGATACTGTGCACAGAAGTTATAGGAAGTGGGCTACTTCAGCCAAAGCTTTTTGCCGTCTACTCTAAATATTTTCTTTGTTGATGACCTGGGTTTGGGAACGAACCCGGGTTGCAGGAGGGCCGGCCAGGGGGAGAAGGATTGAGCATCCCGCAACTGCTCTCCTTCTCCGAGGGGGGGTAGTGTGTCTGGGGCACTACAGGCAGCTAGCGGAGGCTGGGTGTACTGCAGCACCAGTGCTAGCATGTCGGGGGCAGGGTGGACGCTGGCCGTCATTGCATGTCCCGGCCCCAGTATACGAGAAAAACTCGCACTGCCTGACACATCTATGAAGTCTACCCCTCCGCCTTAAGATTAGCCTCCCAGGGCTGGCTCCCCCATCCTGATACTAGTGTTGCAGCTCTTACAGGGAGGTGCCGCAACCCCGTCCCGGGGGCAAGCCAGGGTGCTTTGGGGGGATGTGCAGCTAAGTGGAGGTTGGAGGGGTCCGTGACCAGGCGGATGTAAGGCGGCAGGTGGGGCACAAAAAAATATACATTTTTTCTTTGGAATGTACCAAATTAAACTTTCTGCTTACCTAAAGTGAAAACATTTTATGGATCTAATTCTTTTTTATTTGGCACCTATTATTGCTGGAATTCAGTACCTCTCAAGTTAAGAAATTGTAATGTTCAAACAACATGAAATCTTGCTGTATTCTGACAATATGCAGTTAGCCCCAACACTTGAACTGCCCCGGAGAGTATAGGGTTAACGCTATGCAGAAGCATAGAACATTGAGCTCGAGCTTGGTTTTCAAACCTCTCTGTCTGTGGTGCTTCAGAGTGTAACCGTCAGGTTCTTTACTCCACCTAACTGTGAAGTCGCTCCGGAGATTGCTCCTTTGCATCGGTTTGATAAAGTTTCAAAACGCGTCATTTTTTAACCGATTTGTTTATTTTCGGTTTCGAGCCTCTGTCTACGGTATAGTAAGTAGTGTAGATAGGTAGTGGTCTGTTATTTCTGTTTTAACTGTGGAAATCATAATCTTTTGGTTCCTTATCGGTCTGTCTGGTTGGGGACCGACCTTGTGCGTTTACTTTTAAATTCTGGGATTTTAGTAGTGATGTGCCGGTTCCTATCGGTTTAAAAAAAAAAAACAGACTTTTACTCGTTTCTTTCCACAACCTGCAATACGGTTGGTAATCGATAGGGGACTATTACCTGGCTAAAAGCTAAAAAGGGTAATTTTGTTAGTGTGGCCATGTCTGAGAAACCCAAGGAAAAAAACAGTCCCACTGAGTTTCAGCACTGTACAGAGTGTGGGAAGGCCTTTGCCAAGGCTGACCCCCATCTCGTCTGTTTTTATTGTCTGGGGTTTGACCACCTCAAAACAGACTGCCAGATTTGTAAAAATTTTCCTTAGTCCACTCTGGAAAAAATATTGAGTAGGCTAAAGGAAAAGGAGGCCGAGAAGTCCACTCACCCGGATGGCCAGCCTAGTTCAGTTCCAACTGAACCTGAGGAGGTGCCCACTGACCTGGGTGAGACGTCCCCGGGCAAAAGGAGAGCCAATCCAGAGGGGTCGGTTCTGACAAAAAGACAAAAAAAGTCAGCCGGTTCAGATCCAGCACCCCATACTCAAACCGCTGAAGAAATAGCCAAGGCGATCAGTATAGTGCAATCTCTTCGCCCGGTTCCATCCGAACTAGCGCCGTCAGTTAGGTGCTCGGTTTGGTCGGATCCTACTCCATCGGATTATGATCTGGATGCTTATTATGAAGTGGAGTGGGAGGGGGACGAAGACTTACCAGATGATGATGATGACAGTGATTCTGAAGGTCTGAATGTGCCCATTGAACTGGACATCTCCCCAGACAGACTGTCCAATGTCTCCCCTCCCAGGCTTTCTGAGTCCCCATCTCACTAGTTGTTTTACAGAAAGGTGATTGAAACCCTCCAACTCCCTATGGTAGAAGGTGTTGAGGAAGAAGAAGAGCCTGATTTTGTTGAAATAATGGACATCCCAGAGTCCAAGAGGTTGTCTATTCCCCTTCACAAATCTTTGGGGAAAAAGACAAAAAAAGATTCTACAGACACCAAATTCCTTACCTACTGTGGAGAAGAGAATGGACAGGAGGTATATGTTGTCAGGCTCACGTACGGAGTTTTTGTACAATCTTTGCAGCCATGTTGGAGTAGTGCAGGCTGCAGCCTGTGACAGGGCTACTATACCTTTGGCTTCACACACCCCAGATAAAGACTCCAGGAAGGTGGATGCCATGGCTAAGAAACAATATTTGGCATCCTCCTTGGGACTCAGGCAGGCTAATTATATGGCCTGTACAGCCAAGTACCAGAAGTCCAGGTGGGATACAGTTCTGGAACTGGCTAAACAGGCCTCCCCCCAGCTAGCCATAGAGCTGGAGGAGGTGGCTGCTGATGGGATTGAGGCATCCAAAGTGCAGTTCCATGCTGCTGTGGACTCCAGTGATGTGGCATCAAGTCATGGCTACATCTGTGTCTCTCAGGAGATTTGCGTGGCTCAGATGCCCCAGCCTTTCTCAGGACACCCAGGCTAAGGCCATGGATTTCCTTGTGGTGGGTAACTCTCTGTTTGGGGAACAGACAGAGGCTTACATGAAGAAAATGGATGAGTACAGGACCACCTACAGGAGTGCACAGGCCAAAGAGAGGCAAGCCACTCCTCAAAAGCAGCAGTCTAGAGGCAGGGGCAGGCCTTTTCACAGGCCTTTCTACCAAGCCTAGGCCTCCTCTCCCTTTCCACAGAGGGAGTTCTTCCGAGGAAGAGGCAGGAGGGGGATGAACAGGGCTGCATCCTCTTCCCTGTCCAAGGCTTCTGCCAAGCAGACACTCTGATGTGTCAGCCCAGGTCAACTCCCCAATTCCAGTAGGTGGCAGGCTGGCGTACTACTTCCAGGCCTGGAAGTCTGTTACCTCAGACAAGTGGGTCCTGGAAGTAGTAAGCCAGGACTGGCCCTCAGTTTCAAAAAAGTTAGGTACATCAGGAGCCGAAGGAAGACTAAGGAGGGATAGTGAGGCTTAATAAAGGGGAGGGGGTGGGCAGAGGGTGACTGTGAAAAGGCAGAGATACTAAACAAATATTTTTGCTCAGTATTTACAAATGAAGAGGGGGAGGTACCTAAAACAAACAATAGAAACACTCTGGATACAGAAGTTGATACCAGCCCATTTACAGAAGAAAGGGTTCTGAAAGAACTCTTAAAACTGAAGGTGGACAAAGCAATGGGGCCTGATGGTATTCATCCCAGAATTCTAAAAGAACTAAGGGTAGAACTAGTGACACCACTGACTACCCTCTTTAACAATTCGTGGGAGGATGGGGTGGTACCTGAGGACTGGAGGAGGGCCGATGTGATTCCCCTTCACAAAAGTGGGAACAGGGCAGAAGCGGGACACTACAAACCAGTTAGTTTAACCTCAGTCAGTGATAGGGAAAATGATGGAATCACTTCTGAAGGAAAGAACTGTGGAGTACCTAGAGGCCAGAGGGACACAGGACCCAAGGCAGCATGGATTCACAGCAGAAAGGTCATGCCAGACGAATCTAATAGACTTCTTTGACTGGGTGACCAAAGTAGTAGATCAGGGAGGGGCTGTGGACATGGCCTACTTAGACTTTAGCAAGGCATTTGACTCAGTCCCACACAAAAGATTAATATACAAGTTAGCCAGCCTGGGAGTGGGTCCCAAGATGATAGTCTGGGTAAAGAATTGGCTGGAGAATAGGACACAGAGGGTAATAGTAAATGGGGTCCACTCTGAAGAAAGGGGTGTTACTAGTGGGGCTGCGAGGGTTCAGTATTAGATTGGTCCTCTTCAATGTCTTTGTGTTTACATTGCAGAGGGACTGGAAGGAAAAGTATGTCTCTTTGCAGATGACACAAAGATCTGCAACAAAGTTGATGCACAAGGTTTGGTGGAAAGGATGAGAAGGGACTTGGCAAGGTTAGAGGAATGGTCAAATGTATGGCAGCTTAGATTTAATGCTAAGAAGTGCAAGGTAATGCACCTGGGAAACAAAAACACAGGGGTAGAGTACACAATAGGGGGTGAGATACTAACAACAACAAAAATGGAAAGGGACCTGGGGTAGTCATATCAGATGACTTAAAGGTGGGCAAGCAATGTGAGAGGGCAGTAAGGAGGGCTGGGGGGATACTGGGATGCATAGGGAGAGGCATCACCAGTAGAAAACAGGAAGTTGTTATCCCTCTGTACAGACAGCTGGTGAGACCCCATCTGGAGTACTGTGTGCAGTTCTGAAGAACCAATCTCCGCAAGGACATAGACAAGATGGAAGCTGTCCAGAGGAGGGCGACTAAAATGGTGCAGGGTCTGCACCGGAAGACATATGAAGAGAGACTAAAGAAGCTTAATATGTATAGCCTCGAGGAAAGGAGGGAGAGGGGGGACATTATAGAAACGTTCAAGTACCTCAAGGGAATCAACAAAATCCAAGAGGGTAGCATCTTTCAAAAAGAGGTGTGCAAGAACAAGGGGGCACAATTTGAAGATGGAGGGGGCGGCTCAGAGGTAATGTAAGGAAGTATTTTTTCACAGAGAGGGTTGTAGATGCATGGAACGGCCTTCCAGAGGAGGTTGTGGAGTCAAAAACAGTGATTGAATTCAAGCATGCATGGGACAGCCATAAGGCAATTCTAGGGGTTGGGGGAAGAAAGAAGTAGGCTGCTGGTTAACTAGGATCTGCAGCTTATCCATTAGGTAGGGAAATGGGCAGACTGGGTGGGCCAAGCGGTCCTTATCTGCCGTCAAAATTCTGTGTTTCTATTCTATGTTTCCAAAAATGAGGGTCAGGTCTTTTCCACCAGCAAACAACTCCGAAACCATTGCTTTAGAAGCAGAGGTTTCCTCTCTGCTGGCTCTCAGAGCTGTGGAAACAGTTCCTGCTCTATTCAGGGGCAGAGGTCTGTATTCCAGGTATTTTCTTACCCCAAAAAAGACAGGGGAGTGGCGACCCATCCTAGACTTAAGGTATTTGAACAAACGCATCTTAAAATCAAAGTTCAAAATGATGACTCTGGGAGTAATTCTTCCCTCCCTAAGGCCATGAGATTGGTTAGCATCCCTTGACCTCAAGGATGCCTATTTCCACATTCCTGTCAGGTGCTTCCACAGAAAGTACCTCAGGTTCGAGTTGCCTTCAGGCCATTATCAATTCAGAGCCATACTCTTTAGCCTTACATCAGCTCCAAGAGTGTTTACAAAGTGCCTTGCAGTAGTAGTGGCCTTCCTCAGAAGGAAGGGGATTTCTCTCTTCCCATACCTGGATGACTGGCTCATTGTAGGTCAGTCCTCCGACCAGGTCAGGTCAGCTCTACAAGTCAGTCAGGACTTGCTCAGTTCTCTGGGATTCCTTCTCAATCTGCCAAAGTCAGTTCTTGAACCAGTACAACTTGTCATTTTCATAGGAACAGAGTTAGATACTGTTCAAGCAAGGGCCTTCCTCTCCTTAGCAAGGGTAAAGGCCCTTACAGATCTCGCTTCCTCATTTCATCCTCTGGTCTGTCATCCAGCAAGACATTTTCTTCAACTCATAGGCCACATGGCAGCTTCCACTGCAGTGGTACAAGGAGCCAGGTTCCAGATGAGGGACATTCAGTTCCACCTAAGGTCTTTTTGGTCTCAGAAAAATGATTCTCTTACCAAATTGGTCCCAGTGACTCAGACTCTGGTCCAAGCTGTCCAGTGGTGGCTGGATCAAGACAATCTCAGACAGGGTGTCCCTTTCCTCAGTCAGTCTCCTTTAGTGGTCCTAACCACAGATGCTTCTCTCCTAGGCTGGGGAGCCCACCTGGGAGCCCTCACAGCTCAGGGTATTTGGTCTCCACAAGAATCTCTCCTTCATATCAATCTTCTGGAACTCACTGCAGTATTCCTAGCCCTTCAAGCTTTTTTGGACTCAGTCAGGGACAAGGTGGTTCAGATCAGGACAGACAACACCACCACCATGTGGTACATCAACAAGCAAGGAGGTACTCGGTCCATGGCCTTGTGCATGGAAGCCATGAAAGTTTGGTCTCCAGCTTTCTTGCTTCAGACTTCCCTAATAGCAGTCCACCTTCCAGGGAAGTACAATGTGCTAGCAGTTGCTCTGAGCAGAATCTCCAAGGGCCATCACGAATGGGCCTTGGATCCCCTCGTCCTGAAAGTAATTTTCACTAGGTGGGGCACTCCAGAAGTAGATCTCTTTGCAGCCCCAGACAATCACCAATTTCCCCAGTTCTGCTGCAGACCTCCAGTCCTAGGGACTGTTCCTCTGAATGCTTTTATACTGGACTGGAGTGGCAGGTTCCTTTATGCCTCCTCTATTTCCCCTTTTGTTCAGGGTTCTAGTCAAGATCAGGTCACAACCCTACATGTTGATTCTAGTGGCTCCAGATTGGGCCAGACAACCTTGGTATCTTCTGTTGTTGTCCCTGGAAGTGTCACTCCCCCTGTCTCTTCCCAAGAGACGCAATCTCCTCATCACCTCTCAGGGGAGTATCTGGTACCACAATCTCCAGTCTCTCAATCTCAATTCCTGGCTCTTGAAAAGTTCAAATATGCCGGCCTGTATCTTTCTCAGGGAGTTATGGACATTCTTAAGGTTTCTAGGAAACCTTCTACCAAAAAAACTTATGATTCTAAATGGAAAAAGATTCAGTATTTGGTGTTCCCACAAGGATATTCTACCAGAGGCTGCAGGCATTGCTACAGTTTTGGTCTGTTTGGTTCACCTTAATGGCTTAGGCCTTCGGCCAGCAACTTTGAAAGTTCACTTAGCAGCTGTGTCTGCATTCCTGTCAGCAGGGAAGGGCTGTTCCCTGGCATCTCATCCTGTTTTCAGTAAGTTCTTTAAAGGTCTGGTTCATATCAACCTGGCTTTTAGAGAGCCTACTCCAGCTTGGGACCTCAATATTTGCATTGCTTAGCTTATGCAGCCACCCTTTGAACCTCTGGCTACTGCCGAGCTTAAGTAGTTGACCTGGAAAACTGTGTTTTTAGTAGCTATTACTTCTGCCAGGCGTATTAGTGAATTACAGGCTCTGTCAGTTGAATCTGATTTTATCTCATTCCACAGAGAGAAGGTGGTTCTCAGAAGTAATAGGAGGTTCTTACCTAAATTGGTATCAGATTTTCATCTGAACCAGTCTATGTCTCTTCCAGTATTTTTCACTGATCATTCTTCTTCAGGAGAAAGAAGATTACAAAGTTTGAATGTTAAAAAGGGCACTTAGCTACTACATAGAGCTTACTAAGGCAGACAGGAATAACTGTCTTTAGTCGTTTCTTACTTATGGTGAAGTGGGAAAAGGTAGGCCTGCTACTAAAAGAACTATTGCCAGGTGCATTGTCTGTTGTATACAGTTCTGCTATGCCAAACTAGGTAAAACACCTCCCTCAGGCCTGAGGGCCCACCCGAGTAGGGGTACAGCTGATTCTCTGGCTGCTGCCAGAGATATAACCTTGTTAGAGATCTGTAAAGCAGCCACCTGGAAAACAGTCCATACGTTCACCAAGCATTACTCCCTGGATATACAGGCTAGGAGTGATGCCAGGTTTAGTACAGCAGTACTGCAGAGCCTATTCCCAAAATAGGCTTGATAGCCCTCCTCCATGGAGGAACTGCTTGGTAGTCTGCATATTGTCAGAAGACTTCATGTTGTTTGAAGAAAAAATTACTCACCTTAGTAATTGTGTTTCTTCTAATGGAGTCTTGCTGTATTCTGACCCGCCTCCCATCTCAGAACCTAGATTTTGGGATTGGGCTGGCAGGGACAGTGTTGCACTTCAGGGGTGTACCCTTATATCCCCCCTTTCCAAGGTGGGGTAATTTGCTGTTCTGTTTGAATTTATCTATATATATATTCATGTATGTGTTCACTGCCTGTTTTTTTTTTTTGGGTTCTCAACTTGAGTCTTATGGACCCAAGTTGTTGCCTTTTGGCTTATATTTTTACAATTTCCACATTAAAGGTGTAGTTAGTTAGTTGCTCGTAAGAATCTGACGGTTACACTCTGAAGCACCATAGACAGAGGTTTGAAAACCGAGCTCGAGCTCAACGTTCTATGCTTCTGCATAAAGTTAACCCTATACTCTCTGGGGCTGTTCAAGTGCTGGGGCTAACTGCATATTGTCAGAATACAGGAAGACTCCATTAGAAGAAACATAATTACTAAGGTGAGTCATTTCTTTCTTTTGGTACCTTTTGTTTCACTCATTTAACCTTTATTCAGTAATGTCTGTAACTGTTATAACCAAGATTTATATTTTTCCTATTTTGTGTGGTTATTACGATGCACTTACGTTTTATGATGTACCCAGGACGTTCTTGCAAACAAGAGTTGTGTCTTAATGAATCTTCCTGTGCTATTAATACACTAGTACTACTAGTACACTAGGGCCACACAGCATTCTTTGTCACTTTTAATTTCTACGGAGGTTAGGCATACATCAGTTGTATGTCTCATAAACTGTTCACTGTTGATAGGTCTCTAGATCTCAGTCCATTTGGACCAAAGAAAGAGATTGAATTGATAAATATTTTATAGTATATGGTTACCCTTTGTTATGTATAAAAATCAGCCTGCTCAAAATCCTTGTTAAGCACATTCTAAACTGTTATACGCGTTCTAAGGTGGTGTTATGCTCAATCCGAACAGTTGTTATGCACAGTTCAAAGGTCATACAATTTTAAATGTCTCATTTACTCTACACCTAGCTACTTACTAACCACCCAGTGCCCAAAGTCATACCTTCTACCTTTCAAAAGTCTGGAAATTAGATTTTGATATGCGAGTAGAACAAAAAATTGCCAGATTTTTTGTTTTCACTTTTGTGGGGGTCTGTCACTCTAGTGTAAAAAAACCATATACTATGTGGATAAATATGGTCAATCACACAACTGGCATCATAAGTCTGTCTGAGATGACAGCATGACCTCTCGAGCTTCGCCTTCGAGGTTCGGATGCTGTCATCTCAACCCCTCGATGGAAACACAGCCTTGTTGTGTATGGTTGCCCATCCATTATTCTCTATGTTGTCTGTGTTACTGCTGGGATATCTCCACCACTTGGAACTTTGGCTCCCGTGCATTCTGTGAATTTCTCTAATCCTACATCCAGTTTTACATGTACAGGCATTGTTGTCTTACCACTTGTTTCTTTGTAAGCTGGTCATCCATTTCATCAAAAGTCAGACACAACAGTCAGATTTTTCTAAGTCTGCTGTTATATAATCATGTTTTCTCATGATCTCATCTCAGTCTGTTGATACATATTGAAGTCCTTCTAACTGGAGAGGAAAATGGTTGTTGTGAGTTTTTTTTTGTTTTACTTTATGTACAGATTTGGGCCATGAAGATGCGCCGAACTGACTGATCTTCCTGAACATAAAGTCTCCACTACTCATTCACACTAATGGGAGTTCGCCAGAGACACTAGGACCCAGCGGGAGCAAACTTTTTTCGAGTGGGTTAGCATCTGAGATGGAACCGCGAGGAAGCAGCACCACAAGCCCTGGCTCATGCGATAAAGACTATCTCGGCGTCGACCCTGCAACCGCCTCAGTTCCTTTTTTCCCGCCGTAGAGTGCGCTTCAGTGACTATGTTGCTCGCCCATCGGGAGTCTAACTTAAAACTATCAGCTTAGTTTTCAGTTTTTTGTTTTGTAGTTTATCTTTGAATAAGTACTGATTATATTTAATTCTACGTATAACAAGAAATAAGTCTTCAGCCCTCCATTGACGGAGTCGACCATGAGCAGGTCAGGTGACGGTAGGGAGACTTCGTATGAAAGCTGTTCAGTCAGCAGGGCTGGGTCCGGTCCACCGCCTTCTCCAGAGGGGAGTCTGACAACAGACGATCCGATGCTCAGGGGGATGGGCGGTCCCCCCAAAAGCATAAAAGGAAATGGTTCCACTCACGGCACTGTTCAGCCTCGAGTTCTTCTTCTGCACACAGGTCAAAAAAGAAACGCCATCATTCGAAGTCATCCGTAGATGGTCGGTTATTAGGGCCAGGCGCTGGTCTCCACCTCTGTCAGAGTCGCCGGTTTCTGTCTCTGGTGACCGACCTCCTCGACACCGGAGCCCCTCCCCGCCTATTGGAGGAGCTTCCGATGAGCAGTTTCACCAGTGGGCTGCTGTTATGGAGCAGTGGGCTCGGGGTTGGTCCAGTTGCCTGAACTGTCACTCCGAGGCTCGGCCATTTGGAGGAACGGGTAGGGCGGTTGGCCTTCCAGTCGCAAGAGCGCTTCTTCAGATGCCGATAACCCATGTTATGTGTTTATCCTCTCACATGGCTGCAGCGTAGGGGTCCACACTGCCTCTATTTCCTGCCAGTTTTTCTACTTTTCTTCAAATCACAGTTTTCAGACCCTTGGAATTCTCTTGGCGCCATCCACGTCTCCGGGGACTCTCTCGTGCCATCTGCGCCTCTGGGGACTCTGTCGGTACTGTCCATGTGCCAAAGAGTCTGTCAGGGTTGTCCGGTGCCGGGCTCTGTCGCTTGCGTCCAATGTGCTGTGGTGTCTGTCGGCTCTGTGTGCTGGGCTGTTTTAGATGGCACCACCCTCCTTGTGCTCGGCACCGTTTTCTTCATCGGCGCCAAGGCTTGACCCGGTCTCCAGGGTTCTCCACTCCGATTCTTTCCTCTTCTGTTCTTCCTCCTGGTTTTCACTCCTTTCCTGTCCATACAGTCCCTGCTGGACTATCAGGAGATGATTTTGAACCTGACCCAGATTTTCGACTGGGTGATGATGTTGATGACACTGCCTTGGGAGCAGGGAGCAGTCCTTCTACAGAGCCTGTGATCGAATACCTTTCCTTTAAGTCTCTGCTTAAAAATTTTAATTCTACTCTTTCTCACCAGACTACAGAAATTGATCCTGGGAAGCTTTTAAGACTCCAATACCTCCATGTCCTGGAGATCCCAATGGATTTAACACCTCTGGTACAGCCCTCTTTCGAGACCCTCTCTCAGATGGTGTGGAAGAATCTGGCTCTCATTCCTTCTGTGGCCAAGTCCATAGATATGCCCCTCCCAAGGATTGCCCCATATTGGCCTCACAAGCCTTTGCTGATACCATTGTAGTCTTGGCAGAGAATGATAAGGCCTTCCTTCCTCAGGCATCTACAGCCTGGCCTATAAATAAAGAATCTTGCAAGATAGACACCTTAGGTAAGAGAGTCTTTGCTGCCTCCACCCTGGGTATGCACATTGCCAGCTACCAGGGCTATTTTTCTCAGTATGAGTATGTCCTTTGGCATTCGCTCAAACAAATGGTAGAAGCTCTGCCTGAATCGGAAGTTAATTCAGAGCTACTTCAGACAATAGCCAGGGGTATCAAGTCCAGTAACCAACAGGTTGAAGCTGCAATGGACGCTTTCGATACCACTTCCCGAGTGGTGGTGGCTGGCATCTGCACCCGTCGCCACTCTTGGCTACGTACTTTGGGCTTCACGAATGATGCCCAGCAACAGGTCATGGCCTTGCCTTTTGAAAGTATGTATCTCTTCGGCCCCCAGGTGGAGCAAACTCTGGAGGCCACTCAGAAGACTAGATCTGCCATTAAGACGGCTAGACCGGCACCTGCCCCCTCTCGGGGGTGCGAACAAGCATCAATTTCATAACCATCAGTCCTTTCGCAGCAGAGACAGAGAAGGTTTTAACAAAAACCACAACCCTCAGCCACAGAAGAAAATGCAACAGAAGACACAAGGGCCCAAAGCGCCCAGTGCCACCTTATGAGTTTCTGGCCCAGGTCCCACCTCAGCTGTCTGTGAGTGTCTCCTTCTCAGCAGTGGGAGGACATCTGACTCAGTTCTACGACTGGTGGAAGTCTATAACATCAGACAAATGGGTCCTCCGGATAATCCGTGAAGGGTACTCGCTCAGTCTTTCGGAACCCCCTCCGGATCATCCCCCAAACGACAGCCCAGGCTGTCGGCAGTACAGTCAGACCTTCTTGCTTCCGAGGTGCAAGGCCTTCTGAACAACAGGGCAGTAGAAGTAGATCTTCCTGGACATAAGTCTCCACCACTCAGTCACACTATTGGGATCTGCGCCGGAGGCACCAGGACCCATTGGCAGCAAACTTTCTGCTGGAGGTGGCGCCAGAGATGGCGCCCGCGAGGTACGGCACGTGACCTCAGCTCGCGCCTGTAAACTGTCTGCCGTTCAATCCTCCAACCGCCTCAGTTCCTTTTTTTCCGCTGGCCGAGTGCGCTTCAGTGACGACGCCGCCGCTCATTGAGTCAAACTTCAAACTAGCAGCATAGTTTTCAGTTTTGTTATTTTGTAGTATTATCTCGATACAGTATCGCTTAGTCTTATTTTAAAAATAAAGAAGTCTCAGCCTACTTTGAGAGTCGACCATGAGCAGGTCAGGGTGACGGTAAGAGACTTGATGAAAGCTGTTCAGTCAGTCGGGCTGGGTCCAGTCTCAGCTTTCTCCAGAGGGGGGTCTGACAACGGTCAGTCCAATGCCCGGGGATGATGTCTCAAGGAAGCATAAAAATAAACAGTCGCATTCTCTGCACCGCTCGGCTCGAGCTCTTCTTCGCCCACAGGTCTAAAAAAGAGAAGGCATCACTTGAGGTCGCCCTGATATGTCTGCGCCAGAGACGTCGGGTTATCGGAGCTAGTTGTCGGCCTTCCTTCGGAGTCGCCAACCTCTGCTTCTGGTAGCCAATGGTTTCTCGACATCGAAGTCCCACCCCCGCAGGTAGGTCTTCAGATGAGCAGTTTCATCAGTGGGCCGCCTTATGGAGCAATGGGCCCGGAGGTTAGTTCAGCTACCTGGCTCGGTCACTGTGGGCTTCGGGCTCATTGAGAGACCAGGTAGGGCGTGTTGGGATTTTCTGTGCTCAGGCACCTTCTTCGGTGCTGACCCCGCCGCCTAGGTGTTTCCCACCTCACATGGCTGCGCGCGCAGGGGCCACACCGATGCCTTTATCTCCTGCTTCTTCCTTCAAACCTGTTTTCGGAGTCTGGGGTGTTTTCGGCATCCTCGCGCCGGTGGCTTCTCGCGCTGTCTTCGGCGCCTGCCCTCAGCGCCTGCGGCGGCCGGGCACTGCTGGCACCGCGTGGTCCTCGCGGCTGCTGTGCCGTAGTTCTCGGCATCATTCTCGGTGTCGTATCCTCCTCGGCGCCGGGTGCTCTCAGGGCCTCTGCCTTTCAGGACTCCTTTCACTCGCTTCTTCTTCCTCTCTTCTGATTTTCATTCCTTTCTGTCCATACAGTCCTCCTGGACTGTCAGGAGATGACATTGAGCCTGACCCAGACCTTCGGTTGGGTGATGAAGTGGGACTAAGCAGAATCTATCACTGCTACAGAGCCTGTGGTCGAGGACCTGTCATTTAAGTCTCTGCTGAAAAATCTGAGTTCCACTCTTTCTCCAGACTACAGACATCGATCCTGGAAATTGTTAAGACTCTCAATACCTTCATGTTCTGGAGATCCCTTCAGATTTGACTCCTCCGTTCAGTTTTCCTTCGAGACTGTCTCAAATGGTGGAATAATCCTGCTCTCACCCTTCGGTGGCTAAATCCATAGATAGAAGTATTCAGCCCCAAGGATCGTCCCATTTTGGCATCTCAAGCCTTTGTGGATCCTATTGTAGTCCTGGCAGAGAATGATAAGCCTCTTTCCTCAAACTACTACAGCTCGATCTATTAACAAAGAATCTGTAAGATAGACACCTTAGGTAAGAGAGTCTTGCTGCTTCTACCCTAAGTATGCGTGCCAGCTACCAGGGCTATTTCTCACAGTATGAGTATATCCTGTGGCACTTATCAAGCAGATGGTTGAAGCTCTTCCGAGTTGGATGCAAAGCCAGAGCTTTCAGACCATTACCAGAGGTATCAATCTAACAACCAGCAGGTTAAAGCAGCCATGGATGCTTTCACACTGCTTCCCGCTCAGCTGCTGCTGGTATTTGCACCCGCTGTTATTCCTGGCTGCGCACTCGGGTTTCACGAATGACGCCAAGAAAGCAGCAGGTAATGGCGTTGCCTTTGATGGGCATATCTTTTTGGTCCTCAGGTAGAGCAAGCTCTGAAGCTACTCAAAAGACCAGGTCAGCCATTGCTGGCTCGACCCCTCCTGCCCCCTCTCGGGGGTGTGCAATCAAACGCTGTTTCATAATCGCCAGTCCTTTCGAGGCAGAGCAGAGGAGGTTTCATAAAAACCAACCTGCCCAACCTCAAAAGAAGACGCAACAGAAAGCGCAGGGCCCAAAGCGCCCAGCGCTATTTATGAATGGCTGGGCCCAAGTCCCATCTCAGCTGCCCGAGGTGGACTTTTCCTCTCCGTTGGGAGGTCGTCTGATGCACTTCTACAACCAGTGGAAGTCCATAACCTCAGACAAATGGGTCCTTCGGATAATTAGCAAGGGGCATTCACTCAGTCTTCTGAGACCCTCCGATCGTCCCTCCCAAACAGCAACCCAGGCTGTCAACCCTTCAGTCAGACCTTCTCGCCGAGATTCAGGGCCTTCTCAATAACAGGGCAGTAAGTAGTAGTGCTGCATCAACGAACACGGGTTTCTACTCCCATTACTTTCTGGTTCGAAGAAGTCCGGGGTATGGCTTCATTCTGGATCTCAGAAAGCTAAACAAATTTCTCCCAAGGAGAAATTCAAAATGATTTCTCTGGGAACCTGTTACTTTGCTTCATCAACACGACTGGCTAGCCTCCCTAGATATGCAGGATGCTTACCAGCACATTCCTATTCACCCGAGGCACCACAAATTCCTGAGGTTTGTGGCTCTGGGACAGCATTATCAGTTCAGAGTCCTGCCCTTTGGCTATCCTCGCGCCGATGGTTTTACAAAGTGTTGTGTGTTCTCGTAGCGCACCTCAGAAAGGTGCGGATACAGTGTACCCTTATCTGGATGATTGACTTCAGCAAGCCCTTCCAGGCAAGGGACCCTGGACGCCGTAGAGACGGCTTCTCGCCTCCTTACGTCCATGGGAGTTCTGCTGAACCTCAAGAAGTCGCAACTGCAGCCCTCCCAGAGGCTCCTCTTTATAGGGACTCTTCTGGACACCTCCTGTGCGAAGGCTTTTCTTCCAGAAGACAGAAGGAACGATATCCTTCAAATGGCCTGTCACATCGGAGAGAACTCCTCAGTTACAGCTCTCTCGATGCAACGGATGCTAGGCCTCATGGCTTCCTCAGTGTTCACTGTACCCCTAGCACGTCTGCACATGAGAACCACTCAGTGGATGCTCAGTACTCAGTGGTCCCCAACCACTCACCCGCAGTCCTATCTCATCAAGGTGACGGAACCTTTAAAGAGGTCATTCACCTGGTGGTCTCAAGAGAGCAATCTCCTAGAAGGATATCCCTTTGCTCCTCTGGACCATCAGATCTCCATTACCACGGATGCATCCCTGATGGGGTGGGAAGCTCACTGTCAGGCTCTCCACACTCAAGGTGCGTGGACTCAAGTCGAGTCCCAGCTTCACATAAATGTCCTAGAAATGAGAGCCGTCCTTTATGCGGTCCGAGCGTTGAAGGACATTCTGTGTCACAAGAACATTCTCCTTCAAACGGACAACAAAGCAGTGATGTATTACATCAGCAAGCAGGGCGGTGCTCATTCTTACCCATTATGCAGGGAAGCAGTGAGGGTATGGGAATGGTGCCTGGAGCACAAGGCTCTAATTCAAGCGGTCTACCTGCCAGGTATTCAGAACAAACTGGCAGACCGTCTCAGCAGAACAGAGACAGACCCTCACGAGTGGTCTCTCGACTCAACCATAGTTCAGTCACTATTCGAAGAGTGGGGAACTCCAGACCTGGACCTTTTTGCATCCCCACTCAACGCAAAACTGCCTCTCTTCTGCTCCAGAAATCCAGGGCCTGGCATTTTCTGTCAGGATGCGTTCAGGCTGCGGTGGACAAACGCTTTCTTCGCGCTTCTCACCTCTTCCTCTAATTCAGAGGGTACTCCTCAAGTTCGAATCCCAGGGGGACAAGATGATTCTCATTGCTCCCTTTTGGCCTCGGCAGCTGTGGTTTCCACTACTCAACAATATATTGGCAGTTCCTCGGAGACCACTTCCCCTACAGATGAACCTTTTGACTCAGGGGCCTGTGGTCCATCCCAACTTGAGATCGCTTCACCTTCACGCTTGGCTCCTGAAGAGGTAGAAGTAAACTGGTTCAGGTGTCTTGAAGAGGTTCAGATATTCTTCTGGCTGCATGGAAACCAGCCACTAGGAAAACTTACACAGCCAAATGGAAGTGTTTCTCGCTCTGGTGTGCAAAGTCCTCTTTGAATCCTTTTTCCTGCCCACCAGATAAAGTTCTGGAGTACCTCTTAGACCTCTCAAATTCAGGCCTACAGCTCTCTACAGTCAAAGTTCACCTTAGTGCCATTTCAGCATATCATGAGCCGTTTTTTTTCCTTATCTCTGGCTGTTACCTGTGGTTAAGAGATTTCTTAAAGGAATTCTGCATACCAGACCTCCTACAAGATGTCCAGTTGCAGCCTGGGACATCAATCTTGTGCTAGATATGCTCACTCAGAAACCTTTCGAACCTCTGGCTACCTGTGAGCTAAAATTTCTCACCTGGAAGACTGCCTTCCTAGTGGCCATTACCTCAGCCTGCAGAGTCTCTGAGATACACGCCCTAGTCACAGACCCTCTGTATACTGTGTTCCATAGGGACAAAGTAGTTCTTCGTACTCATCCTAAGTTTCTTCCTAAGGTTGTGTCAGAATTTCATCTAAACCAACCTTTGGTCCTTCCCTCTTACTTTGCGAACTTCCAAAATGAAGGAGAGTGTTCTCTTCATTCTTTGGATGTTAAGAGGGCCTTGCATTTCTATCTGGATAGAACCAAGGACTTTCGCAAAGCCCAGCAACTGTTCGTTTCCTTCAGCGAGACCCGGCTGGGTCAACCTGTCGCTATCGGATGTATCTCAGCATGGCTAGTGGCATGCCTTCGCCACTGCTATTCCATGGCGCAGGTTAAGTTGGAGGGTAGGGTTTACGCTCACTCTACTAGAGCGGTCGTGGCATCCCTAGTGGAAATTCGCAACGTGCCCATTGCAGATATTTGCAACGCAGCCACCTGGAGCTCAGTGCATACTTTTGTTAAACATTATGCACTAGATGTCCATGCCAGACAGACATTCTTCCTTTGGCAGAGCCATGCTAATGGACTTCTGTCTTAGGAATGTGAGCTCTTGGTCTCTCCTGCTGCCCTCTCGGGGATTATTAGCTCGATACTCTCCCAATAGTGTGAATGAGTGGGTGGAGACTTATGTCCAGGAAGATATGAAATTGCATTACCTACCGTAATTCTTGATCTTCTTGAATGAGTCTCCACCACTGCTCACTCACCCTCCCTCGTCCCCGAGCTCACCTCTGTTGTTGGTCTTCCTCCCTCAAATTTTTAGGCTGTGAAGACTTCTTTTGTTGACCCTTCTTATACGGATCGTCCGGACTATCTTATGTCCGGTTTTAGTTAGGCTACCCTTCTAGGTTAGTTAAGCTGCACCTCCTTGGTAAAAAGGTACTGAGGCGTTGGAGGGTCGGCGCAGTATAGTCTTTACAGCTAACTGAGGCTCTCATGCGTGCTTGCCTCGCGCCATCTCTGGCGCCAATTCTCCAGCAAAAAGTTTGCTCCCGATGGGTCCTGGTGCCTCTGGCGCAGATCCCAATAGTGTGAATGAGTGGTGGAGACTCGTCCAAGAAGATCAAGAATTACGGTAGGTACGTAATTTTCATTTCCACTGGATCAATGAAACACAGGTTTCTACTCCCATTACTTCCTGGTCCCGAAGAAAACCGGTGGCATGTGCCCCATTCTGAATCTCAGAAAGTTAGACAAGTTCCTTCACAAGGAGAAGTTCAAGATGATATCACTAGGTACCCTGCTACCTTTGCTTCATCAACACGATTGGCTAGCCTCCCTGGACGTGCAGGATGCCTACCAACACATTCTCATACACCCAAAGCACTACAAATACCTAAGGTTCGTGGCATTGGGTCAACACTTATCAGTTCAGAGTCCTGCCCTTTGGGCTATCCTCGGCGCCTCGAGTTTTTACAAAGTGTTGTGCAGTTCTCACAGCGCACCTCAGGAAAATCAGAATTCAAATGTTCTCATATCTGGATGACTGGCTCCTAGCAAGTCCCTCCATGCAAGAGACTCTGGAGGCCGTGACCATGACCTCAGACTTCCTCACATCCATGGGAGTCCTGCTGAATCTCAACAAGTCGCAGTTGCAGCCCTCTCAGAAGCTCCTCTTCATAGGAACTCTTCTGGACACCTCCTTTGCGAAGGCTTTTCTTCCAGAGGACAGAAGGAGCGATATCTTACAGATGGCCCGATACATCAGAGAAAACAGCTCGGTTCAAGCTATCTCGATGCAACGGATGCTGGGCCTCATGGCATCCTTGGTGTTCACTGTACCCTTTGCTCATCTCCACATGAGAACCTCTCAGTGGATGCTCAGTACTCAGTGGTCTCCAACCACTTACCCTAAGTCCTTTCTCATCAATGTGATGGAACCTCTGAAGAGGTCACTCGCCTGGTGGTCGCAGGAGGGAAGTCTTCTTGAAGGATATGCCTTTGCCCCTCTGGATCATCAGATCTCCATTACCACGGATGCGTCCCTGATGGGGTGGGGAGCTCATTGCCAGAATCTCCACACCTAAGGTACATGGACTCAGGACGAGTCCCAACTTCACATAAACGTCCTGGAAATGAGAGCTATCCTGTATGCGGTCCGATCCTTGAAGGACATACTCTGTTACAAGAACATTCTCTGTTACAAGAACATTCTCTTTCAAACAGACAACAAGGTAGTGATGTACTACATCAACAAGCAGGGTGGTGCACAGTCTTACCCATTATGCAGGGAAGCAATGAGAGTGTGGGAATGGTGCCTGGAGCACAAGGCTCTAATCCAGTCGGTATACCTGCCAGGAGTACAAAACAAGCTGGCAGACTGTATCAGCAGAACGGAGACAGATCCTCACGAGTGGTCTCTCAACTTAACCGTCATTCAGTCACTCTTCAAAGAATGGGGAACTTCAGACCTGGACCTTTTTGCGTCCCCACTCAACGCAAAACTGCCTCTCTTCTGCTTCAGAAATCCGGGACCTGGCATTTTCTGTCAGGATGCGTTCAGGCTGCGGTGGACAAAATGCTTTCTATACGCCTTTCCTCCTCTTCCCCTAATTCAGAGGGTACTTCTCAAATTGGAGTCTCGGGGGGGCAGAATTATTCTCATTGCCCCCTTCTGGCTTTGACAGATATGGTTCCAGCTGCCCAACAGCAGTCTGTCGGAACTCCCCCACCCCCAAAAGACGCTTCCCCTTCAGACGAACCTTTTGACCCAGGGTCCCGTGGTCCATCCCACTCTTGGCTCCTGAAGAGATAGAGGTGAATAGGTTCAATGTTTCTCGTAGAGTTTCAGATATTCTTTTGGCTGCACGTAAGCCAGCCACTAGAAAAACCTACACAGCAAAATGGAAGCGTTTCTCTGGTGTGCAAAATCCTCTTGGAACCCTTTTTCCTGCCCAATGAATAAAGTTTTGGAGTACCTTTTAGATCTCTCAAATAGAGGTCTACAGTACTCCACAGTCAAAGTTCATCTTTGTGCCATTTCGGCATATCATGCACCGGTACTTTCCATGTCAGTGGCTCAGTTACCTGTTGTTAAGAGGTTTCTTAAGTGTATTCTGCATACTAGGCCTCCTATCAGACATCCAGTCACAGCCTGGGACATTAACCTTGTGCTAGACATGCTCACTTGTAAACCTTTTGAGCCTCTAGCTACTTGCAACTTGAAGTTCCTCACTTGGAAAATGGCTTTTCTGGTGGCCATCACTTCGGCCCAGAGAGTTTCTGATATACATGCACTGGTCACAGACCCCCTCTTACACTGTATTTCACAAGGACGAAGTAGTTCTTAGGACTCATCCTAAGTTTCTCCCTAAGGTTATCTCAGAATTCCATCTAAACCAACCTTTAGTCCTTCCTACCTACCTACTTTGTGAACTTCCAGAATGAAGGGGAGCGCACCCTTCATTCACTGGATGTTAAGAGAGTGCTGCGATTCTATCTAGATAGAACAAAAGAATTTTGCAAGGCTCAACAACTGTTTGTCTCATTCAACGAAACCCGGCTGGGTCAGTCTGTCGCTGTTAGGTGCATTTCAGCATAGCTGGTGGCATGCCTGCACCACTGCTATTCTATGGCACAGGTCAAGCTGGAAGGCAGAGTGCATGCTCACTCTACCAGAGCAGTTACGGCATCTCTGGTGGAAATCTGCAACGTGCCTATTACAGATATTTGCAATGCGGCTACTTGGAGCTCGATGCATACTTTCATTAAGCACTACACCTTGGATGTCCATGCCAGGCAACATCTGTCATTTGGCAGGACCATTCTTAACGGACTTCTGTCCTAAGTATGTGAGCTCTTTATCTCCTGCCGCCCGTCTCGGGGGATTATTGGCTCAGTACTCTCCCATTAGTGTGAATGAGTGGTGGAGACTTTATGTCCAGGAAGATGCGGAAACTACGTGCCTACCCTAATTCTTGATCTTCTTGGACGAAGTCTCCACCACTCATTCACACGCCCACCCACCATCCCCCGAGCTCACTTCTCTGTTTTTGGTCTTCACTCCCTCAATGGCTGGGCTGTGAAGAATTTGTTGTTGACCCTTCTTACACGGGGTCATTCGGACTATCTTATGTCCGATTTGTAGGTTAATTGTTCTAGGTTTGTTATGCTGCACCTCCTCGGAAAAAAAGGTACTGAGAGGGTTGAAGGGTCGACACCGAGATAGTCTTTACTGCAAGAGCCGGGGCTCGTGGTGCCGCTTCCTCGCCATTCAATCTCAGACGCCGACCCTCTTGAAAAAAGTTTGCTCCCGCTGGGTCCTAGCGCCTCCGGCGAACTCCAATTAGCATGAATGAGTGAAGGAGAGTTCGTCCAAGGAGATCAAGAATTATGGTAGGTACATAATTTCCATATCTTCATCGGGGATATCTCAGTCATCAGATCATACTTATGGAACTTCACCTTCAGTGAAGCAGCCAGGAGACACATGGAAGATTTTCAGCAGTATCACTGGGGCCGCCCACACCGACATCGTCTATCGACGTCACCAACTCTATAAAAGCGTGAGTGACCCCACTCCCTCCTCAGTTCTTTCCTGAAATCGACTCAGTTTGCATGGGTGTTGACGAAAGCTCCGACCAGTTTCATGCCATTTTTGCCTACGACTTTCATTTTATTAGATTTTTCAAATCTCTTTTTTTATAAGAGATTCCTTTGACTCGTTTATGTCGAGAGTTAATCCTTCCACTTCTCTCTTCAGTTGCTGCCACTGCAGAAAGAAGATTGCCTCCTCAGACAACCATCTTCTCTGTGTCTGTTGTCTTGGGGCTGACCATGTCTTGGACTGTGAGCTCTGCGATAAATTTATCCAAACCACCTTCAGGTGACGAAAAAATGCTCTCAAAAAATGACTGATGGTGCAACAGGTGGCCAGTTTTGGGCAGGGGTCCTCGAGGGTCCCTCCTTCCCAGTCACCAGAGGGTTCATCGAGCTCCCAGGCCACAAAGGCCCAAGATAAGTCCTTGGGAGAGAAAAGTCACAAGAAAGATCGAGATTGTTCCCTCTGGTGAAGTTCCCGCTCCCCAGTGGCTGCTTCTTCTCTTACTCCGGGGGGGGGGGGTACTCCGTCAACTGTGGCTGCACCAGTGCCTGTAGCTGTCCAGGTTTCTGTTCCAACCAGACCCATCCGAACAGCACCGCTGCCCACCTCTCAGGGCTGCCAGTCATTGACCCTAGTTTGTCGACGCCTGGTTTGTCGATGACAGCTCCTCTGATGCAACCTGATACTTCTTCAGGCCCACAGTTTTCAGGCTCCTAGGTCCCAATGGATGGGTCATCGTGCTCTCTGCCAAGGACCCCTCCTCCGTCGATGCAGCAGTCTGCTGTCGTCGACCTCAATGATATTCTGGCCAAGTTTACTACAGTTTTGGTCCACCAGTTGGACATTTATAGGCCAGGGTCCCCTGCGCCATTGGCCCCATTGTCATCGATGCCACTTTGGCCTCTCAGGCGGTTCCCCTTGGGGTATCATCAGTCCCTCATTTGGACCTTAAGTTGGAGCAGATCGATGTCGAGGAGGAGTAGTACCATCCTGACCTCATCCTACCGGAGGAAGAGGAGGAATTCCTCTTTCCTGACAAGTCCACAGCCTCTTCAGTGCGTGAGGACTCTGTAAGCATACTCCCCAGGTCTCCAACAGGCGGACCTTACGGGCAGGACCCACAGAAAATTTCTAGCTAGCAGTCCCTGGCGAGGACTGCCCCCCCCGTCCAGGTGACTGGCGTCCAAGAAACATCAGTATAAAGGCGGTCCCTAATGCCCGCCTTCCTGTGCACTACCGCCAAAGGGCCCAGACTGAGGAAAGGCAGTATTTCCCTCACTGGAAAAGGCTGAAAAAAGCTTAGGGGATGGAGTGCAGGAAGATATTACCTACTGCAAGAGCCTCCCTCGAAGATCTACTGTTACGTTAAGTTCTTACGTAACTGTTCTTTCTCAGCCATGGGCTTCCATTCTGAAGAAGAGGATGCCACCAGACAGCAGTTGGTGGACTTTCTGGAAATCCTAGAATCTCCTCTTAAGGTCATTCCTCCTTTCCTCCCAGCCCTGAGGAATGCCACTATTGCTGCCTGGCACAAACCTGACATGGTCCCTGCCATGCCCCACAGGGCAGACAAGTTGTATTATGCCCCCAAGGGCCTACCTTATTATACTACCTAACCCAAGACCGATTCAGTGGTCATCAAAGCGGCTCATGACAGGTCTAAGATGCCGAAGCACCTCAGTCCCCCCCCCCCCGACAGGGAGAATCCCAGCAGATTGACCTTGTATGCGTCCTCCACTTTGGGATTGAGGATTGCTAATTACCTCTCACATATGGTTAAATACCACCTGGAAGAAGGGCAAGGTGGCTGCTCAGACCCTCTGTGACTGTTCTCCAAAACAGGAGGTTCTTAAATGCTTGCAGAATATATTAGCAAGCATCTCCTGAGGGCCGTGTATGATATCTCGGATACAAGTGTCAGGGCTGCTGCTACAGAAATTTGCCTCCATAGGTACTCCTGGTGGAAAGTCTCGGGCTTTGCAGCAGGTGTCCAGCAAAAGGTGCTCAACTCCCCTTTCAATGGCTCCAGAATATTTGAGCCAGATGTTCAGAACATCATCAATGACGTACAGGCATTAGGCAGGGCTATTAAATCTACCCACGTGCTCTATCATATGCAGCCTTGGAGCAGACTGCGCCCTCCCTTTCACAAGGTGTTCCACAAGTCAGGAGCAGCCTGCTGTCCTCAGGGCAAGAGAAGGACCTCCTCCGCCTTGCCTACCCCCTCCTCCTATGGCGCAGCAGCAAAGCATCCTAGGGGTAACGGATCAGCCCTCTCAGCTGGATCTGCCTCTGCTTGACTCCTTGCTTGATCCTCCGCCCCCTTCAGTCCCTGACCAAGAGGTGGTGGTCAGAGGTCGGTTCTCTCTCTGTCTCAATCTGTGGAGAACCATCACTTCAGATGCCTGGATTCTTCAGATTATAGAGAGGGGTCACACTCTGGAACTCATAGAGATGCCCCCAGAGACTCCTCCAGTACCCTCCACCTATAGCCCGGCCCACCTAGCCGTCCTCCAGGAGGACGTACAGTCCCTCCTGCAGAAAAAGATCATCGAGCCAGTGCTCAGGCACCGAAGGAACAGGGGATTTTGTTCCAGGTTCTTTGTGGTCCCCAAAAGAACTGGAGATCTGAGACCCATTATTAACCTCAAGGACCTCAGTTTTTATGTCCAGTACAAAAACTTCAGCATGGTCACCCTGCCAGGCCTGCTGCCCCTACTCAAGTTGGGCAACAGGCTGTGCTTCCTGGACAAGTAGGATGCGTACCTGCACATCTCGGTGTTTCCACTGGACATGTAATTCCTCTAGTTTCTTTTTCAAGGCGAGCGCTACCAATTCAAAGTATTGCCCTTTGGCTTATCCTCTGCACCGTGGGTCTTTACAAAGTGGTTAGCAGCTGTAGCTGCAGCTCTCTGAAGGAAGGGACTGTATTTTTCCCCTACTTGGACAACTGGCTCCTAAAGGCCCCATCCAGACAGCAGCTTCTCTGGACTCTGGAGAAAACCCCCCAGCTGTTTCTCTCCCTGGGCATCACTGTCAACCTACCCAAGTCAGTCCTGATCCCATCCCAGAGGCTGCAATATATAGGGGTATTTCTGGATTCTGCACAGGGCAAGGCCTTCCTGCCTCAAAATAGGGCAGAGCGCCTTATTGCCCAGGCTCAGGAGGTTGCCTAGAGCTGTTGTATCCCTGCAAGGGTATATCTGAGGCTATTGGGTCTTACGGCATCAGCCATTCCCACAGTTCCCTTTGCCAGGCTGCACGTGTGAGTTCTCCAATGGACATTCAGGATCTAGTGGGACCAACACACGGATGAATTAGATCAGTTAATGCTGGTCTCCTCCCCAGTCCCAAGGTGCTCCAGTGGTGGATGGACTTTCCGAACCACTCAAAGGGGTCCCATTCAAGATTTCCTCCCCCAACAGATCCTCACCATGGATGCCTCCGGTTCGGGCTGGGGGGCGCTTCTGGGTCCCTTTCAGACTCTGGGATCTTTATCCCAGCTCAAAACTTCCCTACATATCAATGTCCTGAAGATGTGAGCGGTTCTGTATGCCATGCAGGCCTTTCAGAACCATCTCCTCCAGGGTCAGATGCCAATCCAGTCGGACAATCTCAGAGTTGTCTATTATATCAACAAGCAAGGGGGGACTCATTCGTACCCCCTTTGCAGGGAGACAGTGAGAGTATAGTACTGGGCACTAGACCACAGTCTGGTCTTCTCAGCAGTTCACGTCCCCGGTGTGCTAAACACCCTGGCCGACAGCCTCAGCTGGACACAGTCCAGCATGCACAAGAGGGAACTTCTCTTATCCGTCACAGAAGGTCTGTTCACCAGATGAGGTCATCCAGAGTTGGACCTTTTTGCATCCCCACTCAACACAGAACTGCCCAATTTCTGCTCGCTAGATCCAAGGCCTGGAGTTTTCTGGCAAGATGCGTTGCTCCTCTCCTGGAGCAGGAGGTGCCTTTATGCCTCCCCTCCATTTCCTCTGATTCAAAGGGTGCTAATCAAGTTAAAGATGGAGGGGCCAGCATGATCCTGATAGTACCATTCTGGCCACAGCAGATCTGGTTTCCATTGCTGCACGAGTTAGCAGAGGAACTTTCATTCTCTCTGCCCCTCTGTAGCCTCAGGGAACCCTGGTTCATTCCAATCTCAAGTCCTTTCCTCTGCATGCCTTGGTCCTGAGGACATAGCCGTCTCCCAGTTTGGGGTGTCCCAGAGAGTGGCGGGTGTCCTCATGGTAGCTCAGAAGCCCTCCACTAGAGCACCGTATGCCATCAAGTGGAAGAGAGTTGCCATCTGGGCTGCTAAACAGAGTAAGACAGCCACTATGGATCTTGTAAACTGCAATTTCTGTGGCACACTGTTTAACAAGGCTTTTATCCTTAGAGTGGGGCACTGTCCAACATGCTTCACATTCAAGGACCTTAAATCTCAGCTGCATGCAGCCTGGGCTGAGATAGAGTACCTCCGTACTATCATACATCAGCTACCGCTGGGCACCATCAGAAAACCTACAGCTCCTGGACTTGCTGCACAAGCACCCCTACCTCGAAGGACAAACAGACCAGTGGGCTGGCAGATGGTCAGGAACCATAGAACAACCAAAAATTCTTCTGATAAGGGGAGTTCCAATCCTATTTCAACATCGAACAGATACGCACCACTATCTCCCAGAGCGACTTGCATAGATGGCATCGATGATCCTCCAACTTTCGTAACAGGCGTTGAACGTTCTCCTCACCCAAACCAGCACAAGGAGGTGCACCCCACCACTAAATATGATAAATCAGAAAAGAAAAAACCTGTTCTAATAATAGGCGACTCCTTGATTA
Source organism: Neoceratodus forsteri (assembly GCA_016271365.2). NCBI lineage: Eukaryota > Metazoa > Chordata > Ceratodontiformes > Ceratodontidae > Neoceratodus > Neoceratodus forsteri. Next base: position 165,918,568 of record JADMNL010000025.1, on the reverse strand, counting down.
AGGATAGAGAACCTCACCTCCAGCAGGACCATGCTTCAGTTGCGGTCAGGTGCCTCCCGGGGACATCATCATGGAGGGACACAAGCCACATTGAGGAGATTGTACGCGTAGTGGACCACAACACTCGAGTCATTCTCCACATAGGTACAAATTACCTAGTCAGTAGGTCAGTGGAGGAAACTAAACAAAATATCTCCAGGCTGGGAGACGAACCTTCTTCTCTTTCAACCAGTCTCACCTTCTCAGAGATTCTGCCTGTCTGGAATAAGGGAGACAGCAGGCAGAAAATCAGAGAAAAGGACATCACAGAATTTAACACCTGGCTGAGGAACTGGTGCCAGGAAAAAGGTCACCAGTATATAGGTAACTGGCAGGACTAATGGGAATGGGAGTTTTTTAATTTGATGGCCTGCACCTCTCTAAAGAGGGTACATGAGTGCTTGGTCAAAAGGTTGACATCCATATTGGTTAGTTAAACTAGTGGACGGGGGGGTGGCACAGGCACCCCTTATATCACAAGGGTCACCTTGTGCCCCTCCCCCATCATCAACTAGTTCAGCACGCATATGCTCGTATCATACACACAACAAGCAACACAAAACGCATATAAAACAGAGCCAAGGTAAACCTTCAACTTACCAGAATTAACAGTGTTAGAAGGCAATGTGCATCAACGCTCGTAGCCTGACAAATAAAATTCCTGATCTCACAGCCATGATGGCAGAAGCACAGTTAGACTTGGTTGCCGTTACGGAAACATGGTTCACTGGGAACCACGCATGGGATGCTACCATCCTGGTGTATACGCTACTCCAGAAGGATTGAGAAGGTAAAAAGGGAGGGAGGTAGCACTGTATGTAAGAGAGGACATCAGTGCAACAGAAATCCAAAGGAAGCAGAGCAGAGGCACTTTAGATTACCCTTGGGGCTGGAGAGGAGGCCCCAATCCAGATTGGATTTATCTGTAGACCCCTATCCCAGGAAGCTGATATAGATAAAGAGCTCATGGAGACCATCTTGATGATTGCAGACAGGGGAGAGTTGCTGCTGGTACGGGACTTCAATGTGCCACACGTGGACTGGTCCTCATATGCAGCATCCTCTGAACAAAGCAAAGATTTCCTGTTTGCACTGCAAGGGGCAGGTTTACAACAGCTGGTGAATTCCCCCACCAGAGACAAAGCAATACTGGACTTGGTGTTCACAAAAAGCACAAAAGTCTCAGATGTACAAGTAGGGGTCAGTCTAGGGACCAGTGACCACAAGACAATCCAGCTAACTACAAACAAGGTAGAAGATACTAGTCACACTAAAACCAAGGTTCTAGATTTCAGGAGAGTTAACTTTCCTGAAATGAAACATGTAGGCCTTGTTCGCACTGGGGCTCTTGAAATGGTTTAAGTGCCTTAATTCGTTTCAAGAGCCCTGAGCACGATCGCACCGACTGTAATATCGGATCCAGACACGGTTTAAAGAACTGTGGTTAAGCCCTGTGGGACGATGAGCACGTATTGGAAACTGTTTAACCTCGATGCACAAGTTTACCTGTGGTGAACAGCTCCTGAATCGCTTAGGTCTGTTCTATAGTTGTCTGCTACATGCCGCAATGCATGATGGTAAGCAGGTCCTCTTAAAGCAGTGCTGGACAAAAGCAGAGATGGCATGCTTACCCAGATAGTAAAGCACGTACTAAAACGGTAATAAACCGCTTCTAAACGTGCTTTCAGTAGTGCGGACGCTTAAGCACGGTAAGTGCTGAAACGATTTTAAAAATGGATCCAAAAACGTTTTAAAAATTGTCTGTAGTGTGAACAGGGCTGTAGTCACATCTGTGCTAGATTGCAGAAACTTGAAAGATGTAGAAGACTTAAAAACTGCTTTAAATACAGCTACATGCACTAGGCAGATCACTAAATCCAAAAGAAAGAAAAATCAACTCTGGTTCACCAAGGAAGTTGCAACCAAAATCAAGTAAAAAAGGAGGGCTTTTGCAAAATATAAACAAACTAAAAGTGAATTAGATAGAGAAGAATACAGAAACAAGCTGTGTGAGGAAGGAAAGGCGTTTAGGAGATCAGAAGCGCAGACGGAGGAGAAAATAGCACGGGGTCAAGAATTGAGACAAAACCTTCAGATATATAAGGGAAAAAAGAAAGAGTAGGGGGAATAGTCAGGTTAGCAACAAAGGAAGGCAAGATGGCAGAGACAGACAATGACAAAGCAGAGTTACTAAATGATTTCTTTTGCTCGGTCTTCACCATAGAAGACAGCGGGAAGGGGCCTACACTAAGTAGGTCATACACAACACCACAGGAACAGACAGAAGACCCTTCACAAGGGAAAGGGTCCTAGAAGAGCTGAATAGGCTCAAGATAGATAAAGCAATGGGGCCAGATGGCATCCATCCTAGGGTACTGAAGGAGCTTCGGGAAGAACTCGCCACACCACTGGCTGAGCTTTTCAGCAAGTCACTGGAAAGTGTAATAATATCTCAGGACTCGAAAAGGGCAACAGTAGTACCTTTATACAAGAGTGGAAGCAGGGAAGAGGCAGGAAACTACTGACCAGTCAATTTGATCTCGGTGGTAGGAAAAACTACGGAGTTATTGCTAAAGGAGAGGATAGCGAAGTACCTGGAGGATAGCAGAAAGACTGACCTCAGGCAACATGGCTTCACAGCAGGCCGCTCTTGTCAAACCACTACAGTCGACTTTTTCGACTGGGTCACCAGAGTACTCGATCAGGGAGGAGCAGTGGACATTGTGTACCTGGACTTCAGCAAAGCCTTCGACACTGTCCCCCACAGAAGGCTAGCTAACAAATTAGAGCATGCATGAGTTGGTCATAAGATAGTGAACTGGATCACCAACTGGCTGCAAGATAGGACGCAGAGTGTGCTTGCCAGTGGATCATTATCAAGGGAAGGAAAAGTGACCAGTGGCATTCCACAGGGGTCTGTGCTGGGACCTATCCTCTTAAACATATTTAGCGGGGATATTGCAAACGACTTGAAGGGGAAGGTTTGTCTGTTTGCAGATGACACAAAACTCTGCAACAGAGTAGACAGCAGGAGGGAGGGAGCGAAAGGTATGGAAGCAGACCTGAAAAAACTCGAGGAGTGGTCCAGGAATTGGCAGTTGAAGTTTAATGCCTAGAAGTGCAAGGTTATGCATATAGGAAATAGAAACCTAAGGATAAAGTACACACTGGGAGGGCATCAGTTAGAGGAGAGAAAGATAGAAAGAGACCTTGGAGTAGTCCTCTCAGATGACTTAAAGGTTGGAAAACAGTGTGAAAAGGCAGCACAGGGCGAGTGGCATCGTTGGATGCATTGGTAGGGAAATTACATGTAGAAAGAGCGAGGTTATCATTCATCTCTACAGGTCCTTGGTGAGGCCGCATTTAGAGTACTGCGGTCAGTTTTGGAGGCCCCACCTCAAAAAAGACATAGACCACCTGGAGACAGTACAAAGAAGGTCTACAAAGATGGTGCATGGACTGCATCATGAGCCATATGAGGCAAGACTCAGGGAACTAAATCTGTACACTGTTGAGCAGAGAAGAAACAGGGGACATGATCAGAACTTCTAAGTACGTTGAAGTAATCAACACAACACAAGCAGGAAACCTCTTCCAGCAAAACAGGGATGCGCGTACAAGGGAACACAACTTGCATCTTGTGGGAGGTAGGTTCAAAAGCAATCTCAGGGAGTACTTTACGGAAAAGGTCATAGACCTGTGGAACAGCCTACCTCAGGAGGTGGTGGAATCCAAGACAGTGCGTGAATTCAAACTCGCATGGGACAGACATTGTGGACACATGCAGTCTAAATAGGGAGGGGGGCAGAAACACGGGTAGACTGGATGGATCATGCGGCCCCCATCTGCTGACACGATTCCTATGTTCCTATGTAAACATCATCTGGACTCTTGCACTTCTCTGGTGAACCAGATTCTGGACTACCCGATATCTCTGTCGGACTCAGGTCTCCCGTTCTCCTTCCTCAAGGTGCACCTTTTGGTTATCTCTGCCTTTCATGAGCCGCACCATGACTCAATTGGATGTATGCTGTACCTTTCTCAGGGGCATCCTGTATCTGAAACCTCCAATCCATTCTCCTGTCCCAGCTTGGGATTTAAATTTTGTTTTGGAGAAGTTGACCCTGTCTCCATTTGAGCAAGCTGCGACTTGTGAGCTACACTTTCTCTTTTGGAAAACATTATTTTTGGTTGCTGTTACCTCTGCTTGAAGGATTTCTAAGCATCAGGCTCTGTGGTGTGAGGTGTCTTCTTTGATTTTTCACAAATACATGGTGCCTTTGTACGTGAATCCTGAGTTTTCCCTAAGTTGGTGTCTGAGTTTACCCTGAACCAATCTATCCACCTACCAGTTTATTTTCCTGAGAGTGCCAATCCAGGGGAAGCACTGCTCCATACGATAAATATGCACAGAATTTTGAAGTATTATCTGCTCCGCACTAAGGAATGCAGAGAGTTGAAGCAGCTTTTTGTTTCTTTCACCCCAGGTAGAGCGGGCATTCAGGTTTCTAAACAATGTTTGTCCAAATGGTTGGCACATTATATTGTGTTCTGCTACAACAACAATGGCAAAGAGTTGCCAGGTGCAGTGAAGGCCCAATCCACAAGGGGCATGGGTACCTCTGTGGCCTGTTTCAAAGGGGTCTTAGCCACTGACATTTGCACTACTGCTACCTGGAGTACCGTCCATACTTTCACCAAGCCCTATTATCTGGACATTACTTCTAGAGCCCGTGCAGGTTTTGGCAGGGCTGTCCTGTGGGCCCTTTTGCCCTAAACCTTGGCTGACCTTCCTCCCAGATTAAGTTGCATCTGTAACTGCTTGGGACTCGTTCCATATGTGTGACCTGTTGACTGAGATATCCTTGTTGAAGATAGAACAGTTACGTAAGAACTTACTGTAACAGTAGATCTTCTAGGGGATCTCAGTTGATCAGATCTGCCTTCCCTCCCACCATCCCCCCCCTTAAGGGGCTCATTCTCAGAACTGGCTAACTGATGTAACCAGCCTTTTATTTTGGCCTGGGCACCTTTCTCTCTCCTCGGTCCACGATGGCACGGGGGTGCTCCCTTAGTCTCTGGGGGAAAGAACTGAAGAGGGAGCAGGGCTGCTTGCACCTTTATAGGGTTGGTGACGGCAGATGGCATTGGCGTGGGGCCAGTGGTACTGTTGAAAATCTGTGTGGATCTTGCTTCGTTGACAATGAAGTTCCATATGTATGACCTGATGACTGAGATCCCCTCGAAGATCTACTGTTACAGTAAGTTCTTACATAACTGTTTTTTCAGGTGCGACTGGGGGTTGGGAGGATTACATAGAATAAGGGGACTGGTGCAGCTAGGCTAAACCTTAACGTGGACTGCTTTAACACTAGATTGCTCCCTTTTGTACATATGATAGAGGACATAGAGGCGACACTGGTTCTAGAACAGCTGCTTTACAATTAACTTTGAGATGGAATGTATAACTATGAAATATAATGCATAATATATTTGCCTTGCTTTCAGTTAAATTTGTTTATAATGCTTTAGCTTTCTGCAGATTCTGGTGAGTTGTAAGACTAGCTGGAGTACAGAACAAATACTGTATGTCCAGCTAATACAGAGACTATATGTTAATTCATTTGTGAACAACCATATGCTAGCCAGAATTGGACATGTATTATGATATTTTATTTAAATGTTGTAACTCTGGGATGTAACCATCTACTATTGTGAGGTGAAGCTTATGGATTGGCTTTTGTCAGTTGTATGAGATGTCTCAGTACATGCACTAAAAAGTTTCAAAAGAATAAGGGGACTGGAGTCTGACAATTAAGTTGTAAGAAACAATATAGGTAAAATCAGTGATACATTAACATGCAGAATCAATAACAAGCAATACCCTGAAAGGATAACAGCATTTAGGACTCTTGGGGTGCACAGGTATTAACAAAGAGAGCTACACAGATACTGGCATGAAGAACTGCACAAAGCATAGCGGCAGACTAGTATGGGAGACTGGGAAGGGCACAGAGAGGGGGAGACCTAATTACAAGAACAAGAGTGGCAAGTGAATTCATAGAGTGGGACCATAAAGGAGCAAGTTGAGGAAGAAAGATTTTTTTGGGGGTGTTCTACTGGTCGGGGAAGTGGGAAAGAGAAGGCAACCTGCCCAGCTACAGTAAGTCTTGCAGTAGAGATAAAGGAGTGGGTGGTCGTTAGTGAATCTGAGGGAGGAGGGAGAGCTGCAGAGAAGAGGGAAGTGAGGTAGCCATGGTGGGAGCAAAACCAGAATGTAGAGATGAGGGAGGCACTGTGATTAAAGGTGCCTGCCCTCTAAGGAGGGGAGAGACAGACTGGCACATTGGGAGAAGTGGTGAGTGCTGCATGGGCAGCTTGTGGAAAAATGAGAGAAAGAGGGAGTTAGTCTGACCATGGTGATTTGGAAGTAGCACAATAAGAATACATTGCCATCATCATTTTCAGGATGATCTCATGATGGTCTGGGAAGGGGAAACAGGATGTGTTGGGATACAGTGTGCTGAGCTTGTGGAGGAGTGTTTTTGTGGATGGTATATAAATGTAGAATTTGTTGGCAGAAAAGACCTGCTTGGCCCACTCAATCTGCCCAGATGTTCCCTGTCTATTCTGTGTCCATAGACCCTAAATAGTCTCTAGTGATGCCTGCCCCAGGTCCAGTATTCCTCTATGCCTTTTCCATGCACATTTGAAACCCCCCACTGTTTTCTGCCCCACTGCCTCTGGTGGAAGGCTGTTCCAGGCGTCCACCAGTTTTTGAGTGGAGTAGTATTTCCTGATGTCCTTCCTAAATTGCCCCCTTCTAGCCTTGTTGCATGCCATCTTGTTCTTGTTGTATCGTTGTGGCTGGATAAGTTGCACCTACGGTCTAGCCACATGCCACAGTATTTGTAGGAGATGATTTCCTCCAGGAGAGAGAGCCTTCCAAAGTCTTGAATACTGAGGTATTCTGGAGCCTGACATTTCTCTGTCTACTGCCATAAATTAAAAAAAAACTTTACTTAGCATTGTATAAAGTGTTTGACTCAGAACCAGAGTTGTTCATTGTCAAAGTCTCATTGGAGCACTGCTTGCAACCTTCAATCAATCAGTCAATCAAGTTTATTTTATACTGGAACAGGTATGTGTGCAAAAATGCCCGTGTTCACAAACGTCCAGATCTTCTTGGACACAAAGTCTCCACCACTCATTCACACTGATGGAAACTACGCTGGGCAGCTAGGACCCAGCGGGAACAAGCTTTTTACAAGAAGGGTTGGCGCCAGATGATAGACCCGAGAAGCAGCACCTCAGCCTCGGCTCGCAGGGCACGACTATCTGAGGCCACCCTCCAACCGCCTCAGTTCCTTTTTTCCCACCGAGTGCGCTACAGTGACGATGTCGTTCGCCCACCGGGAGTCAAACTTCAAACTAACAGCATAGTTTTCAGTTTATTATTTTGTAGTATTTCTCGAATAAGTACCGCTTACTGTAATTTTTTCTTATTACAAGAAAGAAGTCTCAGTCTACATTGACGGAGTCGACCATGAGCGGGTCAGGTGACGGTAGGGAGACTTCGCATGGAAAGCTGTTCAGTCAGCCGGGTTGGATCCAGTCCCACCCCTCTCCGGAGGGGGAGTCTGACAATGGACGGTCCAGTGTCTGGCGAGGGCGGGTCCCCGGAAGCATAAAACAAAATGGTCGATTCTGACACCGCTCAGCCTCGAGCTCTTCTTGACCCCTAGGTCAAAAAGAAGACATCACTGGAGGTCCCCTCCTGGTATGTCTGCGCGTCGGCGTTCGGTAATTGGGGTCAGTTGCCGGTCTCTCCTCCTCGAGTCACGATTTCTGTTTCAGTCCGCGACTTCTTCGATATCGGACCCCTGCCTTCTGGTAGGGCTTCAGATGAGCAGTTTCATCAGTGGGCTGCTCTGATGGAGCATGGCTCGGAGGTTGGTCCAGCTGCCTGGCCCAGTCACTCAGGGGCCCTCGGACCCTTCGGGATCGGTAGGGCAGTTGGGCCCTCCTAATCATGTGACACCTTCTTCAGTGCTGTCAACTCCGTACTTAGGTGTTTCCCCTCTCACATGGCTGCACAGGGCCGCCAATGCTGCTATCTCCTGGTATTCTTCCTCTTTCTTCTCAAATCTTGGTTTTGGGCCCTGCATTGGTTTTGGTGCCATCGTCGTTGATGGGTCGCTCGCGCCATCCTCAGCATTACGTCGTCTGTTGTACACGGTCCACAGTGCCATTGGACTTTGTGGGGCGCCACCCTCGGCACCATTGGGCTTGTCAGCGCTGTCCTCGGTGCCGTGCAGCTTTCCGGCACCATCCTTAGCGCCGAGGGCTCTGTCGGCACCATGCACTGCACTGGGTCAGGTGTTGCCGTGCTCTTCTTCAACACCGAGACTTGGTGTGACATCTTCCAGTCTTCAGGGCTTCTCGACTCCGAACCCTTTTCCTTCCTATTTTCACTCCATTCCTGTCCATACAGTCCCTCCTGGGCTGTCAGAAGATGATATTGAGCCTGATCCAGACCTTAGGCTGGGTGATGACGTGGAAGGAACAGGATCTAATCCTATTGCAGAGCCTGTGGTCGAGGACCTGTCATTTAAGTCTCTGCTGAAAAATTTGAATTCCGCTCTTTCTCTCCAGACTATAGATATCGATCCTGGGAAGCTTTTAAGACTCCAATGCCTTCATGTCCCGGACATCCCTATGGATTTAACTCCCACGGTACAGCCTTCCTTTGAGACACTTTCTCAAATGGTATGGAATAATCCTGCTCTCATTCCTTCTGTGGCTAAGTCCTTAGATAGAAAGTATGCTGCTCCTAAGGATCGACCCATTTTGGCCTCCCAAGCCTTTACGGACCCTATTGTAGTCTTGACAAAGAATAAGGTCGTCCTCCCTCAGGCTACTACAGCCTGACCTCTAAACAAAGACTCTCGTAAGATAGATACTTTAGGTAAGAGAGTCTTTGCTGCATCCACTCTGGGTATGCGTATTGCCAGCTACCAGGGGTATTTCTCTCAATATGAGTATATCCTTTGGCATTCACTCGGACAAATGGTAGAAGCTCCACCGGAGTTGGACACTAATTCAGAGCTTCTTCAAACCATAACCAGGGGTATCGAGTCCAACAACCAACAGGTTAAAGCAGCTATGGACGCTTTCGATACTGCCTTCTGAGCGGTGGCGGGCATTTGTACCCGCCGTCACTCCTGTCTGCGCACTTCAGGCTTCACGAATGATGCCCAGCAACAGGTCATGGCATTACCCTTCAACGGTGTATCTTCGGTCCTCAAGTAGAACAAGCTCTAGAGGCCACACAAAAGACTAGGTCTTCCATTAAATTGGCTTGACCTGCTCCCGCCCCTTCTTGGGGAAGGGGGTTAATAAGCGCCAGTTTCACAACCGTCAGTCCTTTTGAGGCAAAGGCAGGAGAGGTTTTAATAAAAACCAAGCCCACCAGCCTCAAAAGAAAACACAACAGAAAGCACAAGGGCCCAAAGCGCCCAGTGCCGCCTTCTGAGTGTCTGGCCCAAGTCCCACCTCAGCTGCCCAAGGGGGACTCTTCCTTAGTGGTGGAAGGTCGTCTGATTCAATTCTACAGCCGGTGGAAGTCCATAACATTGGACAAATGGGTCCTCCGGATAATCCGCGAGGGGTATTCCCTCAGTCTTTCAGAGACCCCTCCAGATCGTCCTCCCAAATGACAGCCCAGGCTATCAGTACTTCAGTCAGAACTTCTCGCTTCTGAGATACAAGGCCTTCTGAACAACAGGGCAGTAGAGATAGTTCTGCTGGATCAACGGAACACAAGGTTCTACTCCCATTACTTTGTAGTTCCCAAGAAAACTGGGGGCATGCGCCCCATTTTGGACCTCAGAAAATTTAACAAATTTCTTCCCAAGGAGAAGTTCAAAATGATATCGCTAGGAACCCTGTTACCTTTGCTTCATCAGCATGACTGGCTAGCCTCCCTGGACATGCAGGATGCTTACCAACATATTCCTATTCACCCAAAGTATCACAAATACCTAAGGTTCATGGCTTTGGGCCAACATTATCAGTTCAGAGTCCGGACCTTTGGGCTATCCTCGGTGCCGCGAGTTTTTACAAAGTGTTGTGCAATTCTCACAGTGCACGTCAGAAAGATCAGAATACAAGTGTTCCCATATCTGGACGACTGGCTTCTAGCAAGTCCTTCCAGGCAAGAAACACTCGATGCCATATCCACGGCGTCAGACTTTCTCATGTCCATGGGAGTTCTGGTAAATCTCATGACATTGCAGTTGCAGCCCTCCCAGAAGCTCCTTTTTATAGGAACTCTTCTGGACACCTCCTGTGCAAAAGCCTTTCTTCCAGAGGACAGAAGGAGCGATATCCTACAGATGGCCCGATACATCAGAGGGAATAGTTCGGTTCGAGCTATCTCGATGCAACGGATGCTGGGTCTCATGGCATCCTCGGTGTTCACTGTACCCCTAGCTCACCTCCACATGAGAACCTCTCAATGGATGCTCAATACTCAGTGGTCCCCAACCACTCACCCTCAGTCCTTTTTCATCAGGTGACAGAATCTCTGAAGAGGTCGCTCACCTGGTAGTGTGACAGGGACAGCCTTCTGGAAGGAGTATCCTTTGCTCCCTGGATCATGAATCCTCACATTCACCATGGATGCGTCCCTGATGGGGGTGGGAACTCACTGTCAGAATCTCCACACCCAAGGGACGTGGACTCAAGACGAGGCCCAGCTTCATATAAATGTCCTAGAAATGAGAGCCGTCCTTTATGCAGTCCGGGCTTTGAAAGACATTCTCTGTCACAGGAACATTCTCCTTCAAATGGACAACAAAGCAATGATGTATTACATCAACAAGCAGGGTGGTGAACACTTTTCCCCCTTATGCAGGGAAGCGAAGAGAGTGTGGGAATGGTGCTTCAAACAACATGAAGTCTTGCTATATTATGATATATGCAGTGAGTCCCAACCTTCGAACTGCTCCGGAGGTGAAAGAGTTACCTTTCCATGCTAGGCATGGAACACTGAGCTCGAGCTTGGTTGAAAACTCTGTCTGTTGTTCTTCAAACTCAAACCATCAGATTCTTTACTCCGCCTCACTGAACAGTTGCTCCGGAGATTTCTCCTTCTGCTCGGTTCATTTTGTCGGTTAAAGTATTATTTTCTTGGTTTTTTGACCGAATTTAAACCACAACTGGTCGGTTCAAGCTCTGTCTATGGTATTTGTGAGTACTAGATAGGTTTACATTATTTCTCTTCTGTGGAACTTGTAAACTGTTATCGGTTCGCTCTTGAACCGATCAGGTTGTTAAAAATATTTTATTCTATCATTTAGAGTGTGGTTGCACGGTTCTTATCAGTTCTAAAAACAGAATTTTACGTTTTTTCCACGACCCGTGACACGGTTGGGAACTGATAAGAGGGTCTTAATAGCGGATTGCCATAAGCGGGCAAGTTTGGTTAGGACTGGCACTATGTCTGAGAAACCAAAAGAAAACCGGGCCCACTGGGTTTCAACACTGCAGTGTGTGGGAAGCCTTTGCCAAAGCTGACCCCCACACCACCTGTGTTTATTGTCTGAGGTTTGACCACCTCAATACAGACTGCCAGATTTGTAAAAATTTTTCCTGCAGCTACCCTGGAAAGAGAGTTGGTAGGCTCAGGAAAGGAGGCCAAGAAAGTCGCTGACCCGGATGGCCAGCCGGTTCGGTTCAGCAGACAGGCCGAATTACCCTCTGACCAGGGCGAGACTTCCTCGGGCAAAGGAAGGCCGACTTTGAGGGTCAGTTCCAGCAAAAGGACTAGAAAGTCAGCTGGTGTGGAGCCAAAACTTTCCTCTCCAACCGCTGAAGAGATAGCCAGCGATTCAGATTGTCCAGTAGCTTTCTCCGGTTCCGACCGAACCGAGTGCCATCAAATGGCGCTTGATTCGGCCGGTTCCACGATTCAAGACTATGATTTAGAGTAATATTATGAACTGGAGGAGGGGGAAGAGGAGTATGAGGAGAGTGAATGTGGATTTGAAAGTCTGGATGTGCCCATCGACCCGGACATCTCCCCAGACAGACCTTCAGGAGTGTCCCCTCCTAGGCTTTCTGAGTCCCCTTCTCATTTTATTTTCTATAAAAAAGTGGCTGAAACCCTCCAGCTCCCTATGGAGGAAGCTGTGGATGATCAAGAGGAGCCTGACTATGTGGAAATGATGGATATCCCAGAGTCTAGGAGACTGTCTGTTCCCTTGCATAAATCTTTTGGGAAACAGACTTTTAAAATTCTAAAAACTCCTCACACTATACCTCCTGTGGATAAGAGAATGGACAAGAGGTACACATTGTCAGGCTCTGATACGGAGTTCCTTACACAACAATGCAGCCATGTTGGGGTAGTGCAGGCTGCAGCCTGTGACAAGGCAAATATCCCCTTGGCCTCACACCCCCCGGACAAGGACTCCAGGAAGGTTGATGCCATGGCAAAGAAACAGTACATGGTAGCATCCTTGGGACTCAGACAGGCAAATTATATGGCTTTTGTTGCTAGATACCAGAAATCCAGATGGGATACTGTTATGGCTCTTGCCAAAACAGGTCCCTGGCCAGCTTCTAAGGAGCTGGAGCAGGTGGCTGCTGATGATAAGAGGCATCCAAGGTGCAGTTCCATGCTGCAGTGGACTCAAATGATGTGTCATCAAGAGTCATGGCTACATCTGTGGCTCTTTGCAGGATGGCTTGGCTCATATGTACTAGCCTGTCACAGGATACCCAGACTAAGGCCATGGATTTTCCTGTTGGGTAATTCTCTGTTTGGGAGCAGACAGAGAATTACATGAAGAAAATGGATGAGTATAGGACCACCTATAGAGTGCACAGGCAAGGAAGGCAGGCCACCTCCTCAAAGGCAGCTTCCCAGGGGCAGTGGCAGGCCTTTCATAGGCCTTTTCCAAGCCCAGGCCTCCTCTTCTGCTTTTGCCCAGAGGGGTTCTTTAGAGGAGAGGCAGGCAGGGGTGCAAGCAGGCCTGCTTCCACCCCTCAGCCCAAAGCCTGCCAAGCAGGCACCCTGATGGGGTTGCCAGGGACGATTCTCAACTACCTGTAGGGGGCAGGCTGGCTTAATTTGTCCGGGACTGGGAGTCTCTGACATCAGACAAGTGGGTCCTGGAAGTAGTAAGCCAGGGACTGGTTCTCAGCTTCAAAAAGTTTCCAAAGATGAGAACCAGATCCTTCCACCTGCAAATCCTCCAGAGGCACTTGCCCTAGAGGCAGCGGTCTCTTAGCTCCTGGCTCTCAGAGCCATGGAAGGGTTCCACCCTACACCAGGGCAAAGGTTGTACTCCAGGTACTTCCTTACCCCAAAAGACAGGAGAATGGCGGCCCATCCTGGATCTCAGATACTTAAACAAGCACCTTTTAAAACCAAAATTCAAAATGGTGACTTTGGGAATTATTCTACCCTCTTTAAGGCCAGGGGACTGGCTGGTGTCCCTGGACCTCAAGGATGCCCTACTTCCATATTCTCATCAGAAGCTCCCGCCAGTACCTCAGGGTCGTGCCCCTCAGGCCATTACCTGTTCAGAGCAATGCCTTTGGCCTCACCTCTGCTCCAAGGGTGTTCACAAAATGCCTGGCATGTGTAGTGGCTTCTCTAAGAAGGCAAAAAATTGCCATCTTCCCTTACCTGGGCGACTGGCTCATAGTAGAGGCCAGTCCCCAGACCAGTCAAGTTACACCTCACAGGTAACTCAGCAACTGCTCACCTCTCCAGGTTTCCTTCTGAATCTTTCAAAGTCAGTTCTAGAGCCTGTTCAGCTCCTCACCTTCATAGGCGCAGAGCTGAACACAGAGAAACCAGAGCCTTCCTCCCTTTGGACAGGGCAAGGACCCTGGTCTCTCTGGCCTCCTCATTCACCCTGCAGGTGTCTCGACCAGCAAGGCATTTTCTACAGCTCCTGGGGCACATGGCTGCTCCTACAGCAGTGGTGCAAGGATCAAGATTTCAGATGAGGGACATTAAGTTCCATTTGAGAGCCTTTTGGTCTCAAAGGAAAGACCCTCTAACCAAACTGATCCCAGTGACTCGAACCCTGATCCACGCCCTACAGTGGTGGCAGGATCAGAGCAATCTCAGACAAGGCATTCCTTTTGTCACCCAGTTTCACTCCTTAATCCTTACTACAGATGCATCCCTCTTGGGATGGGGAGCTCACATGGGCAACCTCACTACCCAGGGGTTGTGGTCCCCTCAGAAATCTCTGCTCCACATCAATCTGTTGGAACTCAGAGCAGTTTTTCTAGCACTTCAAGCTTTTTCCAAGTCTGTTCAGAGAAAAAAGTGGTACAAGTCAGAACAGACAACACCTCCACAATGTGGTACATCAACAAGCAAGGGGGCACTCGGTCTATGACCTTGTGCACCGAAGCAATGAAGTTGTGGTCTCTGGCTTACTCCCTGAACACCTCCCTTACGGCAGTTCACCTCCCAGGCAAGGACAATGTCCTGGCAGATGCTCTCAGCAGGATTTCCCAGTGCCATCACGAATGGTCACTGGACCCCCTGGTCCTGGAGGTGGTATTTGCCAGATGGGGCACCCCACAGATAGATTTTGCAGCCCCAGACAAACACCAACTTCCCCCTTTTTTTTTTTTTTAATTACTATTTATTCCTCCTCCCCAGCCTGCCACTTCCGACCCTTCGGGGGGACAACTGGACATCCCACTGCCGGAACCCTACCCAAAGCAGACTAGGCCCCATGGAGCATGGATTACCCAGGGCGGGCGAGGCCGGGGCTCAGAACCCCGTAACTTACATTTAGCCGGTCTGAGGTCTGCTGGGCGAGCACAGGCAAATCGTGGGCACGGCCATGGTCCTCCCATCTTCCCGGCTGAGGCAGGCTTGTTTCCGCGTTTTCTCCCTCCCTGAGTAACAAGTAACCTCCCCGGCGTCATGATGCAGCACCCGGCGTCCATGCTGCTCAATGGCCGCCCACATCCCCAAATGGAGCTTGCAGTTCCTCGAGCCTCCGCTGGGGTCGCCAGAGTGTCGGGCATCGGCAGATCCCTCCCGGAGGCGGGCTGTCATTGGGCGCTCCAGCCTATCTCCCCCTGCCGAACCACCCGGCGACCGAGTCCAGCTCCCAGACCAGGTCGCCCGGCATGGTGCAAGGTTTGGCGTCCTGCGCCTCAACCCTCAGCGCCACCGGGTAACTTCCCTTTTTGCTGCAGGCACGAAGAATCCTGATTGCCCCAGATTGGCCCAGACAGCCCCTCGTGATCCTCCTGCTGTCCTTAGCAGTCCATCTTCCCTCTGTCTTCCCAGGAATCACAGCCTGTTAACCTGTGCTCAGGGAGGGTTTGGTACCAGACCTCAAATCTCTCAATCTCAAGGCCTGGCTCTTGAAGAGTTAGAGTTTGCTGATCTACACCTTTCCCAGGGTGTAATGGATATCCTGAAGGCTTCTAGAAAGCCTTCTACCAGGAACTACTTTATAATTCCAAATGGAAGAGATTTTCCATATGGTGCTCTGGAAAGCATATTTCCCCAGAATCTGCTGATTTACCCACAGTCCTGGATTACATGGTCCATCTAAATACCTCTGGGGCTGAGACCAGCTACCCTAAAAGTGCATCTGGCAGCTGTGTCTGCCTTTATTTCAGCAGGTAAGCCCTCTCCTCTTTCAGCTCACCCTGTATTCTCCAAGTTTTTTAAGGGATTGCTTCACACCAACCCTCCATTCAGGGACCCTGATCCTGCTTGGGACCTTAATGTTTGCATTGCTCAGCTTATGCAACCCCCTTTTGAGCCTTTGTCTTTGGCAGAGCTTAAGTACTTGACTTGGAAAACTGTGTTTCTGGTAGCCATCACTTCTGCCAGACGCATAAGTGAATTACAAGCTTTGTCAATGGGGCCTGTTTTATCTCCTTTCATGAGAGATAAAGTGGTCCTCAGGACTAACAGGAAGTTCTTGCCTAAGGTGGTTTCAGATTTCCACCTTAATCAATCTATTTCTCTTCCTGTGTACTTCACTGACCATTCCTCCTCTGGCGAGGAGGCTGCACAGTTAGATGTCAAAGAGCCCTTAGCTACTATTTAGGCGTACCAAGGGTCCCTGGGTTTGACTCCCTCCAACTATTCCTCACTTATGGTGAGGTTGGTAAGAAACCTGCCACTAAGAGATCCATTGCCAGGTGGATTGTCTCTTGTATCCAATTCTGTTATGAAAAACTGGGTGAGGTTTCCTCCCTCAGGCCTGAGGCTCTCCTCTACCAGGGTGCAGCTGCTTCCCTGGCTGCTGCCAGGGACATCCTATTCTGGGGTATGTCAAGCAGCTACCTGGAAAACAGTTCATACTTTTACCAAGCATTACTCCCTGGATATCCAGGCTAGGAGTGATGCCCGGCTTCTGCGGCAGTGCCTTCAGAGCCTATTTCCCAAGTGGGTTCTATCCTCCTCCATGGAGGTACTGCTTTGTAGTCTGCATATGTCATAATATAGCAAGACTTCATGTTGTTTGAAGAAAAATTACTCACCTTAGTAATGTTGTTTCTTCTATTGGAGTCTTACTATATTGACCTCCCCTTCCTGCCCCTCTCAGAACCTCTGTTTTGGGATGTGGGTGGGCAGTGCAGTGTTGGCTACTAGTAGGTGCCCACCTTGTTGTTTTTCACCCTTCTTTTTGGGATGACTTGGTGTTGTGTTTTTCATTTTTTGGGGCTCCTGACTTGAGTCTTTGTTTTGGGACCAAAAAATGTGTTGTTATGTTTAGTAGCCAGTTGGCAAGTGTAGGTTTACAGCTTCCACACAGGACCTCAGTGAGTTTAGCTCATAAAGATCTGACGGTTTGAGTTTGAAGAACAACAGACAGAGTTTTCAACCGAGCTCGAGCTCAGCGTTCCATGCCTGGCATGGAAAGTTAACTCTTTCACCTCCGGAGCAGTTCGAAGGTTGGGACTCACTGCATATGTCATAATATAGCAAGACTCCAATAGAAGAAACAACATTACTGAGGTAAGTAATTTTTTCTTGGAGCACAAGGCTCTGATCCAGGTGGTCTACATGTGCCTGCCAGGAGTGCAGAACGAACTGGCAGACCATCTCAGCAGAACGGAGACAGATCCTCACGAATGGTCTTCCGACTCAACCGTAGTTCAGTCACTATTCACAGAGTGGGGAACTCCAGACCTGGACCTTTTTGCATCCCCACTTAACACAAAACTGCCTCTCTTCTGCTCCAGAAATCCAGGGCCTGGCATTTTCTGTCAGGATGCATTCAGGCCGCAGTGGACAAAACGCTTTCTATACACCTTTCCTCCTCTTCCTCTATTTCAGAGGGTACTTCTCAAGTTCAAGTCCCAGGGGAACAAAATGATCCTCATTGCTCCCTTCTGGCCTCGACAGATATGGTTTCCGTTACTCAACAGTATGTCAGAAACCCCTCTGAAAGCGCTTCCCCTTCAGATGAACCTTCTGACTCAGGGGTCTGTGGTCCATCCCAATCTGAGATCGCTTCACCTTCACGCTTGGCTCCTGAAGAGATAGAAGTGAACAGGTTCAATGTCTCTTGCAGAGTTTCAGATATTCTTTTGGCTGCTGCATAACCAACAGCAAAAAAACACACAGCCAAATAGGCGTTTCTCTCTGGTGTGCAAAATCCTCTTTGAATCCTTTTCCTGCCCACCAAATAAAGTTTTAGAGTACCCTTTAGACCTCTCAAATTCAGTTCTACAATACTCTACAGACAAAGTTCACCTTTGTGCCATTTCAACTTATCATGAGCCAGTACTTTCCTTGTCACTGGCTCAGTCACCTGTAGTTAAGAGGTTTCTTAAGGGACTTCTACATACCAGACCTCCTATCAGACATCCAGTCGCAGCCTGGGACATTAATCTTGTACTAGACATGCTCACTCAAAAGCCTTTCGAGCCTCTAGCTACCTGTGAGCTGAAATTTCTCACTTGGAAAATGGCCTTCCTGGTGGCCATTACCTCGGCCCGCAGGGTCTCTGAAATACATGCCTTGGTCACAGACCCTCTGTATACTGTGTTTCATAAGGACACAGTAGTTCTTAGGACCCATCCTAAGTTTCTCCCCAAGGTTGTTTCAGAATTCCATCTAAACCAACCTTTAGTCCTTCCTACTTACTTCGTGAACTTCCAAAATGAAGGAGAGTGTACCCTTCATTCTTTAGATGTTAAAAGAGCTCTGCATTTCTATTTAGATAGAACAAAGCAAATTCGCAAAACTGAGCAACTGTTTGTTTCCTTCAGCGAGACCCGGCTGGGTCAACCTGTCGCTATCAGATGCATTTCAGTATGGCTGGTGGCATGCCTTCGCCAGTGCTATTCCATAACGCAGGTTAAGCTGGAGGGCAGAGTGTACGCTCACTCTACTAGAGCAGTCGCGGTATCTCTGGCGGAAATGTGCAACGTGCCCATTGCAGACATTTGCAATGCAGCTACCTGGAGCTCAGTGCATACTTTCGTCAAGCACTATGCCCTGGATGTCCATGCCAGGTGACATCTTTCATTCGGCAGGACCATCCTTAATGGACTTCTGTCCTAAATTGTGAGCTCTTGGTCTCTGCTGCCGCCTGCTCGGGGGATTATTAGCTTGGTACTCTCCCATCAGTGTGAATGAGCGGCGGAGACTTTATGTCCAGGAAGATATGGAAATTACGTACCTACCGTAATTCTTGATCTTCTTGGACAAAGTCTCCACCACTCATTCACACGCCCACCCACCATCCCCCGAGCTCATCTCTGTTGTTGGTCTTCACACCCTCAATCTTTAGGCTGTGAAGACTTCTTTGTTGACCCTTCTTATATGGGTCATCCGGACTGTCTTATGTCCGGTTTTTGTTAGGCTATCCTTCTAGGTTAGTTACGTTGCACCTCCTCGGAAAAAAAGGTACTGAGGCGGTTGAAGGGTCGACACCGAGATAGTCTTTGCCGCACAAGCCGAGGCTCACGGTGCCGCTCCTCGCGGCTCCATCTCTGGTGCCGACCCTTTTGCAAAAAGTTTGCTTCCGCTGGGTCCTAGTTTCTCCGGCATAGTTCCCATCAGTGTGATTGAGTGGTGGAGACTTCGTACAAGAAGATAAAGAATTACGGTAGGTAAGTAATTTCCATTTTTGCAAATGGTTACTAAAATACCAAAGATACAAAAATAAACCATATGCATTGTACATAGTATATACAAGTACAGTGGAACAGTCAACAAGTCATGAGCAGAAGATTACAAAACCAAAAGTTACATAAATGCTTACACGAGTATAAGCAGTCATTAATAGCATCAGGTATACAGGAATTACACAGTGGACATTAGGATCAGAGGAGCAGGGTACAGTAATTATTGGCAGTTCCAAGAATATATACATGAACAGAGTTCAGGAGGGTGAATGGGGGTGGTCGGCGGAGATTAGAAGTTAGTTATCACAGGGGGAGGTGGCACAAGTGCAAGAGAGCTTTATAAGGAGGTGACTCTTAAGAGATCTTTGAAAAGCGTGGGTAACCTTGCTGCTAAAGGTCCAGTGACAAAAAAACCCACAGTCTTGTCCACATACGTGTGACTTTGTGTGGATGCACAGGCGTTGGTGAGGTCATGAAGAAAGATCAAAAACAGGATAGAACCCCAGACCAAACTCTTTGGAATTCCTGACCCAGTTGGGAGTGGGAAAGATGTAATTGCCTACGAGTATGGATTGGCACCAGTTGGACAGGTAGGAGTGAAGCCACCTGACCAGGAAGTCAGCCACCTGACCAGGAGGTCAGATAGACCAGCTCCTGTATGTTTTTCAAATAGTATTTGGTGGGCTACATTGTGAGGCACCTTTGGGAGGTCACCAAAGATAGTAGAGGCTAACAGACTCTGACCCATCCTCTTCAAGACAGTGCATCACAGAAACGAGGAGACAGCTGAGTGGGTCTTTCAGAAACCAGACTGGACTGAGCGGAGGAAGGAGTAGGAGATGAGGAATTTGGTTTTGTGTATTATTTTATTTTACACATTTATATAGGATACATATGATCACTGGGAAGTTATCCCGGATCATCCTGTTTAATGGGCAATACTGTAGTTAAAGAGCAGCAGTCATACAAAAACAGAAAGCCACAGATTATGTTCAATTGTTAGTACACAGTTAAAAAAAAAATTGAGATATACAAAAGACACTGGCCCAGATATTAAAAAGGGTTGCACATGGTGCAACAGTGTTGCGCCATGCGCAACCCATTGGTGCGTCCCGGCGCAGTATTCAAAAGGGGAAAGTGTGTGGCACAAATCTCGATGCACTGGAGCGCATCAGTAATGTATGCAGGTGCATCTAGGTGGGGTGTGCCCATGCATACTCTGCACAGCCCGATATTCAGCCCGGGATATGCGGAGCCGTGCATGCACAACCCCTACCTGCGCCAGCGAAAAGTTGATACAAAAAAAAAAAGGAACAACGGATGGCCACCCACACGTGAGCTGCCGCATTGCAAGGCGCAACACGGCAGCTGTGGCCACCAGAGCTCCGGCTGCACCTCCGTGGTGGTGCCCCCCCATGCCCGATTGTGGGCATCAGTAAAAAATAGATTAATCCCATATCCCTGGTGGTCCAGTGGACCGCTGCCCACCCAATCATGGGCTTAAGTGTGTAAAAATAGATAACTCCTACATCCCTGGTGGTCCAGTGGACCGCTGCCCACCCGATCGCGGGCTTAAGTGTGTAATAATAGATTACTTCTATATCCCTGGTGGTCCAGTGGACCGATGACTGCCCGATCGCGGGCTTAAGTAAACAAGAAACATGGAATCCAATATCCCTGGTGGTCCAGTTGACCGCTGCCCGCCTGATCGCGGGCTAAGTAAACAATGGAATTGATTCTATATCCCTGGTGGTCCAGTGGACCTGTCCGCTCGATCACAGGCTGAATTAAAAAATTATAACACTATTATCCCTGGTGGTCCAGTGGACCCCCCCCTCCCCACCAGCCACACAGTCCCCGCCCGTCGGCAGCAGACAGCACCTCACCGCCCCTGCCGTCAGCTGACACGCCGTCGGTCAGCCTGTATGCCCATTGGTTCTGGCACGAGCCAGTGGGCGTGCAATATGCCGTACTACTGGAATATGTACTTGCGAGTTGGGTCGCTGCGGCCCGATATCGCGCTGTGGACGTGAAGCGTGCAGCCGATGGTGTCGGTAAACTGGCGGTGGGGTGCTGCTGCCGCCGCCAGCGAGGCGGTGAGAATCGGTAGGCGGGTGGGAGAATCCACTGAACCACCAAGATAATGTTATTTTAATTCCAGCCTGCGATAAGTGGACAGGTCACTGAACCCCACCAGGATAAGGAGTTAACTATATTTTCACACTTAAGCCCGCGGTCGGGCAGACTTCGGTTCACTGGACCACCAGGGATATAGAATGAATTCCATTGTTTACCTAGCCCACAATCAGGCAGCCAGCGGTCCACTGGACCACCAGGGATATAGGATTATTCCGTTTTTTTAAGGCAGCCTGCGATCGGGCTGTGGGGCACATTGCCACGCTTCAGGGGGCGTCGGTCCCTGACGGTTGCTGCCTGGCAGGGTGCCAGGCGCAAGTCGTCGGGGATCGGCGCACCTGCATGCAAATGGAGCCATAATGACATGCAAATGGCCCCATTTGCGCCTTGCATACATTATGGCCCCATTTGCGTGTCGACTTTTGAATATGGCGGTTGTGCCTAGCGCAGTGGAACTCGTGCTAGCGCATCCTCATGCTCCACTCTGGCCACTGGCGCTGGCGCAGTGCCACTGCGCCATGCACACTGCCGGTGGCCAGGGTGCGATATTCAACTATGCCGAGCCATGGCGCAGCTCCGTTGAATATCGCCCAGTCCACGCCCCTGCGCAGCCAAGTTGAGCTGCGCCCAGGCTTGCGCCACAGCCTGGCGCAGTTTGAATATCTGGGCCGCTGTGTGCATTTCAGTATTATGGAAGAAAACGTAACAAAGTCATCTGTGAGTCAAACATGAACCCAAAGCATTGGCAAATCCAGAATGGGTTCCAGTACTGCAAATTTCAGTAGGAAGCCTCTTTCAGGAGGTACAATAGCAGCAGCACAGGCATACAGTAGATGACCATTGCAAGACCTTACTTTAGATTATACAATGGTTTAGAAATTTCCCACTTCCTGATTGACTAAGTTCTGAGACTCACATGTTAATCCCCAGAAATGTCCAGTTGGGGAAAGTTCAGGCAGTGGGGTGTGGAGTTTGAGCCAACCGCATACAGAATTCATGACACACTTCACTCATCCTTAATTGCCATCACAAACATGGCTGCCACCTTTACTCACTGGAAACCTTTAACAAAACCCTAAAAAGTAAAACTACTGTAAATTTCTAAAAATAAACATTCTTTCCTTTCGTTATCCCCTTCTTACACACATAAACAAATTTTAAAAATGAAGTGCTATTCACAGTTTAAATTCTGGATGATTCTTTGGTGTCCATGAGCAATCACCTTGTATCCTTGCCAGGGCAATCGCTGCTTCTTACCCAGCCACAAATTTAATTGAGGTCTTGGCTCCATATAAGACATTCTGTTGTCTGTGAGGGGGGAACTTGCTGCCAGAGGAATTCTGCAGAAGTTTTAATTCCTGTATTTTCTGCTAAACAAACATTCTGTCTGCTGAATGTGTGAAAAGACAGATGATTGATGGCAGAGAGGAACTGTGCTTTTTTTTTTTTGCTCCTACTGCCGTGGATACCCACTCTTTCAGGCAACGTGCAGTAACTTTTCAATTTAAAAAGTTGGCATTTTTATGTTGCTTGCACGCATGTGCAAGAAACATAGTGCTATCATCGGAGATTTCGGAGGTGTGTCACCTCCTCCTCCAATTCAGTCAGTGAGATGGCAGGTGCGGCCCCTGTAAGCCAATGCATTTTGGAGCTGTCTATGACACGCTCGAAAATGCAGTGGCATCTGATTGAAGAGAGCTACGCTTCAGTGAGCAGCGATAAGAAGCGTAAGCTCCCCACACACACAGCGTCGTTCGCGCCCCTGCTGTAACCAAAGGGTGCCTAATCCCCATCGGCTGAGCTGTGTCTCCCCCCTCTCTGTAGTAGGTGCCGCGCTGGGGAGCCCACCCCAAGCGTGGCAAGCAATCACTGGCGGCCAGGTGCCCAATCCCCGTCTGCCAAACCCTCGAGCCTTTGTGCCACGCTGGGAACCCACCCCAGCGTGGTAAACACTCCCACAACGTCTTTTTTTTTTTTTTTTAAAACCTGTGAAACAAAAAGCGGTCCCGTGGTGCGTCTCCCGACCCCCTCACAACCCGCACCAGCTGCGCACCCAGCCTCCCCACCCCCCCCCTCACCCCATGCCCACCTCCAGACTCCGGTAGCGATGATCTTCGGTGGACCGGGAACACGTCTGCACTCTTCAAAGCCGACCGCGAACTGAGAAATGCGGTAAGCTGTATAATGGGCTAGATAGGGGTTTCAACTTTATTGCATATCTCAGGCATTTTTGGGAATTTTGCCAAATTTTCAACATGGGGTTTTAGGACCCCTTCTGATGAATGATGTCACTGTCATGGCGTTATTCGGGCCGAGAAGGGTGATTTCGCGCGGTGACTGCGGAAATCCTTCAGACGCCGAAATACCGCCATGACAAGTGACATCATTCATGAGAAGGTTCCCAAAAACCCCATGTTGAAAATTTGGTGAAAAATTCTAAAAATGACTGTTTTACGTCGTTGCGCCAGTTCCGCCACGCTTTCGTAAGGTCGCGAATTTTCAATATTTTCCTCCAGATTTCCAACATTGCCATTTTATCACACCTTCTTATGAGTAGTACAGCTGCCATTTTTCACATCTCACCCAAAACGTGTTTCTGCCCATGTTGCACACAATGGCGCAGTCGGTGTGCGAGATCAATGTACGGGACAAATTAAGAAAATCACAGTGACAGTGTTCATGAGCTCAGGTGTTAATATGGCTATGTTGAAAATTTGGTGAAAAAATTCCAAAAAATGACTGTTTTACGAGCATACGTTGTACAGTTCCTAGGCACGCTCGTAAGTTCGCGAATTTTCAATA
The DNA here is from genome assembly GCA_016271365.2 of Neoceratodus forsteri. Lineage (NCBI taxonomy): Eukaryota > Metazoa > Chordata > Ceratodontiformes > Ceratodontidae > Neoceratodus > Neoceratodus forsteri. The sequence continues at coordinate 165,894,445 of JADMNL010000025.1, read as the reverse complement.
TTTTCACTCCAGATTTTCAACATTGCCATTTTACCACACCTTCTTATGAGTAGTACAGCTGTCATTTTTCACATCTCACCCAAAACGTGTTTCTGCCCATGTAGCGCACAGTGGCGCAGTCGGTGTACGAAATCAATATACTGGACAAATTAAGAAAATCACAGTGACACTGTTCATGAGCAGAGGTCTTAAAATGGCTATGTTGAAAATTTGGTGAAAAATTCCTTTCAGATGTATAGCAATATTACTAATGAAGACATTGAACAGAACTGGCCCAGGACCGATCCTGCAGCACCCACGGTCGCCCCTCTCCCTAGACTGCATACCATTTACCACCACTCTCTGCCTCCTGTCTGTTAGCCAGTTTCTAACCCAGTTTACCCCTTTCCCCATGTCCAGCCTACCCAGCTAGTTTATCAGCCTCCTGTATGGGATGGTGTCAAAGGCTTTGCTGAAATCAAGGTAGCGTTGTCCGCTGCCCACCCTGATTCACTTCCTTTGTCACCCAGTCAAATAAATCAACCAGATTTATCTGACATGATGTCCCCACTGTGAATCCATGTTGTCTATGGTCCTGGGTTCCGATGGCATCTAGATGCCCCACTGTCCTTTCTTTAAGCAATGTCTCCATGATCTTCCCACTACTGAGGTGAGGCTGAATGGCCTATTGTTCCCTACCTCCTCCCTGCTGCGGACTTGTGTAGAGACCACATGTGCCCTCCTCCAATTCACTCATGTTGAATGACTCAGTGAACATGGCTGCCAGAGGTACTGCTATCTCCCTTCGCAGTTCTGTTAATATCCTTGGCGTATGCCATCTGGTTCCATTGCTTTGTCTACCTTCAATTTAGTGAGCTCCTGCAGGACTCTTTTGTCCACCTCTTCACCCCCTTGGCAACTGCTGTACTGCTGTGGCCCTTTCCCCTCCCACTCTTCTGTGAATACTGAGCGGAAAGACACAGTGGATGTCTTGGGAGGAAGGCATGAAACTGTCACTTCCAAATACCTAAACAGCACATACAAGCAAGCAACATTCGGCATTGACAAATGCTTGTTTAAATAGTTTCTCAGTTTAGCCTTTGTGTCTCACTATGCATCTGTGCATGCAGTAACCCAAGACAACCAATGCCCTGTCATGTCTTATTGCTTACTAGTGTATAGTCTCTAAACCCATATCCTTCAAATTGTATTCTGTGTCCAGCTGTTTCAGAAGGTTGATTAAATGTTTGGAAGCTTTATGGATAATATTTTTATAAAGAAAAGTAAATAATTGGATCTTTTAAGAGAAAGTGGTAACCAGCTCAGTTCGTATGACATGGTTGCATTGTCCAGGACAAATCTAGCAGTTTTGAGTAAACCAGTTGGGTAGTCCACAACGAATTTGGCTGTTTTATAGTAAACCCAGTTCAATTCATAAGTGTCAAGAATGGAGAGTGTGGAGAGCACTACTTTTTCCTGAACTTTAACCAGTGCTGGGATCACACAGAGAGGACGATATTTCCCAGAAAGGAATGAAGGATTTGCCACCTTCATGCAGGGAGGGGATTTGGGCAGTCTTACAGAAACCATGTAACTTGTCTGACCAGAAGAGGGAGGTTCTGGAGGGCAGTGATGGGGGGGAGCAGTGGCAGGAGCAGAGAGGAGCTTGTTGCTCTTGGACTGTTTAAGCAACAGAGTAGCAGTGAAACTGGCAGCTGGAGACATAGTTGAAAAGGAGTAGAGAGAGGAGTGGAATTGGGGGAACAGGTAAATCAGGAAGGTGAGGAAGGGAGGAACAAATGAGAGGAGAGAGTAAGAGCTTGCGGAGGGAGAACAGGGAGCAGAGAGGGGGCGCAGGTGGTAAAAGAACTCAAGAAAAGAGAAGGCAAGCTCTAGGGGCTCACTACTTAGAGGACTGGAGTTGCTGACTTGGGGGGGGGGGGGGTTCAATAGGGAGTAAACTACTTTACAGAATTCTTATCAATTTAGTGCAAGCACTATGGAGTTCCTTGTCTGTTGAGTAAGGTAATCTAACAGCAAAGTGCTTACTAAATGTGAAGACAACAGAAATTAGGGCAAAAAAAAACCTCTGTAAAATGAAGTGATAATACCACCATTCACACACAGTAGGCTTCTAAGTGTCATTTAGCCAAACCAAATACACTGTAAGAAGTGCGCCGGCCAAATTCAGTTGATACTAACCGATGGATCCATCACCAAAAATCTGTCTGTACACATTTTGAAAAATGACACCCTGAAGCCAGCTAAGTAGTAATAAAAATTACTATATGTCACTCAAAATATTACTCCCAGTGGGTGGCAACGGGAAGTCTGCAAAAGCCATTTTCTAGTAAATGTGCTACAGATGTTTAATGTTTATGTTAAAAGGCTTGGAGCCGTATGGTGATTCCCACATTGACCTCAGTCCAGATGAAAAGCTGGGATCCCCGTTTAGCACCAAGAACAATGCATCACTCTTTTTGTAACACCAGAATATTTAATCACAAATACCTATCAAGGGTCCGGTTTTCCAAACGCAAGATGTTACATGTCTTTTTATGTGATTTTCTTGTAATTTTTTTTGTACAAGTTGAACTTACAACTGGCCCTAAATTAGCTTTTTTACAACTTGTACAACAATTTGTAACATTGCCATTTGTACTTCCCTTTTCGAAAAGGTGGTGCAGACTTTATGCTGATGCAAAAGCTTTGTAAATCTGGTACCTTTTTTTAGAATCTGTACTGTGAGCATTATCGTGCTTGCCCAGTTTTATCCTCCTGGCTCCTGGACAGATGTGACGTGAGCGTAGAGTTGCTAGGTACATCCCAAGTCACAACATAGTTGCAAGTGTGATGCATAAAGGAATAGTACAGTCAAAAAACTGAAAAAAATGTTATTCATTTTGGTATTGTCCCTATGGAGGTTCCTAGTGCTGTTTTTCCGCTTTCTGCTGGAAGCATTTTTTGTCTATTTTCTCTGCCTGTGTTATGGTCCTTGGGAGTGGCCATAGAGGCTTAGTTTATTATCTCTCCTTTCGTAGAATTGTCCCTGAATGCCTGTGGTAGTGACGCCCCCATGATGCTAGTGCACATGTCCAAAGCCAAGGATTTTAAGTTTATAATCCTTCATTTTAAGGGTTGCAATGCTCATTTTTAGATGCAAGTAGCATCCATTGCCACATAACTATGCCTTCTGGCAGAGTGTGCAACACTGTTATGGTCTATAAAAAGTACATAACTCATGAACAAGATCAGCAGTGCATGCATGTGGAGTCCCTTATAACTGATCGGTGCTGTCATCTTGTCACTGTAGTGCAAATATGACAAGTTCAATAGTGCCGTACTTCTGACCAGGTTCATGGCATTTAAGGGGAAAAAAACCACAGTTGTATGCTGCCAAGTTTTCATTTGGCATGCCTGTTAGATTGCTTAGATTGTACTGCCACTAATCCATAAAATTTTAAAAGCAGATTGCATTTTTTTTTTTTTTGCACTTCCCTGACAGTCAGCATTTGGCTCACGATGTGAGCAAGATGGGATCATCTGAGGAACATGATCTGTCAGGAGCCGGTTGGCAAATATTAAAATGGAGTAGTATTATCTTGGTACTTCGCTGTCAAAAATAATAACTCTGAATGGACATCACTGTTGTTTATGCTACCAGGGAAAAAATGGCTGCAGTAGTACTTAGAAGAGACTGCAAGCCATGAGGCAGGTTCAAAAATGGAGCTTTCTCACTTGAGTGGGGTAGGACCAAGTTACAGGAGCCGAGCTATTTAGAAGCAGCAAGCGATCCTATGGAGCTGCTGACAGTCATCTGGATGTCATTTTCTCATGCAAAAAAGCTAGTGCGAGAGCAGCCACACACTTCTAACATCTGGAAGTGGCAATCCCCAGTACTGGTTGGTGGAAGGAAGCTCGCACCCTTCTAACATCTGGAAGTGGCAATCCCCAGCACTGGTTGGTGGAAGGGAGCTTGCAGGATAAGGCAAAGGTCAGGAATATCAGAGGTGGGCTACCTGGTGATAGAATGGTTAATTTTGCAATTGAGAGACTTTATGGGCCCCTGTTACTTTGCATTTGTGTGTAGTACTCCTCTAAGTGAAATCTGCCTCCCAAACAAAGTTTAAAAGTGTCAATTGTATAGTCCCATGTTACTTGTTTTACATGTAACAGATGCATGCCAGTGGCTCAGTAGATTGCACGCTTGCCTCTGTAGCCTGAACATTGGAAGGTCATAGGTTCTAGTTGCACACTAGGGATTTTTCTGACCAGCTTTGCAGTTGGCCCAGCCCCTAAGGGATTAGTCCCAAGTTCACATCCTCAGGGACTGGCAAAGGAGGAAAAAAAGGGTTTTCTTTTCCATATACCTGTCCTGTCTTTGAGCTGGCCCTGCTATGCTGGTTTGAATTGTTTGTAGGTGGGGTCTCCCTGCTAGGACCGATACAGCTGACGAGCTGGGTTTCTGCTGTAAGCTCCGTTGGCCATCCTGCTGCCTGCCCTGCTAACATACACGTGAGGAGGATGTATGCTAAACTGAGGGTGAGAAATGTACACCCCCACCGCATGGTGAACCTTCCCTTTACTGTAATTATTTCAAGTAACTTTGCGCCAGCACTATTTTTCATGATTCTAGTGCCTACCAGTAATAAACAAATGTGCACAGTATGATATACAAGGAAATATGCAACAAAGCAAAGCTGAAAAAAATTTACAGAAAAGAAGAATGGAAAAATCATGGAAACTATTGTGCATACTGCAGAAATGGTGCCCAAACCTGGGCCTGCATAAATAAAACCTATAAAATGGCACTGGCACAAGAGTTATTTTGAATGGTACTGGCAGAAGGAACATTTGCAAAGCACACAGGACAAACAGTTCGTTAAATGTGGATGTCCCATGAAGCAGAGCAGCACAACCACAAAAGATTTAGGACATAGGCGTCAGTGGCAGCATAAAACATTTCTTAAAAATGGTGCAACATTCTGTTCCTGAAACAGTTGCTTTACAAATTTTCAAGATTGTACGAGTACTGGTGCTTGAAACTGCCATCAGCAGAGGTTACCAAAAATGACACTAACAAATGTGGGGGATCAGGAAATCTTCATTTGGAATTACTGGCAGCGCTGTATTTATCTCTCGTTTCCCAATATGTGATTTCATTGCATGTGCCAGTGATTTAGAAAATGGATGCCTGTGGCTGAAAAGGGAAGGGGAACTGAATGTGTTATGTTTCTGACCGTAAAAGTGTTGCCAGTTTGGTCAGCAGCTTATCTGAAATATATTTCCCTTAGCAGTAATATTGACACCTTTGTTTGTGCATGGACATCCCCCTATAAAGTAGCAGTGCAACGAACATTATTATTTTTTTTTCAAATCAGCTACTTTCAGCTACAATTCCAAAAAATATTAGCATACCTGTCAAATCTACTTTTTTAGGTACCTCCTATGCTTCACACAATGATTTTTTTTTTACATTCTCAGTCCTAACCCTTATCAGGTTTACAATGGTATTTCTAAGCCAAATGTGGCAGACATATTTTTTCTTGAGAAAAAACTAAATTAAAACATTTTTAAAATACTCAAATTTTGGTGTAAATAGAAAATTTTACCACCAAATAAAACTGGAAGATGCCCGGAATCTGTTACAGTGAAAAAAGGTAGGGGTCAAATTTTTTGCTCATTTTTGTTGCACTGCTGCTTTAAGGAAGTGAAATCAGTCGTATTAAAGTCTGAACATCTTAACTTTTGTTATCACTGCCCCTCTGGATCTGACTGCACTTCTCAGACATTACCAATAAAGATGTTGCCTTATGCCCAGATATTTACGATAAAACATAGAAACAAAGAATCTGTTGGCAGATAAGGACTGGTTGGCCCACCTAGTCTGCCCATTTCCCTACCTAACTGATAAAGCTGCAGATCCTAGTTAACCAACAGCCTACTTCCTCCTACGCCCCACTAGAATTGCCTTATGTCTGTCCCATGCATTCTTGAATTCCCCCACTGTTTTTGACTCTACGACCTCCTCAGGAAGGCTGATCTTCCTGGACATAAAGTCTCCACCACTCATTCACACTAATGGGATCTATGCCGGAGGCACTAGGACCCAGTGGGAGCAAACTTTTCAAGAGGGTCATCGCCAGAGATGGAGCTGCGAGGAAGCAGCACCATTAGCCATGGCTCGTGCAGTAAAGACTACCTCGGCATTGACCCTCCAACCACCTCAGTTCCTTTTTTCCCCGCCGTCGAGTGTGCTTAAGTGATGACGTTGCTCGCCTGCCGGGAGTCAAACTTCAAACTAGCAGCATAGTTTTCAGTTTATTGTTTTGTAATTTATCTCGAAAGTACAGAGTAGATTTATTTTTGATTAATAAAAGAAGTCTTCAGCCCTCCATTGACGGAGTCCACCATAAGCGGGTCAGGTGACGGTAGGGAGACTTCGTATGAAAGCTGTTCAGTCAGCTGGGCGGGGTCTGGTCCGCCGCCCTCCCTGGAGGGTGGGTCTGACAATGGACGGTCCAGTGCTCAGGGAGATGGGTGGTCCCCGCGAAAGCATAAAAGGAAGCGGTCCCATTCGGCGGCACGTTCGGCCTCGATTCTTCTTCAGCGCTTTCGATCAAGTAAGAAGGCATCACTTTCGAGGTTGCCTTCTGGTATGTCTGCGCGTCGACGGTCGGTCACTGGGGCTAGGCACCGGTCTCCTCCCCTCTCAGAGTTGTCGGTCTCTGGCTCCAGTGCCCAAGCTCTTCGACATCGGAGGCCGTCCCCGCCTATTGGACGGGCCTCCAATGAGCAGTTTCACCAGTGGGCTGCCCTTATGGAGCAGTGGGCTCGGAGGTTGGTCCAGCTGCCTGGCCTGGTCACTCTGGGGCCCTCCAGCCACTCGAGGGACCGGGTAGGGCGATTGGACCTTCCTAGTCGCGCGGCGCCTTCTTCGGTGCCGTCGACTCCGTGCTCAGGTGTTTTAACCCCTCACATGGCTGCGGCGCAGGAGTCCACACTGATGCCTCTATCTCCTGTTACTTTTCCTTCTTTTCCTTCAAATCGCAGTTTTCGGAACCTTGGGTACTCTCGGAGCCGCCATCTGCAGCGCCGAGGGCTCTGTCAGCGCCGTCTGCGGCACCGAGGGCTCTGTCGGCACCATCCGCGGCACCAAGGGCTCTTTCAGTGCTGTGGCCTTTGTCAGTACCACGTGCTAGGCTGTTTCCAATGACACCGAGTTCCTTGGGTTCGGCACTGTGTTCTCCATCCGTGCCGATGCTTGGTTCGGCGCCGTCCAGCCTCCAGGGCTTTTCGACTCCGATTCTTTCCTCTGCTAATTTCCATTCTAATTTTCACTCCTTTCCTGTCCATACAGACCCCCCCGGACTGTCAGAAGATGATTTGAGCCTGACCCAGATCTGGGTGATAATGTTGAAGGAGCAGGGATTAATTCTACTGCAGAGCCTGTGGTCGAAGAACTTTCCTTTAAGTCTCTGCTGAAACATTTAAATTCCACTCTCTCTCTCTTTCCAGACTACAGAAATCAATCCTGGGAAGCTTTTAAGACTCCAATACCTTCATGTCCCGGAGATCCCTGTGGATTTAACTCCTCCAGTACAGTCATCTTTTGAGTCCCTTTCTCAGATGGTAATCCTGCTCTCATCCCTCCCGTGGCTAAATCCATAGATAGGAAGTATGCTGCTCCCAAGGATCGACCCATATTGGCCTCACATGCCTTTGCTGATCCCATTGTAGTCTTAGCAGAGAATGACAAGGCCACCCTTCCTCAGGCATCCTCAGCCCGGCCCATCAATAAATAATCTCCTAAGATAGACACCTTAGGTAAGAGAGTCTTTGCTGCCTCCACCCTTTATATGCGTATTGCCAGCTACCAGGGTTATGTTTCTCAGTATGAGTATGTCCTTTGGCATTCGCTCAAGCAAATGGTAGAAGCTCTGCCTGAGTCGGAAACTAATTCAGAGCTATTTCACACCATAACCAGGGGCATCGAGTCCAATAACCAACAGGTTAAAGCTGCAATGGATGCTTTCGATACTGCTTCTCGAGCGGCAGCGGTGGGCATTTGTACCCATTGGCACTTTTGGCTCCGTACTTTGGGCTTCATGAATGATGCCCAACAGCAGGTCATGGCCTTACCTTTCGACGGTATGTATCTGTTCAGACCCCAGGTGGAACAAGCTCTGGAAGCCACACAGAGACTAGGTCAGCCATTAAGATAGCTCAGACCCGTACCGCCCCTCTTGGGGGGTGCGTAATAAGCGTCAAGTTCATAACCATCAGTCCTTTCAGGGCAAAGGCAGAAGGGCTTTAACAAAGCCACACCCCGCAGCCACAAAAGAAAACGCAGCAGAAGGCACAAGGTCTCAAAGTGTCCAGTGCCACCTTCTGAGTTCTCGGCCCAGGTCTCACCTCAGCTGCCCGAGGTGGACTCTTCCTCAGTGGTGGGAGGTCATCTGACTCAGTTCTACAACGGGTGGAAGTCTATAATATCAGACAAATGGGTCCTACGGATAATCCACGAGGGGTATTCGCTCAATCTTTCAGAAACCCCCCTCCCAGATCATCCCCCCAAATGACAGCCCAGGCTGTCGGCAGTACAGTCAGACCTTCTTGCTTCCGAGGTGCAAGGCCTTCTAAACAACAGTTCAATAGAAGTAGTTCCGCCGGACCAATGAAACACAGGTTTCTACTCCCATTACTTTCTAGTTCCAAAGAAAACCGGAGGCATGCGCCCCATTCTGGATCTCAGAAAGTTAAACAAATTCCTTCACAAGGAAAAGTTCAAGATGATATCTCTAGGTACCCTTCTACCTTTGATTAATCAGCACAATTGGCTAGCCTCCCTGGACATGCAGGATGCCTACCAACACATTCTTATACACCCAAAGCACCACAAATACCTGAGGTTTGTGGCGTTGGGTCAACATTATCAGTTGAGTCCTGCCATTTGGGCTATCCTCAGCGCCGTGAGTTTTTACAAAGTGTTGTGCAATTCTCGCAGCGCATCTCAGGAAAATCAGAATTCAAGTGATTCCGTATCTGGATGACTGGCTTCTAGCAAGCCCTTCCAGACAGGGAACTCTGGATGCAGCAGCCAAGGCTTCAGACTTCCTCACGTCCATGGGATTCCTGCTAAATCGCAACAAATCGCAGTTGCAGCCCTCCCAGAAACTCCTTTTCATAGGAACTCTTCTGGATACCTCCTGTGCGAAAGCTTTTCTCCCAGAGGGCAGAAGGAGCGATATCCTACAGATGGCCAGATACATCAGAGAACACAACTCAGTTTGAGCTATCTCGATGCAACAGATGCTGTGTCTCATGGCATCCTCGGTGTTCACTGTACCTAAGCTCATCTCCACATGAGAATCTCTCAGTGGATGCTCAGTACTCAGTTGTCCCAACACACACCTTCAGTCCTTTCCCATCAAGGTGACAGAACCTCTAAAGAGGTCTCTCACCTGGTGGTCGCAGGAGGACAACCTTCTAGAAGGGTATCTCTTTGCTCCACTGGATCATCAGGTCTCCATTACCACCGATACGTCCCTGATGGGGTGGGAAGCTCACTGCCAGAATCTCCACACCCAAGGTACGTGGACTCAGGACGAGTCCTATCTTCACATAAACGTCCTCGAAATGAGAGCCATCCTCTATGCAGTCCAAGCCTTGAAGGACATACTCTGTCACAAGAACATTCTCCTTCAAACGGACAACAAAGCAGTGATGTATTACATCAACAAGCAGGGTGGTGCATACTCTTACCAATTGTGCAGGGAAGCTATGAGAGTGTGGTAATGGTGCCTGGAGCACAAGGCTGTAATCCACGCGGTTTATCTACCAGGCGTTTAGAACGAACTGGCAGACCGTCTCAGCAGAACAGAGACAGATCCTCACTAGTGGTCTCTCGATTCAACCATCGCTCAGTCACTCTTCAAAGAGTGGGGAACTCCAGACCTGGACCTTTTTGCGTCCCCACTCAATGCAAAACTGCCGCTCTTCTGCTCCAGAAATCCAGGACCTGGCATTTTCTGTCAGGATGCGTTCAGGCTGCAGTGGACAAAATGCTTTCTATACACTTTTCCTCCTCTTCCTCTAATTCAGAGGATGCTTCTCGAATTCGAGTCTCAGGGAGACAGAATGATTCTCATTGCTCTCTTCTGGCCTCGACAGATATGGTTCCTGCTGCTCAGCAGTCTGTCGGCAACCTTCTCGAAGGCATTTCCCCTTCAGACGAACCTTCTGACCTGGGGCCTGTGGTCCATCCCAATCTCAAGGCGCCTCACCTTCACGCTTGGCTCCTGAAGAGATAGAGGTGAATAGGTTCAATGTTTCCTGTAGGGTTTCAGATATTTTTTTGGCTGCGCATAAACCAGCCACTAGAAAGACCTGCACAGCCAAATGGAAGCGTTTCTGTCTCTGGTGTGCAAAATCCTCTTCGAACCCTTTTTCCTGCCCACCAAATAAAGTCTTGGAGTACCTTTTAGACTTCTGAAATTCAGGTCTGCAATACTCTGCTGTCAAGGTTCATCTCTGCGCCATTTCATCTTATCATGAGCCAGTACATTCCTTGTCTCTGGCTCAGTTATCTGTAGTTAAGAGGTTTCTTAAGGGTATTCTGCATACCAGACCTCCTATCAGACGTCCAGTCGCAGCCTGGGACATTAACCTTGTGCTAGACATGCTCACTCGGAAATCTTTTGAGCCTCTAGCTACCTGCAAGTTGAAGTTCCTCACTTGGAAAATGGCTTTCCTGGTAGCCATCACTTCAGCCCATAGAGTTTCTGAAATACATGCTCTGGTCACAGACTGTATTTCACAAGGATAAAGTAGTTCTTAGGACTCACCCTAAGTTTCTTCCTAAGGTTGTCTCAGAATTTCATCTAAACCAAGCTTTAGTCCTACCTAACTACTTTGCTAACTTTCAGAACGAAGGGAAACATACCCTTCATTTTTAGGATGTTAAGAGAGAGCACTGTAATTCTATCTGGATAGAACAAAAGAAATTTGCAAGGCTCAACAACTGTTTGTTTCCTTCTGCGTGAGCCAGCTGGGTCAACCTGTCGCTATTAGGTGCATTTCAGCGTGGCTGGTAGCATGCCTCCACCACTGCTATTCTATGGCACAGGTTAAGCTAGAAGGTAGAGTGTATGCTCACTCTACTAGAGCAGTCACTGCATCTCTGGTGGAAATCCTCAACGTGTCCATTGCAGATATTTGCAGTGCGGCTACATGGAGCTCAGTGCATACTTTCGTTAAGCACTACGCTTTAGATGTCCATGCCAGACGACATCTGTCGTTTGGTAGGACTATTCTTAACGGACTTCTGTCCTAAGTATGTGAGCTCTTAGTTTCTCCTGCTGCCTGTCTCGGGGCTTTATTAGCTCGATACTCTCCCATTAGTGTGAATGAGTGGTGGAGACTTTATGTCCAGGAAGATATGGAAATTACATACCTACCGTAATTCTTGATCTTCTTGGACGAAGTCTCCACCACTCATTCACACGCCCACCTGCCATCCCCCGAGCTCATGTTTCTGTTTTTGGTCTTCACTCCTTCAGTGACTGGGCTGTGAAGACTCTATTGTTGACCCTTCTTACACGGGTCATTCGGACTATCTTATGTCTCATTTTGTTAGGTTAGACCTCTAGGTTAGTTACGCTGCATCTCCTCGGGAAAAAAAGGTACTGCGACAGTTGGAGGTCGCGCCAGGTAGTCTTTTACTGCCGAGCCGCGGCTCAAGTGGTGCCGCTCTCATGGCTCCATCTCTGGGCATGGAAGCCCTCTTTGAAAGTTTGCTCCTGCTGGGTCCTAGTGCCTCCGGTGTAGATCCCATTAATCAAATCAAATCATACTTTATTTCTAACGTGCTTTTCTTAAATCAAAGCGCGTTTCAATTTAAAATAACCAACAATCAATTAAAACACAAGAAATTAAAAGACAGCATACATATGATACATTTGACTAAATGTCCTCCCCAAATGCTAGGCCGAATAAATAAGTTTTCAAGGAGGATTTAAACGTCTCAGTGGACAGGCAATCTCTAATCAGACGAGGTAGAGAGTTCCACAGGGTCGGGGCCACAAAAGAAAAAACCTCACACCTGATGTCTTATAGCGGACCACCAGAACCTTCTAGCAAACCCTCATCGGCGGGCCCGGAGAGGGCAGAGGGGACGGTAAGGTCACAGGAGGTCTTGCAAGTAACCTGGTCCCTGTCCGTGTAGGGTCTTATAGGTCAGCAACACGACCTTGAAGATGATCCTCCATCGCACCGGCAGCCAATGCAGTTCGCACAGCCCAGGCGTGACATGGCAAGATCTTGACTGCCCTGTCAACAGCCTGGCCGCTGCATTCTGCACCAAGTGCAGGCGATGGAGATCCACCCTCGGTAGCCCTAGGTATAGAGCATTGCAGTAGTCAAGACGAGAGGACACAAAAGGCGTGAACCAACACAGGAAGGTCATCGGGTGGGACAAGGTGCTTTATCAGGGCGATATTCCTCAGATGGAAAAATGAGGACTTGACAACTGCTGACACCTATGCTTTAAGCGTCACTTCATTGTCAAGCACAACCCCCAGATTCTGCACCTTCTCAAAAAGGTCTCAACTGGTTACACCCCAGCACCAGGCTGGATGGTTGCCCAAGAGTCAGCTTCTTTACCTGGTGACCGGCGTCCACCACCAACACCTCAGTCTTATCCGGATTTAGTTTAAGGAGCTCAGTGGAAAACTACCCCCCCCATCTCAGCTATCTGTTAATGGCGCTGTTGCCACTGACCCCCCACATATTGCTGGCTGCTTCAACATGGCTTTCTCTGACCTAAGTGCAGTCCTTCGTCCCACATTTTGACCCTATCCCTACCTCAGCCCCGCATCCTGAATCGCCCCCCATTTCTCCTCCACTTTCTGTATCTCCCCATGAAGCCAAACCACTCCTACTAAAAGCCCTCTCCAGCCACAACCCCAGCTGTGACCCCATTGACTCCAGGATTCTCCATCTAACTCTAGATGTCATGCTAGCCCCTCTCATCGACCTGTTAAACCGGTCTCTGTGCCTTGGTCAATTCCAGAGCGCCTGGAAATCAGCTGAAATACCCCAATTCATAAGAATGGAGATCGCACATTACCAAATAACTACAGACTGAGCTCCATCCTCCCCAACTCTCTAAAGCCCTGGAAAAAATAGTATCCACCCAACTTATGGAATATCTAACCAAATACTGCATACCGTGTCCAGAACAGCATGACTTCCACCCTGGACACAGCACCACCACAGCCCTCCTATAGTTCTCACAGTAAATACACTCTGCACTTGACTCTGGGGACATTGCTGGAGCAGTGTTCATTGACCTATCTAAGGCCTTTGACACTGTGTGTCACCCCCTATTTCTTGACTCCCTCCATCAGCTAGGCTTCTCATCTGGCCCCCTTACCTGGTTCTCCAGTTACCTCCATGACAGATCCCACCTTGTGATGTCTCCCAATGGCAGCATATACACCATGAACAACATGGGGGACAGTTCGGAACCCAGCGAAACCCCACAAGGCAGGACAAAGGGGGTCTGAGGAAAAAATTCCAGACACCACCCTCTGAGACCTGCCCGTGAGAAAAGAGTGAAACTATCTGAGGACCATCCCCAACAGTCCATAGATTAACCGCAGGCGTTCCAACAACACCCCATGATCCACGGTGTCAGATGCTGCAGAGAGATCAAGGAGGACCAAGATCAAACGAGTCCAATCCCTCGCTATTAGGAGATTGTTCATCACCCGAACTAATGCTGTCTCTGTACTGTGCCTCTTCCTGAGACCAGACTGGAGAGGATCATAGACTTCATGGGTGGTAAGAAAGTTCTCGAGCTGCAATGTAACTACCTTCTCAATAACCTTACCCAAAAAAGGTAGGTTAGAGACTGGTCTGTAGTTTGCAAGACAGTTTGGGTCACTGGACGATTTCTTTAAAAGGGGAGTCACCACTGCCTCCTTTAACAGATCAGGGAACACCCCTTGATCCAATGAGCACCAGACTATCTCTGCGAGGATCGGTCTGATGACATCTATACTCCCCACCAGGAGGTGTATTGGACCAGGATCCAAACTGCAGTAAGTCGGTCGCGAGCCCCGAACAATCTTCATGATATCCACGATCGCTGGCCGGTCAAAAACTATCCAGACAGACCGGGTGTCTGGGCTGTCGCATCGACTTCCGCCATACTCATTTGAACGAGTTGAACAGATCTCCTACCTGATGGAGAACACTTTATCTACAAAAAATCAAGCAAACTCCTCACACTTATGTTGTGAAAAGGCTCTCTGGCCCCAAAGACAGACTGGATTGCACAGTCTGTCCACAGTCCGAAAGAGCTGAGCAGGTTGATTTCTTGCTGCAGTAATCTCCTTGGACAGGAACTCTGCCTTCTTATAGGAGATTTCTGATTGATAGTCCAAATAATGGGCGATCAACCTAAGTCTGTCCTCCTCCGAGCCGGATTTCTGCCAACGACGTTCCAACCTTCACCCCACTCTCCTCAACTCCCATAAAACCAAGGGGACTGAGGACGAAGAGGGAGGGGGTAAACTCGGACAGGCGCTATGGAATCCAGGGCCTCCGGTATCACCCTATTATAGCGCGTTACTAGATCTCCCGCATCCAAGCATTCCAGTGGCCAACTCAATAGGTCCAGCACCGCCAGCAGACCCTCTGGGGTTACACCCCTCAAAGGGCAGTACCAGACCATTTCCAAAGGGGCTGGTCTCACAGGGAGAGCCATGAAACTGAACTTGATAGAGTGATGGTCTGACCATCCAACTGGTTCCACCACCAAGTCATCGGCCTCCATCCCCAGGAGGAACACCAGGTCCAAGGAGTGACCCTGACAATGGGTTGCAGCAGTAACTACCTGTGTAAAGCCCATTGAAATCATCAATTGGAGGAAGTTTTGACCAAAAGACAAGAGTTCGTCGACCCAGGCATTGAAATCCCCTAGGACCAACCACCTGGGGGTTTCCCATACCATGTCAACTAAAGTCTGCAACTTCCTGCAGGAAAACTTTCTCATCTCCAGATGGACGGTAGATGAGGAGAATCCTGCTGCCAACACCTGCCCCTAGGATACATTCAAAGGATCTGGTGATCCCCACTGGAACCTCCACCAGGTCCAGTTCTGTCTTAAAACAGATGGCTACACCCTCGCCCCTTTGATCCAGTCTCAGGCGGTGCGTCACAGAGTACCTGGCCAGAACTGCTGACTCCAATACCGGACCAGCATTTTCGTACAGCCAGGTCTCGGTGATGCAAGCCAGGTCAGATGACTCAACAAGATCAGCAATGATTGCTGTCTTGTTTTTTATAGAGCTGGCATTGCACAACACCGCCCGAGTTGAATGAGAGGCCATGGAAGAACAGGTGACTTGCCCACCCTCAGTGGAACCCTTGGGTATGGGAAGCAGGCAAGAAGGACCTCTTTTCTGGACCCATTTCGCCCCAGGGCGCCTCCTCGATCTCACCACCCCTATCCGTCCACCCCACCCCACCCCAGTCCGGGGCCCCTCCACACAATACCTAAGGCACAACAACACCTATACACCTCGGGCTGTAATGGGGGACTATCAAAGGGGCAAAGGTCCCTCAACCTGGACGGGGAATAACGCCTGCCCACCTAAACACGATTCCAACACATATTCCCTAGTGTAAATGAGTGGTGGAGACTTCATCCAAGAAGATCAAGAATTACAGTAGTTACGTAATTTCCATTTCCATGCATCTACAACCCTCTCTGTGAAAAAATACTTCCTCACATTACCTCTGAGCCGTCACCCCTCTATCTTCAAATTGTGCCCCCTTGTTCTTGCACATCTCTTTTTCTGAAAGATGCTACCCTCTTGGACTTTGTTGATTCCGTTGAGGTATTTGAAAGTTTCTGTCATGTCCCCCCTCTCCCTCCTTTCCTCGAGGCTATACATCTTAGGCTCCTTTAGGCTTTCTTCATATGTCTTCTGGTGCAGACCCTGCACCATTTTGGTTGCCTTCCTCTGGACAGCCTCCACCCTGTCTATGTCTTTGCAGAGATGGGGTCTCCAGAACTGTACACAGTACTCCAGATGTGGTCTTACTGTCTACACAGAGGGCCAACAACTTCCTGTTTTCTACTGGTGATGCCTCTCCCTATGCATCCCAATATCCTCCCAGCCCTCCTTACTGCCTTCTCATATTGCTGGCCTATCTTTAGGTTGTCTGATATGACTACCCTAGGTTCCTTTCCATTTTTGTTGTTGTCAGTATCTCACCCCCATTGTGTACTTTCCCCCTAGGTTTTTGTTTCCCAGGTGCATTACTTTGCACTTTTTTGTGTTGAATCTAAGCTGCCATACATTTGACCATTCCTCCAACCTTGCCAAGTCCCTTTTCATCCTTTTCACCCCACCTTGCGTATCAACTCTGTTGCAGATCTTTGTGTCATCTGCAAAGAGACGTACCTTTCCTTCCAGTCCCTCTGCAATGTCACTTATAAAGACATTAAAAAGGACTGGCCCCAGTACTGAACCCTACAGTACCCCACTAGTGACACCCCTTTCTTTACTGTGGACTCCATTTACTATTACCTTCTGTGTCCTGTTGTCCAGCCAGTGTTTTACTCAGGCTACTACCCTGGGACCCAGTCCCAGACTGGCTAATTTGTTTATTAATCTTTTGTGCGGGACTGTGTCAAATGCCTTGCTTAAGTCTAGGTAGGCCATGTCCACAGCCCCTCTCTGGTCTACTACTTTGGTCACCCAGTTAAAGAAATCAGTTGGATTTTTCTGACATGACCTTCCTGCTGTGAATAACTGATACAGAATCATGCTTCATCCCCCCTTTATTTTAAATTGGTTCTTTTGTCCTCCTTTATACACTCCCAACACTCCAGAAGACCGCTGTATATGCACTGAACCGATCTTCTTGCTTTAGAGAGCTCTGCCAGTCCCCATCGAATCGTTGGACAAAACAACAGACCTGATTCTGTTGTGTATCCCAAAAGCATATGATCCATGAATTCAGTAGGAAACAACTCCACCCAATTAAAATGACCTGTGACAATCTAGTAGTCTGTTGTTGTTTTAATTGGGCCCTGGTGGTACATGAAACACCCTGTCTTATGAAACTTCTTGTAGGCATCTTGTATCAAGGTCACAGCAAGCCCCTGTCAGCGTGGCTCAGTTGGTAGCACATCCGCCTCTGAACCAGAAGGTCGTGGGTTCTCGTCCCACACCGGGATTGGACTTGCACCTAAAAATCGCTGGCATCCGAGTGCAGTATTGGGGGGTGCTGTACTGCTGGGGTGTGCCATCCTTCGGATGAGACGTTAAACCGAGGTCCCTTCTGCCCATCCTGGTGTTGTCCTTGTGGGTGTCCAGGTGGAAGTAAAAGAACCCAAGGTGCTCTTCGCAAAGAGTAGGGAACATTCCCGGTGTCCTGGCCAACATTCCCCTTCCCATAAACCGGTTCATGCAATTATCCAGGCTGTGTGTGGGTGATGATGTGCGATATGGCCGCCACCACACATTCAGTCACTTCACTACCAGTCTAGCATTGCTTGTAAAAGCGCTTTGGATGTATGAAAAGCACTATATAAATGCTGATCCTTCCCTTCCTTCCTTCCTTCCGTCTCATCGCCTCAAAACATTTTTGGTAAATGGGCCACACCCGACAGAGTCTGTCACAGACGGATTCTAAACCTCCCCTCACCCTCCATCCAGAATTGTTTTTATGAATCAATCATGAGGTCAGGCTGACCTACCACAACATATTTTTGCTGCAACCAGTACTGTAGATGATTTCAAATACTTTGACTCCCTCATCCCTAAAGAATATCATCACCATTTTCAGCAAAGGTTTAAAAAGTGGAGTTGCTAAAAAGTGAACCCATAATGAAGTATCCTTTACACCCTGCTGCTTCACTCAGAAATGCTAAGGAGAAGTAGCAGATTCAGAACTAACATCAGAATTACAGTCCCCAGATGTGTGGATACAGACATAAGATCTTGGAGGTGGAAAACCCTACAGAATCTTTAATCAGAGATGTACCAAATGAGTTCCTGTCCGGTACTGAGTGAGAACACCCCCCACAAACAGATTCTAACTGCATTATTACTTGAGCCCAGCTCTCCATGCTCCTTAAAGAGGTCTACCACAGAGGCAAAAGTCAAAACACGTTGGCAAAAAGTATTAATACAAGAAAGTACTAGCTGAGGGGGCGCTGTGGAGCACACCTACTGAAAAGTTGTGTCTGAGATCAGCTCCTCGCCTTGCAGCAATATAGTACCAAAATTCAACTATATTTTGTGGAAAAAATGTATTTTTCTTGGCAGAGTTGTGTTCTTTTGGCTCTCCTGCTTCACTAGATATCCTCTTCAAGCAATAGGACGTACAAATAAAGGTCCCGCGGGAGGCTCTAAGAATTGGCCTACAGAGGAGAAACAGCAAGAAGTAGTAGCTGAATCAGTCCCGGGGAAGGAGCCCCATGGATGGCTCTACAGAAGTCGATGAAGGCCATCGATGACACAGTTGAATCCATTCTGACCAGATTCATGGAGCAGGATACTAAAATTGATACAGCAGTTTAAAATGGCATCGACGGCAGAATCTCTGGCAACTAAAGCATTGGCTACATCAAAGCTGACACAAGAAAATTCTCAATTGCATTACCACTTAGAAACACTGGAAAATTCCCAAAAGGCTTCAAACCTGCGCATTGTGGGCCTACCAGAAAATTGCAAAGGGGATGGCTTACTATACTTCCTTCAGGGCTGGTTACCAGGAGCTTTGGGACTGACTACGGAGATTAAGAAAGAGAATTTCATTCAGGCATATCGAATTTCCCAAAGATCTGCGGCAGCTAATACTGACCTGCCCCGCACAGCTGTGTTGGTTACTTTGGGCCCTGGTATTCGGGACAGAATCATGCAAGCAGCAAGGGACTCAGAACGGCTATGCTTTCAGGGAACCACCATCCATCTCTTTCCCGACCTTTCGTATGCCACCAGGACTCGCCGCAAGAGATTTGATGGAGTCCGAGCAAAGTTACAGAGCTGAGGAGTAGCTTACTACTTGTTGATGCCAGCAAGGCTCCGGGTGCAGTACGGGGGTCATACATTTCAATATAAGGATCCGGAGGAGGCTGGCAAGAAAGCGGATGCCATTGCGAAGGAGTTGAACTGGGCTGAACAATGGGAGCGAACTAATTCAGAAGATGAATCCACCTGAAAATGAGTAACTGTTTATTTTCTCTTCTTGTTGTTCCTTAATGGATCCAGTGATAAACATGAACCTAAATATATGGTTAATATAACACTGTAAGGCTGATTAACGTTGGTGGGATAATGGGTTAAGAAATATTAAATAATACTTTTAAGTACTGGCTTATCGGGATCTAATATGCAATGTTAAGCATGCAGTATATAAATGTTAAAAATTATTTTAATTTAGAAATAGCTAGATCTTCCTTCGAGAGGGTTCCTGCAGTAGGTCTTCACATATAGGACTGTGCCCCCTGGCATCAGTCTGTATGGCAGACTTGTAGATAGCAATCATCAGCGGGGACCGCCCACGGCGTCGGGATGTGGTGACGTCAGCCCAACTATAAAAGGGGCGGTCCCATGCCCGCTCTCCAGTTCTTTCCCGCCGTCGCCTCAGTCACATTCAGCTCGCATCCGAACAGCAATCTAACGTCCGCATTATATTTTTTGAAGTATTTCTTCGCCTCTTGTAAAATTCAACAACTTTTTTCTTCAATTGATGTTTTCTAGACAGAAGAAAAAGTGCTCTAAGTGCAGCACTCAAATCCCACATGGGGACGACCATTCCCGCTGCCTCCTCTGCCTTGGTTCGAAGCACGACATCCAGGAGTGTTCCGTCTGCCAGGCCTTCAACCAGGCGACCAGAACCAGGGGCAAGAGGTCCCTTGAGGCCCATCTATTGACTCAACGCTTGGCATCTATGGAAAGGGAGCTTCAAAACTCCGGGAAAGGTCGTTGTCGCCGGCCCCAATGAAAAAGAAAAGTAAGGAGAAGCGTTGGGACGGGAGTCCGTCGCCATCTGAGAGGCCGGCAACCGTGAGTACTTTTTCGGGCACCCCATCCGCTTCTTTGGATGACGCCCCTTCTCCCCCTCCTGCCGAGGTGAGCAGGCAGCCGGGGTTGCCTCTTTGGAGGTGGTAATTCTGTCGACTGATCCTGCTGGTAAGTCACCCCTCGCCTCCGGCAAAGGGTGCACGGCCTCCGCCGATCAGCCTAGCGGTGGCCTCCCAGCCATCTCTAGCCAGGCCAGATCTGTTCCTTTGGACGCTGGCTCCTCTGATGCCCGAATAGATCCGTCCACTCTCCCATCGGGCTCCAGTTTGGCCCCCGACGTCGGACAGAATGAGGGACCAGTTGACCCGCCGTCTCCCAGGGTCCTCCACCCTAGAGACTCGCCACCCGACCCTTTGCTTTTTGCCTTAGCAAAGTCGCATTCAGACCTGCCGTCAGGGCTCCCTCGTGCTTCCCCCCTCACCAGGCTTGCCTCTGTCGCCGGAGTGACAGAGTTCATTCCACTGCCGACAGAGGACCCGGGAATGGAGCCTCCCCCCCAGTACTTCGGGCACGCTCCAGGTCCCGATGCCCCCTCCAAGCTCCACGGCACCTCCCCCAGCGGGTCCTTTGTCTAGGTTCATTCACCAGGAACCTTCCTTCCCGCCTGCAGGTGCCCCTCCATTGGTTACTCATTATCCGACGTCAGGCCAGGTGCCTCCGTCGTCGGGTTTCCTGACACAGAGTTTTCCGACGCCGGGCTTCCTGACATCATCTTTCCCGATGACGGGTTATCCTACTCCAGGACTTCCTACGCCGGGTTACCCAGTGTACTCGTACTATCTGTCCTGGCACTATCCGCAGTACCTGAGTTATCTACCACCACCTCCTCCTCTGCCGGAAATTGAGTCCATTCCTCGTTGATGGAAAGAGGCTAGAGCTCAGCATGTGTTGGAGTTACGACCGCCAGTGAGGGAGACACCCTCTGTTACAGTGACCTTTCCACCGCCTCTGGTCTCCAGAGTCCCTACCACTATTTCGGTAGGCATTACTGAACCAGATCCTTCTGTTCCTTCTGGCTCTGATTCCTCCAACACTAGTTCTGACTGGACGGGTCGGACACCAAATCTCCAGTGGAGGTTCCTCCAAAAGACTCTTCAAAGTCCTCT
The DNA here is from genome assembly GCA_016271365.2 of Neoceratodus forsteri. Classification (NCBI taxonomy): domain Eukaryota; kingdom Metazoa; phylum Chordata; order Ceratodontiformes; family Ceratodontidae; genus Neoceratodus; species Neoceratodus forsteri. The sequence continues at coordinate 165,873,249 of JADMNL010000025.1, read as the reverse complement.
CCAGAGGATCCTTCCTTCGGAGACTTGCTACGCTCAATTCAAATGTCTGGTGGTTGGTCGTCCAAAGAGGTGGATCCCCAACGCAAACGTCTTGCGGAGCACCTGGATCTGACCACCTCGGACCCTATTCCAGTTCCGCCGTGGATGGGACCTCATGAGGACCTAGTTACCACAGTATGGCAACAACCGTCCTCCATTCCAGCGGTCTCCCGCAAAGCTGACCGCACCTGTTATCCCCCAGAAGGGATTTTTCACTTGAACTCCCATCCCAAGGCTGACTCTATGGTCATCACGGCAGCTCACGACCACTCAGCTCAGCCCAAGCATCTGAGTTCTTCGCCTCCCGACAAGGACTGGCATCAGCTCGACAAGTTTGGGTGAAAAATGTATTCGTCTTCTTCGTGTGCAATACGTTCCCTCAATTATGTCTCGCACATGGTTGCCTTTCAAAATGCTTCTCTTATAGACCTTGAAAGGGACCTCCAGGATGTTCAAGATGAAACCCTGAGGAAGAAGCTCTTGGATAAAGTAAGGATGGGGAAATCCTCCTTTCGCCACACCCTTCGGGCTACTTACGACTCAGTGGATTCAATGGTGAGAGCAGCTGCCACAAGGATCTGCCTCCGTCGCCTTTCCTGGCTCCGTGTAGTGGGACTGGCACAGGATGTGCAGTCCTCCCTGCTGGATGCCCCTTTCAGAGGTTCCATCCTCTTTGGCGGCGACGCTAAAGATATTATTACTGGGCTGCAGGAAAGCAGACGCTCCTTGAGGGACGTCCGTTCCTTATATAAGACGGGACAGAAAAAGCAGCCTTTTCGTCGCCAAAGAAGGTGGAACAAATCCCAGGCTAAGCGCCAAACAAAGAAACGCGCACCTGGATTGGGAGCTCGAACCCCACAGCCCAAATTTCAAAAACAGGCCTCGAGGGCTAAAGCTCCCTTCCCCTTGGCGTCCTGACTCCTTTTCCCCTCCTGCCGCTACCTCCAGTACTTCAGGAGGAACCGGTCAGAGGGAGGTTCAGCCTCCATCTGGAAGGTTGGAGGTCCGGCACCGCAGAAAACTGGGTGCTTCAGTTCATCCAGCGAGGTCACTCGATAGAATTCAGCGAAATTCCAACCCCTCAACCTCCAGGACGGTCATTCTATCCTTGAGATCAGGTCCCCATAGTCTCTCAAGAGATCCAGGCACTTCTCTGAAAGAAAGCCATAGAGCCTGTCCCGTTAAGCCTAATAGGAAGGGGATTCTACTCCCACTTCTTCCTGGTTCCAAAGAAAATGGGCGACCTGAGACCGATCCTGGACCTCAGCACACTAAACATCTTCGTCAAACACAAAACATTTTGTATGTTGACCCTTCAGGGGCTCCTTCCCCTGCTCCATCAAAACTCTTGGCTATGCTCCCTGGACATGCAGGATGCTTACCTGCATATGCGTATTCTTCCGGCCCACCACCGCTTTCTCCACTTTGTTTTCATGGAGAAACATTTCCAGTTCCGAACACTCCCATTTGGCCTTTCTTCGGCCCCCGAGTGTTCACCAAATGTCTAGTGGTGGTGGCGGCCTTTCTGCACCACCAGGGCATTTATGTCTTCCCATACCTGGATGACTGGCTCCTCTCAGCACCCTCTCCTACCAGCCTGAAAGAGGCTCTCTCTTTCACTCTGAGCTTGTTTGCTTTACTGGGCATAACGGTCAATTTTCCCAAGTCCCAGCTAGTACCCTCACAGAGACTCCAGTTCATTGGAGCTGTACTAGACACAATTCAGGGCAAGGCTCTGCTACCATCAGATCGGGTCGAGACTCTTGCTTCTCAAGCCACACTGGTGGCACAGGCCCGATGGATCCCTGCACACTTGGTGCTTCGTTTATTGGGTCTGATGGCGGCCGCCATTTCGACAGTCCCAATGGCCAGGCTTCATATGAGGGTGACCCAGTGGTCTCTTCGAGTCCAATGGGACCAGAGGACGGACGACATGAAACAAAAAGTCATGATCTCCAACAGCCTCCAGAGAGAAGAGAGATCTACGCTGGTGGCAGGATCTCTCAAATTTGTCGAAGGGGGTCCCCTTCCTTCCAGCAGTTCCAACTCAAATTCTCACTACGGACGCCTCAGTTCTGGGCTGGGGTGCTCATCTGGGGTCTTGATCCGACAAGGAGCTGATGCTCCACATCAGTGTTCTGGAGACCAGGGCGGTTCTTTACACACTCTAGGCATTCCAGTCACTGATGGTTCCGGGTCCTATCCTGGTACAGATGGCAACATGTCCACTGTCTGGTACATGAACAAGCAGGAGAGAACCAGATCTTACCCTCTTTGCCGAGAGGCCATGAGGGTGTGGTACTGGGCGATTCAGCACAGCCTTTATCTGACAGCAGTTCACATTCCGGGCATCACCAACATCCTGGCCGACAGTCTCAGTCGATCAGTGGCCCGGGCCCACGAGTGGGAGCTAAAGTCAGAGGTAGTCGAAGACCTCTTTCTTCGATGGGGTCAGCCAGAGATGGATCTGTTCGCCTTCCCTTACAACGCAAAACTACCCATCTTCTGCTCACTCGTTCCTGGGCACGGTGCTTTTTGGCGAGATGCGCTGTCTCTTTTGTGGACAGGGAGGTTTCTGTACATCTTTCCTCCCTTTCCTCTAAGTCAGAAGGTCCTGGTAAAACTTCAACAGGAGGGGGCCCATGCAGTCTTGATTGTTCCTCTTTGGCCTCGCCAAATTTGGTTCCCTCTTCTGCAACACTTGACACTGGAACCTCCAGTTCCTCTGCCCATTTCCCACGACCTTCTGACTCAGGAGCAGGGCACCCTGGTGCATCCGAGCCTTCTGTCTCTCCACCTTCATGCGTGGCACCTGTGGACATAGCTATTTCTCACTATGGGGTATCTTCGCAGGTTGTGCTTATTCTAGTGGAGGCCAGAAAACCCTCCACTAGATCCACTTACACTATGAAGTGGAAGAGATTCACGATATGGGCTCAAGCAAGGAGCTGGAATCCATTTTCGTGCTCAGCATCCCAGGTTCTATGGTACCTTGCACATTTGTCTGAGGTGGGCCTTAGCTATTCCTCCATTAAGGTACACCTGCCTGCGGTGTCGGCCTACCACCTCCCAGTGGAGGGCAAAACCTTGGCTCAACTGGAGGTTGCCAAAACCTTTTTAAAAGGCATCCTTCACTTGAAACCTCCGATCCAAAATCCTTGTCCACCCTGGGACCTGAATTTCATGCTTGAGAAGCTGACCTTACCACTGTTTGAACCAGCTGCTTCTTGCGACTTGGGCTTCCTCTCCTGGAAGACTCTGTTTTTAGTCGCTGTCACTTGGGCCAGAAGGGTTTCCGAACTACAGGCCTTCGTTTGCAAAGAACCTTATTTGATTTTTTCATAAGGACCAAGTAGTCCTCTGGACTAACCCTTCTTTTTTGCCCAAAGTTGTGTCAGAAACCACTTTGAACCAGAGTGTGGAATTACCGGTGTACTATCCACAGTATTCCAACAGGGGGGAATACCTGCTGCACACACTTGATGTGCATCGGATCCTGAGGTACTACACGAACAGGACTAAAGAGGTTAGGAAATCTTACCAACTGTTCGTAGCCTTTGCCCCTCAGTGTCAGGGCAAGGCTATTTCCAAGCAGGCCATCTCCCGATGACTCGCTAACTCTATTACGTGCATCAAAATATGGGAAGTCCTTCGGGGGCAGTCAAAGGCCACTCTACCCGTAGCGTGGCTACCTCTACTGCATTTTTCAGGAATGTGTCCACGGCAGAGATATGTGCGTGGCCACCTGGTCGTCTGTTCACACCTTCACTAAGCATTACAGTCTGGACATTGCCTCTAGGCGCAGAACTGGCTTCGGACTTGCGGTCCTGCAAGGCCTTCTGTTGTAATCTCCTTGGTAACTTCTCCTCCTCCCGGATGCAACTATGCCTTATTTTTCTTTGGGACTGCTTGGTATTCAGTCCTATATGTGAAGACCTACTGCAGAAACCCTCTCGAAGTAAGATACAGCAGTTACATAAGAACTTACCATAACAGTAGATCTTCGAGAGAGGTTTCTGCAGTAGGTCTAGTTACTCTCCCTCCTTCCCCCGGTTTTTGGATGCTTTACTTTCCATCCTATCTAGTCCGGCTGGACTAGAGTGGAAGCAGGGCCTTTGGAGTTCACTCTGGTTTTCTCCTTGCCTATCTTTAGGTCTCCGTTGGAAAAGAACTGGAGAGCGGGCGCGGGACCGCCCCTTTTATAGTCGGGCTGACGTCACCACGTCCCAACGTCGGAGGCGGTCCCCGCTGATGATTGCTATCTACAAGTTTGCCATGCGGACCTGACTCCAGGGGGCGCAGTCCTATATGTGAAGACCTACTGCAGGAACCTCTCTCGAAAATCTACTGTTACGGTAAGTTCTTATGTAACTGCTATTTCTAGATCACTGAACTATTATCCAGACTGCCACGTGGAGGGCCTGTGTGTTTTATAGGATCCAGATTTCTGTAGTTTACATAGAGGAGATTGTTTCTGTTTTGTTTTGGGTTTGTATTGCTGTAAGGGGGGGGAGCTGAATCTATAACACTCGCCACATGTTAAGGTATCATGTTCGGATAGGGGATCATAACAACACAGGTTGTTGTGTTAAGCAAGATTGTTTAGACTAAAACAAACTGATACATTGAATGTATATTTTGGATTGGATTGCGAACTCTGACATGAGTGTATTGTATGCTGTTATTTTATAATATAAAACAATAAAATATAATTACAAAAAAAAATGTAACAGCTAACTTAACAGCCAGCAGTCATGAATATAGTTAGTGTTCAAATTGCAAAATTAAAACAGTTTGCACAGTAAGCATGGTTCCCAGGCTGTAATATATGGTTCGGTCCTATAATTGAATCCTTAGCCATACCTGAAAAATCAGAATTCATTGATGGGACATTCACATGAATACTTAAAAATTATTATTTTTTATTATTTGATTATTTAAAAAGGTTTCACCAGGAAAGACAACATGAGCTGTAAACAGCTAGTTTCCAGAAGCGTCTGGGGGGGAGGGGTTACATAAGTGGAGAGAGCAAGTAAAAGCATATCCTGGCAATATACAACCAGGCTAATATACAGACTATTATACAGGCAAGAATACATAAAGTGCAATACACAGTACAATACATTACAATCCCAGACAATTGCTGAAGCATACAGTACGTAAAGATATTCCATACAGGGCATCAACACGATGAGCACAAACATATAGTAATAACAAGTAACTAGGTAAGGTATTTGACCAGCAGCAGGGAGTACACCTTAAAAGTGCTGGAAGGGGCAGACTGAGTACAGGGGTTGACAGTTGCACAGGTTTCATAATAGAAGGCAGAGAAGCAATGGGAGTAGCTGGGGGGAAGGGAAGGGAAGGGGTAGGAGAGGGAGGAGAGATAGAAATGCAGAGAACAACACCCCTTCAGGATGCTGAGAACCCTGCAAGAGAACAAGGACCCAGCAAAGATGGTGGGGGGGAGGGGGAAGAGAGAGAGATGTGCCGAGAACAGCACCCCTTCAGGATGCTGAGAACCCTGCAGGGGGACGAGGACCAGGCAAGGATGGTGGAGGGAGGCGGGGACGGAGGGAAGAGAGACATGTTGAGAACAACACCCCTCAGGATGCTGAGAACCCTGCCAGGGGACAAGGACCTGGTATTGATGGAGGGGGCAGGATGGGAAAGTAAAGGGGGTCGAAAGGGAGAGGGGTGGGAGGTAGAGGAAACAGCAATCATTGGTAATCCTTGAATTTATGGGGTGGGGAGAGTGATGCTGGGGAGAAGGAGTTTGGCAGGCAGGGAATTTAGGAGCAGATGCAACCAGTGAACTGTGTGCTTCCGGAGGAGGAGTGATAGTGAGTGATGGGAATTAGTCAAGCGAATATCTAGCGGGAGGGAATTCCAGATGTACGAAATTGCAGCGACCAGAGGAAGTGCGCCGAGGGGGCAGTGCAAGAGTTCTGTAAGTAGATGTGCGGAGGGAATAGCAGGAGGGGGGTGGGCTTGATAAGACTGAGGATGGGTATGGAGGTAGAGAGCCAAGTCAGAACTTCCCAATAAAATTTGCGCTGTGTGATAGGCATCTGGCATTGAGGGAGGGAAAGGAGATCAAGGTATAAAGATCACAGTGGCGAGTAAGTGGAGGGCAGCCAAGTACAAAGCAACAGAAGGAGTTGAAAAGGGCATCCAGTCTGGAGGAGTTTTTTGGGGGAGGGGCAGAACTGTAAAGGACTGGTGCTGTAATCCGTTACCTACTATCAGGGCTATATGGGACATTGACCAGCTGCCTCTTCCCGTCTGCGTGGAACTGTCTTACCTAAAATGTTACAAACATACTGTGACAGCTATTATAGCAGTGTAGATTTCATTGGAGTGATTTCATTGGTCAGTTCAGTGAAATCTACATTACATTAATCTTTGATTAATATGCTAGTAGAGCCCTTTCACTAGCACGATGATGAGCTGAATCAAGCTGAAATTGTGTTGTCAAATTAACACCAGCATTCCATGACAGTTTTAGCTGACAGCTATAACCACGCCTGCTTACTTGGATCACCATGCTATTGACCTCCCTTCTACCCTTTTTAGTGGTTTGTCTGTGTAATTGTTTAACAAAGAAAAAAAGAAAAGAAAGGAGTTCAGTATTGGGAAGCTCCCGACAGGCAAAACCATCCTTCTCTGTCTTTTTGTGGCTTGGTCCATGTATTTTATAAGAAATGCTTTTTTTGTACATAAATGTAAACAGAAAGAGGTATCTGATGTAAAATGTCGCTGCAGCACACATCATGTGAGACAGGCAACAAAACAGCGGCAGCTTTCACAGATGGTTGGTGTGATCTCTGCCCCTATCCAGCATGAAAACGGCTAATCGGCTCCTGGACAGTACATATGTGGTTGTTCACAAAAAAATGCAGATCGACTGTCAAACTAGAGTTTGAACTCCTGTCAGCTGTTCATCGCAGACTCTGCTTCCCGCTGAAGAGATTGAAAATACTGTCATCGGGGTGATGCGAGAAGACAGAACAGTTCACAGGAGATCTTGAGCTAGCATGAGTGCTGCTGTCATGGCAACACAGATTGACAGGTTTGTAAATGGAGTGGGTGAAACCCAACATGGGTGATACTTGCACTTCATAGTCCTGTGGGCCAGCAAAACAAAAAAATGCGTACTTCCTACTTCAGAGTGGTGCAGGAAACAATGGGGGCCTATTCACAAAAACACACACAAGAGGTGCGTATCTGGGTGTGCAGCTCCACACCCGAGGGATTTCCATGCGGGGGCTGCATTCATGAACACCGGCCCATGCCCAGCTTCCTTACACAGCCCGGCCCACCCAGGCGCACAGGTCCGCAGGGGCAGGCCGGTGCAGAGCGGCAGACCCTGGCGGGCAGCCAGTCTGCTGCCCAGGAAGGGACCCGCAGTGTATCCTTTGTGTGCTATGGGCACCAAGTTGCTGGCCAGCACGCAGTGTGCCGACCATGCCAAAGAGGGGGTTTACCCTGTCCATCAAACCCCAGCCTTCTGAAGTGCCCTGATGACGGGGTGTTGTAGAGGCACAGGTCAGGAAGCCTACGGAAAACCAGGAGCAGTTGTAGAATTCACCAAAAATATTTATTTACAGTAGCAGTAACATAAAAAAATAAACTTGTTCATAATAACTATGTACAAAGGAGAAATTAAATATTTTTTTTCTTTGTCTCTGTCCCTTTTTCTTCTAATCTTTCTTGCAGTTGCAGCTTAGCTTTTATAAGTCCTTTCAACCCCCATCCTCAACAAGTATCCTGTTTTTGTAAATATCAGGCAGGAGCTGCTAGAACACAGTGTGCTTCTTGAGCTAAGGCCCCTTTCTGCACAGCTTTTACAAAAGGCTTAAAAGTTTAACTCTGGTAACCTCTAGCTTCCAACAGCTTTTTGCAGTCGTCTCAAATTATAATTCTATACATTTCAACAATAATGCTGTATATTTTCCAAACACAAGGGGTCCCAATATCAGTTACATTTCCATACAATGATTTGCACGTATTTTTATATCAGCAGATCTAGATATGCAAGGGAGAATAAGACCATGATCAAGTCCAAAGTCTCACAGAAAAAATTTGGTTGCGCAACCAGACAGAGAAGAGACAGAAAAGGAAAGATCCTTGCATTTAAACACTTTCTCCATAACAAATGGGACAGGGTCCTATTCCATCCTGTCACACTGGGGCAGCATTGTTGGAGGGCTGATGCCGTCCCTGCATCCAGAGGCAGCCTCCCTTGGGGGTTCGTAACCAGCCCCGGTGGTTTCGGCTGCCTCCCAGATGCAGTCGGCGAACCGCCACAGCACTCCACATGGGCGTGAGTGCCGCGGGTGTGGCTCGCGCCCGGCCCACCCCGGCGTGGAGCTCAGTGGTGACCAGGATGGGTGCATTGGAGGCGCATCGTTGTCAAGAATGGGGCGAGGGGGAAGCTGTTTGTGAATAGATCCCACTGAGTAAATAAAACTGCAACACAGAAAATTTATAATAAATGTTGTATTTACGTTATGCAACAACCGTTCGCCAGGCCATCCAGCTGAAAAGTCCCGAACTACAAAACGCCATACTGTGAACTCTAATGGAGGATCAGAATGTGGGGGGGGAGCCGATTCTAACCAAATGCTGAAGGGCTATTTGTCAACTGAAATGAGGTACATTTGAATGCAAAAAAAATAAGACTGTTCACTAGAGATAAACTTCTCTTTCTATATTGCTATAAAAGCAATACGGCACTCTCACTTGGCTTTACTCCACATTATAACCCCATTGGGTGATCAACAGACGATTAATGCAACCTCTGGTCATGCCTTATTGCTTAACGGTACTATATACTGTCACTTCTGTAATTTTAAAATTTCTGTGAATAAAATTTGATTTTAAGAAAAAGAATTCACTGATGTGACATTGAAGTCACATATCAATGTGAGGCTACATCACTGAATGACATTTCGCTTCAGTTGTGTAGGATGTTGAGGCAGTGCAGACACAGAACCCCCAAAGTGTAACTAAGTAGCTGTGAATTTCAAATGCTGTTTGATCTTTGTCCATCATTCCTGGGCTCTCTGTTTAACCAGAGAAGCAGCATAGTGGTATCCTATTCAGTGCATGTTCTGCACCTACTGAAGAGAAACTCCCCAGATGGAGTAGAGTTAAGCATGGCTTGGGCAAGGTTAGCATAAGAGCATCCTGTTGCAAAGGACAGTTTAATGCTAACCTAGCTTCTGCCTCTCTAAACTCTTCCCTCATCTCGACATTCCTCCTATATGCACAAAACGTACACTAAGGAAGACACCACCATGTTTCCACCTCAGCTGGACAGAGGTCCTGGGCTGGTAAAGGAAGATTCGTGGCATTTTAAAATTATAGTAGAGGGTTAAGAACTAGGAGGGGGTCTTAATTTAAACTTGGTATATTCATTATGCACTCACACAAAAGAATAAAAAAGAAACAGAAGACAGGACTGCTGGGGAGCCACCCCAGTTTGACAGAAGCCTGGGACTGCTGGATTCAGATTGGGGGCATTTTAAAATCACAGCAGAGAGTCAGGAAGTTGTGGAGGGGGGTTGCTTAATTCTTGACATACTATTTCTGTTATGTGCAAAATGCCACCTGGAGAGGACACCATGGTACAGCAACCCTGGTTCAAATTGGGGACTTGTTGAAATGATGATGAAGCATGTGGATCCGGCAGGTGCTTACTTCTTCACATAGTGTAGCCAGTATGCACAAAATGCCCCCTGAAGAGGACACTAGTGTGCAGCTGCCCTTGTTCAACAGAGGCCTAGGTCTGTTAGATGAAGATTGTGGGCATTATAAAACTATGGTACAGGGTCAGGGACAAGAATCAACAGACACTGACTCAGCGACTAGAAATTTAACTATTTCAGTTCTTTGAGGTAAACTGTTAATAAAAGACCTTACTTCGAGAGGGCTCTTGCAGTAGGTAATTACATATAGGACTGACGTTGGCAGGCGGCAGCAACCCACGGAAGAATTTCTAGCTAGCAGTCTCTGGCGAGGGACCGCCCCTACATCATGTCGGTATAAAGGGGCGGTCCCTCACGCCCACCTCCCAGTTCCTTCCTCACCGCTAGCTTATGCCACCACCTCGCTGAAAAGTTCCCTGCTCGGGTTGGTGGCCCTTCGGTCGGTATTTTAACTGGAGTATTTTCGATTTTTCTTATCCTTCGTCAGGTATTCACGTATGTCATCCGCTACACCCTCAAAAAAAACAAAAAGGCGACCAGGCGCCCAACTCCCGCAGACTAGGACGGCTATTCCCTGTGCCTTTTTTGCCTAGGCCCCGACCATCCATTAGAGAAGTGCCAGCACTGCCTCAGCTTTAACACGGCCACCCGGAGAAGGCGGCAGCAGTCCCTGGAAGCCCATATTTTGAAAAAGAAGATGAGCTCCACGGAGAAAGAACTGAAAAAGCTTCAGCAGGTGTCTACTTCCCCTGAAGGCCATCGCAAGAAAAAAAAGGATAAAGAAAAGCACAGGGACGAGGGCTCCTCTCCCACCATGTCTTCCTCGGGAGTCGCCGTGAAAAAGGTAATGTCCCTTCCAGGGGACTGCTCCTCGACGGCCACCTTAGAGGCTTCTAAGGCGGCGGCGGCCCGCCCTTCTGGCTCACGCTCGGGCCCTTCAGGTGCCTCCAGGCTTGTGGAGGCCTCCGCTCCCAGTAAGGCCGTGGCTTCGTGGCCTACCGGTGCGAGCGGCTCTGATAAGCCGGACGTCGGCTCCTCCGATGTCCGCACGGAGAAGGTCGGTAAGTCGCCCGACCCTTCGGGGCAGCGCGCGGCCCCTATTCCGCCTTACCAGGCCGCCCCTCCATCACGGCCTGCCTCTGGTGAAGGATCCGTTAAGTCGGATGTCGGCCCCTCCGGCGCCCGCCCGGATCCCACTGCTAAGCCGCACGTCGGTTCACCCGATGTCCGCACAGCGGTTGAGCCGACGCCGGACCCTCCCACGTCCGTCGTTCGGCTCCCTGCAGCCTTCCGGCTGCCTCTCTGGGGACCTGAGTCTCCTCCAGCCCGACCAGTTTCCCCCATCCCGGGTGATGCTGAGGTTACTGTTGCACCTCCATCAGACCGTCCACCTTCTGGTCCGACCAATCTGGCGTCGGTTCCCTGGACCGGCTCCTCGCGCCCGGCTCCGGCGCTGCCGATGTCGGCGAATCCCACCCGATGTCGCCCCGACGCTGGGCCCTCCACCACTCAGGCCTTCCACTCCAGAACTGCCCGTGAGGCCTCCGGCCGGGCCGTCTGCTCCAGCAGCTCCTCCAACTCCTGGGTACCTGACCCCGTCGTATCCGACGCCGCCATACCCGGGACCGCAGTATCTGGTGCCGACATATCCGACGCCCCAGTACCTGGCTCCTCAATACCCGATGCCGGGCTTCCTGCTGTCGGGTTATGGATACACACCTTTTGGGTATAGTCCATACCCATATCTCCCCCCTCCTCCTCTTCCTCCTTCACCGCCCCCTCAGCCGCCGGTGGACCTGCAGGAGACTCTGGCCTCCTGGTGGGCTGAGGCCAAGGCTCAGCTCACCGGAGAGGTGGACAGTCGTCTTCCGACGATGGTGCCGGTTCTCGTACCTCCACGATGACACACTCCCTCCCCACCTCCGGACACCAGGGCTAAACCCTCTAGGTCCAGAGAGGGGTAGGACACGCTTCCCCAAGGGGTCCGTTCCCCTCGTCGGGAGAGGGAGTCTTCCTCTTCCTCATCTTCTTCTTCCTTGGGCACCTCGGATGTTTCCGATGGTTGCTTCGGGCAAGACGACAAGCCACGCTCTCCATCCAAGTCCCGGCCAAGGACTCCTCCGAAGTCTCCTCCGGAGGATCCTTCCTTCACAGAGTTGCTACGGTCGATCCAGGAAGTACATAAGTGGCAGTCCTTGGAGCCAGACCCCCAGCGTAAAAAACTTGCTGAGCATCTGGATCTGCCCATGACAGCTCCCACTATGGTGCCACCCTGGATCGAGCCTCATGCCAACCTTATTATATGGAAACAACCGTCGGCCTTAGCCCCACTTCCCAGGAAGTCGAACAGGCTATACCAGGCTCCCGAGGGTGTTGACTTTTTAGACTCCCACCCTCGAGCTGACTCGGTTGTGATTAGTGCCGCTCATGGCCGGTCAGCTGAACCCAAACACCTCAGCTCGTCTCCACCTGACAAGGAATCCTGCCTTCTGGACCAGTATGCAAGAAGATTTGTGCTTCTTCCACTCTGGGTATTAGGGCCCTAAACTATGTCAGCCACATGGGGGATTATCAGAAGGCGATTCTCAGTGAGGTGGAATCTAAATTGGACTCCCTTCCGGACTCTCAGGTCAAGCAGGAAGTGGCTGACCTCGTCCGCTCTGCTCGGCTTGGCTCTGAGTGTCAGGGTTGGTCCCGGAAGTGCAGTCCGCCATCCAGGAAGCACTCTTCCGGGGTTCGGTGCTGTTCAGGGGTGGTGTCAAGGACATTATCACCAACCTGCAGGAGAAGAGGACGGCACTAAAGTCCGTGGACTCTATGTATCATCCCCATCAATACATGGCGCCATCCCTTTCGCCAGGCCGGAATCGGGAATGGCGGAACCACAGGAAAGGGCCACTAAGCGTCGGGTCCCCCAGCTGCCAAGCCCCCGCCAAAAAGCAGCAGGTGCTGCAGCTGCGGCGCTGCCCCCCACCACCTGACTCCTTCCCATATCCCACAGTCTTCGGGCTTCTCGGAGGAACCGATAGGAGTCCAGAAAGTGGTATGTGTAGCACTCGAGAGCCTCCTTTCCCCTGCAGTGCAGTGTGCGGAGTTTGAAAACTTAACCCCCTCTCAGTTCATGGTAGCGTGGATGAGAAGGGTTCACTGGAGAACTGAACCTCCAGGGACCCTTTTGTTTCACGAGGCCTGCACCTCCAGAACTGTTTGCATTCATTTCATGAACTGGGTTTACAGCTTCTCCCAGTTAATCTGCTTTTAAAAAGTATTTTTTTTATTTAAGACAGTACAATTACTGTGTTAGCAAGCGAGACTCAAGCTGGCAAAATATGTGTATTCTAACATTTTTTTTAAAACTAAGTGCAAATCAGCATATTTTGCACAGACACACACACAATTGGCTGCAGAATTATTATTATTTTTTTTCTCTGTAAAAAAGTGACAGTGATTTGTTTTTTACATGACAGTTTGGCTCACAGTGGATTTGTGTGTGCAAACATTTGGTGCTAAAGTGGTGGTATTTGCATACACACATTAGCAGAAAGTGTTTTCTAGGATCGTGGACATGTTGTTCATCCACACTTATTGGCACGTCTCTTTCTCCTTTAAATCTTGCCGGAAGTCTTCAAGCTGGCTCCTCCCACCCACCCGGGTGGTATATCCCTCGGCTCCGCCCCATGGCACCAGATCTTCCTTTCTGCCGGAAGATGCAGGTTGCCTCCCTCGTGCTCACACATCTTGTAGGCTCTGGCTTTCAAAACTTTGGTTTTACCTAAATTAAAACTCATTCGAGTTAGCGATCGCACTTTTGTGTCCTCGATCATGGAAGAGAAATCTTCTCCAGAATTTCACCAGTGTCCTTGCAGCCAGAAGATGTCGCGCACTGATCTCCATCTCACATGCATCTACTGCCTAGGTGTCGGTCATGACACCTCGTCCTGCAGTTATTGTTTGGCCTTCCATCCCAGTGTTCTGGACGACCGCCTGTCACGTTTGAAGTTGGGGAGACCGGAGAAAAGGAATCCTACAGTGAAGTCCAAGGAGGCTAGGTGGCCGGTTTCTGTGGCCATGGGTTCCGCCGAGCAGCAGGAATGCATGAAGGCGTTCGAAGAAGAAGCCGCCCGCACCTCGGTTAATCCGAGCTTTTTTGTTCCACTCAACCTGGGCTCCAACTTCACAGGTTCCTTTAAGGAGTTGTGCCAGTCTCTTCCCCACCCGGGGTGAGGCGCCCGCAGGCTCACACTCCTCCCGATCTCGTAAGAGAGACAAGGAACCTGGCATATCTTCGTCTTGGTGAAGGCGTTCTTGGGACCGAGAGAGGTCTCAGTCCCAGGAGCATGAGGTCTTGACCTTGGTCGAGATCGCTTCCTCGGCCGCAGGCTTCATGGACCTTCCATCTGGCCAGACAACCGAGGATGTGGCCGCTGAGGTCGAGATTGTTCTCGATCCAATCGACCCTCTGTCACCGGCCGTGGCCAATGACTCTTTGGAGAGGACTCCAGTCCTTATGTTCCCTGATGAGGAGACCCAACCCGCTGGTGTCCACATCGAGGTCCCGGATCCGGACCCTCTGGTTTCACCGATCTCTCCAGTGTCTCCTGAATGACCGAGTCGGCCTGCCCGATCTCGGTTGAGAACCCCCTCGGTCGATCAACCAAGGAAGAGCCACAAGTGCTCCAAAAAGAGGAGACACCACAGGTCGTCCTCTGATGAGGAGAGGCTCTGACGGAAACTCCGGTGCTACGAGGACCTTATGTGGCAACAGCTGATTTTGTCCAGGCAGAAGCTGGCTCCACCGCCTACCCTGGCCACTACTTAGCTCTCGCCTCCTAGGCCAAAGCCGACCCCCTCGGAACCGAAGCCTTCAGTTCCCCCGCCTGTGGGGCCATCCCATCTTCCGGTTCGGCCTATTCCGGTCTCTCCACCGATAGTGGTGGAGTCGCAGCCTAAGCAGCCTGTGGGAGGGGCTCCTTCCAAGGAGGACCGACCAGATACTGGGCTTCCCCGACGTCTGTTGGTCACGGTCACCCCAGACTGCCCTTGGTGGGTCGAAGGTGATTTGGGTGGCAGGCCACTGTACCCCGACTCTTCAGACTCTGATGTCACCAGGCTTCACTCTCATCCTGGGGATGATGAGTCGTTCGTTAGCACAGGGATGGAGGAAGGCCCTTCCTCCTTCCAAGGGATCCTTCATCTCATCTCTGATTCCACAGGGATGCACCTGGAACCCATCCAGAAAAAGGCGGAGTACCCTCTCACGGACATCCTCAAAAGAGGGGATACCCCGATGGAGGCCATTGTTGGTCCGGCACTTGAACTTTGGCAGTGTCCTGCCTCATGTCCAGCACCATCTACCCACATGGCCCACAAGTATGCGGTGCCCATGGGGTCCCTTGCGGGGTTCACCGAGCACCCTTCGGCCAAGAGCCTGGTGACCGCCTCTGTGTTCAGGCGTTCTGCCAACACTGACTGACCTCCCGACAAGGAGTCCAAGTATTTGGACCACTCGGAGCGAAAAGTCTGTGCAGCATTATCCTTGAGCCTTCGTCAGGCAAGTTCGTCCGTCATCATGGCACACTTCTCCCATGCCCTTCTCGGGTCATTGGATGAAGTCCTCCCACATCTCCCTGCGGACATGCAGACCACGGTCAAGCAGGTCCGAGATCAGGGCCATGCTGTCACCAGTCAGCAGCTCCAGACGGCCTTGGACATCGGGGACTCTTGTGCTGCTCGATGGCCGCCGCAGGGCTCGACTGAGGCTCTCCTCCTTCCTGGCAGATACTCAGCACAAGTTAGCTGATGT
Source organism: Neoceratodus forsteri (assembly GCA_016271365.2). Taxonomy (NCBI): domain Eukaryota; kingdom Metazoa; phylum Chordata; order Ceratodontiformes; family Ceratodontidae; genus Neoceratodus; species Neoceratodus forsteri. The sequence goes on along the minus strand of JADMNL010000025.1, from coordinate 165,857,694 downwards.
GCCTTTCCTTGGGACCAACTTGTTTGGCCCAGGAATGGCCGGTCACCTACAGCACATAACGCAGTCCAGTGCCACCTTGGACGCCACTTCTGCTAAAAGTTCTTCGGGCAAGAACCAGCAGAAGAAAAAGAAGAAGCCTTTTCGGCACTCTTCCCCTGCGGTTCAGCAGTCCTCCTTCCAGGAAGGGCAGCAGCATCAGCATCAGCAGCAGGCTCAAGCTTGGCACCCTCAGCCCAAGCCTGGACCCGAACAGGCCCGCAGAGGAGGCCGAGGCTCATGTGCAGGAGCATCCTCCTTCTCCAGGCCTGCTCTGTGACGTGATGGGACTGCCACCCCTATTCCCGTCATGCCAGCTCTGGGTCTTCCCATGGGGGGCCAGCTCCACCACTTCCTTTCCGCCTGGTCCGTTATCATTTCGGACAGGTGGGTTCTTGAAGTGGTCGGTCAGGGACTGCCTCTAGAATTCGAGCAGTACCCTCCCAGCCGAGCCCGCACCCCTTGGGAAGAACAGATTTCCGCATGCACCCAGTTGGCTCTTCAAGATGACATCGCTCAGCTCCTCCTCAAGGAGGCAGTAGCTCTCGTGGCGGATCCGTCTGCAGACCCAGGCTTTGTCTCCAGGTACGTCCTGGTGCCCAAGCAGACGGGGGCTGGCGCCCATTCTAGATCTCCATGACCTGAATCAATATATCAGGTCACGCACTTTTCAGATGGTCACTCTGTCCCAGGTCATACCATCCTTTGAGCGAAACGTGGTTCTGTTCACTGGATCTGCAGGACACGTTCTTTCACGTCCCAATCCGTCCATCCCATCAGCAGTTCCTACGCTTCAGGGTCGGGGACCCTGTACAAGTTCCGAGCCATGCTGTTCGGCCTGTCATCGGCCCCATGGGTCTTCACCAAATGCATTGCAGTGGTGGCGACCCATCTCCGGCGTTGGGGGGTCAGAATTTACCCCTACCTCAATGATTGGCTCCTTGCAGGTTCCACCCAACAGGAGGTGGAGGGGTCCAGGGATCTGGCCTTCCAAACCTGCTCCCAGCTCGGCCTCCTGATCAGTGAGGCCAAGTCGGAACTTGTGCCTTCTCAGGTTATGGGCTCCATTAGGGCAGAGCTCAACTCTTGTCAAGCCAGAACTCGGCTCCCGGCTGACAGGGCGGAGGCTCTCTCCTCCTTTGCCCAATCATTTCTGGTTGGGCACGTGCGCCCTGCTCGGGACTTTCTGCACCTTCTGGGTTACATGGCAGCGTCAACCTCAGTGGTCTGTTGGGCCCGGTTACATATGCGCCCCTTACAATGGAAGCTTGCCACCCTGTGGACTCAGTGCCACAGTCATTTCGACCAGCTGATCACTGTAACCCAGAAGATGTGGGACGCTCTCCAGTGGTGGACCGCCCTAAACCGGTTGCAGGAAGGGATCCTGTTTGTCCACCCCAAGCCAACGGTCGTCCTCACGACCAGTGCCTCCCTCATGGGCTGGGGAGCCCATATGGGGGACAACAGGGATCGAGGAGTCCCGATGCCACATCAACCTGTTGGAGCTCAGAGCAGTCAGACTGACACTGTCAGCTTTCGCTCCTCAGCTCCGGGGTCAAGTGGTTCAAGTCCAGACGGACAATACCACGACCATGTACTACCTGAACAAACAGGGCGGCACGCACTCCCCTCTGCTGTGCAAGGAGGCGCTCCGCATCTGGACCTTCGTGAGCCGGTTGGAGGCGGATCCCCTAGCCATCCATGTGGCAGTAGTCTTGAACCAGCTGGCGGATGCTCTCAGCCACATAGGCCAGACATCCCACGAGTGGTCTCTCCATCCAGAGATGGCTTACAGCCTGTTCTCCTGTTGAGGCAAACCAATGGTGGACCTGTTTGCCTCCAGGGAAAACACCAAGCTGAGGTTGTTTCATACCCGCTCCCCTTCAGCAGGGCTCGCTGCAGGGGGATGCCTTCTCGAGGCTGTGGACCCCAGGCCTCCTCTACGCCTTCCCTCCATTTACCTTGATCCACAAGGTGTTACTCAAGGTGAGGGGGAACAAGGTGAAGGTGATTCTGGTAGCCCCAGACTGGCTGCACCAGGTCTGGTATCCAGATCTCCTCAGCCTTAGCTGCAGGCCCCGGGAGCGGCTTTGTACACGCCCGACCTGATATCTCTGAACCAGGGCAAGGTCTTCCATCCGGACCTTCCATCCCTGCTCCTCACAGCCTGGTACCTGAGCGGCTAGAGTTCCAGGCTTTGGGTCTTTCCAAAGATGTCTACACCATGGTGCAGGCATCTAGAAAGGAATCAACCAGGAAATGTTATGCCTTCAAATGGAAAAGATTTTCCATTTGGCGTCAGGGTAAGGGTCTGGACCTCTCATCCTGTTCTGTGGCTAACATTCTTGACTACCTTTGGTCTCTCTCCAAAGGGGGTCTACGGTCATCGACCCTTCTAGTGCACCTGGCAGCCATTTCTGCTTACCGGGCGCGGGCCGTTCAGCCGACATTCCTTCCGAAGGTGGTGTCAGAGTTTCACCTTAACCAGGTGTTGATTCTGCCGGTATACTACCCTAATTACACCTCGGAGGCTGAGTACAGGCTCCATACTTTGGACCTGAGACATGCTCTCTCCTATTACAAGGAGAGGACGGTGGGAATTCATGGAGAGGTTTGCCAGCTTTTTGTCACCTACACTGAAGCCGTTTCTGGCAGACCTGCAGCCAGACGGGCCATAGCAAGATGGATTATATCATGCATAGGTCTATGCTGTGAGTTGGCGGACATGGAGCCTCTCAGAGTGATAAGAGCTCATTCTACCCACCATACTGCTACATCGGTGGCTGCTTCCAGGGACATCCCTAAGGAAATCTTTTGGGCTGCTACCCGGAAGTTAGCAAACACCTTCATTACCCACTACCACATCGACCTTGAGTCACTGCTGGATGCTGGTTTTGGGACCTCAGTTCTCCAGTCTCTGTTCCCTAAGTAGGGGGTGTGTGCCTTGCCTCCCTCCTCCCGGAGAATTGCTAGGAGTCTGCCATTAAGTGTGGATGAACAACATAGCCACGATCCTAGAAAAGCAGGTAACTCACCTCTAACAGTAGTTCTAGGAGTGGTATATGTTGTTCATCCACACAGACCCACCTGGCCTCCCTGGCTGCTGACGCACACAACCTGGCTTCCAGTAGGCTGAGATCTGGCACCATGGGGCGGAGCCAAGGTATATACACCCGGGTGGGTGGGAGGAGCCAGCGTGAAGACTTCTGGCAAGATTTAAAGTGGAAAGGGACATGCCAATAATTTTTTTTTTTTTTTTTTACTTTCACTTTATTCTCCCTCTCCTTGCAGCTGTCCCCTCCTCGGGAGACACCGATGGGCTTATCAGCCCTCGCTCACCTACCTGGTGACCAGTGCAGTCCGTCCCCCATGGAGCCATGGCTGTACCCCCCCAGGCTTGTATGGGGTGGGAGCCCTTACACCCCGATGCATCTCTTGTATTTTGTCAGAACGCTGTCTTTGGGCAGGTAGGGGCATTGAAGGTCAGGGCCTGGTGCTTCGTCTACTGGGAGGCTGCAAGGGTTTTATCCCGATGTTCTCTTGGCGTGCCAAGTCCCCGGATGTCAAGGCGCTGAAGTACCGGCGTCTGGCACGTCGCTTCCTCTGTTGAGCATCGGGTTTGCTGTACTGGTCTCCACCCGCCAGACAAGAGCCAAGCTCTGTTCCTCTCCCCGAGAGAACGAGCAGTTCTTGGGACGCTCAAGTCCTCTCCTCCCGTCCGGCCCTCCAGCTCCTGGGCCGTCAACCCGGTCGCTGGCTGCCAAGCGAAATCAACTGCCGCGCCGCGGGCCGCACGCCAATAAGTGTTGATGAACAACTTATACCCCTCTTAGAACTACTGTTACAGGTGAGTAACCTGTTTTTCCCGTAAATGGTGCTACAAAAAGCTAAATTTAGGACAAGAAATTGAAAATTGTCTGATCCTGCCCCCTCCCGAAACTGTCCAGTAACATTTTTTCATCTGTTTTTGGCTTTTAATTAAAATTGTGTGCCCTAGCAGACTTCATGGAAAGATTGGTCTGCATAATCCCCAGGCTGCACTGCTCCCATGTCAGGTCTGAAATTTTGTTACTGGTTTTATACTGATACTTATGCTTTTTGGGGCCTCAGTTGGTTCACCAGCCTCCACACACTCGCTCCATTTTCTGCTGCTCTAAATTAATTAGCATTGCTCCCATTACGTGATGCTGCTTGATGTTTTTCCTGACTGAAAATCAGCAGGTACCCTTTTCCCTTCATCATATCTTTTGAACTGCAGAACCAGCTATTGTAGGCCCCCCAACTCTCGTTTTAATTTTTTTATTATTATTATTATTAACTCTCCTTCCCACTCTCTCCCTCTGTGCACGCCCGTGACCCCAGACCCACAACCCCGAGAAGCAACTGCATCTCTACAGGGGTTTGAAGCATCCACACCAGAACTGATACTTGTGCAGTGCTTCTGCGCCCCACAACGATCGAACGCAGTGCTGCAGGAGGTGTCCACACTGGTCTTCCTCTCACAGCAGATCAGTAGGCAAGGCAATGTAAACAGAGCTTAAAAGAGGTAACGGACAGAGAAAAATAAAATTAGCTTGCTTTGTGCATGTTAGTGAGTGGGAGAGAGATCAATGAAAGAGGACCTAAAGAGACCAGGAAATGCTAGACCTTACTTTGAGAGGGCTCTTGCAGTAGGTAATAACATGTAGGACTGGCGCCCCCTGGTGTCAGGACCGCACGGAACCTTTAGCCAGCATAGTCTGACGGGGGTCCGCCCACCGGACATTACGTAACTGGCATCAGTGTGCCCTATATAGTGGGTGGTCCCCACGTCCGCCCTCCAGTTCTTTCCCACTGTCGACCTGTGCGCCGTCGGACCGACTGAATCTTGTCATCGCCATATAGAACGCCACTCCGGATGAGTATTTGCTTATTTGTATATCTTTATCGAAGTTTGTATGTCATCCTCTTCAGATCCACCTAAAAACAAGTGCGGTTCGTGCAGGGTTCAACTGCCGCACAAAGATCAATATTCTCTGTGTCTCTTCTGTCTCGGGCCTACCCACAAGGTTGAGGACTGTGAGGCCTGCACTCACTTTAATCAGGCCACACGGAAACCACACCAGTAAGCCCTCAATGCTCACATCCTAAAAGAAAAGATGGCTTCCATGGAGCAGGAGTTAAAGAAGCGGAAGCATTTGTCTTCCTCACCGCGGACCCTCATAAAAAGAAGAGGAGGGACAAAGAGAAACAGGGAACAAGCATTCCCACCCTCCATCAAAGACGTCCGTGGGCCCTTCATCGGAGGACTGGCCCCCTTCTGGCCAGAGGGTAAGCCCTTCGATCATGCCTGTGCTCCCGCTATCTGAACAGGCCTTGGTCCCCCCGCCGCCGCTTGTCTCAGTGACAGCGGGACTCTTGGGTTCTTCCGAGGCCACTGCTGATCTTAGGCCCATCACCATCCTGGACCCTAAGACAGCTGGTGCACCCTGTAAGTCGCTTGTCGGCTCCTCCGACGAACGCCTGGTTGGGGTTGAAAAGTCAGAAGCAGGCTCCTCTAACTCCCACGCAGCCCAATTCAATAAGCCGATCAGCGGCCCGTCCGACGATCGCCCGACTACTTCGCATCCATCAGGCTCTGACGTGACGTTGATGGAAGATGGTTCCATCCCGGACGGAGTTCTGGGTTCTCCAACGGGTGCACCTCCTGCACCCCAAAGCCTGACCGGTCAGAGCTTCCCTCGCTTTTGCTAGGTCCGCAAGCTCCGACGCAAGTCCACCCATCACCAGGGGTTCCCAACGATAGTAGGCCACCCGGACTTACTGTGGCCTCTGCGCCACCTTTGGCGATGCTCGACCCAGCGCCTCCATGCCTGCTGGGTACCCTTGCCTCCTTCAGGTCCACCGTCTGGTTCCCTTCCGTCAGGTGCACCACAGATTTGTCTGACAGGACATCTCATGGGAGCCCCTTCATCAGGGATATCCATCCCTTCAAGGATAATGGCAGGCCCATCAGGTCTCCCTCCGTTGGGTCCGCCATCTGGTCTTTACCCGTCGAGGCCTCCATCAGTCCTTCTTCCGTCAGGGCCGACGTCAGATTTTCCTTCACAGGGGCCGCCAACAGGCTATCCCCCAGTGAGGCGTTATTCAGGCTATTACACGTCAGGTATTTCTGCTTGTCCTCTGTCGGGACAGCCATCAGGTTATCCGTCATCAGGCCACACATCTCTCCATCAATATGACCTCATGTCGGGTTTCCCCTCATCGGCCTGTCATCCGTCGGGGTATCCTCCATCTGTCCCGATGCCTGACTATTCCTACCATGGCTATCCTGGTTCATTTTCTTCACCAGGTTACCCTCATTTTTCCCCTCACCATTTTGGAGGGCAGGGTACTGGGTTTTCTCAATTTCCACCTCCTCAGCAACCACAGGTAGACTTTTGGGAAATTCTTAACTCCTGGTGGTCTATAACCAAGAGTCAGTTGGTCTCCGAACTGGAAAGCAGGCATCCTACACTGCCGATTGTTAGCCGCCCAGTTCCTCCTCCTAGAGCGCCTTCGCCGGTATACACCCATCCTACATCAGATCATTTGTCTGAATCAGTGACTCATCTGATGCCGGACGTTGTCACCAGGGAGCCAGATCCTCCGATTTCAGAAGTTCTGGAGGGTTCCAGGCATTCTGAGCTGGATTCAGATACCTCAAATGACAGCTCGAGATTAGTAACCCTTCCCCACGAGGACCTGGTCCCTCGAGAATTCCCCAAGTCACCTCCTGAAGATCCTTCCTTTGTGGACCTCCTCAAGCAGATGGCGGAGGCCCAAGGGTGGAAGTCAGAGGCACTGGACCCTAAAAGGCATAGGTTAGCAGAGCACCTGGACTTCTCTGACACAAATCTGATTCTTACCCCACCCTGGCTGGAACCCCATGAGGATTTAGCCTCAACCGTTTGGCAGAGTCCTGCCTCTGTCCCAGCTATGGCTAAAAAAGCTGACCGAGTCTACAGGACACCTGAGGGAAAAGACCATCTGAGAGCCCATCCTAAGGCAGACTCTTTGGTCAATTACAGCGGCCCATGATGGATCCGCAAAGCCACAACACCTTAGCACCACCCCTCCTGATAAGGAGTCTAATAAATTGACCAGTTCAGGAGGAAATTTACTCGTCTTCAACTCTGGCAATACGTGTTTTGAACTATGTCTTGCACATGCTGGAATTCCAGAAGATGTTGTTCTACCAGCTCGAACCTGCCCTTGAGGCCTTACCGGACTCTGACTCCAAGACTGCCTCAGCTACTACTTTAAAAATGGCCAAGGTGGCTGGACACCATTCATTATGGGCCACCTACGATGCGGTGGATTCTTCTGCTCGAGGTGTGGCCACAGCTGAGGCTATCTGGTTTAGCCCCGATGTACAGTCGGCTATCCAAGATGCCCCTTTTAGGGGATCTGTCCTGTTTGGTGGGGATGCCCAGGACATCATTTCTAGCCTGCAAGATAAAGGCACAGCTTTTCGGTCAGTCCTGTACCATCCAAAAGCACAACCAAAGGGTCCTTTTCGCCGGCAAAACAAACGCCAGGCAAAATCTCAACAAGCACCCAAATGCCAGTTTAAGCGTAGAGCTCCCACTGCCACCGCTGGCCCCCCAAGCCAAGTCTCAGAGAGCTGTGGACGTTTTACTGAAATGATAATGCAACAGGAAAACCAAGCTAATTAAAGCAAAATACCACCAACAGCTTAATCTGGTTCATTATCAGTTGGCATCCATCTGTATCCCCATCCACCTGGACGAGGCTCAAAATAGGCAGAATTGTCTAGTCCTCCTTTCCCAGTCAACAAAAACTAAATAAAATAACCTGTATTAACATTTCCCCCTGCTGAATGGGGTAGGAATTACTTCTGAATGAGTGGTGGTTGTTCTGGGATTAGACAAGATTTAATGCCAGAATAAATCTTCAGGAATCAATCCTCACAATTGATTTCACACTAGCGGGTCTGAGTCGGAGATGCTAGGACCCTGCAGAAGCCAGAACATTTCAGGAAGGATGGCACTGAGGCAAACTGCATGCATGCATGGCTCTGCAAGACTGAGATTTCAGGCACAGGCTTACCTTGGCACTAGCCTTCAACTACCTCAGTACCTTTTTTACCAAGGAGGTGCAGCATAACCTAACAAGTACTTATGCACTTAACGGCATAAGATAGCCCTAGTGGCCCATGTAAGAAGGGCCACCAAACCAGTGTCTTCACAGTACAACCCAAGTGTAAAGGAGGAAGGACCAACATAGCATACTGGAGTGAGTCCGGGGGACGGTGGGCAGGCGCGTGAATCAGTGGTGAAGATATTCCTAGAAGATCAGGAATTACAGTGAGTATGTCATTTTCATATCTTCCAGGAATTAATCTTCACCATTGATTCACATTAATGGGTCAGAGTACCAAGCTTAGACAAACTCCTTCAGACTGGGTGGTAGGAGCCGAGGGTTCACTCAGAATAGTAACCCATTCAGGATAGTCCTGCCAAAGGTAGCATGCCACCTGGCATGGACATCCAGGACATAGTGATTAGTAAAAGTGCACTGTGCTCCAAGTTGCAACTCTGCAAATATTTCCAGTAGGCACAGAGCAAATTTCTGCTAGGGATGTGGCAACCTCTCTGTTGGAGTGGGTATATGCCTGGCCCTCCAGCTTGACCTGAGCCATTTGACAGCAGTGGTGCAGTCAATTTACAATCCAGGCAAAAGTGCACTTGACTATAACAGGTTATCCCTTGCAATTAGAACTGAAGGAGACAAAGAGCTCTTTGGATTGCCTAATGTCCTTAGTCCTGTCCAGGTAAAACCTAAAGACCCTCTTAACATCCAGGGAATGGAGAGTGCACTCTCCTTCATTCTGGAAATTGGCAAAGTAGGTGGGCAGCACTAGTGGCTGGTTAAGATGGTACTGACACCACTTTAGGTAAAAACTTTGGGGGGGGGGGTGGAGAAATGAAAATGTCGTACTCATTGTAGTTCGTGATATTCCTGGACTTAAGTCTTCACCATTTATTTATACTGCTGGGTTCAAACTGGAGGCACTGGCACCCCAAGGGAGCCAAAAATCTTCAGGAGGGCCGGCACCGAGGCTTGTGCTGTATAGGATATCCCGGTGCTGACGCTCCAACCGCTTCAGTTCCTTTTCTCCCTGCCATTGAGTGCGCTTCAGTGATGACATCGCTCGCTCACCAGGAATTGGATCTTCACTTCTATATGACAACAGCATTTAGTTTAGTTTTGTTTTGCTGGTGTTTTTCTTATTTTCCTCAAAAAAAAAAAATGTAATATTTTCTGACTTCACCTACGTCACTTCTTCAGCCCTACCGGACAGTGGAGTTGACCATGGACGATGACAGTGACGGTAGGGAGTCTTCTTTGGAGGGCTGCTCTGGCAGCTGGGCTGAGTCTGGTCCAACGCCCTCTCCGGAAGTGGGGTGGGTGTCCGACCATGGGCAGTCCGGTGTTCGAGAGGGAGGCCAGTCCTCCTGTGAATGCAAAAAGAAGCGGTCCCGTTCCCAATCCAGGTCAGGGACTTGGCATCGTTTGACCTTGGGTGGTTCTTCTTCCCGTTGGAAGGGGAAGAAACAGTACTGGTTGAGGTCATCCTCTGGTACATCTGCTAAGAGGTTTTCTGTATCTGTGAGCAGGAGGCCTTGCCTGGCACCGTTGTTTTCCCGATGGCTTCTGCTCATGGTTGTTTGAGATCTCGGGCCCGGAGACCATTTCTGTCCTCTTGTGGGGCCTCTAGTGGGCAGTTTCACCACTGGGCAGCTCTTATGGAGCAGTGAGTATAGTGTCTGGCCCGATTGCCTCTTCCTACGGGTCCGGTACTGGGACCTTCTGGCCTAGGTGTCTCGGGGCCGCGGTTGAGGCCTTTGGACCAGTAAGAGCGTTTGGCTCCACCAACTGATCCTGATCCCTTGAATGCGACCGTGTTGCCAACACCGGTCCCACATGCCGACCTCCCTCTCTCTGGTCTTCCTGGACATAAAGTCTCCACAAACTCATTCACACTAATGGGAGTTCTCCAGAGGCGCTAGGACCCAGCGGGAGCAAACTTTTTCAAGAGGGCCAGTGCCAGAGATGGAGCCACGAGGAAGCAGCACCACGGGCCTCGGCTCGAGCGGTAATGACTATCTCGGCATCAACCCTCCAACCGCCTCAGTTCCTTTTTTCCTGCCATCAAGTGCGCTTCAGTGACGATGTCGCTCACCCGCCGGAAGTTAAACTTCACTAGCAGTAATAGTTCATTTTATTGTTTTGTAGTATTATTTCGAATCAGTACTAATTATATATTTTAAATTGTAAAACAAACGTCTTCAGCCCTCCATTGACGGAGTCGACCATGAGCAGGTCAGGTGACGGTAGGGAGACTTCGTATGAAAACTGTTCATTCAGCCAGGCTGGGTCCGGTCCGACAACAGATGGTCCAGTGCTCGGGGATGGGCGATCCCCCCGAAAGCATAAAAGGAAACGGTCCCATTCTCGGCGCCATTCGGGTTTGAGTTCTTCTCTCTTCGACAGGTCGGCAATAAAAGGCATCACTCGAGGTCATCTCTGGTATGTCTGGATGTAGACGGTCGGTTATTGGAGCCAGGTACCGGTCTCCACCTCTATCTGTCTCTGGTAGCCGACCTCCTCGACACCAGAGCAACTCCCCGCCTGTTGGAGGAGGCTCCAATGAGCAGTTTCACCAGTGGGCTGCTCTTATGGAGCATTGGGCTTGGAGGTTGGTCCAGTTGCCCAAGCTGGTCACTCTGACGCCGGGGCCTTCTGGCCATTTTGCTCAGAAGGGGCAGGTATGGCGGTTGGGCCTTCCTAGTCGCGCAGCGCCTTCTTCAGTTCCGTTGACTCTGCTCTCCAGTGTTTATTCCCCTCACATGGCTGCGGTGCAGTGGCCCACACCGATGCCTCTATCTCCTGCCATTTTTCCCTCTTTTTCCTTAAATCACAGTCTTCTGACCTCTGGGATACTCTTGGCACCATCTGCGGTGCTGCGGGCTCTATCTGGGCTCTGTCGGCACTGTCTGCGGCACGGGGGGATCTGTCTGCACCATGTGTGATGCTGTGCGTGCTGTTGGTGCCTCTTCTGCTGGCGCTTTCTTCCTTGTTCTTGGTGCTATGCTCCTCTTCGGCACCTGGAGCTGATGCGGCACTGACTAGCCTTCAGGGGTTCTCGACTCTGATTCTTTCTTCTTCTGTTCTTTCTCCTGATTTTCACTTCTTTCCTGTCCATAAAGTCCCTTCGGACTGTCAGGAGATGATTTTGAGCCTGACACAGATATTCATCTGGGTGATGATATTGATGACACTGCCCTGGGAGCAGGGATCAATCCTTCTGCAGAGCCTGTGGTTGAAGACCTTTCCTTTAAGTCACTGCTCAAAAATTTAAACTCTACTCTTTCTCTTCAGACTACACATATCGATCCTGGGAGGCTTTTGCAACTCCAATATCTTCATGTCTCGGAGAGCCATATGGATTTAACCCCTCTGGTACAGCCCTCTTTCGAGACTCTCTCACAGATGGTGTGGAAGAATCCGTCTCTCATTCCTTCCGTGACCAAGTCCACAGATAGGAAGTATGCCCCTCCCAAGGATTGCCCCATTTTGGCCTCACAAGCCACAATGCCATTGTTGTCTTGGCAGAGAATGATGAGGCTGTCCTTCCTCAAGGATCTACAGCCAGACCAATGAACAAATAATCTCGCAAGATAGACACCTTTGGTAAGAGAGTCTTTGCTGCCTCAACTCTTGGTATGCGCATTGCCAGCTACCAGGACTATTTTTCTCAATATGAGTATTTACTTTGGCATTCCCTGAAAGACATGGTGGAAGCTCTGCCCGTATCGGAAGCTAGTTCAGAGTTACTTTTCACCATAACTAGGGGTATCAAATCCAATAATCAACAGGTTGAAGTTGCAATGGATGCCTACTATACCACCGCCCGGACGGTGGCTGGCATACACACCCGCCGCCACTCTTGGTTATATACTTCGGGCTTCACGAATGACACCCAGCAGCAGGTCATGGCCTTACCCTTTGACGGTATGTATCTGTTTGGGCCTCAGGTGGAGCAAGCTCTGGAGGCCATGCAAAAGACTAGGTCTGCAATTAAGATGGCTAGACCTGCACCCACTCCCTACAGAGGGGGTGCGAACACGCGTCACTTTTACAACCATCAGTCCTTTTGGGGCAGAGGAGGTTTTAACAGAAACCACAACCCTCAGCCACAAAAGAAAGCACAGCAGAAGGCACAAGAGCCCAAAGCGCCCAGTGCCACCTTCTGAGTTTCTGGCCCAGGTCCCACCTCAGCTGTCCGAGGGGGACTTCTCCTCAGCAGTGGGAGGTCATCTGACTCAGTTCTACAATCAATGGAAATCTATAACATCAGACAAATGGGTCCTTCAAATGATCTGCAAGGGGTACTCTCTCAAGTTTTTGGAAACCCCTCCGGATCATCCTCCCAAACGACAGCCCAGGCTGTCGGCAGTACAGTCAGGCCTACTTGCCTCTGAGGTACAAGGCCTTCTGAACAACAGGGCAGTAAAAATAGTTCTGCTGGATCAACAAAACACAGGTTTCTACTCCCATTACTGTCTGGTCCCGAAGAAAACTGGCGGCATGCACCCCATTCTGGATCTCAGAAAGTTAAACAAGTTCCTTCACAAGGAAAAGTTCAAGATGATATCTCTAGGTACCCTACTAGCTTTGCTTCATTGACACAATTGGCTAGCCTCCCTGGACATGCAGGATGCCTACTAACACATTCTCATACACCCAAAGCACCACAAATACCGAAGGTTCGTAGCATTGGGTCAACACTATCAATTCAGAGTCCTGCCCTTTGGGCTATCCTCGGTGCCTCGAGTTTTTACAAAGTGTTGTGCAATTCTCGCGGCACACCTCAGAAAAATCAGAATTCAAGTGTTCCCAAATCTGGATGACTGGCTCCTAGCAAATCCCTCCAGGCAAGAGACTCTGGAGGCCGTGGCCGCAGCCTCAGACTTCTTCACGTCCATAGAAGTCCTGCTGAATCTCAACAAGTCGCAGTTGCAGCCCTCCCAGAAGCTCCTCTTCATAGGAACTCTTCTGGACACCTCCTGTGCGAAGGCTTTTCTTCCAGAGGACAGAAGGAGCGATATCTTACAGATGGCCTGATACATCAGAGAAAACAGCTCGGTTCAAGCTATCTCGAGGCAACGGATGCTGGGCCTCATGGCATCCTCGGTGTTCACTGTACCCTTAGCTCGTCTCCACATGAGAACCTCTCAGTGGATGCTCAGTACTCAGTGATTCCCAACCACTCACCCTCAATCCTTTCTCATCATGGTGACAGAACCTTTAAAGAGATCACTCACCTGGTGGTCACAGGAGGACAATCTTCTGGAAGGATACCCCTTTGCCCCTCTGGATCATGAGATCTCCATTACCACGGATGCGTCCCTGATGGGTTGGGGAGCCCACTGCCAGGATCTCCACACCCAGGGTACGTGGACTCAGGACGAGTCCCAGCTTCACATAAATGTCCTGGAAATGAGAGCTGTCCTCTACGCAGTCCGAGCCTTGAAGGACATATTCTATCACAAGAACATTCTCCTTCAAATGGACAACAAAGCAGTGATGTATTACATCAACAAACAGGGTGGTGCACACTCTTACCCATTGTGCAGGGAAGCAATGAGAGTGTGGGAGTGGTGCCTGGAACACAAGGCTCTGATTCAGGCAGTTTACCTGCCATGAGTACAAAATGAGCTGGCAGACCGTCTCAGCAGAACGGAGACAGATACTCACGAATGGTCTCTCAACTTAACCGTCGTTAAGTCACTCTTCAAAGAGTGGGGAACTCCAGACCTGGACCTTTTTGCGTCCCCACTCCGTGCAAAACTGCCTCTCTTCTGCTCCAGAAATCCACGACCTATCATTTTTTGTCAGTATGCGTTCAGGCTGCAGTGGACAAAATGCTTTCTATATGCCTTTCCTCCTCTTCCCCTAATTCAGAGGGTATTTCTCAAATTGGAATCTTCCTGGACATAAGTCTCCACCACTCATTCACACTATTGGGATCTGCACCGGAGGCACTAGGACCCATCAGGAGCAAACTTTTTGCTGGGGAGTTGACGCCAGAGATGGTGCCGCGGAGAGCGAGCCACGAGCCCTAACTTGCGTGGCAATGACTATCTCGGCGCCAACTCCCCAACCGCCTTGTTCCTTTTTCCTGCCGCCGAAAAGCGCTTCAGTGACGACGCCGTCCCTGTCAGGAGTCAGACTTCAAACTAGCAGCATAGTTTTCAGTTTTTATTATTTTGTGTATTATCTCGATACAGTATCGCTTAGAGTTATTCTTATTTTTAAATAAAAAGCGATAAAAGTCTCAGCCTACACTGACGGAGTGACCATGAGCAGGTCAGGTGACGGTAGGGAGACTTCGATGAGCTGTTCAGTCAGTCGGGCTGGGTCCGTCCGCCGCCTTCTCTGGAAGGGGATCTGACAACAGTCAGTCAATGCCCGGGGATGGGCAGTCCCGCTAAAGCATAAAAAGCCAAACGGTCGATTCTCGGCACCGTTCGGCCTCGAGCTCTTCTTCGGCCCGCTGGTCTAAAAAGAGAAGGCATCACTCGAGGTCGCCCTCTGATACGTCTGCACGTAGACGTTCGATTATCGGGGCTAATTGCCAGCCTCCTCCTTCGGAGTCGCCAACAGCGGCTTCTGGTAGCCGACGTCTTCGACATTGGAGTCCTATCCCACCCGCAGGTAGGTCTTCAGATGAGCAGTTTCATCAGTGGGCCGCTCTTATGGAGCAATGGGCTCAGAGATTGATTCGCTACCTGGCCCGGTCGCCAGGGGCCTCTGGTTCTCTGGGCTAACCAGGTAGGCAGTTGGACCTTCCCTGGTCAAGGCTGCACCTTCTTCGGTGCTGTCGACTGCGGTTTAGGTGTCCCCCCCACATGGCTTCGGCACAGGGGCCACGCCGATGCCTTTATCTCCTGCTCTTTTCCTGTTTTTCGGTCTCTGGGAGCTCGGGCGCCGGGGTGGCGGCCTCACGCGCGTGGTCCTCAGTGTCCCCACGGCATCGCTGCGCAGCTTCACGGCGTCGGCGGCGTCGCGCGCATCGCTGCATGCCATTTGGTGCCGTGTGATGCCGCGGCACCATCCCCTGCACTGTGCGGCTCCGGCACCGCTTGCGGTGCTGCATGGTTCTCGCATCGCTCTTCGCGCCTGTCGCGCCTCCTTGGCGCCCGGGGCTCTCGGAGACTTTCCTTTGTCTCTTTTCCTCCTTCCTTCTGGCTTTCATCCCTTTCCTGTCCATACAGTCTCTCCTGGACTGTCAGGAGATGACGTTGAGCCTGACCCAGACCTTCGGCTGGCGTAGAGGTGGGACAAGCAGGATCTTTTACTGCTGCAGAGCCTGTGGTCAAGGACCTGTCATTTAAGTCTCTGCTGAAGAATATGATTTCCACACTTTCTCTCCAGACTACAGACATCGATCCTGGGAAATTGCTAAGACTCCAATACCTTCATGCCTTGGAGATCCCTTACGGATTTGACTCCTCCGATTCAGCCTTCCTCCGAGACGCTGTCTCAAATGGTATGGAATAATCCTGCTCTCTCTTCATCGGTGGCTAAATCCATTGATAGAAAATATTCAGCCCCCAAGGATTGTCCTATTTTGGCATCCCAAGCCTTTGCGGATCCTATTGTAATCCTGGCAGAGAATGATAAGGTCGTCCTTCCTCAAACCACTACAGCTCGACCTATTAACAAGGAATCTCGTAAGATAGACACCTTAAGTAAGAGAGTCTTTGCTGCTTCTACCCTAAGTATGCGTATTGCCAGTTATCAGGCTATTTTTCTCAGTACAGTATATCCTGTGGCACTCTCAAGCAAATGGTTGAAGCTCTTCGAGTCGGGTTCAAAACCAGAGCTTCTCCAAACCATTACCAGGGTATTGAATCTAACAACCAACAGGTTAAAGCAGCCATGGACGCTCGACTCCGCTTCCCGTTCAGCAGCTGCTGGTATTTGCACCCGCCGCCATTCCTGGCTGCGCACTTCAGGCTTCACCAATGATGCGCAACAGCAGGTAATGGCATTGCCCTTGATGGTGCATATCTTTTGTCCTCAGGTCGAGCAAGCTCTAGAAGCTACACAAAAGACTAGGTCAGCATTGTTGGCTAGACCCCTCCTGCCCCCTCTAGAGGGCATGCCAGTAAACGTCAGTTTCATAACCGTCAGTCCTTTCGAGGCAGAGGCAGAGGTAGTTTCCATAAGAACCAACCTGCCCAACCTCAAAAGAAGGCGCAGCAGAAAGCGCAAGGGCCCAAAGTGCCCAGCGCTACTTTATGAATTGCTGGCTCAAGTCCCACCTCAACTGCCCGAGGTGGACTTTTCCTCTCCGGTGGGAGGTCGGCTGATGCACTTCTACAGTCAATGGAAGTCCATAACCTCAGACAAATGGGTCCTTCGGATAATCCGCAAGGGGTACTAACTCAATTTTGTGGAAACTCCTCCGGATTGTCCTCCCAAACGGCAGCCCAGGCTGTCTGCCCTTCAGTCAGACCTTCTCACCGCCGAGATTCAGGGCCTTCTAAACAACAGGGCAGTAGAACTTGTGCCGCTGCATCAGCGAGACACGGGGTTCTACTCTCATTACTTTCTGGTTCCAAAGAAGTCTGGGGGAATGCGCCCCATTCTAGATCTCAGAAAGCTAAACAAATTTCTCCCCAAGGAGAAATTCAAAATGATTTCTCTAGGAACCCTGTTACCCTTGCTTCATCAGCACGACTGGTTAGCTTCCCTAGACATGCAGGATGCTTACCAGCACATTCCCATTCACCCGAGACATCACAGATTCCTGAGGTTTGTGGCTCTGGGACAACATTATCAGTTCAGAGTCCTGCCTTTTGGGCTATCCTCGGCGCCGCAAGTTTTTACAAAGTGTTGTGCAGTTCTCACAGCGCACCTCAGAAAACTCGGAATACAGGTGTTCCCTTATCTGGACGATTGGCTTCTGGCAAGTCCTTCCAGGCAAGGGACTCTGGATGCCGTAGAGACGGCCTCTCACCTCCTTACGTCCATGGGAGTCCTGCTGAACCTCAAGAAATCACAGCTGCAGCCCTCCCAGAGGCTCCTTTTCATAGGGACCCTTCTGGACACATCCTGTGCGAAGGCTTTTCTCCCAGAGGACAGAAGGAACGATATCCTTCAGATGGCCCGTTACATCGGAGAGAACAGGTCAGTTATAGCGCTCTCGATGCAACGAATGCTGGGCCTCATGGCATCCTCAGTGTTTACTGTACCTCTGCCCGTCTGCACACGAGAACCACCCAGTGGATGCTCAGTACTCAGTGGTCTCCAACCACTCACCCGCAGTCCTATCTCATCAAGGTGACAGAACCCCTACAGAGGTCTCTCACCTGGTGGTCTCAAGAGGACAATCTCCTGCAAGGACACCCCTTTGCCCCTCTGGACCATCAGATCTCCATTACCACAGACGCCTCACTAATGGGGTGGGGAGCTCACTGTCAGGCTCTCCACACTCAGGGTGTGTGCACTCAACTCGAGTCCCAGCTTCACATAAATGTCCTAGAAATGAGAGCCGTCCTTTATGCAGTCCGAGCTTTGAAGGACATTCTCTGTCACAAGAATATTCTCCTCCAAACAGACAACAAAGCAGTGATGTATTACATCAACAAGCAGGGCGGTGCTCATTCTTACCCTTATGCAGAGAAGCGATGAGGGTCTGGGAATGGTGCTTGGAGCACAAGGCTCTAATTCAAGCAATCTACCTGCCAGGTGTACAGAACGACTTGGCAGACCGTCTCAGCAGAACAGAGACAGATCCTCACGAGTGGTCTCCGACTCAACCATAGTTCAGTCACTATTCGAAGAGTGGGGAACTCGGACCTGGACCTTTTTGCCTCCCCACTCAACACAAAACTGCCTCTCTTCTGCTCCAGAAATCCAGGGCCTGGCATTTTTTGTCAGGATGCGTTCAGGCTGCGGTGGACAAAACGCTTTCTTTACGCCTTTCCGCCTCTTCCTCTAATTCAGAGAGTACTCCTCAAGTTCGAGTCTCAGGGAGACAAGATGATTCTCATTGCTCCCTTTTGGCCTCGACAACTGTGGTTTCCACTTCTCAACAGTATGTTGGCAGTTCCTCCGAGACCACTTCCCCTGCAGATGAACCTTTTAACTCGGGGACCGGTGGTCCATCCCAATCTGAGATCTCTTCACCTTCACGCTTGGCTCCTGAAGAGGTAGAAATAAATCGGTTCAATGTCTCTAAGAGTTTCGGATATCCTTCTGGCTGCCGGGAAGCCAGCCACCGGAAAACTTACACGGCTAAGTGGAGCTTCTCTCTCTGGTGTGCAAGTCCTCTTTGAATCCCTTTTCCTGCCCTCGGATAAAGTTTTAGAGTACCTTTGGACCTCTCAAATTCAGGTCTCAGTACTCTACAGTTAAGGTTCACCTTAGTGCCATTTCAGCGTATCATGAGCGTTTTTCTCTTTCACTGGCTCAGTTACCTATTGTTAAGAGATTTCTTAAGGGCATTCTGCACACCAGACCCCTACAAGACGTCCGGTTGCAGCCTGGGACATTAATCTTGTGCTAGACATGCTCACCCGAAACCCTTTGAGCCTCTAGCTACCTGTGAACTAAAGTTCCTCACCTGAAGACTGCCTAGTGGCCATTACCTCAGCCCGTAGGGTCTCTGAGATACATGCCCTGGTCACAGACCCTCCGTATACTGTGTTCCATAAGGACAAAGTAGTCCTTCAGACTCATCCTAAATTTCTTCCTAAGGTTGTGTCAGAATTTCATCTTAACCAACCTTGGTCCTTCCTCTTATTTTGCGGACTTCCAGAATGAAGGGAATGCTGTCTTCATTCTCTGGATGTTAAGAGGCCTTGCATTTCTGCTTAGATAGAACCAAGGATTTTCGTAAGCCCAGCAACTGTTCGCTTCTTCAGTGAGGCCGGCTGGGTCAACCTGTCGCTATTAGATGTATCTCAACATGGCTAGTGGCGTGCCTTCGTCACTGCTATTCCATGGTGCAGGTTAAGTTGGAGGATAGAGTTTACGCCACTCTACCAGAGCGTAGCGGCATCCCTAGCGGAAACATAACGCGCCCATTGCAGACATCTGCAATGCAGCCACCTGAGCTCAGTGCATACTGCTAGCATTATGCACTCGATATCCATGCCAGACGACATTCTTCCTTTGGCAGAGCCATCCTAATGGACTTCTGTCTTAAAGCGTGAGCTCTTGGTTCTTCTGCCGCTCTCGGGATTATTAGCTCGGTACTCTCCCAATAGTGTGAATGAGTGGTGGAGACTTATGTCCAGGAAGATATGAAAATTACGTACCTACCGTAATTCTTGATCTTCTTGGACGAGTCTCCACCACTCATTCACACGCCCACCCTCCATCCCCCGAGCTCACCTCTCTTGTTGGTCTTCACTTCCTCAAATCTTTAGGCCTTGAAGACTTCTTTGTTGACCCTTCTTACACGGGTCGTCCGGACTATCTTATGTCCGGTTTTTAGGTTAGGCTACCCTTCTAGGTTAGTTACGCTGCACCTCCTTGGTAAAAAGGTACTGAGGCGGTTGGGAGTAGTCGACGAGATAGTCATTGCCAGCCAGGGCTCATGGGTGCCGTTCCTCGCTGCGCCATCTCTGGCGCCGACCCTCCAGCAAAAGTTTGCTCCCGATGGGTCCTAGTGCCTCCGGCGCAGATCCCAATAGTGTGAATGAGTGGTGGAGACTTGTCCAAGAAGATCAAGAATTACGGTAGTACGTAATTTTCATTTCTCGGGGCAGAATGATTCTCATTGCCCTCTTCTGGCCTCTGCAGATATAGTTTCCACTACTCAACAGTCTGTCGGAAACCCCTCTGAAGACGCTTCCCCTTCAGACGAACCTTCTGACCCAGGGTCCTGTGGTCCATCCCAACCTAGGGTCTCTTCACCTTCATGCTTGGTTCCTGAAGAGATAGAGGTGAATAGGTTCAATGTCTCTGGTAGAGTTTCAGATATCCTTTTGGCTGCGCGTAAGTCGGCCACTAGAAAAACCTACACAGTCAAATGGAAGCATTTCTCTGTCTGGTGTGTAAAATCCTCTTGGAACCCTTCTTCCTGCCCACCGAATAAAGTCTTGGAGTATCTTTTAGACCTCTCAAATACAGATCTGCAGTACTCCACAGTCAAAGTTCATCTTTGTGCCATTTCGGCATATCATAAGCCGGTACTTTCCATGTCACTGGCTCAGTTGCCTGTGGTTAAGAGGTTTCTTAGGGGTATTCTGCATACTAGACTTCCTATCAGACGTCCATTCGCAGCCTGGGGCATTAACCTTGTGCTAGACATGCTCACTCGTAAACCTTTCGAGCCTCTAATACCTGCGAGTTGAAGTTCCTCACTTGTAGAATGGCCTTCCTGGTGGCCATTACTTCAGCCTATAGAGTTTATGAAATACATGCATTGGTTACAGACCCCCTGTACACTGTATTTCACAAGGACAAAGTAGTTCTTGGGACTCATCCTAAGTTTCTCCCTAAGGTTGTCTCAGAATTCCATATAAACCAGCTTTAGTCCTTCCTATCCACTTTGCAAACTTCCAGAATGAAGGGGCGCATACTCTTCATTCGCTGGATGTTAAGAGAGCATTGCGGTTCTATCTAGATAGAAATAAAGAAGTTTGCAAGGCTCAGCAACTGTTTGTTTCCTTCAGCGAGACCCAGCTGGGTCAACCTTTTGCTATCAGATGCATTTCAGTGTGGCTGGTGGCATACCTTCGCCTTTGCTATTCTATGGCACAGGTCAAGCTGGAAGGCAGAGTGTATGCTCACTCTGCCAGAGCAGTCGCGGCATCTCTGGTGGAAATCCGTAACGTGCCCATTGCAGATATTTGCAATGTGGCTACCTGGAGCTCCGTGCATACTTTCGTTAAGCACTATGCCTTGAATGTCCATGCCAGACGACACCTGTCATTTGGCAGGACCATTCTTAACAGACTTCTGTCCTAAGCATGTGAGCTCTTTATTTCCTGCCGCCCGTCCCGGGGGGGGGATTATTAGCTCGGTACTCTCATATTAGTGTGAATGAGTGGTGGAGACTTTATGTCCAGGAAGGTATGGAAGTTGCGTACCTACCGTAATTCTTGATCTTCTTGGACGAAGTCTCCAACACTCATTCACACGCCCACCCTCCATCCCCCAAGTTCACTTCTCTGTTTATGGTCTTCACTCTCTCAATGGCTGAGCTGTGAAGACTTTATTGTTGACCCTTCTTATACGGGTCATTCAGACTATCTTATGTCCGATTCTTATGTTAGTCCTTTTAGGTTAGTTATGCTGCACCTTCTCGGGGGGGGGGGGAGAGGTACTCAGGCGGTTAGAAACATAGACTCTGGCGGCAGATAAGGACTGCTTGGCCCACCTAGTCTGCCCATTTCCCTACCTACAGGATAAGCTGCAGATCCTAGTTAACCAACAGCATATTTCTTCCTACCCCTACAAAAATTGCCTTATGTCTGTCCCATGCATTCTTGAATTCTCTTACAGTTTTAGACCCCACAGCCTCCTCAGGAAGGCTGTTCCATACATCAACCACCCTCTCTGTGAAAAAATACTTCCTCATATTGCCCCAGAACTGCTCCCTCTATCTCCAAATTGTGTCCCCTTGTTCTTGCACATCTCTTTTTCTGAAAGATGCTACCCTCTTGGACTTTGTTGATTCCACTGAGGTACTTAAAAGTTTCTATCATGTCCCCTCTCTCCCTCCTTTCCTCAAGGGTATACATATTAAGCTCCTTCAGTCTCTCCTCGTATAGCTTCTCCTGCAGACCCTGCATCATTTTAGTTGCCCTCCTCTGGACTGCCTCTATCCTATGTCCTTACGGAGATAGAGTCTCCAGAACTGGATGCAGTACTCCAGATGGGGTCTCACCAACTATCTGTACAGAGGAATAACAGTTTCTTGTTTTCTGCTGGTGATGCCTCTCCCTCTACATCCCAGTATCCCCCCAGTCCTCCCTACTGCCTTCTCACGTTGCTTGCTAATCTTAAGGTAATCTGATATGATTACCCCCAGGTCCCTTTCCACTTTTGTTGTTGTTACTACCTCCCCCCCACTGTGTAATCTTCCCCTGGGTTTTTGTTTCCCTGGTGCATTATTTTGCACTTCTTTGCATTGAATCCAAGCTGCCATACTTCTGACCATTCCTCCAGCCTTGCCAAGTCCCTTCTCATTCTTTCCATGCCTCCTTGTGTATCAACCCTGTTGCAGATCTTTGTGTCATCTGCAAAGAGGCATACTTTTCCTTCCAGTCCCTCTGCAATGTCCCTTATAAAGACATTAAAAAGGACTGGACCCAGTACTGAACCCTGCAGTACCCCACTAGTAACCCCTCTTTCTTCAGAGTGGACTCCATTTACAATTACCTTCTGTGTCTTGTTGTCCAACCAGTGTTTTACCCAGGCTACCACCTTGGGACCCACTCCCAGGCTGGTTAATTTGACTATTAATCTTTTGTGTGGGACTGTGTCAAATGCCTTGCTAAAGTTTAGGTAGGCCATGTCCACAGCCCCTCCCTGGTCTACTATTTTGGTCACCCAGTCAAAGAAATCAATTAGATTTGTCTGACATGACCTTCCCGCTGTGAACCCATGCTGCCTTGGGACCTGTGCCCAACTGGCTTCTAGGTACTCAACAATTCCTTCCTTCAGAAGTGATTCCATCACTTTCCCTACCACAGAGGTCAAACTGACAGGTCTGTAGTTTCCTGCCTCTGTCTCGGTCACACTTTTGTGAAGGGGAATCGCATCCACCTTCCTCCAGTCCTCAGGTACCACACCATCCTACCACGATTTGTTAAAAAGGGTAGTCAGTGGTTTCACTAGTTCTCCCCTTAGTTCTTCTAGAATTCTGGGGTGAATTCCGTCAGGCCCCATTGCTTTGTCCACCCTCAGTTTTAGGAGTTCTTTCAGAACCCTTTCTTCTGTGAAAGGACTGGGATCGACCCCCCTATCTAGAGTGCTTCTGTTAAGTGGATTAGGCACCTCCCCCTCCTCCTCTTTTTGTGAATACTGAGCAGAAGTGTTCATTCAGTAGCCCTGCTTTTTCACTGTCCCTCTCTGCCCACCCACCATCCATTCTGTTCAGCCTCACTATCCCTCCCTTTGTCTTTCTACGCTCCCTGATGTACCTGTAAAAGGTTTTATCCCCTTTCTTAACCGAGTTGGCTATCTTTTCCTCAGTTTGGGCCTTTGCTATTCTGACTTCCCTCCCTGCTTCTTTCTGCTTTAACTGGTTCAGCTCACTGTTCTGCTCCTCCTGTATTTCCTTATACTTTCTGAATGCTGCCTTTTTCTCCCTGACCTTCCCCGCCACCTCTTTTGAGAACCATAGTGGCTTTTTCTTTCTTTTTGATTTATTTGCTTCACACAAATGATTGTTGCCTCTGTGATGGCAGTTTTGATGTTTCCCCATTGCTACTTCACCCCTCCTTCTAGCCTGATTGCTAGTGCTTTTCTAAGGCACTCTCCCATCTTGCCAAAGTCAGCCCTCCAGAAGTCCAGTACCCTCCCTTTTGTATGGTTTGACTCTGTAGCTGAGTTTATCGTGAACCACACTGTTTGGTGGTCACTTGTTCCCAGATGGCTACCCACTTCTAGATTTGAGATCCTCTCACTGTCTCCATTTGAGAGTATGAGGTCTGAGATTGCTCCCTCACGAGTGGGTTCCAAGACTAGCTGTCTGAGGCATGCCACCTGTAGGGCATCGAGAATGGCTCTGCTCTTGGATGTGGCTGCAGCAAAGGTGCTCCAGTTAACATCTGGCATATTCAGGTCTCCCATCAATAGCATCTCCCCTTTCTCTGCCATCCTAAGGATGCCTTCTATCATATTCTTGTCCATTCCCTCTCCCTGACATGGGGGTCTGTATACAACCCCTGTGCTGATAGTGGTGCCATTTCCAGTCTCTAAGGTGACCCACAGTGCCTCCTCTCCTCCCTGTTTACTCTTTTGTTCAGTTGTGTTTATCCCTTACATAGAGAGCTACCCTTCCCCCTCTTCTCCCCTCCCTCTCTCTCCTGTAGGTTGTGTACCCTGGTATGTTAACATCCCAGTCATGGTTCTCTGTGTGCCATGTTTCTGTGACTGCTACAATATCCAGGGTCGACGCCGAAATAGTCGTTACCGCTCGAGCCAAGGCTCACGGTGCCGCTTCCTCATGGCTCCATCTCTGGTGCTGGCCCTCTTGAAAAAGTTTGTTCCCGCTGGGTCCTAGTGCCTCTGACGAAATCCCATTAGTGTGAATGAGTGGTGGAGAATTCGTCCAAGAAGATCAAGAATTACGGTAGGTACGTAATTTCCATTTTTTTCGCAGAGACTGGCACAGGTACCTTCTACTTTCACCTCGGTGCTGGCTGCACCTTCTAGGTCTGGTCTGGGTTCTCTGGTGGGTGCCAACCTCGGTGCAAGCTCCTCAATCATCATCCTATCTCTCTGCTTCCCACTTGTCTATGTGACAGTTAAGTTGGTAAATAATGTGTTTATTCTACACGTGAATGCCCCACCACACATTATTTATCAACTTAACTGTCAGATGGGGTATGTTAAGGTATTTATTTATTTATTTTAACAATTCTGTTCTATGTGCTTGAGGTGATTTCTTGTATAACTGCCATTTTCTGATGAAGGACTCTGTTGTGTAGCCTGAAAGCTAAAGTTTTTTTTCTGTAAAACGTTGTTGGTCCAATTTGTGCATCTTATTGTACAAGGACCAATATGGCAACAGGCATTTTTTTTATTTGTTATAATTCACAGGATTTGTGCAAGTCAAGAAGCTTGCACCATAGAGACTTGACCATAAAATTAAAACCTCACATTCCCATGTGATTTCATATGTTGGTCCAAAGCGTTCTTAAATATTCCCATGCTGTCACTGTTCACCACTAGGGCTGGCAATTTATTCCATTTAGATATGATTCTTTGGCTAAACCAATGTCCCCTTGGGTTCTTCTTATAATGTATCCCTTTCAATAGTTTGTCATAATGCCTTCTGGAGTCTCTTTCACAATTCCTTGACTCAAGCCCCAGGCATTCCTAACAGATATTTCTGCTAATGTGTTTTTAGAAATGTACTTTGTATTTGTACTATTCTCTCCTTTTCCCTCTCCCAAGGATGCATCTGGAAATGAGCTGATACAGCTCACCATGTCTTTCCTGGTAAACTTTTGAAATAAATAAAATAAATACCGTATTTGTCTGAATTAGAGCCTGGCCTTTATTTTTTTCGCCATGGTTTAACACCAGTCGCTAATTCATGCAGGCGGTTATTTGAGCACGGGCTGTTATTTATTTCGAGCTATGTGTGCTGTAAGCAATAAAAATAAAGAGACACAAATCCATTGGTGAGATTTTTTTTTTTTTTTTTTTACAATTTTTCCTCACTCAAAATATCCAGTTTACTAAAAATATACTTGTGACTTTATTTTATTTATGTTGATCAAAAACAAGTAAGGGGGGTTTCACAAGACAAGTAAAAGAATCGCTCAGTCTTCGTCACTGTCCTCCACTACAAGTTCATTATCTGCATTCTTCTCCACATCCTCCGGTTCTGTTTCGGTATCTGGTGTTGGGTCTGGATCAGTGTTGTCCATTGTAAGTGCCTGAAGCTTTGTGAGTACATCTTCTCTTTGTTGGTACAGAATGCCATTGGGTTTTTAGCACATTTATGGAATTATCTTCCGAGCTGTCAAGCGCATTAGGAACACTGCAAACAACGAAAGACTTCACTATGAGCTCAGTGGTGATATTGTCCCATGCTTGCTTCACCCACTTAGCTAGCTGCACTCTTGTTGGTGGCTTCATGTTTCCTCCACGGGTGTACTGTTTTTGGCCCTCTTACATCCACTTGTCATATAGCACTCTATAATGAGCCTTAAATGGCACATTCCAACAGACATCTGCTACTTGAACAAGCCTGGTACAGCTGCCTGGTATAACTGCTATGTCAGTTTTCAGTTTTTTTAGCATACGCTTTGTAGACTCCTGTATTTGGCAACAGTAAGCATCCCAGATTGGAAGTCACCTTGAAAAAACGAGAGAACCCCAAACTTGATTAAGCCATATGTGCGTTAAGTCTTCGTTCATCCAGCCATTTTCACTGTACACACAACAACTCCACTCACAGTGTCCAGTTCCTTGTCCCTCCGCTTCCCCTTAAATACTATAAAGGGAGGGAGTTTTGTTCCAATAGCTTTTGCTGCCAAAGCAACTGTTACCCGTGACTTTTCATGGCCAGTGGTTTTCAGCGGGACCATTTTGCTTCCTTTGAAATCAACAGTGTAATCAGCTGCCATGTCGAGCCAAATTGGCGTTTCATCCATTCCCCCGATCTCTGCTAATGAATACCCCTGCTTCATTTTGATTCTCCTCACATACAACATAAATGACGTCAACTTGGGGGCAACAGTATCAGGGATTTGTTTGTCCCACTGTGGTTTTTCTTTATAGGGTAATGCCATATCTGCGGAAACAATTCCTCAGCCACCTATCGCTCGCGAGGAAATGCTTGTCCGCACTTCATCTTGAAAAAATTTTAAGTGCCTCTTTCTTGACTGCTTTTCGAGTCACATGCAGCCGTTGTGCTTGCATTGTCTCGATCCAGGAGTAGAGCTGAACCTCAAGCGTCTCAGAGACAGCACGCCGACTGCCGCCCCCTAATTTTCTTTTCCCCCCTAATGGCATGGATCGGAGCTGGTCTTCCTGCTTACACCACTCCCATATCCTTTTATTGTCAACACCAGAGCTTTCAATAGCCTGTAGTTTGAATTATGTGCTGTAGCTATGCAGCTTTCGCTTCTTCGCTGACTGCTCTGCCTCGGGTGAGTAGTCTTGGGGACACTTTGCTGTGTTCTGCTCACTGATGCTACTGCTCATGATGATAGCTGGGTTGTAAGGTATACTGTGAGCTATTTACATTGATGCAATCATTCTTGCAACCTGCTTAGCACTTAATAAGTTTTCAGTGCCAAGAATAGGTGTTAAATCACCCGCTGCATGTCAGACCATACCTCGATTAATCGCTATTGCAGCACAACCGACCCTGCGCTTAATTGAGCACCTGCTTATTGTAGTTTGGATACCGATTGCGTCCCTGACTTCCCTTAATTGAGCATCGGCTCTTAATAAATTCAAGCTGCTTTTAACCCAGGTGTTTAATCGAATAGGCCCTTAATTAAGCACAGGCGCTAAATCAGACATATACGGTAAATGCATATCTACCTCAGAACGCACCAGATAGATCATAGAACCCTTAAGCTTCTTGAGTTATAATAACTCTGTGCCATTTAAAAAAGAATATTTCCATTTTGGCCAATTTAGACTTCTAAATAGATTGGGCACAGTAAAAAGAAAATTGCTCCTCAATATTAAAATTGCCTCTGAATTTGTAGAAATTATTACAGTGACCAGTCAAGACAGCTTGGTAACTCAAACGTAGTGCTGCTGCTCGCTATGCCAGCGACCTGGGATTGGGATCCGACTTGATTCACTCGGAGGCTGGCCGGGGGAGGGAAGATTGAGTATCCTACAGGCTCCTCTCTCGGGGGGAGGAGGGAACACTGCCTCCTGCTGCTTGGCTGCCACCCAGTAGAAGTTAGGTGGCAGCACACTGGGTACACACAAACAGTGGGGAAAGAACCAGGGGAAACACCATTCCTGCAGTGAACTTAAAAGTCGGTATCGGTTCCAGGAGCAAATTGGGAAAAGACTGCACCTGTGTAAATAGCACCCCCTAATGGCATAAAATGGACTAAATAAAGTGTAAAAATGCAACCTACATCAAGGAAATGTTTCCAGACCCCCGTCACTTATGTTCTATCCTACATCAAAGTTGCTGAGTTCCCCTACAGAATATTTTCAGTTTCTAGTACAGCACATAAACACTTGGGGATGGGTGGAGCCCACCCTCAGACATTGATAATGCGCATAGGCAGCTTCACATGCATTATTACATATTGGCAATTGGAGGAAACTCCCAGCCAGTAGGGTAACACTGGCACCCAAATGAGCCCCACACTAGCGACCATGGCACTCCCTGCCAACCCAAAGGGGTTCTGCGCAAGTGATGAGGTAAGTCCCAGAGAAGGGGGATGACAAGGCTTGGGGGGATGCCAGCTGACATGGGTAGGCTGGGTGTGTAGGAGAGAAACACATAATGGAAAAAATAAGACCAGTCAAGGCTTTCCCTGGTTTGCCACAGAGATCGTCTCATGCTGACAGTGTTGTCTGCTCTTTGCAAAGATCTAGTCGGGGAGGAAAGCATTGTGATGTGTCTAGATAGGGTTTATTAATGGATGTAATAATTTTCACAAATTAATGCCCATATTTAACAAGAACCAATTCTGCTGTTTTGTTTCCTTACACACAGTGTTTGCTTTGTTTTCTTTTTTTCTAATCTGAATAATCGGGTCAGGGTGTATGTGCCTTCCCCCCTCCCCCTAAACCGGATGGAGGCACATGGTAGTGTGAGGTAGACCCAGCCCACACAGTCAGACTTCCTACCTAATCCAACCAACCCTAGTCATTTCAAGGAAAACCCTTAAAAGCAATAAATAACTCAGCTGCAAAAATGTCACTAACTGGCAGAATGTGTACTTTTTTTTTAGTTCAACAAGATAGCTACTGTAGTGTAAGTCGGTGGCCTTTATAAAAAAAAAAAAAAAATAACCTCAGACAGATTTTTCTCTGAAAACTGTGGTTGTGCTGAGTAAGCCTTCACTGATCAGTATCACATCCCCCTCCCCAAACCTACACTGTAGTTTCTATTTATACACGTTGAAGATGCATGCTTTCATCGTGTTTAATGTCAAGCTTTGGTTTCCATCATGATGTCTTTTTTTGGCAAATAATATGTTGTACTCGTTATAGTTTCCTGGACCAAAAGCCCTCTACTGTATGCAGAATGCCATTGAGTTTCTGTAATCAGTGTGCTCCCCTTATATACAAAATAGCACAAGGAAGTAGTAGAAATGTAGGATCTGTTGGCATGTTGGCAGAAAAAGGCCTGTTGGCATGTCGTGTCTGTCCATTTCTACCTAATACTGAATGAGAGAGCCTTAGAGGCTCATCACTCTGTCCTCCCCCTCTTCCCATTGTGGTGTGATCTCTATCAAGTTATTGAATCTATCCCACCCTTGTTTGAATCCCCCAACTAATTTTGGACAGACCACCTCCTCTGGCAGCCTGTTTCACCCCTACTCCACCTTCTCCATGAAAAAGTACTTCCTACTATCTCTCTTTAATTCCCCCAACGTCCTGGAGTTGTCTCTGTTGGTGTTCTTGCTCAGCCTCAACAATTTTCCCCCATCCGCTTTATTTACCCTGTGGATATATTTGTATGTTTCAGTCATGTCCCTTCTTTCCCTTCTGGCCTCTAGCTGGCAGATTTCAGATCTGCCAACCTCTTCTTGTATGCCCTTTCCTGCTGTCCCTGGATCATTGTGGTTGCCCTCAGGGTCAGACTAGGGTACAGGGGGCCTACCTGCAAAATCAGTAGTGGAGGGCTCAGGGTGGTGCACTCGTCTCAGTATTCCACTTCACTTTCATACATTAGCTCTGTGTTTGCATATTACATTTACCTACAGTGTCACAGATACCTCATTTAATTAGAAAAAACATATAAATACAAATATTTTCAGAGTTTAGAAGGTAGTCAGCTACGCAACTAAGGGGAGCCCAACTGGAAGTTTCCAGGTATCTTGATGGGCCATTCCAACTCTGGTTACCCTCCTCTGCGCCAGACCTTCTTTAGATGCAGACTTCAAAACTGTACACAGGATTCCAGGTGATCACGAACCAGTGACCTATATAGTGGTAGCCTCACACACCCTTCTCCTGTTGGAGATCCCCTTCTATCCTCAACATCCTACTTGCCCCACCCACCATCCTGCTGCATTGTGCTGATGCCCTCCGACTATCTGAAATGATTACTCCCATGTCCTTTTTATCTGTCAGGCTTTCCACCACAGCCTCCTCCATTCTGTATTCAGTGTTCGGATGTTTGCCCCTACGTACTGTACATCACCTTGCAGTTTTTGGCCTTAAATTTTACCCACTATACTTTTAATCCTGCTGAATTTAGCAGTCTAAGGAAACCCGGGCAAGTGGTCTGGAGTAGCAGAGCAAAAAAGCCCGGAATAAGACAGCACTGAATATAGCAACAGGGAAATGCAAATTGCAACTGCAGCTCATTAGGCTCTGTAGCAAGCCGATGTTGCAGGTGGAGAACATTGTGTGTGATTGCACAGAGATGTCTCATAGCTACTGCAAACACACCTCTCAACCTCCTGCCTCATAAATCAGGGACAAAGCTTAAAACAATCAGGGACAAAGGTTTAAAATCAGGGACACACCTTAAAAATTGTCGATATCCACTCAGGAAGTTGGTAGAATAAGTGGTGCAGTGTAAAATGCATTGTTTAAGGAAGAACATGTCTGTAACATTAATGTCTGACATTATGTTATACCTACAACCCCCATTGTTTGGTCATGGAAACAATTTGTAGGAGGGACAGAGTAAAAGTTTGAGGTTAATTCAGGGACGTCCCTGAAAATCAGGGACAGTGGAGAGGTATGACTGCAGACAACAATGTAAGCCACACACTGCAGAACTGTGCTTAGTGTGTTATGCTGAAGTGAGGTTTGCCCAGGGCTACCTGATTGCAGAGTGCTAACACATTAGCCCTGTGCAAACTGGTTAGCATGGGGCAAACGGGAGCTATATTCAAAGCTCCCATGCAAATGAGCCTACTTAGGTAATCTGTGGGCAAACAAGTACATTTGCATCTCATTAAGTGCTGTTTAGCATACATTACCATGCAGTTTGCCCGGTGCTACTGCATGGAGCAAAAAGCTCCCCCTTTTGGTTGGAATGGAAGTATAGGCTGGATGCTGCAGGCCAAGGCATGCCCACAGCATCCCCTGTTGGTCGGAATGGAAGTACAAGCTGGAAGCAGCAGGAACTGTGTGCTAGCAGGCACAGTCAGTGGATACAACACACCCATTCAGCTGTGCAAACAGGACCTGTATATATGTATGTGTGTGTATATGTATCTATGTGTATGGGTATATGTATGTGTGTGTATATATATATATATATATATATATAGATCGATAGCTAGACAGACACACTGCCCATGGCCATACATGCCCTGGAGGATGCCTCCCCCAACAACACAGGTACCCCACTGCAGTAGTGGGTGAAACACAGTGGGGGGACGCAATGCATGGGGTAGGCATAAGGCAAACCTGCTGGGGGCGGGGGGATGACAGCTGTAGGGTTACTAGGCTGTGCAGTGCAGCCATCCAGTATATAGGTTCTTGGGCAGACCTTCTCAGCCGTCATGGTCCTGTTCCCATGTGTGTGGGTTCCACTCCCTTGTAGTCCAGTACAGCTCCTTCCTACCTCAGTCGTCGGCCGGCCGTGGTGGTGAGAGGAGGGCTGAGCCAGTCGCCGGCTTTGTTCTGAGATGCTGTTTTAAAGGGCGGGATGTCAGTGTCACTGCCAGATGGGGGGACCACTAGACTACCAGGGAAATTATTTATTGGATTCGAATGGGGTCGGGATACGTGCTGGGGGTGGGGGACCACTAGGCTACCAGGAAACAAATTCTTTTTTATGTGAAGC
The DNA here is from genome assembly GCA_016271365.2 of Neoceratodus forsteri. Taxonomy (NCBI): domain Eukaryota; kingdom Metazoa; phylum Chordata; order Ceratodontiformes; family Ceratodontidae; genus Neoceratodus; species Neoceratodus forsteri. The sequence goes on along the minus strand of JADMNL010000025.1, from coordinate 165,825,947 downwards.
GGGGTCAGGATACATGCTGGGAGGTGGGGGACCACTAGACTACCAGGGAAACAAATTATTTTTTTATTTATACGGGGTGGGATACGTGCTGGGGTGGGGGACCACTAGACTACCAGGGAAATTATGTCATGGGGTGGGTACCGGGGATCGGGAATTGTGCTTTGGGAGGGGGGCACAGCCGCCACATTACCGCCGGCCTTTACTGAGCGGTATTCAGCGCTGAGCTACAGGCGCTATACTTTTGAATATGCCAGTTCGCCGACATTCAGGGACCCGCCCCTCAGTCCCTCCCTTGCATACATTATAATTTAGCACCGGCGCTAGCACCTAGCGCCAGCACTAAATGTCCTTTTCAAAATAGCAGTAGGGTGCAAATTTGGCGCTAGTCCAGCGCAACGGATTTGTGTCCCACGCTAACCTTTGAATATCTGGCCCTAAGACTTAAAGCCAATAAAAAGTTAGGTTTAAATACTGGCTTTGATCTACATCCTTATTTGGAAAAACGTTGATATTTATAGTCTTGGCACAATATTGTTACTGTTTTATGAACTATATCATGAAGTTTAAAAAATGTAAATTATTATATTTAGAATTTATTGATATGCAGATAGGATATTTATAATAGGCTTTTTATAGTATTTAAAATAAATAAATAATAAGTATGAACTGCTTATTATGGCATCGCAGAGTTTTGTGCCGATGACTTGATTAGAGTGTTTTTTTATATACTATATATTTATTATATTTTCATTTGCAAGATCAGGACAGTTTTTATAGTGTATAAGTTAAGACAGTACGTAATTACATCAGTCAGATACATAGCAATACATTAGTCAGAGGTCTCGGGACAACTTACATATTTTACAAAGTAATTCATATAATGAGCACTAAGACATTTACGTAAACCATCATCAGACTCGATACGTTTCTAAGGTACAAAAGTAGGATCTAAAGATGAAATATATAGAATCCATTTCCTCCATTTAAGCTCAAATGCAGACCATTTATCTGTGCTTTTAGCTATTAATCTCTCTAATACATAAATTTCTCCCATTATTCCCCGCCAGTTCTGTATGTTTGGAGACATCTTCCTCCCCCAGTTTCTAGTAATTGATTTTTTAGCTGCCAGCATATAGGTGATTAACAGTGATCCTCTGGGTATTGGGAGACTCTCTGGCGGAATTGAGAGTAATACTAGCTCAGGGGTCAATACAGCTTCTGCATCTACCAATTCTTTTAATGCCTCTAAAATATCTCTCCAGTAACCTGCTAACTGCGGGCAGGCCCAAAAAACATAGAACTGATCCGCAGCTATTTCTGCACAATCTCTCCAGCAATTGCTTAGTGTCCCTGATGAAAACCTGGCCAGTCTTGCCGGAGTATAGAAAAATCTATTTCTGACTTTCCAGGCAAATTCTTGCCAGTAGGGGGCTCCCAAAATTCCCACTGAGAATTTAGTATACTTTTCCCAATCTTCCTTTGATACCTGGAGTGGAAGCTGTTTATTCCAGGCATTTAGAATTCCCTGAGCTGAATTTTTTGATAATTCCCTCAAACCCCTATATATTAGTCCCACAAAGTGGGGCCACAACTGTCCTCTTTCTGTGGTCATGGCTAAAGTAAGCAATAAAAGGGGGGATCTGGGAGTCTACTAAAGGCTGGTTCTTTACGTTCAACGCCCTCTCTTAAGCTTGTATAAATTGGAAAGTCTTGTTGTGGAAGATTGTATGTTCCTTGAAGTTTAGTAAATGAGAGGACCCCCCTGGCATCCACCAAGTGGAACATAAATTTAAAACCTTTTTGTCTCCATTGTGCCAAAGTACCCTCCTGTTCCAGAGTAAGAGCTTGGATTCCAAAATTTAATAGATTAAAATAGGGACCTACTGGTTCTAGCTCTCTTAAATGGATGAGTCTCCTCCAAGTCTCCATAGTAGAATTTGTACTATAAATAAGTCTAGGTCTTTTATTTACCGGGGCATATAGCAATTGTAAAAGTTCACTCCCCTCCCTTACCCCATTAAGGGTGAATTCTAAGTTCTTCCATGGTATGTCATATTTTGGATTATTCCAATTGAAAACTCGAGCTATCACTGTAGCGTATGCATACATCTGAAGATCAGGCAAATTTAAGCCTCCCTTATTTTTTGGTAACATTAATGTGGACCACTTGATTATGTTTTTTTTCCCGGCCCAGACAAATCTTGCCAAAGACTTATTCCAGGAGGGAAAGTACATTCCATCTGGCATCATCGGTATGGTCTGAAAAAGATATAGCAGCCTTGGAAGAATATTCATCCTAATAAGATCCACCTTAGAATATAGTGATAAATGAAGTTGGGACCATTGATGTAGGTCAGACTCTATTTTTTGTGTTAAAGGTTCGTAGTTTACCATAGTGAGATGCATTAACTGCTTTGGTAACTGTATGCCTAGATATTTTATTTTGATGCTGTTCCAGCGCAGAGGCAAACTAGCCTTCAGTGTCTGTGAGGGGGAGAAATGAAAAGGAAGGACCTCTGTCTTAGAAGAATTTATTTTATATCCCGAGAATTGAGCAAATTGCTCAAGTACCTCCCATATTGCTGGGATAGAGGACTCTGGATCTGCTACTGACAATAAAATGTCATCTGCATATAAAGCCAACTTCCACGATTGATTGCCCAGCTGAATGCCCTTAATTTTTTCTGATTTTCTAAGCATCATAGCCAAAGGCTCAATATAGATGGCGAATAACAAAGGCGATAGGGGTATCCCTGTCTAGTGCCTCACTATAACTTGATATGAGGTGTGATACCACCATTAAGTTTTATATAGGCCCTTGGTTCAGAATATATTTGCTCCAGCCAATTCACAAATTCCTTCGGAAACCCAAATTACATTAATGTTCCCCATAAAAATCTCCAGGACACTCTGTCGAAAGCCTTACAGGCATCTAAACTGACTAAAGCTGAGGGGTAGCTGAGTTATCCATATAATCCATCAGGTGGATTGTTCTTTGTACATTATCTGTAGTCTGACGCATGCTTAAAAATCCTGCCTGATCTGGGTGTATCAGGGTAGGCAGTATAGTCTCTAACCTATGGGCCCATATTGCCATGTATATCTTATAATCATTATTTAAAACCGAAATGGGTCTGTATGACTCTAAATTTAATGGATCTTTACCTGGTTTCAGTATAGCTGAGATGGCCTCATATGACCATGAGGGTGGGGGACACCTCCATCCTGCACCTCTAAAAAAGTGTTTTGCATCAGTTGAATTAATTTTGAAAGAAAAGCCTTATACCATTAGGCGCCAAAGCTGCCTGGGCTTTTTAATGTTTTAGAATTTTTAACTGCTTTCTGGATCTCTATAGTGGAGATAGGGTGTAGAAGTGAAGCCTGCTGGGATTCAGATAAGTGTGGGAAGTTAAGGGGTAACAAGAAATTTTTTATATTCTCCGGGAAGGGGGGTGTAGGATCAGAGTACAAATCTGCATAATATTGTTGGAATGCTTTCAGAACTGCAGGGGTTTTACTAAGAATTTCACCTGCTATGTGGTCTCTAATCTTTGTAATAGTGGCAGTCTGCGTAAATCCTCTAGTACGTCTAGTCAAATTTCTGGCACCTTTAGGGCCTCCCTCGTAATAGTATCTTTTATGATATAGTAAGGACATTTGCATCTTATAATCTAGAATGGATTGTAATTCGGACTGAATTTGTCTAAGTTCTAATTGTGGAACTCGTTCTCCTCTGTCTCTCTTCTGCTGTAATTCTTGTAATGTATCTTGTAATATTTTGTATCTGGATTCTCTTTGTTTATTTAATCTAGAGGAATAAGAGGTAATCTCTCCTCTAATCACAACCTTCAGAGTATCCTAGAGGATAGTAGCTGAAATAGAAGGGTTTGTGTTCTCCTCTAAGATTTGTGTTATGCTGTCTACCATTCTGGTCTTAAACACTGGATCCTTCAAATGAGAAATATTCAGTCTCCATAAAGTTGTTTTATGAGTTTTGTTTAATCCCACCTTAATTAAGAGAGGAATATGGTCTGAGAGGAGGCGCGCTTCCAGGGATTTATCTTGAATCATATCTAGGTGCTCTGTAGATGTAAAAAAAATAATCTATTCTAGCTGACATGTGAAATCTAGGGGAGACAAAAGTATGTCCCTCCACAGAGGGGTAGAAATAGTGCTATATATCTGTAAGACCCATCTTAGGTATCTGGGCTTTTAAAAGTTTTTGAGTGGGAGTAAACCTATGTTGTTTAGGGAAAGTGGAATCTTTCTGCGAAGACATTATTAAGTTGAAGTCGCCTCCTATCAGCATTACCCCCTTTTGCTTTTCGAGCAATCTGTTAAAGAACTGTCTCAGTAGAGAGGGAGATGCTCCTGGTGGCAGATAAACACTCGCCATTGTCACATCAGTCTCATGCAACCTCCCTTGTACTATGACAAAATGTCCATTATTATCTGAATAGACCTCCCCTTTAGTGAATGGAGTAGTAGCCGGAATCAGAATTGCCACTCCACGCCTTTTCCCTGACTTACTAGATGAAGAAAAGACAGTGTATCTGCCACCTGCAGCAAGTTTAGCATGTTCCCCTTGTGACAAATGTGTCTCCTGTAAATAAATGCATTCTGCGTTCTGCTTCTGCAGATATTGTTGTAATCTAGCTATTTTAACGGGATGATTAATGCCATTAATATTTAATGGCAATATCTTAGCTGTTTCTAATACCATATTTTCTTTTCTTTTGATAAAGCATTACTGATTATTGCACTGTCTCCCCTCAACCACTCCCCCTCCAATCTCCACAAGGATCCACAAAGTATCCAGAAAGTCCCAACAATGGTACCAGCAAAAAATATCTTATCTTGTCTTAGATGTCCTGTCTTCTGACTAGTGCCACATAATCTAACTAAAGTTTTCTTACTGTCCTTTACCAACCAAAAATAACTTATTATCACATATATAGCTGTGATTAGCCACTGTAAACTGCTAATGTAAGTGGTGTATCCAGTAATCTAAAAGGATAGCTGTGCAGCAATGATTGACAATAAATCAAAAACATATATACATACTGTATAACTATTGCTTTTAGTATTATTCTGTGCTGTAGAAGCTTTAGGACTTCCAAATGTGGGGAGAGAATTAAAAAACTCAAAATTTCCAGCAGAAACTGCTCCTGGAGCATTTGAACTCTCCCTAGAAATGAAGGGAATCACTTAACATTGTTGTTAGGGGCCTTCGAGGAGCCAGTAAACTGTTCCCCTTTAAATAAGGCAAAAACAATATAGGAAAGGAGTATAAAACTCCAAAGAAAATCTTTAGGGACATCCCCCAAAAGCAGCATAGAGCTCAAAAACTGCTCCCTCCCTCATTCCCTGCACCCCGAGCTTTCTGAAAAATGTTTCCCCCTTTTATTACTTCGATTATCGATGGAAGAAGAAAGAGACTGCAATTAGCATAATGAAATAATTATATCTGTAACTTCTAGTCCATTAGAAGGCACTTGGATTATGTAAGGTAGTGTCTGTTCATTGTGCAGTCGCCTATTTCCGGCTCAGAGCAGCTCATTAATACGGGCCGGCCCGCTGCCGCAGCGGTAGGGCTACTGCTTACGGCGCCATAGAGAGCACACTTCAGGCCCGAGAAACAGATGGCGCAGCACTTATTTTTCAAACTCTCTCCTGCTCACTTGAGCTGAACGAGCGTCTCAGTTAGTTTCAAGTATTGTCACTTTTTGCTTCTCTCCTATAAACTGCTAGGATAGATTTGATTGTTCCCAGTTCTTGTTGTTTTCCCTGTCTTCTGTTAGAGTTAGACTGCCAACCAACTTGGCGTTTTTCTGGATTGTTGCCACCCAAACTTCGTTTGGGAAAGTGCAGGCCCATTTTTGTAAGTTCTTCTTTTGCTTCTTGAGCCGTGGAGAACTCCCTCTTTCCAGTAGGCAGATGGACAATTAGCTGCGCTGGATATGGGGTTGTAAATTTGTGCCCTGCTGCTTTCGGTACTGGAAGTAACTGTAAATAGGCACGTCGCAAACGAGTGGTTTTTGGTGCATAGTCATGATCAAGATATTTGCGGGTTGGGCCATAGAAAACGTTCTGGTACCGCCATGCTGTAAGCAGAATATGTTCTTTTGTTGCATAGCTTTTGAAAAGAAGAATTACTGACCTTGGTGGAATATTTGCAGAGGTAGGTTTGGGTGCCAATGCCCTATGCACTCTCTCAAGATGAAGGCTGAAATATTTTGGCAGTTCTAAGGCTGTGTGTAGCAAAGCTTCAACAAATTCCTTAATGATAGTTCCCTCAGAGTCCTCGGGTAAACAATAAATTCTAATGTTTTTGCGAAGTGTTCTGTTCTCAAAATCTTCTTGGCGATCAATTATTTGTTCTTGCATCTCTCATCTGCTGTACCGTTTGTTGCAAATCGTCTATTCTATTCTATTCTATTCTCAGTTACTGTCACAGTTCTCCCTTGTTCGTCTACTCTCTGCTCTAATTGTATCACATCTCTTCGTAACTCATTGTACATTTCTTTGATTTCTGCACGGAAAGTAAATATCTCTTGGTAAATTAGGTCAAGTTTTGCCTTCTTCACTTTGTTTTTTGGTTGTTTCCGCTGAGATTTAAACAAGCCTCGTTTAAGATCTGCAGAGTCACGGTTATCTGATGCGACTGAGGCCTCTGATTCAGTTCCATCAGCTATCTCCTCCACCGTGCTGTGTTTCATTAGTAAATTCAGTCTCTCCAGTTCTCTACACTTTCCTCTGGTTTTGTAATGCAAAATCTATTTAAGAAATATGCAGGATTACAGCTGAAGCGTAGTTTTTTTAGCTCGGGGTAGACGCAGTTCTCTTTCTAGGCTGCCATTACTCAGGGGGCGGAACTGGAAGTCCCCTTGATTAGAGTTTTTTAATAATTATGTTTTTCCTCCCCCCAATTCCTTTTTTTTCCCCCACAGTCTCTCTTTTAGGATGTTTCTATTACTACTTATTACACATATGCACTGATCCTTTTATGTTCTGGTTTTAAGTGACTCTTGTACTAATGATTGTACAATTAGTTGTGTTTGACCAGCCGGCATTGTTATGACCATTTATCACTGGGTTACATGTATTCATATGTCTTTAAGTGTCTGCAATATGTTTGTTCCCCAGCCCTTGATAAAGGACAGTTCTTGTCCGAAACGCGTCAGGCAGGACATGTGTAGGGGTGTTATCACTCTTAGTCTGTGTCAATTAATGACTTTTTAAAAGAATTAATTTGAGCTGTTGGCATCTGTCTGTTTAGTGTTGTTCATTACAATACTAGCCAACTGACACTGCTGAAAATTATCGCCCATTGCTGAGTCTTGCTTGCTGAGCCTAATACTGAATAAAATAGAAATGTCAAGTTTAAAATAAAGCTGGCAAAAAAAGATTGTGGGAAGACTGACGCACCTTTATTTAGCTGTCTCATATCACTGAGCGATAACTTTAATTTGGATTGGTGATCGCAACTCTGAGGGAGGTCACAGTGGTTTCCCTGTTGGGCTACTGCTTACCAGTTGTATGCAAGGGATACAGTTCACCCATCTGATTTGCATTAAGAAATGATGCAGTTAGAATTTGTGTAATTTTTTAACACAAATTGCCACATAGTTTGACTGCTTTTTTTAAAAAAATAGGGCAGATGGATGCAAATACAGCACACAACAGCATCCACATTCACCTTTTTTGAAAGTCTGTCCCATAGTATCTGCACAATCATAGGTGAGACTCATAAGAGCAATTACAGAAACCAGGTGGCTACTGGATGGTAGAGCCAAGTTCCGAATGTGTGAATAAATACTAAAAAATTAAAAAGACCATGCTAAGGCCTTAAGGAAGAGCATGAGTTTCAGCTCAAAAATGTTTGGCGTTTTGGATGAGCTGCTTCCAGTATGTATTTTTAATAAAGTGTTGAATCAGATGACCAAATGTGGTCTTTTTTATTCCCCAGTGAGAGCCTTAGCAGATCTTTTTATTTTTTTAGACTTACAAGATATATATAATATATGTAACATAATCCGCTACAGGATGTGCAGTCACGCTCTGATATATGCATGCCACAGGCCAAGTGTGTTCAGCTACCCAAGGCGTGCGTATATCACAGCACAACCACATACCCAGTCGTGGATTACCTGTCTTCTGAAATTTTCAAAATTGTTTTGGAGGAGGGTTAAAAACAGAAAGAAGTGCAGGCATGTGGTCTTGTGGGATAATGGTCTTGTGGTGTGTTTTGTCCTATCAGGAGACAGCATTGTTACGGATTTTTCTCAACCGTTTTATAAACATACATAGATATATATTGTATATGTGTATCGATATATAGAGGATACGTGATGGGCGCTGGTGGAATACACTATGTATCTGAATGAGTGAACACTGACCTCAGGTAACCTCATGAGTGGCGTAGCGGGGCCACGATTGATGGTTCCCGAGGTCAGTCTCCACAAATTCAGATACATTGGTGTATTCCACCAGTGCCCATCTCAGATCCGATTTATACAGTAGGGGTCTGTTTTTTGTGCTGCATGTTTGTTGTATTTTGGATTCTTTATGTGGATATTTGGGGTGGTTTGGGGGTGTATTTTGTGTGTGTAGGTGTTCTCTGGGTTTCTGTTTGTTTTTATAAATGAGGTTGGTTTGTTGGTTCTTGTGGTGCTTTGTTTTGATTGAGTGTTGTATTCTTTTGTGCGTCTTGACGTTATGTGCAGGGTAGTTTTTCCTTTGTTAATATGGGTTCATGGGCAGGATTTCTTATTATGGTGGTGTTTCGGAGTTCGTTCACTTGTTGGTTTGGAATACTGAGGATCTTTCAGTGTGCTGTGTGGGTTTTGTGGTTTTATTGGACTTTCTCCTTTTTTCTGGGTGACATTCTCATTTGTACAGAGGATATTTCCTGTTCTTGATCTTCATTTCGTCTGCGTCTTCGAATTCTGGATGTTCTGCCGGTGGAGTTCTATGGCTCCATTTTCTCTGTCTGATGTAGGTTCCATCATTCTGTATCTTTTTATCTTTTGGGATTTGCACCCACTATTTCATTTTTGTCCTGTTTTATTTGGGATATTCAGTGTGGTGATATATTGGTGTCATGTTATATAATGACACTGTTTTTTTATTTTATGCCGGAGAACTTGTTCTTTATTTGGCTGTCTTATGGATTATGTGTTTGGTGAGCTGGACCTAGAAGGTGGGTAATCACCTGTGCAGTGTTTAGCTTCTTGTGTGTGATGTCACGACTGTGTGGATAAATTGATGACTGTATGGATAAAAGGAATTTATCCACACAGTCGTGAGGATATATGCGTTTATGCAATTGTGTATCCACTCACTCCTATTGTATATATGTGTGGGTGTGTGTGTGTGTGTGTGTGTATGTGTGTATATATATATATATATATATACATATATATATATATAAACTCTTCTAAGAAACAGTGTCCTCCACAGAGCACCACACTTTGGTCTTAGAGGGAGGCAGTAGGACTATGTGATAATCAAACCTTTTGGGACTGACAACATTGGTGTACGGCATGAACATAGGGGCCATCAGCATATAAAGCAGCACCAGCCCTAACTATCTCAGTTCCTTTTTTCCCCCCACCATCATAGACTTGCAGTCTCTTCAGGGACTAGGACAACGTTGTTCTGAACAACTTTCCTATGCAGTTTGTTGTAGCTTGTATTGTTTACTTGTATTTCACTGTACTTAGTAATTCAGAGTCATTTTTTGTTAATTTTAATCAGTTTGCTTGGTTCCAGGCAGCCAGTTGGTTGTGTCGCTATGACCACTGTATTACAATTTTTCCTTTCACTCAATGTCATTTTTTTTTAATTCTTTATGACTTTTAAGTGCCATTAAACTCCTCAGCTCCTACATCCTCTATGACCCAAAACTATAGTGAGCATTTGGGGCTCTTCTTAGTGTACAACATTGCTGTGGCAGTCAGGCAGTGGCTGAAGGATAGGTTAGAAAGGGTTCTAGAATGGGTTCCTTTTAGGTCTGTCAGTGAGTGCAGAGGAGGACTCAGTCTAGGTCTTGTTGAGGCCTGCTGAGTACAGAGATCCTTTCATGTCTGTTTCCATGTCCACACCATGACGTGACATTGATCATGGTGATGGTACCTAAGGAACAGGATTCTGTTCTTTTGCAAACTGGACCTCACCGGACCCTCAGTGCCATCAACTGGACAACAGCACAGCTGAGCAGAGGATGAGACTCCAACAGCAGCAGTAACACATAAGGTAAGGGAGCCTGGGAGAAACAAATTGTGGAAAGTAGCAAGGTCTTACAGGGTCCCATCTTTGTGTTTACTGGGTGGGGGAAGGTGTTGATATATTATCCAATGAGGAATCAGTTCTGAATCCGACATGTTGGACTTCTGGTGACAACACTAGGATGGCTGCACGCTAATTTTAGCAGCTCCTTACCCGCCTAAGAAATTTAAATAACTCCTGTGGTTTAAACGATCTTTTATAATATAATATCTGGATTCCTAGATAGCCTAAGATGACAGGGAAATACCAGCATTGGAAAAATCTGAAAGCCACTGCTAATTCTGCTAAACTGAAGCAATTGGTGCTGGACGAAGATATGGAGGGGTTTGGCGCCCACTCACAATGCCGGTGAACGCTCTCAGAATCATCTGAAGAACAAGAAACGCCAGAGACAATCGACCCAAACAATATGCAACAAACACTACAACAAATTCTCAGCACGGTTACCAATATTGATGCCTCTTTGACGGGTCTAAAGAAAGATGTACAAACTCTCCATAAAAAGTCTCCACGAACTCGGCAAACCTCAGCTCAATCTCAGAGTTTCAAGAAAGCTCGGACAGGCTAATGCTACTATTACTGCAGAGAGATCGGGAAATTCAAGACCGACTGGAAGACCTGGAAAACAGGTCCCGGAGGAATAATTTCAGGATTCATGGCATACCTGAAGGTGCAGAAGAAGGGTTTTCATCTGCCATTGATTTTATACAGCAAGTCCTCCGCTCGGTACTCTCTTTACCTTTGGACATCAAACTAGACATCGATCAGGCCCACTGCTCCCTTGTGGCTAAGCTCCAAGATCCCTCAGCCCTCATGCTCTCAGATAACAGTCAACGCCGGATCCCAGAAACATAATGATTGTGTACCAGCGGGAGGGGAGGAGGTGTGGATATAGTAATAAATAAAAGGGATTATGAGTACTGCAGGAGAAATGCAGATGCTAAAAAGAAAGTTTGGTTGGGGGGGAGCTGTGGAGAATATGCAAACACTCATAGCTTGAGATCTTCTTCTTGGTGACGGTAATAGAGGGATGATAGAGATCCCCTCAGGGGAATAGCCTATACCTCTTTCCCCTAAATTTTAGGGGCACTCATTGCATCAATCACTTGACCTCCCACGGTAATTTTGTGGGTTTCACGTGGAAGTCAATATAAACTACTTGATGAATCGGGTATATCCGATAGCACTGTACATAGTTTTAAAGTTATTGTTTAAAATGGTACCATGGGTTGGTACTAAGTTTGTAGTATGTTTTTTGTAATATAAAGTTTTGAATTTTCAATTTTTCTGCTTAAGGGTCTGGCAGGTTGGACAACGAGGGAGAGGAAAGGGTGAGACTGAGACGGGGCTTGAGACACGAGGTGAAATCACTTAACTTAGGTTATGTCTTACATGAATATAATCTCGTATAATGTAAAGGGTGTTAACTCTCCAATTAAAGGGGCTAGGCTATTGGCTGAGCTACAGCACTTGAAATGTGATGTGGCGTTTCTGCAAGAAACACACCTCTCAGAGCTAGAGCATGCTAAGCTCCGGAGAAGATGGGTAGGACAGGTTTTAGCAGCCTCACACCCTACTGCCAAAAAAGCTGGGGTAGCGATTTTAATTAGAAGAAACAGCCGTCTGAAAATTCATTCTATGGAGGAAGATCTCCAAGGTAGATTCATTAGAGTAACATGCTCACTACAAGACAAATTAATACATTTGGTGAATGTATATGCCCCTAATGTGGGCACAGAAAAATTCCTTGGGGAAATCTTTAACAAATTAATTTGTTTGCCCCAGGGTAAATTATTGTTAGGGGGAGATTTTAATACAGTCATCTCACCTCAAATCGATCGTTCGTCAGGTAACCAGTTCACAAATAAAGCTGCCAGCAAAAAACTCCGGGCACTGATTGAAGAGGCTGGACTGGTAGACATATGGAGATCTCAACACAAAGGAGAAAGGGATTATTCTTTTTTTTTCGCAGGCACAAAATTCCTACCCCTGGATAGATCTCTTCTTTACTTATAAAACAGACCTTCACCTATTTACAAACTCCACAATACATCCAATTCCTTATCAGATCATAGCCCAATCTCCACTAAAATATTACTTGGAAAGGAAAGTAAATCTCCCATGTGGAGACTTAATGTTTCATTATTGAATGAGGAACCCTTTAAAAACCTTATGATTAAAACAATTGAAAATCTGGAGCAGGCCTCACCCATAGAAGAATGTTCTCCAACAATGTGGTGGAACACATTAAAGGCTGTCATTCAGGGTCAAATAATTAGCTACGCAACAGCTAAGAAAACACAAGTGAGGGCTAAAGAAGTGGAGTTAAAAGAGAAAGTAGCAGAGCTGGAGGCCAAGCATAAAAAAAACACAGGGTCCAGACAAATCTTAAAGGAATTAACTCAGGCCAGAGCAGAACTTCAAGAGATGGCAAACAGGAGAGCGGAGGGCTACCTCAGGTTCTACAGTCAGAAATATCATGAGACGGGAGGGAAGGCACTGAGACTTCTAGCATTCCATCTCCGGAAAAAACAGGCTGAAAGACATGTCTCAATGATAAGAGATGTAGCAGACCCAGGCAAATGCTGGTTTAAACCGGAAGAAATTGCCTCTCAATTTAGAGCCTTTTATAGAGGGTTATACACAGAGGACAAGATGGAACACAGGGTCATATCAGAGTCCATGGACTTCCTAGACTCCATTGCTTGCCCAACCCTTCCTTTGAGTGCACAAGAAGCGCCCTCAGCCCCGATAACCACCCAGGAAACCTTAGAGGCTATACGCAACTTGCCGACAGGTAAAAAGCCTGGCCCAGACGGCCTGGCAGCTGAGTGGTACAAGAAGCTGAGTAAAACAGTAGCCCCTAGATTAGTCCATATATATATAATGCCAGTCTGAAGGAAGGGACCTTCCCGAAATCATGGCGAGAAGCCCTGGTAACAGTTATCCCGAAACCAGTAAAACACCGCTCTTGCTACGATTCTTACAGACCTATTTCTCTCCTTAACCAAGACTTAAAAATCTTAACCCGCATTTTAGCCTCCAGATTACAACAACATGTTGAATTACTAGTCCACCCGGATCAGACAGGATTTATCCCACACAGGCACTTACAGGATAATATCAGGAAACTGCTAAACATCATTTCACATAAACATCCTCCTGGCTGAACTCCTTTAGCAATATTCCTCGATGCTGAAAAAGCATTCGACCAGGTGAACTGGGCATATATGAAAGAAGTCCTGTCAAGGGTAGGGGCAGGGAGCAACTTCCTTCAATGGGTAACCATGTGTTATCAGGGGCCTACAGCTCGAATCAGAGTTAATGGCGTAAACTCTGATCCTCTTAACATAGAAAGGGGGACTAGACAGGGATGCCTGTTATCACCCTTATTGTTTGCACTTGCTAAGGAGCCCCTGGCTCAAGCCATCCTGGAAAAACCCACCATTTGTGGGATTAGTGTTAATGGCACAGAGAATAAAATCTCTCTTTATGCAGATGACACAGTAATATATTTAGACAAACCAGAAACGTCTATCCCAGAGGTGGTACAACTTCCAAATCATTTTGGAAGGATCTCTGGCTTTAAGGTGAATATAGAAAAAAAAACAGAAATCATGAGCATCGGAAATCCTCCACGAAGTGAAGTACAGAGCCTCATTCCCTTCAAGTGGGTTAAGGACAAAATTAAATATTTGGGGATATCTATTCCCACTGATCTAACTAAACTCCACAACTATAATTACCAAACATTAAAAGAGCAGGTGTTTGAAGACCTACATAGGTGGCAAAATCTTCCCCTTAGCTTTATGAATAGAGTAGAGACAGTGAAAATGAACATTCTGCCCAGATTCTTATTTCTATTCTCGGCCCTCCCCCTTCCAATTCATAGAGCGGAGTGGAAGGAGCTGAGAAGAAAAATATCTAATTTCATTTGGGCAGGTCGCCGGCCACACAAGAGATGGGGCCTGTTGACTGAGTCTAAAGACAAAGGGGGACTGGGAGTACCGGACCTGCAGAAATATTACCTGGCTGCACAGACAACACCAATACTAAAAATGCTGATACCAGAAAGCAGGGGAGGTTGGTATAGTTTGGAGGAGGGGGCACATCCTCAGATACCTCTTAGGCTTCTGCCATGGGTAATTAAGACCTCTGACATAAATTATATTGAGAATGTCTAAATGAAACACTCCCTTAAAACCTGGCTCAACATAAGGCAATGGTGGGAAATATTCTCTCCAACGTGGAGATATATTCCCCTAAGATTTCTCCCACAATTTCCAGCCAACCATAAAGATCCTTGTTGGAACCGCTGGGCATGCCAAGGGCTTGCATACCTGTGGCAGATGGTTACTGAGGAAGGTATTAAACCATTCGCGAAACTCCAAGATGAATTTGAAATTCCTTATAAGGACTTCTTTAGATATCTCCAGTGCCGACACTACATAATAATACGGCTGGGATGTGTGCCATTCAGGGTAATCCTGCACCCCCACTGACATATATATACCAAAAAAGTTGTATGGCGGACAGTAAGAAGTTTGTTTCCTATATATATATATATATATATCAAACATTACAGGAAGGAATGGGATCTTTGTACATGCAAGCTATAGAAAATAGATGGCAAATAGAATACGACACCCCCATTTCAAATAAGAAATGGAACCAAATCTGGCAAGGCATGCATAAAACAACTAACTCCCCTGTATGGAGGGAGTTTAGGTGGAAGGTCTCAACTAGGTACTTTAGCACACCAACGATCTCATCCAAATATGTAACCTCCCACACAGATAGGTGCTGGAGAGGCTGTGGGGACAGATGTTCTCATTTTCATATTTGCTGGAGTTGCCCTGAAATTAGAAACTATTGGGTAGAAGTAAGTTTAGCGGTTAAAGAAATTCTTCAACTAGAAAACCCATCGGATTTTCCCCACGTGATATTGGGGCCCCCCCCCCGGGTGGGTTCAAAAGCACAGAAATATCTGTTTTTCATCCTGATAGCCGCAGCCTTAAAATCAATTATGCAAAACTGGCTCACGCCACATAATCTATCTTACCGTATGTGGTGGTCCAGTGTTAATAATAAAGTAACAGAGGCATTGACAGCTCAGCTCAGGCTCCAAACTGAATCCGACATGTTTTTCAGAATTAGGAATCTTCCAGCAATTAGTCTTCACCATTGATTCACACTAATGGGTCTGTGCCGGAGGAGGCGCTAGGTTCCTGCGGAGTCAGAACTTCTCAGGAGGACTGTTGCTAAGGTGAGCTGCATGCATATACGGCAGCACAAGACTGGCTCGTGCTGCATGGATACCTTGGCACCAGTCCTAAAACACATGTGTTTCTTTTTCCCCGCTGGGAGTCAGAATTTCACATCTATATGACAACAGCGTTCAGTTCTTCTTAGTTTTTGGTGTTTAAAGCTAGGGTTTGTTATTTTTTGCATCAGTTTAGTGTAATTACAAAATGTATTTTCTGTCAGTCTGTCATAGGTTTACCGAGTCAGTGGTCAGCGTCCATGGATGGTGTCGTGGAAAAAAATATGTGTTCTTACACTTTAGTTTAAAATCAGACTCAGGACCACTGCATAGTAGAAAGAACGGTTTATTACATATGCATATGGGAGTCTGCTTCCAAAAATCATGCAAGGCTCCCTGAGTTTCATTAGTCAATCACTTTTATACACTTATTATCAAGGCGTTGTTAGGCATACTCTTATCTTGAAAATTACCAACATTGCAGTATTAACCAATCATGAATTAGAAAAACATGTTGATTCCAATGTAACAGAAAGCATGCTGATACCACCATCTGGGGGTACATTTCCACTGGTTATTTCATCTCTTTCCCAATACTTCTTGATGCATATGCCTGGGTCAATCTGACCTGAGTGAAACAGTGAGTTTCACTCACACCATAGCAACGCCCAGCATGCCTTTAATACCTTAACATGCTGTTATCTTATATTCTGCCCGAGCTTGTTATGCAGGCTGGTACAACCAGTTCTGCCCAGTTTTATCTTGCTTTCTGTTCCTACAAATGTACCTCAAGTAACCTCAGTATCATTCTATAACAAAATAGAAAACAGCATAATACCAGAAATTTCTACTACATCCATTATGACTTTGTTACAGCATGGCCTACAAAGCAAGCATATATTCAGGCATATAATAGCAAATAGAGTTATAGTTTTATGAACTCAGAAATTTCTACTACATTCTCCCCCCTTTTTGATACTATGTATCAACATTAGACCATGGTAATTTCTAATTCATTGGCGAAGGGAAAAACTTCCTTTTCAAAGTGTTCAGGCAATTGTTCATTATCTGCCTGCAGTAAAGGATGGAGTTGGGCCTTACTAGGGGAGGTAACAGTGGCACACATGCACTGGCAGAGAAGTTTGATTACAACTGTCATAAGCCATAGGGTCAAAATTACAATTACCACGACTCGTCTAGTGGAGCAGTGTGGTTCCTCAGTTCCAAAGATACTGGTTAACCACGTCAAGGGTCCCAACCCTGTGATACAGGTGCATGTTCACTAATAACATGTTGCTGCAGTGTTTGTATGCCCTCAATCACTTGCTCAAGTTCTTGGGAGTTATCTGGTATATAGGTGCAGCATTCCTCCCCTATAATGGCACATACTCCACCTTGCGTGGCTAATACATAATCAAGTGCAGCTCTATTCTGCAAAGCTACGATTCTCAGGGCCTTAATTTCAGCTGTTAGCAAAGCAGTTGATCGCAAGGTACTATTGATTAGTGTTTCCAACTCATAGCTTAACTGATCGATGTAATGCATGGTTTTAACAACGCCCCACCAGGGGAAGATTCCTGCCCCAAATTTTTCTCCCACTGGGACACGTTTGTTTGCGTCTGGTACTTTTTGTACTATTTATATTTCTTTGTTAATGTTGATGTATGGCAGATGTAATTGTACATATATACATGGGCCGTAGGGTGGAGTGTGGCTAGATAGCAGCAGCCGGTCCACTCCATAGGTAGGAAAAGATAAGCCCTATCTCGCATACCCAGTATAGACTCTGACAGACTGCCCACGGCAGTAAAATCAGGGTGTACCGTGTGGGCATCTGCTTGAGAGCAGTTGGTTATGGTGGACTCTGACTTGGTGGTGCTGTTGTAGTGCTACATATTGTACGTGGACCATCCCAGTGGCGCTAAACTCGTGGTTAATTGACTATTACAGGCAGAGCCTGGCTGATATATTCTGCTGTCTAATGTCTAGGTACAAGGGTTGACACATTTGTACCATTCGGTGGGCTGTACCATACGGTAAATCATGCCCCAAAACACAGTTAGGTTTTTTATTTTGTTTGTAGCATAATCTGGGGCATTAGTGATGTTCCTTCCCCTGATGGCACCAAGAATCTCGCTGGCCTCAGTGCTATTTACAGGCTTGGGTCTTAGGTGGAGCCCTACGGCTGCAGAGAAGGGAGAGCTAGTGCATACATAGCAATTAGACACATTAGCATTATTAGCATGTAAGTTCATTAAAGTCCACCAAGTGTTTGTAATGTGCAATGGCTCTGTGCTGCGGCGGGAGCAGTTGCCCCCTTCGTAATCAGAGCCCCATAGCAAAGTACCAATAGCAGCGATAGTCGAGCGAAAACAGAATGATAACAATTTTCATGGTTGCTCAGTTCACTGTTCAATTGTGACGACTGTAGAGGCTGTCACTCAGCGACAATGAGATCGTGAATCCAGCTCTCTCTCCGCCAATCTTAACAGCAGTGGCGGTAGTCAGGAGCACTTGAACGGTCCTCGCCACCTTGGGGCTTACTCCATCTTTCTTCTCTCGGAAGTCCTGACGACCACCTAAGTCTCCTGGCTGTATTCTATGCATGGGTCCTCCAAGGAAACTGGAAGCGCAGCTTTTACCCTAGGATAGAGAGACCTCAGAACAGCATTAAGGGATAAACAATATGCAATCATTTCATTATCCACCCCATGCAAGGTGATTCTGTTTTGTGGGAATGGGGTATTTGTCATTCGGAGAGGCCTTCCCATTAAAATCTCATGAGGTGATAACCCCATGTGATGCGCGGGCCTGCCTCTCATATTCATAAGCGCCAGAGGCAGTGCTTTCACCCAGCTAAGATCAGTTTCTGTCATAATTTTTGTTAGCTTTACTTTAAGGGTCTGATTTGCTCTTTCTACCGCGCCACCTGATTGAGGGTGATAAGCACAGTGCAATTTGAGGTCTACCTGTAAAGCCTCACATAAGGTTTTGATCACTTCCACAGAAATGTGACCCATTATCGCTAGATAACCTAGTGGGAATCCCCATCGCGGTATAATTTCCCAATTAGGGCCTTGCCACTGCGCAGGCTGTGGCTCTTCTGACTGGGAAAGCCTCTACCCATTTTGAAAACATGTCCACAATTACAAGGCAATATTTATACCCTTCACATGGGTTTAATTCAATAAAATCCATCATTAGATGTTCAAATGGTCCTGTTGGAGAAGGATGGGCAGAGGGGGTTACTTGCAGTCCTCTGCCAATATTGTTTTGCATGCAGATAATACATTTTTTACAATATTCATCAGCATAGACAGTAAAGCCAACTACATACCAATACTTATTTACAAGGTGTATCATTCCACTTTTTGA
Organism: Neoceratodus forsteri; assembly: GCA_016271365.2. Taxonomy (NCBI): domain Eukaryota; kingdom Metazoa; phylum Chordata; order Ceratodontiformes; family Ceratodontidae; genus Neoceratodus; species Neoceratodus forsteri. The sequence continues at coordinate 165,807,019 of JADMNL010000025.1, read as the reverse complement.
GACATGGTCGGCTCCGTGAGCCAGCTTCGCCAAAAAGGGAAGTACAGCTGAGGGCAGACAGAGTCTGCCATCAGACCCTATCCGTACCTTTGTATTTCCATCATATTTACAATTTGTTTGCCAGTTTCACTTTTCTTTAGGACTGGCTGATTGTTGCAACGTCATCACATCTGTAGCTGAAAATAAATTCAGTTGGTTAACATTTATAGTGTCAGACAACATTAATAACTTTGGGACATCACCAGAAAGGGCCGCTTCCCTTGCAGCCGCATCCGCTTGTGCATTTCCAAGCGATACAGGATCTGTAAAAGAAGTGTGAGCTTGACATTTAACAATGGCAATTTGTTTTGGTTTTGTACTGCTTCCAGCAGGTCTTTTACCAAATCATATGCTCTAGAGTTTCCCAGCAGCTGTTAAAAAACCTCTATGCTTCCACAGTGTACCAAAGTCATGGGCTACCCCAAATCGTATCGACACTCAGTATAGATGTTGACTGTTTTCCCCTTTGCTAACATATGCAAGCCCTTGTTAATGCAATTAATTCAGCAGTTGGGCTGATGTTCGTGGGGTAGTTTTCGCACTTTCCACTAAGTCATTTTGTGTACACACTGCGATTCCTGCTGAAAGGTTTCCTTGCTCATTTCTCTGAGCTGACCCATCGACAAAAAACTCTACATCAGCATTTACTATGGGTACATCCGTAATATCTGGTCGGGGTTTACAATCTAGATCTATCACCTGACCACAGTCATGTTCTTCCCCCTCGACAGTCGTGGGCATGAGGGTTGCCGGGTTCAATGTGGTACACCTCTTTAAAGTCACATTAGACATGGTTAGTAAAACATTCTGATATTACAGTAGCCGAGCAGGTGTTAAATGCGCTGTACGAGCCTGCAAAATGATAGAATGGACAGCATGCGGCACATACACAATAAGAGAAGAGAAACCCACTAAGTCCAAGCAAGCCAATACTGCCTCTGTGGCAGCTGCAACAGACTGCAAGCACGACACCATTCCACTACAGAATCTAAGCGCTTAGAATAATAGGCTATTGGACGACGGGCGTCCCCGTGTCTCTGGGTTAGAACTGCAGACATGTATCCACTTTTCCCATTTACAAACAGGTCAAATGGTTTATTGTAGTCCGGCAGACCTAAACAGGGGGCTGTGGCCAGCACCCTTTTCAGGGTGTTAAAGGACTCTTCCAGTCCTTCTGTCCACTGGATTTCTTCATGCATTTGCATTTTCTTTCCGTAAATGGCTTCATGGAGGGGCTGTGCTAGTGAGGCATAATCCATAATCCAGGCTCTGCAGTAGCCAGTCATGCCTAAGAAGGACATCATTTGCTGTTTAGTGATGGGTTGCGGTAATTTTGTCACCGCCTCAATTCGTTCTGGAGCTAATTTTCTTCCTTGACTTGACAGTACATGGCCTAAATACTTGACCTGCTCCTTACACAATTGTAACTTGTCTCTGGACACTTTGTGTCCATTGTTGGCCAGAAAAATTAAGAGTGCCTTAGTGTCCTCTTCGCACACTTCCTTACTGGAGGATGCCAGTAGCAAATCATCTACGTACTGGACAAGGGTACTGCCCGCTGGGGCAACAAAAGCAGATAAGTTTTCGCTCATTTGAGCAGAAAACACCGCTGGTGACTCCGCATATCCTTGTGGCATGCGTGTCCACGTCCACTTTTTCCCTTGTAGGTGAAGGCAAAACATTCCTGACTGTTAGGTTCCACGGGAATACTAAAAAACGCATTCGCTAAGTCTATCACAGAGAAATAACAGCTGTCATGGGGTACAGCTGACAAAACAGTTATAGGATTTGGCACTACTGGGGTTCTTACATGAACTGTCTCATTGACTGCCCTTAGGTCTTGTACAAACCTGTATGTACCATTTGCTTTCCTAACTGGTAAAATTGGGGTGTTCACAGTTGCATGTGGACACAGAATTATAACCCCCTTTTCAACTAGTGCAGCATGTACTGGAGCTATCCCTTCTTCTGCCTCTTTTCCTAGTGGGTACTGGTGTTTATTAGGTCGGTAGGAGGACTTTGGCTTCACTGACAAAGGCTGTGCATTTTTTATTAATCCTACATCATACTTAGACATTGCCCATAACTGCGGGGGAATCTGTTCCAGCCAGTCTGGCCCCTGCAGTTGTCCTTGCTCTGCACTAACCTTGTTCACTGTCACTTCTCTTTCTTCTACTTGCACTGTTACTTTTTGCTTGATTATGTACTTTGCACATTTTCCTTTTGCTGATGTCCACCTATCGCCCTTCCACACCCAGTCATCCATTTGTCTCATACACTCAACCCATGGCCCTAAATCTTCCAGGGATTGAGGGTCCTAAGCTAATGACACATGTGGGTATGAATTAGACACTTGAAACACTTTCCACTGTCTACGGGTAAGTCCCACTGCAGCTGCACACTGATCTGCAGCCACGAATATCTCAGTAATATTTAAGGTTTGTTCTACAGACTGCCTTCCCCATTCCCCACATTCATACTCCATATCTCTCTCCCCTTTTGAATAATGAGTAGTACAATGTAGCTCAGTTTGTATTTGAAGGTGACATGTTATTGCCTGTGCCCAGTTCAACAACCACTTTATCTGCTCTTCTGCTGTTAATGTCCAGCAGTATAACCAATCGTGTTTACCCATGGCACACAAGGGATATAAACCCGCTACTTGGGACTTAAATTCCAACCCCCTTTTTGTGCAGATTATGTGGGCATTGAGCTTGGCCAGTAAATCCCGTCCCATGAGGTTCAGAGGGCAGACACCACTATACAAAAAGGTATGATGAAAAGTTGCCTCATTGCACTTCACCTCCAGCGGTTCAGTCAGTTTTCCTTTATCTCAATTCCAGATGCCAAACTGTTTTAATAGTCTTTCCTGTTGGTTGTAGCTCTAGTTCAGCTCTCGGATTACAGACATTGAGGCGCCTGTATCTATGAGAAAGAGAGTTCCTTGCCTTTATGATCAAAGTCAATTCTGGTGTATCTGTAGGATGCTGTGAGGTGTTTACAAGTATCTGGTGCTGCCCTGCTAATTCCTAGCTGCTATAACTCCAAGTTGGTGGATCTGGCTGGGAACCATAACCACAAGCCTGTGGTTGAGGTGGTGGTGGATATGGTTGGACGGTTGTTTCCTGGTTATTCGGGCAGGTGCGAGCTATGTGACCTCGTCCCCCACATGTGTAGCAAGTATAGTTCGTGTAGTCACCTCGACCCGGTCCTGGTCCTTCCTTCTGAGGGGGACCCCCCTGCAGTCCTCGCCCCCATCCCTTTCCTCTTCCTCCTTTACCACCTCTACCCCCTCGACCTCCTCCTTCAAAATACATCAATTGTGCCTTCTCCAACTTTTCTTTCGTCTTTTCATAGTTTCACGCTGTTGCCTCTCAGTGCTCAAGCGAATGGCATGAGTTCTGCCATAGTCTTCATTTCCCAGCCTATGCACACAGTCGTAACTCCTGTCCGTATCTGATCTTTCAATCCTGAGCAGAATACCATCCCCAACTGGTGTTTGTAAGCGGGGTTGTCTGGGCTCAGCCCTGAATATTGCTTAAATACAGTCTCAAGTCTCTCTTTATACTCATGCACTGTTTCATGGGGTCCCTGCTTAGTGTTTTTTATTCGGGGCCAGTCTGTGACCTTTTGAAACTTTTCACGTAATGCAACAAACACTGCATTCACCTGACCCTCCATTTCCCCTCTAGGTTTCTCAGAGTCCCAGTCTCCTTTTACTTCTTCCCAGACCCCTTTCAATGTGCGTCGGAAACACTCTTCGACCTCTGTGGTTGACAACTTATACATATGGATCAGATTTCTTAATTCCTTTTCATATTCCTCAACATTATCTCTTGGCTTGGGGATTTCTTTCAGGGCTTCCCGAAGTTCATCTGGATTCCATGGTCGATTTACCTCTATATAGGGGTTCTGTGCTGCATCAGCCACATTGGGGTTGGGATACTGTATTAAAGGCATCTGGGCTACCACCTTTAGGTCTCAGGTTGTAGAGGCCACCTGCACCCGCTCCCGTCTCCTCTTGTGGGGTCGCCTAGGGGTTTCTTGTGGTGTACGTGGGGCTGGTGTGTTGGGAGGTGCTGGCGGTACCTGCTGTGCTTTCGAGATTGGTTCATGGAGGAACCAATGCCAGGGATAAACCAGCCCGGTGGTGATGGTGGCCATGCCACTGGTGTGGGAGTCACTACCGGAGGATTTGGGGTTAAAACCGGAGGTTCCGGGGAGGATTGTTGAGGAGGGTCTGCAAATTGGACATGCTGAGGTATCTGTTCTGGTGGGCTGTATGGTGCTGGAATCACTGGGAGGAAAGGATCCCCCCCCCCTTCCCCATCCCTGGAGCTAGGTTGTATTGGAGGGGGCTGCGCCGGGGCTACGGGCGCGGCGCTGGTTTTGGAACTGTAGGAGGCACCAGTGGTAGTGGTGCGGAGCTGCGAGGCCCGAGGTGGCCCCAAAAATCAATAAGGGCTCTTCCACCCCTGCGGGCTGGGGTGCCACCGGGAGAGCGGCGTCCTGTGGAGGCTCATTTGGCGGTGGTCTGTATGGTGTGGAGTGTCATGTCGACCAATTTTACTTTCTTTGTCTCCTCTTCCTTAATCATTATTCCCTTAGCTTGACTCTCCTGTCTCGCTCAGCTTCTCTTTCCATCTCTACGAAACTTGGTCCAATCTATCTTTGGCTTTTTCTTTGTTTTTTCCTTTTCCTCTAAAGTAATTCTTACTTCTTTCAGCACATCAATGCTAAATGTCCCCGTTAAGGGAAACAGTCCTCTTGTCAGTGTATGCCAATGCCCTACCTCCGCAACCGTATCCTCTCCATATTTTTCAGCCATGCATTTCACGGGGCCGGAGGCAACCCACGGGGGCTCTTTGTTTTTCTGCTTACTGTGCCCCTTCCCCATTTTAAACAATGTCTCCTTATCTCGTACCCCAAATAAAAGAAACCTGCACACAAAGAGCAAATCAAAAAAGAAAAGATAGAAAACAACCACTGGAAGTTACTGTTGCCTGCCTCCTCCACCTTTCCTTTTCCTAGTTTTCTAAAGGTGCTCAACCCACTTAAAGGTTCTGTTGCTGGGGTGCTCAACCCACTTAAAGGCTCTGTTGCCGTCCCCCCCTTTTTCTGTCTTGTGCTCACACACTGTCAAAGCAGGCTCAAACGTCCCTATTCACTTGTTACGGTTTACTTATGGCGCCTAGTCCCTTTTGCCACTATTTCAGGCTCAGACTTCTAGCTACTTTTGTCACTATTTCAGACTCAAGCTATCCTGATATCAGTTACAACTTATACAAGCAATTTTTGACCTCAGTTACAGTGACTCATTCTTTATAACATGCAGCGTCCAAAAAGGCAAAGGATACTTACAGATCAGTGCCGCTCGGAGCCCAGGGGAAAAATCCGCCACGATCGGGGCCGTCCCATTTCAATCTCTCCCTGGCTGTCCACCTGTGGGATCTCCCTTCAGCTTCTCTCTCAGCGTCAGGACTTCTCCTCCAAGCGAGACCAGAGCGTCCCGACCGAGCCAACCGAGGTCCGAAAGGCATGATCCTGCCGACCACGCCAAATGTCGTGGAAAAATATGTGTTCTTACACTTTAGTTTAAAATCAGACTCAGGACCACTGCATAGTAGAAAGAACGGTTTATTACATATGCATATGGAGTCTGCTTCCAAAAATCATGCAAGGCTCCCTGAGTTTCATTAGTCAATCACTTTTATACACTTATTATCAAGGCGTTGTTAGGCATACTCTTATCTTGAAAATTACCAACATTGCAGTATTAACCAATCATGAATTAGAAAAACATGTTGATTCCAATGTAACAGAAAAACATGCTGATACCACCATCTGGGGTACATTTCCACTGGTTATTTCATCTCTTTCCCAATACTTCTTGATACATATGCCTGGGTCAATCTGACCTGAGTGAAACAGTGAGTTTCACTCACACCATAGCAACGTCCAGCATGCCTTTAATACCTTAACATGCTGTTATCTTATATTCCGCCCGAGCTTGCTATGCAGGCTGGTACAACCAGTTCTGCCCAGTTTTATCTCACTTTCTGTTCCTACAAATGTACCTCAAGTAACCTCAGTATCATTCTATAACAAAATAGAAAAACAGCATAATACCAGAAATTTCTACTACATCCATTATGACTTTGTTACAGCATGGCCTAAAAAGCATATATTCAGGGCATATAATAGCAAATAGAGTTATAGTTTTATGAACTCAGAAATTTCTACTACAATGATGATGGTAGGGAGCCTTCTCAGGCAAGCTGCTCTGGCAGCTGGGCCATGTCCAGTCCACTTCCCCCTCGGTGAAGGGTTCTGAAAATGGCAGTCCTGTTCTGGGTGGGGGAGGACAATCCTCCTGAAAGGACAAAAAGAAGTGGGCCTGTTCCTGATCCCAGTCAGGTTTTCGGCATCGCACAGCCTTGAGTTCTTCCTCCTCCTGTCGGAATGGGAAGATGCAGTTCCACTCTAGATCACCCTCTACAAGTTCTGCTGTGGAATCCTTGGTCTCCAAGGGCCAGGGGCCCTCATCAGCATCGTCAGGGTCAGGGGCCTCTGGTGCTAGGAGGTTGAGGTCTTGGGCCCAGAGTCCCACTCTGTCTTACAATCCACCTCTCTATTTGACCTTCCCCCAGGAAGAAAGTGGAGGGGAATGAGTCAGACCCCATCTTCATAATTTCTGAGGGCAGCAATGAAGACTCTGTCTATAGCCCAGATTCTACAGACCCAGGCCCTTCTTCTGTTTCTCAGGAGGATCTTACTTTCTAGGCTTTGTTCAGGAATATGCATTCTGCACTTGATTTTAAGCCTTCAGCCACTGACCCAAGTTAAATGTCTCCACAGTGGATAAGGGTTGCTACCATGCCAGTCAGTTTCATTACTCCTATTCCACCAGCATTTGAGGTCTTGTCAGATGCAGTTGGAATAGATCTGGCTCTTTTTGTTCTATCTGCAAGCAGATATATAGGAAATACACTGCCCCTAAGGATAGACCAGTGTATGTTTTCTCAACCGATAGCTGATGTCATTGTTATTCTCACCAAGAATGACAAAGCCATTCTTCCCCAGGAGGTTAGAGTGCACCCATTTAACATGGAGTTACGCAAGATTGACACTATGAGCAAGCAGGCTTTCGCAGCAGCTACCCTTGCCATATAGATTTCTAGCTACCAAGGGCAGTTTTCCAAGTATGAGAGTATGCTTTGGAGCTTGCTAATGTCTCTGTCAGAGTCCCTGCCAGACACTGAAACTAAACAGAAGATTCTACAGACTGCTACTCATGGTACTGAGTCTAACAGTCATCAGCTCAAAGCAGCTATGGATGCCTTTAATACTGCCTCCCACTGTGCTGCTGAAGGCTTCTCTATCAGAAGGCATTCCTATTTGCATACTTCTGTTTTTCTCAGAATGTCCGACAACAGGTGATGAACATCCCCTTCATTGGCATTTACCTGTGTAGGCAGCTGGTAGTGTCTCAGAAAACTAGCACAACTCTAAAGACTTCCAGGCCAGCTCCTGCTAACCCTCAGAGGGGAAAAGGACGTAGTTTCTTTCAAAACTGGCAGTATTTTTATGGAAAAAGGAGTGGCGCCTAAACAAATTTCAGCCTCCCCAGCCTCAAAAGAAGGCGCAACTGAAAGCACAGATGATGAAAGCACCCAGTGCCATCCTCTTAATCTCCAGTCTTGGCCCTGCCTTAGTTGCTCAAGGCAGACCACTTCTCCCCAAGAGGGGGTGCACCTGACACAATTTTACCATCAGTGGGAGTCCATCATGATGAATAGATGGGTACTCCTTGGACCTCAGAGAAATCCCTCCAGACTATCCACCCAGACGGCAGCCCCTCTTATCAGTCCATATATCAGAGCTTCTTGCGCAGGAGATTGCAGGCCTTCTGAGCAACAGGACAGAGGAGTTAGTGTCAGAGCCAGAATGAAACACAAGCTTCTTCTTCCATCACTTCCTAGTTCCAAAGAAATTAGGGGGCATGTGCCCCATTCTCAACATCAGAAACCTGAACATGTACATGGATCGAAAAAAATTCAAGATGATTTCTCTGGGGTCTTTGCTTCCCTTCCTTTTTTTCCATTAAACATTTTATTTCATTTTCAAGAATACAATGTAGAAATATGTACTGAATAAAGATTCACACATAGTACTCAGTTAGGTAACGTCCAGAGACCGTCTGTGATAAATGATATGAAAGTGTACAAAGGTATTATAGTCATATAATAACTGGCAAGGAATTTTTTCAGTGGAGAGACCATGTTGATATTTGCCGTAACAACCAGCTGGTTATGACGAACACGCGCTCAGTAAAACAGAGCGCAGCACAAGTCCCACAGCTGCTCTCCTGTCACCCGCTCGAACAGCCGCCACTGCCGACAAGTAAACACTTTCTCCGTGACCTTCTGCCATAATTTTCTTACCTCTACCAGCTTTTTAAGCATAAATGGTATACTGCAAGTAAATAAAATGTTAAAAAATGCACAAAAAAGCCTAATACAGTAAACGAAAAACAGGCACTTTTACCACACTCCCTTCTCCCCACAGGCAAGCCTAGCATGCACAGCAACTCCCCATCTCAACCAACCCCCCACCCGGAACCACAGGAAAAAAAAAACGAGCCAACAGAAATGGATCAGAAAAATAAAACTGCAAGCAGCAAGTCATTCTCAGTTAAACATTCAAAAAAAGACTTTCCAAAATATAGACCTTAGCAAAAAACTCTTCATTTTAAAAGTTATAACAGTTTTACCAGTCTGCCTACATAGTCTTTTCAGAAAACAAAAAAAAAGTTAGTAAATGCTACAACTGTCTTGTTCTATGCTGTTATTTTTATTTCTTTTTTTTTTTGCATATCAGTGTTCCTGCTGTTGTAAGGTTGTATTCAATAAACCTTTGGTCATAATTCACAAAAGACTGATATGTTCTAAAACAAACAGTTATATACAAAAGACACCTGCACTCTGGTGGGAAAAAATTCCTTGCCAGTTTATTATACAGAATAAAAGATGGGGAAGTGTGTGAAATCACAATTCAATGCACACCCTCAGGGGGTGGGCTGCTTTCATAAACCCCTCGGGCTTCGCCCTCAGGGGGTTTATAGCATCCACCCTCGGATGTGCATTAAATAGAGAATAAGTATGGGTGGTGTGTAACGAGATTTTACCACACCAGGGGTTGGATGGCATATAAACCCGAGATCAAGCTCAAGGGTTTATCCAGGCATCCAACCCTCGGGTGTGTAAATTGAGTTTACACACACCACTCCCATATTTTATTTTATATAATTGTTGGTTAGGCTTTTTGCCACAGCCAACTATATAAAATAAATGGTCTGGCAAGGCTATGGTCTGATGATGTTTAGCAGAGTCCTCAGTCGCTAGCAGCAGTTTACTTTTTTCTTGTTTTGTTGTCCCTTTACGGTGTGATTTTTGTTAGGAAGTTTTTTTTAAATAATTACTTACTGCCTAGAGATAGTAGGCGATGCGGTTTCACCAACGAAGAAATCTGGTGGCGAGCGGTGAAACCCAGAAGAGCTGTAGGTTACGTAGTAGCGAGGAAACTGAGTGCAGGTTTGCTGTTATAACGCCTTTATAACAGCAAATTATGCCACGGTTTCCCTATGGGAAAAAACCTAACCCAGTTATTATATTCTCATATCACACACTTCTCCATCCATTATTCTCTATATAATTACTGGTGACCCCATATATCAACCGGATTACCGGTCTCTTCAAACACTAACAACCTGTTTTCGGGTTATTACGCTCCCAAAAGCTGTAATAACCCAAAATCCGGTTAACATGGCATTCCAAACAACTTGTACTTTTCCCGCTGACTGTATGACCGAGACGGCGGGCCTCGGTATTCTAAACAAATTCTACATTTACCAGAAACAGTGTAATTAGTATAAGAACATATTAAGTTTGTTCTTATCTTGTTTTGTATTTTCCTGACAGAGTCACCGAGTGAGCAAGGAGCAAGTGACTCGAGCCAGAAGACTCGACACAGCATCAGTGAGCGAAGCCATAGCGCCCGCCAACGCCTGTGTCCAGTCTCTGAAGTCGCCGAGTCACCGCTTCCTCCTCACTCTACACTCGCGGCTTTTGTCAGGAAAAATACAAAAACTAAGGTAGAAGAACAAACTTGTCATATTTCTTATACTAAATAGTGCTGTTCTGGAAATGTGTACAACTTTGTTTAGAACTTGGTCACACTACAGTCAGTGGGTAAAGTGCAGGCAACTAAAAATAAAGAAATCCAAGCACCAGCGATTATAAAAAATAAAAATTAGGCAAGTGTGTATTGATGGATATTTTTTTTTCACACCCTCAGTGTGCGATGATGACATAAACCTCTCGAACTTCGCTCTCGAGGTTTATGGGTCATCGCACAACTTGGGTGTGCAAATAAAATCCATAATACACACTTGCCTATCCATTATTCTCTATTTCCTAATATATTACTTATTAACTAGATTATATAGTTGTTAAAATACATCTAAACTGTAAGATAAGCCTAGGGTACTGTATAAAAAAGTAAAATACATCCTTAATAACAGTTTAAGAATAACAAACTATCAAATTTCGTTATATGGCATCCTTTAAGAAGACAAGACAAAGATAAGTAACAAACATTTTTTACTCTGCCAGTCTGTTCTACATTTTATGTTCCAGGAAGGGGACCCATATTGCATTAAAGATTTCAGTCTGGCCTGTTAGAAAATAACTCATTCTTTCATTATTCACTACTGTTGTTAAACTATTATACCATTCCTCTAGATCAGAGACTCTTGGATTTTTTCATACTGGCAAAAGGAGCATCTTTAGAGTAAGTGAGGATGCTGTAACCCATTTGGTCTGGCACTTTTTGTAAATTTTTCAGTTGGGAGGTAAAACCCAATATGAAAACCTCTGGTGAAAAAGGAATCCTGTCTCTAACTGTGTTTTCGCATATATTATGAACCTTTCTGCAAATGTCAAGAGTGTTGAGCCAACTCCGTAACCTATTGAGAAGACCTGCCTGGGGCTCATTACATCTCTAGTAGGCTCCTCCTGGGAGATAACGACACAGAAATCCTGCAGCCAGGAACACCAGTTGAAATGAATGCTGAATTAGCTTTTTATTGTAGCAAGTTACAATCCATAGACAATGACCTTGAGGAGCTGCGTTCCCCAGCCCTTCAGCCAAACAATTAGGCCTTCATCAGGGGGATTGCCTCCTGGGAAATAGGTCATACTTGCTAGTCTATGAGGGGAGTAATAGTAATGGTGTAGTATTTTAGGTTGTATGGGTCTGCCCTGTACCTCCCTATGTGCACGATAGCCGCTGAACCATATAGTTGTCCAGTCAAGTGCCAAAATGCCATTACCCAACTCATTTTCCCATGCAAGTTTCACAGATGAGGTAACTGCACAAGGGTTTGCATTTGTTAACATCTTATACAACCAGACAGCCCCTCTTCTCATTGTAGCGACCTTAAGTGGTTATTGCCAATCTTTGTTTCTGGATGAGAATGTAGAGCTTGTATCAAGATGGAATCCTGTAACGCCTTTCTAACCTGTAAATATGTCATAAACTGAAATCTGAGCAACTTCTATTGCAGCTTAACCTTTTCAAAGGATAAAAGTATTCCAGTGTTGAGGTCCAACACATCACTAACATTAGTTATTTTTATTTTCCTTCATCCAATGTCTTCTAGAGGTCTGTTATTCCATAAATACCTAGGTTTTCCTAAAGTGCTAATAAATGCTTAGGTAATTTCTGTATTTTAAGCAGAGATTGCACTGTTTAGATATTCTTAATTGAGTTTGTGATACAAGGGTTGCTTTTAATTATGTTGGGAAGGTTCTTAAATAAAAATCTGAATGTTTATGGGGTGCTATTAACTGTTGTTCTTCTTCCCGCCATAAGGTAAAGTAGCTTGTGAGGGGGAGCAGAGCATAAGACTGTGTGTCTAAATTAAAAAAGCAGCCTAATATCTTTCCCACCAAGGCAGGCCAGATCCCCCCTCTGTCCAGGGAGCTCTCAGTTTTGTTTTAACCTAGGAGACTTTGATCTCCTTAGGAACTTTTTAACCACAGCTGTAATTTTATCGAATTTGTTCTTGCCAAATATGATCGGTATGGACTGAGTTACATAAAACTTCCTAGGATCGTGGATATGTTGTTCTATCCACACTGTTTGGCATGTCCTTTCCCTTTAAGAGTCTTACCGGAAGGTCTTGAAGCTGGCTTCTTCCACCCACCCAAGTGGTATAACCCTACGCTCCGCCCCATGACACCAGATCTTCCTTTCCGCTGGAAGATACAGGTTCCCTCCTTACTGCTGTCACGTTTAGTAGGTCCTGGCTTCAAAATCCTCAGATTTGCTTAAACTTAAACTTAAACTCATCAGAGTTAATAAAAATCACTTCGCGATCGCGACCGTTATGGAAGATAAATCTTCTCCTGGTTTCCAACGCTGCCCGTGCGGGCAAAAGATGTGTCGCACAGACCTGCATGCCACGTGCATGTATTGCCTGTGTGTCGGCCATGACACCCAGGCCTTTGAGATGTGTTGCACATTTCACCTGCACAGTTAAAATTGGGCAGACCGGAGAAATGGAATCCTCTGGTCAAATCTAAGGAAGCCCGATGGACGTTCTCTGTGGCTGTGGGGTCCGCTGAGCAACTCGAACAAATGAAGACCTTCGAGGAAGAGGCAGCTCGGGCCGTGGATCGGTCCTCGAAGTCCTTTTTCGTACCGCTCAACTTGGGCTCCACTTTCTCCAGATCCTTTCGGGACATGTGCCATTCTCTACCCAAAAGGGTGGGGGCCTTCGGGCACACATGTCTCTCTGTCCCGTAAAAAGGACAAGGAACCAAGAGAATCTTCGTCTCACCGACAACATTCTTGGGATTGTGAAAGATCTCAGTCCCAGGAATCACCTTTCTCGACTTCGGTCGAGGTTGCGGCCTCGGCCGCTGGTTTCACGGTTTCACTGTCAGGCCAGCTGGGCCAGACACTGGACAACAATCCGGTTGAGGTCATTCTCAACCCAGTCGACCCGTTGTCGCTTGATGAGACCGACAGCTGCTTATTCAGGACCCTGGTCTTGTCTCTTCCCCGATGAGGAGCCCAGCCCACTGGGAGCCCCACTGGAGAACCGGTCCCCGACCAAGAAGAACCACCGGTCTCCCTGGTGCCTTCTGATCGACCCGGTCAGTCACCCCGACGATCGCAGTCTCTGACCCCTTCGACTGACAGGCCAAAGAAGGTGCCCAAGTACTCTAAGAAGAGGCGTCGTCGACATTCTTCTTCTTCGCCCTCCTCAGATGAGGAGAGGCTTTGTCAGAAACTCTGTTGAAGCTATGAAGATCTAATGTGGCAACAGCTGATCTTGTCCGGTCAAAAGCCGATTCCAGCTTCCACCCCAGCCATTACTTGGCTATCGCCTCCCAGTCTGAAGCCGACTCCTCTGGAGCCCGCCCGCACCGTTTCTTCTCCCACAGAGCCATTCAAAACCATTCCAGTTCTGCCAAAATCGACCTCTCCACCGATCTTGGTGGAGCCGCCACCTAAACAGCCCCCATTGGGGGTGTCTGCCAAAGAGTCTCGGTCTGTTCTGGGCCTCCCACATAGGCTCTCTGTTAGCCTCACTCCTGACCATCCTAGGTGGGTGGAGGGAGACTCAGGTGGCCAGCCAATTTATCCGGGCTCCTCAGAGCCCAAGGACTCGGACCTTCACTCCCATCCCTTGGACGAGGAATCCATCGTTAGTCTCTCAACGGAGGAAGGCCCCTCTTCCTTTAAGGGCATCCTCTGTCTTATCTCCGAATCCACAGAGATGCCTCTCAAACCCATCCAGAAATGGGATGAATATCCCCTCACGGATATCCTCAAATGGGGGGATTCACCAACGGAAGCCTTTCCAGTGGCCGAGGCCATTGTTGGTCCAGCTTCGGAGCTATGGCAGCATCCTGCCTCCTACCCTGTGCCTTCTGCCCATATGACCCACAAATATGCAATGCCCATTGGGTCCCTTTCTGGGTTCAAAGAGCACCCCTCTGTGGAGGGTCTGGTGACTGAATCTTTGTTCAGACACTCAGGTAGTTTGGCAGATACAGATAGATCTATGGACAAGGAGTCCAAAAAACTGGACTATTCTGCCCGTAGAGTCTATGCCACCTCTACGCTGGGCCTCTGTCAGGCAAGCTCAGCCGTTGTCATGGCGCATTTCTCTCACACCCTTCTGGGCTCCCTTGATGAGGTCCCTTCTCACCTCCCCGCAGACCTCCAGACCACAGTCAAGCAGGTCCTGGACCAGGGTCGGGCTGTTGCGAAACAGCAACTCCAGATGGCTCTGGACCTCGGGGATTCATGCGTCCGTTCAGTGGCAGCCACGGTTGCCATGCACTGCAGGGCTTGGTTAAGGGTCTCCACCTTCACAGCAGACACCCAACACAGGCTAACGGATGTCCCTTTCCTGGATACCGACCTCTTCGGCCCAGGTGTGGACAGTCACTTCCAACGCATTGAGAAGTCCAGTGCCACCTTGGACTTAATAGTTTCTGCACAGAAGGAATCCCAGGATTCCAAAAAGCGGAAGAAAAAGCTATTTCGGCACTCTGCCCCTGCGGCCAAGCATCCCCACTTCCAAGTGGGGCAGCAACAGCAGGCACAATCTTGGCACCCTCGGCCCAAGTCCGGGCCTCCGGCAGCCCGTAAGCCTGGAGGTCGAGGCTCCAGTGGTCCCCCGTCTGGACCCTCTTCCTCCAAGCCTGCTCAGTGACGGGATGGGTGTGGCCACCCCATACCTGTCATGCAAGCTCTGGGTCCTGCTATGGGGGGCCGGCTCCGCCACTTCCTTCTGCCTGGTCCACTGTTACCATGGACAGGTGGGTTCTACAAGTGGGTGGCCAGGGACTGCCTCTGGAATTCGAGCAGTACCCTCCAAGCCGAGCCCGCCCCCATGGGAGGATATGGTGTCCGTACACACTCAGTCGGTTCTTTGAGACGACATTGCCCAACTCCTCCACGAGGAGGTGGTGGCCAGAGTCACGGACCTGCTGGTCAACCCAGGGTTCGTATCCAGGTACTTCCTGATTCTGAAACGGATGGGGGTCTGGTGCCCCATTCTAGATCTGCATGACCTGAACCAGTTCCTCAGGTTATGCACCTTCAGGATGGTAACTCTGTCCCAGATCATACAATCCCTCGAGCAGAACATGTGGTTTTGCTCTCTGGATCTCCCAGGATGCATTCTTTCACATCCCAATCCGTCCATCTCACCAGAGGCTCCTTCGCTTCCGAGCAGAAGGAGCCCTGTTCGAGTTCCGAGCCATGCCGTTCGTCTTGTCATCGGCCCCACGGGTCTTCACCAAATGCATTGCAGTGGTGGCGGCCCATCTTCGGCATCAAGGGGTCAGGGTTTACCCATATCTCGACGATTGGCTCTTGGCGGGTCCCACCAAGTAAGAGGTGCAGAGGTCCACGGACCTGGCCCTCCAGACCTGCACTGACCTTGGTCTCCTGATCAACGAGTCCAAGTCGGAACTCATACCTTCATAGGTGATTAGTGTCATCGGAGCAGAGCTCGACTTCTGCCGAGCCAGAGCCTGACTCCTGATGAACAGGGCTGAGGTTCTCCCCTCCTTTGCCCAGTCATTTCTGGTTGGGCACTTGCACCCTGCCTGGTACTTTCTACGCCTGCTGGGATACCTGGTGGCCTGCACCACCATGGTCCGATGGGCCCGGTGGCATATGCACCCCCTTTAATGGAAGCTGGCCAGCCAGTGGACCCAGCATCAAGGTCATTTCGACCAGCTGGTCACTCTGACCCAGAAGATGTGGGACGCTCTCCAGTGGTGGACAATCCTGGACCACTTGCAGGAAGGGATCCCGTTTGTCCATCCCGAGCCGACGGCCGTTCTCATGACTGATGCCTCTCGCATGGCCTGGGGAGCCCACATGGGGAACCACAGAGCCTATGGGTTCTGGACAGCCAAGGAATCCAGATGATATAACAACCTGCTGGAGCTCAGAGCAGTCAGACTGGCACTGTCAGCATTCATTCCACTCCTTCAGAGTCAAATGGTGCAGGTCCAGATGCACAATACCACAGCCATGTACTACCTCAACAGATAGGGTGGCATGCACTCCTGGCTGCTGTGCAGGGAAGCACTCCACATCTGGACCCTCATGAGCCAACTGGAGGCAGATCTTCTAGCCATCCATGTGGCAGGAGCCTCAAATCAACTAGCGGATGCTCTCAGCCATGTGGGCGAGACGTCCCACAAGTGGTCTCTCCATCCAGAGGTAGTACACAGCCTGTTCTGCCACTAGGGCTAACCTCTGGTGGAGCTGTTCGCCTCAAGGGAGAACACCAAGCTGAGGCTGTTTCATGCCGGCCCCCCCTCAGTTCTCTGCAGGGGAATGCCTTCTCAAGGCCGTGGACCCCAGGCCTCTTCTGTGCCCTCCCTCCACTCCCCTTGGTTCTCAAGGTGATCCTGCAGGACAAGGCTCAAGTGATCCTGGTAGCGCCAGACTGGCCTCGCCAGTTCTGGTATCCAGATCTCCTCAGCCTCAGCTCCAGGCCTGTATGCCTGGACCTGTTATCTGTCAATCAGGGGAAGGTATTCCATCTGGACCTTTAATCCCTGCACCTGACAGCCTGGTTCCTGAGTGGCTAGAGTTCCAGGCTCTGGGTCTCTCTGAGGATGTACTCACAGTAGTGGAAGCATCCAGAAAGGAGTCGACCAGGAAGTGCGATGCCTTCAAATAAAAAAGGTTTTCTATTTGGTGTCAGGGTAAGGGCCTACACCCTTTGTCCTGTCCAGTGGCTAGCATCCTAGACTACCTTTGGTATCTGTCCAAAGGGGGTCTTCGGTCTACGACCCTTAAGGTGCACCTGGAAGCCATCTCTGCCTACTGGGCACGGGCCAGTCAGCAGATGGCACAGGAGAAGGTGGTCTGGCATTTCTTTAAAGGCCTTGACCACATATCCCCTCCGGTGCATGAACCTCCACCACCATGGGATCTACTGCTCATACTGGCAAAGCTCATGGGCAAGCCATTCGAACCGATGCACGTGTTGGATGTCACATTTGTCGTGGAAGACCGCCTTCCTGGTGGCTATTACATCAGCTGGAAGGACAGGGGAGATCCAGACGCTCTTGATGGAGTCTCCTTACCTGGTCTTCCACAGGGTCAAGGTTGTCCTGTGCCCCTACCCGAAATTCCTTCTGAAGGTGATGTCGGAGTTTTACCTTAGCCAGGTGTTGACTCTGCCAGTGTACTACCCCAATTACACCTCAGAGGCCGAGTACAGGCTCCATACTCTGGACGTGAGATGAGTGCTCTCTTACTATAAGGAGTGGACGGCTGAAGTTTGGGGAGAAGTTCACCAGCTGTTTGTCACCTACGCTGAAGCCACACCTGGCAGACCTGCAGCAAAGCAGATGCTTGGCTGATGGATTACATCCTGCATTGATCTCTGCTATAGGTTAGTGGGCAAGGATCTTCCCAGAGGGATAAGAACTCTTTCCACCCCGCCATACTGCTGCATCAGTGGCTACTTCCAGGGACATCCCTATCCAGGAAATCTGCAGGGCTGCTACCTGGAAGTCAGCAAACACCTTCATCCCCCACTGCCACATCGATCTAGAGTCACACCGGGATGCTGGTTTTGGGGCCTCAGTTCTTCAATCTCTGTTCCCCAAGTAAGTATATCAGAGGGGGTGTGCGCCTTGCCTCCCTTCTCCCTGAGAACTGCTTAGAGTCTGCCAAACAATGTGGATAGAACAACATATCCACAATCCTAGAAAAACAGGTTACTCACCTGTAACAGTAGTTCTAGGAGTGGTATATGTTCATCCACATGAACCCATCCAACCTCCCCGGCTTTGACGCACAACCTGAGCTTCCAGCAGGCATAGATCTGGTGTCATGGGTCGGAGCCAAGGGTTATACCACCCGGGTGGGCAGGAGGAGCCAGCTTCAAGAACTTCCGGCAAGATTCTTAAAGGGAAATGACATGCCAAACAGTGTGGATGAACAACATATAGCACTCTTAGAACTACTGTTACAGGTGAGTGACCTGTTTTTTTTAGGTGCTAACATCATTTCAATAAAATTTACTTTACCCCAAAGAGACATCTTAAGATCCCTCCACCTTATGAATTATGATTCTGCCTCTCTCAACTATGGGTCCAAGTTGATGTCTACTGTCTGTTTAAGGTTCTTAGTGAGTTTGAGTCCTACGTAAGTAATTACACCAACAGCTATCCTCAAGACATATAATAGTGTATGAGATCCCATAAACAACAACAACACTATTCTTATACTGAGTGGTTACCATGATGACGATGAGAGGTCCCTCTGTTGTCATGGAAACCACGGGGTTTAAGAATCGCGATGTTGTGTATTTGGGCTCTCATACACTATTCTAAGTAGCATATGGTCCAACAAAACACAGTTGCTTACTTTTTGTTGTGAAAGCAGTCAGTCTCTGCCATCCGCCACCTGTGCTTCACTTTCATTCACTCACCAGCCAGCTCACACACACGCTTCAATGGCCAACTATCCTATGAACAGTACTGCTGGGGACACTTGTTCTGTGATGTAGCTACTACAGCAGAATGGAAAATCATTTTGCTGTAGTAGCTGTGTCACTACTGCAGCAGAACAACTTTTTCAGGTGTATGGGTCCTCATACACAACAACGCCCCACCATAAACTATAAGGTTATAGCTAGAACTGGAGTAACAGCCAAGTCTGTAAACATGACCTAAGTCTTTTTCAAATTTACTGCTAGTCCAGACAGGAGTGGAAATCTGAGTAACTCACTTTTTAATGCAGAAACAGATTCCTGAGGTTTGGATAAGGTAAGCAAGAGATCATCAGCATAAGCAAGTACCTTATTTGTTACCTTCCCTGTCCTGAAAATCTTTATCTCAGGTGATACCTGAAGTCTTCTAATAAGGGATTCAGTTGTCAAAATGAACAAATAAGGTGACAAGGGGCAACTTTGTCTGTTCCCCCTAGTCAGCCTAATGGGAGGGCGAGATAAAGCCATTTGTTATCACTTCCGCCATGGGGGTTGCATAAAGAATTATATATCATTCCATAAAGGTCTCCTAAATTATATTTTTCTCAAGATGCATGTAAAAAAGCCCATCCCGAGGAATCAAAGGCTTTGAAGAAATCCAGTGATGGCAACATAGCTGTTCTGTCTGTATTCTGAGAGGTGTGAATAATATTTAGCAGCCGCCTTATATTCTCCATACCAGACCAACCTGGAACAAAGCCCACTAGCTTGTTACCAATTAATTTAGTAATGACTCCTTTAAGTCTGGTCACCAAAATGTTTGTGAAGATCTTATAGTCCCCATGAAGCAGGAATAAAGGTCTATAATTTTCACAGTACTGCAAATCTTTGCCGTTCTTTAGAATCAAAGTAGTGTAAGCTTTGTTCACGGATTTCGGTAGAGCCATATTTTATGGGCTTCTTCAAAGACCTTAAATAAGTACTTGGGGATCTGTTGGCCTAGTGATTTCTAAAGCTCCCCCGATATACTATCCAGACCAGGTGTTACGTTTTTGTTCAGAATGTTTCCCTTGTTCATCTAATGTTGGTAGGTTAGTGCAACTGAAGAAGGACTGAATGTCTTCCTGCAGATCTGTCCCTTTACCAGTACAGGGCCTTATAAAATTCAGTGAAGACACCATTTATGTCATTGTTTGATGCCTTGACTGCATTGTTTCGATCTATGACACCTGGTATCATATTTTTTTTTTCTTTAACCTTTACGCTAACCACCTGCCTGATTTCTCCCCGAATCCCAGTAGGTTTGCCTTGTCCTAATTAATGCATCCTCGGCTTTGGCAGAATAAATGCTATTAATGGTATACCTGAGGGATATCACCTCTTGTTGTCTAGCAGGTGTCTTATTTACTGATTTTCATATTCCAGCTCAATTTTTTTAAGCGTGTTGTCTTTCTCAGTAAGTTCTTTCAAGGAGGCTTTCTTATTGGTTGCATAACTATTCTACCTCTTAGAAAGGCCTTAAAGGCATCCCAATGAATAGCATAAGAGGTTTACCCATTATCATCAGTCTCAAATATTCTTTAATAGACTTCTTAAAAAGCTATAGGAAGGCTATTTCTGTGCTGTGCCACGGACATGTATACACGTCCTAAAAACCTATACGTTTGAAATCTTCTGGCAGCCGAAGGGTTAACCATGACGTGTTAAACCTCCATCTCATCTTACTGGTTTCTGTCTATTGACAGTGTGAGAGAAACAAGTCCTTACTCCGATATCTAAATACTCTTGATGTCAGCAGAGAGCATATCAGAGCTTAGGCCTTTGGAAACTGGTAGATAATCTAACCTACCATAAAAAGCATGTCTGCTGGAATAGGGGGTGTAGCCCCACCCCTGTGGATGCATCAGTCTCCACATGTCCACTAATCCAAATCTGTTCTTAAACTAGTAAAAGCTCTTCTTGGACTAGATATGGAATGAGTTAAACTCTGACTACTTTTGTTCATAAAGGTCAGCCACCTCATTGAAATCTCCCCACACACACACACAACTTTATGTTTTTTGTAAGAACTCATCTCTACAACAGTATTGTCAAAAAAAGACCTTTTGAACTCTGTCAGGGCATATAATTTACAGATAACTATGTTCCTGCCATTCAACTCCCTTGCCATAAACTGATAACGACCTCCAGGGTCATCAGTATGACTGCTTTTAGTAAAATTAACCACTTTCCTTATCAGTATCATGGTGCACCTCTTTTTGGAAACAAAGATACTAAACTCAGTTTGGCCCGCTCATCGCCTGTTAAGCTTAATGTCTTCCTTGAGGGATAAGGTGAGTTTGCTATAACAGGGCAATATCAACTTTTTCTTTTTGAAAACAATTTAGAACTTTTTTACGCTTGATAGGAGAGCCTTATCCTTTTACTTTTCATGTTGTAGTATGCAATTTTGTTGAAACCATTTTAAAAAAATACCTTTTGTGCGCTTTTACGAGTTGCCTCCCAGAAACATAGAAGGACCCATACCTGCCCCCGAGTTAAAATCTACATTAAGTAGAATATTTTTCTGCCTCTAATTAGGAAGGGAAGGGATTGTATTTTGGCCCCGTAGACCTGAACCATCGATCCCTTCCGCCTACTGGCCCTGAGCACCGCCCCCATGCTAGTACATTTTGTGGTGTAATAATATGGAGAGCACAGGTGCGCACTCAATAGAAAATAGTGGGGACATTTTTTAAACTTGAATTTTCAGTAGTTAAGATGGTCAGTACTAACAAGGGCCTTGTTAGTTGAGCACTGGTTTTGATTTGTTTGTGTTGACCGTCTTAACTATTGAAATATCAAGTTTGAAAAACATCCCCCATTACTTTCTATTGCATACGCCCTTGCACTTTCCATGTTATGTCATCACAAAACATGCTAGCGCAAGGATAGCACTCGGGACTGGGAAGTGGAAGGGATTGTGGGCTTGGCTCCATGGAGCCAAAATACGATCCCTTCCCTTCTTAATTAGAGGCAGGAAAAAAATTCACTTAATGTAGATTTTAACTCAAGGGCAGGTAAGGGTCCTTCTGTGTTTGTGTGCTGAGCACCAGAAAAGGTGCTTTGTAATGTTTTTTGTTTGGAATACAATTAACAATCAGAGAAGAATGTCAGATACTCCATTCTCTATCTATATTAGAAAACAAAAATGTTCAAATAATGAAGATGGCTAGATTGTAAATTATGATGTTCTCTGTATTTCCTGTAGGTTAAAAACTAAATTTAAAAACCTTCTGAATGAAAATTTCCCCAAAAAGGAAAACTAAAATCTTAACTTACTATTGGAACTATTTCTAACAATTACTGCAAGAATTATTTTGTATTTCAATACCAGTAACTCACAATAAGAATAATATTCACAATAAGAAGTCACAATGTTATGTTTGAAACCATTGAGTTTTGGCTAAAAAATATACTTAGTTGTATGGCGACGAGTAATACTGAGCAGTATAGAGAATTCAAATAAACAGAACAGTTTTTGGTAGAACACAATCCTAAGATTAGGGTGTTATCTGCATCACTACAGACCAAGGTACCGGCACTTTGTTTACAACACTGACTAGTTGAACAGCTGATCGATATTGGGACTGTCAACACCTAATCCACTGTTGTTCTGCCTGTAAAACAAGGGCTTGTATTACACGCAAGAAGTCACAATGTATGTCAGTTATCCAAATATGGGAGATAAAAAAACATCAAAAGATTATTTAAAATATAAATCCTAGGAGGGGGGATATATAATGATAGGGAGAAGGTGGAAAACAGGGCAGTTTACAGTGCTATGATTATAGATAAATCAATTGAAGTCTACCCACAAGGACTATACTTACAGCTTGGACATCAAAGGTCAAAGGAAGGATTTATTAACCGATTTATATGGCCTGGTTCCCACTGACCAATTAAGCTTTACTAGATTTCAGAGGGAGGTGTTGAGCATCATAAGTGACTGCCGAATACAGTAGCTCTTACCTTCAAGTGTATATGCCTTCCACTTCACTCAATAAGACAAAGTCCTTGCTTATAGCATGACACAGAACAAATCAGATTTAATCACACCCCATAAATTAGGCGAGTAAAGTAAGTCAGACAAAGCCAATCAACTGTACACTGTACCGTCTGCTGTATATTTAGTTGAAAGGGAAAAGAAAAGGAAAAAAAGAAACCACCCTGAATGTGCCCAGTCTCATTTGCTTCCTTTCCTGAAACCTCAGGATTGGTTCGCTTCTCTGGATATGCAGGATGCATACCAGCACATAGTGGTACACCCCAGCCACTACAGATACCTCCGATTTGAAGTACTAGGGCAGCATTGCCAGTTCAGAGTCCTGCCCTTTGGGCTGTCCTTGGTGCCTTGAGTCTTTACAGAGTGCTTTGCAGTACTCACCACACACCTCAGAAAACAAGGACTCACGGTGTCCCCTTATCTTAATAATTGGATGATAGCCAGTCCATCAAGGCAGGAGATGGAACAGGCAGAGGCCAGCTCCTCTCAGTTCCTTACCTCCATGGGGGTTCTGCTGAAGCTAGAGAAGTCTCGGCTCCAACCCTCACAGTATGTGCTGTTCATAGGAGCTCTTCTGGATACGACCAAGGCCCTAGCCTTCCAGAGAGCAGAAACATAGATAGTGACAGCAGAAAAGACCACTGGTCCATCCAGTCTGCCCATAACCCCTAACAAACCCAGGACCGATTGTCCATACAGGGTATTAACACTGTCCACCCCCATGCTCCTCGCTCTACCGCTATCACCCTGAGTAACCACTAAGCCCATCACTCTGCCCCAGCTATGTTTGAAACCATTGAGTTTTGGCGCACACCATATCAGCTGGCAGATTGTTCCATGGCTCCACCACCCTTTCTGTAAAATAAAACTTTTCATGTCCCTTTTGAATTCCCCCCCCCCCGCCACATTAGTGTCTACTTATGCCCCTGTGTTCTTAATCCGCTACTTATGCTAACTAATTCTTTGCAGTTTCCCTTGTTCATTTCTTTCAGGAACTTGAAGGTCTCTATCATATATCCCCAATCTCGTCTGGCCTCCAGCGAGTACATGTTCAGTACCTTGAGCCGATCCTCATAAGATCTGTCCTGCAGGCCCTGAATCATTTTGGTCACCCTGTGTTGCACTGTCTCCAGCCTGTCTTTATCTTTCCTTGAGTAAAGACTCCAGAACAGGGCACAGTACTCCAGGAGGGGCCTCACCAGAGATCACACAGCACTCCAGGTGGGGCCTCACCAGATATCTATAGAGAGGTAGTAACACTGTACCTCCTTTCTTCTGCTGTCAGTACCCCTTCCTATACACCCCATCTTACTGTAAGGCAATTTTATTTATATGGCGCCCATTCCCTGAGCCTCAGGGCACCTAACATATACAAAAACATAAAAAAAACTAGTGCTAAAATGCAATAAAAAAATTATACAATGAAATTCAGTAAGATTAACAAAACCCTATAATAGTGTGCTTCAGGTTACTGGGGAAACCAGACTAATGGTCAGTACACAGATCAATCAACTTCAAAGGCTTGGCGGAAGAAGTGAGAGGTGAGCCAATTACTTAGCTGTAGGTCTTGTTGCACTGGTTCGATTGTTTTAGAGAGTCACTAATGATGACCCCTAGGTCTCTTCCCTCAGAGGTTGTGCACAACTTTACCCCCCAATCCTGTACTCTGTCCTCAGGTTCCTGTTCCTCATGTGCATTGCTTTGCACTTTTTGGCATTGAATTTCAATTGCCAAACCTATGACCACCTTTCTAGCCTTGGCAAGTCTCTCTGCATCTCCCTAATCCCCTCCTTGCTGTTTGCCCTGCCACAGAACTTAGTGTCATGTACAGAGAGACACATCTTGCCCTGGATTCCTTCTCCCATATCAGTAATGAACATATTGAAAAGTACTGGACCCAAGACCAATCCTTGTGGCGCCCCACTGGTGACCTCCCACTCTTTTGATTTGACTACATTAACCACAACCCTCTGCTGTCTCCTTTCCAATCAGTTTCTCAGCCATCTATGTCTTTCACTATATTGAGATCCTCTAGCTTCTTCAGTGAGGCACGGAGTGAAAAGCCTTGCTGAAATTGAAGTAAAGTAAATCCACAGCATAGCCCTTATCCCCTATCCTTGTTACTCAGTCAAAGAATGCTATTAGAGTGGTCTAGAAGACCTTCCTGCCACAATTCTGTGCTGTTTTCTATCTTGGAGTCCGCTGCTTGCAAGGTACTTTATGGGGCCCTCTTTTACTAATGTCTTTGTCAGTTTACCCACAGTAGAGGTAAGACTGAGAGGCCTCTAGTTCCCTGGTTGTTCCTGGTCCCCCGGCCCCCCATGGAGCAGGACTATGTCTGCTGCCCTCCAGTCCTTTGGAACCTTTGAAACTACTCCTGTCTGAATTGAGCTATTGAATAGCCCTACTGGAGATTCAGTTAGTTCCATTGCCAATTACTTGAGCACCTTCGGATGCATCCCATCTGGCCCTGGGGCCATACCTGTCTTTAGGGCTGCTAGCCCTTTCTGAACCCTTTTACTGGTAAATACTTACTACGTCATCTCAGAGATTCCCCTTACAGCTGCCTTAATGCCACTCTTTGGCAGAGGCCCTTTGTTTTCCCTTGTGAATAAAGTGCAGAAGTAGTCATTAAGAACGGCTACTTTCTGCCCATCCTTCTCAGTTACCGTACCTCCCTCTGTTAACTTAACAATTCCTCCTCCCCCTTCTTTCTTTTTTCTCCTAATATATCTAAAGAGTGTTTTTCCCCAACCTTGACCCTCTCTGCAGTATGCAGCTCTGTGTCTCTGCTTCTCTAACCACCCTTTTTGGTTTCCATTATTCTCATTGGGTACTCTCCCCATTCTTCCTTCCCTTGTTTTTCCTTGTACCTAGTGAAGAAGAATGGGGAGAGTACTCTTTTTGGTTTCCAATGAGAACAGAATGCAGGTTGCCCTGCAAGAGTTCATGCTACATAATGGAGCAAATCTGTTCAAGCCCATTCCATGCAATGCATGCTGGGTCTGATAACCTCCTCAGTGTTCACTGTGCCTCTGGCATGACTACACACACAAGCGACTCAGTGGATGCTGAGTGCACAGTGGTCACAAACATCACATCCTCAGACCTACCTCATATGAGTGACCAGGCTCCTGGTTTGGTCACTCACGTAGTGGTTAGTGGAGGGCAGTCTCCTCTAGGGAGTTCCCTTCCCTCAACCAGAGCCTCATGTGACTCTCACCATGGATGCCTCCCTGTTGGGGTGGAGCGCCCACTGTCAGAGCCTCCAGACACAAGGTGTCTGGGACCCATCAGAGTCTCATCTCCACATCAATGTGTTAGGGATGGGAGCTGTGTTGTATGGCCTGCAAACCCTGGTGAATCTCATCAGCCACAAAACAGACCTCCTCCTCCAGATGGACAAGTCTGTCATGTATTGCATCAACATGCAAGGACGAGCACACACTTACCCACTTTGCAGGGAAGCGATGAAAGCATGGGAATGGTGCCTAGAGCAAGGGATCCTGCTCGAAGCCATTTATCTGCCAGAAGTCCAAAACACTCTGAAAGATGAGCCCAGCCAAACAGAGGCTGATCCTCATGAGTGGCCACTAGCTCCAGACGTCTTGAGATCACTGTTCGATGAGTGGGGAACCCCAGATGTAGACCTTTTTGCATCCCCACTCAATGCCAAACTACCTTGATTCTGCTCTAGAAGCCCAGGACATGGCATTTTCTGTCATGATGCATTCAAACTGCAATGGCAAAATCTTTTTCTGTATGTATTCCCTCCAATCCCTCATGTGCAGAAGATATTGCTCAAACTGGAGGCGTGGGGGGGGGGAGCAAGATGATACTAACAACCCCACTGCTGGCCTCAACAGTTTCTTCTGTTGAGCAGACTGAAGATCCTTCTGCTCAAGATGGACTTACTAACTCAGGGTCACCTGTTCCGTCCCAACCTGAGCTCCCTTCACCTTCAGGTCTGGCTCCTGATGAGGTAGAAGTGAACAGGTACAAGGTATCACAGAGGGTCTCTGAAATACTTTTGGCTGCCCATAAACCCTCCACTAGAAAGACTTACACAGTTAAGTGGAAAAGGTTTTCCATCTTGTGCTCCCAAACCCGCATAGACCCTTTCAGTGACCACCATTCATGGTTCTGGAATACTTGCTGGACCTTTCTGATGCTGGCTTGTAGTATTCCACAGTCAAAGTCCACTTGTGTGCTATTTCTGCGTACCACAAGCCCATCGGTGCCCTCTATCTGGCACAGCTGCCAGTCTTCAAGAGATTCCTTAAGGGCATTTTACACACAAGGCCTCCCATCAGGCAGCTGGTGGCTGCCTAGGACATCTGTCTTATGCTGGATATGCTCACCTGTAAGTCCTTTGAGCCCCTTGTGACTTGTGAGCTAAGGTTTTTAACTTGTAAAGCGGCTTTTCTAGCGGCTGTCACCTCTGCTTGCAGAGTGTCTGAAATCAATGCCTTGATCACAGATCACCTGTTTACTGTTTTCCATGAGGACAGTGTAGTTATCCACACACCCCTAAGTTCCTTCCCAGAGTGGTGTTGGAGTTCCATTTAAATCAGCCAGTTGTGCTACCTACCTACTTTGCTAACTTCCAGAATGAAAGCAAATACACCCTCTATTTTCTGTATGTTAAAAGGATCCTTAAGTTTTACCTGGACAGAACTAAGGACTTCAGGCAATCCAACTAGCTGTTTGTCTCCTTTGATCCCAATCAGAAGGGACTGCTTATTACAGTCAAGTGCATTTCTGCCTGGATTGTGAACTGTCTGCACCACTAATATGCCATGGTGCAGGTCAAGCTGGAGGGCCAGGTACATGCCCACTCCATCAGAGCAGTTGCCACATCCCCGGCAGGAATTTGCTCTGTATTTATTGGTGACATTTGCAGAGCTGCAACTTGGAGCACAGTGCACACTTTTGTTAAGCACTATGCCCTGGATGTCCATGCAGGGCAGCATGCCACCTTTGGCAGGACTAACCTGAATGGATTTCTGTCCCGAGTGAGCCCTTGGCTGCTACTGCCGTGGTCTTGGGGAGTGGTCTGAGCTTGGTACTCTGACCCATTAGTGTGAATCAGTTGTGAATGGAACCCGTAATTGCACTTAACTTCTGTTCTGTCTCTCTTCTTATCACTCCTCTCGACGTTGACCATCGACTCATGACCTGCCCACCCTTCTGAATTGTGCCTTTTTGTCTTAGTATTTCTAATCTGTCTGCTGCTTCCTTCCCTAATCCTGATGAACTTGTCTATCCTGTATTTCGGAGCTATGGCTAGCTGGGCCTACCGGACTGCTTGCCCTCAGCTAAGCCTCCACACTTGGTCTATACTGCTCTGTGTAAAATGGTTTGCTGCAATAACTTCATTACTGTTTTTGCTGTTATCCAGGTGTTGTTCTATCTTCTATGGCCATCCTCTACCAATGTATTTTGTAGTCAGTTCCACTGCATTATGCTCCTGATTGTTGTCACTGCTGTATTGTGTTTTTGTACTCTGCTGTATTGACATATTGTACTCTCCCGGTCATGTCTGAAAATAGGCAGGTTATATTGCCCAGTGCACTTACCCAGTTACCAAAAGCAAATAAATAAATAACTAAGACTGATTCCTGGAAGATATGAAAATTATATACTCACCATAATTCTTGATCTTCTAGGAATATTTTCACAATTGATTCACACACCCACCGGCCATGCTCTGGGCTCACTCCAGTCTGTTTATTGGTCTTAGCTGCTTGTTCTTGGTTTGGGCTGTGAAGACACTGGGTTACTGGTTTGTTGACCCTTCTTACATGGGTTATCAAGGCTGTTACGCCCTTAGATTTAGTGCATAAGTGTTAAGGTTTGCTGCACCTCCTCTGTAAAAAAGGTACTGAGGGGTCAGCCCGGTAGCACAGAGGGCTGAGGTGCTGGCACCTTACCTCACGCTATGCCACGACCTGGGTTCGGGAATGACTTCAGGTCACCGGGGTGCCAACTCGGGGAAGGGGGGTTGGAGTGGGATTGAGCCACGGCTCTCCCTTCCAAAGGGGCGGATGACCGCCTGTCCGTAGTCCTACTCCCACCGGGTGGAGGTCCGGTGGGTGCTTAGGTGGTATGGAGCAGTGACAAAAGTTGGGAGGGCCGGAAGGGGCCACCAGATCCTGACATGTATGTGCGCCTCCACACATGTGTTTGCCATGGCCTTGGGGGAGTGGGAGAAAAAACTGAAACAAAGTGTATGTGAAAAAAAAAAGGTACTGAGGTGGTTAAGGGCTGGTGCCAAGGTGGGCCATGCAGCGAAAGTCAGCCTCGCAGTGCCATGCGTGCATGCCGCATACCTCTGCGCCAGCCCTCCTGAAAAGCTCTGGCTCCCGCAGGGTCTTAGTGTCTCTGGCTCAGACCCATTAGTGTGAATCAGTGGTGAAGATATTCCTAGAAGATCAAGAATTACAGTGATGTGGGGTGGATACTGTGGGTAACTTAATAGAGAGGGGAGAGGTCTGTACCTATGAGGTACTCAAGCAGCGGCTGCAGCTAGATGGCCTACATTTGTTTAGATATTTGCAGATTCGCACCTACATAGGTAAATTAGGTAGAGAGGCTCAAGAAGGTTTGAAACCAGATCCGGTAGAGCTGCTGGTGTATCATGTTGGAAAGGATTCTAAAGGAATGTTGGGTAAGGCTGCCAAACAAGGTAAGCAAGGCCTGCCAGATCTAACTAAAAACACAAGGGCGTTATGGGACAGGGATCTGGAACAGAGCATCTCAAAAAAAAATTGGAGGGTGGTCATGGAGATGCCAGGAGGAATAATGGTCTGCAACAAATATAAAGAGGCCTTTTACAAATTCCTGCATAGGCTGTACTATCCCCTGGCAACTGTTCACAAAGCTCATCTGGTGATCTCCCCTATATGTGGTAGATGTGGAAAGGAAACAGGTATTTACATCCACTGTTTCTGGACCTGTCCAACGTTAGTAAAGTTTTGGAAGGATGTGGTCACAGAAGTGGCTCAAATGGCTGGCCTACCACTGAGAAGGGATCCTTTGACTTGTTTATTTGGAGTGGAAGTAGTAGAAGGAGGGGATTGGACTCCGCTCCCTAGGTGGATGAGGGTCTTGTTTGTTATAGCCCGACATTGCATACAGAATACATGGGTGTCACATGCCAGACCTACAGTGTCTATGTGGCACCAGGTAACCATACATGCACTGGCATTGGAAAGACTGACGTATGCGATGCGAGAAAGGGAGGAGGCCTTTCTGAGGGAGTGGTCCCCTTTTTTCTCCTCACTGAGTATGGCTGAGAGTATGGTGCTAAGATCTGGTTTGTGTATATAGAACATGAAGCGGGGGTTGCTACTTGAGGGTTTTAATTATGTTATTCAGATCCAGCTGACCTGTGTAAGCACGGAATATGTACAGAAGAAGAAAATAATAGAATGAAAAGATGTGATTCTGTTTTTTTAACTTCTGTGTATGAGATATAATGGCACATCTGATTGCATCTATTTGTTTGCTTGTTTTTGTCTGTGTTTTTGTATGTTTCTGTTATGAAGAAACCTAATAAAGAGATTATTCAAAAAAAAAAGAATTACAGTGAGTACATAATTTTCATTTTTTTTAATTTAATTTGGAAAACTCTGAATTCCAAAAATATGTCAGAATCTGAAGAATCTTCATTTGAAACATTAGATTCGTATCAACTCTAATGTGAACTGTTCTCTGGAAGTGGAGCAGATAGTGTGTTATCCATATCCATTATCCCAACTAAACAGGACGCATTCGGATTGTACACATTTTGAGCCTTTGGATATCTGGGTAGATTGAAGAGATCATAACCCTAGTCTCAGTATTAATTGTGGCCCTTTCACACTTTGCACCTATGTACCCTTTCTGGGTGGCATTTAGTATATAATCTAGGAAATGGAAATAATCTTTGCTTCTATGTGCCCTGTATGCAAAAGGTCATAGTTCAAGTAAGTATTGAGCCATGACAGGGTGTGCATTAAAATCGTTTAGTGCACACCCTAGAGTGACTTATTACACTTATAAAATGGCCCAATTGGAATTTGGTAGTAAATAGTAAAATTGTTTTTTAAAAGTTTTTTTTTTTTTTTTTTTAAATACAGTGGCTCTTTTAAATGTATATTTAAAAGGATTTCAAAGCAGTAGTTGATAAAATAGTGCCGTTTGCACTATGTAGCCAGCAGGTGGTGCTGTGCTATACAGTTTAAATTACACACAGTTGATTTGTACATTTGGCCACTCCCCCAACCTGCTTCACTCGTCTCTGGCCTGCCTACTCGAGATTAAATGTGTTAGATTTTATATGCCACTATTGGAAGAAGCAGAATTGCCCAGATCTCACCTGTCTGCAGACAATACGATCTCCCAGGTGAGCGCATCTGTCTTGTGGAGCAGAAAACCAAAACCTCTTAGACCAGCACAACAAACTGGAGTCAGTATTTCCTAGGGACCAGCTCAGGCAGACTTTGGACATAATATTTTATTCAAGCAGAAAAAGTTAACATACAGCAATTTAAAAAACTTTGACAGTGCTAGTAACTGGAACCGAACGAATAAGGTGGGGCTTCCCCATCGAAATGTATGCACATTTAGTTCCGGGTGCTAGCACTCAAAGGTTTTTTAAACTGGCCACGTTAGCTATTTCTGCTTGAATAAAAAAATGATTATGTCCAAAGTCTTAACTATTTGGTGTTGTGCGGTCCCTAGGAACTACTGGTTCCATTTTTTTCTGCTGCTTTTAAGTTTTTTTATATGCCGTTCCCGTGCCCTCCGTTTGCAGTGATAGAGATGCCCAGTTTGGGCTAGGCTGCAGACAGAATGAGTGGTATGTGAGGAGGTTCAAAAAAACAAGTGATAGTGAGGTTTTGGTTTAATGTGTGGCACTGGTGGCTCCATGTCTTGTCTGTTTGTATTTTAAGGGTGGGGCGCAGTGTCAAGCACTGAATGACAGGAGCTTGCAGTTTGAAGATGTCCTGTTTCCCGCTCCTCACTCCTTGTAATGCGACCTGTACAAATGGGGCCGGGGAACACAGTAAGAGCCATTATCTGCGTTTGTGGCAGGAGCGGAGCCACATCTATTATCAGACCCACCCTCCAGCAGGAAGATTGCGAACGTGCTCTCCCAGCCTCTGAAGTATACAAATGTGGCCAGGGAGCTCAGGAGCAGCAGATTTACTTGCGTCTGCAGATGTTCAAAGACTCAGACTGCCGTTCTCCCCATGTTTCTGTCTGTTTGACCGGAGTTCCGCAGCACGCTGTCATCTAACATCACAGACCAGAGGCAGCAGAAGGGAAGAGGTGAGGAATGGCAGTGTTAAGAAAAAAAAATGCAACTGGGATTTTTGTTGTAAAATGAAGGGGAGACGAGCTTTTTTCTTGTACATGTTGAAGCAGGCTGTATGTGGTCAGTTAGCGGTGGAAAAGCTAAAGTCATGTTTTTTATGGGTTTTTTTGTTTTGTTTTTTTGTGAACAGGCCAAACAGTTAAATTTAAGCAACTGAGAGCCAGATTGGTTTATTTAAGTTGTGGGATATGTTCTACCCTGTGCCTTAAGTGTGGTATTGCAGTTTCTTTTAATAAAGATTGCGATCAGTTTATGATTGATAATGTTTAAATATTAGTGTAGTAAAGGTGAGATTTTTAAGATGTTGGTTACTGGATTGTTCTTTTCTGGAGGCTTATTGATACTGTTCAGTAAGGAGTTCATCTTTCTTTGTCAGTTTTCACCATTCATTACTGCTTGGGTCAGGGATTGACAAATTTCAAATTTACGTGCTAGTCCAGGACAACTGGCCTATCAAAAAATGGTAGTCCCAGTGTAGCGAGTGGTAGTCCATGGTAGAAAGGCTTTATTTTAAGGAAATTTTTTTTAAATTACGTAACAACAAAAGACATGATGTGGGAGTTGTATTATTAATACTATGTAGATGTAGACTATTGGAAATGTTATTTGTAAATTTTTCTACTCTTCTGCAAATTGCTTTTCTGGTCACTTTTTTCCAGTACTAATAAAATGTATTCTAGGGACATGGATATGTTGTTCATCCACACTGTCTGGCAGGTTCCTTTCCACTTTAAATCTTGCCGGTAGGTCTTCAAGCTGGCTCCTCCCACCCACCCGGGTGGTAAAACTCTCGGCTCCACCCCATGACGCCAGATCTTGCTTACCGCTTGGAAGCTCAGGCTCCCTCCTTAGCGCTCTGCGTTTTTGACTGGTTCCTGATTCTTCAGTTCGTCCGAATTTACTTTTGAAGTTTTCTAAACTTTGGTCTTCTTTTCCCTCGCGGCTGCGATGGACAATTTGTTTCCCGGCTCTCGGAGGCGCCCTGGCGGGCAGAAGATATCCAGGACTGATCCGCACTCCACGTGCATATACGGCCTCGACTTAGACCACGACCCGCAGGTCTGCGAGTTGTGCCGCACTTTTTCGGCCAACGTCCTGGAGGATCGTGCTGCCCAATTGAGGCTTGGGTGCCCCGAGGAGTTTTCCCCGCCGGTAAAACCCAAAGAGGCTCATTGGGCGGTGTCCGTTGTGGCTGGCTTGGCTGAGCAGCTCGAGCACTTGATCGCCCTTGAGGAGGAGGCGGCCCAGGCCGCATCTCCATCCTCCTCGGTCGCAGCGTTTATCCCACTCTCTCTGAGTTCCTCTTATTCGGCTTCGTTCAAGGAGCTTCGACAGTCCCTTTCCACGAAGGGAGAGAGGCCATCGGGACATTCCTCTCAGCCCAAGATGAGGGAGTCGAAGGGTAAGTCCCATCGTCGGCGTTTGTGGGAGCAGGAGAGGTCTCCTTCCCCGGACAGCTGACCATCGACTTCGGTCGAGGTTGCGGCTCAGGCCGCTGGCTTCACGGTGTCCCCGTCAGGCCAGGCTGCCGAGACTCCCGTCGACGTAGTCGAGTTATCTCTCGACCTGTCAGCCGGGTGGTCGACTGGTAGAGCCGTCAACCCCTCTCCGCCGGTTTCCCGGTGGAGACAGAGAGATCTACCAGCGCCTTCGGGTGGCGTCCCGGTCAAAGTGTCGAGCCAAGGGAAGCGGGTGTCCCCTGCCCTTCCAGGCCCGCCCTCGGTTTCACCGAGGGTCTCGGTCTCGGTCTCGGACTTCATCTCGGTCAAGTCGCTCCCGCCGACTTCGGCGGTCTCGGTCTGGGCACCGAATTAAGTGGCGACACCGTTCTTCCTTGTCATCCTCCTCGGATGAGGAGAGGCTTCGACGCAGATTGCGTCAATGTTATGAGGAGCTTATGTGGCAGCAGTTGCTGTTGTCCAGGAGTAAATCGACTCCTGTTTATTCCCCGGCTATCAAGTGGCTGCCACCCGAACGGCCGAAGCAACCACTCGCCGCAGTCGAGATGCCCATTTCTGGGCCGGTTGTTCGACCAAATCTAGCTGCCCCACCGATTGTGGTGGAACCTCGGTTGGGTCACGGCCTGCCCCACAGGTTGTCGGTCACCCTCACTCCCGGCCGCCCTCGGCAGGTGAAGGGTGGCTCAAGCCTGAGGCAGCTCTTTGCAGACTCTTCGGAGTCCGATGACGACTCCTCAGTGTTCCCCAGGTGGGTTGGCCTGGAGTCCTCCCGGGGCCAGTCTCCAGACGATAGCCAATCGTCCTTCTTGGGTCTGCTTAGGCTCATCTTGGAGTTTACCGGGATGCAGCTCAAGCCCGTGTCCAAACAGGCCTATTATCCCCTGACGGAGATTCTAGACCGAGGGGATTCACCCATGGAGGCCTTCTCTGTGGCTGAGGCCATTGTTGGCCCAGCCTTGGAGCTTTGGCAGTGGCCTGCTTCCTGTCCTGCACCCTCAGCCAGGATGGCCAGGAAGTATGCGGTTCCTATCGGCTCTTTGCCCGGTTTCTCGGAGCACCTCTCTGCCGAGGGTTAGTCACTGATAACGTCTTCCAGCGTTCCGGAAATGCTCGGGACGTGGATAGGCCCCCCGACAAGGAGTCCAAAAGGATGGACTATGTCTGGCGCAAGGTATACGCTGCGTTCTCCCTCGGCCTCCAGCAGGCCAGCTCGGCCGCGCTGGTGGCACACTTCTCCCACGCCCTCATGGGCTCCCTGGATAAGGTGATCCCTCATCTCCCGGCCGACCTGCGGACCACGGCCCGGCAGGTGCGGGACCAGGGAAGGGCGGTGGCTAAGCAGCAGCTTCAGACTGCTCTGGACATAGGTGATTCCTGTGCCAGGTCAGTAGCGGTGGCCATGCGCCGCAGGGCGTGGCTGAGGATATCCACCTTCTCAGCGGATACCCAGCACAAGTTGGCAGACATCCCCTTCTTGGGGACTGACCTCTTCGGCCCTGGAGTGGAGGGACACCTCCAGTGGATCGAAAAGTCCAACGCCACTCTGGAGTCGGTCACCTCCGCCCAGAGGGACAAGGGCCGCCAGCAACATCAGCGTAAGTCCTTTCGTCCTTCGGCCCCTGCGACATGACCGGCCCATCAGCACCAGCATGAGGGCCAGCAGGCTCGTGCTTGGCATCCCAAACCCAAGCCAGCGGCTTCCTCTAATGGGAAGCAAGGAGGTAAAGGCCCAGGAGCTCCCTCGGCCGGTTCCTCCTCCAAGCCTGCCCAGTGACGGGTTGAGGGGCGTCGCCCCCAACCTCGTCACCCTTCCTGGGTCCCCGTGGGGATGGCTCCGCCACTTCCCTTCCGCCTGGTCTGACTATCACCGGACCATTGGGTGTGGAGGTGGTAGGTGAGGCCTGCCTCTGGTTTTGAGCAGGCCCTTCCCTTTCGACGTCGCCCCCAGGCCACAGGGTCGAAGCCTCGCTTGAGCCCGCCCGAGCCGATATTGCCCTGCGCCTTGAGATGGAGGTGATCAGGAGGGTGGCGGATCCTCCTCCAGACCCTGGGTCTGTGTCCAGGAAATCCTGGTCCCAAAACGGATGGGGGGCTGGCGCCCCATTCTCGACCTGCATGACTTGAGCAGGTCCCCAAGGTCTCGGACCTTCAGGATGGTCACTCTGGTTCAGATATTCCCATCCCTGGAATTAGGGCATGTGGTTCTGTTCCCTGGACCTCCAGGACGCATTCTTCTCATCCCGATCTGTCCATTTCGTCAGAAATTTCTCCGCTTCAGAGCGGAGGGATCTCTTACGAGTTCTGGGCCATGCCCTTTGGCCTCTCTAGCTCCCAGGGTCTTCACCAATGCATGGCAGTGGTGACGGCATTCCTGCGGCGCCGAAGGGTCCGGGTGTACCCCTACCTGGATGACTGGCTGTTGGCAGCCCCCTCCAGAGTGGAGGTGGAGCGGTCCAGAGATCTAGCCCTCCAGGTTTGCTCTCAGACTGGCCTCCTCATCAACGAGGCCGAGCTGGAACTCATGCCGAAGCAGGTGATACCCCTCATCGGGGCAGAGCTCTACTTTCTTCAGAGCCAGAGCTCGGCTCCCGGCGGACAGGGCCGGAAATTTTCCTCCCTGCCCAATCGTTCCTGGTTGGGCAATTGCACCCTGCCCGGGACTCCTGCATCTCCTGGGCCTCACGGCGGCCTGCACCAGCGTGGTCCGTTGGGCCTGTTGGTACATGCGTCCCCTTCATCGGGGACGGGTCAGTCAGTGGTCACAATGCTCGATCCATTGGATCAGTTGGTGACGATGACCCAGGGAATCTGGAACGCTCTCCAGTGGGGGACCGTTCCGGCACATTTGCAGGAGGGCATCCCGTTCATCCGCCCCGGGCTGATGGTCTCTTTATCGACCAACACATCTCTGATGGGTTGGGGTGCCCATCGGGGGAGTACAGAGCACACGGCCTCTGGTCCCCTCCAGAGTCCCGATGCTATATCAACCTGCTGGAGCTCCGTGTGGTCCGCCTAGCTCTCACCGCCTTCGCTCCATTTCTACGGGGTCAAGTGGTTCAGGTCCAGATGGACAATACCACGACCATGTGCTACCTAAACCACCAGGGCCAGGCGCGCTCCTTGCCGTTATGCAAGGAGGCTCTCCACATATGGTCTCGTGCGCAGCCTGGAGTTGGATCTCCTAGCCATTCAGGTGGCAGGAACCTCCAACACCCTGGCCGATGCCCTAAGGCGGATAGGGGCTGCGTCTCACGAGGGGTTCTGTCCTGCCGGAGATAGCACAAGATCTGTTCTCCCACTGGGTCACGCCTCAGGCGGATCTTTTTGCCTCCAGGGAGAATGCGAAGCTGAGACTGTTTCATGCCCGCCCCCTCAGCAGGGCTCGCTGCAGGGGGATGCCTTTTCGAGGCCATGGACCCCGGGCCTCTTCTACGCCTTTCCCCCATTCCCTTGATCCGCAAGGTGCTTCTCAAGGTGAGGAGAAACAAGGCGCAGGTGATTCTGGTAGCCCCAGACTGGCTCCGCCAGCTCTGGTATCCAGTTCTCCTCAGTCTCAGCTCCAGGCTTTCGAGGTGGCTTCCAGCCCGCCCGGACCTGATCTCTGTCATCAGGGGAAGGTATTCCATCCGGACCTTCAATCTCTGCACCTGTCGGCCTGGTTCCTGAGCGGCTAGATTTCCAGGCCTTGGGTCTTCCGACGAGGTCCTCAGCGTTGTTGAGGCGTCCCGTAAGGAGTCAACCGGATAATGCTATGCCTTCAAATGGAAGAGATCTTCCATTTGGTGTCAGGGAAAGGGCCTGGACCCTTCCTCCTGTTCCTTGGCAAGCATTCCGGACTACCTGTGGTCCTTTTCTCAGCAAGGACTTCGGTCGACGACCCTTAAGGTGCACCTGGCAGCCATCTCTGCCCTCTGGGCACGGGCCGGAAAGCAGTCTGTGGCGCAGGAGAAGGTGGTCTGGCGCTTTTCTAAGGCCTTGATCACATTTCCCCTCCGGTGCGAGAACCTCCACCTCCGTGGGATCTACTGCTGGTATTGGCCAAGCTCACGGGCAAGCCATTTGAACCAATGCACAGGTGTGATATCTCCCACCTGTTGTGGAAGACCACCTTCTTGGTGGCTATCACGTCAACCAGAAGGACGGGAGAACTCCAGGCGCTTCCTTTGAGTCTCCCTATCTGGTCTTCCACAGGGACAAGGTTGTCCTGCGCCCCACCCAAAGTTCCTTCCGAAGGTGATGTCGGAGCTTCACCTTAACCAGGTATTGACTCTGCCGGTGTTCTACCCCAATCACACCTCGGAGGCCGAATATAGGCTCCATATTGGACCCTAGTTGAGCACTCGCTTTCTTAAGGAGCGTACGGCTGAAGTTCGGGGAGAGGTTCGCCAGCTGTTTGTCACCTACGCTGAAGCCGCACCTGGCAGACCTGCAGCCAAGCGGACGATGAGCGGGGTCACCTCCTGCATAGATCTCCGCTATAGGTTGGCGGGCATGGAGCCTCCCAGAGGGATAAGAGCTCATTTTACCCACCATACCGCTGCATCGGTAGCTGCTTCCAGGGATGTCCTTATCCAGGATATCTGCAGGGCTGCTACCTGGAAGTCGGCACATACCTTAATTACTCACTACCACATCGACCTTGGGTCACTCCGGGATGCTGGTTTTGGGGCCTCGGTTCTCCAGTCTTTATTCCCTAAGTAGGGGGTGTGCGCCTTGCCTCCCTCCTCCCAGAGAACTGCTAGGAGTCTTCTAGACAGTGTGGATGAACAACATATCCATGTCCCTAGAAATACAGGTTACTCACCTGTAACAGGAGTTCTAGGAATGGTATATGTTGTTCATCCACCATGACTCCGACCTCCCGGCTCCAGTGCACACCTGGCTTCCAGGCTAGATCTGGTGTCATGGGGCGGAGCCGAGGTTTTACCACCGGGTGGGTGGGAGGAGCCAGCTTGAAGACCTTCGGCCAAGATTTAAAGCGGCAAGGAACCTGCCAGACAGTGTGGATGAACAACATATACCATTCCTAGAACTCCTGTTACAGGTGAGTAACCTGTATTTTGTGTTAATCACAGTGTGTGGTGTGTTTCTTTTACTGGGGGTGGTACAGGTACTACACTGGGAATGGGAGGGGGACAGACACTAAAAAATAATGTTCATTGCTGACAGCCTCTAGGCTGTGTACTAGGCAAGGCAGGCAGTCAGGACGCAGGACGGTGTTGCTTTGATGCTAACATTTTTATTCCTTATTTCCTAGTATTGTTTTACATTTTTTTTTTCACACTACCTTTTTTTCATCCCGTAAGCCCCACCCTCACCCGACAACACTGGACCAGACAGTCCCCTTCCTATTTAATACCGAAACACAACACATATTTTTTATCATGAGTTTTAGTTCCTTAACTCTTAGCGTAGGCACCCTTTGCCTTTCTGTGTTGGTCAGTTCTTTTTCACCTTCCAGTTGTAATTTTTCCAGGGCAAAACACTGCCCGATGCCCAACTCTCTCCTCTCAAAACTGCCCAGTCTCTGGACTGGTCTAACCTTTCCTTGCCTTTTTGGGAACTGTGTTGCCTTTCTTATTTGTAATCTTATATTTTAAGAATTATTGCCTTTTAAAGCTTAGGCAGCTTTTGGCTTATTTTTGGTTACTTTTTATTTTCTTTGCTTTCATTTTCCCCAAACAAAACTCGTCCCTGACCCTGGTCTTGTTTTCCCCACCTCAGTTCTGGTCATAGTGGTCCCTCTTTTCTTTCCTTTCTGTAGGTGTTATTTCCTCAGGCAGTTTTTAGCTATTTATATTTCTTTTGTTTCTTGCTCAGTAAGTCCTTTCCCTTTTCCCCAGAAGGCACTACACTCAACAGTTTACTGTGTTTTTTCGTCTTTTTTGCAATTCACTTGTTTTCATCTGCTTTGGCCAGTTTAGAGGGCAGTCCAGTCCTAACTTGCCATTCTGAGCATGGCTCCCCCCACCCCAGGTCAGTCACACACTCTCCTTACTGCTTTTCAGCTTTTCTAATTTTTATTTTCCCCAATATTGTGCCCAGATCAACAGCTCTCTAGCTCAGCTCTGCTGCCTTCACCCCTTAATTAAATGACAAGAGACTGAGGCTCCCGTCATCTGTCTGTGTCACAACAGACAGCCACAAGCCACAATGTCCTTTGACCTTTCCTCTTGATGGAGCACTTCAGTACCAGATCCCGCCTACCCCAAATCACACACACGCGCGTTATCTTTCTTTCCTGTCCACCTGGCTCTTTTGGTTAGTGTGATGAGTGTGGGCACTGGCAGTTGGCAGACCTAACCTTGCGGTTCCTGCTCTTCCTCTTGGCTCACCACACCAGTCAGTCACTCTCACCCTCCCGCGCTTTCTGTTTCTGACACAGCCAAACGTTCTTCCCCTCTCGGACCGAGTTAGAGTACGTTCCCTTCCAGATCATCCTAGTAATGACCAGTGATCACCCCCAACTCATCTGCGCAACCTGTAGGTCAGATCCCTTCCCCGTGTACCTGATTTGTTATGCTCTACGGTGTGACTTGCTAATCATGCGCTGCTCCTCTCTTCCGGTACAATTTTTGGCTTTGCCAGCTCGCTTCTCTTTCACTTGCACACACTCTCACACTCCATCATGCAGCGACGCAGCTGGTGCGTTCCTGGCTAATTCTCATGTGACTCCACTACTCGGCACTCTGATGAGTCATGTGGCCGTGGGCGGTGGGAGCGCACCCTATCGGCAAAAACAACTTTTCTTCTTTAAGGCAGTAGTACTTGTCCACGGACTACTAGCTCCATGAAAAATACTTGTCCCTGACTCTACACTGATACCCTGGGATGTCGGGCTATCGGATTTGTGGAACCCTGGCTTAGGTGTAAGCCGGAGGCACGCACCCGCTACGGGAGTGTGTTTTTTTTTTTTGGAGAGGAGTCGGCACAGACAGCGCCACCTCCAAGAGCAACGCACTACATGGTGTGCGAAGGGCGGCCGTTAGGTGCCACAGACTCCTCCTCCATCTCAGTTCTGTTTCTCCCGCCGTCGAGGCAACACCTGCTGCATGAGCATTAGGCCTTCTCTCTACGACTTTGTCAACGACTCTGTCTCAGTTCGTTTTCCCGACGCCGTTGCCGGTAAGACCGTTCTTTTCTTTAATATTTTAACGCCGTCGGGAGCTTTTCTGTTTTATGGTTAATTTAGCATCATGTCTGGTTCGGGAGCTAAGCGTAAGTCGAAAGTGGGCTGTGCCCCCATGCATCTGTGCACCTGTGGCC
Source organism: Neoceratodus forsteri (assembly GCA_016271365.2). NCBI lineage: Eukaryota > Metazoa > Chordata > Ceratodontiformes > Ceratodontidae > Neoceratodus > Neoceratodus forsteri. Next base: position 165,766,295 of record JADMNL010000025.1, on the reverse strand, counting down.
GGCATTTTTCCGTTACGGACTGACATAATGTTTGCCTTCGGTGCCTGGGACATAACCATGATATGGACAGATGCGATGCCTGTTTCTCGATGGACCACCATGTTCTCGAAGTCTGCGTGTTCAAAATTGGCAAGGCCCTGCCGACTTTTAGAGGACGGCATCGCTCTCGGGCCTCCCAGGCCAGGTCTCTAGGACCCTCCTCCGGGTCCCCTCCCAGGCCCAGTCTGGTGAGGAGGAGGAGGAGGTCTCTTCATCTTCCAGCCTTGCCGAGGAGGAGGAGGAGGCCTCTTTCGCAGTGTTGGAGGGACGCCGTGGTCCCTCCAGAGGCCACGGTGGGGACACCGTCTCGGCAGTCACCTCTTTGGAGGTGCAGGCTCCCCCAGTGTCGCGGCCCACGGTTGCTGGGGCCGGCATTGGTGGACCCTCGATGCCACCTTCTGGTGCCGTCTCGGATCCCGGCACCATTCACGGTGCCGCTGATTGGGGCGGTGCCTGTTGGCTTTCGTAACTGCGCGCGGTGCCGTGGGTCCGATTGACTCTGTGAGTGACGCCGTGTTGGGTTCTGGTGGCGCTGAGGACTTAACCGGAGACATGGGCGGATCAAGGCCGGATTGTAGAGCTGCAGGTCATGCGCCGGGACCATACGGTGTCATGCATGACACCGGGCGCAGGGAATCAATGGCATTTCATGGCGACCTGGGTGGCCAGCATGAGGGCCTTCTCATCGACTCTTTCTCGGTGGTAGATGATTCAGAAGTTGACTTGACCTGGTTCCCTGATTCTTCGGAATCAGAGTCTTTTCTGGAACGCGGTGTCAGGCGGCCCAGCAGTCCCATTCCTGAGTCTCCCAGACTATCTTCCTCTGAGGATTCCCAGGCTGGGGGTGCCCTGGAGTCCATCGGGAAGGGCGGTTTGGAGATTAGGGAGCAGTCTGGCTCCTCAGAGGGGGGCTGTGGCAGCTGCCATTTCCGGTGCTGCTGTGCCTTCTTGGAGTGGACTAAGGGGTCTGTCTTCAGGGGGCCCCCCCTTGGGAGGCCTCAGGATCAACGGAACCTGTCTGAGGGGTTGAGAGGCCGAGGTGAGGGGCATTGAGTTCTGCCTGCCACCCCTCGGGGTGTGGGGAGGAGCCGGAGTGCCGAGCCCCGCCTCTCCCTCTTAGGCTCAAGGGACCCCTCTGGTGGCATTGCTGCGGGTTGCCCTTCTAGACCGTTGCAACCCCAGGTGCGTCATAGGGGAGATTTCCCCACCAGGCTCTTCCAGAGTTCGCATCCTCATGGTTCAGTTTTGCAATCTGGTTTGATATCTGGGATCCCGCCAGCTCAGGCTCCGTTCCCTGGATTTCAGAGCCCTAGCAGAGGACAGTTACCTTCTTGTAGGTGCCCTTCTCCCTTTCCTCTGCAGCCACCCCTCTCTTCCAGGCCATGTCGGTCCTACAGGCCCATTATCCTGGGAGACGTTCAGAGGCTCTGCGGAGGCCTTCCCGTCATATGTTAGGTATATGCATGAGCGGGTTTTTCAACTCTCCCCATCGCGGCAGGAGTCCTCTGGGCATTTGAGTTCCTCACCTTCCTCGACTCCCTCCTCAGAGGGAGAGGAACCCTCTGCTCACCTTTCATCCAACGCTGATGTCACAGAATATCAGCACTTCTTATCGAGGATGGTTAGGGATCTCCGTATCTCCTTTCTCAGATGAGACAATACCAAGCGGCAGACGCGTGAATTCCTTGGGGAATTCAGTGCCCAACATCTGGTGGTGCCATCCTGGCCTATCCCTGTCCAGGAGGCGTCTATCCGCACCTGGCAGTCTCCAGCCGCACTCTTTTCAGCCATGGTAGACTGCAGGAGGAGGTATTGTGCCCCCATTGGAATCTATAGGTACACTTCCCAACCCAGCCTTGGGATTGGAGTTGCTAGAGACTCCTTCTGAGCGCCGCTACCTGGCACACAACCATAAACCGGACTCAGATTCCCTACAATTTGACCGGTGGGGGTGAAGAGTGTTCTCTTCCTCTCATGCTGCCTACAACAGGCATTTATGGTCGATGCTCTCTCAGGTTCTAGCATCAATGCCTGATACAGAGCAATCCAGACAAGGCATTGCCCTCTCCGCTATAGGCCTGGAACTGGCAAGGCACCAAGCAAGGGCATCCTATGACGCCAATGAGGTGGCTTCCAGGCTTGTGGGGACAGCGATCTGCATTAGGTGGATGGCATGGCTTTGTCTGTCAAGATTGTCACCCTTGGCCCGGTATAGGGTGATTTGCTCCGCCTTCCGAGGGACCTGCCTTTTTTCCACCAGGGCTAGGAGGCTTCTGCAGGGGCTTCCTCCATCTCTTCGTCTCCGGGGGACACCTCCTAGCTCTCCTCGGCCTTAGGCTTCCTGTCTTGTGAGGCCAGGGTCTCTTCCTTCTGTTTCTCATCAGCAGGAGGCTGAGGGTCTTGTTCCCGCAGGGTTTTTCCTAGTCCCCCTTCGGGTAGGGCTTGTTACTCACCCAAGCAGTAATGAACGGTGGAGATTGACAAGGGAAGATATGGAAATTACGTACCTACCGTAATTCTTGATCTTCTCTTGTATCTTCACTATTCATTACTGATATCCGCCCACCTTCCCCTCATGGGCCTCCTTCTTCGGTGTCTCCCCCTCCCTGCTCGTTCCTCCTCCCTCCCTTCAGGGCCTTAAAGCCTAATTTAAAAAAAAAAAAACATTTTTTGAGCCTTCCGTTCTCTTCTCAGAATGGATTCATTTAATTGAGGAAGGAAGGGGAATGAGTAGAATTTATCTCTATCTTGAGGGAACTCTGATTGCCCCTGGGGGTGACCTCTTGGCTCCTTCTTTAAGCCATGCTGTTCAGTTCACTGTTAAAGAAACCATTCCTTAAATGGATCGGTTCCTTTTTCTAGGTCTCCTCTGGCATGTCTGATCTCCTGTTTGTGCCAGCCTCTGCTAGTTAAACACTGCCCTGGCACTCCAATTCCTTGAACTGGTAATCTGTTTTGCCTTACCTTCAGGGAGTCAGACTGAGTTCCCACTCTTCCTTCCACAAATGGGTGCCCTCTGTAGGGCTTCAAATACCCCTTCCCCCCCCCCACACACACACATCTGTGTTAGCACGTAACAAGGTGCTAGTGGCCTCTTCCCCTTCCCAGTTGGGCGCTCTCCTTTCAGAACAGATTCTGCCTTGGTAGTCTGTGAGCTCTCAGCTACAGTGCAAAGATTTGGGGATGCCGGGAGGTGCAGAGAGTCTGCCTTTTGTGTATCAAGCTGTGCAAAAGGTTCAGTTGAACCTTCTTCACTAGTTTTCTTAAATGGGATCCTTGCTCCCTCACCTTGGTTCCGAGCTTATGAGTCTTCAAGCCAATTCTCACAGTTTGGCAGAACTCCTCCCTCCTCCCAGCATCCCCCTTTCTTTCTCTCTCCTTCTTCCTTCTTCTCTCTCTCTCTTACGTGTTCCTCAATTGGAGCCACCCCAGGAGTGAGGCCCTGCGGTCCCATAGGTTAGGTTTTCTCTTTCCTGTCCTCTGTCGGCTTATTCTTTTTTCAGTTTATATCTTTTCCTTTACCTATCCTCGGCTCACTTGCCTAGCTCTCCTTTTTTCTTATCATTATTTCGCCTCTCTGGCTTATAGAACTGAGATGGAGGAGGAGTCTGCGGCGCCTAACGTGCCGACTCCTCTCCCAAAAAAACTCCTGTAGCGGGTGCACGCCTCCGGCTTACACCCAAGCAGTAATGAATGGTGAAGATACAAGAGAAGATCAAGAATTACAGTAGGTACGTAATTCCATTTTTGAGAGGAGGGGAATGAGATTCGGCAGCTGACCCTGTGTTTCAAGAGATTTAATGCACAGTCAGCTGATGCCTCTCTGCCAGTAACATTTCTAGATATTTCCTTGCCATTTTATAAATTTATATTGACTACAGTTTCTTCAGCATTACATAGACGATCCCCTTTCTGAGGTGATGCACATTATGTGATCATTCAGTTATTGTATCACATATAGTCAAATCATAGAGATCTACTGTGCGTGTGCGCGCGTTCGCGTGTGTGTGGTGTTTCCGGTTTATCACTCTTCTAATCTTTGTAATGGGGAATCATTTTTCTAGGAGCGTGGCTGTGTTGTTCATCCACACTTCTTGGCATGTCCCCTTCCACTTTAAATCTTGCCGGAAGTCTTCAAGCTGGCTTCTCCCACCCACACGGGTAGTATATACCTTGGCTCTGCCCCAAGATGCCATATCTTCCTTTCCGCTGGAAGATGCAGGTTCCCTAATGCTCACAAAGCATATCGTAGGCCCTGGAGTCTACTTGTTGGTTTTTATTGAAAATTGTTCTCAAACTTGTTCGAGTTAATTATTGTGCTTTCACGCATCTCGTATGGAGGAAAAATCCCCAGTTTTGCGGTGCTCCTGCAGCCAGAAGATGTCGCGCACCGACCCCCACCCTAACGTCGTTTTACTGCCTAGGTGTCCAGACCTTGACACCACTTTGTGTAGTTTTGCCAGGCCTTCCATCCAGCGTCCTGGACAGCACATAAGCGTTTGAAGCTGGGAGACCAGAGAAAAGGAACCCGCCAGTGAAATCGAAGGAGGCGAGGTGGGCGGTTTCCGCGGCCACGGGATCTGCCGAACAGCTGGAACAAATGAAAGCATTTGAGGAGGAAGCAGCTCAAGCTTCAGCCAATCGAAGCTTCTTTGTTCACCCGAACCTTGACTCCACCTTTACGGGCTCCTTCAAGGAGTTATGCCAGTCTCTCTCCACTCGGGGTGAGGCTTCCTCGGGCTTGCACTCGTCCTGCTCTCAGAAGAGAGAAAAGGACTCCAGGTCTTCGTCTCGACGAAGACGTTCCTGGGACTGAGAGAGGTCTGAGTCCCAGGAGCATGCGGTTTCGACTTCAGTCGAGATCGCATCCTCGGCCACCGGCTTTATGGATCTTCCATCTGGCGAGGGGACCGAGGAAGTGGCCGACGAGGTTGAAATTATCCTTGACCCGATAGACCCTTTTTCACCGGCCGTGGCCGACGGCTCATTGGAAAGGACTCCGGTCCTTGTATTCCCTGATGAGGAGACCCAGCCAGCTGGTGTCCTCATCAAAGACCTGGTTCCGGACCCTCGGTTTTCACTGACCCCGGTGTCTCCCAGTCGGCCTCCCCGTCTCGGTCGAGGTCCAGAACTTCCTCAGCCGAATGGCCAAGAAAGAGCCATAAGCGCTCTAAAAAGTGGCGTCGCCACAGCTCCTCATCCTCCTCAGATGAGGAGAGGCTCCGGCGGAAACTCCGTCGGCGCTGTGAAGACCTCATGTTGCAACAGCTGATTTTGACCGGGCAGAAGCTGGCTCTGCCACCCACCCCGGCCATAACTTGGCTCCCACCTCCTAGGCCAACACCGCCCCCTCCGGAACCGAAGCCACCAGTTCCTCCGCCCATGGGGCCGGTCTGTCTTCCTACTCAGCCTGTTCCGGTCTCTCCACCGATCCTGGTAGAACTACTGCTTAAACCGCCTGAGGGAGGGGAGCCCTTGAAAGAGGACCAACAAGATGCTGGGCTTTCCCGACGTCTGTCGATAACTGTCACCCCGGACCACCCTCGGCACATCGAGGGTGACTTAGGCGGTTGATTGCTCTACCGTGACTCCTCAGACTCGGACATCACTGGCTTGCACTCACATCCCGGGGATGATGAGTCGACGGTCGACGCAGGCTTCCAGGGCATCCTCCGCCTTATCTCTGACTCCACTGGAATGCCCCTGGAGCCCATCCAGAAAAAGGCGGAGTACCCTCTTACTGATATTCTCAAAAGAGGGGATGCCCTCGATGGAGGCCTTTCCAGTGGCTGAGGCCATTGTTGGCCCAGCCCTTGAACTTTGGCAGCGCCCTGCTTCCTGCCCAGCACCATCCATCCGCATGGCCTGCAAGTACGCAGTGTGCATGGGGTCCCTTGTGGGGTTCACTAAACACCCTTCAGCCTAGAGCCTGGTGACCGCCTCAGTGTTCAGGCATATGGGTAGTTCGGCCGATACAGACTGACCCCCGGACAAGGAGTCCAAAAATATGGACCACTCTGCCCGCAAGGTCTATGCTACCTCTTCTCTGAGCCTTCGTCAGGCCAGCTTGGCTGTCATTATGGCACACTTCTCCCATGCCCTCTTAGGGTCATTGGACGAGGTCCTCCCTCATCTCCCATCGGACATTCAGACTACCGTCAAGCAGGTCCGTGATCAAGGTCATGCTGTTGCCAAACAGCAGCTCCAGACAGCCTTGGATATAGGGGATTCTTGTGCCTGCTCATTGGCAGCTGCAGTGGCCTCTCATCACAGGGCTTGGCTGAGGCTTTCCTCCTTCCCGGCGGATACTCAGCATAAGCTTGCTGACGTACCCTTCCTGGGGACCGACTTGTTCAGTCCAGGAGCAGCCAGTCACCGTCAGTGTATAGAGCAGTCCAGTGCCACCTTGGATGCTACTTCTGCCAAGGGTTCTTCGGGCAAGAACCAGCAGAAGAGAAAGAAGAAGCCATTTCAGCACTCTTCCCCTGCGGTCAGGCAGCCCTCTTATCAAGGAGGTCAGCAGCAACAGCAGGCTCAAGCTTGGCACCCGCAGCCCAAGCAGGGCCCTCAACATCCCCATAAAGAAGGCTGAGGTGCAGGTCCTGGAGCCTCCTCCTCCTCCTCCTCCTCTTCCAAGCCTGCTCAGTGACGGGTTGGGGGTTGCCACCCCTACACCCGTCACGCCAGCTCTGGGTCCTCCCATGGGGGTCTGGCTCCACCGCTTTCTTTCCGCCTGGTCCACTATCACTTTGGACAGGTGGGTTCTCGAAGTGGTCGGTCAGGAACTGCCTCTGGAATTCTAGCAATACCCTCCCAGCCGAGCCCGCGCCCCTCAGGAGGAACGGATCTCCGCATGCACTCAGTTGGCTGTCCAAGATGATGTGGCTCAGCTCCTCCACAAGGAGGCAGTAGCTCCAGTGTCAGATCCTCCGACATACCCAGACTTTATTTCCAGGTACTTCCTGGTGCCCAAGCAGATGGGGGGGTTGGCGCCCCATCCTAGAGCTCCACGACCTGAATCAATATCTCAGGTCCCGCACCTTCTGGATGGTCACTCTGAACCAGATCATACCATCCCTGGAGTGAAACATGTGGTTCTGTTCACCGCATCCCACAGGATCGTTCTTTCATCATCCCCAATCCATCTGTCCATCAGCAGTTCCTCTGCTTCGGGGTCAAAGGGACCCTGTACGAGTTCCGAGCCATGCCGTTCAGTCTGTCATCGGCCCCTCGGGTCTTCACCAAATGCATTGCAGTGGTGGCGGCCCACCTTCGGTGTCGAGGAATCAGAATCTACCCTTATCTCGATGACTGTCTCTTGGCAGGTTCCTCCCTTCAGGAGATGGAGAGGTCCAGGGACCTGACCCTCCAAACCTGCTCCCAGCTCGACCTCCTGATCAACAAGGCCAGGTCGGAACTCGTGCCCTCTCAGGTGATGGGCTTCATCGGGGCAGAGCTCGACTCCTGTCAAGCCAGAGCTCGGTTCCCGGCGGACAGGGTGGAGGTTCTTTCCTCCTTTGCCCAATCATTTCTGGTTGGGCACTTGCACCCTGCCCGGGACTTTCTACGCCTTCTGGGTTACATGGTGGCGTGCACCTCAGTGGTCCATTGGGCCCGGTGGCACATGCACCCCCTCCAATGGGAGCTGGCCGCCCAGTGACTCACCATTACGGTCATTTTGACCAGCTGATCACTGTAACACAGAAGATGTAGGACACTCTCCAATGGTGGACCACCCCAGACCAGTTACAGGAAGGGATCCCGTTTGTCTGCCCTGGGCCGACGGTCGTCTTCATGACCAGTGCCTCTCTCATGGGCTGGGGAGCCCACATGGGGGACAACAGGGCCCACAGGTTCTGGATCCCCAAGGAATCCTGATGCCACATCAACCTGTTGGAGCTCAGAGCAGTCAGACTGGCACTGTCAGCTTTTGCTCCTCAGCTCTGGGGTCAAGTGGTTCAAGTCCAGATGGTCAATACTGTGACCATGTACTACCTCAACATACACGGTGGCACGCACTCCCATCAGCTATGCAAGGAGACGCTTCGCATCTGGACCCTTGTAAGCCGGTTGAGGTGGATCTCCTAGCCATCCATGTGGCAGGAGCCTCGAACCAGCTGGCGGATGCTCTCAGCTGTATAGGCCAGACATCCCATGAGTGGTCTCTCCATTCAGAGGTAGCATACAGCCTGTTCTCCCATTGGGTCAAACCACTGGTGGACCTGTTTGCCTCCTGAGAAAACACCAAGATGAGGCCATATCATGCCTGCCCCCTTCAGCGGGGCTCACTGCAGGGGGATGCCTTCTCGAAGCTGTGGACCCCAGGCCTCCTGTATGCCTTCTCTCCATTTCCCTTGATCTACAAGGTGTTACTCAAGGTGAGGAGGGACAAGGCGAAGGTGATTCTGGTAGCCCCAGATTGGCCGCACCAGTTCTGGTACCTAGATCTCCTCAGCCTCAGCTGCAGGCCCCCGGAGTGGCTTTGTACATGCCCTGACCTGATAGCTCTGAACCAGGGGACAGTCTTTCATCCGGACCTTCAATCCCTGCACCTCACAGCCTGGTACCTGAGTGTCTAGAGTTCCAGGCTTTGGGTCTTTCCGAAGATGTCTACACCGTGGTGGAGGCTTCCAGAAAGGAATCGACTAGGAAATCTTATGCCTTCAAATGGAAAAGGTTCTCTATTTGGTGTCAGGGAGAGAGTCTGGAGCCCTTGTCCTGTTCTGTGGCTGACATTCTCGACTACCTTTGGTCTCTCTCCAAAGGGGGTCTGCGGTCATTGACCCTCAGGGTGCACCTGGCAGCCATTTCTGCTTACTGGGCGCGGGCCGGTTAGCTGACATTGGCACAGGAGACAGTGGTTGGGTGCTTTTTCAAAGGCCTGGATCACATATCCCCTCCGGTGCGTGAACCTCCACCTCTGTGGGATCTGTTGCTGGTTTTGGCAAAGCTTATGGGCAAGCCATTCGAACCAATGCACAAATGTGAGCTTTCACACTTGTGGAAGACGGCCTTCCTGGTGGCTATCACGTCTGCCAGAAGGACAGGGGGAGCTCCAGGCGCTTTCAGTGGACTCCGCTTATCTGGCCTTTCACAGGGACAAAGTTGTCCTGTGTCCTCACCCAAAATTCCTTCCGAAGGTGATGTCAGAGTTTCACCTTAACCGGGTGTTGACTCTTCCAGTTTACTAACCTAATTAAACCTCGAACGCTGAGTACAGGCTCCATACTTTGGACCTGAGACGTACTCTCTCCTACTACAAGGAGGGACGGCAGAAATTCATGGAGAGGTTCGCCAGCTGTTTGTCACCTACGCTGAAGCCGCTTCTGGCAGACCTGTGGCTAAACGGACCATTGCAAGGTGGATTACATCATGCATAGGTCTGTGCTATGAGTTGGCTGGCAAGGGGCCTCCCAGAGGGATAAGAGCTCATTCTATCCGCCATACTGCTGCATTGGTGGCTGCTTCCAGGGACATCCCTATCCAGGAAATCTGTCGGGCTGCTACCTGGAAGTCAGCAAACATCTTTATTACCCACTACCACATTGACCTTGAGTCATGCCAGGATGTTGGTTTTGGGGCCTCGATTCTCCAGTCCTTATTTCCTAAGTAGGGGGTGTGCGCCTTGCCTCCCTCCTCCCGGAGAACTGCTTGGAATCTGCCAAGAAGTGTGGATGAACAACATATCACGCTCCTAGAACAGGTTACTCACCTGTAACAGTAGTTCTTGGAGTGGTATATTGTTCATCCTCACCTGACCTCCCGGCCGGGCACATGCTGCTTCCAGCGCAGGCTAGGATCTGGCGTCATGGGGCGGAGCCGAGGTATATACCACCCGGGTGGGTGGGAGGAGCCAGCTTGAAGACTTCCGGCAAGACTTAAAGTGGAAAGGGACATGCCAAGAAGTGTGGATGAACAACATATACCACTCCTAGAACTACTGTTACAGGTGAGTAACCTGTTCTTATATGGCGACTGAGAGCCCCAGAAATACTAACATACTAGACGTCAGCAGAGTAGGCCTATTGGTCTATCAGGTCTGCTTGTGCTTCAGCACCCTGATTGGGTACCGTAGCCCTCTATCTGTCTCCTTCCACTGTTACTCCATCCTGCAGTCCTGCCCCCCTCCCGGGCAAACCAGCCTCTGCTTCACCCCTTGCCTATACCTGTCCCACCCTCTCTTGAATCCCTCCACCGTAGCTGCCTGTATCAGCTCCCTGGGCAGCACATTCCACGGTTCCACCACTCTCTTGGTGAAGTACCTCCTCCTTCTCCCCCCCCCAATTTTACCACCCTCAATCTTCCAACTGTGTCCTCTGGTGATTCCACCCTCCTTCAGTCGAAAGATCCTATCTCGGCTTACCTTATTTACTCCCCTGAGGTACTTGAAGACTTCAATCATGTCCCCCCCGATCCCCCCTCTCCTCCAGCGAGAACAGGTTGAGCTCCACTAGTCGTTCCTCATATGTCATATCCCCCAAGCCCCGGATCATTCTGCTTGCTCTCCTCTGAGCCCTCTCCAGGAGTTGGATGTCTCTCCTTAGGTGTGGTCTCCAGAACTGCACACAGTACTCAAGATGTGGACTAACCAGGCTGTTGTACAGTGGCAAAATCACCTCCCTGTTCCTTGAGGTAATCCCCCTAGTGATGTATCCCAGCATCCTATTTGCACTGACCGCAGCCCTCCTGCACTGCTCTGAATTATTCATGTTAACATTCACCAAGACTCCTAGGTCTCTTTCCCCTGCCATGGCCTGCAACTACCCCCCCCCCCCCGGGTGTACACATAGTTTGGGTTTTCCTGCCTAGGTGAGCACCTTGCACTTGGAGGAGTTCGGTTTTAATTTCCAGGTGCAGGACCACCTATCCAGAGTATCCAGGTCCTCTTGCAGGGCCAGTCTCCCCTCCTCCCCCTCCACCACTGCCCCCAGCTTAGAGTCGTCCACAAAGAGACTCATTTCACACCTGATACTTTCCCTGATATCGAAGATGTTGGCGTTAAACAGGAGTGGCCCCAGGAATGATCCCTGTGGGACCCCACTTATGGCCTCCCTAGGAGACAAGACCTCCCCTCCAACCACTACCCTGCTGAGTGCAACCTGAAAGGCAATTTCCAATCCACCTAACCATCAGTGGGCCTACCCCCATCCCCTCCAGCTTCTCCCTTAGGCCGATGTGAGGGACCGAATCAAATGCCTTGCTAAAGTCCAGGAACAGTACATCCACTGGTCTCCCCCTGTCGAGTGCTGATGTCACCCACTCATAGAACTCTACAAGGTTTGTTTGACATGATCTGCCTGGCACAAATCCATGCTGCCGGTCATCCAGGTAACCCAACTCCTCCAAGAAACCTCCCAGCCTTTCCTTAAGTATGCTGTCCATTACCTTCCCCTCCTCCGACTTCAAACTGATGGGTCTATAGTTTCCTGGCTCTTCTCTTAAGCCCCCTTGATGGATGGGCACAGCATGCGCCTGCTTCCAATCCCTTGGCACCCTCCCTGTCTGGAGCGACAAGTTAAAGAGATCCGCCAATGGTGCAGCCAAAACATCCACCAACTCCCTCAGTACTCTGGGATGAATAGCATCAGGCCCCGGAGGTTTATCCTTTTGTAGGGACTGGAGGGCTTCCCACACCCGACCAATAGGAATATCAGCATCTGTCCCCCATTCAGCAGAACCAGCCTGATATCTCACCCTGGCCTACCTGCCCCAGCAGCTTGTTTTTCAGCAGGTACCCCATTAGTCAGGTCTGCTGCACCTTCTGTGTCCTTCAACCCCTTTTTTTGGAAGTTTTCCAGCCCCTCCTTAGTTAACACTGAGGCAAATTACTCATTCAGTACCTCCACATGCTCATCAGCCCCTTCCACCCACCCCCCAGCTGTCCTCAACCTACTGAGCTGGCCCTTTACCTTCCTCCACTCACCAGTATACCTAAAGAACCCCTTTTCCCCACCCTGTACCCCCTGCACCAGCCTCTGCTCTTTCCAGGCCTTCCCCCCAACACCACTCTGGTGATTTTCCTGGTTGCAAGGTGATAGTTCTCTATCCCTCTCTCCTCTCATTTTTTTGTACCTACTTTAGGCAGCCTTCTTCTCCCTTACTGCCTCCTTGACTTCCTTGGTCCACCAGCATGGTTTACGATGCCTACCGCCCTTGTGCTTCACTCTTGCACAGGTCCTGGTGGCCTTCTGTAGCCCCCGCTTTATGATCTCCCACCTACCTTCCACGTCCAAACCTGCTTTTATCTCGTGCAAATGCCCCTTGAGAATTTCCCCCATGTTCTGAAAGTCCACCCCCCTAAAATCAACTATCATTGTCCTTGAATGATCCTCCTCCCTCCAGTTTAAGCCGTAACTAGACTGTGTTGTGGTCGTTCCCAGCCAGGGGTTCTTCCACAACCAGATCTCTTACAAGATCCCCATCCACTAAAACCATATCCAGGATATGACCCTCCCTTGTTGGGTCCATCACCTGCTGATTGAGGAACGCGTCCAGGAAGCCATCCAGCAGCTTCTGCTCCCTGGTTACAATGGACGTCATAGCACCCCAGTCAGTAGCTAGCATATTGAGGTCCCCCCATTATTGTACACCTTGGTCTTCTGAATGGAAAAACAAAAACGAAAAAGTAATTCAGATGCAGATACTTACTGTTGACTTGCTTTTAAAATTCATTTCTAATAGCCGGCCCAGTGGCGTGGTGAGCTGTCATTTCAGTGCCTTACCTCCTGCCATGCCGATGACCCGTGTTTGGGAATGAGCACGGTTTGCTGGGGGTCGGTGGGGAGGGAGAGAATCGAGTGTCTGATGGATTGCTCTCCTCTTCCAGGGTGGGGGGGTCCACTGGCTCACTCAGTGTCTACCATCTGGTGGAGGCTGGATGGCAGTGCCACAGCTGAGCAGCACAGTATCGGGGCCGCGGTTACACAGTGCATGTGCACCTCCACATGCACGCACTTACAGCCGCTGTGGCAGGGGACAAACTACGGAAAATGCGGGCATCGTGAAGCCATGCATGCCTGCTCTTGTCCCACTGTGTCGCCAATCAGGTGGACCCCCAGTCTGGACTCAGAATCACTGGGTGGGGGGAGGACAACCTTCCCCCTTCCTGGCCCCACCATGGGGGAATGGGGTGCAGAGACCGTAGGCAGTAGGACAGACGAGAGAGGTAGTGATAGTTGGAGCTAGCCAAGGCAGCAGAAGCTGTGGAGAAAAATATATGGGGAAAAAAAAGTTCAGTTCTTATTTAAGGTGGTGTACTAGCTCTTTAAGCTGAAAGCTCAAATTATTAAATTTTGCAGCTGTTTTATAAAATTGGCCATGAAAATCGTGAAACCTCATTGGTCAAAACATGTCACATTACTGTTGATTATTTTTGTCATACCTACACATCTCCCTTGAACCACATATTTTTTCATCAAATAAAGGCCCATTTTGTAAGTGAAATGACACATTCAAGTGTGTGCGGTCATAAGGGAATAATGCACTTCTTGGGTGGTTGTGGCACTCTGCTATGTATCGTGCCTAACAACCACCTGAGGCATGCTTTATTCCCTTAAAACCACACACCGTTATGTGTGTTGCCCCTTTCACACACTCTTATAAAAAGCTGGTAGATAATAGGTTAATCGTTTCACTGCAGAATCTAAAGTAACGAAAGTCCCATGTCAAGCCCCTCAGTTTTATGATCTGTGCATGATGCAACACATTTTCCAGTTCTAATGCTCTAAATTCAAGTTGTGCTATAGATGTAAATGTGAATAGCCTACATTTCCTTTACAGTAATGCAGCGCTGTGTATTCTGTTATATAGCAACTACAGTAGGTCTGCAGCTGTAGCTCTGTTTTATCTTTCTGGATGTACACCCGAGCAGCCCTTTTACCACAGTTGTCCTTCTGATGGCTTAACAAGTGGATGGTGATCACCCTCCTAAATGATTGGATGAGGCTCTTGGAAACGTGCCGGGCAGTGTTTACAAGCATACCTGCTGTTATCAGCAGAGTTCTAAGAAATCATTTGCATGTGGAGATTAACAACAGGAAGATCTCTTCAGTTTATTTGCAGTAAACTCAGTTTGTCACTTTGAACATGATTGGGCCCCACCACTGCAGACAGTGATGATACAAGCATGGTCATGCAAATTTCTTTCATCTTGGAAGCACGGTTCCTTGTTTGAGTTGCACTTTTCTTATTTAAATTGCAACATCCAAGTTACAGTGAACTCTTTTTTTTTTTTTTTTTTCGCTACAATGACTTTTTTATCCTAGTACAGGGGTAGTTGTTCAGCCCTGTCTCCATCCCCCTGAGCCGGCCACCGCCTCCCCTGAGTCCTGCCTCAGTCACTTTCTCCCATCAATATCCCCTCCTGGTGGAGCTGAGGGGAGGAGGACCATCCTCCCCTCCCTGATACACGAATCCAGAGTGGACTGAGGCTCAGTCCCGGACAATGGTGCGGACCCAAGCAGGTAGGACAGGGCTTCATAATGCCCCCAATTTCTTTTTCCACTGTTTCTCCCTGCCCCTGCTGTAGGACATCCAGCATGTGCATGGAGGTGCTCACACTGAATGTTTCTTAGCTCCCTCCCTTCGTGCCGCCTGTGCAACACTACCACCAGGCCCTACTGGGTGGCAGTCGTAGGCTGGGCTGATATGCCTCACAGCCCTCGGAGAGGAGAGCAATCTTGCAGACACTTGATCCTGTCCCGCCCCGGCCAACCATCGGCAACTGAGCTCATTCCCAAACTCGGAACACAGACATGGAAAACAGTATGGCATAGGCAGTGCCTCAGTCCTTTATGCCACTGGTCCGGCCTCTCGCGCTACTTTTGAAAGCATGTGTTCACGAGTAAAATTCTCTGAAATGGTTAATGGAACTAAGCCAAAGAATCCAATGACATTTTATTATAACACGTTTCACTGTTTTACATATGTAGCCTGTTTGGAGCTTTTTCTCCTTCAGTGTTGTCCGACCAGTCCTCGTGTCAGGGATTTGCTCTGGCCACCTTGCAGACCCATGTGCCTCTACTCTTACCAACCACCTCAAGTGAAATCCTTCACGACATGAGGCCCGAGAGATACCAGTGACCATTATGGCACCATGACATGCAGGAGAGGGATTCTTAAATGGTACACAACAAACCAATCAAAGGAATGTCTTCCAGCTTACAGAATATGGGATAGCCAGAGCCAAAAACAGTTTTCATGTGACTGCGGATCAGGCAGGTGCTATTTCTAGATTGATGTGTGACTGGGGGATCGGAACCTTCATAACTGGCTGTGCTTTGCCCCCATTTTCTCGGACATTCTGGTTCCGGGTTGTGGTCCTTTCCTTTCATGGGTCTGCTCTGTTTGGACCTTATTTAAAGGAGTTTCTAACTCACATTAAAGACTCCAGGGCCTGTTATCAAAAGGATTTTGCCATAGCACAGAATAGAAGAAATCTCTTTGAAAACAGAGCTCTCTGGCTCTGTGCTGCTGTCCATAGAAACTCAGCAGTTGATAGCAGAAGGAAGTCACTTTGATCTATCCATTCTGTCCTTATGTGTGGAGTCTGATTCGTAAACCTGCTCATTGGTGCCCCCGAGAGGGCTCAGTCCTCCTCCTTTCCTTTCTCACAGGTGCCACACATAGAAAAAAAAGAGGAAGAACTAAGACCCAGCTACTGTCAAAAAGGCAGTATGGGTAGAGGGCAGGGCACAAGCCTGGGATCTGGCCTCTTGGGCAAACAAGAGCTGAGTCAACTTGGGGTCCATTGTATGTTAACCTTAGTACTTACGGGAACTCCTGTTTAGGACTGACTCTCCTTCTTTCCCCTGTTGTCATCCATTATGTTTGACCAAAGGATTCAAGAAGCAAAATAGGATAGTCACTCTTTTGGCTTTATCAAAGCTACCCCCAACAAGTATGTTAGAGGCTACAGTAAGTCTCTTTGTAGTTGTTGATTATGTTGAAGGAGGAGGAGGTGGTGGCCAGGCTTTCTGAGCTAAAGGCCATCATGAGTGCGCCTCTGGACTTATCTCATAAGGGTTTGACTCTAGATACCTTATGGTGATCAGAAAGACTGCAGGGTGGCACCCCATCTTGGGATCTCTGTCTCCTTAATGACACCACTGTAGTTAAATGCTCCAGATGGTCCCACTAAGGAAAATCTTTTATAATTGAAACAGAGAGTACTGACTTTAAATTTTTCTGATGCATATTTACTTCAACATCTTTCATCCAGGCCTCCTACCTGTGCTTCTTGAAGTTCTGGGTTGCAGTTTCCCTGTATGAGTTCAGAACACTGCCTCTCATTGGCACCAAGAGTTTCCATGATGGCAGCTTGCTTTCAGAGGAAAGTGGTCAAGATGTACCTTAGATTGACTGATGAGACATGACTTATAATTGGGGTCTTGCTGTCATTGTACAGCTCAGTATTGCTCAACGCTGTTATGTATCTCGCTGTTTTAGACTCGCTGTGTGTGCTCCGCGATGTTTTGGACTCGCTGTTTTGACATGAAACCATTCAGAACAGGAGGCACAAGCTGCTGTCAGATTGAGTATTTAGAAATTACGTCAACTGGGATTCCTGTTGAATGTTGAGTAGGCCGAGCTTCAGATGTCTCAATTCCTAAAGTTCATTGGAACAAAGTTAAGAGTTTGGAAGGTCAGAGCCAGGTTACCTTGAAAGAGGGCTTTGGACCTCATGGCATGCATCCAATCCCTGCAGACAAGACGATGGTAACCAGCCTGGAACTTAGGTGTGTGTGCATCATACACTCCAGGGGAGCACAGGAAACAGTAGACTCAAAGATGGCTTCTTTATTCCAGGTGACAGCAGTTGCTACCCGCAGAATTAGCGCCTTCCTTCGGTTAGTGGAAATAACCCATTAGAAAGGCTCTGATGAGAAAGACTTCCCATTCGTTCCCCTTTCCCCAGTTGTTGTTCTGACCAGCACTGCTTCTTTTCTGGGTTGGGGGGGTTGATGTTTTGCAAAGATGGGCACATGGTTCCTCTACGCCTCAGGGGTTACAGTTGCACATTAGTGTGTAGAAACGGTACATTCCTGGTTGGTGTTTCAGATGTTTGCTGCTGTGGTAACAGGTCAAGTTATTCCACTAAACATATACAGCATAATCACATTAGAGGCCCCAGTCAGCATTCTAATGGATTCTCTGCTGTGCTGGAGCAGGGAATTGTGGGATATGGCAGTTTACCACAAACATCTGTGTCCCATTCCCAGTGTTTAAAAAGCATGTTTTTTTATAATGTCGCCACCGTCTTGTACAGCATGGAGGGCAGGGACTCCACACTGTCTTTGAATTCTGGGGCAACAGCTGAGGGGACCATTTGAGGCACAAATCACTTAGCAGTGATGCATCCAAGGGACTTAGAAGCATAGAATTTGCCACTAGAGAAGTACTGGTTGGCCCACCTAGTCTGCCCATTTTTTCCTGCGTGTAGTATGACCGCAGATCCTACTGGATATCTGGCCCATTCACCCCCCCTTTGCATGGCAAGCAAGATTTACAGCAAGGGAGCCCTGGTGTAGGCTGCACACCTTCCCAGAAGCCTCTGCAGTGCATAATTCACACTGTTAATGACTGCGCAGTCCTGCTTCGCCCCTCTTTGTGAACCTTGGCTGCTCGTTTAGATCCAGTGATCGGGCCGGGGCCTACAACTATCAGCTGATCTGGGATTGTTTTGTAGTGACTGTGTAGAAGTCTTCACACTTACGAAAAGGTACTTACTGCATCATGGCACACCCTGCACCTATATCTCGGGGTGTGTAGGTCTTTGTGAGTGGAGCCCAAAATATGTCTGTGGAAGGAATGCCAATAATGGGAAACATAACGGTAGTTATAAGTACATTATTTTGTTCTCAGGCATCACTACCTCCCTTTTGTACCACAAAAAATTCCTTTTCCTTTGGAGCATTTTTTTTTTGTTTGATTGAGTTTTTGGTTTTTATTATTTTCAATTGACCAAAAAGGATTGTTTGGACTGCTATCACCATGTAGTAACTGACCATATTATATACCTACTAGTGCTGACATGCTCCTAAACCAGTGAGTCAGAAGCTTGACACATATGTAGTCTCTCCTTTGCCCAAACCATATTTTTTATTTGTTTACTGTGACTATGTGGTAATAATGGGCCTGGCTTGAAAAATATCTGCGCTTGTCTTGTGAAATGAGAACAAAAGGATCAGTTGGGTGGGGACCAAAAAGATTTCACAGAGTTGAAATTTGAGCTTCATTGCTTTGCAGGCCAACTCACTGATTTAGGGCCAACCCTTTACTTTCAAAGTAAAATTCTCAGAACTGCATTAGCTTTGATTTCATTTGCAGGTCTTCCTGAAGCAGCTCTGTTTTGTTTTTGCTGTGCAGGTGGCTTACCAAAGGATTCTCTCCTGACGAGACCTGCATGATTCACTGGTTAGCTGTAATGTTATGTTGACTGTATTACCTGCCTGAATTACACACCACAAAGGAAGGCAGGGAATGCTAAAGCATGCCGACAGCAGAAACAAAACAGAACATGTGTGCCTACTATTTTCAGCAACACCGAAGTATTCTTTGGAATAAAGTTTGCAAGAGTAGACTTGATAGTTTTGGCCAAGGGCAGGTGAAGAATGGGCACTTCTTTTGTGTGGTCTTATTCTTTCTTGGGTGGATTGTACTGCTTGTGAGATGCTAGGAAGAATGGGGGCTGGTTCTGATCCATAGGCATAAGCAGGACCCTAGTGCTCTGCGGCAAAATTTTCTGATTTCTGCGGCAGGGCTCCTTGGCTTCTGCGGCAGCATTTTCTGATTTCTACAGCATAATTTATTTATTTCTCTGGCAGAACGCAGTCCTGTCATTGGCTAAATATGATGTGACGTCATCGATGACATCACATGCTGAGTGCAGAGGAGGGGCTTCAGGATAAACGAGATGGGGAAAGAAAGCCTGACATTATAGAAAAACAGTATATTTGAATGAAAATTCACCAAACACAATGAATACTGCAGCACTATATATATTCTGCGGCATGATGCATATTCTGCGGAAAATTCCACATCAATCAATCAATCTTTATTTATAAGTGCAGTTCCATAGATCAAAGTGCAGTACGTTTTGAAAAAATATTTAAGACTAACAGTAGCTAATACTAAACAGAGTATTTATAACACAATCAAAGAATTGAGTTAGCAGTAAAATAGCTAAATATCATTAACATCTGAAAAAAGTGATCTGAAATAAGTGTAGTTTTAAAGCTCTCAACTGTTGGGCTCTCTCTAATCTGCTGTGGTAAGGAAATCCACAGGGTGGGTGCCATGTAAGCAAATGAACGTTCCCAAAGACTGGAACAGCCCAAGTACCAACATAAACATCTTTGCAACCCAATAAATCTTAAAGAGCACCTGATACCGCTGGAGAGTGTTTAAAAAAAATATATTTTAAAATTTAGACTTGCTTCATTGTTTTTCTCCCCCCATTCTATTTTGGCCTCCTTGAGCCTGTGGAGATATACCCCTTATCAGTCCTTGCAGTTTCCCAGGACTCCCACCCTCACTCCGGAGCTTACCAGGTGAGCCCCTTCCCCTCTGAAGTCTAGAGGGGACAGAGTAAGGATATGCTAATCTGGGGCTCTGAGGAGGCAGGAGAGGGACCAGGAGCCTGGTGTCACTGTGCTGCGGCTAAGGACTTTTTTCCCCCCTTTGTTTCTGTCTCCTTGGTGATGTGGACATGCAGTGATGTCAGTGGCACGCAGCGCATGCCAACATCTACCACAGGTGCCAGTCCCCAGCAATTCTAATGCTTATTTTGTTTTGTTTTAGTTTTAACCAGGAAGTTGACTGGGCACAGCCCTTTTTCAGCCACGCCTGACATATAACAATACATTACAACAAAAAATGACAGTCGGGTGCACTGACTCCTGGTCACCACCAGGAGTCAGACTATTGCCAAGTGCCTGCTCCCATCCTACGTGGAGGAGAGCTTTCCTGATGCTCAGTCCTCCACTCCCCCCGGCTGACCCTCCAATGCTCTGGGTTCACTCCCAGACCTGAGTCATCAATGCCACAAGCGGTAGCTAATGCAGCACCAGTGGGCTGGCTTTAGACTGACTTCATCTTATTTTTCAGATATTTACAAATATAATTCAGCATACCTTCTCATTCTCGTGCTTCTTCTGAATTCAGCCATCAAGCATGTATGTTAACTATCGGGATATTTGTAACAGATTTACAGAGGCATTCAGGACCCAAGCTCTAAATTCTGCAGTCTGTGCATCACTGCAGGTTACAGCACCTCCCCCCTACTATGGGTGGGTTGCCTCAGTAATGTACCTTAAGCTACCACTTGACAGAACCTAGGTTCCGAGCATAGCAGTAGGGCCAGATGATGACCCAGTGGTTGCTTATTTTGCTACCCTGCCAATGAGCTGGGTTCGGGAGTGGACCCAGGACGCTGATATCGAGTGCTGACTCAGCCAGGCCTGCGGAAACACTGCTGCCAACAGCATGTCTCAGCCCTGGGATGGTGCCACCACATTCTACCATTCCAGCAACCCCTGCAGTGACCAGAGAGCCTGCTGCTCTGCAGGGAGATGCATGCGTGGGAAGCCGTCATGCCACCTGCGCAGCATCAGTGTGTGGTGGAAAACTTGTGTGGAAGACAATGCAGGTAGAAAATGGCTGCTACCAGAGTGATGGTGCTGGCACTCTTTGCCCCAGTACTCTCTCCTGATTCTGAGGTAACTGAGTGACAATAGTAGTAGTAAATAATTATTTACTCATTCAAGAATAAAGGATACATTCAATTGAGCAAAGCTCATTTTCAATGAAGTTCCATATTGCATCAGAATAAAAGGTTCCACATTATACAACAATACACCAGACACACATTATACACCATTAAGAAACACATATAATAAAAAAAAATAATACAGATAAATATTAAAATAAGACGATCATTCACAAACAATACAAGCTCTTAAAGTGCTAACAGTTATTACAAATTGTAATATTGTTTAAACCAGATGTACACCATTTTATTAATTCTGCTTTATTATGTCTAGTTCTATCGCTTTTCAAATCTGGAGGAGATTTATTCCATAAATTAATTCCTCTAACAGGGACTGATGACCTTCCTATATTCAAGTTACATCTAATTAGAGCAAATTGAATTCGAACACCACCAGACAAGTCATACCAACTACCGTCCAATTTCAATCCTCCTGCCTATCTCTAAAGCCCTCTAATGGATAGTCTATGATCAGCTAGTAGAGTACCTTGACAAATATCAGCTACAATGCCAGCAGCAACATGGCTTCCGAAAACTCCACAGTACCACCACAGCTGTACTGGAGTTCACGGGGTACATACATGATGCCTTCGATCATGGGCACTTGGTGGGGTAACCTTCATCGACCTCACCAAGGCCTTTGACACTGTCAACCATAGCCTCCTCTTGGCCCAACTCGAGGCTATGGGGCTGTCCCATAACTCACTGTCCTGGTTCCGGAGTTACCTCACAGGATGTTTGCAACATGTAAAAATCGCTAACACCCTCTCGGGGCCCTCAACTTGTATCCACCGGTGTCCCCCAGGGATCCATACTGGGCCCCCTTCTATTTAGCCTTTTCCTTAATGAGCTCCCTCAGGCCTGTCAGCACAAGATCCTCCTGTACGCCGACGATGCAGTAATCTACTCCAGCCACTCCGACTCTGTCACCCTGGAACAGTGCCTTCAACAGGACTTTAACAATGTTGAGGATTGGTTTAGACAAGTTCTCCTGCTAGTCAATCACAAAAAAAAAAAAACATGCTATTAGCCCCCAATCCTAACCGTCATAAGTCACACCCCATCAACATTCTTAGTAAACAAAACATGGCCTTAGAAACAGTCCAGCATTTCAAATATCTGGGACTCACTCTTGATAGCTCCCTCTTATTCTCTGCCCATGTGGACAATGTCGCCACAACAGCTAACGGGCTTCGGTCTACTATACAAACATAAGTAGCTGCCTCACTGGTAATGCTTCAAACGCATCCACCAGCTCCGTCCTCTTGACCATCGACTGTGGTCTTGCCATTTTCAGTGCGACATCTGACAGTACCCTTAAATGGCTTTCCACTACACTGAACAAAGCCTGCAGGCTAGCTCTAGGGGCTTCGCGCCTAACCCATAACTGTAAACTCTGCCTGCAAACGAGATGGCTTAACGTGGTCGAGAGAACCCGACACCAAGTCTATCTCCTAGCCAAGAAAGCGATCCTTGGCCTGCTACCTCCTGGATGCAGTTCCCTCCTGCACCAGTCTGAACCTACCAGGACTACTAGGGCATCTAACAACCACTCCCTCAAGGTCCCCTTCCGCCGTACCTCACAAGAACAGAGATCCTTTGAATACAGAGCCCCACTCTGGATTGGGATGCTACCACACAAACTTACTGCAATTAGCAAACTCAGTCTGTTCAAATCAGCACTCAAATGCCACCTAACTACCCAACAGAAATGCCACTGTTTCCCCCAACCTCCTCCCCTGTGACCTGCAATCTCCTACCCCAACACCTGCACTTACTTTGCTCTCCCGCCCGCATCTTCACCTGTCCTTGTCACATCTTCCCTATTTCCCCCCTCCCACCCCTATACCGCCTCTCCTAATTCTCAGCCCATCCCACTTACCAACTCTCAGCTACCCCCCACCAACAACCCGTGACACATCTTGACTTGTGGTTACTGCCATATTCCTTCACCCCTCTTCCTCTATTTATTCCACTTCCTCTCAGTAAGGCGTACTGTGCTGATTAATAACCTTCGTCACCTAAACAAACTCTCTGCACTCTCCCAGAACTAGTACTGTAACTGTAACAATTGTTCTACTCAATGTGATTTGCTTCCCCATAGTTCTTTCTGTGTTTTTTTTCCCATTCTAGTAATGTACTGTGAATTTATTCTTTCCTTATGTCTAACGCAGAACCCTTGAAACTCAAAGGTTGTAATCCTAGACTTCAATAAACAATAAGCAACAGAGGCCCTCAAACTTTCTTTTACTTTCCTAACTTTGAAAAGGTCAATAATATAATTAGGGACCTCCCCATACCAATAAGTGGGAATGTCAGGGCAAGCAGGTGTCCAGGGATGATGTGTGGGGCATTTGGTAAGAACATATGACCTTGATTCAATTTGTTTCCCCTTATACCATAGCAGTAGTGCACAATCCAATCCTAATTAGAGTTCAAAGACTTAAAGGAAAGCAGTCATTATCACTAAGTCCCCACCTCCCAAAGCTTCCCCCCCCCCCAAAAAAATTAGGCTTTCCGCCTGAAGAAAAAATATTGTACATGTTTTTACACACTTTCTTTACTTTTGTAAAAGTCCGGGATTCCCAAACATGGCGGACGCCGCACGGTTCCATTTCATCTGAAAGTGTGGCGCCGCACCGCTTGCCTCAGTACATTTGAGCAGTGCAGCGCCGCACTTTCAGATGAAATGGAACCGTGTGGTGCCCACCATGTTTGCAAATCCAGACTTTTACAGTACTAAAAAAAAGTGAATAAAAACATGTAAAGATTTTTGGGGAGGGCAGAAAGCCTAATCGGGGGGTAAAGCTTTAGGGGGTGGGAACTTGCTGATAATGGACTCTTTCCTTTTAGTAACACCATTTCTTGAAAGCCTCAAGATCCAGATATGGGAACATCCACGCCTGACATCGTAAGCTGTTGGTATGACTATGGCTAATTTTCTTGGGGTGACATCCTTTCCTCCTGTTCAGAATTCTGCTGTGGTTTCTGCTGTCCCTGAGATGTCTACTTTGGAAGCAGGTTTTCAGTATGATTTGCAGCTGTTTGTATGGCAGACAAAATGCATCAAAAAGTAACAACAAAGTGGCGGATTGCATCAATTGGAATAGCTGCAGTGAATTATGTAACGTGAATTGATGCAGTTCACACTGCAATGCGTGAATTGCGGAGTTTTTTTTTTTAATTGACCCGACCTAGCCCCTGGTCCTGGTGCTGGTGCTGTTACTCATTTGAAAGAGATAAGGACAAGGAGCTCGGCTATCTGGTCAGCAGGACCACAAAAAACAGTTCAGTTGCAGGGTGTGAGTTAAATTCATTTATTAGCTTACAGAGACAACAAGCTACTCTGACACTCCCCCACACAGTGCCAAACATTTTTGCACCTTCCAAGTGCTTCTCAAGGCTGAGTTCATTGTCTTTGTTGCTGTAGTTTTCTCTGGGCTCCAGCTTACACTGGTTAGCCACCTTGGTGCCTGTCTCATTTTAATGAGACTCCACTTCTGCACCCATAGAAACATATAGAAACATAGACTTTGACAGCAGATAAGGACCGCTTGGCCCACCTAGTCTGCCCATTTCCCTACCTACAGGATAAGCTGCAGATCCTAGTTAACCAACAGCCTATTTCTTATTAACCCCAACAAGAATTGCCTTATGTCTGTTCTGTGTATTCCTGAATTCTTGCACAGTTTTAGACCCCACAACCTCCTCAGGAAGGCTGTTCCATGCGCCCACCACCCTCTCTGTGAAAAAATACTTCCTCACATTGCCCCTGAACCGTGCCCCCCCCCCATCTTTAAATTGTGTCCCCTTGTTCTTGCACATCTGTTTTTCTGAAAGATGCTACCCTCTTGGACTTTGTTGATTCCACTGAGGTACGTAAAAGTTTCTGTCATGTCACCCTCGCCCTCCTTTCCTCAAGGGTATACATGTTAAGCTCCTTTAGTCTCTCCTCATATGGCTTCTCTTGCAGACCCTGCACCATTTTAGTTGCCCTCCTCTGGACTGCCTCTATCCTGTCTATGTCCTTGTGGAGATGGAGTCTCCAGAACTGGGCAGTACTCAGATAGGGTCTCACCAACTGTCTGTGAGAGAGATAACTTCCTGTTTTCTGCTGGTGATGCCTCTCCCTATACATCCCAGTATATCCCATCCCTCTACTGCCTTCTCACATTGCTTGCTAACCTTAAGGTCATCTGATATGATTACCCCCAGGTCCCTTTCCATTTTTGTTGTTGTTACTACCTCCCCCCCATTGTGTAATCTTCCCCTAGGTTTTTGTTTCCCAGGTGCATTATTTTGCACTACTTTGCATTGAATCCAAGCTGCCACACTTCTGACCATTCTTCTAACCTTGCCAAGTCCCTTCTCATCCTTTCCACACCTCCTTGTGCATCAACCCTGTTGCAGCACCCTGTTCAACAACTGTAACATACTTGCAGGTCTCTATCATGTCACTTCACACTCGCTTCTCTTCCAGGGTGTACATGTAGAGATCTCTGAGTCTCTGCTCGTAGGACTTCTCATACAATTCCTTTACCATTTTAGTTATTCTCCTCTGAACTGCCTCTACCTTGTCTTTTCCCATTTTGAGGTGCGGATTCCAAAACTATGTACAGTACTCCCAGTGGGTTCTTGTTAGTGAGCAGTAACAGTGGCGACACCACCTCCCTCTTCCTGTTGGAGATGCTCCTTCCTATGCACCCCAGTGTCCCACTAACCCTACCCACTACTTTGTCATACTGCCCTGACACTTTGAGGTCATCATTTATGATAACCCCAGAAATCTCTTTCCTGTTTAGTGACTGTCAATATCCCCCCATGCTACACTCGGCTCCTGGGTTCCTATGCCCTAGGTGCATGATTTTTCACTTCTTGGCATTGAATCCCAACTGCCATGCTCTTTACCATTCAAGTTTCCCAAGATCCCAGCACATCCTCTCCACCCCCTCCTTGACTTGACAGTGCCAGTTTTCAGCCCACTACCAAATTGTCCATTTGAAGGAGAACTGTGTTCAGCTTGTACTGTATGCCATTGTTTTGTGTAGCTGCTGTTTTTAAATGCTGGTTCAAATTCTGGTATTGTTCCGTCTTTACTGACCATGTAGCACATGCATCGAGTGTTCCTGATGACTTAACACACTGTCGGTAATATCATTTTAGAACTGTATGATGTAGTTTGTGCAGCTCCCAGCTACAGAGTTCTCTAATAGAATATGGATGCATTGTCATAACAATGTAAGTGCTTATCAAGGACATAAACTTCTGTACGTGATACAGTTAAAAGACGGTCCTTACAATCAGTGTGTAAATCAGAAACATACAGTGAATTTATTAAAAGGCCACCAAAGATAAAAACAGTAACAGAACTAGAACCAGCCAGATTACACATTTTATCCAAACAGGAGATAACCTTTAGAACCTAGCTAGGGAACTGGACACCCTGGAGGACTTCTTTTACTGGGGGATTGCCCTAAAAACTAGATTTAGATACATGTGTGACCTCTGCACATTACTGAGGAATAGCATAACTGATTGCACAGACAGGGAAAGGCAGAGATGTGATCATGAGAGTAGAGCACCCCTTGCACCTGCAGTATAGCACACATTTCTGCAGACGGGATGGTGGGTTACTTCCTCTGCATCATGGAGAGAATTTAGATGGAAAGCCATCCTTAGGTTCTTTAGTAATCCCACCATCACCAAATATATGAGAACAACCAACACAGACCGGAGGCTCTGTAGCCTCAGAGGGTCTCATTATCACATTGTTTGGGAATGTCCTAAGCTGAGTGACTTTTGGCATGCAGTACATATTTTGGTTCAGAAGGTAATAAGAAAGACCTTCCCATACATCACTCCACAGGTGTTGTCTAAACACTCTTGGTGTGTAGGGTAAACAGTAAAAATAATAATTCAGATTCTTGCGTCTCGGAGTCTGCCAAGAAACATTAGTAAACAAGCAAGGAGTACTAATAAAGTTTATTATGCTACTAAGCCAAGCATGTGACAAAGAAAATCACAAGGGAGATGGGTTTCTCACCATTCCTGAAGAATGTACATAATCTCCAGAATTGTAGATCTTAGGTTCTCTAAGATCTTGTTCTATCTCTCCGCTCCAGCTCTCTGCCCTTCTAGAGAAGTTACAGTAGTGTCTCGAGAGCGCTACAATGGGTTGCAGACAGCTAAATACTACAGATAACAGCATAGCAACAGAGATTACAACATAGTTACAGATATGAGAAACAATATGTATTGGTCCTAAGTCATTCTCACTGGAGAATGACTTAGGAGACAGAATTACTAATGAGTATCATATGAGACAGAATATGCTTCCATTAGCATTATAGCTTAGACAAAAGAAATGCTGACAGTTCAAACTACATGCACATTTCTTACTTACGTACAGTATAAAACATAGAGACATAAAAGCTGTCTCTCTCTCTCTCTCTCTCTGTCAGCTTGCTTAGACAAAGAGAACTGCTGACAGGCCAATTACATGGCATATCTGAGTGTAAAAATACATATAATTACATGAGTATATAAGTATACAATAATCACTGATGATCCCTCTGAGTCATCTTATCAGTGATTTGATAGATTATATATGGAATATATGTAAAAGACAAACATAATCTAGATAAATGTATTATAGTGAGGTATAATAAATCATGCATGACAATATTAGCATATCTTAGCAGCGAAGCACATTCTTAGCACTCATATCTATATATAAGTGCAAAATAACAGTATCACAGCACAGTAGACCAGGAATACAGTGTGAGGTATATGTGAGGTGTATGTGGGACAATAGGGGGCATAACTCAAGCGTGACAAAGTATGAAATATGGAGCAACTCACATTTGATGTACAGCTGAGAAAGAAATCCTTCTTGACTATCTGGCAACCATGGGCCACATTTGTTGCACTGCAGATGGGCAAGGACACTGACAGTTCCTGATGGTCTTTTTTTTCTTCACACTCATCTCGCCTTATGGGCAAATCAAAATCCCACATAGAGTGGATTTGTAATACAGTGTATGAATGACTTGAGTCATGTATTATTACACTTCTGGACACTGAGAGAGGGTAAAACCGGTTATTGAACTTTTTCCAAACTCCTCCTTTCTTGACGTTTACTCCATTCCACAAATGGACGCTACCTGCATTACATTGTTAGTTTGTGTGTGTGTTTTGTTTTGTTTTTTTTACAGAAAAAAAAGTAGCAGTTACTATAAGCATGCATAGTGAGCACTGTCTTTGTATCTCAGACTTTATTATGTACTGCTGTTCAAACAACATGAAGTCTTGCTGTATTCTGACTATATGCAGTTTGCCTCAGCACTTGAACTGCTCTGAAGAGTAAGGGGTTATTTCTATGCCAGGGCATAGAACATTGAACTCGAGCTCGGTTTTCAAACCTCTGTCTCTGGTACATCTCAGTGTAACCATCAGATTCTTTACTCCGCCTAACTGTGAAGTCGCTCCGGTTCGGTAAAGTTTGAATCGGGTCAGTTTGTTCAACCGATTTTCTTGTTTTTCTCGGTATCAGATCTCTGTCTTTGGTACAGGGTAGCATAAGTAGATAGTGAATTGTTTCTGAATTTTCTTGTGGAAATTGTTTTTTTTCGGTATCCTATCAGTCGGTCTGGTTGGGAACCGAAACAATCTCTTATTTCTGTTTTTCTGGGTTTGAGTAGTGGTGTCCGGTTCTTATCGGTTTCAAAAAAATGAGATTTTCTTCGTTTTTTTTCCACAGCCCGTGACACGGTTGGTAACCGATAAGGGTATATTACCTGGCTTAAAAGCTGTTAAGGGTAATTTGTAGGTTAAGGCTATGTCTGAGAAACGCAAGAAGAAAACCGGTCCCACTGGGTTTCAACACTGTACTGAGTGTGGGGAGGCTTTTGCTAAAGCTGATCCCCACCTCATTTGTGTTTATTGTCTGGGGTTTGGCCACCTCGAATCAGACTGCAAAATATGTAAAAACTTTCCCAAAGTCACTTTAGATAAGAGATTAAGTAGGCTGAAGGAAAGGGAGGCTGAGAAGTCCGCTGAACCGGATGGCCAGCCCGGTTCGGTTCTGACCGAACCTGAGGGGGTGCCTGCTGACATGGGCGATACACCCTCGGACAGAAGGAGATCTGACACTTGAGGGGTCGGTTCCATCAAAAAGAAAAAGGGAGTCGACCGGTTCAGATCCTGAACTACAAGTTCCAGCCATCGCTAAAATAGCCAAAGTGATAAGCATTATGCAGTCGCTTCGTCCGGTTCCTTCTGAACTGATCCTTCCGACTAAGCGGTCAGTTCGGTCAGACCCAACTCCATCGGATTATGATTTGGAATTGTTTTATGATGTGGAGTGTGAGGGAGATGAAGAGGAGGAAGAAGATTTCGAGGATACTGAATTTGGAGGCCTAGATGAGCCTATAGAGCCTGACATCACCCCAGACAGGCCTTCCAGTGTCTCCTCTCCCAGGCTTTCTGAGTCCCCTTCCCATTTTCTGTTTTACAGAAAAGTGGCTGAAACTCTCCAGCTTCCAGTGGTGGAAGCTGCTGATGAAGAAGAAGAGGCTGACTATATAGAAATGATGGACATGCCAGAGTCCAAATGGCTGTCTATCCCTCCTCACAAGTCCTTGGGGAGACAGACAAGGAAAATTTTGCAAATGCCTAACTCTTTACCTCCTGTGGATAAGAAAATGGACAGGGGGTACACTCTGTCAGGCTCAGATATGACATTTTTGTACAACCATTGCAGCCATGTTGGGATAGTGCAGGCTGCAGCCTGTGACAGGGCTAACATTCCTTTGGCTTCACACCCCCCAGATAAAGATTCCAGGAAGGTGGATGCCATGGTAAAAAAACAGTACTTGTGATCTTCCTTGGGACTCAGGCAGGCAACCTACTTGGCCTATACAGCTAGGTACCAGAAGTCCAGGTGAGACACAGTAATGGAACTAGCAAAGAAGGCCTCCCCGCAGCTAGCCAAAGAGCTGGAGGAGGTTGCTGCTGATGGAACAGAGGCATCAAAAGTGCAATTTCATGCTGCTGTCAACTCTTAATGATGTGGCATCTAGAGTCATGGCTACATCTGTGTCTCTCTCAGGAGATTTGCTTGGCTCAGATGTACTAGCCTGTCTCAGAATACCCAGGCTAAGGCCATGGATTTCCCCTGTGGTTGGTAATTCTCTGTTTGGGGAGCAGACAGAAGCTTACATGAAGAAATGGATGAATACAGGACCACCTACAGGAGTGCACAGGCTAAAGAGAGGCAAGCCACTCCTCAGAGGCAGCAGTCTTGGGGCAGGGGTAGGCCTTTTCACAGGCCTTTTTACCAAGCCCAGGCCTCCTCTTTCTTCTCACAGAGGGGGTTCTTCCGAGGGAGAGGTAGGAGGGGGATGAGCAGGGCTGCATCCTCTTCCTAGTCCAAGGCTTCTGCCAAGCAGACACCCTGATGTGTCAGTTCAGGTCGCCTCCCCTACCCCAGTAGGGAACAGGCTGGCTTACTATTTCCAGGTCTGGAAGTCTGTTACTTCAGACAAGTGGGTCCTGGAGGTAGTAAGCCAGGGCCTGGCTCTCAGTTTCAAGAGATTTCCAAAAATGAGCGTCAGGTTTTTTTCTCCTGCATCAGCATCAGAGACCATTGCCCTAGAGCTAGAGGTTTCTTCCCTGCTAGCTCTCAAAGCTGTGGAACAAGTTCCTCCACAACACAGGGGCAAAGGGCTGTACACCAGGTACTTCCTGACCCCCAAAAAGAGAGGGGAGTGCCGACCCATCCTAGACCTAAGATATCTGAACAAACATCTTTTAAAACCAAAGTTCAAGATGATAACTCTGGCCTCCCTAAGGCCAGGGGACTGGCTAGCCTCCCTGGACCTCAAAGATGCCTACTTTCACATTCCCATCAGGTGCTCCCACAGAAAGTACCTCAGGTTCGAGTTGCCCTCAGGCCACTATCAGTTCAGAGCAGTGCCCTTTGGCCTAACCTCAGCCCCAAGGGTTTTCACAAAGTGCCTGGCAGTAGTTGTTGCTTTTCTAAGAAGGCAAAAGATTTCCATATTTCCTAATCTGGACAATTGGCTATTGGTGGGTCAGTCTCCAGACCAAGTCAAGTCTCACCTGCAAGTGACCCAGCAAGTGCTCATTTCCTTAGGATTTCTTCTCAACCTTCCCAAGTCAATTCTCGAACCAGTCCAGCTCCTTACCTTTATAGGGGCAGAACTGGACACACTCAGAGCAAGAGCATTTCTTCCTCTAGAATGGGCAGGGGCTGTTATGGAACTAGCTTCTTCCTTCTGCCTTCAGGTATCTCGACCAGCAAGGCATTTCCTCCAGCTCTTGGGCCACATGGCAGCTTCAACAGCAGTGGTCCAAGGGGCAGGATTCCAGATGAGGGATATTCAGTTCCACCTGAGAGCTTTCTGGTCTCAGAGAAAGGACTCCCGTACCAAACTGATCCCAGTGACTCCGACCTTGATCCAGACCCTCCAATGGTGGCAGGATCAGGACAATTTAAGACAAGGTGTTCCTTTTGTTGCTCACCGTTGTTCAGTGGTCCTTACCACGGATGCTTCTCTTCTGGGCTGGGGAGCCCATCTGGGGTCCCTCACTGCCCTGGGCCTGTGGTCCCCCCAAGAATCCCTTCTCCACATCAATCTTCTAGAGCTCAGGGCAGTTTTTCTAGCTGTAAAAGCGTTCTCACAGTCAGTTCAGAACAAGGTGGTTCAAGTTCAGAACAGACAACACTACCACCATGTGGTACACAACAAGCAGGAGGCACTGGTCCACGGCCTTGTGCACAGAAGCCATGAAGTTGTGGTCCCTGGCTTATTCCCTGCAAGCCTCTCTTGTAGCAGTTCACCTTCAGGTAAGGACAATGTGCTAGCAGATGCACTGAGCAGGATTTCTCAGGGCCATCACGAATGGTCCCTGGACCCTCAGGTGTTGAAAGTGATTTTTCAAGGTGGGCACTCCAGAGATAGATCTTTGCAGCCCGACAATCATCAACTCCTCTCTTTGTTGCAGACCTCCAGTCTTGGGCTCAGTCCCCCTGGATGCCCTGATTCTGAATTGGGAAGGGAAGTTTCTGTATGCCTTTCTTCCCTTCCCACTCCTGTTCAAAGTTTTAGTCAAAATAAGGTCTCAACCTTGCAAGGTGATTCTGGTTGCTCCAGATTGGGCCAGATAGCCCTGGTACTCCCTGTTGCTGTCTGCCCCCTGTCTCTTCCCAGGAATTACAACCTGTTAACATCCTCTCAGGGGAGGATTTGGTACCCCAATCTTCAGTCCCTCAATCTCAAGGCATGGCTCTTGAAGAGTTAGAGTTTGCAGATCTGCATCTTTCCCAAGGGGTTCTGGACATCCTCAAGGCTTCTCAAAAGCCCTCCACCAGAAAGACTTACAACTCCAAATGGAAAAGATTCAGCATTTGGTGTTCTTAGAAGAATATTTCTCCAGACACTGCTGAATTGCCTACGGTTCTGGATTATATGGTCCATCTTAATGGCCTAGGCCTCAGACCAGCTACTCTTAAGGTACACTGGTCAGCTGTTTCTGCATTTTTGTCTGTGGGGAAGCCTTCCTCACTATCTTCCCATCCTGTGTTCTGGATTGTTTCACACCAATCCCCCTTTTAGAGACCCTGCCCCTGCCTGGGGGATTTGAATGTTTGCATTGCTCAGCTTATGCAACCCCTCTTTGAGCCTATGTCTTCAGCAGAGCTTAAGTACTTGACTTGGAAAACTGTGTTCTTGGTAGCCATTACCTCTGCCAGGCGTATCAGTGAATTGCAAGCCCTGTCAGTGGAATCTGATTTTATCTCCTTTCATAGGGATAAAGTGGTCCTTAGAACCAATAGAAGGTTCTTGCCCAAAGTGGTTTCTTTTTTTTTTTTTATATGCTTTATTTTTATTAATATTGTTTTCCTTTTTCCATTCAGATAGTTTTTACAGTTATGACATGGAACATAATTGACATCCATTTCTGTATCACCAAACAGAGATTAAAAGTTGTTACAGTTCACTTCTGTTCTTTGACCTCAAAGTTCTTTCTATTCCATTGTGTTAAAGACTTAATCTGTATATTAAAACTATTTAAAAAAACAAGAAATAAAGTGAATAAACTTGGGAGATGAATTTGTAAACAGATTTTCTGGTACTGTCATTTAATTAAACCCTACTGATACGAACCAAACAATTTAGAGCAGGGGTTACAGCACGAGGCAGATGGAAGTATACCGAGCCTTTTCATTTGCCCCTAAATTAAACCCATACCAAGGGGAAAATCTCAAATATCAAACTGGGAGAGAGTCCATGGTGGTGGGGGAGGGGGAAACAAGCTAGCATTGACTGGGGAAGGTATCTTTATACCTTATCCTTATATAAAACCCATCTGTTCCATCTGTCATCGTAGCTGTCACCCCTATGATTAATTACGTATGTTATTCTTTCCATCTGCTGAATTTGATTAACTATTCCCATCCAGTCTTGCATTTCTGGGGCTAGTTGCTGTAGCCATTTTTTTGTTATAGATTTTAGGGCAGATATCATAAGTATCGCCCAGAGATATCTTTCGGCCCTATCTCCAACCTCAGCTGGGAAAAGGCCTAATACACAGTGTTCTGGACCCACTACTGTTGTTAGGTTAAATATTACAGTTAGATGTTTAATTATTTGGGACCAAAAAACACGAATTCCCGGGCATCCCCAGAACACGTGTGCCTGATCGGCCTCAGTCTCACCACACCCTCGCCAACAGGTACCTTGTTTCTGCGATCCCATTTTGCACAATTTCTTCGGGGTGTGGAAATACCTGATCCTTACTTTCCATGCATATTCCCTCCAACCCGGTGACGATGTTGTTTTCCAAACATTTCTGAATACTGTCGACCACGTCTGGGAATTTAAATTATCCCAAGTTCCTCTTCCCATTTCCTCTGCACCTTTTGGATGTTATGTGCTATATCCTCTATCTGGTTCCTATATAACATAGTAATTGCCCCTTTCCCATGACTTCCCTCCCAAATTGTTTCTATTACTTGAGGATAGGGTCTCTCATCCTGCCATGTCCTATTTTGTCTAATTCTGCTAGATATATAATCTCTCAGCTGATAATAGTATATATGGTCCTGTGTCGACCAATTATTTCTGGTTTGAAGTGTGTCAAATGGTTCCAGGTCTGGTCCCTTGAGGATCTGCCATGCAGCGTATACCTCTCTTTTCATTTGTATGTCATACCATCCATGCATAGTGGCGGGGTACTGAGTATCATAATACCACCATCTATATTTCCATAAATTTTAGCCGTACATCCCCGCTTTGTTCCCTGAATCCATCCCTTTAATGTGATCTGAATTGTGTGCATTTGAAATAGGTCTATGTCAACCTGTGAGGGGGGGGGAATAAAATAGCTTGTAATGGTATACCGCTTGTTTGGGATATCTCCATTTGTTGCCAGTGTGCTTTATATGTGGGGTGAGCCCACAAAAGGGCATTTTTCATTTGAGCTGCCAACCAATAACCATTAAAGTCAGGACATGCCCTCCTCCTTTCTGTTTGACAATGTTAGTGTTTTCCTTGAAATTTCGGTGGGCTTTGGCCCATAGAAATGACATCACCCGCTTCTGCCAGTCCCCATCTCTTTTGTGGAATCAGCATGGCACAGCCTGAAATAAGTAAAGGAGTCTAGGTAATATGTTAGTTGTAATTATTTGAATTGAGTGGAAAGGAAGCGAAGCAGGGACCACCTGTCTAAATCCGTCCCTAAGCACTCTCAACAAAGGGGGAAAATTGTCCTTGAAAAGGCTTTGGGGGAATGTTCCAATATAAATTCCCAAATATTTGATAATTGGACAGTCCCACTTCATTGGGTATTTAAGTTTTAATTCTCGGGGAACTTCCGCATTCAAGACCAAAACCTACGTCTTTGCCCAATTTAACTTGTATCCTGAGAGCTTAGAGAAAGTTTCAATTTGCTGGAACACCTTCGGTATAGACCCCACTGGTTTTGACAGGTATAGTAGAATGTCATCTGCATATAACACAATTTTATGTGTGGTATCACCCCACCTAACACACTGTATTTCCAGATTCAATCTTATACTTTGGGCCAGCGGCTCTATGTATAGGGCAAAAAGGAGTGGCGAGAGTGGGCAGCCTTGACATGTGCCTCTAGTTAGTTTAAAAGGCTTCGGAAGTAAACCATTGGCCCTCACATACGCCACTGGAGAGGCATACATCTTAGATATTATATTAAGGAGGGTGTTCGGGAAACCGAAGCCGGCCAGGGAGGTCCACAGGAATTCCCAAGAAACTTGATCAAACGCTTTTTATGCGTCTAGACTCATTATATAAGATGGTTGCTTTGTCCTTTGTATGCTTTCAATTATATTAATTGATCTGCAGACATTGTCTAGAGTCTGTCGGCCCGGGACAAAATCCGCCTGATCTATGTGTATCAATTCTGGTAAGATCCATTCTACCCTTTTGACTATTATTCCTGCCATTATCTTATAATCTACATTTAATATAGATATAGGGCGGTACGACCCACAGCTGGTGTTGTCCCTGGCCGGCTTCGGTATCAACGAAAGGATTGCCTGTGTACAGGAGGGAGGCGATTTGCCCTCGTCTTGGTGAAGATGATTGTATACTTTGCATAACAAGGGAGGAAGAAGTTCCTTAAACTGCTTATAAAACTCACTGGGAAGTCCGTCTGTACCTGGACATTTACCTGTTTTGATTCTCTGGATTTCCAGTTTAATCTCAGATTCCATGAATTGCTGACTTAAAACTTCCCCCTGAGTATGAGTCAATCTAGGCAGGCCCAACGGAATCAGGAAGCTCTCAATCTCCTGTTTTGTTGGTTTGGGACCCCCATTGTACAAATTTTCATAATATTTTTTGAAAGCATCCGCTATTTTCTCTGATTTATACTGGAGAGTTTGGTTTACGGGGTCTCTGATTTTTGAAATTACCGTCCGGCTCTTAAACTGGCGGAGCCGGCTGGTCAGCAATTTCTGGGCACGGGGGCCCCCTTCATAGAACCTCTGCCTTAAATAAATGAGTTTCTGTTCCACCTGATAGTCAAGGATCTTAATATATTCCTCCTTTAATTTCTTTAGGCATTTCCCTCTTTCTCTGTTAATACTCTGCTGCTGTAACTGTTCTAAATTATGTATTTGATCCTGTAGCTCCTTTCGTCTCTTTTCCCTATTTTTCTTAAACCTGGACGAGATCTCTATAAAATCCCCTCTAACAATTGCCTTTATAGTATCCCACAAAATTCCGGGGGAGATTTCAGGATGTTGGTTCATCTGAATTGCATTCTCAATAGTTTGGGTTATTTTATCCTGTACTTCCTTTAACTGTAGGAGAGAGGTATTGAGTCTCCAAAATGTAGAGCTTTTAGGGGGGCCTATGCTTATTTTTAAGTAAATCGGGTTATGGTCTGACAATGGGGCAACTCCTATATCTGATGATTTACATATCTCAAGTGTCTCTTTTGTGGATATGAAATAATCTAATCTTGAAAAAGATTGGTGAGGTGCCGAGAAGAACGTATACTGTCTACTCCTGTTATTCAACCTACGCCAGACATCCACTAAACCTATCTCCTCCAACAACTTGGCAACCTTCTCAGCAACACCCCTTTCCCTCCTGAGTCGTGGGGCTGAGGAGTCAAGATTAGGATTGAGTCTCAAGTTGAGGTCCCCCCCCCACCAAGTGTCCCTCTGTCCAGTCCATAATTTTGATAAAGAAATCACGATAGAAAGTAAAATCAGTGTCTGGTGGGGCATATAGCGATAGCAGAGTTACTTCCCCCCCCCAATCTGCCCTTAGCAGCTGCAAATCTTCCTTGTTTATCTAACAACGTATCTAGCAATTCAAAGTGGGTGGAGTGAGGTATAAGTATTGCAGCCCCTCTCCTGCGACCACTGTTATATTCTGCCGCTATAACTTCCTTATATCCAAATTTTGATAACTTGCCATGTTCTATTTTGTTCATATGGGTCTCCTGGAGTAAAATAATATCCGCTGTGGTTTTCTTTAGGAAGGACATAACCCGAGATCTTTTGATAGGATGAGCTAGCCCATTAACATTGTAAGATAATATTCTTAATTCTGAGCATACCATTATAACAACTTGATTCTATGCCCACAATAATTTGCTTGATTACATGCGGAACATCCATTTTCGTTACACCTCCCTCTCTCTACCAAAATTAGTTCGACAGTACCGGAATCTCCCCTTATAATAGTAAACCCAAAAACCTTTTTGGAATAAACATTCTTCCTTAAATCTGTAACTTTAAACATTGTTTTGACTTCCAACGTGGAGATCCACCTTTCTCTGGGAGATCTCTTTGCGTTCAGTACTACCAGATGAAGGACACTGAACCAGGGAGTTAGAGTGTGCGCACCCCTGACTGCTGTACTGCAGCTCTCCCCAGGAGCCTAAGAAAGAAAACAAAAAACGGCTCCTTGTTAGCTGTAAAAACAGCTAAATTGTGACGCTGGTAGTTATGGTAGACTAAGCTTATTACCTAAACTACCATTAGCAAGCAATTGTTCAAACACTTTCATAGAGTTCGCCCCCCCCCCGAATCGTCCCATTCTCACTTTAATTTTGCCCAAACACCAAACCTTCAGCCCAGAAGCCTCTGCTTCTCTACTTATAGTCCAAGAATTACCAAGGAGGTTCAAGCAAGATAACTCCCAGCAGGTTTGTAACCAAGTTCAGTCCATTTTACCGCTTTAAGGCTCAAGTTAGGTCCCAAGACAGGGGAATGTACTTAGATGTTTAGTTCTAAATGTGATTGCAGACCTCTTAAGTCATCCCCTCGCTGAACAAATTACCAGGAGTACATAAGTGTATCAGTCAGTCCTGAGTGTCTATACCCTTTGTCTTCTTGTTGTCCTGTGATTTCTGCGACGCAGCTCTGAACCCTGGTCCACGTGGTGTTGCTGCCTGTGTACTTTGCCCTCGCTTCCTTTTGTTCAACGCAATCAGCCAGTCCGTAGGAGCCTTCAAAAATACATGTGCTCTCTGCTCAAGTGCCATCTCTGCTCCTGTTTCCAACCAGCCTCTCTCTACTAAGGCTTTCCCCGCCTCCTCTGCCGAATCGTATGTTCTCACACCCTCAGACCACTGTATTCGAATCCGGGCTGGATAAGGAGTGCTGAAGCGGACATTTCTTGCCCGAAGGATTTTTATAATTGGGCTATATTTTAGTCTTTGCTTCTGAACCTCCACCGGGTAATCGTGGTCAAAAAATAAACGGCTCTATAGATATTTTATTTCTCTCTGTTGCCAGGCTCTTCGAAGAATATCCTCCTTTACCCTGAAGCTACTGAACTTAAGTACCACAGATCTAGGCCTTGCTTCTGGTGGGGGCTTAGCTTGCAGGACCCTGTGCGCTCTCTCGATACCTAGCTGGTATCCTGCTGGCAGTTGGATTACGTCTGTTATAAGATCGGAAATAAAGTCAGTCATCCTTCCCGTTTCAGTACCTTCTGGCAGGCCATGGATTCGCAAGTTCTCTCGTCTCGATCGGTCCTCCAGGTCAGTACATTTATTTTGTAGTTGTTCTGCGTGATTTACCAGGGCTTGTATTATTAGGCCCATTTTGCAGGTGTCCTCCTCCACGTTGCCTATCCGGCCCTCTGCTTCCTCTACCCTTTTCTCCAGTCCAGTAAGATGTTGATTCAACTGCTTAAATTCCACTCTGTTTTCCGCTCTCATTTCTTTAATTTCATTAAAAGCTTCAGCGACCGGGACAATTGGTCATTTTTGGCATCTGTCTGGGACGCTTTCAGGGGAAGGGCTCCTACTTTTGTCCCCACGTTGTGGATTATATCCTACTGCATCGGAGCATTTAGGCATTTCTTTTATTTTAGATCTCCCTCTAGTATCTTTTGCCTGCTTGGTACTTGCCATTTTGACCAGTTTGGTGTTGATTTTTTTGTTTTTATTTCGTTTTAGGACTTCTGGAAGGGAGAGCTCTCTTTAGTTTGCTGCCATTCAGTCCGTGACGTCACCGGAAGTCTCCAAAGTGGTTTCAAACTTCCATTTAAACCAGTCTGTGTCTCTCCCTGTTTTCTTCACTGATCATTCTTCCTCAGGAGAGAGGAGGCTACACAGTTTAGATGTAAAAAGAGCCCTTAGTTACTACATAGAGCGTACCAAGAGTCACAGTTGTGACTCCCTCCAGTTGTTCCTCACTTATGGAGAAGTGGGAAAGGGCAAACCTGCCACCAAAAGATCTATTGCCAGGTAGATTGTGTCTTGTATACAAGTCTGCTATGAAAAACTGGGAAAAACTCCACCCTCAGGCCTGAGGGCTTATTCCACAAGAAGTACAGCTGCTTCCCTGGCTGCAGCCAGGGATATTCCTCTCCTAGAAATTTGTCAGGCAGACACCTGGAAAGCAGTCCATACCTTTACCAAGCATTACTATCTGGATATCCAGGCTAGGAGTGATGCTCGGTTTGGCACAGCAGTACTTCAGAGCCTATTCCCAAAGTAGGTTCTGTCCCTCCTTCTTGGAGGTACTGCTTGGTAGACTGCAGTTGTCAGAATACAGCAAGACTTCATGTTGTTTGAAGAAAAAATTACTCACCTTAGTAATTATATTTCTTCTAATGGAGTCTTGCTGTATTCTGACCTCCTCCTGCCTCCCCTCTCAGAACCTGTTTTTGGGAAGTGGGTGGGCAGGTGCAGTGTTGCACCCCAGGGGTGTATTTGCTGGCACCCTCCTCCCTTTTGTTTGGGTGCTTATTTATTATTGTTATTTTTTGAGTACATTGGGTTTAGTTTTTGGGTTTCCTGACTTGAGTCTTCCTTGGGAATCCAAAACTTTTCAGCCAGTTGGCTAGTAGAATTTTTACAATTTCCACATAGAATTTTTAGTTTAGTTGGGCTCGTAAGAATCTGACAGTTTGAGTTCAAAACACTCCAGACAGAGACTTCAGCCGAGCTCGAGCTCAGCGTTCCATGCCTTGCATGGAAAGTTGACCCTTGGTTTTCCGGGGCAGTTCAAAGGTTGGGAATCACTGCAATTATCAGAATACAACAAGACTCCATTAGAAGAAATATAATTACTAAGGTGAGTAATTTTTTCTTCTGACCCAAACATCCTGACATTCATTTTCCCCAACTATGGCCGCATTTAGAAAATAATTTTAGAAGGAGGAAGTTGATGTTTTCATTCTAAATAATGCAACTAGTTTTTTGTGTTGTTATTTACATTTGAAGTAATAATACCATTACTATGTAATGTCTCTACAAGTTTAAGCAGTGTTAGAACAGTCTTGTTCCGTTCTTTATTCAACTTGTAGGTTTTTGTGATTTCTTTTTGTGATTTCATCTCTCCATCACTGAACAAATCTTTAATACATAAAACCTTTCTTTTATAATGTACTTGAATAAAACATTTTCCTATTTAGGGTTAGATTTGGGTTATCCCACAAAGCTTGTTGTAGAGATCTCGAAAGTTCTAGTCCGGGACATTTCAAAATTTCAGAAATCAGTTTGAGAGATTGGCTAATCGCAAAGATTTGTAATTTTTTTATGGGATTTGGAAAACCATAGAGAAGATAATGAAATTCCTAAATCTTCCATGAGTTCAGATTCCATTTTTCACCAGGTGGGTATGTAGCTATGGGAAGTAATAGTTTTTTGTCAGTGTATCAACTGTTGTATCTTAGATGCCAAGAAAAAATATCTGATGTTGGGAGCTTTGAGTCCACCTTGATTTAGGGGTTTAGTTAGTTTGTGGTAGGATTTTCATGTCTTTTTATAACTCCATATGAATTTTGTTAATTGAATTTTGTAGTCCCATGAAACATATTTGGGGGATATAGGAGTTTGTCATATTAAATATATGTAATGCTCTGGGTAAAACGTCATTTTGGCTGATTCTATCTTTCCCCAAAAAGTGAGAGGTAACTTATTCCATTTTTCTAGTTTGTTTCTAAATGCTGATAGATTCTGACTAGAGGTTTTGGTGGTCTCCCTGTAAATGTTAATCCCCAGGTAGATGGTGCTTTCATTAGCCCATGCTACACCTACATTTTTTATTTCATGTTGTGATATTCCTCCAGTCAAAGAAATGAACTGTGTTTTGTTTAAATTTAGCTTGCATCCCGATATCTTCCCATAATCTGCTATTATTTTTAATAATATTTTCATGGAATCCACAGGGTTAGATAATGATATAAGCACAACATCCACGTAGAGAGAACACATATGGCTAGATTTCCCAATTTTAGCTCC
This sequence comes from Neoceratodus forsteri, assembly GCA_016271365.2. Lineage (NCBI taxonomy): Eukaryota > Metazoa > Chordata > Ceratodontiformes > Ceratodontidae > Neoceratodus > Neoceratodus forsteri. Next base: position 165,725,212 of record JADMNL010000025.1, on the reverse strand, counting down.
CTCTACTGTATTATCTTTGTTAATTGTTAGTGTTAAAATATTAAGTGCTAAATTAAATAGAAGGGGTAAAAGAACATCCTTGTTTGGTTCCCCTTTTAAGGTAAAAAAAAGAGTGAAATAATCCCGTTTGAGGTGACAGCTGCTGCGGGTTTATCATATAATAGTGAATAGTGTAATCCATTCTATAAACTCAGAAGGAAAGCCACGACTATTCAGTGAATTAAAGATATGTGCCCATTCAACTCTGTTGAATGCCTTCTCAGCATCTAAAGAAAGTAAAGCCATGGGTGTATTAGATTTTTCTGCTCTTGCAATAATATGCATTACTTTTCTGACATTGTCTGAAGCTTGTCTTAGCTTAAGAAAACCAGTTTGTTCAGGGCCGATTAGATTTTGCATCAGCAGCATATGTTTATTAAGAAGAGTTTTTGCCAAGATTTTGGTATCAATATTAATAAGGGAGATGGGCTGGTAATTTTAGCACGAAAGTGGGTCTTTTCCTGTTTTATGTATCAGAGTAATGATGCTTTGTTGCACTGATAATGGAAGATGGCCATGTTCCTTTTCCTCATTAAAAACATTGTAAAGTATTGGGTTTAATATATCTATGAATTTTTTATAAAAATTTACAGAGAAACCATTTGGACCTGAGGATTTATTGATTTCCATGTTTCTTATATCCTCTTTTATGTGTTCTTGTGTCAAAGGATTTTTTCAATTCAGTAAAATCAGAATCTGTAACTTTGGGAATATCCAGACTTCTTTGAAATAATAGACTGTTCTGTTTAAAATCTGTATCCATTTCACTTTTGTACAGAGATTTATAGTAGTTAAAAATATGATTTATTTCCTGTGGGACTGTAATAATCTCATCGTTCTCCTTTAAAGCAACAATCATACATGTATCTGTATTTTGTTTTAGGCTAAGTGTTAAGAGTTGCTGGGATTTGGGCCCAGTAGCTACATACATAAATTTAGACCTTTTCATATCAAAGTCTGCTTCTTTCCTAAGAATTTTATTAAACTTGATTTTAATTTTGAACCATTTTACCCACCAAAAGGCTCTTGTCACCAATACCAGGCCTCTAGCCTTTCAGTAAAGCTGAGGTTAGCAATATTCTTATTAGATGGCGGATCGGAGAACTATGCCACTCACTGCCGGGGGGAGGTGGGTAACACTAGACACACCAAGCAATATTTACATAACAAAATGGATGATATTAAACAGTATTTGGGGGCACTCTAAACAAACATGAGTGCTTCCCAGTCTCTTCATTATATTGCTTGATTTTTTTTCCATGTTGTTTTATAACCCTGAAAGCTTACTGTTGAGTAATTGTACAGTATTCTGAAACAACAGGCATCTCTGCTTTTTCTTCACTGTTCAAAAAAACTACAAAACTGGTGTGAGTGACAGATTCAGTAGCGTGCACATTGCTGGCTGCTTTTGAGAAATCAGGCCCATTCTATTCCTAGTGTCAGTGGCTCAGCAGGTTGCACACGCACCTTTGAGGCTGGAAGATCAGAAGGCTGTGGGTTCTATTCCCACACCAGGTACTTGGGATTAAATCCCGATAGCAACACTGTAGTGCAGCACGAGGGAGGTACTGCACTCCTGAGGTGCCATTTTTTTTTTTGGGAGGGTCATCAAGGGGCACGGGCTAAGGATAGAGGGGGGAACATTTAGGAAGGAAATGAGGAGACACTATTTCACAGAGAGGGTGGTAGCAAATTGGAAAGCCCTACCAGAATGGGTGGTATCATGTAAATCTGTGAACAGCTTCAAAAGGGCATGGGACAGGGAACAGGGGAGAGTGAGGATGGGGCAGGTGGGGAGTGGCACTGGGATGACAAAGGGGAGGGGGTTGGGGCAGCTGCAAACTAGGGATGTTGGCTGCACACTCGAGCAGACTTAAATAGACTGGGTGGTCTGTTTCTGCTGACACATTCGTATGTTCGTATGAAAACCATGGAACAATCAAAGGGTTTGCCTGGTGTCAGAGCTACAATTTCTGAGAATTCTGACGTAACAGTTCTTCTGAAACATCTGCTTATTGCCCCAAGTGTAGGGATATTTCAGAAGTATTTACTGCTTTTATCGCAAGCTGCGACACCAGTTTCAAACTAATGGTCTTTTAATTGCATTTACTAGTTCAAATTGTTCCCTGACTGGTACAAGGAATCTGAGTTTTATCCTCTGGCTGTAACGCGTGATCTTTCTGGACATAAAGTCTCCACCACTCATTCACATTAATGGGAGTATGCTGGAGGTGCTAGGACCCAGTGGGAGCCAAACATTTTCAGGAGGGCCGGCGCCAAGGTGAAGTCACGAGGGAGCAGCACCGCGAGCCAGGCTTGCGGAGTATAGACTATTTCGGCATCGACCCTCCAACCGCCTCAGTTCCTTTTTTCCTGCCATCGAATGCGCTTCCATGATGATGATGTCGCTCGCCCACTGGGAGTCAAACTTCAAATAGCAGCTTAGTTTCAGTTTTCAGTTTTATGATTTTACTGTATATTTTATCACAAATAGTACCGAGTACATTTTAATAAAATATACTTACTCTTACAAGAAAGAAGTCTTCAGCCGTCCATTGACAGACTTGACCATGAGTGGGGCAGGTGATGGTAGAGAGACTTGGCATGAAAGCTCTTCAGTGAGCTGGGCTGGGTCTGGTCCGCCGCTCTCTTCGGAGGGGGGGATCTGACAACAGACGGTCCAGTGTTTGAGGGGATGGGTGGTCCCCCTGAAAGCATAAAAAGAAACGGTCCCATTCATGGCACTGTTCGTCCTTGGGTAGTTTTTTTTTTTTTTTTTTTTTGCCCACCTGTCGAAGAAGAAACAGCATCACTCGAGGTTGCCCTGTGGTGTGTCTGCGCATAGACGGTTGGTTGTCGGGGTCAGATGCCGGTCTCCGCCTCTTCTGGAGTTGTCAGTTTCTGTCACTGGCGGCCGGCTTCTTCAACACCGGAGCCCTTCTCCGCCTATTGGAGGGTCTTCTGATGGGCAGTTTCACCATTGGCCCGCTCTTTTGGAGCAGTGGGCTCGGAGGTTGTCCTGGCTGTCCGAACTGGCCAGTCTGTCGCTGGGGCCTTTGGGCCTGTCAGTTTCAGATCAGCAGGCAGGGCAGTTAGGACTTCCTAGTCGCACGGTGCCTCCTTCGGTGCCGTCGACTCCGCACTCTGGTGTCTATCCCCCTCACATGGCTGCGGTGCAGTGGTCCACAACTGATGCCTTTATTTCCTGCCATTTTTCATTCTTTTCCTTCAAATCATAGTTCACAGACTTCGGTGGTGCCGCAGCCTGCGGTGCTGGCTTTTCCGGCGCTGGGTTCTTTTGCTGCGCCGTGTGTGGTGTCAGCGCGGTGCACTGTGCCGTGCACTGTGCTGCATCCCCTTTCGGCACCGCCGGGGGTGGTGTCTGCACCATGCACAGTGCTGCGCACCCTGCCGGTGTCACCCACAGTGCCATGTTCGGTGTTGCCGCCGTGTCATGCTCGGCGCCACTCTCTTCGGTGGTGTCGGTGGCGCCGCATGGTTTCCAGAGGTTCTTGACACAGATTCTGTCTCCTCCTCTTCTTCCTCCTTCTGGTTTCCACTCCTTTCCTGTCTATACAGTCCTCCCCTGGACTGTCAGGAGATGATATTGAGCCTGATCCTGATCTTCGGCTGGGTGATGATTTCGATGCCAACTCTGCCCTGGGAAGGGATCAGTCCTCCTGCAGAGCCTGTGGTCGAACACCTTTACTTTGTCTCTGCTCAAGAATTTAAATTCTACTCTTTCTCTACAGACCATGGAAATTGATCCTGGGAAGCTTCTACTCCTCCAGTATCTGCATGTTCCGGAAATCCCTATGGATTTAACCCCTCCGGTGCAGCCCTCTTTCAAGTCTCTTTCTCAGATGGTGTGGAACAATCCAGCTCTTATTCCCTCTGTGGCTAAGTCCATAGATAGGAAATATGCCCCTCCCAAGCAATGTCCCATCTTAGCCTCACAAGCCTTTGCTGATGCCATTGTGGTCCTGGCGGAGAATGATAAGGCTGTATTCCCTCAGGAATCCACAGCTCATCCTCTAAACAAAGAATCTCACAAGACTGACACCTTGGGGAAGTGAGTCTTTGCTGCCTCAGCTCTGGGCATGCGTATTGCTAGCTACCAGGGTTATTTTCCTCAGTACGAGTATGTTCTTTGGTATTCGCTCAAAGCAACGGTAGAAGCTCCGCCCGAGTCTGAGGTTAACTCAGAGCTACTACAGACCATAACTAGAGGTATCGAGTCCAATAATCAACAGATTAAAGTTGCAATGGAAGCTTTCGATACTGCTTTCAGGGCAGCGGCTGGCATTTGCACCCATCGCCATTCCTGGCTGCATACTTCAGGCTTTACGAATGATGCCCAACAAAATGTCATGGCCTTACCCTTCAACCGTATGTATCTGTTTGGGCCTCAGGTGAAGCAAGCACTAGAGGCTACTCAGAAGACTAGGTCTGCCATTAAGACAGCTAGACCCCCCGCCTGCTCCCTCTCGAGGAGGTGGGAACAAGCGTCAGTTTCACAACCGTTAGTCCTTTCGTGGCAAAGGCAGTGGAGGTTTTAACAGAAACCAAACTCCTCATCCACAAAGGAAAATGCAGAAAGCACAGGGCCCGAAAGTGCCCAGTGCCACCTTCTGAGTTTCCAGCCCAGGTCCCACCGTAGCTGTCCGAGGGGGACTCTTCCTCGGCAGTAGGAGGACATCTGACTCAGTTCTACAACCAGTGGATGTTTATAACATCAGACAAATGGGTCCTCAGGATAATCCGTGAGGGGTGCTCTCTCAACCTGTCGGAAACCCCTCTGGATCATCCTCCCAAAGGCAGCCCAGGCTGTCTGCTGCACAGTCAGACCTTCTTGCTTCCAAGGTGCAAGGTCTTCTGAACAACAGAGCAGAAGAAGTAGTTCCGCTGGATTAACAAAACACAGGTTTCTACTCCCATTACTTTCTGGTTCCAAAGAAAACTGGCGGCATGCACCCTATTCTCGATCTCAGAAAATTAAACAAATTCCTATACAAGGAAAAGTTCAAGATGATATCACTCGGTACCCTGCTACCTTTGATTTATCAACATGATTGGCTAGCCTCCCTGGACATGCAGGACACCTACGAACACATTCTCATACACCCAAAGCATCACAAATACCTAAGGTTCATGGCATTGGGTTAACACTATCAGTTCAGAGTCCTGCCTTTTGGGCTATCCTCGGCGCCTCAAGTTTTCGCAAAGTGCAGTGCAGTTCTTGTGGCGCATTTAAGGAAAATCGGAATTCAAGTATTCCCATATCTGGAAGACTGGCTTCTAGCAAGCCCCGCCAGACAGGAGACTCTGGAGGCTGTGGCCATGGCCTCAGATTTCCTCATGTCCATTGGAGTCCTGCTGAACCTCAAAAAGTCACAGTTGCAGCCCTCCCAGAAGCTGCTCTTCATAGAAACCCGTCTGGACACTTCTTGTACAAAAGCATTTCTTCCAGAGAACAGAAGGAGCAATATCCTACAGATGGCCCGCTTCATCAGAGAACACAGCTCAGTTTGAGCTGTCTCGATGCAGCGGAGGATGGGTCTCATGGTATCCTCAGCGTTCACTGTGCCTTTGGCTCGTCTCCACATGAGAACCACTCAGTGGATGCTCAGTACTCAGTGGTCCCCAACCACTCACCCTCAGTCCTTTCTCATCAAGGTGACAGAACCTCTGAAGAGGTCCCTCACCTGGTGGTCTCAGGAGGACAACCTTCTGGAAGGATATCCCTTCGCCCCTCTGGATCATCAGATCTCTGTTTCCATGGATGCATCCCTGATGGGTTGGGGAGCCCACTGCCAGGATCTCCACACCTAGGGCACGTGGACTCAGGACAATTCTCAACTCCCCATAAACATTCTGGAAATGAGGGCCGCCCTCTATGCAGTCCAGACTTTGAAGGACATACTCTGTCACAAGACCATTCTCCTTCAAACAGACAACAAAGCAGTGATGTATTACATCAACAAACAGGGCGGTGCACACTCTTACCCATTATGCAGGGAAGCTATGAGAGTGTGGGAACGGTGCCTGGAGCACAAGGCTCTGATTCAGGCGGTTTATCTGCCAGGAGTACAAAACGAACTGGCAGACTGTCTCAGCAGATCCTCACAAGTCATTTCTCGATAAGTCATTCTTCGAAGAATGGGGAACTCTGCACCTGGACCTTTTTGTGTCCCCCACACAAAGCAAAACTGCCTCTCTTCTGCTCCAGAAATCCAGGACCTGGCATTTTATGTTGGGATGCATTCAGGCTGCAGTGGACAAAACGCTTTCTTTACACATTTCCTCCTCTTCCCCTAGTTCAGAGAGTACTGCTGAAATTGGAGACACGGGGGCGCAAAATGATTCTCATTGCCCCGTTCTGGCCTCATCAGATTTGGTTTCCTCTGATCAATAGGCTATCCGAAACCGCTTTCCCTTCAGACAAACCTTCTGACCCAGGGCCCAGTAGTTCATCCCAACCTAAGGTCTCTTCACCTCCACACCTGGCTCCTGAGGAGATAGAGGTGAACAGGTTTAATGTTTCTCGTAGAGTTTCAGGTATTCTTTTAGCTGCTCGCAAGCCGGCTACCAGAAAAACCTACACAGCTAAATGGAAGCATTTCTCTATTTGGTGTGCAAAATCCACTTGAAATCCTTTTTCCTGCCCACTGAATAAAGTCTTGGAGTATCTCTTAGACCTCTCGAACACAGGTCTGCAATACTCTACAGTCAACGTTCTCTATGTGCAATTTCTTCATATCATGAGCCAGTACTTTCCATGTCTCTGGCTCACTTACCTGTAGTTAAGAGGTTTCTTAAAGGCATTCTGCATACCAGACCTCCTATTAGGCATCCAGTTGCAGCCTGGGACATTAACCTTGAGCTAGACATGCCCACTAATAAACCTTTTGAGCCTGTAGCTACTTGCGAGTTGAAATTCCTCACTTGGAAGACGGCCTTCCTGGTGGCCTTACTTCTACTCAAGGGTATTTGGTCACGCCCCATATACTGTATTTCACAAGGACACAGTAATTCTTAGGACTCATCCTAAGTTCCTTCCTAAAGTTGTCTCAGAATTTCATCTGAATCAACCTTTAGTCCTTCCTACCTACTTTGCTAATTTCCAGAATGAGGGAGAGCGTACCCTTCATTCTCTGGATGTAAAAAGAGCTTTGCGTTCTATCTGGACAGAACGAAAGAAATTCGCAAGGCTCAACAACTGTTTGTCTCCTTCAGCATGACCCAGCTGGATTAGCCTGTTGCTATCAGGTGTATTTCAGCATGGCTGGTGGCATGCCTTCCCCACTGTTACTCCATGGCACAGGTCAAGCTGGAAGGCAGAGTGTATGCTCACTCTACCAGAGCAGTTGCGGCATCTCCAGCAGAAATTCATAATGTTCGCATTGCATACATTCGCAGTGCAGCTACCTGGAGCTCCGTGCACACTTTTGTTAAGCACTACACCTTGGACGTCTATGCCAGACAGCATCAGTCCTTTGGCAGGACAATTCTTAATGGACTTCTGTCCTAAAAAGTGAGCTCTTCTCTCCTGCCGCCAATTTCGGGGGGGCATTTTAGCTCGGTACTCTCCCATTAGTGTGAATGAGTGGTGGAGACTTTACGGCCAGAAAGATATGGAAATTACATACCTACCGTAATTCTTGATCTTCTTGGACGAAGTCTCCACCACTCATTCACACGCCCGCCTGCCATCCCCCGAGCTCACTTCTCTGTTTATGGTCTTCACTCCTTCAATCTTTGGGCTGTGAAGACTTGGTTATTTGACCCTTCTTACACGGGTCATTCGGACTATCTTATGTCCCATTTTTAGGTTAGTCCTCTTTAGGATAGTTACGATGCACCTCCTCGGAGAAAAAAGGTATTGAGGCTGTTGGAGGGTTGACGCCGAGACAGTCTATACCACGTGAGCCTGGCTCACGGTGCTGCTCCCTCGCAGCTCCATCTCGGCGCTGGCCCTTCTGAAAAAGTTTGGCTCCCGCTGGGTCCTAGCGCCCCCGGCATACTCCCATTAGTGTGAATGAGTGGTGGAGACTTTGTCCAAGATCAAGAATTACGGTAGATACGTAATTTCCATTTCAGTTCCATGTCCTACGAAAGAGAACTGGTTAGTATGCAGTAATAATCGGCACTGCTCATTTTCTAGCAGGAGCAACCAGTTACAGTAGCTGAGTGCCTGAAGTGATGACAAGGCCATTAACTTAGCCACTTGTCAGTGTGTCAGCAAACCTTTGCTGCCGAATTTATTACTGCTGTGATAAAATAAACAGTTTTTATGTTTGGTTTTTTTTTTGCATGCTTTTTCTTACCTTCTGGCATTCACAGCAGCCACCTGCCACTTGGCAGGTGACCTCCCAGCCCTGCTCATGCCTTCTCCATCACTTAGCAGTCTCCTCTAATCCTGGACTTTCCCTTTTGGTGTGAGGTTACATAGAAACCTAGAAACATAGACTTTGACGGCAGATAAGGACCGCTAGGCCCATCTAGTCTGCCCATTTCCCTACCTACAGGATAGGCCGCAGTTCCTAGTTAACCAACAGCCTATATCTTCCTGCCCCCCACAAGAATTGCCTTATGTCTGTCCCATGCATTCTTGAATTCTCCCACAGTTTTAGACCTCATAACTTCCTCAGGAAGGCTGTTCCATGCATCCACTACTCCTCTGTGAAATAATACTTCCTCACATTGCCCCTGAACCGCCTCCTTCTATCTTTAAATTGTGTCCACTTGTTCTTGCAAGTCTCTTTTTCTGAAAGATGCTACCTCTTGGACTTTGTTGGTTCCTGAGGTACTTGAAAGTTTTCATCATGTCCCCTCCCTTCTTTCCTCAAGGGTATACATATTAAGCTCCTTTAGTCTCTCCTCATACGGCTTCTCTTGCAGACCCTGCACCATTTTAGTTGCCCTCCTCTGGACTGCCTCTATCCTGTCTATGTCCTTGCAGAGATGGGGTCTCCAGAACTGGACACAGTATTCCAGATGGGGTCTCACCAACTGTCTGTACAGAGGGATAACAACTTCCTGTTTTCTACTGCTGATGCCTCTCCTTATACATCCCAGTATACCCCCGGCCCTCCCTACTGCCTTCTCACATTGCTTGCTAACCTTAAGGTCATCTGATATGATTACCCCCAGGTCCCTTTCCTGTTTTGTTGTTGTTACTACCTCCCCACCCATTGTGTATTCTTCCCCCTGGGTTCTTGTTTCCCAGGTGCATTATTTTGCACTTTTTTGCATTGAATCCTAGCTGCCATACGTCTGACCATTCCTCCAATCTTGCCAAGTCCCTTTTCATCCTTTCCACGCCTCCTTGTGTATCAACCCTGTTGCAGAGGTTGGTGGGGAGCTGACAGAACTTGCCCCCTAACTACAGGAATCTTTCAAGAATCAGTCTTTGCCATTGCCTCCCACTTATGGGTCTAGATCAGAGGCACTGGGACCCTGCTGGTGCAAAGGTTCTGCCCAGGGACTGGCCACGGCTACTGGGCATGGAGCCTGTGCACTTCCCAAGTGGTACCACACCCCAGCCAGTAACCATTGCCAGCTCCATCACCAGCCTCAGTTCTGTTCTTCCTGCTGTCGCATGAACACCATGGGAGTGCAGCGCCTCAGTTTGCCTCGTTGCCTCCTGTTTTACTGCGTCACCATCATTTTTTCTTTACTTGTGGTGTTGTCTGTCTTTATTATTTTACCACAGTGCCGAAGTCTGACTAAAAAGCAGCAGACGTAGAGCAGTTCATAGGCCACATAAAACACGTCAAGCAGACCTGGGAACTGGTTGTTGCTGGAGACTTCAGCATAAACTGGCTAGCTCAAGATACCTCCACGCTAAGAGACCAGATCTCTAGCCTATATCTCACACAAATGGCAACCCATGCCACTAGGCGAAACTACCGCACTGGCATAAGATCCCTTATCGACTGGCTACTCTCCATCTGCCCCAAGCACATAACAGATGTGTCTGTACTGCCGGACTCTGTCTGCAACCACTCCCCAGTAATGTGTTCATGGACAAATAAGTCAGTGAAGTGCACCCCTCAGCTCTCAAAACATTGATCAATAAGGAAAGGACACCTAGAGCCTTTTAAGCAATATCTGCAAAGGGCTGACTGGACCCCCCCCTTGACAGAGTGAATGATATAAACCTGGCCCTAGACTACTTCACGTCTATCTTTAATAATGCCTGCAACATCTTTGCCTCTGTTAAAACCAAGAAAATTAAAGGGAATGCCAATTCCTGGCTCACGGGTCCCCTCTTTGAGCTAATGCATTACCGTGACAACCTCTGGCACAAAGCAAGGGCGACTGGTAAACAAACAGACTATATTGCATGTAAGGTGGCCAGAAATAAGTGCACTAAGTTAATAAGGAATGCCAAGGCTACGTACTGTAAAGAACTGGACAGGAGCTAGGGTAGTGGGAGTGATTTCTGGAACTCCATAAAAACACTCAGCAGAAGGGACTTCAAGGCACTTCCTGACCTGATCATCACTGCATCTGGGACACTGCAAGAACCCAAAGAACTTGCAAACGCCTTCAGTGTCGCCTTCACTGACCTCAGCAATTTACTCCCCCCTGACCACCTATCCTTCCAGCCCCTTACGAAGCTCCCAAATGCAGACTTCCCACCACCTCCTGTTAACTATAACATACCCCAATTTTATTTCAAGGAAATCTATGGGGTGGACACTATAAAATACACTAAACGGGTCTTAGGTAAAACCAGGATGGGAGCTGACATGATAGACATGAAGCTTTTAGCACTCACACTTGATGAGCTAGCCTCAACTCTTACGGAAATCTTCAACCTATCATTAAGAATGGGAATATTCCCAGAAAGATGGAAGTCAGCGCTGGTCACTGCAGTTTTCAAAATTGGGGAGAGAACCAGCCTGGCTAACTACAGGCCCATATCCATACTACCACTTCTATCAAAAGTCCTCAAGCGGATTGTATCCAACCAATTAACCGACTACCTTGAAAAGTACAACCTCCTATGCGTGCAACAACATGGGTTTCGGAAAAAACACAGCACAGTGACAGCGCTGATAGACTTCACAACCCAACTGAATGATGTACTGGACAAAGGCATGGCAATGGGGTCCATCTTTATAGACCTCACTAAAGCATTTGATACTGTGAACCACCAGCATCTCCTCGCTAACCTATTGACCTTAGGCCTGTCCCTGAGACTGTAACCTGGTTTTGTAGCTACCTCTGTAACAGATCACAATCCATGAAAATAAGCGGAACACTCTCAGACCCAAAGGAGATGACCCTTGGAGTCCCCCAAGGGTCCATACTTGGTCCCCTGCATTTCAGCCTGTTCGTAAACACCCTAGCCCCTGCATGCCTGACAAACATGCTGCTGTATGCCGACAATGTTGTAATCTCTGCCAAGGGCAAGCAATTGACCCACATAACCTCGGCATTACAGGACAGCTTTCAAAAACTTGAAAAGTGGTTCCTACAAAACAGACTCCTACTTAACTACAAAAAGACCAAAGATATGCTGTTTACTTTGCCTCAGAATTAAAAAAATGGCCCTCTGACCATTTATACCCAAAAAGGGGAAATCTCGGAACAAGTCATCTCATTCAAATACCTAGGAATACACCTAGACGACACCCTGTCTTTCTTCTCCCACACATACCACGGCATCAAAACTGCAAATATAAAGCTGGGAGTCCTATACAGACACCGGCATGCGATGCCTCCTGAGGCCGTGCATTTAGTAACTAGCAACTCGGTACTGTCCACTATAGATTACGGACTGGTAATCTACAGTGCAGGTACTGACACTACCCTGAAGAGGATTAAAGTTCTCTTAAACAAGGCCTGCAGGGCTGGTCCTTGGGGCAGGCTACCTGACACACACTTGTAGTCTCTATACAGAGACTGGGTGGCTCCCACTGCACCTTAGGGCAAGATACCAGGCCTGCCTTTTAGGAAAAAAAGGCCCTCCTAGGACTCACCTCTAAATCCACGGCTAGCATCTTCTGACATGCCCGAACACCAAAAACCACGAGAAACACAGCCAAGGATGCACTTCAGGTCCCATGTAAGCGCAACACTTTTGCCCAGATATCCCTATCATACCAAGGGCCTTTTAAACTTTTAAAGTCGAATTACTTAATCTTAAATGCTAATAAAACACAATCATTGTTGTTTACAAATAATAAAAAACAAAATTTACTGTTAGAAATTAATACGAAGGATGGTATAGCAATAAAGCAGGTAGATATTTATAAGTATTTGGGAGTTTGAGTAGATCCATGTTTAAGCTGGGAAGTTTATATTGACTCCCTTATAAAAAATATAAATACGAGATTGGGTGTACTTTATAGGTACAAAAAGTTTATGACCAAAGATATACGTTTGAACGTGGTAAATTCCCTCTTACTCCCGGTTATTGATTATGGAGACCTGCTTTATGGGGGGGCAATCGGGAAGTATTTGGATAAAGTGGATTCAGTTTTTTGTAGGTTGGCTCGCTTTATACTGGACGCCCTATAGAACTCATAGATGTATACTTTTAAGGAATTAAATTGGTTAAAACTGGAAGAAGAATGGATTTATATTTGATGCAGTTTATGATTAAAGTATGGTTAGGGGAAGTACCCAAATATGTGATTGACTTATTCAGTTAGAAAGATAAAGGAATGTTTAAGAGCCTCAAATGGAACTCAATTTGTCCTAAACAAATATAATTTGAAGATTGGAAGGTTCTCTATCCCTTCGAGAGGAACCAGCATTTGGAATAATTCTCCTTTGGAGTTGAGAATTAATAGAACTAATTCTAACAAAAGTAAACTGAGGAGTTGGTGTACCGCTGTGTTACATAATGATACTAGGTGTCTAAATTGTTAGGGATTTTATGTATTTTATTTTAGCTATGTATCAATTTGTTTAATGGTTTTTCGGTGTTTGTATAGTTGTTTATTATGTGTGGTTTTATGTGTAGATGTTGAAATGTACAATTTATTGCGATCTGGAACTTCATTGAAAATGAGCTTTGCTCAATTGAATGTATCCTTTTATTCATTGTGAATAAAAAATGATTTACTACTACTACTACTACTACTAAGGGCCACAGTGGCTGAATTACCTCCCTGTCTCCCTCATTAAGCTCGGCCCCTTTAAAAAAGAGCACCGCCTGCTTCTATCACAAAGAAATTGCTGCGACTGCCCTACCTAGACCATCTAGACATGGACGGCTCTGACCCCACATCGTAGCTGTCCCGCTCCCTAGCTTGCACCCCATTCCCCAATCTTTCCTGCTTACCACTCAGGCATGAATCCTATGCTTGGGTCACAGTAACTACCCTTCCTTACAACCTCCTACGTCTGACAAGGCCCTCTTTGGCTGCCTCCACAACATTATACTGTACTTAGGAAATACAAATGTTCGGAATAGACTCTGTAACGCAACTAACTAGATTTGTACCACAATTATTGTTGTGCTTTGAATACCAAGTGCACTTACTGTAACCGACAGCTGTTTCAGGAACTATGTTTAAGTGTCTTGTCCATGTGAACTTGCCTGCGCCCAATGTATTGTCCTTTATCATAACTGACTTGGAACCTTTGTAAAAGAGCTCCACAGCTCAAAGATGTTAATCTGAATCTTAAATAATTTAAAAAAAAAAGTCGCCAAGTCGTCAAAGAAGGTCCGACAACCACCCATTATGTGTCGGTTCCCCTGTAGGAAACTGATGGTTATTCGAAATGAGCATCAGTCCTGCGTGGCCTTTCTTGGACCAGAGCATGACATGGATGCGTGTGATGCCAGCTTCTCTGTGGACCGCTATACCCTTGAGAATTGTGCCTTGAGGTGTGGTTGTTTGATCCCCACCTTCAGAGGCAGGCCCCACATGTGTGCATCCAAGATTAGGTTTCTAGGCCATTCCCTAGGACCTCTTTGTGGGACTTCTGGTTTCACAGAAGTACAAAGTTCTCCTTGTCCTCACTGTGCTAGGCATCAGAGAGTCCAGTAAATGGGTCTAGTGGACATTGGACTCCTTCTGGGCAGTTGGCTCCAAACCTTCCACAGCCCACTGCCCTGAGCAGCAGACATCCCTGGTGGCGAGGCAGCAGCTAAGTGCTCACTGTAAACCAGTGGACACCTCAGCATCATCTTCTGGCATCACCTGGGATGTTGTCATTGTTTGCAGTGGCAGGTGGCACTGGAGACATCAGCGGGCCCCCTCCTGACACTGTTTGTGGTGTGAAGAGAGGGACCGGCACTGAGGCTTTTGTGCTCAATGTTGCCAGTTCAATGTTGTCACCATCCATAGTGTTGCTAGTGACACAAAGGAAGGTGATGGCGACAGAAATGGTGCTGCTCTTGAGTTTGTGTTTGAACAAGAATCTGATAATGATCTCAGAGGTCACCCCGACTCTGGTGTTGTCCGCGACATCAAGGAGGGTGATGGCTCCGGGCATGATGTTGAAGTCTGCACTGAGCAAAGTCTGAGGGAGGTGTCACCCATGGTGACGGGGATGACCCTTTTTCTCTGAGGCTGTCATCGATCCTGAGCCTGGTGTTAGAGGTTGTGCAGATTTGGGGTCTGATGGCAGTCCAGAGATGGAGTTTTCTCCAGAGCAGTTGGATGTCACTGTCACCAATAAGGACTAGGGTCACCCTTTGGGACCTGTACAGCTCTTCTGTCCTTACTTGGGGAAGGGGGGTTCCCCCGATGGGCACTGATCAGGTCACTCCTCAGGTGCAGAAAGAGACCTTTTGGGTGAATCCACTAGGTCCTCCCCTCATGTGAGGGCCCCTATGTTGTTCAGTAGCTCAGGCTGAGGCCCTCAAGACCAGGAGTTTCAGCCCTCTCTGGCTCACTCAGCTCTAGAATGGAATCTTGAGTGAGTGCTGTATTCCTGTGTAAAAGTGGCTGTTTTCTTGAGCAGTTAGAATGTTCGGAACTAAAATGTAACACTCCAACTTGGAGTATAAATAACTAAAAAAAGTACAACTCCTATCACAAAACTTACAGCACGAAGTTTGCTCACAATAAAAAAAAATCTTTAAAATGAGGGGTCACACGTTAGTATCATTAACATTTGTTGTTTTACAGAGCATGTAACAATGAAAATTTACATTTTATTTCTTTAAAAAAACAACAACTTAGAAGTGGCAAATGTCTGTTGTATGATGGTTTTCCATCACACCAACATCTGTGCATTACACTGCCACAGTTTAGAGCATTTCTGAGCTATTTTACGTAATAAAACAGACCATAAACTAAGGCATGTGCCAACACATAACACCAGTAAACTGACTGAATTCAGAAAAATGCTGTGCACAACTGCCCAAGTGACGCACAAACCACGGTAACTGAAAAATTATGCCTTCTATCCCCTAGACACCTGCACAGAAAATGTTCACAATAACAAGAGCTTTAAAATGATGGGTCATTCATGTTAGTGGCATTTGCAGATATTTTTTTTTACAGTTCCTAAAATGATAAAAAAGAGCATTTTTTTACATTTTGTTCCCAAATAAAAACCTACATCATAAAAAGTACACTTCCTAGACCCCAGACACCAGCATACTAATTGTCCACATTAAAGAGACCTTTCAAGTGATGGGTCACACATGTTTCTAGCATTTACAGTTTTTTTTTTGTTTCTTTGTTTTTTACAGTACCTGAAATGGAGGAAAATCAAATTTTTACACTTTTTTATCCCAAAAAAACTAAAACAGAGAAGTACACCTCCTAGCTCCCAGACACCAGCATACTAATTTTTCACAATAAAAAGCTTTCAAATCAGGGATCACACATTTCTAGTAATGGAGAAAAAATGGCATTTTCTTCACTTTTTAACCCAAATTAAAACCTAAAAAAAAATAATTTACTCTATTTAACTCAGTGGTGACCCCTATCTTAAAGTCGGTGTTCTGGTAGGTAGGAATGTTTCCTATCGACCTGCACTTTCCAATAACCTTATCTCTGATTGTCTGATCCAAAAAGTGCATAAGAAATGCAGGATGCACATATGTGTTCTGGGGATGAGAAGAAGTGAATACCTGATGCACATATGCAATGTGGGGACAAGAGGAATTTTCCTGATGATGCACATATGATGATGGTTATTCCGAATGAGCATCAGTCCTGCATGGCCTTTCTTGGACCAGAGCATGACATGGATGCGTGTGATGCCAGCTTCTCTGTGGACCGCTATACCCTTGAGAATTGTGCCTTGAGGTGTGGTTGTCTAATCCCCACCTTCAGAGGCAGGCCCCACATGTGTGCATCCAATATTAGGTTTCTAGGCCATTCCCTAGGACCTCTTTGTGGGACTTCTGGTTTCATAGAAGTACAAAGTTTTCCTTGTCCTCACTGTGCTAGACATCGGAGAGTCCAGTAAATGGGTCTAGTGGACATTGGACTCCTTCTGGGCAGTTGGCTCCAAACCCTCCACAGCCCACTGCCCTGAGCAGCAGACATCCCTGGTGGCGAGGCCGCAGCTAAGTGCTCGCTGTACACCAGTGGACACCTCAGCATCATCCTCTGGCATCACCTGGGATGTTGTCATTGTTTGCAGTGACAGTGTGGCAGGTGGCACTGGAGACATCAGCGGGCCCCCTCCTGACACCGTTTGTGGTGTGAAGAGAGGGACTGGCACTGAGGCTTTTGTGCGCAATGTTGCCAGTTCGATGTTGTCACCATCCATAGTGTTGCTAGCAACACCAAGGAAGGTGATGGCAACAGAAATGGTGCTGCTCTTGAGTCCTTGTTTGAACAAGAATCTGATAATGATCTCAGAGGTCATCCCGACTCTGGTGTTGTCCGCGACATCAAGGAGGGTGATGGCTTCGGGCATGATGTTGAAGTCTGCATGGAGCTGAGTGAGCTAACAGGGCCTTGCTATTTCATTCATAGGCCCTGATGGTCCATTAATGTGGAAGCAACATCAGTATTTCGATGGTGCCTTAAAGAGCTGGCATAAGGAGTCTGGCAGATAAGGACAGCTTGGTCCACCTAGTCTGCCCAGTTTGTCCCTGCATATATCGTCTGTGTAGACCCTACCTGATCTGTGGCTACCCCGTGTTTCTGCTAAGATTCCTGTATGCCTGTCCCATGCATGCTTAAAGACCACCACTGTTTTCACTCCTACCACCTCCGCTGGTACACTGCTCCAGGCATCCAACACTCTTTCAGTGAAGAATTACTTCCTCACATCCCTCCTAAACTTCTCCCCTTCCAGCTCCATTGCATGTCCTCCTGTGCTGGTGACTTTCTCCTCTGAAAAATACTTCCCTCCTGTACCTTGTTCACCCCTGTGAGATGCTTGCAGTTCTCAGTCACGCCCTCCATCCTTCAGGGTGTATATATTAAGATCCCTCAGTCTTTTCTCATAGGGCTTTTGATGCAACCCCATGCACCATTTAGCTATCCTCCTCTAGCCAGCCTCTACCCTGTCTGTGTCCTTCTTGAGATGTGGTCTCCAGAACTGGACACAATACTCCAGGTGGTGTCTCACCAATGGTTAATACACTGGCAACACCACCTCCCTCGTCCTGCTGGTGCTGTCCCTCCCTATGCACCCCAGCATCCCACAAACCCTGCCTATAGTCTTGTTGTTGCATTACCCCGCCACCTTGAGGTCATCAGATATAATTACCCCAAGGTATTTTTTCAGTTTTGTGACCATTGATACCTCCCCACCCATTTTGTACTCTGTCCCTGGGCTTTTGTACCCAGTACAGGCCCTTCTCCCCTAGCATGGCTTCGCCTATCCCGACTAGCGTCTTTGGCTCGGCGTTAGGTGCTGAACACGCACTTTCAAGGGGGCTCACTTCTCCTCCCCTAGGGACAGGCAGGAACTCTTAGGGAACCCTCTTGCTTCTGTGCCACAGGATCCCCCACCTGACCTTGAGCAGAGTCGGGTCTTACCAGACCTGTAAGGAGCCCCTGCCCTAGGTGTTCTGTTATCACACAGAGGGCTGAGGGTATCTGTTACCCTTAGGGTGGGCCTGCTCTCCCCTCAGAAAAGAAGGGAAAGCTTGGTACTTGGACCCATAAGTGGGAATCTGTGGTTAACATTGATTCATAGAAGATACAAACGTTACGTACTTATGGTAAACTTTTGATCTTCCAGAATATCTTCACCATTGATTACCATGCCCACCCACGATCCCCTGCTCTAGCAGTGCCAAGGTCTGTGTGCATCCCACCCTGATAGTTCTGGCTGGCACCACCTAGTGCCGTGGCATCTCAGCAGTTGTACTGGGTCTACCACTTCCACCAAAAAAAACAAACTTCAACTGGGGTGAGAGTTCCTTTTCCAGGTCCCTCATATCAAACAAAATATAAAAGAGAAGGGCGCTTATGGCCCCTTTTTTTTTTTCTTTTTCTGTCCTTTTCCATGCCTAGACAATCTCCCCTTCATGTGGTATATCGCTGTTAGTTGCTAAATGTACCTTATGCCTCTGTGCGCTAGCCAGTCTAACTCCACTTGACAGTCACACTGTATATGGAATAGTGCTGTGCACTGGACTGGATCGAGTTACACAAGCTTTTCCACAAGGTGTGTCTGTGTTCTCTTTTTTTTTTTTTTCTCCCAGCTATGCCAGACTATCCTTTTTTGTTTGGTATGCCCTTTTTCCACTGTTATTCCAGCTGGGCTGTTGGCCCGCTACCCTTAGGGGTACCTGGAGAGATGAACACATCCCAACTCCTTTGGGCTGTTCATTCCCACAGTTCCACATGCACCTTAGAGGGACCTTAGACCCTTTCTTTTTACCCGATGGGACAAAAGGGGCATGTCTCAGTCAGTCCTCTACCTGCTAGCTTGGGGTTTGTTTTTTTCCAGGAGGCTATATGTTGCACTCCTATTTTCAGCTGCAAGGTACCACTGTATGACTTGCACCTCAGTCAACTCATCAGCAACCTACCCGCCACAGTGCCAAATCAGGTTACCACTCCCTCCTGGTCAACAGAATAGATTGAATGAGAACATCTATAATACCAGCCATTTCGCGCAGTGATCATTCTCCAATTTTTTGTACTTGGAGCAGTGGTTTTACTAAGCCTCCTTCAAGTACTATAATTGTCAGGGACTTTCCTCGGCTTAATGAAAGTGCCTTCTTGGAGCACCTCGCAACTGTCAGTTGGGAAGATGTTGCAAGGAAGTTCCACACTCATACCAGAAATAAGCATCCAAAAAAGGTTAAAGCTTCAAAGATGCAGCTTTATTGCAGTAAAGGTGCCAGGACAACACTCTACATCCCTTGGGAAGAGACAGGAGACTGAAAAATGTCAATACTGCCCTTGGCTTTCTAGTAGAGATGTGGCACAGTAAAACTTTTCCGGTGAAGTTCATGCGAAGTGACAAAATTCATCACTTCCCAGAGCTTCATGAAGCTTCCCCAAGTCTGTAAAACTTAGACTTTACCTGAACTGCGAAGTTTTTGACGGGAAGTGTAGAATTTCACCCATGAAATTCTGTACTGCGCAGTAAAAAATGTTCACTTTGCACCGGGGAAACTTTCAGAGTGTCAAGCCTGTACCCAGAGTGCAAAACTGTAGGACACTGAAACATTTGTGAAGCCAGTGTAAAGAAACCTAGTGCACTGTATTTAGAGTAATTGCAGTCCAAAAACTTGCAACCCCGCCATACTGTACAAAACCAAATCTAGCATTGACCCTGGCCTTGCAGCCGATTTTTCTATTAAACCAACACTGTTTAAGGTACCGCTTGATAGCCCTCCCTTGGATCCTTCTCCATCAGGCCCTGTCCCCCTTCACTATCCCAGCCTGAATTCCACTTCAAACTGTTCTCTCAACAGGAGGTACTAATCCAGCTATTGAGGGTAAAAGAGAAAGGGTCTGCAGGCCATGACAAGCTGGAACCCAGGCTGCTTAAACTGGGAGCCCATATTCTTGCTGCCCCCATTACATTTTTTAATATGTCCCTTCTGCAGTGCTACCTAGCTGTCATATGGAAAGTGGTCCATGTGGCTCCGTACATAAAGGGGATGCTAAGAAATGAGTAGAGCAGTACCGGCCTGTCTCCATCCTTTGCGCCCTATCCAAAATCCTAGAAAGACTGATCTACAACCAGCTTCAGTCCTACAGTGAAACCCACCTTCTGGTCGCTGATGCCCAACATGGCTTTCGGAAGAACCATGGCACAGACACAGCCTTAGTATGGCTCACGACGGACCTTCATGAAACCTAGGAGACCATCAAATCTACAGGTGCTATTTTTATAGACCTGACTATGGCATTTGACCTAGTTGGTCATGAATTGCTTCTGTATAAACTTAAGCGACTTGGCCGTGATATTTTGTCCTGCTTCTCGATTGTTAATTATCTAATGGGCCGTAAGTAGCTGGTGAAATGGGGAGGTAGCCATTCCACCCTGAGAGATATTACAGATGGGGTTCCCCAGGGTTCTATCCTGGGGCCATTGTTGTTCATTCTGTTTATTAATGACTTGCCAAGGCACTGCTCTATGCAGATGATGCAGTGCTATACAGGAGCCACTCAACACTGACTCAGTTCAGTCAGGCCTCAAAGCCAACTTCCATCAACTGGAAATGTGGTTTAGGGCAAATAAGCTGCTGTTAACTGCTAAAGAAGCAAAGTCCCTCCTCTTTAGCCCTTGCCATCTTGGATCCGATGGGAGCGAATTGCTAAAACTAAGTTCACTGAATGGTGACTCCATTGAGACTGTAGCTCTTCTCAAGTACCTGGGACTCAGACTTCATGTTGCCCAGGTAACCAAACTGTTAAACAAAAAACTAGAGCTCCTAAATCGATTAAACCTCCATCTCACCACTGAAGCCAGAGTATCCATAGTAACAGTATTTTACTGCCTGCCATCTTGTACGGTACTCGAGTGCTTGCTTCACTCAAAGATACAATGCTTGCTAAACTTAAAACCTTGTATCACGCCAGCCTGGTAGAGCTGAGGATTGAGGCACTGGATGCCATGCCGGTGAACCATGTTCAGGAATGAGCACGGGCCACCGGCGGTCGGCCAGGAGGGAGAAGGATCAAACGTCCCAAGGACTGCTCTCTTCTCTGGGAAGGGGGGGTCTTCAGTGGTCGGCGCAAGCCTGGCCCTTAGCAGAGGCTGGGTGCAGCTCACCAACACTGCCGACATGGAGTAAGAAGCTGGACAGATGCCTGCTGGAATGCGCACGGGAGCATGCGAGCTACTGCTGCCGGTGTCATTGCATGCTCTGCCTCTGAGGGGGCTGCACATTGGAGGAGAAAAAAGAATGCTCCAGCAGGATGGAGGACGCCTCGCAGGTTCCGTCCCTAAATAGCCACAGTGCCGGCCACACTGGAGCCAGTCTTCGGTGGGGTTTAGGGTACCCCGCTGGGGGGTGGGCCCTGGGGGTATTGGTCTGCACCAGTTGGTGGACCTCGGGGAACAGGACTTGAGGCTCCTTCCAGAGCTAGTGGGCTGTGAGCAGAGAGTATAAAGTGAGAGCTAAAAAAAAAAAACTTACATCACCATGCATCCCATTTTGCTGTGGGTGCCAGTAAAAGGGAGCAACACTGCTTGGTGCTATCCTTACTAAACTGGCCCCCATTGGAAAGTAGAATTCACTATTCTGCACTCTGCCTTGCGCACAAAATTGTACGCACACCCCTCCCCTTAACCTTGCCTCAATTCTGGAACTTAAACCTCACTGTAGAGTCCTCCAGTCCTCCTACCAATTGCTTCTCACTGTCCCTGGAAGTGCAATAGCTGCAGGCAAAAGGTCCTTTGCTTCTGTGGCTCCTAGACTATGGAATGACCTCCCAGCTAATGTTTAAGCTTGCATCAATCACAAGTTCTCCCTCAGTGGCATACTGCTTGTGTGTTGCCAGTGGACTTCTCCTGAGTCCCCTACCCGCATGACCCCTGTGAGGTCATTGGCCTAAGCTGTGTATTGCAGAGGCTACTGTTTGTTGCTGTTACCCTGCTACTATACTTTTTTAATTTCTCATGTTAATATCTGTATAGTTTAAGCCTATCAGTATGCCTCAACTTTGTAATGATTGCAAATTATTTTCTAATTACTGTTTGTACTCTTATTTCATGTTGGTGTCTATATCTTATTATGGACTGTTGCCTAATTTTTATAGATCCCTGTTGAATGTAATTAATTCCGGGTCATTCCTGAAAAAGGGACTTTTAGTCTCAGTGAACCTACTCTGTTAACAAAATCCAAATAAATTCTACACATTGTACCATCTTAATTGCAAGGGGGTTCCAATTATGGGCATTCCCCTCTTTCCTTTCCTTCCAGAGCTACATGCTTCAGGGCTGCTGCCTTTCAGATCACTATCCAGCTCCTGTTTGGTCAGTGGTGTGAGGCATTGGTTCCATACTTTGCTGCCCCTTTGTGCCACCTAGTATGCCCCTTTTTCTCTATTCAAAGATTGGTAATCTGGTTTTATTTCATTGTTTATTTGTATTTCCTGTATCCTTTCCCTATCCCTTTGTGCTAGGGAACTTCTTAGCTCTCTCTTTATTTTCCCCTCTTTTCTCTCTTGGCAAGCAGAACTGAGGTTGGTGAGGGAGTCGGCAACAGTTATTGGCTTGGGTGGTGCACAGATGCCATGCCCAGTAGCCATGGGTGGTCCTCTGACAAAAGCTTTGCTCCCACAGGGTACTATTGCCTTGGGCCCAGACCCATAATGGTGAAGATATTCCAAGAAATCAACAGTTATTTCTGTTATATCCCCTTCCCCTAAGAAAGCAAGATACAAGGGCTTTGAGATGCACATGTTAACCCTGATGTATGACTGCTCCCGTCACAGCCAGTTGGCGTCCCTCCCACCCATAGTAGCTCCAGCTGCACCCCTACCTGTGGTCACCCAGGTGGTGATATTGCAGCGGAGACTGTTTCCCTTCTGCCACGAGGACGAGAGCATGCTCTGGAATGATAAATCTGCCTCCCCAAGCAGATCCTATGACGACTTGGACGTGTTCCAGAAACTGAGTCACCAGCATCTTGAGTGGTAGCAGTATCGCTGCACCGATCAGTCGGCCTTTTTCTATGCTGTTTTGTATTACTCCTGCTCCCTATACCCATAGTATCTCACAACCTTACTGGGTACAGAAGTGTAACTACAGAAAAGATATTCAGTGCTGTGTAGTATCATAGTAGCATTGCTGGGAAATACAGTAGTTATTTTTGGGTCCTGTGTTCCAGTCTGACTTGCTTACTGTCATAAGTAAAGAAAAAAGTCTCTATTTACAGTAAGTAGTATGTGGCTCCCTTAGTGAGGAAGAAGCTGTTTTATGGAAATATTCTAGGCCCTCCCCGTCACTAAAAGTAAGTTTAGCCAAACTGGATATTAAGTTGATGTACAAGGTAAAACACGATCTTTAAGTGATGTGTCAAATTGCATTATCCTGAATTTACATTTTTAACAAGTTTTGTTTTGGAATGCAGTGAGCCTTGCACACCACTTCTTTTCCTGCCATGACCTGCTTACGTTGGTGAAGTTCCTTGCTATCCAGCAGTTTCCAGCCAAATTATGGATTTCTCATCAGAAATCGACCGTTCTTCTGCCTTTTTTTTTTCATCTTCAGTGTGGCGTATGTCGTCTCCATTGTCGGTATCTTCCTCTGGGCCGAATAGGAACAAGTGCGATTGTGGCCACCAGATACCATCAAAAGATGGCCACTCGGACTTCCGGTTCCGCCCCTGATGGTGATGGTAGCCTAAGACAATTGCTCCGATCCCCTTCCAAGAAAATTCTCCCTCTTACATCCAGAATCCTCAAAAAAAAATATGAATACAACATGCACAAGAGGGGGAACAAAGGTCCTACATCTATAAAATTAAAGAAAATGGATGATGCCATGGAAGATGATCCCAGATCGGAGTCCGAGATCGCAGAGTCCGAATTGGTTCAGCTGCAAAAGGCGCCACCGTCTGCTAGGGCTACACAGCTGGAGTATCGCACACCAAAGAACAGAACAAAAAAGATTAAACTAGATATGATATACCACGAACTATGCGCATTCAGGGCAGACATTAAACAGCTATACTCAGAAATACGTAGAGATGTGCAGCAATTGGAACAGCGAGCAGACGATTCGGAGCGCCAAATTACTGCAACAGAGAATCGAGTAGATGACTTGGAAAATGCAATGCAGCAAATACAAGAACAACAAGGCCTCTTAGAAGCACGTCAAGGAGATGCTGAGAATAGAGCACGCTGTAAAAATATTTGTCTTTATTGTATCCCGTTGGAAGTGAGGGCCCTAAAATAAAAGAATTCGTATCTGACCTACTCTGCTCAGCTTTAGACCTTCCTGAGGACTATCAATTTGATTTTGAGAGAGTACACAGAGCTTTGGCTCCAAAACCCTCCTCAGTGACTGCTGCACCCAGATCCGTAATTGCCAGATTCAATAAATATGCGGTGAAAGAATATATATTGCTGACAGCTTGGCGCAAACAAAAGATCTTCTTTGGACAAACCAGATTCTATGTGGATCATGATTATGCACCTCGGACAATGAAACAACGAAGGGCCTACCTCCCGTTGCTCCCTATGATGAAAAACCAGGGCATCAAGTTTCCATCAAACCCCTTATCTGGCGAAGCTCGTTGTCTTCATGCCTGAGGGAAAGATGGAATTCTCCAATGCTGAGGAGGCCCATGAGCTACTAAAGGTGAAGGGTCTGACATTCCCGGAAAGGCCACAGCCTGGTGTATCCCATTCCACACAGCCGTCGTGCTGGCAAACAGCACAACCAAAACCGACCACCATAGAAGAAAAGAGAAACCAGATGAATATAAGGGATCCTAGACAGCAGTTGGCAAAGTTTGTTCAGGACACCACTACTATCCCTGAGAGGGAAGCCTGAAATTTTTTAAAGGTACTTTATGGTGACATCATTCACATTTGGTCGCGAGTGGCCCTGGGGGGTTGGGGGGCTGGAGGTGAGACGAAAGCGGTGAGGAACTAATTCAGATACCTCCGAACTAGGCCCGGTGGCTGCCCTTGGCTCTAGCTCCTGGTGTTTAGCCCTCTAAAATCTGGGTGACACTTGGACACTAGTCAGGGATTTGCGATCGGCCTTGTTCCCGCTGTAATGCTTTTCCCTTAGCCCGCCCCTCCCCAGCGGACCCTGGGAAGCTACATAATTGAGTCCTGAAGTGGATATTCCATGCTTCCTGACGAACTCTAGGTAAAAATTGATACTGCGCAGATTCGGGAGGAAGCACAAATTAAGGTTACCACCTGGAACTGGCTGAATCCTGCCTCTCTCCCTAGGGGAAGCACATATGGCCGAATTATGCCCATATCTATGCTCACTTATCGGACATATCAGCTAACTGTTCTGGGCAAAAGAGTGCTTGAAAACAGACAAGGAGTACTGTTAAAGACTGGGCCTAAAATATGAAGAACCGAAGTATATCGATTTTCTTTAGGGACTTTCCATACAAGAAGGGGATTGGTGTTGGAGAGTTGGACTTTATACAATATTCACATGGGACGACCATCCATCTACTTTTGCAAAATGGGACATACTGTTTACCATTTTTTTGATTTGTTATTACATATTTTGTCCCTCTTTTTATTTGTGGGCCTTAACAGCTCACCGAGGACCCGAGGCAAAATATGCCCTGATCTTAACCCTTCTGCTGGGTTTAAGTCTTGTAGCACCAATGCACACCCACTGCTTAAAGGGAAACGGATAATAGCTTCCCCTACCTTGGAAGCGTATACATTTTTTATTTTTATATTATTTGTAAGAAGTATGGCAAAAGAGATAACTGCTTTTGATCAATCTGTGAAAGCCCTAATAATACTGACCATACTAAAAGTTTTTTTTTAGGGTTAATGAGGTTCTTAATGTTTAATCATGCCCTGTTGGCATGCGAGTTATGGCTTAAGATTTGACAATATGCAACACAGCTTATTAAGGTGTCAGGCAAGAGGCCTAATATTTCTATTCTGCTCATAAAGAAATTGCTGGGGGCCAATCGAAGTGATAAAAAAACAGCTTCTGGGAGATTTAGATCTAGACCCCATACACATCAGAATAGTCAGGATTGTGGATCCCGGTTAGGGCTGGAGAGACAAAGAGGGGGAGTTCCTGTTCAGAAAAAGATTACTTTCTTTATAAGTCATTATGGCTAATTCTGCTCTTATTATGTCCTTTAATGTGAATGGCATTCACAATCTGTAAAACATAGACGATTAATATGTTATTTTAAACAAAGTAAACCAGATGTGATTATGCTTCAAGAGACTCATCTTTCTCAGTTGGAACATTCAAAATTAAGGGCGTGAGGGTTTGATAAAGTGGTGGCCTCAGCCCATGCCTCTGGACGGAGGCGAGGTACTGCAATCCTAATTCCACATGGTACATAGTTTCAAATGCAAAACCAGATCATAGACTCAGATAGAAACTATGTAATTGCTGTGGGTCAACTTTATTCGAGGCAGATCACGTTAGCCTCGCTCTGCCTTCCCCCGGGGAGTAAAGTGACGGTGGCGCGAAGATTCCTGGATACCTTATTGCCAGCCATTCTAGGCATGTGTGTTATTGGAGAGGACTTAAATATCACCCTGAATATTAAGTTAGATTAATCTAATCCCACTAAACATCGGCGATCAGCTATCCAGAAATATTTAAGACAAACCCTCCCTGAGTTGGGACTCATAGATACTTGGGGCCACTTTTTCCCTTCTGAAAGGGCTTTTACGCATTACTCGCCCAAAACTAATACCTCAGCATGACTAGATTATTTTCTAACCTCGATTGAACACCTTGAGTATTTTAGATATATATATATATATAGGGACATCCCTTTTATCAGACCATGCTCCTATTTTCTTAAAAATAGATGTGGAGAGACCTAAAAAACAAAACTTTTGGAGGTTTAATATAACCCACTTACAGGATCCAGAATTCATTCAACTGGTTAAGTCCCGCATACCGATTATCCGGGCAGATAATACATCTCCTGATACAACAGCTACTATTAAATGGGACACTCTCAAAACAGTGCTCAGGGGTGATATTATCAAATACGCTTCTTTGAAAAAAGAGGCAGAGAAAAAAGAGAACGGGAATTACAAGAGGCTTTGTCGAGGCTACAAGCTAAGTTAAGTAATAGACCAGGGAGGGGCTGTGGATATGGCCTACCTAGGCTTTAGCAAGGCATTTGACACAGTCCCACACAAAAGATTAATAATCAAGTTAGCCAGCCTGGGAGTGGGTCCCAGGGTGGTAGCCTGGGTAGCAAACTGGCTGCACAACAGGACACAGAAGGTAATAGTGAATGGAACACATTCTGAAGAAAGGGGGGTTACTAGTGGAGTACCCTCAGGGCTCAGTATTGGGTCCAGTCCTTTTAACGCCTTTATAGGTGACATTGCAGAGGGTCTGAAGGAAAGGTATGCTTCTTGCAGATGAAACAAAGATCTGTAACAGAGTTGATACACAAGGGGGTAGAAAGGATGAGAAGGGACTTGGCAAGGTTGGAGGAATGGTCAGACATGTGGCAACTTAGATTCAATGCAAAGAAGTGCAAAGTAATGCACCTGGGAAATAAAAATCCAGGAGAAGAGTACACAATAGCAGGGGAGGTACTGACAACAACAATAATGGAAAGGGACCTGGGGGTAGTCATATCAGATGACCTAAAAGTAGGTAAGCAGTGTGAGAAGTCGGTAAGGAGAGCCAGGGGGATACTGGGATGCATAGGGAGGGGCATCACAAGTAGAAAAAGGGAAGTGGTTATCCCTCTGTACAGACAGTTGGTGAGACCCCATCTGGAGTACTGCATGCAGTTTTGGAGACCTCATCTACACAAGGACATAGACAGGATGGAAGCAGTCCAGAGGAGGGCAACTAAAATGGTGCAGGGTCTACATCAGAAACTATATGAAGAGAGACTGAGAGAGCTTAATATGTATACCCTTGATGAAAGGAGGGACGGGGCGGGGAGACATGATAGAAACTTTTAAGTACCTCAAGGGAATCAACAAAGTCCAGAAGGGTAGCATCTTTCAGAAAAAGAGATGTGTAAGAACAAGGGGGCTAATTTAAAGATAGATGGGGATCGGCTCAGGGTGATGTGGGAGGACATTTTTTCACGGAGAGAATGGTGGACGATGGAACCACCTTCCTGGAGAGGTTGTGGGGTCTAAAACAGTGGGGAATTCAAACATGCATGGGACAGACATAAGGCAATTATAGTGGGGGGTTGCAGGAAGCAGGTTGTTGGTTAACTAGAATCTGCAGCTTATCCATTAGGTAGGGAAATGGGCAGACTGGGTGGGCCAAGTGGTCCTTATTTGCCGTCAAAGCCTATGTTTCTATGTCAGGGTGATAACTCTGTCAAACCTGAGATGTTAATAATTAAGCAAAAACTTCAAAAAATAACTGACCAAGAAAATAGAGCAATAACTGTTATACTTGAAACTAAATTCAGTGGAAGGGGGGCCCAGGGGAGCCAGGAACTTGGCGAGATGTCTCCGAGGATCCGGAGGCAGGGCTGCGTTGTCAAACTTCGGCATCCACAAACTAATCATTTGTTGTCCCATCCCACTGCCATCAGACAAGCTATGGCTGATTTTTACAAACTTTTATATACTGAAGATATTTCCCTGAGCCCACATCAACTAGCCACATACTTCCAGAGCACTAAATTACCATGTCTAAATGTTCACCAAGCCGAATCCCTGATACGCCCTATTACTGACCAAGAGATTATGGCTACCCTTAAATTGACCAAGACTCAAAAGGCCCCGGGACCAGAAGGATACCCGAATGAGTTTCTTAAACAATTTCAGAAATTACTTATACCCATTCTTTTACCGGCTTTCAGAGAAATACAGGAGGGATCCCCCACCCCCACCCCCGTCCTAGCGATATGCTGAAATTACAGCTATTCCAAAGCCTGGAAAAGACCCAACCCTGGCTGCTTCCTATCGTCCCATATCTAAATTAAACTATAAAGTTTTTATGTCTATTCTGGCCCACAGATTAGACAGATTTCTACCTCAGCTAATCGATAGAGATCAAGTGGGATTTATTATGAAGCGCCAAGCCCATGACGCAGTACGAAGGGTTCTACTATTAGTTGAACATGCCACTCAAAGAAAAATACCTTTAATTTTACTCGGGCTAGACGCCGAGAAAGCCTTTGATAGGGTGTCGTGGCCCTTCTTATGGGCTACCCTTAAAAAATTTAACTTCCCTAAAAAGTTTATATCCCAAATCCAAGCCATGTACCACTCCCCAGTGGCCTATCTGAAACTAGACGGCTCGATTTCTTCACTATTTACTTTATACAGAGGTACACAACAAGGGTGTCCTCTATCCCCACTTCTTTTTGCACTTTATTTGGAACCCCTAGCTGCCAAATTAAGGGAAAAATGCAGGAGATTCCATTAGGAGGCAAAATGTTTAAATTATCCCTTTTTGCAGACAATATTTTGTTGACCCTGACTTCCCCAGGGACATCTGTCCCGACGGTATGGGAACAACTTCAGCTTTTCAGCACCTTATCTGGCTATAAAATAAATTGTTCAGAAACCGAAGTACTTAATTTTTCCTTTTCTCCCTCCAGACGAATGAAACTGGAATTCCCTTTCCGCTGGCACAGACTTGAGATGAGGTACTTAGGGATAAAAATCCCAGCCAAGCTAATACACCTCGAAATGGTGAATATGGAACCAATTACACAGCAAATTACTTTGGATATGTCTAGATGGACACAACTCCCCCTGGGTCTACTTAATCGAGTGGAAACAATTCAACAAAATATTTTCCATTGTTTATTATTTTTCCTACAAACATTGCCAACTGTTCCCTCGGACTTTTATTTTCAATCCTGGGATAAGCTCATCTCTAGGTTTATCTGGGGAGGAAACCCCCCAAGGGTAAAATACACCTTATTACAACTTTCTAAGACACAGGGAGGGCTAAATTTACCTAATCTGAAAGAATATTCCAGAGCAACTCAAACCCGCACAGCCCTATTACTCATTAATCCCTCTTACAAGGCACATTAGAAAACAATAGAAATAACCTTAAATGGACTGGAATCTTTACCAATGTACCTGCTGGGAGACCTCACCAGATGTTATCCCCTGACCCGGTTTCTGAAAATGACTGCAGAATTTTTAAAAAACTGTCTTTATGTGGCTTGGTATAGGTTAACCTCTCAGGAGAAATACTTTTTAAATGCCCTAGCTCCTAATAAAGATCTTTTCCCTTCCTTGTTGGAGGCAGATATACTAAGATGGGAGCATTATTCCATCAGATATGTATTCCAACTGGTAGGCCCTTCGGGAATTCATCCATTCACATATTTACAGTCCTCATATGGATTACCCCAGAGAGAGCTCCCAACTTATGGGGCACCACATACTGCTCTACTTGAGATGGTTGACTCTTTAACTGGAACAACAAAAGCCCTGTCTAAAAAGGTACAATTGATTATCCAGACCATAGAAGGTAGATCACAGGAACACATTTTTAGTAATATATATCAGGCAATGCGCCCTGTGTCCGCAGAGGAACATGGCCAAGTGAGAGCTAGGTGGGCAAGGGAACTTAAATTAGAACTAGACCCAGACAGATGGTTACAATCCACCTACTTTTATTCTAAGAATTCAGCAACATCTTATTGGAGGGAATTTGCCTGGAAGACCAGGGTTAGATTCTTTAGAACTCCAGATATCCAGGTAAAATTAGGGATACCAGATGGAAGTCTTTTCTGGAGAGGATGTGGATATTCTCCTGCAGGCCAAGAACATATATTATGGGCTTGTCCCCTCCTGTCTGATTATTGGAGGGATATCATAGCTGAACTTAACAACATTTTTGGTAACCCTGATCTATTTACCCCAGGATTTATCCTGACAGCAACACCACCACAGGATATTCAGATCAACTGGTCTCAATATAAACTTATCACACTTTTAATTTTAATAGCTAAAAAAGTTATCACCAGACTATGGCTCACTAAAACAGCCCCTGATAAAGCCTCTTGGAGAAACCTCACCTATGAAGTATATCACTTGGAATGTCTCTCATATAAGATAAACAACAGGATAAACACCTTTAATACTAGATGGGGACTGTGGGTTGCACATCAGAGACCTATCCGGAATTTGTACCATGAAACAAAAAGATGAATATCTTATGATTTTCAACTTAATCATAGTTGAGATAGTATATTATCTTGGAGTCTTTGCTGATAAGGGGAGGAGACCCAGACTGAGAGGGATGTTGATCGGGAAAATATGGGCGGGGGAAGCTAGGGAACAATATTTATTTAAGACTACAGTATATGAGATGTTATTCTGGTCTGTTTACCAAACAGAGAAAGATAGTAGGATGCTACTACAGGGATATGTTAAACAGTCCTGTGTGTATAAATTAAGTGCCTGTAAATTAATTGCCTGTATATGCTGTAACAAGGAACCTCAACAACTAATATGTTGCATAAAATGTGATTATGTATGTGATATTCTATTTCAAAATAAAATAAAAAGCTATATTTAAAAAAAAAAAAAAGACGGCCACTCCAAGTGCGTCTTCTGCCTGGGTCCAGAGCATGACAACACTGCCTGCAACACTTGTAGAGGCTTCACCAGCAGGACAAGAATTTGATGCCTGAAGGCCCTCAAAGCATACCTTTTGGAAAAACAAATGGATGTCCTGCACACCTCGGGGACAAGGGTGAACACTGGGACAAGCCCTGTAAGCGCTCCCGGGACAAGGACCATAGCCGATCCCATCATCAGTCCCATTCCCGCTCCCCCCCCCCCAGAAAAAGCCTCTTCTTCCTCGGGCTCGGGAGAACACCACAAGGACCCCAAGAAACTGAGCCCTCCAGTCAAAAAACTATGCTGGTCAAGGTGGGAACATCTGGAGAGAAGTCGGTGAAGCCCAAGGTGGCACCGCTTTGTGTGACTAAGGCCTCTTCGGCACAAGCCTTGACCCTGCCCAAGAAGGTCTCGGCTTCGCCAGGTTCGGGCAAGCCGCCAGGTGATAGACACACCCAGACACCGCCTCCGGCGAAACCAGAGCAAGTCCCGATGCCAGTGGAGGTTCCTCCAGTGGAAGACACTCCCGCAGAGGGGGCACCCAGTAATGTTGCGGCGACCCCAGATCTTCCACTCCGCAGGGCGCTTTGGGTGACTCCCTCACTCATGCCATCCCGGATCCTCCGGCTTCTCTGGGCCCCTTCCTGGGAACAGCAGCTGCTGTTTTTTAACAAAGAGGAACTGCAAGAACTCTTCTTCTTTTGGTGGAGTCAGGTGAAAAAAGAGGAGAGACTATCAAAGCCTGACCCGACACCAGTTCCCAACCAGCCGGACAACCTTGAACCTGAGGGCCTTCCCACTCCTTCTCCGAAGAAGATCCCCAAGCGGCCGCTGCCTTACCTGCCCTCAAAGGCTTGTTCCCGGTCTGTGGACCGTTGTCGGCACCCTTCTCGATTGGGCAGCATCGTCGGTCCCAGTCTCAGTCCAGGAGCCAATCCCGCTCACCCAGGCCAGTCCGCTTCTGTCACCGGTCCCCAAGCTGACGTCGGTCAGTGCTCCGTCGTCGGTCCCGCAGCCATCGGCAGTCCTCTGACCAGCATCGGTCCGGTAGCCACGACGCTCAAGTGGGGGAGTCCTAGATGCAGCTTAGGCTATTTTAGGCCCAGTAGCAGGTCATCTTCTCCTTCTTCTGCTTCCTCATCCCTCTTGGGGGTCGTGGGTCCCCTGGGAGAGAAGGACTAGCCCCGCTTGCCTCCGGACGATCCAACTTTTATTGATGTCATGAGGCACATCCAGGCCTCCAGTGAATGGGAGATGGAGGACCTGGATCCAGAACGCCATCGAGGCAAAAGGAGCCCAAGCCTCTGGTGGTACCTCCTTTAGTGGACACTTTCCAATATCTTACCAGGATAACTTGGAAGCATCCAGTCTCAGTCCCGGCTGTTCCAAAGAAGTCAGACAGCTGTATAGAGCCCCGAGGGATGAGCTTTCCCTGGCTGGACCCCCTCAGGCGGACTCATCAGTCATTACGGCTGCTCACGACAAGTCTAAGCAGCCTAAGCACCTAAGCTCCCAGCCTCCTGACCCAGAATCCCGCTACTTGGACCAAGTGGGTAAGAAAGTCTACTCTGCTTCCACCTGCTCCATTAGATCTCTTAACTTCCTCACGCATATGCTCCAGTACCAGAATGCATTGTGGGAGAAAGGGCAGGAGCTAGCCAATGCCTTGCCAGACTCCACACAAAAGACGGAGTTTCTGGACATATTAAAATGGGGCTTGGACGTAGGCACACATGTTCTCCGTGCATCGTATGACACTGCAGATACGGCATCCAGAGCGTCAGTATCAGGTGTCTGCCTCCGGCGCCATGCCTGGTTGAGACTCTCAGGTTTTCACCAGGATTTGCAGTCCGGAATTTGGGACCTCCTATTCCAGGATTCCGTTCTTTATGGGCAGCAGAAGGAGTCCCTCATCTCTCGTCTCCAGGAGTCTGGCAGATCTATCTGGTCCGTCAGGCAGATGTACAGAGGGGACCAGAAACATGCGAGATGATGGCCATTTCGTAAGCCCTCAGGTGCTCAAGCCCGTGGAAACCAACAGGGCCAGAGATGTGGCTTCAAAAGGAAAGCCAGCAACCTGGAGACGCCCCTTTTCGAGGCCCCAAGCCTCTCTGCCCACTCCCGGCTCCGCCCAATGACTCCCTCCCGACCCCCACTCCTCCGGAGGAGGTTCCAGGGGAGGCAGTAGGGGGTCGCTTCTCCCTTCATCTGAGGGGTTGGAGCTCTATTACAGTGGAGCAGTGGGTCCTAGACATTATGAGGAGGGGACATACGCTGGAGTTCACCAAAATTCCTCCAGACACTCCACCAGGGTCCTCAAGATATCCTCCTTCTCACATACCCCTTATAGAAGGAGAGATTCAGGCCCTCTTGAGAAAAAAGGCAATAGAACCAGTTCCTCTGCTGCAGCGGGGAAAGGGATATTACTCCCACTTTTTCCTAGTTCCAAAAAAGACTCCAGATCTTCGGCCCATCCTGGACCTCAGCTCCTTAAACAACTATATAGAGTAGCAAAGGTTCAGGATGGTGACCCTTCCAGGTTTTATTCCTCTGCTGCACCAGGGAGACTGGCTCTGCTCCCTAGACGAGCAATATGTGTACATGCACATCGGGGTCTTCCCCCCTCACAGGAAGTACTTGAGGTTCCACTTCCAGGGGGAGCATTATCAGTGTCGGTTTCTTCTGTTCGGCCTCTCCTCTGCTCCTTGAGTCTTCACCAAATGTTTGGCAGTGGTAGCTGCGGCTCTAAGGCGCCAGGGGTATTATGTTTTCCCTTACCCTGATGATTGGCTGCTCGCGGCCCTGTCAAGAACGCACCTCCTTCAGGGTCTTGGAGACACCTATACTCTGTTCCGATAGGTGGGGATCACCCTGAACCTTCCAAAGTCTTCCCCGGAGCCCAGCTAAAGACTCATCTTCATAGGGGTGGTCCTAGACTCAGTCCAGGGCACGGCTTTTCTACCTCCAGAGAGGGGCGATCACCTGCGGGAGATAGCCGAATCAGTCCTAGTAACCCCTCAGGTCCAGGCCAGGACGTTCCTCAGACTTCTGGGGCACATGGCGGTGGCCATCTCTGTCACTCCTTTGGCCCGCATCCACATGAGAATCCCACAATGTATGCTCAGGGTGCAGTGGGATCAATGCTCAGATGACGTAGACCACATGGTCAGAGTCACAAAGCCGATCAAGAGGACACCACTTTGGTGGCTGGACCCTCTCAATCTAGAGAAAGGGGGTCCCTTTCTGTCAGGAGCCCCCAGATCAGGCCATAACAACAGATGCATCAGATTTGGGATGTGGGCACACCTAGGGGCCACCAAACACAAGTCAGTGCACTGCATGCCTTCCAAGAGGACCTTGTCCCAGGCTCTCTCCTGGTTCAGACAGACAACATGGCGGTCATCTTTTACATCAACAAGCAAGAGGGAACACACTCCTACCCCCTATGCAGGGAAGCGATGAGAGTCTGGTACCGGGACGCTGGAGCGTCACAGCTCTCTGTCCGCAGTGCACGTTCCAGGCACCCTAAATGACTTGGCAGACAGCCTAAGCAGGTCTCAGTCCAAGGTGCATGAGTGGGAGTTGCTACAATCAGTAGCAGACCAGCTGTTTGACACATGGGATCGTCCAGAGCTGGACCTCTTTGCGTCCCCACGCAACACCAAACTGCCAACATTCTGCTCATGAGAGCTCGCGCCTGGTGCTTTTTGGCCAGACGTGTTGTCCCTTTGTTGGGCAGGGAGGTTTCTTTATGCCTTCCCTCTCATTCAGAGAGTACTGTTGAAGATACAGGCCTAGGGGGCTCGGATGATTCTAATCGCCCCATTGTGGCCTCGGCAGATTTGGTTCCCACTACTTCAAGCGGTTGTCCTCGGAACCTCCAGTTTCACTGCCAGTATGCTCGCAGTTGCTGTCCCAGGATTAGGGCACGTTGGTCCATCCAGATCTCAAGTCTTTGCACCTTCATGCTTGGCTCCTGCAGACGTAGCAAAATCCAGGTATGGGGTCGACCAGGAGGTGGCGGACGTCCTCGTCTCAGCAAGGAAGCCCTCTACTCATTCCACTTATGCTAGAAAGTGGAAGCGTTTCTGCTTATTGATGTCGTCTCAGCATCTGGATCGCCTTACCTGTCCGATGAACTCAGCATTACAGTATCTTCTCTCCTTATACCAACAAGGCTTGAGCTACTCTTCGATAAAGGTGCACATGTGGGCCATTTCTACATATCATGTCCTCTTGGGGGATAGAACCTTAGCCCAACTGGAAGTGGCCCGCACCTTTTTATGGGGCATTCTGCATATTAGACCTCCCATTAGAGATCCTATCCCTCCCTGGGACCTCCTGTTTGTGTTGGAGAAGCTCCGCGCCCCCCCCCCCACTTTGAGCCAGCGGCTGACTCTGAGCTGCGTTACCTTTCCTGGAAGGTTTGTTTCTTAGTTGCTGTTATCTCAGCTCGAAGAGTTTCCAAGCTCCAGGCTCTGATGTGTAAAGAGCCTTATTTGGTTTTTCACAGGGAAAGGGTTTTCCTCAGAACAAATCCTAAGTTCCTTCCTAAAGTGGTCTCGGAGTTGACCCTCAACCAGTCGGTTGACCTTCCAGTTTATTTTTCTTTTCCTTCTAATAGGGGAGAAGCTCTCCTACACACTGGACATTCACAGGGTGCTGAGGTACTACCTCGAGAGCACAGCTACACACCGTAAATCGGAGCAACTGTTTATGGCCTTTGCACCACAATACTTGGGCAAACCGTCGTCTAAACAGACGATTTCTAAGTGGCTTGTCCACTGTATTGTGCTTTGCTATGAGAAACTCAGCAAACCCCTTCCGGGCCCGTTTAGGGGTCACTCCATCAGGGGAGTCTCGGCTTATTTTGCCGCCTTGAAGAATGTCTCCATAAGAGATATCTGTGCAGGAGCCACCTTGAATTCTGTGCACACATTTGTGAAGCACTATAGCCTGGACATTGCATCCAGGCGCTGTGCCAGTTTCGTCTTGGCAATCTTTCAGGGACTTCTGTCTTGATTTGCTGTGTTGTCAGCATTTTTCTGTCCTTCCTCCTCCTCCAGGGGTTAGGCACCTCCTTGGCGCGGGACTGCTTGGGATTCAGTCCTAATGGTTATAGCCTGCTGCAAGAGCTCCCACTCGAAGTAAGGTAGTACAGTTACGTAAGAACTTACTGTAACAGTAGATCTTTGAGAGGAGGTCTTGCAGCAGGCGATGCTTTCCCGCCCTCCATCCCCCGGGTGAGGTGTTCAGCACATCATCTACAGGCTTCGCTTCTTTCTTTCTTTCGTTGGGGCCCGTTTGCGGGTCTTGGCAGGGGAGCCGGGGTCTGCCCTCTTATGTACCATGACTGACGTCACAGGATGGTTTCTGCTGGGTACTGCTAGCTAAGATTTTCCCGGTGGGTCCTAAGGCCTGTGGCATTAGTCCTAATGGTTATAGCCTGCTGGAAGAGCTCCTCTCGAAGATTTACTGTTATGGTAAGTTCTTATGTAACTGGACTTTGCCCAGCATGCATTTTGGACAATCAGATTGGCATGTGCGTTTACAGGGGCCCTGATTTCACAGGGGAAGTGTTGGAAAACAGTTTGTAAACACATATCTGCATGTACTTGTATTTCACACATTGCCTGTATTTTACCTCCCTCGGCTCACAATAACCATGCAAATTAATATGAAAACAAGATCACTGACCTCTAGATTTCATCTGTTCTGACATCACAATGTTCAGATTAGGACATCACAATCTTTAACTGTGGAAACTATTATGATGTCAAAAACAGAACATTGAGATGTTAGGTGCAAACAGGCATATAGAGCAAATGAGGGCTAGGGAAGAGTGATACAGTTTGTATTCCACGTAAAGTGAAACATTTTAATGTGATTTTTTAATTTTTTACATAAATCATTTCTTTAAATACATTTTAAAAAATAAACTGCGTAAGCCGGCCCGTCAACCCAGCAGTTGCGCTACCGCTCATGACGCCGGCGACCGAACTCTGGGAACAGTCTCAAGTTGTCAGGGGCCGGCTGGAGGGATGAGGGTTGAGCATCCCACAGGATGCTCTTCTCATGGGAGAGAGGGTTCCATGCTCTGCTGTGATACTGCCACCTGGAATCCACAGGTGGCAGTGTAGTCGGAGAAGGAAGCAGGGAAGGAGCGACATCACTGATGTCAGTGTTGGGCCGCACACGTAGTGTGTATACAGAAGCATCTTTACATCATGTTTCCTGACGTCCCTGTGGGAAGAACCCACCAAGGGGGGGGGAATACCACCATGGCCTCCAGCACCTCTGCCATGATGATTGCCCTGGTATATCTGGGGTTTCCCTGTCTCCCGTGGCACCACCAGACACAACTACATGTCCAGGGGGAGCTTCCTCCCAGCCAACCCTCCCTGGGGGTGAAGCCAAAGGTACAGGGAGATAGATGCCCTGGGGTCGGAGGCAGGAGTGTATTGAGAGGTGCCTGGCGAGCCTCAAGGAATAGTGGAGGAGCTGGCTGGTAGTGGGAAGAAAAAAAATAGTAAGAAAAAAAAAAACCGTATACGTGAAATAGTCCCTGATTTTGTAGGATATAAGGCTTTTTTGTCTTGGTAATGACATCTGGCACCTAACCATGCATCACTAGCTTTTTATAAAATTGCATGGATAAAATCCAGAGACCTCATTGGAGGAGAGTGTCACATGACCATGCATTAAAATACTAACAATGCACGGTCAGAAGCTAGATCGCATTACAAAGGCTGAAAAACCTCATTAACTGCAACAAACCATTTTATAAGTGCAATAATCCACTTCAGGTTGTACATTAAAGGATTAATGGTGCATTTCCCATGGGTGTAAAGGCACTTGGCCTTTGGCCTCATGCCTTACTATGCCCCTAGGGCGTGCATCGCTAATCCTGTAATGCACACCTCATCATGGCTTACTTCCAGTGTAGAAAAGATATCAGAACGAGGGGACACAATATGAAATTGGAAGGGGGGTAAGAGGTAATGTGAAGAAGTTGTTTTTTACACAGAGGGTGGTGGATGCTTGGAACAGCCTGCCACAAGAGGTGGTGGGGCAAGCACAGTGGAGGGGTTTAAACATGCTTGAGACAGGCACAAGGGAACATTGGGTGGTGAGGGAGTGATGAAAAGCCATTGATCACTTAGGGTCAGTGACTGCATACAAGTATAGGGCTTATGGACAGACTAGATGGGCCTAGCGGTCCTTATCTGTTTACAATTTCTATGCGTCTGTGTACTGCTTACTTAATGCATGGTCAGGTGTTGCTTTCCAGCCAGTGAAATTTCAGGATTTTACCTAGCCATTTTGTAAGACACGATGTGAAATGGAAGAGGGATTCAAATCTAAGGAAGACTTTTACAGACAGTGAGGGTAGAGAAACAAAAGGATCTGCTACCATCTGTGGTAAGATTGGGAGTTGGAGTAATAAGAAAACCTAAAATTGAATGCTAAGAGTGAGAAACTGAGTTCAGTGAGAACCTAGAGTCTGTGGACAAATTTTAAAGATAAGGGGACTTTTGAAATGGACTCTGAAGTGACTGGTGTGCCAATGAAGGTCTCTTAGAATAAGGCTAAATGGTCCTGTTTTCATGTATGGGCATTGGGCGTGGTAACAGGTAGGGGAAATCTGGGCCCATTGGTGGTTGAAAGTGTGGTACTTGGGTAGTAGCCCAAAGAGAATGTCGCTGCTGTGGAGTAGATTATTAATCTGTGACCAGGAAAGGCACACTAAGCTATGATAGCTTCTTTCCTGGTGCATCCGGGGGTTTACATGGATCTGTTTTATTGACAGGGAGTGTTGGCCATGACACCAGGGGAAAACTCCCTTACTCTTTTTCAATAAGTGCCATGGGATCTTTAACTTCCACCTGCACAGTGACCAGAGATAGGCATAAGGCACCTTGGTGTAGTGTCTCATTAGAATGATGCACCTCAACAGTGCAGCACCCTCTCGTACTGCACTACAGTGTCAGTTATGGGTGTTACCCTGAGTACCTGGTGTGGGGCTAGAACCCATGACCATCCAATCTTCCTGCCCCAAAGGCAAGCGTACTACCTACTGAGCCACTGACACTATGATACAAAAGCACAACTCAGGATCTCTGCAGAACTGAGTTGAGACAATATACAGGCAGTGATAGGTGAATTCGTAGATGTGGGAATAGAGTGTGTGTGTGTGTGTGTGTGTGTGTGTAAGGTTGAGGATTTCATGAGAGTTTCTAACCTTGCTGGTGAATTATTCTTTGGGAGGTAGATCAAGGAGGAAGAGTTGTGGTTAAGGTTTTAGTTCTTTCCCAAGTGGAGAGCATCAGATTTTGATGGGCAGAGTTGAAGAAAAGAAAGATGACAGCATGTCTTAATGAACTGGAGACAGAATGAAAAAGCAGAAGTTGCAAGGTTGTTGAGGAAGTCCAAGGGACATGTAGAGTTGGCTGTTGAGTTTACAGCATAGTTGTGGTAATTTTTTTATCATTCACAAGTTATAATTCCAGACTCCAACACACCAAAGTAATGTGAAAATTTAGGGGTTTGCCACTTTAACCACAGAACTATTAAGAAAACAAAGTGAGAAAGTATAAATATTAATCGGAATCACTGATAGGGAATTTCTCTGACTGATCTGTTGACTTTCAATTGTTGTTTGGGATTTCCTTTTTTTTTTTCTCCTTTTCAGATTCGCATTAGCCAGGTAGGAACTTAAGTGTTTCTGAGAAACTGCTTGGATAGCTGCCAGAGTTAGCAACCACATGCCTTTGTAAAATACTGTAATATGTAGTCACCCAGCAGTGACAGAATAGTATTGTGGCCTTATCACTAAAGGGAAGGGGTCATTTTTACATTATTACCCTCTCATTTGTCCATGGGGTTTAGAGAGATATCCTTTGCAAAAACAAACAAACAAAATGTTATGCACCAGTTAGGGTTCAGCTTAATGACACAGAAATAGGGAAATGTGGCATTAGGGTTTCCACCCCTAACTCTCCAGCCTTCACCCCAGGCAGCAAATGGACAAAACCACACAAGCAACCACAGACAGCCGTCACCAAGTAAGACAAACAACATACCACTATTTCCAGAGGACACAAATGCAGTAGCTCTAATGTACGTTTGTGGATTTGTATCTGTGGTACTCACACTGCAAGGCATGCACAGTGACTTCTGGCTGCAGGCAGAAATCCACTTATATAGACATACAGTATACACTGCTCATAACGGATGCGTTGGTACGCGGCACTTTTGTCTGTTAAAAACAGTGTCCGTAGTAGCCAAGAATGCTGGTTGGGGACTAATGCCATGGTGAGCAGGATGAAAAACGACACCACCTTCCGTTTTTTTTTTTTCTTCTAGATACTGTTCCTGGACTCATACTGCCTGCTAGTTACGGCTCTGTGCCTCTTGCTGTCCCGACTCTCTCCCCTGATTGCACCACTTCCTGTTTTTTTTTTTTTTTTCCAATACTGTTCCTGGAGTCACACTGCCTACCACAGTAGTAGCCGAGAATGCCAGTCGGAGACTAATGCCATGGTGAGCAGGACAGAAAACTGCACCACCTTCTGTCCCCCCCACCCCCGATACTGTTTCTGGACTTATACTGCCTCCTAGTTACAGCTCTGTGCTTCTC
Organism: Neoceratodus forsteri; assembly: GCA_016271365.2. Classification (NCBI taxonomy): domain Eukaryota; kingdom Metazoa; phylum Chordata; order Ceratodontiformes; family Ceratodontidae; genus Neoceratodus; species Neoceratodus forsteri. The sequence continues at coordinate 165,683,965 of JADMNL010000025.1, read as the reverse complement.
GCTCTCCCGGGTCTCTCTCCTGATTGTACTGCCTCTGTTTTCTGCTTCTGGGTCTCAGACTTTGTGGTCTGCTATCCTGATGGCATCCCTGACACTGTAGCAGTTTGCAGACACAAAGCTTCTCCACACATCTGCCTGTTCACATTGCCTGATAACTCTGCCGTAACTCATGTCTTTGTCTCAGTCTCTTACAGTTCACGTCACTTCATGCCATTTCATTAACTCTACTGACTCCTGAACCTGCCACTACTGATGTACCCAACAGCCCCTACTCCCACAATCAGTTTGTCTAAATTACATCTATTATCACGTCATTATGATTAGGGGATGAGGGGTGAATCATGGTTCTGGGCAACAGGTGCAAATGAGGGCTGTTAGCACCTCATCAGGAGCCTTTAATGTCCATTGTAGATGGCACCCTTAATGCACTATAAAGCTCAGGATTTCTATTAAGTTCCATGGCTGTGGCTTTTGGCAAAAGGTTTTTGTCCAATATAAACGATTGTCCTGATTAAGGGTGTCTGTTTTAAGTAGTGAGTACTGCATGTACATACATATATAAATCTATAGATGCAGTGGTATAGATAGACGTACATAATATGGAAACATAGAATTTGTCAGCAGACAAGGACTGCTTGGCCCACCCAGTCTGCCCAGACTGTCCCTACCTAATCTGTCTCCACAGACCCGAGCTGGTCTCTGGCAACCCTCCCTGCTCCTAAGTATCCAATGGCAAAGTGTCAAATACAAACAAATATTACCATTGAGGGCCTTACAAAATCATAAAGCCTGAAACCTGAAGGGTGAGTGGCCTTTATGAGTTCATTAGGCCCAGAAATGGTAATATTTTATGAGTATATGGGACTTTACTAGTAGATGGTTTGTGTACTGTATTAACTCATTCTCTCCCGATGGCCATTTTGGGTCGAGCTCAGCAATGGATGGTTGTGACGCCATATGGTGTCTATGGGACCGAAGTTAATAAGATGGTTGTTACATGTTTGTTTTATTTATGCAGTAGGCGTGGATATAAATCATATGTGATAAGTCTGAGCTACTATGTGATAAATGTGAACTTTTACATTTAAACACATAGTAGACGCATCATCACAGATTTATACATACAGTAGATATGTCACAATCACTCCGGAACTCATTTAGAATGTTCAGCCTCGGTACCAGTACTAACTATATTCAAATGCAAATAACTTTAAAATGAAAAAAGATAGCATAGTGCTCCGAGCATGAAAGTTGTTCAGCACAAAATTATCTACAAAATGAGTGGTATTTCACGTATAGATGCCTTATAGATTTTTTTATAATTTGCAAAAAAGAGCAGAAAATGCAATATTTTTGTTCTTTTTTTTTTTACAAATATATGCGAACAAAGATAAACAATCAAAAGCAAATGTCCCTGCACTGACAGAAAGCATCCCTATTGCATAAATGAAATATGCTATGGAGAGCTGTCAGATAAATGATTTATCTACACTTGTGCTGTTTGACCTCAGACATCTCACTTGTGGCTTTCACCACTCATGAGGTTACCAGAGGTCAGATAGCACTTGTGTAGATAAATCATTTATCTGACAGCTCACTGTTGTATATCCCTTATTTATTTATTTGTACATTTTGGATAGACACCTTTGAGCTCAGGAGCTCATTTACAAAGTTTCCTCATCAGTGTGATATATAACAACAGTCATTAAAAACAAGGTACGGTAAGCAGCTCCATTGGGTTATTAAGGTGGTTATCACATGTGTTAAGGTTGTAATTAGATGGTTCTTAGTGTGTTTGTTAGGTCTTAATTTGTTATTAAGTTGTTAATAACACAATAATGCAGTAGTAGAGATTATCTGTTAATTAGGTACCATTAAATATGGGGAAATACATGTTAATCTACCCTACAGGGTAAAATCCTTAATCATGTACATATATAGGGGCTACATGATGGGTACAAGTGTGATATGGGAAAATATTTTCACTTCTCTAGAGTGACCTCTGGATATTCAGTGAGTATCCAGAGGTCACTATGCAGGAGTGAAAATATTTTCCATATCACGAGTGCACGTCATGTATCTGATTTATACAACAGGGGTGTGATAAATGTCATTTATTTTGCTATGTTGTGATATCATCAGCATTTATCACACTAGGGTGAGAAATAATCAGATATATCTCACTGGTTATTAGCTCACCCCATTGTATAAATGTGTATATATATATATATACATATAAAACGTAACCAGGACCTGTGGAATACATGATTTATTTTCACAAGAGCTGTTTGTCCTTGGGTAACCTCACAAATCATAACATGGTACTGTGAGCATAAAATTTGTCCAGCACAAAAATATCTACAAGATGAGCAGTGTTTCATTTATAGATACCTTTTAGTTTTTGGTTTTTTTATAATTAGCAAAAACAACAGACAATTCATTTTTGTTACACTTTTTCAACAAACAAATGCAAACAACTTAAAAAATGATAGCATGGTACTTTGAGCACAAAAGTTGTTCAGCACAAAAATATTCACAAAATGTGAGCTGATTCATTTATAAATACCTTTAAGATTTTTTATAATCAGCAAAAATGCTAGAAAATTAAATTATTTTCACTTTTTTTACAAATGAATCCCCCCCCCCCCCAAAAAAAGAACAAAAAGAATTGTGCATCGGTCTTTTTCATTATGTACTGCCCATAATGTAAAGTTGGAGTATCCGTAGCAACTGCTGAGCAACCACTATGCTAAGCAGAATTACACTGGGAAAACCACAAAATGCCCATGTAAGTTTAAAATCTTTAAATAGTGGAAGAATGAATGTATATAGATCTTATCTGTGTCAATCTTCACCATTCATCACTAGTGGGTACAGCGCCGGTGCTAGGACCCCGCAGGAGACTTTTTTTTTTTTCCAACATGGGTGGTGTCGACGCAGAGCCAGCGCCGTCCTCGAGGCCGACGTTCCACGTGGCTCTCGAGGGTTGGCCGTTAGCTGCTGTCGACTCCACCCCAGCCCCAGTTCCTTCTCTCCCGCTGTCGAGTGTGGTACCTCATGTGTGAGACTACGAGTTTTTTGCGGCCTAGTCCATCAATCCTGCGTTCCATTTACAGTTACCTCGGTTCTGTTCGCCTGCTTGAAGTTGCTTCCAGCCGGTAAGATCTTTCCTTTTATTAAGCGCCATCGAGTACTGTTTCTAGTTTATTTTCCATTCGGTCATGTCTCATTCGGGGGCAAGAAGATGTCTAAAGCGGGGCAGCCCCCTTCGCGTCGGTGCCCCTGTGGCCACCTCTACTCCGTGATGGACCAGCATGACTGCTGCCTTTCCTGCCTCAGCCCCGATCATAATATGGATAACTGCTACATTTGCTTCTCGATGGACCAACTTATTGTTGAAAACCGCATGTTGAAGGTCAGACATATGCCACCGACTTTCGGAGGTCGAATGCACAGTCACTGGGCCAAGGCGAGGATTCTCAGCCCTTCCTCCGGGTCCCCTCCTGGTCCTATACGGCCCATGGAGGAGGGAACCCCTGCATCTTCTAGCCTTGCCGTGGCGGAGGTTTCTTCCGTGGTGCAGGAGGCCCAGGCTGGCCCCCTTGGGGGTCAGTCAGGCGGCGCAGCATCGGCAGTCGCCTCTTTGGTGGCGAAAGTTCCTTCAGTGTCGTGTTCTGGGCCCCTCGGGGCCGGGTTGGCAGCATCCTCTGCACCGTCTCGTGGAGCCGCTCTTGGCCCCAGTGCCATGGGCTTTGAGTGCGGCATCGCGGTCGCATCAGGCCTTCTCTCAGCGCCGCCGTCTATTCTGATGCTGCTCGTGGCACCGGAGGTGGTGTTTTGGAAGTTTCTGGGCCTGGTTCTGGTCCCGGCACCATGTGCGGCACCGGGGCTGGAGCCGGCGCCATCCCTGTTCTCGGCGCCGAGGATGGGGTCGGTGCTACGGTCGGGGCCGGTGGCGCCGAAGTGTTATGGGCCATCGCGTTTGGGGCCGCTCCTGACTTCAGTGCCGCTCACAGCACCGGGGTGGGTGTTGGGGTCGAGCGTGGTGCTGCATTTGGTTTGTCGGCTGGTGGCACCAGGGGGGAGCATGGAGCCATGCTCGGGGTCGCGCCTGACTCTGATGCCGTTTACAGCGCTGGGGTGGGTGTCAATGCTGGGCGTGGGGCTGAGCTTCCCTCTGGCACCGTTGGTGGTGCCGAATTTCAGGTACCCCACTTCGGGTCCAGGAACTGGAGGCTCAGGGAGTTGTCGGGCACCGGACTTCGGAGCCTGCCTCTTCGGAGGCAGACTCTGCGTCTGATCCAGACTGGCTCCCAGGTTCTTCGGAATCTTCAGACCCCTCTGTTTCCAGCACCTCTGCCCCCACTCAGCCTCCCTCTGGGGGTCAGTTGTCACCAGTGGACCTTAGGGTCAGGGGATCTGACCAGCCAGCAGTGGTCCCTGTGACTACTGCTGTGCAACCTGGGGTCACTGGCGCTGCTGTTCCTCCAGTTGGGGCACCCCCCCTCCTTGGTGCCTTTGGACGACCCAAGTTTGGGGCAGCCCCGGGCGCAGCACGAGAGGGGGAGGGTACGGTTCCCTGGGTGGACTCCTCGGAGGCTGCCCGGAGTTGCCAGCTACCTAGGCTGGTGGCTACGAGGATGAGGTCCCTCTCTGATTCCAAAGGGTGGAGAGGTAGAGGTGTGGCGTGGCGCGCCTTCCCCAGAACTCAGCCGGGTTCTGGGAGGAGCCACAGTGCAGGCCCTCGCCTTTCCCTGGAGGAGTCCACGAGAGGGACTTTAACTTCTGAGGTTAGGGGCCATCCTTCTGGACTCGCACGGTCCCAGTTACCTCACGGGAGGGGGGGATTTCTTCCTTTGGGCATAGCTGTGACCGTTCCGACCCGGTTGAATGGCTGTTAGCTGCGGTGGCCTTCGGGTCCCCCTCCCTGTGAAGGGTTTCCTGTTGGCTCCCCCTGTCCTGACAGAGACCATTCTCCTGTTGACAGGAGCCTGTCCCCTGAGCCTCTGTCTCCATCCTCGGTGGTCCCAGGTATTCCTGGTCCTCGCGGACCTCTTACCTGGGAAGAGTTCAGAGGTTTTGCTGCACATTTTCCCACCTGTCTCCATGCCCTGGACCAGCAGGTGTTTCACCACGCTCCCGTGCAGCCAGACCCTGAACCTGGAAGCTCATCTTCATCCTCTTCTCCCTCTATGGAGGAAGAGGAACCTTTGGTCCACATCTCCCCAGCGTCTGATCTGTCCTCCTATCAGCGCTTCCTTGTGAGGATGTTAGATGAGATTCATCTTACCCCGTCCCAGTCAGCAATCCCGAGCATGTGATGCACGCCTTCTTAGGCAAGTACAGTGCAGCCCACCTGGTGGCTCCTGCCTGGCCTATTCCTTTTCAGGAAGCATCACATCGGCTCTGGTTTCATCCTTTCTCCACCGTTCCAGCCCCAAGGGACTTACGCCAGCAGTTTTGTACTCCCCCTGGGTCTCCAGGTTCTCTGCCTTACCCCCTTTGGGCTTGACCTCTCTGGACTCCCCCTCTGGGTCTCATGCCCCTTACCGTGCCCGCCCCCTGGACTCGGACTCTGCAGATTTCGACTTCTGGGGGAGATGAGTGTTCTACTCAGCACAGATCTCTCTGTCTATCGCAGCACATCAGGCCCACTTTGCAGCCTACAACAGGTTCTTGTGGTCTAGGCTAGATCAGCTCCTAGCCTCAGTGCCTGACTCAGAAGAAACCAGGCCTCTCTGTGCAGGGCCTGGAGCTATCAAGGCACCAAGCAAGGGCATCGTATGACGCCAGTGAGGTGGCATCCAGAGTGGTAGGGACAGCGATCTGCCTTCGGCGGACAGCATGGCTTCGCCTATCCCGGCTGTCACCCCTGGCCCGATGTAGGGTGATTTACTCTGCATACCAGAGAACCCATCTCTTCTCCTGAAGGGTGAGACGGAGGCTCTCGGGGCACCCTCCCTCCTTCCCCCACTGAGGGATCCCCGTCTCTCCCAGACCAGTCCCAGGCCTCCCCAGGTCTGTAGGGTTCTCCCCTTCGGTGTCTCACCCACTGGAGGCTAAGGGACCTAGTCCCTTAGGGTACTTTAGGGTCCTCTTTGGGGGGGGGGGGCTCGGTACTCACCCACTAGTGATGAATGGTGAAGATTGACACAGATAAGATATGAAAATTACGTACCTACTGAAATTCTTGATCTTTCTCTGCATCTTCACCATTCATCACTAAATCCCACCCTCTTTCCCCCTGTGGGCCTCAGTCTCTGGACTTTCTCCTTCCTACCCCTGTGTGTCTTCTCTTTCTTCGCTCTCTTCTCCCTTGTGATTTGGCAGGAGGGGACTGTGGAGACACACAGGTGAAACCTTGGGATTTATGGAGATTTTGGTGGGTGGGGCCCTTTCTCTCTCTTCTCCCCTTTCTGGGAGTTTAGAAGCAAGGGGCACCTCTTTTCCCTCCCCCCCCTTTTTTACTCAAGTGTCTATTATTCCGAGTCTAATATTTTGAGCTCTTATCCCTTTATGCCTTTGGCTGTTTTAAATTTCTCATTTTGGGAGGGAGGGGGTAGAGCTTGAGACACACCCTCAGCCTGCACCTTCTGTTCTCTGGTCTTGTAGACCTAGGCTGCTTGCAACTCCTGCTTGCCTTCTGTAGCTGAGCTCAATAGTCCAAGGCTGAACTATAGTCTTTTAAATATGTCAGAGTGCATTTCGCTCCTGGGGGGGTGGGCTACTCTCCCCCCCACACCTCTCCTCCCTTTCCTCCTCCTCCTTCTTCTCCTTTCAGAGATTAGGGCCCCTTCTCCCCAGTTTCCTGTTTTAATCTCTCCTTCTCTCCTCTCAGTCATTTATTTCTCCTTTTAGTTTATTATTCCTTTCCTTTTATCTATCCCTTAGGCTCTCTTGCCTCAACCCACCCTCCCTTCCTTACACTCTCCAGTGAGTCAGAACTGGGGCTGGGGCGGAGACGACAGCAGCTAATGGCCAACCCTCGAGCGCCACATGGGACGTCGGCCTTGAGGGCGGCGCCAGCTCTGCGTCGACTCCACCCATGTTGGAAATAAAAAAGTCTCCTGCGGGGTCCTAGCTCCAGCGCTGTACCCACTAGTGATGAATGGTGAAGATACACAGAAAGATCAAGAATTACGGTAGGTACATAATTTTCATTTTTTTCCCAAAGGAGACTAGTTGTTGACCTCAGTTTATGATTGTGGACTGGATTGCTGAGTTTTGTTTTTCTGTTTAATTTTAAAAAGTATGGTGACACAATTCTTGTTAAGAGTCATATTGCCCCCTCCTTGGCCGGATGTGCTGGAAACCGGAGGGCTGTAGTGCATATATATGTCACTTGGTCCGAATACGCTGGAATTGGTCCAGTAGGGCCCCCGAATATGGGGTGGGACGCATGGAATATGTCCTCTAATGTTTACTTATGCCCTTTTGATGCCCAGCGTTTCTCCAGGCATGCAATTTTAATATCTCCCCCTTGGAATCATGGTTAATGTACCAGTAAAAAATTGTTCTCAGAATGTGAGTGGCTTGCATTCCCCAGTCAAACGATATAAAATTATGCAACACCTAGGAAAATAGAAAGCAGATTTATATTTTTTACAGGAATCCCACCTCTCATCTGCGGAACATTTAAAGTTGCATTGGGGAGGTCGCTATCGAGTTTTGGCATTCTCTCACCCAAGGGGACATAAGAGGGGAACAGCTATTTTAATTCCAGCATCTGCCCCACTAGAAAGTCAAGATGCCTGTCTGGATTCATAGGGCAGATGTGTGATCCTTACAGGGTCACTGTTCTCCCAGACAGTAACTTTAGTTAATACCCATCTTCCCCCTCAGACCTCGCTCCCTATCATACGGACCTTCCTGTAAAAGGTGATGGAGAGGCTCAGGGGAATCTTGATTATGGCTGAGGATTTTAATATCCTCTTCCACCCTCACCTCGATTCCTCTAATCCCAAATATTTAAAAGGGAATTTGACTTTTTGGGGTATAAAAGACACTTGGAGGAAAATCTTCCCATCTACTCCAGGTTACACTTTTTTTCCTGGGAGACATAACACGTACTCACGACTAGACTATTTTTTTGTTACAGGGGAGCATCTTACTTTGGTGGAAGACATTTTAATTGAACCAAGGGTTCTATCTGACCATAATCCACTAATTTTTAAGATCAATATGGGTAAACAAAAGAAACTCAGGTTTTGGAGGTTTAATACTTCCCTTCTGCAGGATCCAAAATTCCTAGATCACTTCAGGAAGCGCATTCCGCAGGCAATTCAGGATAATTCCACTCCTGAAGTTTCCTGTCCAATTCAATGGGACACTCTAAAAGCGGTTCTACGAGGAGAAATACTGGAGTACTCATCCTGTAACAGATCTCCTAGTTTCATACCAACTGTTATATAGAGAGGGTGACATGGCCCTTCAATGGCGGATTAGATCTTTAAAGGAAGATATACAAAAAATAATTGATTATAGAACCCTCCAGAGCCTGAACTACTTAAGACAATACAGCTATGAAGGGGGAGTGAGAGAAGCCCGGGTCTTGGCTCAGAAATTAAGAGCCAATAAACGGGCCTCTACCATTTTAAAAATAAAATCTACCATTTCCGGCACAACCACTTACAAACAAGAGCAAATCAGGTAGGCCTTTGCACAATTTTACGAGGCTCTGTATGCTGCCCCTCAGCCCCCTCAAGATCAGGATGACGTAACATCTAAATTTTTAGATAAGCTTCATTTACCCAAGTTAACTGAGCTTCAAAGGGAACTACTGGAACTTCCCATAGGTCCTGATGATGGCCAACAGGTAAAAAACTTAAAACCCTTGAAATGCCCTGGCCCCAATGGCTTTGGTCCGGAGTGGTACCAAACTTTTATTCACCAGCTACTTCCCAGCTTTTTGTCGGCAAGCTGTTTGGTGGCGGAAGGAGAACCCCCCCCCCCATCCTAAAATTATGCTGTCCTTTCTCCCCTGCTTAAGCCCGAGAAGGACCCTACTCTTCCATCATCTTATCACCCAATCTCAATTTTGAATGTGGACTACAAAATATTTATGGCCATTTGGGCCAAACGGTTAGAACCTATACTCCTTCAGTTAATTCATCGGGACCAATCAGGGTCTATAAAACACAGAAGTACTTCAGATAATTTACACCGCCTCCTACTACTCTTGGAACATATCCATGCTAGAAAAATTCCTTCCACCATGATTAGTTTAGACACCGACAAAGCGTTTGATAGGGTGGGGTGGGAATACTTATGGGCTACCCTATCCAAATTCTCCTTCCCAGATTTTTTCCTCACCTGTTTGAAAAATGTGTATGCCCATTCAAGGCTTATATTCAAGTTAATGGGTCCTTATCTCAACCAATACATATACAAAGGGGCACGAGACAGGGATGTCCATTATCCCCACTACTTTTTGCTCTATATTTTGAGCCCCTGGCATGAGACAATTCGGAGGAACACTCAGATAGAGGGGCTCCCTATAGCTCAGAGAGAACACAAGTTGGCGTTGTTCGCTGACACTATTCTGGTGATGGCCCTCTCCCTTGACACTTCTCTCCCTGCATTGTGGGATGATCTGGAACACTTTAAAGTTGTATCAGGCTTCCAGTTTAATGTAGCCAAAACAAATCTACTCCCATTATTCTTTACTCCATCCCAAACTCTTAAAAATAAATACACTATAAAATGGTACAAAACCAAATTTAAATACTTAGGAATCTTTATCCCAAGTGACTTGGATAACTTGGAGCTGTTAAATTATGAACCTTTATCAGTTCAGATCCAAACCGATCTGTCCTGCTGGTCCAAGTTACCATTATATTTTTTCCAAAGAATTGAGACAATTTGCATGGTAGTTCTCCCAAAACTACTGTATTTATTTCAAAATATCCCTACCTTCCTCTCCAACTTTTATTTTAAGTCCTGGGATAAACTCAAATCGAACTTTATCTGGAACGGACAGAGACTGAGACTCAGGATGTTTTTCTTACAACTGCCGCTTTCCCTAGGGGGAGCTAATTTACCAAACTTGAAATTCTGTTCTTTAGCAGCCATTTTTAAAATATTGTCCATGTGGTTATCTCCAACATATCAGGCACCCTGGAAAGATTAGGAATTTGCCATAAACGACCTGTACGATATCACCAAAGTAACCTTGACCTCGGCAACTAAGGTACCACCCTTGCGGGATTTTACTCCTTTTACTGCCCAAATTTTAAAATTATGGTATAAGTTAAAATTACACAAGGGTTTCCGTGAACTCTTTTTCTTCTACACGCATATTTCGGAAGATGCACCATTTCTTCCGGCAACCCTTGACTGTACCTTTTTAAAATGGAGAAGGATTGGACTTAAATTTTTTAAGCAATTCCTTTCCCCATCGGGCATCATTTCATTTGAAACCCTTAAAACAAATTATGGCCTAACTGACAATGACCATTTTAGACATACCCAGGTCAGAAACTATTTATTACGACAAAGGGATGTAACCTCTAAGTTACCAGACCCTATACAATGTCCTGGAAATACCTTGAGGATAATATTAATGGTTACATGTGGCCCCACCAAGTGGGGTACCATTATAAAATTCTTAGGGAGGGGATGGGTGACTCATCCGTTTCGGTTCTGAATAGCTGGTGCAGGGACCTAGAATTAGATATTCCTGAACAGGAGTGGCTCCGAGCATCCCCTCAGGCATGCAGAGTCTCACATTCTACTAAATGGCACGAATTTTCGTGGAAATGCCGCAGTCAATTTTTTCGCTCTCCAGCAATTTGAACTAAATACCTCCCTTCCTCATTTGGGAAGTGTTAGCGGAGATACTCATGTGACTTCGCCGATCTTAGCCATGTTTTTTGGTCATGCCCTCAGTTAATGCCATACCGGTCGGTACATCCTACAGCAAGAAATCTCTGATTGCCTAGGGGAGGTGACCGAACTTACTGTTGAGATGGTTCTGCTGTCTATATTTCCGCACCATAACCCACCTTGGTATCGAACCCTCCTAACCATTTACATTTTGGCAGCCAAAAAGGCAATAATTAAACGATGGAGGTCTCCTGTCATTCCCACTGTCAGTGACTGGAGTGGGGTTGGTGTCCAATATCTACTATGTGGAGTCCCTTACACCTACACTCCATAATAAACATTCTGCGTTTGAGTTGTTGTGGAGACCATGGGTGATGTATCTTTCTAGACATGATCTGGATTTTGTCCCTTGAGCCTCTCCTTGTGGCAAACCCAGAGGATCCTGGGGGAGTCGAGGTCTTGAGAAGTTCGGGGCTGCAGTCTTCACACCTGGTGTAACAATCTATTGGCTAGGAGAAACTTAATTTACAATGAACTTTTGGACGTTAAATGTCTGTGAAGTTAAAATTCAGTCATTCTGTAAAAGTACTGCCTGTAAAAGGAAAAAAAACAATAACAATCTGTCAGTTTTAAGGAAAACAGGCAAGGTTTATCTGTAAATGATCTATGTAAATCACACTGTATAAAAATGACTGTATTATGTATTATCTGTCACCTCTAATAGAAAGAAATAAAAAAAAAAATAAAAATAAAAAAATAAACAACTTAAAACAAAACTCTCTGCACTATCCTAAAGGATCTATTGCATAAATGGAATACATAGCAGGGACCTTGTGGAATACATGATCTTACTTTGAGAGGGTTCCTGCTGTAGGTCTTCACATATAGAACTGCGCCCCCTGGTGTCAGGTTCCAACAGCAAACTTGTAGATAGCAGTCATCAGCGGGGACCGCCCCTGACGTCAGGTGACGTGACGTCAGCCCGACTGTAAAAGGGGTGGTCCTGCGCCTGCCCTCCAGTTCTTTCCGCCGTCACCTCAGTTTGTTTGGCCACGAGTTAGAACAGTGATCAAATGCCCGCAGCATTAGTGGAGGTTTCTCTTCGCCTCATAATCTTTCTGTTTAGTTTTTTCCAATGATTGATGTCTTCTCGACCAAAGAAGAAGTGCTCGAAGTGCGGAGCCCAAATCCCCTACGGGGACAACCATTCCCGCTGCCTAGGCCCCAAGCACAACACTGAGGAGTGCTCCATCTGCCAGACCTTCAACCAGACAACTCGGACCAGGCGGAAGTGGACCCTCGAGGCCCACCTCCTTACCCAATGTCTGGCATCAATGGAAAAGGAGCTCCAGGAGTTGAGGGAAAGGGCATCATTGCCGGCCCCAAGAAAGAAGGAAAGTAAGGAGAAACGCCGGGACAGGAGTCCGTCACCATGCAGGAGGCCTCCAAAACTGTGAGTACTGCTTCTGGTACCCGGTCTGCCTCCTTGGGCCAGGCACATTCTCCCCCTCCTGCCGAGGTGAGTGGGCAGCTGGGGGTCGTCTCTCTGGAGGTGTCTGTTCAGTCGCCTCTCAGCTTGGCCAATAAGTCACCCCTCAACTCTGTCGAAGGGTACACGGCCCCTGCCGATAAGTCTAGCAACAGTCTTCCAACCTCCTCTAGTCCAGTAAGGTCCAAACAGTCAGACGACAGATCCTCTGTCGCCGGCCCGGACCCTTCCACTCTCCCGTCAGGCTCTACTTTGGCCCCCAACGTCAGACAGAGTGAGCTGCAGAGTGACTCGTCATCCCTCCAGGTTCTTTGCCCCAGGGATTCGCCACCTGATCCTGTGTTCTCCCTCCTGCCAGGATTGCTGATTGACCTTTCGTTGGGGTCCCTCCCAGAACTTCCCCCTTCGCCAGGTCTTTTGCCACCCCTGGACAGGAGTCCGTCACTAGCTGGGGATCCGAACATGGAGCCTCCTCCCTCAGGACCTTCTGGGGCCCCTTACGGATCCCGCACCACCTAGTGGCACTTTAGCACCTCCCCCGGTGGGTGCAGAACCTTCAGACGGTTTCCCAGGGCCAGACCCCCACGTCCCACCACTGGGCGGTCCACCGTCGGCTCCTCAGTACCCAACGCCAGGCCATGTTTTTTTTTTTTTTAGTCTTTTGGTAACTGGGTAAGGCCCACTAGGCACAAGTGCCTGTTTTCAGGGGCGACCTGGGAGCACTGGGTGGTTAAGTGACTTGCTCAGAGTCGCACAGTATGCAAGTGGAGGTTGTGAGAATCAAACTCAGGTCTGGTCAGCTAGATGTATCAAGCTCGTTCATACTTCGTTCCTCTAACCTCTAGGTTATACTGCCAGCCCCCAATGCACCGGGATACCCGACACCGGGATATCCTGGGTACTCTTATTACTCTCAAGAATTGCCTGGGTATCAGTACCCTTCATGGTAATACTCCCAGTACCCAGGCTACCTGGCTTCCAGCCTCCTCCACCTCCGGTGCCAGATCGCGAGTCGGCCCCTTCGTGGTGGCAGGATGCCAGAACCCAGCTCCTCACGGAGATTAGGCAGTCAGTGGGGGACATCCCCCTGCTGAGGGCCCCCTCTCCACCGCCTCCCTCCAGACAAGCATTGAGTGCTCTCATTGTAGGATCATCCGGGGTGGATCCTTCCATCTCCAGTGGTTCTGAGCCCTCCGACACAGACTCTGATTCCGAGCCTTCGGACCCTAGTTCCCCTGTTGAGGCACTTCCCAAGGAGTCCCCAAAATCTCCTCCGGAGGACCCTTCCTTCGGGGACCTTTTACGCACCATTCAGGCAGTAGGAGGATGGTCTTCCAAAGAGGTGGATCCCCAATGTAAAAGACTGGTGGAACACCTGGATTTAGCCACTTCAGATCCCCTCCCTATCCCACCCCCATAAGGATCTGGTGACCACAGTATGGCAGCAGCCATCGTCCATCCTCGTGGTCTCCAGAAAGGCAGATCGCACTTATTATCCCCCGGAAGGGATTCTACATCTCGCCACTCATCCTAAGGCTGACTCTATGGTGGTCACGGCCTCTCACGACTGGTCAGCCCAACCAAAACACTTGAGCTCCTTGCCTTCGGACAAGGACTCTAGTCAGTTGGACCAGTTTGGCCGAAAGATTTATTCCTCTTCCTCTTGCACCATTCGGTCCCTCAACTATGTCTCCCACATGGTCGCATTCTAGAAGGCATCTCTCTCTCAGAACTAGAAAGGGACCTTCAAACAACATGAAGTCTTGCTATATTATGACATATGCAGTGAGTCCCAACCTTCGAATTTCTCTGGAGGTGAAAGAGTTAATTTTCCATGCCAGGCATGGAACGCTGAGCTTGAGCTCGGTTGAAAACTCTGTCTGTTGTTCTTCAAACTCAAACTGTCAGATTCTTTACTCCGCCTCATTGAACAGTCGCTCCGGAGATTTCTCCTTTTGCTCAGTTCATTTTGTCGGTTAAAGTATTATTTTCTTGGTTTTTGACCGAATTTAAACCGCAACCAGTCGGTTCAAGCTCTGTCTGTGGTATTTGTAAGTACTAGATAGGTTTTACATTTATTTTCTGTGTGGCACTTGTAAACGGTTTATCGGTTCGGTTTGAATCGATCAGGTTGTTTAAAATATATTAATCTGTCCTTTAGAGTGTGGTTACCGGTTCTTATCGGTTCTAAAAAAAACAGATTTTATTACGTTTTTTTCCACGACCCGTGACACGGTTGGGAACCGATAAGAGAGTCTTGCTTGGCGGATTGCCATAAATGGGCAAGTTTGGTTAGGACTGGCACTATGTCTGAGAAACCCAAAAGAAAAACCGGGCCCACTGGGTTTCAACATTGCAGTGTCTGTGGGGAAGTCTTTGCTAAGGCTGACCCCCACGCTACCTGTGTTTATTGTCTGGGGTTTGACCACCTCAATGCAGACTGCCAGATTTGCAAAAATTTTCCTGCAGCTACCCTGGAAAAGAGAGTTGGTAGGTTCAGGGAAAGGGAGGCCAAAAAGTCCACTGACCTGGATGGCCAGCCCGGTTTGGTTTCAACCGAACTGGAGGGAGTGCCCTCTGACCAGGGCGAGACTTCCTCAGGCAAAAGGAGGGCCGACTCAGAGGAGTCGGTTCCAGCAAAAAGGACTAGAAAATCAGGTGGTGTGGAGCCAAAACTTTCCTCTCCAACTGCTGAAGAAATAGCCAAAGCGATTAAAATTGTCCAGTCGCTTTCCCCGGTTCCGACCAAACCGGCACCATTAGGTAAGCGTACGGTTGGGTCGGTTCCACCGGTTCAAGAGTATGGATTTAGAGGAATTTTATGAACCGGAGGAGGGGGAAGAGGAGTATGAGGAGAGTGAATGTGGATTTGAAAGTCTGGATGTGCCCATTGAACCGAACATCTCCCCAGACAGACCTTCAGGAGTGTCTCCTCCTAGGCTTTCTGAGTCCCCTTCTCATTTTATGTTTTATAAAAAAGTGGCTGAAACCCTCCAGCTCCCTATGGAGGAAGCTGTGGATGATCAAGAGGAGCCTGACTATGTAGAAATGATGGATATCCCAGAGTCTAGGAGACTGCCTATTCCTTTGCATAAATCTTTTGGGAAACAGGCAGTAAAAATTCTAAAAACTCTTCACACTATACCTCCTGTGGATAAGAGAATGGACAAAGAGGTATACATTGTCAGGCTCTGATCACGGAGTTCCTTACACAACAATGCAGCCATGATGGGGTAGTGCAGGCTGCAGCCTGTGACAAGGCAAATATTCCCTTGGCTACACCCCTGACAGGGACTCCAGGAGGATTGATGCCATGGCAAGGAAACAGTACATGGCAGCATCCTGGGACTCAGACAGGCAAATTATATGGCTTATGTTGCTAGATACCAGAAATCCAGATGGGATACTGTTATGGCTCTAGCAAAACAGGCCCTGGCCAGCTTGCCAAGGAGCTGGAGCAGGTGGCTGCTGATGGTATTGAGGCATCTAAGGTGCAATTCCATGCTGCAGTGGACTCTAATGATGTGTCATCAAGAGTCATGGCTACATCTGTGGCACTGGCAGAATGGCTTGGCTCAGATGTACTAGCCTGTCACAGGATACCCAGACTAAGGCCATGGATTTTCCTGTTGTGGGTAATTCTCTGTTTGGGGAGCAGACAGAGAATTACATAAAAAAAAAAAATGGATGAGTATAGGACCACCTATAGGAGTGCACAGGCCAAGGAAAGTCAGGCCACTCCTCAAAGGCAGCCTTCCAGGGGCAGGGGCAGGCCTTTTCATAGGCCTTTTTACGAAGTCCAGGCCTCCTCTTCAGCTTATGCCCAGAGGGGTTCTTTAGAGGGAGAGGCAGACGGGCTACAAGCAGACCTGCTTCCCACCCTCAGCCTAAACCCCTGCCAAGCAGGCACCTTGATGGGGTGGCCAGGGCCGATTCTCCACTACCTTGAGCAGGCTGTTACTTTGTCCAGGACTGGAAGTCTCTAACATCAGACAAGTGGGTCCTGGAAGTAGTAAGCCAGGGACTGGTTCTCAGTTTCAAAAAATTTCCAAAGATGAGAACCAGATCCTTTCCACCTGCAAATCCACCAGAGGCACTTGCCTTAGAGGCAGAAGTCTCTACCCTCCTGGCTCTCAGAGCTGTGGAAAGGGTTCCACCCCTACACCAGGGCAAAGGATTGTACTCCAGGTACTTCCTTACCCCAAAAAAGACAGGAGAATGGTGGCCCATCCTGGATCTCAGATACCTAAACAAGCACCTTTAAAACCAAATTCAAAATGTGACTTGGGAATTATTTACCTCTCTAAGGCCAGGGGACTAGGCTAGTCCCTGGACCTCAAGGATGCCTCACTTCATATTCTCATCAGAAGCTCCCATCGAAAGTACCTCAGGTTTCGAGCTGCCCTCAGGCCATTACAGCTCAGAGTAATGCCTTTGGCCTCACCTGTGCTCCAAAGGGTATTCACAAAATGCCTGGCAGTAGCATGTCACCTTAAGAAGGCAAAATTGCCATCTTTCCTTACCTGGACGATTGGCTCATAGTAGGCCAGTCTCCAGACCAAGTCAAGTTACATCTTCAGATAACTCAGCAACTGCTTACCTCTCTAGGTTTCCTTCTGAATCTTCCAAAGTCAGTTCTAGAGCCTGTCCAGCTTCTCACCTTCATAGGCAGGAACTGAACACAGAGGAAGCCAGAGTCTTCCTTCCTTTGGACAGGGCAAGGACCTGGTCTCTCTGGCCTCCTCATTCACCCTGCAGGTCTCTCGACCAGCAAGGCATTTCTGCAGCTCCTGGGACACATGGCTGCTTCTACAGCAGTAGTGCAAGGAGCCAGATTTCAGATGAGGGACATTCAGTTCCATTTGAGAGCCTTTTGGTCTCAAAGAAAGGACCCTCTAACCAAGTTGATCCCAGTAAGTCGAACCCTGATCCAAGCCCTACAGTGGTGGCAGGATCAGAACAACCTGAGACAAGGAGTCCCCTTTGTCACTCAGTCTCACTCTTTAATCCTTACTACAGATGCATCCCTCTTGGGTGGGGAGCTCACATGGGCGACCTCACTACCCAGGGTCTGTGGTCCCCTCAGGAATCTCTGCTCCACATCAACCTGTTGGAGCTCAGAGCAGTTTTTCTAGCACTTCAAGCTTTTTCCAAATCTGTTCAGAACAAAGTGGCACAGGTCAGAATAGACAACACCACTACAATGTGGTACATCAACAAGCAAGGAGGCACTCGGTCTACGGCCTTGTGCACCGAAGCAATGAAGTTGTGGTCTCTGGCTTACTCCCTGAGCACCTCCCTTATGGCAGTTCACCTCCCAGGCAAGGACAATGTCCTGGCAGATGCTCTCAGCAGGATTTCCCAGTGCCGTCACGAATGGTCACTGGATCCCCTGGTCCTGGAGGTAATATTTGCCAGATGGGGCACCCCACAGATAGATCTTTTTGCAGCCCCAGACAATCACTAACTTCCCCTTTTTTGCTGCAGACCCCCAGTGTTGGGCTCAGCCCCTCTGGATGCCTTAGTTCTCAATTGGGAAGGGAAGTTTCTCTATGCCTTTCCCCCCTTCCCTCTCCTGTTCAAAGTGTTAGTCAAAATCAGATCTCAATCCTGCAAAGTGATTCTGATTGCTCCAGATTGGGCCAGACAACCCTGGTATCCACTCCTGCTGTCCTTAGCAGTCCATCTCCCCCTGTGTCTTCCCAGGAATCACAATATGTTAACCTGTGCTCAGGGAAGGGTTTGCTACCCGAACCTCAAATCTCTCAATCTCAAGGCCTGGCTCTTGAAGAGTTAGAGTTTGCTGATCTACACTTTTTCCAAGGTGTAATGGATATATTGAAGGCTTCTAGGAAGCCTTCCACGAGGGCTACTTACAATTCCAAATGGAAGAGGTTTTCCATATAGTGCTCTGGGAAGCATATTTCCCCAGAATCTGCTGATTTGCCCACAGTCCTGGATTATATGGTCCATTTAAACACGTTGGGGCTGAGACCAGCTACCCTAAAGGTGCATTTGACAGCTGTGTCTGCTTTTATTTCAGCAGGTAAACCCTCTTCTCTTTCAGCTCATCCTGTATTCTCTTAAGTTTTTTAAGGGATTGCTTCATACCAACCTCCATTCAGGGACCCTGCCCTGCCTGGGATCTTAATGTTTGCATTACTCAGCTTATGCAACTCCTTTGAGCCCTTGTCTTCAGCAGAGCTTAAGTATTTGACTTGGAAGACTGTGTTTCTGTAGCCATCACTTCTGCAAGATGCATAAGTGAATTACAAGCTTTGTCAGTGGAGCCTGATTTTATCTCCTTTCATAGAGATAAGTGGTCCTCAGGACTAACAGAAAGTTCTTGCTAAGGTGGTTTCAGATTTCCACCTTAATCAATCTATTTCTCTCCAGTGTACTTCACTGACCATTCCTCCTCTGGCGAGAGGAGGCTGCGCTGCTTAGATGTGAAGAGAGCCCTTAGTTACTACATTGAGCGTGCACTAAGGGTCACAGGTTTGACTCCCTCCAACTGTTCCTCACTTATGGTGAGGTTGGTAAAGGAAACCTGCCACTAAAAGATCCATTGCCAGGTGGATTGTCTCTTGTATCCAATTCTGTTATGAAAAGCTGGGTAAGGTTCCTCCCTCAGGCCTGAGGGCTCACTCTACCAGAGGTTCAGCTGCTTCCCTGGCTGCTGCCAGGACATCCCCATTCTAGAGATTTGTCAAGCAGCTACCTGGAAAACAGTTCACGCTTACCAAGCATTACTCTCTGACACCCAGGCTAGGAGTGATGCTCGGTTTAGCACAGCTGTGCTTCAGAGCTTATTTCCGAGTAGGTTCTGTCCCTCCTCCATGGAGGTACTGCTGTGTAGTTATCAATATAGTAATATAGCAAGACTTCATGTTGTTTGAAGAAAAAATTACTCACCTTAGTAATGTTGTTTCTTCTAATGGAGTCTTGTTATATTATGACCTCCCCCGCCTGCCTTTTCAGAACCTCTGTTTTGGGATGTGGGTGGCAGTGCAGTGTTGGCACTTAGTAGATGCCCACCTTGATTTTTCACCCTCCCTTTTTGGGGTGACTGGGTGTTGTGTTTTTCATTTTTGGGTCTCCTGACTTGAGTCTTTGTTTTGGGACCAAAAAATGTGTTCTTATATTTAGTAGCCAGTTGGCTAGTGTAGGTTTACAGCTTCCACACAGGACCTTAGTGAGTTTAGCTCGTAAAGATCTGACAGTTTGAGTTGAAGAACAATAGACAGAGTTTTCAACCGAGCTGGAGCTCAGCGTTCCATGCCTGGCATGGAAAGTTAACTCTTTCACCTCCGGAGCAGTTCGAAGGTTGGGACTCACTGCATATGTCATAATATAGCAAGACTCCATTAGAAGAAACAACATTACTAAGGTGAGTAATTTTTTCTTCTGGAGGTCCAGGATGAAACCCTTCATAAAACGTTACTGGACAAGGTCAGGATGGGAAAGTCCTCTTGCCGCCATGCATTGCGCGCAACGTTTGATTCAGTGGATAGAGCGGCAGCCACAGGGATCTGCCTCCGTCACCTTTCTTGGCTAAGGATAGCAGGTCTGGCACAAGATGTCCAGTCCTCCCTTCTGGACGCCCCTTTCAGGGGTTCTGTCCTCTTTGGCGGCGATGCCAAAGATATTATCACCAGGCTGCAGGAGAGCAGACGCTCTCTTCAGGATGTCTGCTCCATGTACTGGACAGGGCAGAAAAAGCAGCCTTTTCATTGTCAAAGAAGGTGGAATAAAAACCAGGGTAAGTGTCAGGGCAAAAGACACCCCCCCGGTTCAGGAGCACAAATCCCCCAGGCCAAGTTCCCCAAGCTGGCCTCCGGGCCAAAAGCTCCACACCCTCTCGGCGTCCTTACTCCTTTCCCCTCCTTCCGCTACCTCTGTTAGACAAGGAGGAACCGGTGGGAGGGAGGCTCGGCCTCCACCTGGAGGGGTGGCGGTTCTTCACCGCGGAATCTTGGGTGTTACAACTCATACAGCAGGGTCACTCGATAGAGTTTTCCGAGATTCCGGTCCCTTATCCGCCGGGATGGTCTTTCTATCCCAGGGATCAGATCCCCATTGTCTCGCAAGAGATCCAGGCCCTTCTGCTAAAGAAGGCAATAGAACTCGTCCCTCAAAATCAAATAGGAAGGAGATTTTACTCCCACTTCTTCCTAGTCCCAAAGAAGACGGGTGATCTGAGACCGATCCTGGACCTCAGCATGCTACACCTCTTTGTCGAGTACAAGAGGTTTTGCATGTTGACTCTTCAGGGGCTCCTCCCCCTGCTACATCCAAGCTCTTGGCTGTGCTCCCTGGATATGCAGGATGCCTACCTGCACATCCCTATCCTCCCAGCCCATCGCCGCTTTCTCCGTTTTACTTTCCTGGAGAACTATTTTCAGTTCCAAGCACTCCCCTTTGGCCTTTCCTCAGCCCCTCGGGTGTTCACGAAGTGTTTAGTGGTGGTTGCGGCTTTTCTTCGCCGCCAGGGCATTTATATTTTCCTGTACCTGGACGACTGGCTCCTCGCAGCACCCTCTCCATACAGCCTGAAAGATGTTCCCTCTTTCACTCTGAATTTGTTTTCCTTTCAGGGTGTCACGGTCAGTCTGCCCAAATCCCAGCTAGTACCATCCCAATGGCTCCAATTCATTGGAGCAGTACTAGATACAGTTCAGAGCAAGGCTTTTCTGCCATCGGATCGAGCCAAGACTCTAGTTGCTCAAGCCACTCTCGTGGCCCAGGCTCGGTGGATCCCAGCACATGCCGTGCTCCATCTCTTGGGACTGATGGCAGCGGCCATTTCCACAGCGCCCCTGGCCAGACTTCACATGAGGGTCACCCAATGGTCTCTCCGAGTCCAATGGGATCAGAGGACGGACGACATGAACCAGAAAGTCATGATCTCCAACAGCATACAGAAAGATCTTCAATGTTGGCAGGATCTCTCCAATCTGTCAAGGGGAACTACTTTCCATTCCCCTGTTCCTACCCAAATCCTCACCACGGATGCCTCAGACTTGGGCTGGGGAGCCCATCTGGGGATACACAAGACACAGGGGTCTTGGTCTGACCAGGAGCTTATGCCTCACATCAACGTTCTGGAGATCAGAGCAGTACTTTATGCCCTCCAGGAGTTCCAGTCACTTCCGGTACCGGGACCACTTCTGGTCCAGACAGACAACATGGCCACTGTCTGGTACATCCACAAACACAGAGGAACTCGCTTGTACCCTCTCTGCAGAGAAGCAGTGAGGGTCTGGTACTAGGCGATTCAGCACAGCCTTTTCTTGACAGCAGTCCATGTTCCAGGCGTCAGCAACGTTCTGGCAGTCAGTCTCAGTCGATCAGTAGCCAGGGCTCATGAGCGGGAGTTAAAGCTAGAGGTGGTCAAAGACCTCTTTCTTTGATGGGGTCGACCAGAGACAGATCTGTTCGCCTCCCCATTCAATGCAGAACTACCCAGCTTTTGCTTGCTCATTCCCGGGCATGGTTCTTTGTGGCGAGACGCACTCTCTCTCTCCTGGACAAGGAGGTTTCTTTACGCGTTGCCTCCCTTTCCTCTCATTCAGAAGGTTCAGGTGAAACTTCTTCAGGAAGGAGCTCATGTGATCCTAATTGCTCCTCTCTGGCCATGCCAGATTTGATATCCTCTTTTACAACAGCTGGCACTGGAACCTCCGGTCCCCTTGCCGTTTTCCCACGACCTTCTGACCCAGGAGCAGGGCACCCGAGCCTTCAGTCTCTCCACCTTCATGCGTGGCACCTGTGGACATAGCAGTTTGCTGCTATGGAGTCTCCTCACAGGTTGCACATATCTTGGTAGAAGCCAGAAAACCATCTATTAGGTCTACTTACGCTATGAAGTGGAAGAGAGTCTCGATCTGGGCCCTAACAAGACGCTGGAATCCCTTTTCATGCTTGGCGGCCCAGGTGTTAGAGTACTTCGCACATTTATCTGAGACTGGCCTTAACTACTGCTCCATTAAGGTCCATCTCTCTGCGGTGTCAGCCTACCACCTCCTGGTGGAGGGCAAAACCTTGGCTTAGCTGGAGGTTACCAAAACTTTTCTGAAAGGCATCCTCCACCTGAAACCAATCCCTGTTCCCTGGGACCTGAATTTCATGCTGGAGAAGCTGACCTTACCTCCGTTTGAGCCAGCCTCTAGCTGTGACATGCGCTTCCTTTCCTGGAAGACTTTATTTCTAGTTGCAGTCACTTCCGCCAGAAGGGTCTCTGAGCTTCAGGCGTTCGTCTGCAAGGAACCCTACTTAATTTTTCATAGGGACAGAGTAGTCCTTCGGACTAACCTTTCATTTCTTCCCAAGGTGGTATCAGAAACCACTCTTAATCAGAGTGTAGAACTGCCTGTCTACTATCCCCAGCATTCTAACAGGGAGGAATACCTGTTGCACACCCTGGATGTGCACCGGTTTTTGAGATACTACACAGACTGGACGAAGGAGGTTCATAAATTCAGTCAGCTCTTTGTAGCCTTTGCTCCCCAGTGCCAGGGCAAGGCTATTTTCAAACAGACCATTTCTAGATGGTTAGCCAACTGCATCCATTTCACTTACCAAAAACATGGGAAGTCCCTTCCGGGTGCAGTTAAGGGTCACTCCACTAGGAGTGTTGCAACTTCTACTGCCTTTTTCATGAATATGTCTACTGCAGAGATCTGTGCAGCGGTCACGTGGTCGTCTGTCCACATCTTCACTAAGCATTACAGTCTGGGCATTGCCTCTAGGCACAGAACTGGCTTTGGTCTTGCAGTTTTACAAGGCCTTCTGTCATAAATTCCTGGTGGCGACTTCTCCTGCTCCAGGATGTACTTTCATATTGTTTCCTTTGAGACTGCTTGGTATTCAGTCCTATATGTGAAGACCTACTGCAGGAACCCTCTTGAAGGTAAGATATTGCAGTTACGTAAGAACTTACCATAACAGTAGATTTTCGAGAGAGGTTCCTGCAGTAGGTCTAGTTTCCCTCCTACCTTCTCCGTACTCCTAGAGTGTTTCCTTCATTTTCATCCTGCCTAGCCCAAGGGTCTAGAGAGGAAGCATAGTCCTAGGAGTGCTTTACTCCTCCTATTTTCTACTTACCTTTCTCTAGGTCTCCGGTGGAAAAGAACTGGAGGGCGGGCGCAGGACCGCCCCTTTTATAGTCAGGCTGATGTCATGTCACCTGACGTCGGGGGCGGTCCCCGCTGATGATTGCTATCTACACGTTTGCCGTTGGAACCTGATGCCAGGGGGCGCAGTCCTATATGTGAAGACCTACTGCAGGAACCTCTCTCGAAGCTCTACTGTTACGGTAAGTTCTTACATAACTGCAATATTTATTTTCTCTTGAGCTGTTTGACCTTGGGCACATCACTTGTGGATTACGCCATTCACCACTTGTGAGGTTACTCAAAGTCAGACAGCTCTTGTGAAAATAAGTCATATATTCCACAGGTTCCTGTTACGTACCCCTTATTTATCACACTCCATTTATGTCCACTCCTATTGCATACATATATACGTGTGTGTGTGTGTGTGTATACAGCGAGAGAAAGACACACATGATAAGAAATATGAATAATGTAACTTCATAAAATGGGTCATTCTGCACTGATTATTAACAGTAGGTTAAATACCACATCCAATGTCATTTTCCCTGTAGCTGTCAGTCAGGTTGGTTCTTCTGCAATATCAGTTTGAGTCTTGGTTCATGGTCTAAATAGAACATTCCATAAGGCACCCAGGAATAAGCTTTCAGTTCACTCTGGCATGTTAGTAACACTGCAGCCCTAGAACTTGTGGCTCCGCATCACGCTGTCATTCGTCTTTAGGTGGCATTGTTGACAACATTCTATAGAAGAAAAAAAAAGCTTATTCCTGGTTGTCCTCTGGAATATCCTCTGTATGCAATGGCAGTGTGAAAAATGTGCCCAGATAAATATTATTTTAACTTATGGCACGGCAGCTGAGAGAATAAGCTGGTATTGTTTCAGTGCCCTGTCCTTATTATTTATTCTCAAAGTTGACCTGGGATCACTGGGGGAAAAAAAACAACTGGATCTTGATTTGAAACTATCTGTTCAAACACTCATATGCTGATTCTGAACAATATATGTTAACATTCTGACAGTGCTATGGAAACCAGGACAAACAGCAGCAGCAAATCAATGGGCAAAAGTAGAAGTACACTGCCTAGCTCAAATGGTACTGTAAAAAACATAAATTTTGTCTGATCGAAATTTATCTTCTACCAGCGGAATTCTGGCAAAATGCTGATTTTGCTTCCGCGAAATTTCATCAAAATTGTGATTTCAGTTATTTTAATTTAATTTAAAAGGTATTTGTCCAAACTGCACCAAGTTTGGTATGGTGACTTTGCCAATACCCATACAGAAGTGTACCAAGTTTCATGTCTCCACCTTTAAAGATGACTGAGTTATAAGCTTCCAAACCTTTGAAAATTTTAAAATTACAGTTCACAACTACATAAACTAAAAGTGTTTATCCAAATTGCACCAAATTTGGAATGTCGACTTCACCAAGGTCTGTACAGATGTGTGCTAAGTTTGACTCCCGATCCATTATTTCATGGCGGCAATTGGATGAAGTCTAGGGGGTAGTGACCTTTTTTGTCATGCTAGTTGTAGAAGAAAGGGGGACGCTAGGTACAGGAAACCTTTGATATATAAGCTATTCTTGGCATAAAAATGTATGACTTTATCATATTTTCCCCAGTGATAGTAGTACTCATAATTTTAATTTTATTGTATTTGTATCTCACCTTCATAGAGCCTTAGCTCTTGTCTTCCCAGCTTGGCTGTCGCCTAGTTCCCCATAAATTACCACTCCCCATGGCAGGGCTGAGAGAGGAGTATTGATACTCCCGAGCACAAATCCAGAATCCGGGAGGCTGGTGCAGGAGCGGGTCCAGGCCATCATGGAGCCTGCCAGCTCTCATTTCCACATTTTTCTCTCTCCCTTTTGTTGCCAGCATGCACACACGTGCATGTGGAGACACATGCATGCCGCTGCCCGCAGTACCCACCCTTCATGTCCCTTCTCGTCTTGCACTGTGCCTCAGGCCTCCACCTGGGGGTAGTTGTTCGGTGGGGAGTGATAACCTTCCCACCCAGGTGAGGAGAGCAGGCCTTCAGTTACTTAGTCCATCCCCCCACCCTCCCCGGCCAACCCCCAATAACCCGCATTCACCTCCGAACACGGGTTGCTGGTGTGGAGAGTGTATTGTCAACCCAGTTTAGATTAGATCCTCCAGTCCACATGCTGTTCTTTTTTTTTTCTTCTTTATCCTGCGGTTCCGCTGTCGCTTTATCAGCCCTGGTCACGGCCCCTGGGACTTCCACTGCCATCTACTGCCGCCATCCCCAGTTATCCCTGGCTTACCCCATGGAGAGCAGGGCCGTGGCATCAGTCCCCTTCATGCGTGCCACGGAACTAGTATCTGGTCGGGGATGCGGCGATGGCAGCTAATTGAAGCCCCAAGGAGGACTTCACATAGACAGCGGACCCACCCGCCATCTTTTTCCTGTTTTTTCTCGGAGGCGGGGACATGCAATGACGCCAGCATCCGCCCCGCCTCCCTGATACCGAGCGCCAGTAGCGTTAGTGACTCCCAGCCTCCGTCAGGGGTCCTCATTGTGCTGGACACTGCCCCACCCTCCCCCCGGACAAGGAAAGCCGCACATGGGCCGTTCAGTCCTTCTTCCCCCGACCGGCCCTCTAATGACCCAGGTCCGCTCCCGAACCCAGGTTGCCAGTGCCAGAAGCGGAAATCCAACCGATGCACCGGCGGGCCAGTCTCACATGCTGCTCTTATCGGGCCAGTCTTTGGTGGGCTTCTTCTTGACTATTAAGTTATTTATTTTTTTTTTGTTTTTGTAATTGTTCATGAGTTTTTTAGACTTCGGAAAACAGAGATTTAGTTAGTTGTTAACTGGGATAAGTACACTGGGCCAAAGGCGTTCTGTCAGGAATGACCCGGAGCTGCAGTTACAAATAAAAGCAGCTGACATACATACAGAAACATAATAAAATATAATCATAACAGTAAAAGAAATACAGATCATGTAATAAGCAGATATAAAAATATACAGAAAAATAATCTTATCTGCACTAAATATTTTGAGTCCAAAGAGGATGTGAAACATCGTCCCAAGTAGGGGAAGACCAGGTATGTCACGAGTCAGGTAACCACAAGTGACATATGAAAGTCTTCTGTTTAGGAGTGGAATATCCTCTCATCCCACATAAACATGATATGAGACTGGAGCGAGGAAGGTTCAGGAGGGAGATGAGGAGACACTTTTTTACGGAGAGGGTGGTGGCTGGGTGGAATGCGTTACCTGCTGAAGTGGTATGCAGTAGAACAGTGGACTGCTTCAAACGAGGATGGGACAGGACAAGGGGGAGGGTTAATGAAGGGGAAGGGTGGAAGGGAGGGGCAGCTGCAGAATAAGGGGTGCTAGCTGCACATTCGAGCAGACTTGATAGACCTCTAGGCCTTTATCTGTTGGCAGATTTCGTATGTTCGTATAAACTTTTGTTTTACCAAACTTTTTTTTCAAGTTATGCGCATGCCCAGACAAACCTGCATTTAAAACATGTTTTACAGCCTTGGGAGACCAGGGACCAGATTTTCCAACAGTTTACATAGCTGCGTGGGACACAGTGCCAAATGGAGTAAAGCTGATCTGTAATAAGGCATGCCACTTTGTACTTGGCACAGATAACTTTACTTATAGTTTTACCCTGTTAGCACATAATAACTGGCTACCTTTACCCAGCAGAATAAAGCTCCAGATCGGTTTGCTAGCCAAAAATGCACTCCTAGGCCTAACACCCCCTGCTTTAACAAATTGCTTCCGCACCATCTCCTACCGATACAACACCAGGAATGCCGTTAAGCCTCTTTTCCAGTGTATTCAGCTGGGCAAGTGGTCGTTTGCTGTCAGGACCACTAATTGGTTAAACAAACTCTCTGATACACTGTTGAATCTCCCCAAGATTAATCCATTTAAGAGACCTTTGTGGTCTGCAGTTGCAATCCAGTACAATTACAGCCATTAAACTTACAAAGAAACATAGACTTTGATGGCAGATAAGGACCGCTTGGCCCACCTAGTCTGCCCATTTCCCTACCTACAGGATAAGCTGCAGATCATATTTAACAAACAGCCTATTTCTTCCTACCCCCCACAAAAATTGCCTTATGTCTGTCCCATGCATTCTTGAATTCTCCCACAGTTTTAGACCCTACAACCTCCTCAGGAAGGCTGTTCCATGTGTCCACCACCCTCTCTGTGAAAAAATACTTCCTCACATTGCCCCTGAGCCGTCCCCCCTCTATCTTCAAATTGTGTCCCCTTGTTCTTGCACATCTCTTTTTCTGAAAGATGCTACCCTCTTGGACTTTGTTGATTCCACTGAGGTACTTAAACGTTTCTATCATGCCCCCCCTTCCTCAAGGGTATACATATTAAGCTCATTTAGCCTCTCCTCGTATGGCTTCTCTTGCAGATCCTGCACCATTTTAGTTGCCCTCCTCTGAACTGCTTCCATCCTGTCTATGTCCTTGCAGAGATGGGGTCTCCAGAACTGGACGCGTACTCCAGATGGGGTCTCACCAACTGTCTGTACAGAGGGATAACAACTTCCTGTTTTCTGCTGGTGATGCCTCTCCCTATACATCCCAATATCCCCCAGCCCTCCCTACCGCCTTCTCACATTGCTTGCCAACCTTAAGGTCATCTGATATGATTACCCCAGGTCTCTTTCCATTTTTGTTGTTGTTACTACCTCCCCATTGTGTAATCTTCCCTGGGTTTTTGTTTCCAGGTGCATTACTTTGCACTTCTTTGCATTGAATCCAAGCTGCCATACTTCTGACCATTCCTCCAACCTTGCCAAGTCTCTTCTCATCCTTTCCACGCCTCCTTGTGTATCAACCCTGTTGCAGATCTTTGTGTCATCTGCAAAGAGGCATACTTTTCCTTCCAGTCCCTCTGCAATGTCACTTATAAAGATATTAAAAAGGACTGGACCCAGTACTGAACCCTGCGGTACCCCACTAGTAACCCCTGTTTCTTCAGAGTGGACTCCATTTACAATTACCTTCTGTGTCCTGTTGTTCAGCCAGTGTTTTACACAGGCTACCACCCTGGGACTCACTCCAAGGCTGGTTAATTTGACTACTAATCTTTTGTGTGGGACTGTGTCAGATGCCTTGCTAAAGTCTAGGTAGGCCATGTCCACAGCCCCTCCCTGGTCTACTACTTTGGTCCTCAGTCAAAGAAATATATTAGATTCGTCTGACATGACCTTCCGCTGTGAAACCATGCTGCCTTGGGTCCTGTGCCCCACTGGCCTCTAGGTACTCAACAGTTTTTTCCTTCAGAAGTGATTCCATCACTTTCCCTACCACAGAGGTTAAACTGACAGGTCTGTAGTTTCCTGCCTCTGTCTTGCTCCCACTTTTTTATCCGGTTTCTGTCTGTACTTACCCGGTGATTTTTTTATGCAACAGTCTACACAGATTTTTTTCTGAACTATGTGTAACTGTTCTGTCTTAATTGTTTTGAGCCTGACTCGACTGCATTTCCTCTGGAACTGCTTGTTGTACTTGTAGTGCTTTTATGAATATGTATTTGACGTGGGACCTTTGTAAATGAGCACTTGTGCTCAAAGGCAGTAGCTGAAGTTGTCACTAAATAAACAATTAAAATTGTGCGTGTGAAACATTACACATGGGAGGAGTACCCTTACACAACCTTATTTTTTTCTGCAGTCACAGAATTTTCAAAAAGGTTGTCTTTCTGTGTCCTTTTCCACATTTCATGACAGCTTGCACAGATGTTTTTGCACAGCTGTGCAAAAATGCTGTGTCTGGTATTATCAGGCGGGCATAGCATTTTGTGTGCACCTGCTCAAGAAAGGAAAACGCTGCCTGTGCACAAAAAAAACCTGCTGAATATAGCATTTTTACTGGTGCAGGGAGTTTCCCTCAGGATTTTACCTTACACTAGCGAGTTGCACATGGGAACGACTTAGTCCCTGTGTCATGCCAGGTTCTTTGCAAATCTGGCACCAGAAATATTGGTATGGCAGGTAAAGGATGACATCACCCCAAGTGGCAGACTAAACATTGTCTCACCTTATTTGTCAGATATGTACATTTCAGAATGTCAACTTCTGCAGAAAGGCTGAACATGTTCAACTTGCCCAAAAATGTAAGATTCTAACCCCAGGAATCACATACTATGATTAAACTAATGCGGTCAGCTTTCAGTGTTGAACTGCCCAAAGAGATGGAATTTATGTAAATGGTGGAATTCTAACTGGCTCGTGCCAGTTTCAAACTACTGGCCTTAGTAACTGCTGCTGTCTGAGTGCTCAGATTCTTTACTCCGCCTGCCAGTTAAGATGCCTCAGAGAGCTCTCCTCAACTTTCTACTATTACCTTTATTTGGTGATAAGTAATGCTTTTTTACTTGATTTTTATAATTGCTGCCCTTAGAGTTTAGTTTAGTTTAGTTTTGGGTTGTTTTTATTCGTTTTTTCAGTTCCTCGCTGGTTCCATGGAACTGCGGGGAACTGCTATTGCTGAGGATTATTTCCTCAAAATTTAGTATGTTTTGCTGTTTTCTGATGGTTCCTCTCAGGATCTGTACAGAGTTTATAGATCTTCCTGGACATAAAGTCTCCACCACTCATTCACACCAATGGGAGTACGCTGGAGGCACTAGGACCCAGCAAGAGCCAAACTGTTTCAGGAGGGCCAGCATCAAGATGGAGCCACGAGGAACTGGCACCGCAAGCCAGGCTCGTGCGGTATAGACTATCTCAGTGTCGACCCTCCAACTGCCTCCGTTCCTTTTTTCCCACCATCGAGTGCACTTCAGTGACGTCGCTCGCCCGCCGGGAGTCAAACTTCAAACTGCAGCTTAGTTTTCAGTTTTGTTATTTTGTATTTTATCATGTAAAGTACCGATTACATTTTACTTATTCTTACTTGTACAAGAAAGAAGTCTTCAGCCCTCTATTGACGGAGTCGATCATAAGTGGGGCAGGTGACGGTAGGGAGACTTTACATGAAAGCTGTTCAGTCAGCCAGGCCGGGTCTAGTCCACCACCCTCTCTGGAGGGGGGTCTGACAACGGACGGTTCAGGTGTCAGTGATGGGCGCCCCCGGAAAGAAAAAAAGAAACTGTCCCATTCACAGCACCGTTTGGCCTTGAGCTCTTCTTCGGTCCACCGGCCAAAGAAGAGATGGCATCGCTCAAGGTCACCCTCTGGTAGGCCTGCGCATAGACAGTCAGTCAGTTGTTGGGGTCAGGGACCAGTCTCCATCTCTTTCAGAATCGCTGGTTTCTGTCTCTGGCAGCCAGCTTCTTCGACATCAGAGCCCCTCTCCTCCTTCTAGGGGGCTTCCGATGAGCAGATTCACCATTGGGCCGCTCTTATGGAGCAGTAGGCTCGGAGGTTGTCCCGACTGCCTGATCCGGCCAGTCCGTCACCGGGGCCTTTGAGTCTGTCAATTTCAGATCGGCAGGGAGGGTGGTTAGGATTTCCTGGTCGCACGGTGCCTTCTTTGGTGTCGTTGACTCCGCGCCCTGGTGACTATCCCTTCACATGGCTGCAGCTCAGGGGTCCACACTGATGTCTTTATCTCCTGCTATTTTTCATTCTTTGCCTTCAAATCACAGTTCGCAGACTTCTGTGGCAGTGCTGTTGCCTGCGGTGCCGGTTTCTCCGGCGCCAAGGTACTTTTGCCATTATGTAGTGCTCGGCGTCAGTCCTTAGTGCCGGGGTTGTGTCAGCACCGTGAGCAGTGCCATGCTTCCAGGCAGCATCTTGCAGCACCATTTTTCTGTGTAGGCCTGCCTCTGTACTCGGCACCACTCACTTTTTTTTTTTTTTATTTTGCTGTTTACTGCCCGAGCTACCTGCCGCCCAATTATCAGCCAGGTCACGGGCCGCCGGCTTCTGCACCCCAAATCAGCCACAGCCCTCGCTACCCCGTGGCTTGCCCCCACAGTGGGTCTGGCGGCACCTCCGCATGTGCTCCAGGCACTGGGATTAGGTCGGGGTTTGGCCTGGGGAGCACATTGAAGCCGCTGGGCGAAGCCATTCGCGCGCAGGCAGCTCCTCCATTTTCAGCTTTTCTGGGAGGCGGGTTGTGCCATGATGTCACCATCGCTCGCCTCCAATGGGTTGTCAAGCGTCGGCTGCGTGGGAACTCCCGGCCTCCGCCAGGGGTCCCTAGCGCACCGAATGCTACCCACACCCACCCCCCGGAGAAGGAGAGCTGCCCAGCGGACGCTCGATCCTACTCCCCCCGGCCGGCCCTCCGACGACCCGGATCTGTTCCCAAACCTGGGTCGCCGGCGTCGCAAGCGGAAATCTCACCGCTGCGTCGGCGGGCCGGCCCAGGCACCACTCACTTTGACAGCGCCGAGGATGTGTACGCTGCCATCTAGTTGCCAGAGGTTTTCAACTCCGATTCCATCTCCTCCTCTTCTTCCTCCTGGTTTTCATTCCTTTCCTGTCTATATAGTTCCCCCTGGACTGTCCGGAGATGATTTTGAGCCCGATCTGGATCTTCGGCTGGGTGATGATGTTGATGCCGATTCTGCCGTGGGGAAGGATCAATCCTCCTGCAGAGCCTACTGTTGAAGACCTTTCTTTTAAGTCTCTGCCCAAGAATTTAAATTCTGCTCTTTCTCTCCAGACCACAGAAATTGATCCTGGGAAACTTACGCGTCTCCAATATCTACATGTTCCCGAAATCCCAGTGGCTTTAACCCCTCTGGTACAGCCCTCTTTCAAGACTCTTTCCCAGATGGTGTGGAAGAATCTTATTCCCTCTGTGGCCAAGTCCATAGATAGGAAATATGCCCCTCCCAAGGATCGCCCCATCTTGGCCTCACAAGCCTTTGCTGATGCCATAGTGGTCCTGGCAGAGAATGATAAGGCTGTCCTCCCTCAGGAATCCACAGCCCATCCTATAAACAAAGAATCTCAAAAGATAGACATCTTGCCTCGACCCTGGGCATGCGTATTGTAGCTATCAGGGTTATTTTTCTCAATACAAGTACGTTCTTTGGCATTCACTCAAAGCGACAGTAGAAGCTCTGCCCAAGTCGGAGGCTAACTCAGAGCTCCTACAGGCCATAACTAGAGGTATCCAGTCCAATAATCAACAAATTAAAGCTGCAATAGACGCTTTCGATACTGCTTCCACGGCGGCAGCTGGCATTTGCACCTGTCGCCATTCCTGGCTGCGTATGTCGGGCTTTACGAATGACACCCAACAAAAAGTCATGGCTTTACCTTTCAACATTATGTATCTGTTTGGGCCTCGGGTGGAACAAGCACTAGAGGCCACACAGAAGACTAGGTCTGCCATTAAGACAGCTAGACCTCAGCCCACTCCCTCTCGAGGAGGTGGGAATAAGCGTCAGTTTCACAACCATCAGTCCTTTCGTGGTAAAGGCAGAGGAGGTTTTAACAGAAACTAAGCCCCTCAGCCACAAAAAAAATGCAGCAGAAAGCACAGGGCCCAAAAGTGCCCAGTGCCACTTTCTGAGTTTCTGGCCCAGGTCCCACCTCAGCTGCCTGAGGGGGAATCTTCCTTGACAGTGGGAGGACATCTGACTCAGTTCTACGACTAGTGGAAATCTGTAACACCAGACAAATGGGTCCTCAGGATAATCCGTGAGGGGTGCTCTCTCAACCTGTCGGAAACCCCTCTGGATCATCCTCCCAAGCGGCAACCCAGGCTGTCTGCGGCACAGTCACATCTTCTTGCTTCTGAGGTACAAGGCCTTCTAAACAACAGGGTAGTAGAAGTAGTTCCGTTGGATCAACGAAACACAGGTTTCTACTCCCATTACTTTCTGGTTCCAAAGAAAACTGGCGGCATGCGCTCTATTCTGGATCTCAGAAAGTTAAACAAATTCCTTCACAAGGAAAAGTTCAAGATGATATCACTCGATACCTTGCTACCTTTGATTCATCAACACGATTGGCTAGCCTCCCTGGACATGCAGGACGCCTACCAGCACATTCTCATACACCCAAAACACCACAAAGAACTAAGGTTTATGGCGGTGGGTCAACACTATCAATTCAGAGTCCTGTCCTTTGGGCTATCCTCGGCGCCTTGAGTTTTTACAAAGTGCTGTGCAGTAAAGAAAAATCAGAATCCAAGTATTCTGATATCTAGACGACTGGCTTCTAGCAAGCCCCTCCAGGCAAGAGACTCTGGAGGCCGTGGCCACGGCCTTAGACTTCCTCACGTCCATGGGAGTCCTGCTGAACCTCAAAAAGTCACAGTTGCAGCCCTCCCAGAAGCTCCTCTTCATAGGAAGCCTTCTGGACACTTCCTGCGTAAAAATTTTTATTCCGGAGGACATAAGAAGTGATATCCAACAGATGACATGATTCATCAGAGAACACAGCTCGGTTTGAGCTCTCTCAGTGCAGTGGATGCTGGGCCTCATGGCATCCTCGGTGTTCACCTTTGGCTCGTCTCCACATGAGAACCACTCAGTGGATGCTCAGTACTCAGTGGTCCACAGCAACTCACCCTCAGTCCTTTCTCATCAAGGTGACAGAACCTCTGAAGAGGTCACCCACCTGGTGGTCTCAGGAGGACAGCCTTCTAGAAGGATATCACTTCGCCTCTGGATCATCAGATCTCCACTACCACAGATGCATCCCTGGTGGGTTGTGGAGCTCATTGTCAGGATCTAGCACTGGTGACTGAAACCTGGTGGGACAAAACAGATCCCTGGGAAAAGAACATCATAGGATATAATTTATATTTTAGATCTAGACCCCATAGGAGAGGAGTGGGGGGTTGCTATATATATAAAAGACACTATTAACAGTGAGCAAGAAATGACACACTTGGACAATGTGGAAATGTTGTGGATAAAGAGAGTGCACAAATCTCAATCTAAAATTAGATTGGGATTGGTGTATAGGCCTCCATCTATGACTAAACATGAAGATGACCTTCTCTTGGTTTATATTTCCAACTTAGACCCGGCAGACGATATACTTTTGGCAGGGGACTTCAATATGCCTGAAACAGACTGGCTGGAATTAAGGGGGAAAACCAGCATAGAAAGGAAATTCCTAGAAGCAGTTGATCAAATTGGGGTGGAACAGAGAGTGATGTCAGCAACCAGGGGTCAAAACATCTTGGATTTGGTCCTGACTAACATGAGGGATAAAGTAAGTAATATTACGGTTGATAGTCCCTTAGGAAATAGTGATCATTGCAAAGTGTTCTTTAGGGTGGCAGGGGAATCGAGTGCAAATTGTGTCACTGGCCTAACACATAAACTTAATTTAACAAAGCAAATGTTCCTGCTTTAAAAGCAGAAATGGCTGCTTGGGATTGGGAAACTGAGTTTTCCAACCAAACAATAGACAGGATGTGGGAAATTTTGATCATGAAAATCATGAGGGAAGTACAAAATTACATACCAAGCATGTGTAAATATGAAAAGAATAATAACAGTAAAGGATGGTTTAATTCTAGAAAAAAAAAAATGGTTAGAGGGAAAGATAACATCTTTAAGCGAGTAATTAAAAATAACCAGGAGGGATGGCTTGTGTACAGGGAAATGGTTAGGCAGTTAAAAAAGGAAATAAAAAAGGCCAAAGGAAGTTATGAATTTAGTGTGGCTAAAAGAGTGAGGTACAGTCAAAAAAGAGTTTTACACATATATAAATGAAAAAGGGTTTTACACATATATACTGTAAATGAAAAAAAGAAAGTACATAACTATATAGGCCGTTATATAAATACATTGGGTGAACTTTTGACTAGTACTATGTGTGACGTAGACAGACAGCTCTGAGTGCTGTATTAATTTTTTTTATTACATATAAAATATGTGATGGGAAGGTCAGTATGAGGAAACTACCGCCTTACTGGAAATGACACATCAAGACCCCCCAGAGATAGTTCAAAGGACAGGAAGTGGTTTGAGTCTGCAACTATTTAAAATGCAATTCCTTTGTTCAATTTCTTTGAAGGCAGGAACCAAAGTATCCACTTTATAATGCCCTCAGGGAGATCCTTTGACTTGCATAGTTGCCAGGAAGGACTTGTGGGGAGAGGTGTCGGACAGAGGCCAGAATGGACATTGAAGAGGTTTGATGTCTGAGCCAGGGAGGACCAGATGAATTTGGAAGGTCCAATATACATTTCCCGGGGAACCCTTGAATTACATCAGAGAGACCTTTGAGGTGTAGATTCCAAGGTCCAGATGGGATTAAAGAGGCAAATACACTTTTGCTTTAAATACAGTGACTTAGATCAAAGAAACTTTTGAGATGTATGTGTAGCAGACCACAAACCAGTTCTGACCAGTTACCCTGAGGAGAGAAAATTGAGTATGTCACTTATAATTTTTTTTTAAATCTTGTTGGGACATCCTGTGTGGTAACATATAACTTTTAATACACCAAGGCGGAGTTTTATGATCTCAGAGAGGAGGCCGACTCAGTACTCTTTTATCCAACTGAGCAAGCCTTAGAGACACTAAAGACAATATTTCTGACTGAGAGAAGGGAGACCATCAAAGCACTCAAGTAAGGACCTTAGACAAGATTAGTCTGAAGTTATAAATTGTAGGAACTGCACTTTTACTTATTTGTTTTAAGGCTGTATGTGTTGGGATATATATTTGTTCTGTAATTATTGTTCTGTTTTAATATTTTAAAATAAAGAGAATTTACAACGGAACTGTTTGAAGTGCTTTGACATTTCTTTTTATTTTAAGTGGAGCTTTTAAAAGTTCATAGTAACACTGTGTATGGGCTTATTGTATACCAAACTGGGAAATAGAGTTCTCTAAAGTCTTGCGTAGAGTTCTAAGGGTTCATTTGAAAGACCTGGTTGGGTGCCCGTAAGCAAAGATATCTGGCCCCCCGAAGACAGAATTATCTGAGCCTGATAATTAGGTACGCTAACAAGATGTTATCAGTTTGAATCCTTCCAGAGCTTGAGACTAAGGTGACTTGAACCCACAAAACAGACAAGAGGGTTACCTTGTCTGTTACACTGTACAGAAATCATACTCTCAGAGGTTGGCACTTTGGGAGTAGAGGGTTGACCGGCTGAGCGACTTTGTGACGCTAAGGAATTGGCAGATATATAACATTCATATTTTAGTTCAGTATTCAATAAAAACACTGTCACGGGAAATGAGAATAAGTTAAGTTCTCAGGCAGGACAGATATTAATAGATCTCAATGATGTATTAAAAAGATTGGAAAATATCAACATTAATAAATCCCCAGGACCAGATGAGTTACACCACAGAGTGCTTAGGGAATTGGCAGTTAGCCTGGCTCCACCACTAACTCACTTATTTCAAAAATCCTTGGACCAGGGAATAGTGGTGCAGGGTTAGAGGGAAGAAGGGCCCTACTACAAAGCCTGAGAATTTCAGACCAGTTAGTTTAACTTCTGTAGTGGGTAAGTTATTCGAAGGAACTTTGAAAGATCATAATCTTCCTAGACACAAAGTCTCCACCACTCATTCACACTAATGGGATCTATGCCGGAGGCACTAGGACCCAGCGGGAGCAAACTTTTTTGCAGGAGGGCCGGCGCCAGAGATGGAACTGCGAAGCGGCAATCAGAGCCTCTGCTCGTCAAGGCTTATGACTATCTCGCATCAACCTCCAACCGCTTCAGTTCCTTTTTCCGCTGTCGAGTGCACTTCAGTGACGATGTCGCCACTACCACGAGTCAAACTTCAAACTAGCAGCATAGTTTTCAGTTTATTATTTTGTAGTATTTTTCGAATAAAGTACCGCTTACGATAATTTATTCTTATCAAAGAAAGAAGTCTCAGCCTACATTGTCGGTGTCAACCATGAGCGGGTCAGGTGACGGTAGGGAGACTTCGTATGAAAGCTGTTCAGTCAGCAGGGTTGGGTCTGGTCTGCCGCCTTCTCCGGAAGGGGGGTCTGACAACAGACGGTCCAATGCCTGAGGGGATGGGCGGTCCTCCCGGAAGCATAAAAGTAGACGGTCCCATTCTCGGCACCGTTCGGCCTCGAGCTCTTCTTCGACCCGTAGGTCAAAAAAGAGAAGACATCACTCAAGGTCGCCCTCTGATATTCATCGATGATCAGTCATTGGGGTCAGTTGCCAGTCTCCTCGTTTGGAGTCACCGGTTTCTGGTTCTGGTCTCCGACCTCTTCGACATCGGAGCCCTTCCCCGCCTTCTGGTAGGGCTTCCGAGGAGCAGTTTCATCAGTGGGCCGCTCTTATGGAGCAATGGGCTCGGAGGCTGGTCCAGTTGCCTGGCCCGTCACTCAGGGGCCCTCGGGCTCTTCGGGGGATCGGGCAGGGGGATTGGGCCTCCCTAGTCGCGTGGCGCCCTTTTCGGTGCCGTCGACTCCGCGCTCAGGTGTTTTCCCCCCTCACATGACTGAGGCGCAAGGGGCTGCACCGATGCCTCTATCTCCTGGTATTCTTCCTTCTTTTCCCTCAAATTATAGTTTTGAGGCCTAGAGTTTAGTTTAGTATTTCCCGGTACTTGAGGAATTTAATAACTTTTCAGTGCCATTGAGTTTCTCACCGCCTGTGGCCTTCGGCACCGTGTTCTTCTTCGCATCTATCATTACCTGCGCGGCGGTCTTTCGCACTACGTTGTTCTTCGCCACGAGGCCGGGCTTTTCTTCTACCAGTCTTCAAGGGCATCTCCTCTCCTCTCCAATTTCTTTTCCTTCCTCTTTTCTGCTGATTTTCAATCCTTTCATGTCCATGCAGTCCCTCCTGGACTGTCAGGAGATGATATTGAGCCTGACCCAGATCTTAGACTGGGTGATGATGTGGAAGGAGCAGGATCTAATCCTGTTACAGAGCCTGTGGTCTAGGACCTGTCATTTAGGTCTCTGCTGAAAAATTTGAATTCCACTCTTTCTCTGGACATCGATCCTGGGAAGCTTTTAAGACTCCAGTACCTTCATGTTCCGGACATCCCTATGGATTTAACTCCTCCGATACAACCCTCCTTTGAGACGCTTTCTCAAATGATATGGAATAATCCCGCTCTCATTCCTTCTGTGGCTAAGTCCACAGATAGGAAGTATGCTGCTACCAAGGATCGACCCGTTTTGGCCTCCCAAGCCTTTGCGGATCCTATTGTAGTCTTGGCAGAGAATGATAAGGTCGTCCTTCCTCAGACTACTACAGCTCAACCTATAAACAAAGAATTTCATTAGATAGATACTTTAGGTAAGAGAGTCTTTGCTGCATCCACCCTGGGTATGCGTATCGCCAGCTCCCAGGGCTGTTTCTCGCAATATGAGTATATTCTGTGCCATTCACTCAAACAAATGGTTGAAGCTCTACCGGAGTCGGACACTAATTCAGAGCTTCTTCAAACCATAACCAGGAGCATCGAGTCCAACAATCAACAGGTTAAAGCAGCTATGGATGCCTTCTATGCTGCCTCCCGAGCGGCGGTGGCGGGCATTTGTACCCGCTGCCATTCCTGGCTGTGCACTTCAGGTTTCACAAATGATGCCCAGCAACAGGTCATGGCATTGCCCTTCGATGGTGTGTATCTCTTTGGCCCTCAAGTAGAACAAGCTCTAGAGGCCACACAAAAGACTAGGTCAGCCATTAAATTGGCTCGACCTCCTCCCGCCCCCTCTCGAGGGGGTGTTAACAAATGCCAGTTTCATAACCGTCAGTCCTTTCGAGGCAAAGGCGGGGGAGGTTTTAATAAAAATCAAGCCCCTCAGCCTCAAAAGAAAACGCAACAGAAGGCGCAAGGACCCAAAGTGCCCAGTGCCGCCTTCTGAGTTTCTGGCCCAAGTCCCACCTCTGCTACCCAAGTCGTCTGACTCAATTCTACAACTAATGGAAGTCCATAACCTCGGACAAATGGGTCCTTCGGATAATCCACGAGGGATATTCCCTCAGTTTTTTGGAGAACCCTCCGGATTGTCTCCCCAAGCGGCAGTCAAAGCTGTCAATTCTTCAGTCAGAGCTTCTTGCCTCCGAAATACAAGGCCTTCTGAACAACAGGGCAGTGAAAGTAGTTCCGCTGGATCAACGGAACACAGGGTTCTACTCCCATTACTTTCTAGTTCCAAAGAAAACTGGGGGCATGTGCCCCATTTTGGACCTCAGAAAATTAAACAAGTGTCTTCCCAAAGAGAAATTCAGGATGATATCACTAGGGACCCTGTTACCCTTGCTTCATCAACATGACTGGTTAGCCTCCCTGGACATGCAGGATGCTTACCAACATATTCCTATTCATCCAAAGCATCTCAAATACCTAAGGTTTGTGGCTTTGGGACAGCATTATCAGTTCAGAGTCCTGCCCTTTGGGCTATCCTCGGCACCACGAGTTTTTACAAAGTGTTGTGCAGTTCTCGCAGCGCATCTCAGGAAAGTCAGAATATAAGTGTTTCCATATCTGGACGACTGGCTTCTAGCGAGCCCTTCCAGGCAAGGAAGTCTCAACGCCGTTGCCATGGCCTCAGACTTTCTCACGTCCATGGGAGTCCTGCTAAATCTCAAGAAATCACAGCTGCAGCCCTCCCAGAGGCTCCTTTTCATAGGAACTCTTCTGGACACCTCCTGTTCGAAAGCATTTCTACCACAGGACAGAAGGAGCAATATCCTACAGATGGCCCGATACATCAGACAGAACAGCTCAGTTTGAGCTATCTCGATGCAATGGATGCTAGGTCTCATGGCAGCCTCAGTGTTCACTGTACCCCTAGCATGCCTTCACATGAGAACCTCTCAGTGGATGCTCAGTACTCAGTGGTCCCCAACCACTCACCCTCAGTCCTTTCTCATCAAGGTGACAGAACCTCTGAAGAAGTCACTCACCTGGTGGTTGCAAGAGGACAATCTTCTGGAAGGGTATCCCTTTGCTCCTCTGGATCATCAGATTTCCATTACCACCGACGCGTCACTGATGGGGTGGGGAGTTCACTGTCAGACTCTCCACACTCAAGGTACGTGGACGCAGGACGAGTCCCAGCTTCACATAAATGTCTTAGAAATGAGAGCCATCCTTTATGCAGTCCGGGCTTTGAAGGACATTCTCTGTCACAAGAACATTCTTCAAACGGACAACAAAGCAGTGATGTATTACATCAACAAGCAAGGCGGGGCTCACTCTTACCCCTTATGCAGAGAAGCGATGAGAGTGTGGGAATGGTGCTTGGAGCACAAGGCTGTAATTCAGGTGGCCTACCAGCCAGGATTGCAGAACGAACTGGCAGACCATCTCAGCAGAACAGAGACAGATCCTCACGAATGGTCTCTCGACTCAACCGTAGTCCAGTCACTATTCGCTTAGTGGGGAACTCCAGACCTGGACTTTTTTGCATCCCCACTTAACACAAAACTGCCTCTCTTCTGCTCCAGAAATCCAGGGCCTGGCATTTTCTGTCAGGATGTGTTCAGGCTGGAGTGGGCAAAATGCTTTCTATACGCCTTTCTGCCTCTTCCTCTAATTCAGAGGGTACTTCTCAAGTTCGAGTCCCAGGGGAGCAAAATGATTCTCATTGCGCCCTACTGGCCTCGGCAGATATGGTTTCCATTACTCAACAGTATGTCGGAAACCTCTCCGAAACCGCTTCCCCTTCAGACGAACCTTCTGACTCAGGGGCCTGTGGTCCATCCCAGTCTGAGATCGCTTCACCTTCACGCTTGGCTCCTGAAGAGATAGAAGTGAACAGGTTCAATGTCTCCCGCAGAGTTTCAGATATTCTTCTGGCTGCGCGAAAGCCAGCCACTAGGAAAACTTACACAGCCAAATGGAAGCGTTTTTTGCTGTGGTGTGCAAACTCCTCTTTGAATCCTTTTTCCTGCCCACCAAATAAAGTTCTAGAGTACCTTTTGCACCTCTCAAAATCAGGGCTGCAATACTCTACAGTCAAGGTTCCTCTTTGTGCCATTTCAGCTTATCATGAGCCAGTACTTTCCTTGTCATTGGCTCAGTTACCCGTGGTTAAGAGTTTCCTTAAGGGAATTCTGCATACCAGACCTCCCATCAGACGTCCAGTCGCAGCCTGGAACATTAATCTTGTGCTAGACATGCTCACTCGGAAACCTTTTGAGCCTCTAGCTACCTGTGAGTTGAAATTCCTCACTTAGAAAACGGCCTTCCTTGTAGCCATTACCTTGGCCCGCAGGGTCTCTGAGATACATGCCATGGTCACAGACCCTCCGTATACTGTGTTTCATAAAGACAAAGTAGTTCTTAAGACCCATCCTAAGTTTCTCCCTAAGGTTGTTTCAGAATTCCATCTAAACCAACCTTTGATCCTTCCTACTTACTTTGCGAACTTCCAAAATGAAGGGGAGCATTCTCTTCATTCTTTGGATGTCAAAAGAGCTTTGTGTTTCTATTTAGATAGGACAAAAGATTTTCTCAACAACTGTTTGTTTCCTTCAGCGAAACCCGGCTGGGTCAACCTGTCACTATCAGATGCATTTCAGCATGGCTGGTGGCATGTCTTCGCCACTGTTATTCCATGGCGCAGGTTAAGCTGGAAACCAGAGTGTACGCTCACTCTGCTGGAGTGGTCACGGCATCCCTGGCAGAAATCCGCAACGTGCCCATTGCATATATTTGCAATGCGGCCACCTGGAGCACAGTGCATACTTTCGTCAAACACTATGCCCTGGATGTCCATGCCAGACGACATGTTTCGTCTGGCGGAACCATCCTTAATGGACTTCTGTCCTAAATCTGTGAGCTCTTGGTCTCTCCTGCCGCCTTCTCTGGGAATTATTAGCTTGGTACTCTCCCATTAGTGTGAATGAGTGGTGGAGACTTTATGTCTAGGAAGATATGGAAATTACGTACCTACTGTAATTCTTGATCTTCTTGGACGAAGTCTCCACCACTCATTCACACGCCCACCCACCATCCCCCGAGCTTACCTCTCTTGTTGGTCTTCACTCCCTCAATCTTTAGGCTGTGAAGACTTCTTTCTTGACCCTTCTTATATGGGTCTTCCGGTCTATCTTATGTCTGGTTTTTGGTTAGGCTATCCTTCTAGGTTAGTTATGCTGCACCTCCTCGGAAAAAAAGGTACTGAGGCGGTTGGAGGGTCAACGCTGAGATAGTCATGGCTGCATGAGCAGAGGCTCTCGGCTCCATCTCTGGCACCGGCCCTCCTGCAAAAAAGTTGCTCAGCTGGGTCCTAGCGCCTCGCCTGGATCATTAGTGTGAGATGGTGGAGACTTTGTCCAAGAAGATAAAGAATTACGGAAGGTACGTAATTTCCATTTTTATCTCACTTGACCTTACATAAATTATCAGATCAAACCCAGCATGGCTTTACAAAAACAAGATCATGCCAGACGAACATACTAACCTTCTATGAACAGCAAATAAGGCTTTAGATATAGTCAATGCAGTGCACATCATATTCTTGGATTTTTCCAAAGCGTTCAACAAACTACCACATAAGGAATTAGTAGAGGTACTGATCAGCACAAAGTTATTTACAAATATAGTTAAATGGGTGGAGGCATGTTTGAGTGACAGAAGGCAGAGGTTTACAATCAGAAGAGTATTGTCGGACTGGGAGGAAGTCACGAGCGGAGTC
This sequence comes from Neoceratodus forsteri, assembly GCA_016271365.2. Taxonomy (NCBI): domain Eukaryota; kingdom Metazoa; phylum Chordata; order Ceratodontiformes; family Ceratodontidae; genus Neoceratodus; species Neoceratodus forsteri. The sequence continues at coordinate 165,641,004 of JADMNL010000025.1, read as the reverse complement.
CCGCAGGGTTCAGTTTTGGGCCCATGTTTATTTAATTTGTATGTTTCCTCAATTAAGTGCAGTTTCCCCAACATTTGGTTGAGTAAGTTTGCAGATGACTGCAGGATTGGGGGCATTGTGAACAGTACAGAGGACCAAAACAATGTACAGAAGACTCTAAATATGCTGATACAATGGACTGTTCAGTATAAGCTAGAACTAAATTTAAACAAATGTACGGTAATGCACCTGGTAAATAGGAACAGCAACTTGGAGTACAATCTGGGAGCAATTCTGCTCCATCAGACAGTGGAGGAAAGAGATGTGGGGGTTAGAGTAACTGGAATCTTACAATTCAGTACCCATTGTAGTCTTATTGTCAAAAAGGCTAACCAGGCATTAAATTGCATACTGCGACGTATTGGCAGCAGAGACAGTAGGGTGATTCTGCCCCTGTACCAGGCATTGGTGAGGCCGCATCTCGAGTACTGCGCTCAGGTTTGGTCCCCATACAAAAAAGCTGACATCAGAAGGTTGGAGGGAGTGCAGTGCAGGGCCACAAAAAGAATTATAAGCCAGGGACATGTATCATACCAGGAGAGATTACACAATTTAAGATTAGACACATTGAAATATCGAAGAATAAGGGGAGATATATGTATGATATACAGGGCCCTTCAGGATGAACAATTAAGGGAAGATTTGGGACTTAGAGTAAGAAAGAACTATCTGCATGAACCCAGGAGACATAAACTACAATTGGAACAGGATAAATGGAACACCTTGAAGCGGGAAAAACTGGTTTAGTCGGGGGGGGGGTTCAGCTTTGGAACTGTTTGCCAAGGGAAGTGGTAATGAGTAAAACAATGGATTCATTTAAACTTGGTTTAGATAAATTCTATAGAAATAAAAACATGCTAATATAAAACAGACAAGGCAAGCATTAAGGACGCAAGTCTATGTAGCTTGTTAAAACCTATGAAACCTCCACACCAAGGGTACGTGGACTCAGGACGAGTCTCAGCTTCACATAAACGTTCTGGAAATGAGAGCCGTCCTCTATGCAGTCCGAGCTTTGAAGGACATACTCTGCCTCAAGAACATTCTCCTTCAGTCGGACAACAAGGCAGTGATTTATTTTTTCAACAAACAGGGTGGTGCACACTCTTACCTATTATGCAGGGAAACAATGAGAGTGTGGGAATGGTGCCTAGAGCACAAGGCTCTGATTCAGATGGTTTACCTGCCAGGAGTACAAAATGAGCTGGCCGACTGTCACAGCAGAACGGAGACAGATCCTCAGAAGTGGTCTCTCAACTTAACCATTGTTCAGTCACTGGAGGGGAAAGGGGGGGCAGAAAGATTCTCATTGCCCCATTCTGGCCTCGTCAGATCTGGTCCCCCCTAATCAACAGACTATAAGAAACCTCTTCGAAACCGCTTCCCCTTCAGACGAACCTTCTGATCCAGGGCCCTGTAGTCCATCCCAACCTGATGTCTCTTCATCTCCACACTTGGCTTCTGAGGAGAAAGAGGTGAATAGGTTTAATGTTTCTCGTAGGGTTTCAGATATTCTTTTAGCTGCTCGCAAGTCAGCTACTAGGAAAACCTACACAGCCAAGTGGAAGCCTTTCTCTATCTGGTGTGCAGAATCCTCTTGGAACCCTTTTTCCTGTCCACCAAATAAAGTCCTGGAGTATCTCTTAGACCTCTCAAACACAGGTATGCAATACTCTACAGTCAAAGTTCATCTTTGCGCAATTTCCGCTTATCATGAGCAAGTGAATTCCATGTCTTTGGCTCAATTACCTGTGGTTAAGAGATTTCTTAAGAGTATTCTGCATACCAGACATCCATCCAGGCATCCAGTTGCAGCCTGGGACATTAACCTTGTGCTAGATATGCTCACTCGTAAACCTTTCGAGCCCCTAGCCACTTGCGTGTTGAAATTCCTTACTTGGAAGACTGCCTTCCTTGTGGCCATTACTTCTGCTCATAGAGTATCAGAAATACACACTTTGGTCACAGACCCTCTGTGTACTGTATTTCACAAAGACAGAGTAGTTCTTAGGACTCATCCTAAGTTCCTTCCTAAGGTTGTTTCAGAATTTCACCTGAATCAACCTTTAGTCCTTCTTACCTACTTTGAAAACTTCCAGAATGAAGGAGAGCGTACCCTTCATGCTCTAGACGTAAAAAGAGCATTGTGGTTCTGTCTGGATAGAACAAAAGAAATTTGCAAGGCTCAACAACTGTTTGTTTCCTTCAGCATGACCTGGCCAGGTCAACCTGTTGCTATCAGGTGCATTTCAGCGTGGCTGGTGGCATGCCTTCGCCATTGCTATTCCATGGCACAGGTCAAGCTGGAAGGCAGAGTGTATGCTCACTCTATCAGAGCAGTCATGGCAACTCTGGCAAAAATTTGTAATGTCCCCATTGCAGACATTTGCAATGCGGCTACTTGGAGCTCCGTGCATACTTTTGTAAAGTACTATGCCTTGGATGTCCATGCCAGACAACATCAGTCATTTGGCAGGACAATTCTTAAAAAGACTTCTGTCCTTAAAAAAAAAAAAAGTGAGCTCCTCTTTCTCTCCTCCACCCGTCTCGGGGGGGTTTATTTTGCTCGGTACTCTCCCATTAGTGTGAATGAGTTGTGGAGACTTTATGTCCAGGAAGACATGGAAATTACGTACCTACCGTAATTCTTGATCTTCTTGGACTAAGTCTCCACCACTCATTCACACACCCTCCCACCATCCCCCGAGCTCACATCTCTGTTTTTGGTCTTCACTCTCTCAGTGGTTGGACTGTGAAGACGTTGTTTTTGTCCCTTCTTACATGGGTCATTCGGACTATCTTATGTCCGATTTGTAGGTTAGTCCTCTCTAGGTTAGTTACGCTGCACGTCCTTGGAGAAAAGGGTACTGAGACGGTTGGTGGGTCGACGCCAAGACAGTCTATACTGCATGATCCTGGCTCGAGTGCCACTTTCTCATGGCTCCATCTCGACACCGGCCCTCCTGAAAAAGTTTGGCTCCCACTGGGTCCTAGCGCCTCTGGTATACTCCCATTAGTGTGAATGAGTGGTGGAGATTTCGTCCAAGAAGATCAAGAATTACAGTAGGTACGTAATTTCCATTTTTATCTTTATTTTGTTTGTTTGCGGTTCCTTTTTCTGTCAGGGATCCGATAGCGCTCGGTTCCCCTCTGTTTTTAGGAACCAACTGCTTTACTATAAAAATTGTATTTATCGGTTCAAGGAACCGATATCTTGTTTAACGGTTTTAACGCTTACTTTAAATCAGTGTCAGAGGTTTCCAAAGATAAACCTAAGAAAAGCATGGGACCCACTGATTTTAAGTACTGTGATAGTTGTGGCCAGATTATATCCAAGGTAGACAGGCACGACGTGCTTTTATTTTGCCTAGGGACTAGTCATATCTTTTCCAGTTGTGCCATTTATAAAATATTTTGCCTTAAAACATGAAAGAAGAGGGCCAAAAAACTAGAAGAGATGGCAGCAGGTGCTGCTGCTTCAGAGGATGTCCCGTCCACCTCCTGTTCAAAAACTGAATGACAGGCCTAAGGCAGTAGTGGAACCTAAATCCACAGAAAAATCTGATATTGTTAATCAAAAAGGCCTGTGGAACCAGTTAATGAACGGTTCCATCTAAGAAAAAACAAAAAAAAACATGTCGCTGCACCTCCGGCTGAGAAAGCTAAGGAGCTCCCAGCAGACAAAGCTGTTATGCCCTCTCCTGAGGACATTGCTAAAGCTCTGCATGTATTGCAGGCCCTACAGGCAGTGGTCCTTGCCTCTGCACCAGTTCCACCGGTTCCTGTTCCCATTCCAGGGAGTCAGGAACCATTATATTTGTATGTTGTCGGCAGATAAGGGCCTTGTGGCCCATCCAATCTGCCCTATCCCTCCTTCTGATGCTTAAGGTACCCTAGATGCTATAAGTTCCTCCCCTTCACCCTAGCTTAATAATTCCCATGTGCTTATCCCACGTATTCTTGATAATCCTGAAGAGGAGGAGAGAATGATGAAGGGGAACCCATAGAACCGGAGGTATCCCCAGAACAGGACTTTGGTTCCCCACCTAGGGATCCAGAGGACTACACATCACACTACTCATTTGTGAAATAAATGGTAGAGCCTGAATCTCCCTATCCAGGAGACAGAAGAGGATGGGGAGGAAGCTGATTTTTTGGAGATGATGGGGTAGGCACCTACAAGACGTCTGATGCTCCCTATGCACAGGTTACTGAAGAAAGCAGTCCTGCACATCCTAAAAAAACCCACCTCTTTGCCAGAGGTTGATAAAAAAAAGTGAACAAAGAATACCAGTGAGACAGATCCACTGCTGCATTTATTTTTAACCACCCAGATTATAAGGGGGTGGTACAGGCAGAAGCTTGTGATACAGCAAGAATTCCTTTGGTTTCTCACCCCCTGATAAGGATTCCAGAAAACTGGATGGGATGGGAAAAAAGGGTATCTAGCTGCCTCACTCTTTGTGAGACAGGCCAACTGTATGGCCTATGCAGTACTGTACCAAAAAGCTTTATGGAACACTGTACTTGCAATATCTGACAAAGTTCCAGGTGAAGCAGCAGTGGACCTGGCAGACACTGCAAGGGCGGCACTGGATGCCACCAAATACCAGTGCCACATGGCTATGGATGTGAATGACACCGCAGCCAGGCTCATGGCTCTCTCCATCTCCCTGAGATGGTTTGCATGGCTCAGGGCCACTAACCTGACACGATACATAGACAAAGCCAATGGATCTCCCTTGTGAGAAGGATTCCCTCTTTGGGGACAAAACTGAGATCTACATACGAACATATGAAATTTGCCAGCAGATAAAGGCCTAGCGATCTATCAAGTCTGCTCGAATGTGCAGCTAGCACCACTTATTCTGCAGCTGCCCCTCCCTTCCACCCTTCCCCTTCATTAACCCTCCCCTTTGTCCTGTCCCATCCTCGTTTGAAGCAGTCCACTGTTCTACTGCATACCACTTCAGCAGGTAATGCATTCCACCCAGCCACCACCCTCTCTGTAAAAAAGTGTCTCCTCATCCCCCTCCTGAACCTTCCTCACTCTAGTCTCATATCATGGCCCCTGGTGGCCCTCCCCTCCCTTACTTTGAACAGCCCCTCTGTACCCGTCTTGTTTATTCCTTTCATGTATTTAAAGGTTTCAATCATGTCACCCTGTCTCTCCTCCTCCAGTGAGTACATGTTCAACTCCTTCAACCTCCTCTCGTATGATAAGTCCCCCAGCCCCTTGATCATCTTTGTCGCTCTGCGCTGCACCCCCTCCAGTAACTTAATGTCCCTCTTCAGATACGGACGCCAGTACTGCACGCAGTACTCCAGGTGTGGTCTAAATAATGACCTATACAGTGGCAGAATCACCTCCTCCCTCCTCGAGGATATACCCCTTGCAATACAACCTAGCATTTCGTTGGCCTTTGCAGCTGCCTTCCTACATTGTGCCGAGTTGTTCATTGACCCTGTAATGAGCACACCCAGATCCTTCTCCTCCTCTGTCTGGGCTAGCTGCACTCCCCCTAGCTGGTAACTCCTCCTTGGGTTCTTCATCCCAAAATGCAGCACCTTGCACTTTTTGGCATTAAAGCCCAGTTGCCAGGTGTCTGACCAGGTTTCAAGCTTTGCCAGATCATCCTGCAACCCCTGCCATCCCCCTAGGTCATCCACCACCGCACCTACCTTGGTATCATCAGCAAACAGACTGATCTTGCTCTTGATGTCCCATGATATGTCTGCAATGAATATCCCAAACACCACTGGTCCCAACACTGAGCCCTGTGGAACACCGCTCGTCACTGCCCTTGGGTGTGAGAGCTCCCACCCACCACCACCCTCTGTTGCCTTCCCTGCAGCCAGTTTCCTACCCATCTCACCAGCTTTGCACCCACCCTGTGCCTATAAATTCCTTCCCAGCCTTCCATGTGGCACTGAGTCGAATGCCTTACTGAAGTCCAGATACAGGACATCACTGCATGGCCCCTGTCCAGTTGCCTGAGTTACCCAGTCATAGAACTCGACCGGGTTGGTTTGGTAGGATCTGCCACGTATGAAGCCATGCTGTCTGCTGTCCTGTAGTCCTTTGGCCTCTGGGAGGCCACCAGCCTCTCCTTCAGGATAGTCTCCATTAGCTTACCCACCATGGATGTGAGGCTCACTGGTCTGTAGTTTCCCGGTTCATCCTTGGGGCCACTCTTGTGGAGGGGCACCACATGAGCCATCCTCCAGTCCTGAGGTACACACCCCGAATGTAGTGAGGCATTAAATAGGTCTGCCAAAGGTCCTGCAAGGACCTCTGCCAGCTCCTTCAGTACCCTGGGGTGGATGCCATCTGGGCCTGGCGCCTTGTCCACCCTCAGTGCCTTCAAACCCTCTCGAACTCTGCTCTCCATGATTTCCCCATCTGTCACCACTTCCCCCGCTGCTGCCATTTCTCCCACCTTGGGTGTCACCCCCCTCTTCTCTTTAGTAAATACTGAGCAGAAGTACTCATTTAGTGCTTCCGCCTTATCGCACCCTGCTTCCACCCAACCCCCCTCCTTCCTAATCCTTACTATGTGGTCCTTACAGCTCCTTTTCTCCCTGATGTACTTAAAGAAGTCCTTCTCCCCCTTCTTAATGCCTTGTGCCAGCCTGAGTTCCATAGATGCTTTGGCTCCCCTTACTGCCCTTGTCACCTCCTTCGATTCTGTCAAGTACTCCTCCCTGTCCTTCCCCCTCCCTGTTTTCTTGTACTTCCTAAAGGCAGCTCTTTTCCTCCTTACCTTTTCCATGACCTCCTTGCTCAACCAGATCGGTTTCTTAGCCCTAGCCTTCTTGCTCTGGGCTTTGCAGCAGGTATTGGTTGCCTCCACTATCCCCAGCTTTATGAGCTCCCACCTCTGGTTAGTATCCATACTAGATTGAATTCTGGCCAGGTACCCTTTTACCACTTCCCCCATCCTCCCAAAGTCGGCCCTCCTGAAGTCCAGCACTGTTGTGCCAGATTCCACTCCTTCCTTGCCCATATCCAATGTGAGCCATGCTGAGCGGTGGTCACTCCCTGACAGCGGTTCCTCCACTGTAAGTTCTCTCACAAAGTCCCCATTTGCGAGCACAAGGTCATGAAAAACATGAAAAAGGTGGAAGAGTACAAGGCCACCTATTGGAGCAACTCTAAGGAAAGGCCTTCAACCTCTTACAGGTCCCAATACAGGGGAGGCAGAGATAGGGGATCCTACTTGAGGCCCTTTTTTCAAGCACAAGCAATGCCAGACTACCAACAGTCAAGGGGATACTTTAGGGGTAGGGGCAAGAGATCCATGAGGAGACCTGCTCAGGTACCTCAAGTGCAGGCCCAGGCTAAACAGAATCCCTGACGGGCTAGTACAGGTCGCCTCCCCCTTGCCAGTAGGCGGCAGATTGGCTGACTACCTCCAGGCTTGGTACCCCATCACCACAGACAAGTGGGTCCTGGAGTTAATGAGCCAGGGTCTGTCTCTAAGCTTCAAGTCACTTCCCAGGCTAAGAGACAGAAACTTTGCCCCAGTTACCTCTGCAGACAAGGTACTCTTAGCAGCAGAGGTGACAAACCTATTGGCAATCGGAGCAGTGGAACCCATCCTCTTGCTTCAGAAGGGAAAGGGCTTCTACTCAAGATATTCCCTCACTCGGAAGAAAAATGGGGACTGGTGACCCATTCTGGATCTGCGACTTCTAAACCAACACATTCTGAAACCAAAGGTTAAGATGGTGACTCTGGCCATGATCATCCTCACATTGCAAAAAGGGGATTGATTGGCATCTCTTGACCTGACGGATACATTCTTCCACATTTCTATTAGGCCAAGCCACAGAAAGTACGTGAGGTTCAGACTACCCTTAGGTCATTACCAGTTTGCAGCAATGTCATTCGGCTTAACCTCTGCCCCCAAGCCATTCACAAAGTGCCGGGCAGTGGTGGTGACACACTTAAGAAGACTGGGAGTGACAGTGTTCCCATACCTAAACGACTGACTAGTTGTAGGTCAATCCCTGCAGCATACCAGAGAAGCTCTGGCCCTTACCAGGAACACACTAAAGTCTCTGGGATTCCTCATAAATGAGCAAAAGTCCCAGCAAGAACCTGTTCAGATTCTGGACTTCACAGGAGCAGAGCTGGACACCAGCCTGGGCAGAGCATTTCTTCCTCAGGACAGGATAAACAGCATTCTGCAGGTAGCAGGAACATTCCAGCTAAACAAGCCCAGGCCTGCAAGGGAATTTTTGTGCCTGCTGGACCACATGGCAGCTGCCACAGTAGTTCTTCCAGGATCCAGGTTTCAGATGAGGGACATTCAGTTCTACTTAAGAGCTCACTGGTCCCAGAAAAAAGATGCACTAGCCAAGCTGGTCCCAGTCACAGCCACACTCCTGCAGGCCCTGCAGTGGTAGCTGGACAAAGACAACCTCAGGGAGGGAATCCCATTTCTCAAGGAGCATCCCTCAGTGGTGCTCACAACAGATTCTTCCCTGCTGGGGTGGGGGGCACACATACTGGACCTTACAGTCAGCGGGACATGGTCCCCTCAGGAATCACTTCTGCACATAAACCTGTTAGAGCTCTGCGCAGTATACCTCACTCTACAAGAATTTGCTCCTCACTTAAGAAACAAGGTGGTACAAGTCAGAACAGACAACACTACCACCATGTACTACATCAACAAGCAAGGAGGAACCAGATCCATCCCCCTGTGCACAGAGGCAATGAAGCTGTGGAGTCTGGCCTACTCCTTACAGGTGTCTGTCCACCATACACTTTCCAGGAAAGGACAACGTCCTAGCCGACTCCCTCAACGTGGAAAAGGTTTTTCATTTGGTGCTCAGAAAGAAACATTGTTTCCTCTAGGGCAAGTCTTCCTGTCCTTCTGGACTACCTAACACGCTTACGTACTTTGGGCCTTCGCCCTTCAACACTGAGAGTGCACCTAGCAACAGTCTCAGCATATGTGTCAGCTGGCAAAGACAGATCTATGGCCTTTCACCCTGTCTTTCAAAAATTCTTCAAGGGTCTCAACCACCTTCATCCTCCCCTTAGGGAGCTAGTCCGAGCCTGGAATCTGAACATTTGCATTGCCAAGTTTATGGAGCCACCCTTTGAACCCATGGCAACTGCAGACTTGAAGTATGTCACGTAGAAAACTTCTTGGTGGCTGTCGCTTCTGCCAGGAGGATAAGTGAGTTTCAAGCCCTGTGTACAGCTGTTGACTACATTTCATTCCACAGGGACAAGGTGGTACGTAGGACCAATAGGAGATTTCTTCCTAAAGTGGTCTCAGACTTCCATTACTCAAACTATCACTTTTCCTGATCTTATCTGTGTCAACCTTCACCATTCATCGCAGATGGGTACTGGCCGGAGATCAGGACCCTGCGGGAGCCTTTTTTTTTTTTTTTAAAGGATAGGCGGAGCCGACGCAGCATCGGCGCCGCCCTCGAGGCCGACATACTACGTGGCGCTCGAGGATTAGCCGTTAGGCTGCGTCGACTCTGCCTGCCTACCAGTTCTTCAACTCCCGCCGTCGAGGTCGCCTCGTGGGAAGCCATCTGAAGAAATTTGATGAGTTTTTAGGCCTTTAGCCTTTCGCGTTTGTTCGTTCGACAGTCCGTCGGTCTCCTGCTAGTTCTGGGTTCTGCCTCCACTCGACGTCGCCGGTAAGATCTTTCCATTTATTTTAAAGTATAGGCGCGTCGAGTCTGTTTTGGTGTTTTTTCCGTAGGTCATGTCGCGGTCGGAAGGCAAGAAATCTTCTAAGGCGGGGTGGCCAGCTATGTGTCGGTGCCCGTGCGGCCGCAAGTACTCCGTTACCGACCAGCATGACCGGTGTCTCGCGTGTCTTGGCCCGCTTCACGACATGGATTCGTGCGACGCCTGTTTCTCCATGGACCGCTGCATCCTCGAACAGCGCGCATTTGAAGTAGGGTGAGCTCCGCTGACTTTCGGGGGTAAGGTTCGCACTCGTTGGGCCAAGCCGCGGTCTCTCGGCCTTTCCTCCGGGTCCCCTCCCGGTTCTATACGGACCGAGGAGGAGGGAGCCTCGGCTTCTTAGCCTAGCCTTGGCGAGGCTCCTCCCATGGCGCGGAGGCCGTCCGCTTCCTCCCGGGAGGCGGGCGGGGCGCTCGCCATGTGCCGCCCATGGGGTGAGCTCCCAGTGTCGCTCCACGGTCCGGAAGGCCCGGGTCGGCGCGTCCTGCGACACCGTCAGTTGGTGCCGTCGGGGCCTTTGGGCGCCGTTCGCGTGCCGTGGGCCCTGTTGGCTGACTCGTCTCTCAGTGCCGCCAGGCCTTGGCCGGCGCCGTTCGCGATGCTGGCGGCTGCTCGCGGTGCCGTGACCTGGATTCGGCATCGCCTTTCGCCATGTCTGCGCCTCGGCGCGAGGTTGACGCGGCGCCCGTGGGGAATTGCCTTCTGGTGGTCTGTCGGTGCGCCCTCGGCGCCGTTGGTGCTCTCGGTGCCACTCGCGGCGCCGAGGAGCCTAGCAGTGCCGTGTTTGGCACCGAGTCCGCCTTCGGAGCCGTCGGCGCCGCTTCAGTCAGCGCCGAGGGGCCTGGCAGTGTCGTCGGCGCCGAGGCTGTTGCTGGGGCTGCCGTCGGCACCATCTCTGTTCCTGGTATCTCCCCCGTTGCCAGTGGACTTGACGGCGCCACAGCTGGCCCTGGCTCAGGACCTTTGGCCCGAGCTGCCCTGCCGCCTTCTGTCAGCCCCGCTTGCGGGGCTGTGGAGGGCATGGGTGTCGCCTCGGCCACTGCTTTGACTACTGGGCCTTTTGGTAAGGTCGCCTTCCCTCGCCCTCCTATCGTTTGGCTTAGGGCCTCAAACTCTACCTCTTGATTGGGGCTCGGTCGGACGGGCAGTCACTGCCTGGGGTTGTCTGCAGAGGAGGCGAGCCGGTGTCTCGACGGCGGTCACAGCCAGCCCCCTTCTGAGGAGCGTCAGGTTCTCCCGAGGTTGGGGTCAGTGGTACTGACCAGCAGGCTATGGTGCATGCCACCATTGCCATGCAACCTGGCCTTGGAGGGTTCCTTGACCCCTCGGCGGTGGTACCCCCTCCTGTAGTGTGTCTCGATCGCCCCAACTTTGGGGCCCATCGAAGTCTACAGGAGGGAGGTGCTGCTCCTGGGTCTCCCGCCAGAGGCAGCCCAGAGCTGCCAACTACCTAGGCTGGCCCTCTCGAGACAGGACCCTCTCGGGACTCTGAGGGGTCGAGGTGTGGGGTAAGAGTCGGCCCTTCTCTGGGGTCCACCCGGCCCTGGAATGGCTGGTCGCGGACTTCCGCCCTTCCCTTCCGGTTCCTTGGGGGGTCCCATTCTTTGGAGGCAGGGACCGTCCTTCTGGATCTATCTGACGATGCCTCACTGGGGATTCTTCTGGGCGCAGCCTAGGCAGTACCAACGTGGTTGTACAGCTGTCGACTCGCGAGTCTTCGGGACACCCTCCTTGGGTGTCCATGGTCTCTCCTAGCCCTGGCAGAGGTCAGCCGACTTCTTCTCTCGGCTCTGCCCCTATCCCTCTGCCACATTCTCCAGCGCTCCCAGGCATTCTTGGTCCTAGCGGCCCTCTCACCTGGGAGCAGTTCAGAGCAGTGGCTGCTCGGTTCCCTGCCTACGTTAGGGCCATGGACAGCCAGGTTTTTCAACCTCCCCCCGAGCAGCCACCCTCGGAACGCATGGTGACCTCCAGCTCCTCATCCCCCTCTTCTGGGGGAGAGGAACCATCTGTCCATATCTCTCCTGCTGCTGATCTCTCCGAGTATCAGCGTTTCCTCGTGAGGATGATGGAGGACCTTCACCTTTCTCCCCTGTCTGTGAGCAATCCTGAGCATGCAGCGCACGCCTTTCTAGGCGATTTCGGTGCGGCCACCCTTGTGGTGCCGCCCTGGCCTGCTCCATTTCGGGAGGCGTCCTTATGCTTCTGGCAGAGGCCCTTCTCCGGAGTTCCTGCCCCTAGGGACCTCAGCCAGAGGTATTGCGCCCCCCGGGAGTCTCCAGGTTCTATGCCTCATCCGCAGTCCGGATTGACGCACCTGGACACCCCTGACGGGCTTTGCACCCTCCACCGTGACCGGCCCCCAGATCAAGACTCCTTGGATTTTGACTTCTGGGGGAGGAGGACTTTCTACTCGGCATGGTTGCTTCTCTCCATCTCTGCTCATCAGGCCCACTATGCAGCCTACAACAGATTCTTGTGGTCAGCGTTAGGTCAGATCCTGGCTGCTTTGCCTGACTCGGAGCAAACCAGGCAAGCCATTGCACTCTCTGCATGTGGCCTGGAGCTAGCAAGGCACCAAGCAAGGACATCTTACGACGCCAATGAGGTAGCTACCAGGGTCATAGGGACAGCAATCTGCACCAGGAGATCGGCGTGGCTTCACCTTTCCCGGTTGTCACCCTTGGCCCGGCGTAGGGTGATTTGCTCCGCTCACCAGGGAACCTATCTCTTTTCCCATAGGGCAAGACGACGTTTGTCAGGGCAACTTCCTTCCCCCTCCGGGGAGACCCCGTCTCGCTCTCCCCACTCTCGGACTCTTCAGGCCCAGAGGCTCCCCCCTAGTGTGTCACCCACTGAGGGGCTGGGACTCTGTCCCTTAGGGTGCAATGAATCATCCCCCTTCGAGGCTTGAGTACTCACCCATCTATGACAATGGTGAAGACTGACACAGATAAGATATAAAAATTACGTACCTACCGTAATTATGATCTTTCTGTGTATCTTCACCATTCATCACAATCCCACCCGCCATCCCCCTGGGGCTTCAGTCTCTGGATCCTCCTCCCTCTGTGCCACCCTCTTTTTGAGCAGGATAAAGTTGGGACACACAGGGGGGTAGTTTCTTCCCTAAGGGGTACAGTTCGAGTGGCACTCCTTCTCTACTACATATCTTCACTCCTACGGGGTGAGAGCTGGTGCTTGCACTCCTTCTGTTATCCATCTAACTTTCAAAAAAAAAAAAAAAAATTTCCCTTTTTTTCACCAAATATCTTTACAGAGAGAGTACTGAGTCCCTGTACCCTGTCCTTCTCCAGAATAGCCGACTCTGCTTTTGGGGTATTGCCAGTTATTCTGTGCCTTGAATTCTGGCAAATGAGCTTTGCTACTCCTTGCAGTTCCTATACAGTCTGGTGACGGACAAGGGTCCTGGATCCTTGTTACCTCTCACTCTCTCCTAAATTCTCTCTCCCCTTCCCTCCTTCTTCCTTTTCCAGAGATTGGGGCCTCACCCAATCCCTTAGTCTTACTTCTATGCTGTCTCTCAGTCGTTATTTCTCCTTTTAGCTCAGTTTTCTCTTCCTTTTCTGTCCCTTGGACTCTTGTCCCTCCCTCCATCCTTCCTCTTACCTCTCGGTGACTCAGAACTGGTAGGCAGGAGATCGGCGCAGCCTAACGGCTAATCCTCAGGCGCCACGTGTACGTCGCCCCAAGGGCGCGCCGAGGCCAGGTCGCACCCGCCTATCCTTAAAAGAAAAAAAAAGGCTCCCTCGGGGTCCTGATCTCCAGCCAGTACCCATCTGTGATGAATGATGAAGATACACAGAAAGATCATAATTACGGTAGGTACGTAATTTTTATTTTTCTTCACTGACAATTCCAGCTCACTGGAGCGGAAGCTGCATAGCCTGGATATCGAGGGCATGAAGTCACTATATTGACAGGACCAAGGCCCACAGGCCAGAGCATATCCAACTGTTCCTCACATATACAGCAGTTGGTAAGGGAAAACCTGCATCAACGTTGCACGTTGGATAGTGACCTGCATACAGTTCTATTACAGTAAAGTGGGCAAACGAGCTCCCCTGGGCCTCAGGGCACATTCTACCAGGTGTACAGCTGCATCAGTAGTAGCTGCAAGGGATAGCCCACTCCTGGAAATCTGAAAAGCAGCTACATGGAAAACAGAACACACTTTCACCAAGCATAACAGCCTGGACATACAGTCCAGAAGTGATGCTAGATTTGGTACAGTAGTGCTGCAGAACCTGTTTTCTAGATAGGTACAGCAGTGCTGCAGAACCTGTTTTCTGGATAGGTTCTCGGCCAAACCTCCAAAGGTACTGCTTGGTAGTCTGCATTAGTTTAATCATACTGTGTGATTCCTGGGGTTAGAAGAAAAAGTTACTCACTATAGTAATCTTGTTTCTTCCAGGGGATCACACAGTATGATCAAAGCTCCCACCCTGCCTCCCCTACCCGAATCTAACAAAAAAAAAGGGGGGGGGGACAGACTTGGTTCTGCATCTCTGCTTTGACTTTTGTGTGGTTTATGACTAGATATTTCAGTTCTTTAACCAGCTGGTTCACACTGTGGTCCCTGCTTGAGACTTCTTTGTTTTTTGGGGGGAATGTGATTGGTGGGGCCTTAATCTACTTGGTTAGTTATCTAGAGGATCTTTACCCTGTCAGACTGCGTAATGAATCTGAGCACTCAGAGTGCAGCAGTTTGATATTTGCATGAGCCAATTAGAGTCCCATCATTTGCATAAATTCCTTCTCTCCGGGCAGTTCAACACTGAAGGCTGACTGTATTAGTTTAATCATACTGTGTGATCCCCTGGAAGAAACAAGATTATTATGGTGAGTAATTTTTATTTCAGAAATACAGTAGAAGCAGAATATACTGTATTGTAGCAGAATATACCATATAAAAATAAATAATTTTTAGCTTGCTATCATACCTCTTAACTGCCCCTGATTTTCAGGGAAGTCTCTTAGTCTGGTTTATAACCCGTGATTTTATTTGGAGTGTGTTCCTTAATTTTGTATCCAACGATCAAGAGTTATGTTCAGGATATCCACATTAAAGCTAGTGCTTAGTTTTCAGGTGGCTGCTGCGCAGTATTAGAATTAAACTTTACGAGATTTGGGAGCTGAGGGGGGCCCATAAAAATATTGTCTTTAAACTGAGCCCCCCTTCCCATAATAAGTCAATGGTAGTGATGTGTGAGCTGCCAGGTATCACTTCAGAGCTAGGGGGGCTGAGCCCTGGCAAGCTGCACTGTAATTCCAACACTGCTCCTCCGGGCACGTTAAAGTAGCAGCGCAGCGAAATTGGGCATAAACTATGACCCTGTTTATTTTTCACTATAATAGAGTCCATACATCTTCCAGTCTTACTTGGTGGAACAGTTTTCCAATACCACCACAATGTGAGTATTTAGTAAATGTTTCAGTAGTTTTTTCTCAACAGCAATAAAAAAAGATGGACGCCACATTTAGCATAGAAATAGCATTGTCGACCTTGTCCCTCCCACCTAAGGCTGAGTCTGACCGGCATCAGCCTCCGGCTTCCGACCGACGCCACTCAGACAAACCTTCTGGTAAACCTTCAGAAAAACCTTCAGAACCGCATAAGTACTCTGACCGTCCTCAGCCTTCAATGGCCAAGGGACATCCGTTGGATTCAGGCGCCAGCCTGGCACTGGAGAAGCACCCTGCCATCACCCCTCCAACAAGAAAATAAAAAAGACATGTGGTATACGGCATAGGAGGTACCTAGACAAGTACATATAACAGATATGGTAATGTTTTTATTAACTGTAGCGGAAACTAGCTTTTTTTTTTTCCATTATTTATTTGTGCGCCTCTGTCCCCCCCCCCCCGGACCCCCATTTCTGGCCACCCCCTCTCTGGCCCCCGGTGACCAGGGACTTACCATCCACCATCTTGTTTTCTTGTGGCGGGTGCCTGGCCATCAGTAGGAGCCTTCGAGGGGTTGGCCATCATCCTGTCCAGGGGAGGCATTTCCTGGTGTTTCTCCCTTTCTATGCCCGGGGCCCCAGACGCAGGCACGCGTGCTCCCCGCTGCCCCAGTAAGAGCCTTTTCCTCCCACCCGGCCTAGTGCCTGGCTCCCTCGGCTTGCACTGCCCCCTAGCCTCCACCACAAGGCAGCCAAGAGCCAAAGGAAATCCAAGTTGCTCCCCAGAGAGGAGTGCTGCCTCTCAGCAGCTCAGTCCTGTTCCGCACCTCCTTCCACGACCTCCGGCAGCCCATGCTCACTCCTGATCACAGGTTGCCAGCATAGCGCAAGACGTCCAGCACCGCAGCCCTCTGTACCACTGGGCCAACAGAAACTAGCTTTTTGGAAAAACATTTTTCATTGCACTTCTGCTTTAATGAAGCAGCAGCTATCATGACTAATAGTACCGGCCTAAGCATAAGCAGCTCGAGTACAATAATGTGCAGAATGCTATTGTATATGCATGAATATATACAACTGTGTGAGGTAACAGAAAACCTATACCAAATAGATACAGCTAAAACAGGTTAGTAATGCAGTGCCCTTACAGAATAGCCCTAATTCCTTCGCCTTGTCTGTGACACAGTCATAGGCAGTGGTGCAGGTTTTACTGAGCTTCCAGTGTTAGAAGGGAACAAAAGTCATCTCCAAACAGTAAATTGAGAGCTGCAGATCCAAAACATCAAATGCAGTCGAATTGGCTGAGGAGGTTACCTTTGGAATGTATAGCCTAGGCTCGTACTGTGGATGTGGCTGATGGTGCTACTACAGGTTTCTTGTTATAAACACAGACACATCACACCAAGCTACGTATATTAGGCCCTGTCCACACTACCACCCGAAAATCCATTATGTTTCCAAAACAGTTCAAACAGGTAATGTTACAGTGCATCCACATTGCCAGTGAACCATTTTGGAAACCATTACAGTCCATTCACACACTGGGCGAAGTGTGACCGTGACAGTTGGTTTCCTATCCCACAGTGCAGTTCGTGCTGCACTGAGGGCAATGTTGGAGCTACACGCTCACTTATCCACACTGTCACCGGTAACATTACAGAGGTGAAACTGTTTTCAAAGCGGTTGAAACCACTTCATGAATGGTTTCTGTAATGGCTCAGAAAACACCTGCTGTAACGTTACCAGTGTGGATGCAAGCCGTTTTGGTAACGGTTTGAACCCACTTTAGCCCTCTGTAACATTACAGAGGCAGTAGTGTGGACAGGGCCTTATTCATGGTGGGCATAACGAGGGAATGAGAACATTTAAAACTTCAAAATCCTGTATCTCAGTACAGGCATGGCTGGATTAACCTGTATGCTAATTACGCCATGGCGTAGGGCCCCAAGGTTCAGAAGGGCCCCCACTGTTAACTTATTTACAGCTACTTTCTTTAATTCTGGCTGTACTGGACAACCTCTGACAGGCCGAATTGCCCAAAAAGCAGCCCCCTCCTTGGAGTCAGTCAGCCCCTCCACCTCACTGAGTCAGCCTGGTGAATGAAGACCCCCTCCCCGCAGCTGCTCTGAGCAAGTGAGCCTCTCAGTTTCTCTGACGGCTGCTCCAGCTTCACCTCTGATCCACCCTGACCCCACCACACACAACCAGTCATGTCCATCAGAGGTCCTCTGGAGGTGTGGCTACTGGGGAGCGGGAATCAGTGTGTGCATGTGCATGGCATCAGGACATGTGGCCGGGCAGTAATGGGGAGTAGAGGAGGAGACCGAGAGAGAGCTGTGGCGGTCAGTCGTCGGTGCCAGTGGTGGGTCTCGTCTATCAAAGAAGAAGAGTCTCTGTCTAAAGACACAAAATAGAGAGAGAGTCTGAGCAGGCCATGGGGGTCATCCGGAGTCAGACTTGGCTTCAGTGCAGTGTCACATGCTGCTTGTGTTTTCAGTGTAGCCACTAGCCAGGGTCAGTCAGTGCTGCTGCTAGTTTGGCCTTTGGTCCTGCTGTGACTATGAGGAGTCCTCCCATGCCGGGCCACGCTGCATGGCTGAGTCGTGTCACCACCGCCTGTGTGATCTTGAGAAAACAATCAAGAGGACAGCCTGGACTCATCAAAGTCACATTCACATCAGTCAGGCCACACCAGGTATGTTGTGTTGACTAGTCGTCTGTGTGCTGCAGTGTCCAAGTCATTTGTGCTGCAGAAATAACTAGTTTTATTGCATTGGAGAAACAAACTAAGCTGTGGCTGCCTCTGGTCATGGTCTGTCTGTGAGTGTTCAGTAACCTAAGTAGTGTACTGAGTCTTTAATAAGACTTGAGTCTGGCACTGAGTGGACCATGGGATGCTAATAAGTCACCTGAGGGGAACTAACTTGTGTGACTTGCTCTTCCTGGTACAGTTTTGTTTTGTTTTGATTTGACTCATATACATTACTGGGAAGTTGCAGCAGGTTGCTCTAGGAAACTTAATTTCTGAAGTGACTGCAGTCAACACCTGCAGGTCCTGCGGGGTTCTTAAGGCTCAGTCTTTTTGGCACAACTCTGTTTAGCTGCTTTGGCATCAATGACTTGGAGTAGGGGCAAGGATGTGGCAACTCAGCATTGGCAGCAAAGCAACTTTTAAGTTGACAACAAAACTATAAATGACATTGGAGATGGAGGAGAGGAGACAGTGGGAGAACAGACAGAATTGAGGACAAAGATAGCTGTACAGAGGGTGATTGTGGCAGATGCATTGCAGAGGCAAGGAGCTTGAGCATGTCTCAGGTTTGGAGCTCGAAGGAGTCTTGATGTAGAAATAATAGGAGGGAGCTATGAGCCCCACTAACTGCTTCAATACATGCTTCAGTTTTTGGTTTGGCAGAGAATAGGTATTCAAAGAGGCATGTCTGGGAGATCATGGCAGCTACAATCCCATTTTATTAATTTATGTGGAATTTGAATTTGATATCTGGGAAGGCAGGGCACACTAATGGAAGTCTAATGTCCAGGTGTGTCTCAGGGAGGAAAAAAAGAGGAAGAAAGAAGATCCATCATTATTAATAACAAAAATAGTTACAAGGTACAGTAGTGGCAAGGAAAAACAAGACGAGTTAAAGGTAACTAAAAAGTGAAAATTTACAAAATGTTGGTATTGTTCTGATAAAATGTTTCTTTGTGCAGTAATTGGTCATTCTGAATTGTGTTGTTTATAATCAAAGGCATGTGACCTGTCAAGTCATGTGGCATAACACATAGCATTATAAACCACATCCTGCTTGAGTACCCTGGTCGTTACTGCAGAAGAGTGGAATTTTGGCATTTAGGGGCCCCCTGGGCCACAAAATATGACTTGGAGTAGGGCCCCCACATCCATTAATCTGGCCATGAGTACAGGAATGAACGTAAATGAAAAGAAAATGAATATATTGATATTTTTGCCAGAAATACATTGTTGCTGGAAAAAAAATGCCATTGTGCCTTAACAAATACTGCTAGTTTAAGTGTTGTTGAGGCATCAGTCTCTGATGACAAGCCCTTAGCAGTATCGTAAGGCAGAGGGCAGACGTATTCAGGGAAAATCTCCATAGGGAATAGTGTAATCTAGGATATAGCCTTTATATTCTGTTCATGCAAACAGAGTGATATAGTAAATAAGTATTAATATACCCTGACATAGGAGCAAAGCATAACTGCCATCACTCAAGGGATAGAGATGACGTTTAAAACACAAGTCACAATCTTACTTCGAGAGTAAGCTCTTGCAGCAGGTAATACTTCTAGGACTGACGCCACCTGGTGGCAGATCTCGGCAATTCTTTTTCTCCAGCAGTACCAACGTGGGACCGCCCACCCGACAACGGCTCCACCCCTGACGTTATCCAGTATAAAGGCAGGAGGCAGTCCCCACGTGCTCCAGTTCTTTCCCACCGTGGCACGCATTAGTTAGCTCTCTGGCTAGTTCCGTCCACTCTTTAAAACTTCTCTTCACCACTTGGTTTCACCGATCTACGACGTATGTCAGCTTAATCGACGGGGCACCGTAACAAGTGCTCTTGCAGGAGACATATCCCCTCGAAAGACGGTCACTCTGCTTGCCTTTACTGCTAGGGCCCAGACCACGACTCTGGCGCCTGTTCCCACTGCCAGGCCTTCAACAGCAGGACCCATCAGGCGTCAGAAATCTCTTCAAGCTTATCTTGCCCAGCAGCGATTAGCCCAAATGCAGCTGCAGTCTTCCTTTGGAAGGGAATCTCATTCCTCTTCTCCCACTAGAAAGAAGCATAGGAAGGAGAAGCTCCAGTACCGGGATCAGGAGAGATCCCGCTCCAGGCCCAGGTCTTCCAGCTCGCACTCTGCCGGATGCTCCAGCTCGTCTGGGCATGAGGTCCGGCATACTTCTCTCAAGCCTTCTGCCTCAGCTTCTCTTTGGGCTCCAGCTTTCAGCCCATCAAGATCTGGCCAGCCCTGGACTCCGGGTCCGTGGCGGTCCAAGGTAAGACTTCTTCCTGCTCAGCCTCCCTCTCCTCGGCTGAACTCCAGGAAGCTAAGAAGGCCTCCGGGCACTCTTCGGCAGGGCCTTGTCCCTCCCACCTAAGGCTGAGTCTGACCGGCATCAGCCTCCAGCTTCCGACCGACGCCACTCAGACAAACCTTCTGGTAAACCTTCAGACACTGGTACGGGCGCAGGCCTACCGACACCTCCTCCCAAGCCAGAGTCTCATAAACTGGGCATGTCCCAGGTAATAGAGTTATTTTGTTACTGGTGGGATACAGTGAAGCAGGATCTGGCACCCACTCCTACTCCCACTCCTCAGCCTCCCCACATCGTCCCAGACCCAGATGTCGAGGAGGTCCCTGTCCCGTCTGGGGAAGATGTGGAAAAAACACCCACCACTCCTAGGAAGCACAAGGAAAAATCCAAATGCAGGAGGTCTGGAACTCCCAGTTCCCCCCCCCCTCCTAAAAGACCCAAAAAGAGAAAGAGGAGATGATGTTCTTCTTCCTCCTCTTCATCCTCAGATGATTATGTCGAGTCAGACCCCTCCTCCTCCTTTGACTCCAACCTCGAACCGCTTCCTGGGGATACAGAGGATCAGCCTAAGTCATCATCAGATGACCCCAGTTTCACGAAGGCCATGAGGCATATTCAGGAGAATATGGGTTGGGATATGGAGGCCCTGGACCCCGAATGCTTGCGCCTGGCAGAATATCTGCGCCAGAAGGATCCCAAGCCGGTGGTTATCGCTCCCTTGGGGGACACCTTCCAAGATGTCACTTATGCCACTTGGAAGTATCCACATGCATCCTCTGCTGTGCCCAAGAAGGCACATAGATTGTATTGGGCCCCCAAGGACCATTCCTTCCTAGCTGAGCACCCCATTGCTGACTCTGTGGTGATCTCAGCTGCGCACGATCGTTCGCAGAGGCCCAAGCACCTGAGCACCCAGCCGCCTGACGGAGTCGAAGCAGCTGGATTCCTTAGATCGCAAGGTGTACTCATCTGCCACTTGCAGTATTTGTAGCCTCAACTTTTTGATGCACATGGTCCAGTTCCAAAACGCCCTTTGGGACCAAGGTCTGGACATTCTGCAAGGCATGCCCGACTGCCCGCAAAAGGCAGAGCTTGCTAAGCTTCTACACACTGACTCAGACATGGGTACGCACATCCTGAGGGCAGCTTATGACTCTGCAGACACTGCGTCGAGGGTGGCTGCTACTGGTATTTTGTCTATGGCCCCACTCCTGGCTCTGGGTCCCGGGGTTCGACCCAGAGGTTCAGACGAACCTTCTGGATGCCCCATTTAAGGGCTCTGTGCTCTGCAGTGAAGACACAGAGAAGGATATTTCTAGCTTGCAGGACTCCGGTAAGGCCATCCGTATCATACAGTCCGTGTACCACCAGAAGCGCGAGTGTTTTCGCAAGTCCCGTTTTCATGGCAGAGGGGTCAGCAGCCCCGCTTTCTGCCCCAGCCTCAGCGGGGAGGCTTTGGTCGTAGAGGTGGAACCAGAGGTTCTGCCACCCCTAGACAGGCTAGACCTACTGCCGCCGCCCTCCTTCCCCCTCCTACAGCCTGACTCTCTGGCGGCCCCCGACTTGTCATCTGGAGAGCCAGTGGGAGGTCACTTTTCTCGCTACACCGAAGCTTGAAGAGAAGTGACCTCCGACCAATGGGTCCTCAACCTTGTGGAGTTTGGGCACTCCATAGAGTTCGACTCCTTACCACCGGACAGACCTCCACCCCCGTCCTGTTACCCAGAAGACCACAGAGCTCCTGTCCGGCAGATTGTCTCTTCTAGCCAAGGATGCCTTAGAAAGCGTTCCGGTGGCAGAGATAAACTCTGGGTTTTACTCCCACATCTTCCTGGTTCCAGTGAAGACGGGGGACTTAGGACCCATCCTGGATTTCAACGAATTGAACCAGTGGGTCTCCTACAAGAGAATCCACATGGTCTCCTTCCCCAGTCTCCTTCTGCTCATTTTTGTCGGAGACTGGATGGCATCACTGCACATGCAGGATGCTCACCTACACATCCCTATCACCAAAAACCATCGGAAGTTCCTGAGATTCAGGTTCGAGGGTCGACCCTTTGGTCTTTCTTCTGCCCCCAGGGTCTTCACAAAGTGCCTTGCGATTGTGGCCACTGCCTTGCGTGGAGAGGGTCACTTCCTGTTCCCTTATCTGGACGATTGGCTTCTGTTGGCTCCTTCCCGGTCCCGCCTCTGGGAGAACATCCTCGACACTCTGTCACTTTGTCGGCATCTGGGGATCACTGTGAACCCAGAGAAGTTACAGCTTTTTCCTTCTCAGAGGCACCAATTCATAGGAGCTGTATTGGATACCTCTGTAGGAAGGGCTTTTCTTCCCACCGACAGAGCGGAGCGTCTCATGGCTCTGGCCGCTCAGGTCTGTTCAGCATCCGCTGTTCTGGCCAGGGCCATACTTCGGCTGCTGGGACACATGGCCACAGCCATTGCTTCTGTCCCCTTCGCCCAGCTGCACATGCGCACTATCCAGTGGATGCTTTGTGTCCAATGGGATCAGACCCGGGATGATCTGGACATGCTTATAGGGATCACAGAGCCAATTTGTCAGGAGCTTCGCTGGTGGGGGTCTCCGCAGAACTTCCTGAGAGGTTTCCCTTTTTGACCTGATCCACCAATCCAGACACTTACCACAGACACGTCAGGAACGGGATGGGGTGCACATTTGGGGACCCAAAGACTCGGGGGTTGTAGTCCCTTTCGGAGGAGAACCTGCACATCAGCATACTACAGCTGACAGCAGTCCTATACTCGCTGCAAGCACTGGGCCCATTTTTAATGCTGGGCCACCTCTGAGTGCAGATGGACAACACCTCAGTGTTTTTTTACATCAACAAACAGGAAGGTGCGCACTCTTATCCTCTCTGCCAGGAAGCTATGAGAGTGTGGGACTGGGCAGTTCACGTTCCAGGTTCTCTGAACGTGATAGCGGATGCACTCAGCCAACCAAGGCCTCTTACTCACAAGTGGGCATTGCTACAAAGCATGGCAGACAGCTTGTTTGCCATGTGGGGGACACCAGAGTTAGATCTGTTTGCATTTCTATCCAGCGCAAAACTGCCCAATTTCTGCTCGCTCGATCCAGAGCCTGGAGCTCTCTAGCAAGACGCATTGTCTCTATCTTGGAGGGGAAGATTCCTCTACGCCTTTTCACCCTTCCCCTCATACAGTGGGTACTACTCAAAGCCCAATCAGAGAGGGTAGTCATAATCCTAATAGCTCCTGTGTGGCCCAGACAGATTTGGTTCCCCTTATTAAGGTGTTTGATGGTGGAGCCTCCTGTTCCTCTTCCAGTTTCAGCTCAGCTACTTTCTCAGGACAACGGGGCCTTGGTTCATCCCAGCCTGCACTTCCTTCACCTGCATGCTTGGCTCCTCAGGACCTAGCAAAGCTCAGATTTGGAGTCTCAGATAAAGTAGCACAAGTTCTGGTTGAGGCATGCAAGCCCAGCACCAAGGCCACTTACACCATGAAATGGAAACGTTTCTGTCTCTGGGCTGCAGCCAGGAAAGTGGATCCTCTGGTCTGTCTGGTTAATACTGTCTTGGAATACCTACTATGTCTGTCGGAGTCAGGTTTGAGTTACTTCTCCATTAAAGTACACCTGGCCGCTGTTTCTGCCTATCACCAGCTCATCCAAAGCAGGACAGTGGCTCAACTGGAAGTAGTTAAAGCCTTCCTTAGGGGAATTCTGCATATCCGTGCCCCTATTCGGGATCCTGTTCCTCCTTGGGATCTGCTTTTTGTTCTAGAGAGGCTTACTCTTCCTCCCTTTGAGCTGGCTATGAGCTGTGAGCTCCATTTTCTTTCCTGGAAAATGCTTCTTTTGGTAGCGGTCACTTCGGCAAGATGCATCTCGGAGCTCCATGCCTTGCTGTACAAAGAAACCCTGTCTTATTTTTCATTGGAAAGGGTGGACCTTTGTACCAATCCAAAATTTCTGCTGAAGGTGGTTTCGGAGCTTATGCTTAATCAGTCTGTTCGACTTCCAGTTTACTATCCAGAGTTTCCAATAAGGGTGAAGCGCTTCTGCACACTTTAGATGTGCACAGAGCCTTGCGTTGCTACCTGTCCAGAACCAAGGAGGTCAGGCGATCCAATCAACTTTTTATGTCCTTTGCAGACAGGTCCTTGGGGTGCCCGGTTACCATGCAGACGCTATCGCGTTGGCTGGTAAACTGCATTTCTTTCTGTTACCAGAAGGGTGGCAAATCCCTGCCAGGTGCTGTCAGAGCACATTTCACTAGTGCTGTCGCCACTTCCTTTGCAGCTTTGAAAAGGGTGTCAGTGGCAGACATCTGTGTTGCCGCCACTTGGCACTCTGTTCATACTTTCGTCAGGCAGTACAGCCTGGACATCATTTCCAGGCGTCGAGCAGGGTTTGGCCTTGTGGTCCTGCAGGGCCTGATCTCTTAGAGATCTTTCTGTTCCCTATGTGTCTGCCTTTCCTTCCCTTCCCTTCCCTTCCCTTCCTCCTCCCGAGGGTTGTCTTTAGTTTATACTGCATGGGAATCAGTTCTATAAGTGTTACCTGCTGCAAGAACTTACTCTCGAAGTAAGGTAGTACAGTTACGTAAGAACTTAACGTAATAGTAGATCTTCGAGAGAAGCTCTTGCAGCAGGTATGATTCCCCCCCTTCCCCTAGGACCAGGTCTCTCCTACTGGGGCCATGGATTTCCTTGCTGCAAGGGCAAAGATTAGAACTTATCTGTGTCAGTCTTCACCATTCATCACATATGGGTAAGTGGCTGGCGGTCATGACCCCACAGGAGCTCTTTTTTTTTTTTTTTATTTGGATCGGCGGAGCCGACGCAATGACGGCTCCGCCCTCGAAGCCAACGCATTGCGTGCCACTCATGGGTTGTCCGTTAGCTGTTGTCGGCCCGCCCTCCCGCCAGTTCTTCGTCTCCCGTTGTAGAGGTCACACCCCATGTGGAGCTCCTGAGAGAAGACTGCGTCAGAGCTGCAGCCTAATTTCGCATTCGGCCTATCCTGTCAAAAAAAAAAAAAAGTACTGTTGGTTCTGTTTCGCCACCTACTCGATGCCGCTGACTGGTAAGACTGTTCCTTTTATTATTTCCAGTGACACTGAGTCTGTTTTTTGATTGTTTTACCGTTGATCATGTCTGGTACAGAGAGCAAGAATTTGTTGGAAACGGGGCGGCCTCCTATGTGTCGATGCCCGTATGGGCATCGATATTTCATTACTGACCAGCATGAACATTGCCTTACCTGTCTTGGCCCGCTTCACGACATGGATTCGTGAGACGCCTACTTTTCTGTGGATAATCGCGTTGTTGAGCTTCGCATGTGGAAGGTTGGATGAGCGCTGTCAACTTTCGGAGGGCGGGCCCACACTCATAAGGCCAAGACACAGTCTCTCGGCCCTTCCTCCGAGTCCCCTCCCGGTTCTGTACTGACCGTGGAGGAGGGGGGCTTCTGCCTCTTTGAGCCATGCCACGGTGGGGGCCCCTTCCACGGTACAGGAGGCCCAGTCTATTCTTTTCAGGGGACGGGCGGGAGGCACCGCTCCAGCAATTGCCTCTTTGGGGGCGATGGCAACCCCCCCCCAGTGTCGCATCTTGGGACCCGCGGACCCGGGCCGGCACCGGCCTTGGCGCCATCCGCCAGTGCCGTTTTCGGTCTTGGCGTCGCTTGCGGCACCGGGGGCCCTGATGGTGCCATGGTCAGTGCCGCTTGGTGCCAGTTCTGCGGTCAGCACCATTCATGGCGTCGATAGTGGGGACGGCACTGTGGGAAGTTCTGTGGCACCTTCTGTGGCTGTTTCTAGTCTAGGCACTGTCCGCAGTGCCGAGATTGGAGACGATGCCATTCGTGGCACCATGGTGGGTGATGGCGCCATGGGTGGCACTGTTCTTGCTCTCGGCGCTGTTCATCAGTACTGACTCCAGCGCCATTCGCGATGCCATGTCTGGTGCTGATCCTGACTTCAGCACCATATTTGGAGCTGTTTCTTCCTCCAGCACCATTCTCGGTGCCGAGGAGGGAATCTGCACCGACTGTGGTGCTAGTCCTCAAGTTGGCACATCTGTCGGTCCAGGAAGAGGCAGGAATCAGCAGGTTGTCCGGCATCCGACCTCGATCTCCACCTCTTCGGAGGAGGATTCCGGGTCTGATTCAGACTGGCTACCAGACTCCTCGTAGTCTGCTGACACCTCTGTAGTTTCTTCGGCAGCCTGGACCCAGTCTCCCTCTGAGGAGCGAGCAGTGATCCCCGATTCTGGGGTCAATGGCACTGACCAGCAGGCAACAGTCCAGGTGGCCATGGCTATGCAGCCCAGAGTCGAGGGACCTTCTACCCCCTCAGCTGGTGTACCCCCTCCGGTGGTGTGCCTGGATCACCCAACTTTATGGCTGACCAGGGCACCTGTGGAAGAGGAGGGTGCTACACCCTGGGTGGTCTCCTCGGGGATTGCTCGGAGTTGCCAGCCGCTTAGGCTGGTTTTTTTGAGTCGGAGGGCTCTTTTGAAGTCCGAGGAGTCTGGGATCAGTGCGGCGGCCCTTCTCTGGGACCCACCCGGGCTTGGGAGGAGCCGCAGTGCGGACCCTAGTCTTTCCTCCTTTGTCTCCTCGAGAGAGCCCTTCTCTTTGGAGGCCAGGGGCCGTCCTTCTAGACTCGCATGGTCCCAGTTGCCTCACAGGGGATTCTTCAGGGCATGGTCTAGGCAGTTCCAGTGTGGTTGACCAGCTGTCAGCTGTTGGGCTTCCCGGTGCTTCTCCCTCTTTGGGGGCATCCGGTACACTCTCTTGCCTGAGCAGAGGATGTTCCTCATCTCTTGTGGATCTGGCCCCCATTCCTCTGTCACCATCTCCTTCTCTCCCTGGTATTTCTGGCCCTAGGGGACCTTTGACCTGGGAGCAATTCAGGGGTGCAGCTGCTCATTGTCCTACTTACGTCAGGGCAGTGGATGACTGGGTGTTCCACCCTTCCCCTGAGCAGCCGCCCCCTGGATCTCCGAAGTCTTCTGATCCTCATCCCCCTCTTCTGAGGGAGAAGAACTGTCCGTCCACATCTCCCCTGCCAGTGATCTGACCGAGTATCAGCGTTTCCTCACAAGGATGTTGGAAGACCTTCACATCACCCCTACCTCCCAACACAATCCTAAGCATGTTGCGTGTGCCTTCCTAGGCGAATTCAGTGCGGCCACCCTCGTGGTGCCCACCTGGCCTGCTCCCTTCCGGGAGGCGTCACTGCGCTTTTGGCAATGTCCCTTCTCCGGTGTCCCAGCCCCCAGGGAACTGAGACAGAGGTATTGTGCTCCCTCGGAGTCTCCAGGTCGTATGCCTCACCCCCAGTCAGGCTTGATGCAACTGGACACTCCTGATGAGCTTTGCACCCTTCACCGTGACTGGCCCCCAGATCAAGACTCTGCAGATTTTGACTTATGGGGTAGGAGGACCTTCTACTCAGCATGGATTTTACTGTCCATTGCTGCACATCAAGCCCACTATGCTTCCTGTGATAGGTTCTTGTGGTCCAGGCTAGGACTGCTCCTAGCCTCCTTGCCTGATTCGGAGGTAACCAGCCAAGTCATTGCACTCTCTGTTCAGGGCCTGGAGCTAGCAAGACACCAAGCGAGGGCATCCTACAACGCCAGTGAGGTAGCTTCCAGAGTCGTAGGGACAGCGATCTGCGTCAGACAGACGGCATGGCTACGTCTCTCCCGGTTGTCACCCTTGGCCCGGTGTAGGGTGATTTCCTCCGCTTACAGGAGAACCCATCTTTTTTCCCATAGAGTGAAGAGGCAATTGTCGGGACAACTTCCTTCCCCCTCTGGGGGTTCCCCATCTCACTCCCCACAGGCTCGGGTCTCGCTAGGCCTGTAAAGGTTCTCCCTCCCACTGACTCCCCCCACTGGGAGCTAAGGGGCTTAGTCCCTTAGGGTCTTGAGCCCCCTTCGGGGGGGATCGTTACTCACCCGTGTGATGAATGGTGAAGATTGACACAGATAAGATATGAAAATTACATACCTACCGTAATTCTTGATCTTTCTGTGTATCTTCACCATTCATCTCAATTCCCACCCACTATCCCCCTGGGGCCTCAGTCTCTGGGTCCTCCTCCCTCTGTGTGCCCTCCTTTCTCCCCCCCCCCTTTCTGTTGGTCAGGAGCGGGATGACCTTGGGCACGTGGGGGGGTTTCTTTCTGCCTTTGTCTGATGGGGGGGCTGTTCTCCTCATCGCCTTTGGCTTCCACCCCCCTAGGGGTGGGATGCGTGACTGCCCCCTTTCCTCCCTTAACTCTTGTTCTTGGGACTAATCCTTTTTACTTCTGTTGAGAGGTGGGTCCCCCCCTCTTATTTTTGTTGGTTAGGGGAGAGGACATCCCCTGCTTCCCGTCCTATTTAATCCACGACCCTAGGAAGTCATTCTGCCGGAGTGCCTCTTGGTCAGAATTCCATGCCTTGGATTTTGCCAGCCTTCTCAGGTTCTTGCTACTCCTGGACAGTAAGTCCATCTAAAAGCTGAGGACCAGACCTCAAGTCCTGGGTTTGTCCTCTCTCCTCCCACTTAATGTTTCCTTCCTTCCCTTTTTCCTCTTCCAAAGATTGGGGCCCCTCCCAATCCCCTTAGTTTGCCTCTCTCTTCCTTGTCTGTCCTCTCAATCATTTATTCCTCCTTTAGTTTCTTATATCTTTTCTTTGTCTGTCCCTTGGACTTCTTTTTCCCACCCTGCCAACCCTGTTTCTTACTCTGCGGTGACTCAGAACTGTCAAGAGGGCGGGGCCGACGACAGCTAACGGCCAACCCTCAAATGCCATGCAATGCATTGTCCTCGAGGGTGGCGCTGTTGCTCCGTCACCGCCCATCCCCCCCAAAAAAGGGCTCCCGCGGGGTCGTGACCTCTGGCCACTTACCCATATGTGATGAATGGTGAAGATACACAGAAAGATCTGTTGTGGGTGTTTTACATGTAAGCTTCATGCAGGCCTGCCTTAGGCGTACAAGAACTGGAGCATATGGGGACCGCCTTCTCCCTTTATACTGGATGTCGTTAGGGGTGGAGCCAGCGTCGGGTGGGCGGTTCCATGTTGGTACTGCTGGAGAAAAAGAATTGCCGAGATCTGCCGCTAGGTGGCATCAGTCCTAAAAGTGTTACCTGCTGCAAGAGCTTCTCTCGAAGATCTATTAATCTATTATGATAAGTTCTTGCGTAACTGTACTTTATGCCAGTAATGGACATTAACACAGATGGCCATGTCATCTTCACAGAGCTGATACCCAGTGCTTAAATACATGCTTTTAAACTGAGGCATTGCCATTTTCCCCATAAAACATGTAATTGTGTACTCACAAATAAATGTATACTACCCAGCATATTGTTGTACCTTAAAGGAAAACACTGCTTACCTGCTGGCACTCTCTGCTAGTGCTTATGCCCCTGATTAGCAATTCTATATCAAAAAATATTTTTTCTTAGTTTAGGTAGTTGTATTTAAGTATTAAACAGTGCTGCCAAACTTCCGTTTTCAAAGGCTTCCAGCAGGGGTGTTGTGGAAACCTCTCACTCCCTCGCCTGGGATAGGCTAATATGCCCCTGCTGAGCAATGTGCTGAGTCGGCAGGAGCATATTAGCATATCCTGGGTCAAGAAGTGAGCGGCTCCCATGAGATGGCTGCCGACAGCCTTTGAAAATGGAAGTTTGCTAGTGCTGTGTAAAATTTAAATATTACTACATAAACTAAGAAAAATTAAGTTAGAAAAATTATTTTTTGCTATAGAACCATTAACTGGTAGCATAGGCACTAGCAGGTAAGCAGTGTTTTCCTTTACTGTACCATCCAGATCTTGGCTTAGACTTATGTAAATTCTAACGCTGTGCTTCTTACAAGATCTGTGCAACAATGCCACTGGAACAGGACAACTTTAACGGGGCTTCTAGCCCTAACAATTATATCCTGTAAAAAAATAAAGGCCTTTAGTACTGCAGTACATAGAATGCAGACATCACACATTTGTCATGCCAATATTGCCTGATACAGTACTTTAGTTCAGTTCCTACAGACCTGTGTGCTGCACCCCTAGGTCATCACTGGACATCCACTGGCCACTGTAGATTTCTGCACATGCAGCCAATAATCTGAAATCACCTGCACAACCGTGGGACAACCCAGATCTGGGAAGCAAATGCCACCCCTTAGGGCTCATTCAGAGTATAAGAAAAGTGCCCAATTCTGCCTAAAATCTACGTTTTAGACATCCTGCTAAGGATAGCAAGTGAGAGGAGATCTAAAATGTACTTACCTGGTAAAAGCCAGTGTTTGCCTGATATCTTACTTTAACAGTCTATAATCTGAAGATAACCCTGAGGGTCATTCCAATTATTAGAATATTCCAGTCGACTTTCTTGAGCTGGTTGATACTAGTTTTTAAAAAATATCCGCTTTGTAGGAGGTTGCTCATATGGTATGGGGGTCTTGAAAACAAGGTCCTCAATCTGAAAAACTGAGCATAATGTTCTGCCTGACGTTGATATGAATATTGTTGAATTGCTGTTTTTTAAAATTAAAGCTACAGTATAGCATAGACTTTTCAAAGCAGATCCATCTCAGATCCACCCCCGTATTTTCAATCTGAGCTTATGTCCGCATTGTACATCATCTCATAGATGGTGTACCAGCAGAAACCAGCACTTGCTTCTTTCCAATGACGGAAGCATTATTATAATCAGGCATGGTGCCGTGAATCGCAGCAGTTGTCAGAGACCTCCCTCAGCACTTGAAAATAGCTGCAGGGTGGTTCTGGTGTAACTGTTCCTATGTGACGCGGCTGGCTGTCACTCCCTTGTCTGCGTACGACCCGCCAGAAATCCTGCCCATAATGTTTTAATCAAAATATTATTTCTACCTAGTTGTAGACATATAAAGTCCATTTTATATAGACCACGGGGATTTTGAGTTGCCTTTTATCAGTGTGAGCAGGGTAAAATGATTTTTAATTCATGTCACCACTGCAGTTAGAGTTTTGGGTTGTTTTTTTGTCTTCCAGTTAATGGCCTCAGCTTGTGCCAATCCAGGCTTATTCAGTCACTTCACAGTCCGTGGATCTAGTAGTTAGAAATAAAAACACCCCCCAACAGACAGCTCATTTCTAGGAAATGTGGTGCATAGCAGTTTGACCGGGTGTTTTCCAGCTGCATTGGTTTAGTATAGAAAAGAAAGGATGTATAATGAAGTTAAGAACCATTTTGTTTTGGCACTAGAGTGGTACAGGATTTCTCCTCTGTACTAAACTGATTACAGCTCAGACTCTGTAGCTCTGCATTTATAATCCAGGCCAAGTACATGCTCAGCCCTGGAGCTTTTATATTATTAGTAGATATAATTATAAAATACACAAATAATTTGAATTTATTGATTTACAACATGTACCCGTGAATAGCAAATCTGAGTTATGTCTTCAAGCTAAGCCTGAAAAAATGTCTTCTTGCCAAGGGAATTACCGAGTACCCTGGAAAGTACAGAGGCTAGGGAACCTCTTTAAGTTAGTACATTTTTACACAGCATATTTATTGATACCTGCCTATTGAGGTGGCGTGATGGACCTAGAGTCCCTTCTGACCTTAAATATTAAATTATTATGGTACAGTGGGACTTATGCCTCATTCTGATGTCTGAGTCCACAGATGTATAGACATTGTAGATCATGTCTGTGAAGTGTTGTTCAAAGTATCTCACACACACACACACACACACACACACACACACACAGTGGTCAGCTCCCTAGGAGCATTTGCATATGAGGTGTGACAACTCTAAAAAGCATTCTGGGGTACCAAAATGTTAAATTAGATTGGCGCAGCAGAAGGGCTACTGCTGGTGTGCCAGCGACCTGGATTTAGGAATAAGCCCAGGTATCGAGGGAGGAGATGGGTGGGAGAGGAGGATCGAGCATCTCAGAGGATGCCCTCCTCCTATGGTGAGGTTGGGTAGTGTCCTCTGCCATGATACTGCTACCTGTAGAACCACATGTGGCAGAGCAGATGGAGAGCCAAGGGAGGGATGGAGATGTCGTGGATGCGGCATGCAGGCACACTTTGCATGCATCCTTGATCTCAGTGAATGCGACACCATGGGGAAAGGGAATAGAAAACCGAGAATCTGGCCCTGGCTTCAGAGATGATGGACTCTGGTATATCCAGGCCCCCTTACTACTGCCTGTATGCCACCTGACAACATCTACATTGGGTACATCCCCCAACCCAGCCCTGCTGCCAAAGGGGTGTAACCAAGTCTCCATGGAGGTCAGGCTTCCAGGTATAGGATATAGGAATGTCGGGTACACCATTGATGTTCCTGAGGGAGACCAAAGCCAGAGATGAAAGGGGGCACAAATATAATGATAAAAAAATCAGATTAAAAGAAAGTTGTAATAAAATAGACGTTCTGGTGGTTCCATGAGATACAGCATCTTGTTTTCGTGGACATCCCTTGGAACAGCAGGGTAGACAAAGTGCATAGTTTGTGGTGGAGTACAATAAGATACAGAAGCGCCAGGTTCGAAAGGAATTGCAAATACAAGTTACTAATTGTAAGAAAGTTCTCCTGGACCAGCCTCCGAGCCCATTGCTCCATCAGAGCGGCCCACTGATGAAACTGCTCATTGGAAGCCCTTACCAGAAGGTGGGGAAGGGCTCCAGTGTCGAAGAGGTCAGTGACCAGAACCAGAAACCAGTGACTCCAAACAGGGAGACCGGCAACTGATCCCAATGGCCGACCGTCGATGTGGAGACATATCAGAGGGCGACCTCAAGTAATGCCTTCTCTTTTTTGGCCACGGGCCGAAGAAGAGCTCAAGACCGAACGGTGCCGAGAATGCAACCGTTTACTTTTATGCTTCCATGGGGACCGCCCATCCCCTTGGGCATTGGACCGTCCGTTGTCAGACCCCCCCCCTCCGGAGAAGGCAGTGGACCAGACCCAGCCCGGCTGACTGAACAGTTGTCATACGAAGTCTCCCTATCGTCACCTGACCAGCTCATGGTCGACTCCGTCAATGTAGGCTGAGACGTCTTTCTTTGATAAGAATAAATTATCATAAGCGGAACTTTATTCAAAAAATACTACAAAATAATAAACTGAAAACTAAGCTGCAGTTTGAAGTATGACTCCCGGCGGGCGAGCGACGTCATTACTGAAGCGCACTCGACAATGGGGAAAAAAAAGGAACTGAGGCGGTTGGAGAATTCGGCGCCAAGACGGTCGTTGCCACACGAGCAGAGGCTCACGACGTCACTCCTCGTGGCTCCATCTCTGGCACCGGCCCTCCTGCAAAAAAGTTTGCTCCAGCTGGGTCCTAGCGCCTCCGGCGTAGAT
Organism: Neoceratodus forsteri; assembly: GCA_016271365.2. NCBI lineage: Eukaryota > Metazoa > Chordata > Ceratodontiformes > Ceratodontidae > Neoceratodus > Neoceratodus forsteri. Next base: position 165,607,400 of record JADMNL010000025.1, on the reverse strand, counting down.
CCCATTAGTGTGAATGAGTGGTGGAGACATTGTCCAAGAAGATCAAGAATTACGGTAGGTACATAATTTCCATTTATTGTGTGTTGTTTTATGGCTGGAGTTCTAGTCTGTTTTAGTCCATTTGTGTTTCACTCCTAGCAAGGGTCCATTTTTGTGAATCGCTGAGTATCCAGGAGTGTAAAGTCGCAAGCTGTTACAGCTTGTATCACCGCTGCTTTTTTCCTTGGATTGAGTGTTTGCTGTTTTTGGAACCATTCATCTGGGGATCTCTAATATCTTAGGAACATACCAAGTCATGCTGGCTTTCTAAAGTGCTTTGAACTGTGAGCATATTGTGGTTATACCATGCTGTGCCAACTTTCTTACAACTTTTCTGAATTGTGAGCTTACTGTGACTTTGTTTCAGCTCTGGCTTCTCAGTTTCTACCTGTGTATGTTTATCCCCTTAATTCTGCAGCAGTAGCAGAAAGATTTGACTGAAATGGTATTTTCAGTGGTGCAGGCCCGAATTTTGGTGATCTAACTGCTGTAATGAATGATTCTGTTGGATATTAGTCTGACTGGGCTTACCATGCTGGGGTCAAATATACACTCTGGTATTTGTTTCTGAGCATGGACTTTGGCTGACTGTTCCTGCCACTTCCCGGCAGAACCTTAAACTGATGGGAAATTTGCCTGCAGGAGTGTTTTCCTATCTAAATCGGCTGGTAGGAGTTTGCTGAGCATCTGCTAGAGTTTTACTTGTACTGCAGGACTGTCAGCATTCAAGCTTTTACTTTGCACACAACTTGGAAACCTATTTTGCACACAACTCGAATGGGCAGCTGCTTAAGACTGGGACTGGTTATCTTAATTACCTTGAACTATCATCCTGCTGTCTATCATATTATCAGCTAAACTCACGATAGTGGGTGGTGAGAGCACCTTACTTCAGTGAGACTTGTTATATTCTGGAATCACTGTGAGGGTTGTTCCTGGTTTGGGGGTTTCATTTGCATTTAGAGTTGTGGTGAGAGAGCACTCCTTCCCTTCCCCATCCTTTTAACCCTTTTATTTGTAATATTTTTTCCTTTCAGACTCTGTACTTGGACTTAAAGTTCCTGGTCCTTAGTTCAATTACTGTGTTTTATACAGATGTGTTTAGTTGGTGTGTATCAGGGCATGAGTGTGATATGTTTGTGTAGTGTGAATGGTTTAGGGTGGTCATCGATTTAGGGTCAAGTTTGTTAATTGTGTTACTTGATCAGTAGGGTGGGTTGCTTTGGGAGGCGGAATAAAACAGTTGGGAATTAGTGTGAACTCTAAAAGGATTTAGCTTTCCTTTTGTATTGCATGGTGGGTTGCATTTATTGTAGTAGTTGGAGTGATCGCTGAACTGTGTGTATCGGTTTTAGTGTGTTGGGGGGGGGTGTAGTTTTAATTAAGTAGCTCCCCGTGATGTGTTGCTTGTTACAGACCTCAAGACTTTGCTATTCCCCATCCTTACTTAGAAGCCTGCGCACCTTCCATGACCCCCCCACCACCATTGGCTGCTGTTTATTGGCAGTGCAGGGAGGTGGGCATTATAAGGAGTACGAGGCTAAGGAGGGGCGGGTTGAAAGCTGATGGAGAGGCACCTGTTGGAGTCGTAAGGATCAGGAGATATCCTGGGAGGAGAAGGGGACTAGAAAGTGGCCAGATATGTATTGCACCTTCACCCAGGGAACCCATCAGACCGAGTGGGCAGTCAGCTGAGTGGTTAGCTTTCTCCTTTTGTCTACTTTGGGCGGTGTTATGCAATGCCAGGTTGATGAGAAATGAATCTGCTGTTTCAGCAGATCTTGTTTCCTCAGTTGACCTGGCTTGCATCACTGAGAACTGGATGGGAGATGATGCTGGTTTGGTACTGGAGTTGTCGGTCCCAGCGGGGTTCTCTTTGGTTCACTGCTCGAAGAGGGATTGCAGGGGGTGGCCATCTGTTTTAGAACTCGGCTAAACCTGGTGGTGCACCCAATAGGGAACACCTCATCATTTGCATGTGAGGCCGTGTGTGGTGGTCCCAGTGTAGGCTGTACAATCTTCCTTGTGTTACGTCTTCTGTGACGCGAGGGGGAAGTTCCTGCAGGAAATTGTGGCTTACGTCTCACAGATGGTGTTGGAGAGGCACCAAGATTATGTATTCTTGGTGACTTTTAACGCGTGGTTCGATGATGAGAGCTTGCCTTTTGCTCAGGATTTCCTCCAGAGTATGGAATCTCTGGACCTGACACAAGTGATTACTTCTGGAACCCACCAGCATGGCCACGCCTTGGACCTGGTATTCTCGCTGGGGTTTGAGATTAATAATCTCAAGGTTGATCTGGTAGTATGGTCGGATCATTGCACTATCAGATTTAGTTTCAGGGCTCCCCATTGTAGTCCATCCTCTGTGGCAATGGTCCGGTTCTGCCCTTTGAAAGGGCTTTACCCAGAGGGACTGCTGGCAGTACTAGACACCTTGAAAGCATTAAAGGCATGTGCTGGGGGGCCAGAGGCAGCAGTGGTGTCCTATAATACAGTCATTGCTGAGGCCTTTGACCTCTTGGCACCAGTCTGTGTACACCCACTGGTATCGCGTCTTGGCTCGCTTTGGTTTGAGGGTGAGCGGAGGGTGATGAAAACCAAGGGGAAAAGGTTGGAGCGTTGTTGGAAAAAGTCCAGGGCCCATGAGGACGTACTCTTTCTGATTACATATTATGATGAGTATCAAAAAAAGCAATCACCCGTAAGAGGCGTCCTTTCTGTCTAAGGAGATTGCTGCTGGGAGGAACCAACCGGCTCAGCTCTTCTGGATACTAGACAGGCTTTACATCCAGCCTGTCTGGATCCTGTCAGAGCTTTTTAATCCGCAAAATGCGGGAGTTCACTCAGTTCTTCTCAGGCAGGGTGTCCTCCATTAGAGCCAGGATTTCTCCAAGTAGGCCATCACAGCCCAGCAGGGTGGAGCGTGGAAGTCTGGGCTGGAGTCAGTGTGGAGAGTTCCGACTGCTGATGATAAATGAGGTATGTGAGGTGATCTCTGAACTGCCGCCAACATTTTGTACCTGGATCCAGGCCCAACGCAACTACTGGTGAGCTGTGTCGGGCATCTGGACCCGGTGTTCACTGAAATTGTCTGGTGCTCCTTATCAGAGTGGTTCTTCTCGAAGTTGCTGCAAGGCACTCTGGTGAAGCCTCTGCTGAAAAAGGTATCTTTGGACCCGGACGTGTTGGCAAATTACTGACCTGTCTCTAACCTTCATTTTCTGGGGAAGGTTACTGAGAAAGTGGTTGCGCAACAGCTCTAGGCACACCTTATTGCCTTTTAAAATCTATGAGCCCCTCCTCCAGTTTGGGTTTAGGACAGTGCAAAGCACAGAGAGACGGCACTGGTTCAGGTGCATAGTGACTTGCTCAGGGTGAGAGACAGGTGAGAGCAATCAGATCTTCTTCTCCATGATCTGTTGTCAGCGTTTGACACTGTGGACCATGGGCTACTCTTTGACTGGCGCAGAGGATATGTAGGACTCATCGACAAAGTTATCAGCTGGTTTGAATCCTACCTTAAGGTCAGGACCCAGAGGGTTGTGGAGGGAGAATATTCCTTGCATCCAGTGACCCTGCCCTGTGGCGTGCCCCATGGCTTGGTCCTGTCGCCCATGTTATTCACAGTGTATATAGTGCCCCTGGACGAGATCATTAGGCAATATGGTCTTGGGTTTCATTGTTATGCCGACAATACTCAGCTCTACCTGTCCATTGCACCTGGGATGTCGGATGCAGTCAATGTACTTAATAAGTGCTTGTCCGAGATTCAGATCTGGATGTCATCTTGCTGATTAAGGCTAAACCCTGAAAAACTGAAGTGCTACTGATGGAACTGGGTCGAAGGGGGGAATGGAGGCCTCCATGAGGGAGACAGGGGTTTGGCTCATGCCCCCTAGGTTATTAGCCTCCACCGAGGTGAAAAATACTGAGGATCATTCTGGATAACGAGCTGACACTGGAGGCTCAGGTGGCAGCAGTAGTCTGGAGTGGCTTTTATCATCTTCGAAATATCAACTGGATTAAGTCCCTTGTCCCACCTAATGATCTGGCCATGCTAGTACATGTGTTCTTGACTTCGAGGTTCGACTACTGCAACACTTTATACATTGGGGTCAAGGGAGGTGCGGTGCGATGCCTGCAGCTGCTGCAGAACATTGTGGCCCAGCTACCGACAGGTCTTTCTAGATCTTGTCATGTGTCGCTAGTGCTGCGTGAACTGCACTGGCTACTGGTGAAGTGACATATCTCCTTTAAAATGGGTCTGCTGACCTACAAGGCCCTACATGGGCTGAGCCTGGGCTACCTGTTAGAGCTCCTGCACCCTTACACTCTGGGACGTCCGCTCCACTCTGCTGAGGAAGACCTCCTGATAGTCCTGAGGCCGAGACTAAAATCATCCGGGGACTGTGCATTTGAGATGGCAGCCCTGGTCCTTTGGAATTTGTTGCCCAGGACTCTGAGGGAGGCCCCCTCGGTAGAGGTCTTTAAATGTGGTGTGAAAATTTTTTGGTTTAGGCAAGCATTTGGGGATTAGCTAAAGTTCATTAGCGTTACATATTTTTTTTTTATGTTTCTTTTATATTGTATTTATGTATTGAGTAGATTCTGGGTAGTTGGATGTCGTTTATATTTTGTGCTGTTTTTGCAAGGGCACCCTGAGACTCCCGGCAAGGGCACCACAAACAAAGACTACTACTACTACCACCACCCAATCAGGATTCAAGACTGTCCCTACTCATGTTATAACATATGGTAACTCCACCCCCTGCTCTGCTTTATTGCTGTAAATGTTCTCATAGCCCAGCGGCACAATGTTGCACTGCCATGCAGAGGACCAGAGTTCAGGCTTGGACTTTGGTCACTTCATCAGAAGGCAGGCCAGGCTACAGGCAGCTGCCAGAAGAAAGCACGCCTAAGCTAGGTTGGACTGTCGTCGGGTTCCGGCAGTGCAGTGCAGTGACCCCTGCAGGTGGGTCAGAGAGCTTGCTTGTTCCATAGGAACACGCTGTATGGCCAAGGCTGAAGGGCACGGCTCCCACTAGAGGGAAGAAAAGAGGAGAAAATCTGAGGGAACTGTGACAGGGAGCTCCTGCCACTCTTGAGGACCGACCTTTTCTTCAATCTGTTGCAATGGTTCTTCTATTTTCTTAGCCTAATCTATCCTTTACAATTTCTAGTCCATAAGGTTGGTCACCTATGGGCACCCCCTTCCCTTTCTTGACTATGCTATATTGTCCTCTTTAATTTTCCTTTTCCCTCTCAGGTCCTCATACAGGGAGGTTATTGTGGGGACCTTCAAACGTATGTAAAACAGGTTATGTTTATCATTGTTGAATTTAGTATGTAATAGCACTATGTCATAAAATACCTTGATGTATATACCTTATGTTTATGAAACCTGTAAATGTTGAAAATAGCATGGCACTAGGTGTTTTTGATAATGGTAAAAAGTACTAGGTGACTATTATAGAAATTAACTTAGTTGTGCTGTTTAAAATGCATGTAAATTGCTGTAAACTAAACAAGTCTGAAAGTTCATGGTGATTTGCATATATCCCATGATGCTTTGCATTATGGAAGTATTTATGATGTTGTATGTCTTTGAAACTTGATTTGTTGCCAGTGCCCTTTAGGGTAACCCATGTTTCAGTGTTTCAGCACCGAGGTGCTTTGTTTTTAGCTTGTTTTGTTTTTTTCTTTTTGAGTCCCCACTACCCAAGCAAACGGGGTCCACATAGGGATGATGGGTTTTCACTGAAAAGTGGTTAGATCAGAGATCAGTGTCAGTAGGTGCTGGCTAAGTGCAGAGAAAGGACATACATAGTCTGCTGTTGCAAACTGATGTACTGAAGAAGGAATATGGCATTGCAGAAGCTTATTTTCTGTATTTTGAATAAACATCACACAGAGATTGTGTGTTGAACCTGAAGTTCAGTGTCTGGTCCATCTGTTATCCCACAACCCCTCCACAGACTTGGTGTGAGTAGTGGGATAACTTGCTGGAAGCGTCTGGATTGGCCGAAAAGGGAAGTTTTTTGGTGGATATTGCCCAGATATCCCAGGTGGACCGATGCACCAGGAGTTGCCAGAGGAGAACCTGGAGAAGAAAGTCTATGGAATTCTGACCAGAACCATGGCTGACAGAGAGAAGTTGCTGCCTGGACTGGACCTGGGAAATCTGAGGAAGGCCAAGTCTGAAGATGATGAAGAGATGCAGGTCGAGGCAGACTGGAGGTGCGAGCGACAACACCCAGGAGGTGGAGACCGTGATGAGGATGATCCACTGGATTAGTGGGCAATGGCTGGAGGCAGACTGACTACGCAGTGAGATGGAACACCGATGCCAGGTGCTGGAGTGGTTCCTGCTGGAGAGTTTGGATAAAGAGTCTGAGGAGGATTTTTTGTGGGCTCAGTTTGAGTAGCACCCCACTGATTGAGCAGGATATTCCTTTGTTGCCTGTGTTCCCAGGATGTTACCTGTTGGAGGTTGGAGTTGCATGCAAGTATGGAACTTGAATGTGAGACCCCAGGTAAGACTGTGCCTAGTGATACTGTGTTGTGGTTAAAGATTCCAAGCAAGCAAGAAGAAGCTTATGAGGCTGAAGGGACTTTTTCTTGTATTGATGCAGCTAAATCTATTAACAGTATTGACTGGGGTATACTGCAGGCTAAAGATGCTAATATTGCCAAAATGTTACAACATGTTAAGATCAAGGAGATGGCACATGTGTTTTATTTGTTTTGATGAAAAACCTACAAAAGAAGAGGTGGGTGGAAAATGGATTGGAACTTGTGTTGGGGTAACACCAAAAGAGTGTCTACCCTCAGGTGTCTGTAGCAAGTGAAATGAATCAAGAGACATAGTGGGTTTATGTGGAGGGGTTGAACACAGGGCTGGGCCCCTGCTTAAAACTGACATGTCTGGTGGGGTTGGAGCAGGTAATTACTCACCCCAGAGAAATGGTTTCTATGATACTGACTTTCCAGCCATCCAGATTCTTTGGTTAAAAAAATATGATGTACTTTCCCTAAAAGGAGATAGTTCGAGAAAGGTACTGTTAGTCTGTTGAGAAATGTCTTAATGCCCCAGGGTAAAGAATGATGATATCCACTATGTTTATGATATAATGCTTGTCGTTAATAGGGACCCTGAGACAGAGCTTCTGAAGATGGATTGGTGGAAGCTCCGTCCCTTCCTGGGACAGGAAGGTGGTAAGCAGTCTGCAGTAACTGCTTCCCTCATAAGGTGGGAGATGTGTGACAGGGAGCTCCTGCCACTCTTGAGGACCGACGTTTTCTTAAATCTGTTGCAACAGTTCTTCTATTTTCTTAGCCTGATCTATCCTTTACAATTTCTAGTCCATGAGGTTGGCCACCTATGGACACCCACTTCCCTTTCTTGACTATGCTATAGTGTCCTCTTTAATTTTCCTTATCCCTCTCAGGCCCTCATAGGGGAAGGTTATTGTGGTGACTTCCAAACATGTATAAAACAGGTTGTGTTTATTGTTGTTGGATTTAGTATGTAATAACACTATGTCATAAAATACCTTGATGATATCTTATGTTTATGAAACCTGTAAATGTTGAAAATACCATGGCACTAGGTGTTTTTGATAACGGTAAAAAGTACTAGATTACTATTATAGAAATTAAGTTAGTTGTGCTATTTAAAATGCATGTAACTTGCTGTAAACTGAACAAGTCTGAAATGTCATGGTAATTTGCATATATCCCATGATGCTTTGCATTATGGAAGTATGTATGATGATGTATTTCTTTAAAACTTGATTTGTTGCCAATGCCCTTTTGGGTAACCCATGTTTCAGTGTTTCTGCACTAAGGTTCTTTGTTTTTTTTCTTTTTGAGCCCCCACTACCCAAGCAAACAGGGCCCACATTGGTATGAAGGGTTTTCACTGAAAAGTGCTTAGATCAGTGTCAGTAGGTGCTGGCTAAGTGCATAGAAAGGACATACATAGTCTGCTGTTGCAAACTGATTACTGAAGAAGGAATATAGCATTGCAGAATCTTATTTCCTGTATTTTGAATAAACATCACACAAGGATTGTGTGTTGAACCTGAAGTTCGGTGTCTGGTCCATCTATTATCCCACAACCCCTCCACAGGAGCTCCCTGCTATCTGCATTATAGTACAATAAGCATGAACAGGGGGTATTTCTGAGACCACAGCCCGGGCAGGGAAAGACTGGATATGGCGGAAGAAAGGAAAATATACTCCATCTCTGCAGCAAACAGCTCCTCTCTCACAGCATTCCTATGAGTCACTTTCTCAGTGTGCTAGATCCCTGACTGTTAGTTGATAGCCTCTCCCCTATTACATTGTGGAATCATTATGGGTATGGTAGCCGTTGCTGCAAAAACGGGGAGATGAGGATCTTTCAGGAATCAATCTTCACCATTGATTCACACTAGTGGGTCTTAGCTGGAGGTGCCAGGAGCCAGAACTTTTCAGGGGGGCTGGCACCAAGGTAAGCTGTGCACAGGTGTGGCGTTGTAAGACTGTCTCGTGCCACATGGCTTACCTTGCCACTATCCCTCAGCTGCCCCACCATTGGGAGACAGAACTTCATGTCTATATGACAGCAGTATTCAGTTCTCTCAGTTTTAGTGTTTAAAGCTAGATTTTGTTATTTTTGTGGCAGTTTGCTGATTTTATAAAAAACATTGTCTGTCAGTCTCTCATAGCCCTACCAAATCAGTGGGCGGCAGCAATAGATGACAATGGTAGGGAACCTTCTTAGCAAGCTGCTTTGACAGCAGGGCCATGTCCATTCCACTTTCCATGTTGGGGAAGGGTTCTGACAACAGGCAGTCCTGTGCCCGGAAGGAAGGATTGTCTTCCTGGAAGCACAAAAAGAAGCAGACCCATTCCCGATCCCGGTCAGGTTCTCAGAGCTGCTCGTCCCCGAGTTCTTCCTCTTCTCATTGGAAGGGGAAGAAGTAGTACTACTCAGGGCTGCCCTCTGCGAGGTCTGTCACAAGATTGTCACTCCTGGAGTCGAAGGCCCTCACCAATGCCGTTGGCATCACGAGGGACCTCTGGTAATAGGCGGTTGATGTCTCAGGCCTGGAGCCCCGGCCCCCCCATGTGTAAGTGGGGACTCTGGTGGGCAGTTCACCAGTGGGCGGTCACAGATCCTTTGGGGCTGGTACAACTAAAGCCGCAGGCAGGGCCCTCAAGCAGGGTAGCAGTCCCTGGGTCCATGCTGATGACCGTGCTGCTGACTCCTGTCCCACTGGCTGCACCCCCATTCAGTGTCACTGTGATGGAACTGGCTGTGGTACATTGGTCTCTTCAATGCCAGCTGGGTCATTGGCATCGAGGTTGTCACGGAGTTTAGGCCCTTCTGGGCCTTCCTCAGCACTTGTTCCAGTGTTGCCCTCAGTGCTGGGATCTCCTCAGTACAGAATTTAGTTCTGGTTATGGCTCTGCCTCTAGCACCAGCCCCTCTTCCCTTGGGGCCAGTGTCACTGGTGTTGTCAAGACCACATTCTGAATTGGACGACCTACAATCCACCTCCCTCTAAGCCCTTCCCTCCATGGAGGATGTGGAGGGAGATGAGTCTGATTCTGACCTCATCATTTTTGAGGATGGTGACAGAGACTGCTTTAGCCTGGACTCTTCAGATTCAGGCCCTTCTTCTGTTCCACAGGAGGATCTAACTTTCTATGCTCAGAGTATTAAATGGCTGGTATAGCATAGCAAAACACTATGCAAAATAGCAGGCAATGCTAACTATTTCCAGAAATGTATTGCAGTGGACTACTGACCATTTTTTAAGCAAGTCCATGTCACAGTAGACAAAATGAATAAAAACGACATACATTTTTAAAATTGTGCTAATCATTCTGTGCTAAGTGCTATGCATTTCCGCAGCTGATTATCACTTTCACGCAAATAACTGCTAATCAGGTTTTTTTTGGCTTATTTAATATCCTGTAAAGTCTTTGCTCAAGAATATGCATTCTGCACATGATTTTGAGCCTTTAGACATTGACACAGGTAAACATCTCCATCTGTAGTGGTTAAATATTTCTACCATGCTGGTCAGTTTTGTTCTTCGTGCTCCACCCGCATTTGAGACCTTGTCAGATGCAGTGTGGAATAGACCTGTCTCTATCCCCTCTGTTTACAAGCAGATAGACAGGAAATACACTACCCCTAAAGATAAACCAATGTATGTATTTCAACCGATAGCTGATGCCATTGTTATTCTCACTGAGAATGACAAAGCCATTCTTCCCCAAGAGGTCACTGCTCACCCTGTCAACAAGAAGTCGTACAAGTTTGACATTTTGGGTAAGAAGGTTTTAGCAGCGGTCCTTTTGTGGGACAGGCAGGGGAGCCAAAACAAATCTCAGCCCCTCCAGCCTCAGAAGAAAGCACAGCCGACAGCACAGATAACGAAAGCACCCAATGCCATCCTCTGAAGCTCCAGTCTCAGTCCTGCCTCAGCTGCCAGAGGCAGACCTCTCCTCCCCATTGGGGTGACTGACCCAGTTTTATCATAAGTGGGAATCATTATGACAGACAATTGGGTGCTCAGGATCATCTGGGAGGGATACTCCCTGGACTTCACAGAAATCCCTCCGGACTATCCATGAAAGGCAAAACTCTTATCCCACATATGTCAGACTTCTGCGCTGGAGATTGCGGGCCTTCTGAGTAACAGGCAGTGAAAATAGGGCCAGAGTCAGAACGAACCACAGGCTTCTAATCCCACTACTTTCTAGTACCAAAGAAATCAGGAGGAATGCACCCCATTCTCAACCTCAGAAACCTGAAGAAGTTCATGAATCGAAAAAAATTCAAAATGGCTTCTCTGTGGTCTCTGCTTCCCTTCCTGAAACTTCATGATTGGTTACTTTCCTTAGATATGTGAGATGCATATCAGCACATACTGGTGTACCCCAGCCACGACAGATACCTTTGGTTTGTTGTGCTGGGACTGTATTACTAGTTCAGAGTCTTGCCCTTTGCACTCTGCTCAGCACCTTGAGTCTATACAAAGTGCTTTGCAATACTCACAGTGCACTTGAGAAAACTGGTACTCCAGGTTTCCCCTTAGCTGGATGATTGAGTGATAGCCAGTTGGTCCAGGCAGGAGATGGAACAGGCAGTTGCCACTGCCTCTCAGCTCCTTATCTCCTTGGGGTTCTGCCGAATCTAGAGAAATCTCAGCTCCACCCCTCACAGCAGCTTCTGTTCATAGGAGCGCTTCTGGATATAAACCAAGGCCTAGGCCTTCCTTCCAGAAAGCAGAATGCAGGCAATCCTGTAGATGGCATGCAACATAATGGTGTGCAGATCTGTTCAAGCCCACTCCTTGCAATGCATGCCAGGTCTGATAGTCTCCTCAGTGTTCACAGTACCCGTGGCACAGTTGCACATGAGAATGACTCAGTCTGTGCCCAGTGTACAGTGGTATCAATCATCACATCCTCAGACTTACCCCATTCAGGTGACCAAGCCCCTGGTTCAGTCACTCACATGGTGGTCAGTGGAGGACAGTCTCCTTCAGGGCTTTCCCTCCTCCCAGTCGGAGCCTCAGGTGACCGTCACCACAGATGCCTCCCTGTTGAGGTGGGGGGATGCACTGTCAGGGCTTCCGAACACAAGGTGTCTGGGACCCATCAGAGACTCATCTCCACATAAGTGTGTTGGAGATGCGAGCTGTTTTTAGGGTCAATGAGCCCTAGTGGATCTCATCAGCCACAAAACAGTCCTCCTTCTCCTCCTCCTCCAGACTGACAACAAGTCTGTGATGATTCAACAAACAAGGAGGAGCACACTCTTACTTTCTCTGCAGGGAGGTGATGAGAGTGTGGAAATGCTGCCTGGAGCAGGGGATCCTGCTCCAAGGCATTTACCTGCCAAGAGTTCAGAACACTCTTGCAGACAAGCTCAGTCGAACAGAGGCAGATCCTCATGAGTGGTTGATAGCTTCAGGTATCATGAGACCACAGTTTGACAAGTGGAGCACCCCAGATTTGGACCTTTTTGCATCTCCACTCAATGCCAAACTGCTTCAGTTCTGCTGCAGAAATCCAGGATATGGTGTTTCCTGTCAGGATACATTCATACTGCAGTGGCAGAGTCTATTTCTGTATGCATTCCTTCCAGTCCCCCTAAGATAGAAGGAATTGCTCAATCTTGAGGCACACGTGGGCAAGATGATACTGATCGCCCCCTGCTGGCCTTGACAGATATGGTTTCCTCTGTTGAACAGACTGTCAGTCAGCAAACTGAGGATTCTTCCACTCAGGATGGACTTATTGAATCAGGATCACCTGATCCATCCTAACCTGCACTCCCTTCCACTTCAGGCCTGGTTCCTGAAGAAGTAGAAGTGAACAGGTACAAGGTGTCTCAGAGGGTCTCTTAAATATTTTTGGCTGCCCATAAACCTTCCACTAGGAAGATTTACACAACCAAATGGAAAAGGTTTTCCATCTTCTGCTCCAAAACCTGCATGGACTCCTTTGTGTGCCCACCTGACAAGATTCTGGAGTGCTTGCTGAACCTTTCTGATGCTGGCCTACAGTATTCCACAGTTAAGGTCCACTTGGTATGTTGTTTCAGCATACCATGATCCCATTGGTACCCTCTGCCTGGCACAGCTGCCTCTGTTCAAGAGGTTCCTTAAAGGCATCTGACACACAAGGCCTTCCATCAGGAAGCTGGTGACTGCCTGGGATAGCAATCTTGTGCTGGATATGCTCACCCACAAGCTGTTTAAGCCTCTTGCGACATGTGATCTAAATTTTTTAACTTGGAAAGCAGCATATCTAATGGCCACTGCTTCTGCTTGCAGTGCCTGAAATCCATGCCTTGGTCACAGATCCTCCATATACTGTTTTCCACAAGGACAAGGTAGTTCTCCACACATACCCTAAGTTCCAACCAAATGTGGTGTAAGAGTTCCATTTGAATGAGCCACTTGTTCTGCCTACCTACTTTGTCAACCTCCAGAATGAAGGAGAGCGCACTGGCCATTTTCTGGATGTTAACAGAGTCCCTAAAGTTTTACCTGGACAGAACCATATACTTCGGGCAATCAAAACAGTTCTTTTTCTCCTTCGGTCGTAATTGAAAGAGACAGCCTGTTACAGTTAAGTGCATTTTTGCCTGGATTGTGAGCTGCCTACACCACTGCTATGCCATGGCTCAGTTTAAGCTTAAATGTGCCCACTTTACTAGAGCAGTTGCCACATCCCTGGCAGATATTTGCTCTGTACCTATCAGTGACATCTGCAGTGCTGCAGCTTGGAGCGCAGTGAACACTTTTGTTAAGCACTGTGCCCTAAATGTCCATGCCAGGCAGCATGCCACCTTTGGCAGGACAATACTGAATGGACTTCTGTCCAGAGTCAGCACTTCGTTCCTGCCACCCTTGTCCAAGGGATTTTGTCTGAGCTTGTTATTCTGAGATACTGTTGTTTATCAGTGGTGAAGAGTGATTCCTGGAAGATATGAAAATTACAAACTCACAGTAATTCCTAATCTTCTAGGAATATCTTCACCACTGATTGACGATCCCACCTGCCATCCCCCAGGCTCACTGCAGTATGTTTTATTGACCTTCACCCTTTGTTGGTTTGGGCTGTAAAGGCACGGTGTTACTGGTTTGGTAACCCTTCTTACATGGGTCACCAGGGCTTTTTTGTGCCCTTTGGTAGAGTGCATAAGTACTTCTTAAGTTATGCTACACCTCCTTGGTAAAAAAAGGTACTGAGGCATTTGAAGGCTGTTGCCAAAGGAAGCCCTGTAGTGCGAACCAGTCCCGCAGCACTGCACATGTGCACAGCTTGCCTTGGTGCCAGCCTTCCTGAAAAGTTCTGGCTCCCATGGTGTCCAAGTGTGAATCAATAGTGAAGATAGTCATAAATCAGGAATTAACGGTGAGTACATAATTTTCATATTTGTTTTGGAAACCACAACCAGTTACAGTTGCACTCTGGAGCCTTCTGTCATCTGTGCAGTCAGCTGTACTGCAAAAATGTGCTGAAAACACATAGGTCTGTGCATAACCAATTTATTGGTATAATGTTTCTACCAATAAATTGGTTATGTAGACCTATGTGTGTCCAGCGCATTTTTCAGTACAGCTGACTGCACAGAAGGTTCCAGAGTGCAATTGTAACTGGTTGTGGTTTCTGTGATTTATTTGGGTCTAACAAGACCCTTGATTGCACCCCGCCCAGCACCAGTGAGTGCTGTACCCATTTTGTGTTTTTGATGCATATTTCTTTTGCTCTGCAAATATGGGGTGGTGGTTGGAAACGCTGGGCCTAATAGTTAGCCGGAGTGTGGTTCTGGCTTGGCTAAACACTTTTTAATTGTGGGGGAGCAGTCATTAAAAGTGTGTGGGGCGCTAATGTGCACCGAATAGGACTGACGCGATCCTCCGCGCCTCCGCTCTAAAAGCCTTAAATGATGTACTTTAACAAGGTTTTAGAAATTTAAAACTAGTGCATTTGTCACAGAAATTCCTCCTGACTATGGATGAGTATCTTGTCGCAGGCAGAAATACTAGGCATGCCTCCAAATCTGCAAGTAAAAAAACAGGGCCCAAATGACACGCTGAACAATGGTGGGCTGGGGCCTATATCACTGTCGGCCACCAAGATCGCGGTGTTAAGCCGGGCGGTGATGGACCATGTTTTGCAGCGATTGAGCCCACGTTTGGACACGTTTGAATGCAAAATAGCCACACTTCCCTCCGAGCTGGGAAATCAGACACAGCGTATTTCAGAGGTTGAGCAACTGGTGTCGGACCTAGCAGATGCTATTCAGCAGGTCCCTGACAGAATGGCGACCTTGGAGAAGGAATTAGAAGATCTCCATGAGGTGGTGAATTACTAGGAGAAATACAGTAGAGTAACCTGAGGATCTGCGGACTTCCGGAGGGCAAAGAGGGTAGAAATGTTTCTGAATTCTTTGCAGTGACTCTACCTAAGTTGCTTGGCATGTCTCCTAAGAACTGGCACCTGAAAATCAAATGAGCCTATAGAGCACTGCCCCACGCCCCCAGAAGGCCAGCTGCCATGACAGATCATTTTTCGTCTTGACAACTTTCAAGATAGACAAGATGTGATGGCTGCCTACACGGCGAGAAAAGAGTTAGGCTTTGAAGGGGCAAAACTCACGATCCACCAAGATCTCTTGCAGCATGTCCAGAAAAAGAGGCAACTATTCAACACCACCATGAATATGTGAAGGGAGCGCGGCATCAAATTTTTCATGGCTTACACTGCGACAGTCCGTGTGCATTCCAAAGGAGCCAGCTACTCATTTTGGGAGCCAGACAAACTTAAGGATTTCATCGCCAAGTGGGATAAGAACGATGCAGTAAAATTACTCTGCTGATCTTTTCTGTGTCAGTCTTCACCATTCATCACCTTTGGGTATAGTGCCGGAGGTCACGACCCCATGGGAGCTTTTTTTTGGGATGGGCGGAGTCGGCACACCATCGGCACCGCCCTCAAAGGCCAACACACTGTGTAACTTTTCATGGGTTGGCGTTGGGTGTCACTCGACCCCGCCCTCCATCAGTTCTCGATCTCCCGCCATAGAGGTTTGCACCTCATGGAAGCTCTACAAGCAAGAGGCCTGCTGCTACTTCAAAGCCTTCGGCTCGTTATCTCTCGATGCCAAGTCTGTTTTTTCTCAATGCCGAGTCCGTCGACTCCATTTATTGAAAACGTTCCTGCCGGTTCCGCTGTCCGCCACCACTCGACGTCGCCTGGTAAGACTGTTCCTTCTCTTTTATTAGTGGCGTCGGGTCTTGTTTTGTCCCTAGGTCATGTCTCGGTCGGGGGCCAAGAAAACTTCTAAGACAGGATGGCCCCCTATGCATCGGTGCCCATGCAGCTGTAAGTACTCTATCACCGACCAGCATGACTGTTGCCTCGTGTGCCTTGGCCCGCTACACGGCATGGATTCATGTGACGCCTGCTTCTCCATGGAACATCGTGTCATCGAACAGTGTGCATGGGAAGTTGAACGAGCTCCGCCGACTTTCGGGGGACGGGCGTGCACTCATGGGGCCAAGCCATGGTCTCTCGGCCATTCCTCCCATCCCCTCCTGGTTCTATATGGACTGCAGTGGAGGGGGTTTCTGCTCCTAGTAGCCTCACCATTGCAGAAGCCCCTTCCACAGTGCAGGAGGCCCGGTCTGTTCCCCTTGGGGGACGGGCGGGAGGCACTGCTTTGACAATCACCCCTTCGGGGGTGAAGGCTCCTCTGGTGTTGATTCCTCGGCTCAGAAGGCCTAGGTCGGCACCGTCCTCGACACCGTCTGTCGGCGCCGTCTTGGGCCTCTGCGCCGTGGACCCTGATGGCGCCATCGTTGGCGCCGGTCCATCACTCAATGCCATCTCTGTTGTCGGCACCATTCGCGGCACTGATGGTGCTGACAGCACTGTGGGAGGCTCTACGGCACTGTCCTTCACTGTTTCTTGCCTCGGCGCATTCAAGGCACCATGGTTGAGCACGGCACCATGTCCAGCTCTGGTGGCACTTGCGGCACCGAGCAAGGACATGGCACCATGGGGGGGTTCCAATCTCAGTGCCGAGAGTGCGGTCGGAGCCATCGTCAGCGCCATGGGTCGGCACGGCGCCGTGACAGGCCTGGCCCTGATACTGCTGATGTCCTTGGCACTGAATATTCTTTGCGTGCCGTTCACAGTGTGGTTGAGGTCCTCGGCGCCGACTCTGGTGCACTCACTTGTTCGGGTGCCCCATTCAGTTGGGATGGCAGTGGGTGTCCACGTACAGTCTGGCACAGGACTTGGGTCTCCACTTCCTCAAGGCGGAATCGGACTCTGGGTCAGATAGGCAGTCTGACTCTTTAGAGTTGGCTGCTTACATGGCCATCTTGGTAGTGTCCTCGACAGACTGGAGCCAGCCCCCCCCTCTGAGAAGCGGACAGTTTCTCCCAGGTCCAGGGTCAGGGGTGCTGACCAGCAGGCAGTGGTGCAGGCCACCATTGCTCTACAGCCTGGCTTCAGAGAGTTTTCTGACCCCTCAGTGGTGGTACCCACTCAGGTGGTGTGCCTGGATCGCCCAACTTTAGGGCCGATTGGAGCACCCACAGGAGGGGAGGGGAGGGGAGGGTGGTGCTCCCTGGATAGCCCCTTCAGAGGCTGACCAGGGTTGCCAGCTGCCTAGGCAGGCTTTTTCGAGGAGACAGGCTCTTTCGGATTCCGAAGGGTCGAGGGGTAGGGTTTCAACGCGGCAACCCTTTTCTGGGACCCATCCGGGTTCCAGAAGGAGTCGTAGTGCGGATCCCCGCCCTTCCCTTTCAGTTTTCTCGAGAGGGCCCCATTCTTTGGAGGTAGGAGACCATCCTTTTGGACTTTCACGGCCCCGATCACCTTACAGGGGGGGATCTTTCAGGATTCAGCCTAGGCATTTCCAGTATGGTTGACCAGCTGTCGGCTGTTGAGTTTTCCGGAGCTCCCTCTTCCCCTGGGGCTCTAGGTGCACTCTCTAGCCCAGGCGGAGGACAGACGATTCTTGTTGTTGGCTCTGCCCCCTCTCCTCTGCCACCTTCTCCTGCCCTCCTAGGTATTCTTGGTCCGAGCGGCCCTCTCTCCTGGGAGTAGTTCAGAGCTCTGGCTGCTCGATTTCCCTCTTATGTTAGGGCCATGGACAGACAGGTTTTTCAACCTCCCCCTGAGCATCCAACCTCTGAACCTTTGAGGTCCTCTGACTCCTCATTCTCCTCTTCAGGAGGTGAGGAACCGTCTGTCCACATCTCCCCCAGCTGCTGATCTCACTGAGTATCAGCGTTTTCTCGTGAGGATGTTGGAGGACCTGCACATCACCCCCACCCACTCAGCACAATTCGGAGCATCCAGTGCGTGCCTTTTTGGGCAATTTCAGTGTGGACACTCTTGTAGTGCCCCCCTGGCCTGCTCCCTTTCGGGAGGTGTCGATGCACTTCTGGCAGAGACCCTTTTCCGGAGTCCCAGCCCCTACGGATCTCCACCAGAGGTATTGTGCCCCACCAGAGTCTCCAGGTAGTCTGCCTCATCCTAGCTCAGGATTGACGCAACTGGATACTCCCAATGGGCTTCATACCCTTCACTGTGACCGTCCCTCAGATGCAGACTCCATGGATTTTGACTTCTGAGGTAGGAGGACTTTCTACTCGGCACGGTTGCTTCTCTCTGTATCTGCTCACCAAGCCCACTACGCTACCTGTGACAGGTTCCTGTGGTCCAGGCTAGGTCAACTCCTAGCCTCGATGCCTGACATGGAGGAAACCAGACAAGCCATTGCACTCTGCACATGGCCTGGAGCTAGCAAGGCAGCAAGCAAGGGCATCTTATGATGCCAGTGAGGTAGCTTCCAGGGTCGCAGGGACAGCAATCTGCACTAGGCAGATGGCATGGCTGCGTCTCTCCCAGTTGTAACACATGGCCCAGCGTAGGGTGATTACCTCCTCTTACCAGAGAACACACCTTTTCTCCTGTAGGGTGAGATGACAAATGTCGGGGCAACTTCCTACCCCCTATGGGGGGTCCCCATCTCACTCTTTCTACTCTTGGGCCTCTCCAGACCCGTGAAGGTTCTCTCTCTTGTGCCACCCACTTAGAAGGACTTAGTCCTGGGTTAAAACCCCCTCGGGGGCTCATGACTCACCCAAAGGTGATGAATGGTGAAGATTGTCACAGATAAGATCTGAAAATTACATACCTACCATAATTCTGATCTTTCTGTGTATCTTCACCACCATTCATCACAATCCCACTCTCCATCCCCCCTGGGGCCTCAGTCTCTGGGTCCCCTTCCCTCTCTGTGTCCTCTCTTTCACTCCCCTCCTTTCTGTTGGTCAGGAGTGGGGTGACCTTGGGCACATGGGGGGATGTTTTTCTCTAGGGGGAGAGTGTTCAGGATGGGAGGCACTCCTTCCTCAGTGCCTTGGCTCCATCCCCGTTGGGTGGGGGTTGGTAGTTGCCCTCTTTTCTGTTCTCTCTCCCCTTCTCCCCGTCAGCTTTACTTTGATTCCCTTTGATTTCCTTGTCCTTTGGACACAACCTCAATTTAATTTAAGAAACTAGTTTTCTTATACCAAAAATCTGATTCTGGGGGAGGGGTATTCCCTGTATCCTGTCTTTTCTTTCAGAATAACCAATTCTGCTTATGTTGGAGTTATTGCCAGTGATTCTGTGCCTTGGGTTCTGGCAGTTTAGCCTTCTGGCTACTCCTTCGCAGTTTTTATACAATCTGGAGACAGGTTAAGGTTCCACGGTATGTTCCCTTCTCTTCCCCCCCCCTCACATCCTTACTTCTAAATTCCTTAACCCTCCCTCCCTCCTGCTTTTCTACTTCCAGAGATTGGGGCCCCTTCCCAATCCCATTAGTTTTCCAGCTTATTCTGTCCTCTCAGTTGTTTATTTCTCCTTTTAGTTTGTATATCTTCCTTTGTCTGTCCCTTGGACTTCCTTGTCCCTCCCTCCCAACCCTTTCTTACTTTACAGTGACTCAGAACTGGCGGGAGGGCGGGGTCGACGACGCCTAATGGCCAATCTGCGAGCACCACACAGTGCATCGGCCTCGAGGGCGGCGCCAATGCTGCGTCGACTCTACCCATCCCAAAAAAAAAAAAAAAAAGCTCTGTTGAAGATACACAGAAAGATCAGAATTATGGTAGGTACATAATTTTCATTTTTGGTTCTTTGGAGGCTTTTTACATACAGGTACTGTTGACATTTTGCCCTGAACTGCAGTTCTGCTTTCCCTGTTTGCCTCCGGGATTTGATCGTCGGTCTGCCTCCTCATCGGCTGCGGAGTCGCATGGCTGTGTGAGACTTACTCAGCCCAACTCTGTCTTTTTAGCCTGTTGGCTCGGACTTCCACCCAGGAAGAAATTGTTTATTATATTGTGAGAGTACCCCTCGAGGAGGAAAAGTAAGCTATGCCACTTTCAGTTGGGGTTTGAAAGGTGTTCTTCCTTGGGGTGCCCCCTATGCCTGGGGGGAACAGAGGACCATCAAGCGGCAGTGATAATTAGGGGTATTCGTAGGTTATAAGGACGAACCTCCCCCTCCACATGTTGAGGAGAGGCATGCTGATGGATGGCCAGGGGTGATTCCCAAGGGGACTAAGCCTACAGTATACGGAAGGATTGACTCTCGCTCTGAAACGTACACTAAGGGAGAGCCTATGACAAAACTTATGATAGGCTACTCCTCTCCTTCTACCTCATTTCTTGTGTCCTCCTCAATCAGAGGGGGGACTTTATTTCAAAAGTTACGAGGAGGAGAAAGGGGGGGTTGTAAAATGGAGTTCTATGTTTTTTGAGCCTATTGAAACTTTATTAAAGGTTATGGTTGGGAAATAGGGTGGAGGGCGGAGGTAAGTGTGGGAGGGTAATTGGGCTTTAGAACAAATTGGCCATACAGGCTATTGGTTCTACAGGGTGGGAAAAGATAAAACCAAAATGGTAGCTTCTTTTCACAGTTGTGACAAATCCGAGAGTTTAGGGAATTACAGGTTAGAGGGAAGTGGAAGGGGATTTTGGGGGGGTATGTTCAAAAGTTTTAACCTATGTTTATGGTTGTATTGGTTCTTGAGTTTTACTATGTGTTACTGCAATCTGTACCTGATGTCTGCTAAATGTGTGTGTGATTTACAAACGGGGGAGTGGAAAACCGGAATACCAGTGTAAGAGGTCCATCCACCACTTATGACTAACAAAAATGAGGATGATGTGTTTGTTTCTTGGAATGTTAAGGGCTTCAGTATGCCCATTAAAAGATCCAAGATACTGTTGGCCGTTAAGAGGAAGAAGGTACAAGTAGCAATGCTACAAGAGACACATTTGACCCCAAAAGAACATGGAAAATTGGTGGGTGGATGGATGGGTTCTTGTTTCATGGCCTCTTACTCGTCACATAAAAGGGGAGTGACAATTCTTTTGAACAAAAACTTCCCGCTGGAAATTACCAGAGTAGTGCGGGATAATAAAGAAGATAGATATGTATTTGTAGTGGGTAAGTTACGGGGGCAGAAGATCACGATAGCGAGCGTATATGCTCCTGCTGTTTATAATACCCTGTTCTTTTCAGAACTTGTTAGACATACTTAACGAGGAACAATTGCCGGGGCTAATCATGGGTGGGGACTTCAACTGTGTAATAGTCAGGACTCTGGATTATTCAGGAAAGGGCCTCAAACAACCCAGAACCACTAAATTATGGGCTAGTGGATTATAGGATTTGGAGCTAGTGGACAGCTGGAGGGCAATAAACCCAGGGGCTAAAGAGTTCACCTTCCATTCTTCCCCACATGACTCCTGGTCCAGGTTGGACTATATTTTTATTACTAAAAATATCTATGCTAAAGTAAGTAAAGTCTCACATAGCCCAATTATGATTTCTGACCACGCTATGGTTCAGCAAAGGAGGCGGGGGCCGGGGGTGGGGAGTGAAAGGCCCAGGGTCATGGAAATTCCCTACTTATCTCATGTGCAAAGGAAAATTCCAGACTTACCTAAAGTCTCAGTGGGAGGAATACTATGGGAGGCTGGAAAGGCCTTTATGAGAGGAGTTATAATAAGCTACACCATAAAAGTTAAAAGGGAACAACGGGAAAAGATCAGTAACCTAGAAAAGGTAATTTAAAGCCCAGAGATGAAGGTCCTGCAAGAAAACAGAGGAGGATAGACGCCACCTAGTATTAGTGAGCCAGGCCCTTAATGATGCCCTGACAGGGGAGGTAAAGAAAATACTTTTCTTCGCTAGGCAAAGGATATATGAATGGGGAAACAAACCGGGGCCACTGTTGGTCAGATTGATGATGGGGGCGGGTTACAGGTAAAATTGTTACAATTAGGGACAAAGTTGGACAGTTATCTAATAGTGAAACAGAAATAGGGAAGATATTTAGGGAATTCTATGCAAATCTCTATAAGGCAGAATGTAAAGGGTCTGAGAGAGAGATGAAACAATTCCTAGATGGTACCCAGCTCCCTTCCCTTAGTGATGTTCAAGCTAACATATTGGGAGCATCCATTATAACAGCAGAAATTTAAAAAGCCATAACAGCCTAAAATCAGGAAAAGCAGGAGGCCCAGATGGGTACAGTGCAGAATATTATAAACACATGAGGAATGTGCTGGCGGAACCCCTGTGCAGTCTCATTGAGGAGGCGAAGGGGGGGGGGGCTACCTGCCTTGTGTACAGTGGCCAACATCTGTTTGCTCTTAAAACCCGGAAAAGATAGCATGGAATGCTCATCGTATAGGCCCATATCACTCCTCAACTATGATTGCAAAATAATTGCTAAGGTGCTTGCTACACGTTTAGAAAAATACCTTCCTCAGATCATACACCCGGACCAAATTGGTTTTATACAAGGAAAAATATCCTACCACAATATGAGAAGATTATTAAACATAGTGTGGTGGGGTATGAAACACCCGGGTCAGGCATGTGTGCTTTCTATGGATGCAGAGAAGGCATTCAATAGAATAGAATGGCCCTGCCTCTTTGACATCCTAAGTCGGTTTGGAGTGGGGGATGGGTTTATTAGTCTGGTCAAAATGCTATACCAAAACCCAGTGGCAAGGGTGCTGTTTAGTGGTGTACCCACTGAGGAGTTCAGTTTGTGTAGAGGCATGAGACAGGGGTGTCCCCTCCCCACCATACTGTTTGCCATGGCAATAGAACCTCTGGCATGCAAGATGAGAGAGTCATGAAATCAGAGGTGGTATGGTGCAAGGGGGCCCACAACACAGTATCACTTTATATGCAGATGATCTGTTATTGTATTTAACAAATCCAGAGAAATCAATTCCAGCATTACTGAGCAGTGTTCATACCTCTTTGGGTTTCTCTGGATATAAGCTGAATCTTCATAAATCAGAGATCCTGTTCCTGAACAAGGGAAATGGAGTAAGGCAGGCAAGCACCTGGGGTTTACTCAAAGTAGAGCAGTGCCTTACATACTTAGGGATTAGGGTAGGTAAGAACCTCCATTCACGATATACGTTAAACTATACTCCACTTATCAAGACTGTTTTAGCCGACCTTAGTAGATGGATGGGAAGAATTAATCTCATAAAAATGAATATTCTGCTGAGAATATTATATGTAATGCGGATGGTACCCTTTCGCTTGGCCTCAAAGGATATTAAGTTATTAGAAAGGGGCTTTAGTAATTTTCTCTGGACAGGAAAAAAGCCAAGGATGGCACTTAATAAACTTAAAGTGCCTAAAGTTAAGGGTGGTTTAGATTTCCCTGATCTGAAGGGATGTTATTTAGTGGTACAATTCCGTTCTATCCATAAGTGGGTGAATAAAGGAGAGGCTGCTGCTTGGTTGGACCTAGAGCAGGAAGATTGCCTAGGCCGCCTAACAGCATACTTGGTGCTTGGAGGAAATAGGGCATATGCCTGTATACACGATCCCAATCCGATGGTCGCAGCGGTCCTGGAGGCCTGGAAATGTATTAAAAGAAGGGGAGGGGCCCTGGGTGATAACACACTCCTGATCCGTATAGCAAAAAATCCTGGATTCCTACCTGGTCTGGAAGACCCCAGCTTGGCTGAGTGGGAACCCAGGGGGATTAGATGTCTTGGGGACTTCTAGGGTGAAGAGAGGATCTACTTATTTGATGTAATCAAGCGCAGCTTGAACCTGCCGAATTCCCATCTCTACGGCTACATGCAGGTGACACACTTTGGTGCAAAAATCATGGATGAGTCAATGAGAGGTAGCTCCACAGCAAAGGTGGAGAGAGAAATATTAGGAGCCAAAAGAAATGAAAAGGGACTGATTGGAAGGGCGGCCAGATTGGACAGGGACAATTTTGGGATGATATGAATAAACTCAGATTCAAATGGGAAGTAGAGTTAGAGGTTCTCATTTCAAATGAGGCTAGGGAGCAATTAGTTACAGTACATCACATATGGGCCTTACACCGACTATTCTACGCCCCAGAGATGGTCCATAAGTTCCACCCTGAGATATCCCCCAAACATGGCAGATGCCTAACAGAAAGAGGCACATACCTTCATTATTTTTGGGACTGTATAGTAGTTAAGAGTTATTGGGAACAAGTGAGCAAAGAAATTAAAAAATATATGGGGAAGAGAGATAATATCACTGTCCTTGCTGATGGGTATGGAGAGGGTTGGTATAGATGAGTGGATCCCATACCCAAGGTGGATTTGAGTGATTTTAATCCTGGCCAGGCAAATCATCTTGAACACCTGGGTGTCATGTGCGAGTCCCACCACCTCTGTGTGGAGGAACTTGCTATTGACAACGCTGGCCACGGAGAGGCTCACTTATGCCCGGAAGGGCAGAAAAGAAACGTTCAGTAGAGCATGGGCACAGTTCCTAGCCTCTCTTTCTCACCAGTGGATGCTGTGATTTTTGGTGAAGGCTAATGCTAAAGTGTATTGAGTGAACAGATGTGAATGAAAAAACACAACACAGGATGATTATTGTGATTAACTGTTTGTTTATTGCAGACAGATATTAGAGTTTATTCATTCTCAGAAAAACTAGGGACAGGTTACAGATTGCACAGTTTTTCCAGTTTTCGGTTTTAATCTCTTTTCTTTTTTCTTTCCTTTCTTTTTTTATAAGATAAGCTAGTTTTTACAAAAGGGGTTCAGAGTAGTTTATGGGCTGATGTTTGGCCCTTCTTGAAGTCAGTTCCTGAATGCACTAGAGACATTTCAACTGCTATAATAATAAGACTGAACTAATAGGAATACAATGCAAGGACTTTCCAGGATTGCACCATCTACTATATGGATATTGTAATGAGGGGATAAATTCAATGTATAACAGAATATTCTTGATGCCACAACTCGAATGTATTTCAGGAAATGTTTGTTCAATTTTTTTAATGCATTTTTTTCCCTTGGAAATACCAGTAAAAATATAATACAAACAAAAGTGTGGGGGCCGGGGGTATGCCTGTAAATGTTGCAATGTAGCTACAGGTCTGCTCTGCAAATTGAAATATAATACAGAAACATTGAGTAGTCTGATCAATTAGATCAATGGGAATTTTTAAACATAGCTTTAATTTAATCTTACAGCCCATCACAGGCATACAGAAATGCAGGGCACAGAACTGGTAAAAATGTTGCACTATTTGTTTACATACTTTGTACAGAATTTAGACTTTGTACTCAAAATTTTGAGTGTTCGCCCCTATATCATTTGCCTAATGGGTATACCAAGTACCCTTTGCCCCTGAATGCACAACTGAGGGATTTTATTGACTTCCACAGCAGTTTCAGAACTAAGTAGGGAGGAAGGGACAAGGAAGGAAACGAGGAGAGAGGACCTCTGTCAGTTTGTGATTTTGTTTGAAACATTTATATAGGCTAGTTAGCTCATAGTAGTTCCGGGGATGTCCTTATTTACTCTTGTGCCCGAAGGTGTAGGAACAGGAGTGATCTGGCTGTATGCTTTTAAATGTATGACCATCTCCCCTGTCTGCTGAAACATTCCCTTACTGTTATGTCACTACTGTGTTTATTACACTGGGGGTAGAAAGTGCAAGATGTAATATTGGATTGTCTTCTGTTGCAGGCTTCGCTGTAGCCCAGTGTATAAACCAGCACAGCCCGTCACCAGCATCATCACCATCCCCTCCTTCCAGCAGCAGCTCCAATGGCAGTGGGAGCACTGGACGCTGTGATTCTGTCACGGCCAGCACAACGTCCACTCCCTCTGCAGCCCACAGTCCATCAGGTATTTCACAAAAGCATGCACTGTCTGTTCAGTAACTGCGTAGACCAACCAGTGTAACTGCCCTAATCACATCTGTATTTTCATTTTTTGCAGGAATAGTGTCTTAACATTTTCTGACTCTCTTCAAACAGCGTGGTTTAAGTTGCAACAGACTACCTTTTAAAATGTGTCATTAGCATGTTCTGTTATTCTTGTAATATTACCTGGAAAGGATGTAGAACAGTAACACGGATGTTGCAGTAAGAAGCACTCCAGTTCCTTCACATAGATTTAGCCATCCTGTCCGCTTCCAGTGTTGGTAGTCCCCCTGCACAGGTTAATATGCTGTGTTTGCTCTCATTTCTGTTAACTGACTGTAAACAAACTCCTTGGAAGCGGCTGTAACCGGGACCCAAAATCCACCACCATTAAACTACAGATATATTTATGATACAGAGATTGAAAATAGTTGGAAAGGACAGTTTTGAAAGGACAGTAACAAGCTGTTCTACATTGCAGATAAGTTTTCTTTGCACCTGATGAAGGGACCTGGGAGGTCTTGAAAGCGTGTGTAAAAATCCTTCAGTTAGTCTAATAACAGGTACTGTATTACAACAAAAAAAGTGTACAGGCTATTCTGCTTAAGACTATTTAGCATATTACAGTCTACTGTAGGTCACGTGTTTTATAGGTCTGGAAGCACACAGCTCACTCTTCAGCATCTGTTGTTGGTGTGTATTACATGATTCTGCATCACTCTGTGATAAAAATCTTATTTTTGTGAAGCTGGGGTCTGAGTGTCCACGTAACATCAGGAGAATAAAGAGGGAGCATTTGTTCTTGAAACAAAACCCATTCCTGATTCGTTACTCAGTATTCAAGTGAAAATGTTATTTAATAAGCATCTGTCAGTGCCGAATGTTTGCTTGCATGTTGTGAGTGTAGGCCCAGGCTACTAGAAGTCTGATCTCTCTCAACTCATTTAATTCCCCACACTCACCGATTTAGTCAACTGGCTTGCCCTAGCTATGAGATTTTTTGGTGCTGGTGAAGCACAAAGTCCCAATTGTTCATTCCCCACTCTCCCTGATTTAGTCAGCTGACTGAGGGAACTGTGCCCCACCAATTTGTTGGCGATCATGGAGTATAAAGTCCCATTCTTTCATACCCCCACACTGCCTGATTTAGTCAGCTGGCTGATGGAACTCCCTCCTCCATCCCTCACAACAGTTTGTTCCTCCCACGCACCCCAATGTAGTCAGGTGGTTGGAGGAATTGTCCATTGTGAAGGCAACTGTGTTAGACAGCTAGAGTAATGTGGCAAAAACTACACTAATGTAGCATTCATGTACTTACTATATGGGAGTCCTACTTATGCCCCTATTTTTATAGCTTATTCTTCTTATAGTTTTTAAGTATTATATGCTTAAAGTTAAAAAAAATACCAAAAAAACAGAAAACTGTCACATTTGACATACTGTAGATTTCAAAATATTCACTGTTAAAATATTCTCGCTATCTTTGCGGTCACATCTGTGTGCTAAATTAAACAGACAGTAAACTTTACTTTAAGTGATCCTTTACTGAAAGCAAACTAAAAAAATTAATACAAAAGAGCTTTCCCTAGTCTCCAGCAGTCATCAGCGTCCATCTGCGTCTGCCTTAATTAGCCTGCTGGCACTAAGCAACGAGCTGTATGATGTATAGGTACTTTATTTAGTATAAATAAAAACTACACACTTACAAATGTAATGGTCTGTTGGCAAAGCCTTATTTTTTATTTATGCTTGATAGTTTTACCGGGCACGGGCGTTCCGAGTGGAGCTGTGGGTCCGGGTTTGCTGACCTTCATTAGCCTGCAACTACTAAACATACTGAAATCAGGTGAGTACAGCCAATTGCAGCAGATTATAGTGTCAGCCTGTCACTCACCCTAGATGATTTCCCAGTGACAGGTTCTAAGGTGGCCACTGCCAAGTGCTATATTGTAAGCTTTAAATACATTGCATACAGTGCGTACTAATCAGTGGAGCTGACGTGCAGTAGTTGGAGTGCAAACTTTATGAAACGCCAGTAAGTCTGAAGCACTGAAAACGTGAAATTTAGCTTGCGCATCCTATATTAATTCTACAGTATTTCAGATCAGGTGTATATAAATTAAAACTGAGTAGGCATATGTAACCCCTAGATGGCGCTATCCCAGGGGCTACTACCCCTGCCTGATTTGCCACTAACAGGTTGAGGGGCCTGGATCCAATGGCGGGTGCCTCCACCCAGAGGTCAGGGTTTGCAATAGTTAAACTAACTTGGTCACAGCCCTCTGGGACACTGCAACCCCCTTTCTTCCACACTAGTGGCCCACACAATATATCAGAATTACCTTCACAGTATACACTTACCCCAGGTCTGGTTCCGGCACTGGGACCTCCTGTGAAATGAGATACAGTGCAACAATCACAGTACAGTACTTTAACATAGACAAATACCTCAGGCAGTATAACTTTGCTGAAACAAGCAGCTCTGATTTATTTAGGGGATATAACAAGGACGAGGGAAATCAGGTTAATTAGCTTATCACTCTAATAATCTACCTATGGCTCTGTGCACAGGCTATCCCTATCAGTTACTGTCCCTGGGTACCCAAGCCTAGTGGCTAGTCCAAACCGTGGCAGCTGGTAGGGGCCCTTTCACACACAGAGAAAGGAGAATTAAACAGTCAGCAGTACAGTAATTCCATTTGGATTTAATGTGGCAATTCAACAGGGACGACCCTGAATTAGTACTCACGACCTCAAATAAGATAGGGTCCTTCAATGTCAGCAGGGCTCACTTGAGGTACACAAACCTCTTCACACATCCATATAAAAGAAAGCACTATACCAGGCAGGCTGCATCTGTATCCCGATCGCAATTACTGCACAATACCGGGAGAACACACAGCAGATTCAGTTCCTGACAGACCGAGTGCAATTTTCGCAATTCCTCCAGTCTTCTACAGGGTGAGCCTGGTTTCTCTTCAGAGATCCTTTGATTCTTTTCACAGGACGGATTCAGTCCTAACAAGCTGTTACACAAGCTGCAGACGGAACTCTGGGCCTTACACACGTTTTTGACTAAACTGCACACTGAAAAGCACAGGGCTCCTTCCTTCTTCACTGCCAAAGCTCAACTGAAACTCCAACCGACAAAACGGGCACTTCCTTTGAGTTCCTCCCAGTTCTTGACTGGATTGGCTGTCACTCACAATAGACTGCTGCTGTTGGTCCAAAAGGCACTGAAGTCTAAACTACATCTCCCAGAGTCACTGCCCATACAATCCTCTTGTGGCTGGCTCAGATTATGAGTCCAAGTTCTGATTCATCCAAGGCACCATTTTAGAGCTAGCTTACCCCACACTGATTGGTCCAGTTCAGCAGTTCAAAACTAGAATGGGGAACAAGCAGACACAGTTCTGACTGCAAGAAAGCAGGTTAGACAAACTGTAATTTCATTATTACTCTAAATAATTTCTGGCAAACAGTTACATCTTTCAGATAGGTTCCTTTGCACTCCTAGTGACTGCAAAATGAAGTGAATTGGCAGCAGCTCGAGTGGTACTCAGAGAAGCACACGTCCCCATACAACTAATTATGTCTGCAAGCAGACAGCTCTTAAAGACAGTACCAGAGGCTCTAAAACACTCACTGATAAATGGCTTAAATGCAAACACCATTCAGGCTTGGAGCATTCAAGCAAGCTCCTGGAAGTCTTTGGGAACCCCATTTGCAGGGGGTTCCTTCCTGGCCTGGGAAAGCTTGAGCGTCCGCGTCAAGCAAGTACCCATAAGTTTCAACTGCAACCATACACATTTGCATTAGGCTATGCATGTAATCATCAGTCAATATATCATTTTACCAAGAACACATTTCTGAAACATTGCAGTATGTCCTCTTTACACAGTATTACATACACATTGTACCATAACTCAAGTTATTACCTCTTGTACATGAAACCTGAAGAGAGGGCCCTTCCCTATCAGTTACCTTAGGGCTGGATGGGGCAGAGGCACCATGTATAGAAGAGCAACACAAGTAACTGGAGTTAGCACTGATGCTCAGTTTGGGCAATGAGCTCGGGGTCACTACACTCCTTTATGGACAACATTGAGAGGCAAGTCCACAGGCCTCCCAAGTGAATCATAACTGAGGTGCACCACAGGCTTTACAGCTCGACCAGTCTTTCTAGGGGAACTGTTATAGTCTCTGCACTCTGAGCCTCATTTTCAGCATTGTCCTCACTTGTCTGGGGAGTCTCCATGGGGGTGAGAGGCTGGGAACTTGGGGCACTTTCAGCTCCAGGAGTTACAGTTTCTGAGTCCACAACATTTGGCTCGCATGGAGAGCTTTCGGACACTGGCAGTGGACTGTCAGGGCACTCAAAATACTCTTCTTGTTAGGTGTATCACCAGTCTGCCCCAATCTATCATTTCCTCCCTAAGCTCAAACAGTTCAACCATGCACAATGATTCCATTTCATCTGATCTGATGCTTTGCACTTCACTTTCTGGGAGCATTGGCTCCAGGGATGAAGCTGGGGCTTAGACAGTCCAGAAGGCCCAGCTTTGTCTCCAGTATTGACTAGGGATTGCCCTGAAACAATTGACTCAGTTCGTAAGAAGGATAGTATTCAAAGTCACTCTCACTTTCTTCCGATATGGACTGACAGTCATGCTCAACTAGGACTTGTGGAGGAACACTTTAACTTTTGCTTCTGTAGGTGCAGACTTTCTTGATCTTTTCTTAGCAGCAGCTCTAGTCACTGGTCCAGAGGGGGCATCTTCTAGGGCTCAGACTCAATTAAGATTTGTCCAATGGGCGTAAATGATTTCTATGCATTGTTTTTACATCTTTTGAATTATTCTCAGGCCTTACTTTGTACACTGGCAGATCATCTAGTTTGCCCACTACAATGTGAGGGAGATGGTGCCATCTATCAGCAATCTTGTGCTTGCCATGCAGTCCCAGATTTCTTAACAATACCCGATCTCCCTCCTGGAGTTCCTGTGCTTTCACCTTTTTATCATACCTTTCTTTGTTGGCCAGATTTCTTTTGGCAGCCATGGTTTGAGCCAGTTAGTACGCATGAGTTAGCTGGGCCTTTAACTTTTGCACATACTGTAAATAGTTGTCAGCTTAGAACCCCATCAAGGAGAGACCCCAAAACACACATCTACTGGTAGTCGAGCTTCTCTTCCAAACATCAAGCGGTAGGGGAGAATCCAGTGGCATCACTTTTGGTGCAGTTATAAGCATGTACCAGGGTGCTAATTTGTTGGCTCCATCTAGGCTTGTCCTTTGGGTGCAGGATGCCTAGCATATCTAGCAAAGTCACGGTTGAAACGTTCAGGCTGTGGGTCCCCTGGGGTGGTAAGGAGTGGTTCTGGACTTCGCACTCCCACAGAGAAAGCATCTCTTTGATCAGGCGACTCTCAAAGTCTCTCCCTTGATCAGAATGGATTCTTTGTGGAGCCCCATAGTGAACAAAAAGTTTTCTACAAGTACTTTGGCCACAGTGGATGCTTTCTGGTCTTTGGTGGAAAGCTTGGGCATATCTCGTGAAATGGTCAGTGACCACCAGCACATTACTGATATTTCTTTGATCAGACTCCAAACTCAGAAAATCAATACAGACCAGCTCCATGGGTGCACTGGTGGTGATGTTAACGAGGGCAGCCCTCTGGGCAAAGCTTTCCTCTGTAAGCAGCGACTCACAAGTCCAGATGTGTTGCTCCACATCAGCCCCATCTTAGGCCAATAGAATCTGGATCTCACCAAGTCAAGTGTTCTGTCTATACCAAGGTGCCCCATGTGGTTGTGCAAGGACCTCAGTACTGAGTCTCGAAGAGGCAGTGGGCAGCACTAGTTGTTGTTTGTCTACTTGTCCCCCTCTGTCTACTGTTTCTCTGTATAACAGTTTATTGATCAGTTTCAACTTAGGACCTTCTTTGTATAACAGTGCAGTTCTCAAATCAGTGGGCGTAATTTGGACATCTTTTCCTGCATAGAGGCTTCTAAGCTGCTTTGATCCTTGGGATCTGAGGATTGAGCCGCAGAGATACTGTCATTGTCTAGCTGAGGCAGTGCACCAATGTCTATTGCAGAAAAGTGGCAATAAGCAGCAGGTATGCAATTCTCAGAGGGTCCCAAGCAATCCACCATGCAGTCCACTGCGTCCGTGGACATTGTTCCTCCTGTCAAACTTCCAGCAAGTGCCGAATGTCAGGTTCTGCAATCGGACCCAATCATTCTGGGGAACAGGCCTCCGGAGAGAGCATCAGCATCTATGTGGTTCAGACCTGCTCGTATTCGAGAGCATAGTCATATGTAGATAATGCAGAAAGCCACCTATGGCCAGTGGCATCCAACAGCTGAGGTCTGCACATAGGTCAAAGATTATTGTCAGTTTTACTAGTATTTAGCCCATACAAGTACTCATGGAATTGGTCAACAATAGCCCACTTCAAAGCTAGGAACTCTAACTTATGTACAGGATAGTTCTTTTCGGATGGGGTCAGGCTTCTCTGGCAAAGGCCACTGGTCTCAGGCCATTCTCGTGCTCTTGTACAACACAGCCCCCAACCCTTGCAAGCTAGCATCAGTGTGCAGGACGTAGGTTTTCTTGGATCGGCATAGGCCAGCACTGGAGCATGGGTAAGTTGATATATGATCTCATGAAAGCAGTCTCACAATCAGGAGTCCAGCGGGCCCCAAATACTTCACTCGGATGAAAATACACTCTTTCAGTCTTGAGGGCGCTGACTTTTAGTATTTTTGTGGGTTGGGGATACCCTTGAGTAAGGTTAAGTAAAGGCGGATCACTCTTGAATAGTCCTTGATGAGCGCCGATATAACCACAGAATCCAGGAATCTTTGCAGTTCTTTTAGATTTTTGGGCTGTGGCCAGGTGGTCAAGGCCTCAACTTTACTTGGGTCGGTCTCTATTCCTCGGTGGATACTATGTGTCCCACATACTTTACTGATGTTTGAAAAGAATTGACACTTATCAATGGACAGTTTAAGGCCAAAGTCCTCCAGTCGGTCCAATACCTTAAATAATCTGCTCTCATGTTCCTCCAGTGAGCTGCCAAACACAATAACATCATCTAGGTATACCAGGCACTCTAGTAAGTTCATGTCCCCCACTGCACGCTCCATCAATCGTTGAAAAGTGGCTGGGGCACCTGAAATCCTTGAGGCATCCTCATGAATTCATAGAAATAGCGGACAGATAAAGGCCGTCTTCTCACGGTCCTCTGGGGCCATCGGGATCTGGTAGTACCCACTGCGGAGATCCAGCACAGAGAACCACTTGCTCCCGTTTAGGCAGTCCAAAGCATCCTGAATGCGGGGCATTGTGTACTGATCAGGGATAGTCCGCCCGGTTTAAGGTGCGATAATCCACACACATCCTTACTGTTCCATTCTTTTCCTCACTACCACAATGGGGAAGCATAAGGGCTTCGATTCTTGTATTACACCAGCAGCTAACATCTCTTGCAGATGCCATCTCACATCATCTATGTCAGCAGGTGCCAGGCGTCGAGACCTCTCACGAAATGGTCTTTCGTCATGTAGCCGGATATTGTGCTCAGCTCCTTGCACGCATCCTACATCCCATTCCTTTAAAGAAAACACCTGGTCTCTCTGGGAAAGCTTCTCACTGATCCTCACTTTCCATTCAGCTGGCAGCGGGGAGTCGCCGAAATCAAACAAGTCAGGCGTTACTCTGTCATTCTTCCTTGAACTCTTGCTGCTGGGTAGCACTGCAGTGTCTGCACAATGCACATTAGCCAGGATGCAACCTCTGTTTACTCGAATGTCTCTTTCAGACACATTATGAACTTGGACCATTACCCTTCTGGCATAAGCATGGGCTCTAGCGGGCAAAATACTAGGCTTGACCAGCAGTCCCTCTGGCAATTTTCCATCGCCTGGTGCATCCAACATTAATATTTTATTCTTAACATCCTTTCTGATACGGACCTCTCCTGTAAGGTACACTGGGCATTTGGCCAGGATCAGAGACTCAGGATCCTTCTTCCATACAATTCCGACCGGTTCCTCTGGTTCTGTTTTTCAGCATCTCTCTGTGCCTCATAGGCCTTCTTAATTAAAGCGGAACTCTTAAAGCTCTACTAGTCTTTGACCCTGTTTTCATAACACAACTGTGCCAGCCTTCGAACATATGAGCATTTGTTCCAATCAACAAGGGACACCATCATACAGTCAGTGGGGGACACACTAAGGCTAGGGTCTCTACTTGTTCGGCCACTCCAACACGGAGGTGGGAAAGACAGCCAAATCGGATATACCGGAATAGGGTAGGCCTTCTCACTTAACCCCATACATGCAGTCCTTCTAATGGTTGTAAGGGTACGTCTGACAAATGCTTCTGATACCAATCCTGGAACATAATTGTCACTTGGGGCCACTGTCTAATACAGCTCTTGTAGACACTCCATTCACCTTTACAGTGGTCTCCATGGAGGACCCACTATTCTGGACCAGTCTGGAGAGGCGGTAGTGGGGGCCTGGGCAACTGACCTTGCCACAAAGGGCGTGAATTAGCATTTTGGTGCCCTCACTGGGATCATATTGTGCACCTCTTAACCACTGATTTCTTCTCGAGCTCTCCTTGTAGCCTATATGCAACTTTGTCAGTGTCTTTGGGGACTGGCATTCCCTTTTCATGTGCCCATCTTTCCCACAATTATAGCAAAACATACTTTCTGGAGTTTGAGCTGGCGAGCGCCACACTGGGAGCCAGGGCGGGGATTACTAACTGGAAACCTGGTGCCATCTCTGTCTCGGCGTGATAAGCATTTGGAGACATCTCGTCAGTTTCTCCACTTCCATGGTCAAGGAATTGAGTTTGAGCTGTTATCAGCAGGAGATACATGGGTGGGTACCCCCACCCCATAGCAGATGCAGTCGGATATAGGTCAGGGCCCGTACTTGCAGGCGTGGCCTTCATAAAGGGACTGTTTTTGAATTCCCGGATCTCTCTCAACAGTTCGCCCCATTGTGGCATATCTTTTTCCTTGTCAGAGCACTCATTGACTGTCAACCTCTGCCCTGAACTTCACTTGATGGGTCACCCTCAGTCACTCGGGTGTAGCCACAGCTGTTGGTGCAGGTACCTCCAGGTCGCCTTTTCTCAACTCCTCAGATTTCTCTCATTAACTCATCATAGGAGGTGGGGATTCAGTCGATTTGCCAGGCGTAACTGAAGCAACAGCAGTTCTGAGAAGGGGCAGACTTAAGGATTCTGTCCAGTCTGAGTTCGGTCCAGTTCAATCGCTGGCAAACTACCCTTTCTGAGGCATTCTTGCAACAATTTTTCCAGCCAGAGACACACAGACAACAACTCCTTGGTACTGTTGTGCATTTCTTACTCTCCACCATAGGTCCTCATCAGAATCTGGGCTCCCATACACATTCTCAAGGCCTCAAATAGGCCTGTGCAAGTCCTTCAAGGGTTACTGGCCCGTTTGCTTACACGGATGGTAGCCAGGGCAGGACCTCGGAGGCTCTCACTAACCCTCTTTGCCCGCCTTCGAGCATTGCCATTCTAGCACTTGGGGCAACATAGTCTATCCAGGTCTCCCAGTCATCCTCCCCTTGGGGTGGGGAGGGTGCCAGAGAAGATCCTCAACCTTCGGTAAGAGTCGTGACTAATGGCAGGTGCAGAAATAGGAGTCTGCATTGGTTCAGCCACCATTACGGGCACTGGAGCAGGAGAGGGTGTTGGGGGAGGAACACCCCCAGGTGGCAAGAATAGTTTCTTCAAGTCCTCCACAGTTTTCCCCTCTCCCAGCAACCATTCAGCAAATTTCTCCTCAAAAGTTTCAGATAGTGGTGGGGGCTGATTCCCCCCCGGGTCTTTACTGTCCTTAGTTATCACTCTCCAAGCAGTGAGGGCTTCCTCTGGGGTAATGGTCTGTGGCACTTTGGAGCTATCTATGGGATCCTTAAACTCTACTAGGGCCAGGAAAGTGTGGGTGAGCAGATTAGCATGCCGACCCACCACCACAGGGTTTGTAAACCTTCCACCTTGGAAAGTACTCCCTGCACAGTGTCGTATTGATACCCAGGGGATGTCCAGGATAAGCATAGCATTTTGGGGTCGATCTCCTCCCCAGTACACCTCCACCAGCCGGTGCACAGCCACTTCTGTCAGGTACCCATTTTTTCTTAACAGTGGTTACGTAAATATGGCCACTAGAGGACACACAATCCAGCGGTGAGCCTCCAAGATGTAACCCCTAGATGGCGCTATCCCAGGGCTATTACCCCTGCCTGATTTGCCACTAACAGGTTGAGGGCCTGGATCCAATGGCGGGTGCCTCCACCCAGAGGTCAGGGTTTGCAATAGTTAAACTAACTTGGTCACAGCCCTCTGGGACACTGCAACCCCTTTCTTCCCACTAGTGGCCCACACAATATATCAAATTACCTTCACAGTATACACTTACCCCCAGGTCTGGTTCCGGCACTGGGACCTCCTGTGAAATGAGATACAGTGCAACAATCACAGTACAGTACTTTAACATAGACAAATACACTCAGGCAGTATAACTTTGCTGAAACAAGCAGCTCTGATTTATTTGGGGATATAACAAGGACAGGGAAATCAGGTTAATTAGCTTATCACTCTAATAATCTACCTATGGCTCTGTGCACAGGCCTATCCCTATCAGTTACTGTCCTGGGTACCCAAGCCCTAGTGGCTAGTCCAAACCGTGGCAGCTGGTAGGGGCCCTTTCACACAGAGAAAGGAGAATTAAACAGTCAGCAGTACAGTAATTCCATTTGGATTTAATGTGGCAATTCAACAGGAAGCGACCCTGAATTAGTACTCACGACCTCCAAATAAGATAGGGTCCTTCAATGTCAGCAGGGCTCACTTGAGGTACACAAACCTCTTCACACATCCATATAAAAGAAAGCACTATACCAGGCAGGCTGCATCTGTATCCCGATATAATTACTGCACAATACCGGGAGAACACACAGCAGATTCAGTTCCTGACAGACAGAGTGCAATTTTCAGCAATTCCTCCAGTCTTCTACAGGGTGAGCCTGGTTTCTACTCTTCAGAGATCCTTTGATTCTTTTCACAGGACGGATTCAGTCCTAACAAGCTGTTACACAAGCTGCAGACCGAACTCTGGGTCTTACACACGTTTTTGACTAAAACTGCACACTGAAAAAGCACAGGGCTCCTTCCTTCTTCACTGCCAAAGCTCAACTCAAACTCCAACCGACAAAACCGGCACTTCCTTTGAGTTCCTCCCAGTTCTTGACTGGATTGGCTGTCACTCACAATAGACTGCTGCTGTTGGTCCAAAAAGGCACTGAAGTCTAAACTACATCTCCCAGAGTCACTGCCCATACAATCCTCTTGTGGCTGGCTCAGATTATGAGTCAAGTTCTGATTCGTCAAGGCACCATTTTAGAGCTAGCTTACCCCACCTGATTGGTCCAGTTCAGCAGTTCAAAACTAGAATGGGGAACTAGCAGACACAGTTCTGACTGCAAAGAAAGCAGGTTAGACAAACTGTAATTTCATTATTACTCTAAATAATTTCTGGCAAACAGTTACATCTTTCAGATAGGTTCCTTTGCACTCTTAGTGACTGCAAAAATGAAGTGAATTGGCAGCAGCTCGAGTGGTACTCAGAGAAGCACACAGTCCCCCCATACAAACTAATTATGTCTGCAAGCAGACAGCTCTTAAAGAGACAGTACCAGAGGCTCTAAAAACACTCACT
Organism: Neoceratodus forsteri; assembly: GCA_016271365.2. Taxonomy (NCBI): domain Eukaryota; kingdom Metazoa; phylum Chordata; order Ceratodontiformes; family Ceratodontidae; genus Neoceratodus; species Neoceratodus forsteri. Next base: position 165,569,809 of record JADMNL010000025.1, on the reverse strand, counting down.
GATAAATGGCTTAAATGCCAAACACCATTCAGGCTTGGAGCATTCAAGCAAGCTCCTGGAAGTCTTTTGGGAACCCCCATTTGCAGGGGGGTTACACATAGATTCATTTTTTTTTATTGTAACTTGCATGTGGGTTCTGACTTCTTTAAATTTAAGAAGTGAGCAGTCAGTGTATAAAAATGAGACTACTACAGCTGAGAGCAAGCAGGCCCAGGGACTAGGGGCAGGAGACTGTAACACCGCTATTTTTTACTTATTAGGCAGACTTTACAAAAGTTTTACTTACTTCAGTGGCAATTGGCAAACTAAGCCTTCTAAGGCTGTCCAGTGACAGTCACACCTCCACACAGTCCAAACAGAACAACAAGATGAGCAGCAGACTGGACTCTAGAGAGCGGAAGGGGACTGGAGGAAGAAAGGAAGCAGTAGAACCCAAAGCAAGCTAAAACTGGGAGCGGGTGGCAGTCAGGTCTGCATTTGGTCAACATGACACTGCCCGGGTGGGTAGCGGTTTGGCCTAGGAGCAGTGTACAACACAAACATTTTAAGTTAACAAGCAAACTGTTCTGTTGACTTGTGGTCAGTTACATGTTACAGTACCACTATATGCAGGACAGAGAAGCATCACGAACAACAATTTGAACTAGGAGGCAGCACAGCAACTTGACACCACTGGACAGGATGTAACGAGCAGCAGGGCACTCACTCAACTCTTGCAGCGTGTGCTGTGGCAGAGACAACAAGGCTGTGATCTAGTGATTTGAGCAGGTTCCGATCTGAACATTAATCTTCTGGCCGGGGTCATAGTCCAGACTACTACAGGCCAGTGTGACTCACCCTCTAGTTGCCTGATATGGGCAATATATTTGGGTTTTGAGGTTTTGTTGCTCTCTGTTCTGGAAAAGGTTGTCTAGACCATGAGGCAACACAACAGTTTATTTTTTTTTTTAACTTAAAAATGCCTGCACCAAGCTGCTACCCAACTGGGCCATGCCACGCTGACCAAGTGCCGATCCAGGACCGGAAGAGGCTGTCTGCACAGTCTAACAGCATGTGACCCAAAAATTGGTCCTCCAGCACAAAGGCAACTCCGTGGCATCCATAAGCTACCTCACATCACACTCCTCCTAGCCCAGTAGCAAGGACTCTTCGATGATTAATGTGCTGGCCTGTGGCATACTGCAGACTACCGCAGGCCAGCAAGACTCACCCTCCAGTTGCCCAATATGGTCATTACATTCAGGTTTTGTTTGCTGTTACTTACTTCAGTACAACTGGTGAACTAGGTCTTCTTTTTTTGTTGCCCCCCCCCCCAAGCCATTCCAGAGCGCCAGGGCCTTCCTACCAACCTCCTGCCACCTTCCATCAGCTCCTGTGGTGGCCTGCCTGAGTAGTCTGGCATATCCCTGTGCCAGGAGGGTTCCTCTCCTCTGGGAGGAATTAGCCTTAACAGCTCGATTGTGCATCTCAGGCGCCATGGGGCTGGATCCGGCTGGCTCCAGGGCTTCGGGGTGGCAGGGGCCATGGCGCTCATCATCCAGTCTGTCGGGAGGCGTTTTTCTGTGTTCTGTGCCCGCCCACTGCACTTCTCAGTCTTCACGTGGCGCAAGGTGAACTGGGGGGCGGGGGGGGGCATGTCCAGGCAGCAAGTCCCCAAGCACGATTGCCAATCCACCCACAGGTCCCCAGGCTGAGCCCCTCGGGGCCAAGTATTCAGTGGATGCTTATGGAACTCTTCCCTGCTGGTCTCTGCTCCTGGCATCCAGCTCGGGGCGCGAACCCGTATTGCCAGGGTGCCGAGCAAACCCCCTTCGCACAGCACCATGGAGCAGGCACAGAACTAGGTCTTCTAAGGCTGTTTGACGGTGAAGATCACACCTGCACACGGTCCAAACAGAATGATGAGGCGAGCAGCAGCCAGAATGTGAACTCTAGAGAGGGGGGAAGGGGACTGGAGGAAAGGGAGCACCAGAACCCAAAGCAGGCTGACAGCAGGGAGTGGGTGGCAGTCAGGTCGGCAATTGGTCAGTGTGGCATGGCAAGGCCCAGTTGGGTAGCAGCTTGGTACAGGAGCAATGTACAAAACAGACATTTTTAAGTTAAAAAGGTAAGCTGTTGTGTATTTATAACAAAGTCAAAGATGGAATGAACTGGACCCTTGTGTATATAGTTTTGATGAGTTAATGTTTGTTCTTCTATGTTTTTGGTTTTTGTTTTGTATTGTTTAACTGATAAAAGTTTAATAAAAATATTATACAAAAAAAAAAAAGTAAGCCGTTATGTTGACTCATGGTAAGTCACAAGTTACAATATCAGAGGCCGGATGGAGAAGCAGCACAAACAACAATTTGAACTAGGAGGCAGCACGACAACCTAACACCATCAGAACATCACAGCTCAGCTGCTTGCTGGCTGGTTTCATGCAACTGAAAAGACCAATGTGCTCTGTCATAGGAGCACTTCAGATCTTTTCAACTACACAGGTTTTCTGCCCAGCACAGTGACTAGTGTCATACTTAGCTTGCCTGGTCATTGGTCTGTCACTGACGAGCCCATTGCAGCTTGAGCTGCATTGGACACGACAGTGACACACTTCTGAAGAGCAGGTCATCATAACAAAATGTTTTCTGCACACATAAGCGCAAACAGCCATAAAAACTCTTTCCCTAACCCCTCTGGCCAGGACTAGTCACATGGATACCCACCCCCACACACCCCCAGTAGTCTCCCACCTCACCTATGTGGCACTCTCATGTTTAAGCAATAACGACCGAGAAGCCAGTTATTTCCAAGGGATTAGTGACCGGTTGGGGGGCCGCCTCCCTCCAGCTGGTCATTTATGCAAGGAAATGGGCTGCTTCAAGGCTGTTATTGTTATCACTTCGAATTTCTTTGTCCCTCTGAGTCCTCCCTGCCCCCCATCTCTCTTTCTCTCTCCTTGAAGATGTCTAATTATGCTTTGATCCCATTGACCACATGCCTGGAGTAGAATCTTCCACCTATCCACCTCCCACTCTAAAAAAAAAAAAAATACTTTCTGCCTCCCCCTCAGTGCGGTGATAGGGTTTCCATTTCTGACATCAGTGATCCAGGTTTGAGAACAAGCCCAGATCATGAGGGCAATTGAGCATCTTGGAGAACACTCCCCTCCAGGGGAGTGTAGGTAGCGTTTGCCGCCACAATACTGCCACCTGGGTGGCCACAAACAGTAGTACGACTGGATGGCTGGGGGAGGGATGGGGCCTTCACAGACTTCGATACTCAGACACGCATTGTGTACATGTTCATAACATCAGTGCAAGTGACGTCCTAAGGCATGAAAGGAGAACTGAGAAAATGGCCCTAGCTTCAAGGATGACAGATCCGGGTATAAGCGGGCACCATGCTACTGCCTGTAGACCACCTGATGACATATGAATTGGGGATACATACCCCACCTGAATATGTCAGGGGAGCATAATCAAGGCTCCATTGAGGCCAGACATCCAGGTACAGGGTACAGTTGGATCAGCTGCACCGTGATTGTTTCTGAGGGAGACTGACACCAAAAACAGAAGGGGGCATAAAAAGAATTATAATAAAAATTATGTGGAATTCCCCCCCTTCCAGCTTAAAGGTGATTGCACAGTTCCTTAGCCTGAACAACTCTGGAATCCACCATATTGTATCCTTGTGTATATCTGTATGTACCACCCTATTGCATCCTGGTGTATATCTGTGTGTAACACCCTATTGTTTCCTTGCGTATATCTGTATATACCACCCAATTCTGTCCCTGTGTGTATTTTTATGTACCACCATACTGTATCCTTGTGTATATCTGTATGTACCACCCTACTGTAAACCTGTGTATATTTCTGTGTACCACCTTATTTTATCCTTGTGTATATCTCTATGTACCACCCAATTGTATCCTTGTATATATTTGTAAGTACCACTCTGTTGTATCCTTGTATATATCTGTACGTATCACCATATTGTAGCCTTAAGTCTTAAGCTGGGGGGGGGAGGTTAGGAGGGAGGTCAGGAAGCACTTCTTTGCAGAGAGGGTGGTGGACACTTGGAATGCGCTACTAGAAGAGGTGGTCTTATTGAAGACAGTGGACAGTTTCCAGAGAGGCTGGGATAGGAATAAGAGGAAGGTAAGAATCATGGGTAGAGAGGATTGGAGGAGTGAAGAGGATGGCAGGGACAGTAGCTCAAGCTGTGGACCCTGCAATACGAGCAGACTAGATAGACTAAATGGCCTTCTTCTTCTGGCTTCTTCGTATGTTCATATGTATGTACCACCCTACTGCATCCTTGTATACCCTATTGTATCCCTGTGTATATCTGTATGTGCCACCCTATTTGTATACCTGTGTATATCTGTATGTACCACCCTTTTTTGTCCCTATGTGTGTATCTATATGTACCACCCTATTGTATCCTTGTGTGTATTTGTATGTACCACCCTATTGTATTCTTGTGTGTATTTATATGTACCACCCTATTGTATCCCTGTGTATATCTATATGTACCACCCTATTGTAGCCCTGTGTATATCTGTATGTACCACCCTATTGTATCCCTGTGTATATCTATATGTACCACCCTACTGTATTCTTGTGTGCATTTATATGTACCACCCTATTGTATCCCTGTGTATATCTGTATGTACCACCCTATTGTATCCCTGTGTATATCTGTATGTACCACCCTATTGTATCCTTGTGTGTATTTATATATACCACCCTATTGTATCCCTGTGTATATCTGTATGTACCACCCTATTGTATCCCTGTGTATATTTGTATGTACCACCTTATTGTATCCCTGTGTATATCTGTATGTACCACCCTATTGTATCCTTGTGTGTCATTGTATGTCCCCCGTTGTATCCCTGTGTATATCTGTACGTATCACCACATTGTATCCTTGTGTATATCTGTGTGTACCACCCTACTGTATCCCTGTGTATATCTGTATGTACCACCCTATTGTATCCTTGTGTGTCATTGTATGTCCCCCCGTTGTATCCCTGTGTATATCTGTACGTATCACCACATTTTGTATCCTTGTGTATATCTGTGTGTACCATCCTATTGTATCTTTGTGTATATCTGTATGTACCACCCTATTTGTATCCTTGTGTATATCTGTGTGTACCATCCTATTGTATCTTTGTGTATATCTGTATGTACCACCCTATTTGTATCCCTGTGTATATCTGTATGTACCACCCTATTGTATCCCTGTGTATATCTATATGTACCACCCTGTTGTATCCTTGTGTATATCTGTATGTACCACCCTATTGTATCCCTGTGTATATCTGTGTACCACCCTATTGTATCCCTGTGTATATCTGTATGTACCACCCTATTGTATCCCTGTGTACATCTGTATGTACCACCATATTGTATCCCTGTGTATATCTGTATGTACCACCCTGTTGTATCCCTGTGTATATCTGTGTGTACCACCCTATTGTATCCTTGTGTGTTGTTGTATGTCCCCCTGTTGTATCCCTGTGTATATCTGTACGTATCACCACATTTTGTATCCTTGTGTATATCTGTGTGTACCATCCTATTGTATCTTTGTGTATATCTGTATGTACCACCCTATTTGTATCCCTGTATATATCTGTATGTACCACCCTATTGTATCCCTGTGTATATCTGTGTGTACCATCCTGTTGTATCTTTGTGTATATCTGTATGTACCACCCTATTGTATCCCTGTGTATATCTGTGTGTACCACCCTATTGTATCCCTGTGTATACCACCCTAGTGTATCCTTGTGTGTCTTTATATGTACCACCCTATTGTATCCCTGTGTATATCTGTGTGTACCACCCTATTGTATCCTTGTGTGTCGTTGTATGTCCTCCCTGTTGTATTCCTGTGTATATCTGTATGTATCACCACATTGTATCCTTGTGTATGTAACCCCTAGATGGCGCTACCCCAGGGGCTACTACCCCTGCCTGATTTGCCACTAACAGGTTGAGGGGCCTGGATCCAATGGCGGGTGCCTCCACCCAGAGGTCAGGGTTTGCAATAGTTAAACTAACTTGGTCACAGCCCTCTGGGACACTGCAACCCCTTTCTTCCACTAGTGGCCCACACAATATATCAGAATTACCTTCATAGTATACACTTACCAGGTCTGGTTTCCGGCACTGGGACCTCCTGTGAAATGAGATACAGTGCAACAATCACAGTACAGTACTTTAACATAGACAAATACCTCAGGCAGTATAACTTTGCTGAAACAAGCAGCTCTGATTTATTTAGGGATATAACAAGGACAGGGGAAATCAGGTTAATTAGCTTATCACTCTAATAATTCTACCTATGGCTCTGTGCACAGCCTATCCTATCAGTTACTGTCCCTGGGTACCCAAGCCCTAGTGGCTAGTCCAAACCGTGGCAGCTGGTAGGGGCCCTTTCACACAGAGAAAAGGAGAATTAAACAGTCAGCAGTACAGTAATTCCATTTGGATTTAATGTGGCAATTCAACAGGGAGGCGACCTGAATTAGTACTCACGACCTCCAAATAAGATAGGGTCCTTCAATGTCAGCAGGGCTCACTTGAGGTACACAAACCTCTTTCACATCCATAAAAGAAAGCACTATACCAGGCAGGCTGCATCTGTATCCGATCGCATTACTGCACAATACCGGAGAACACACAGCAGATTCAGTTCCTGACAGACCGAGTGCAATTTTCAGCAATTCCTCCAGTCTTCTACAGGTGAGCCTGGTTTCTACTCTTCAGAGATCCTTTGATTCTTTTCACAGGGACAGTTCAGTCCTAACAAGCTGTTACACAAGCTGCAGACCGAACTCTGGGCCTTACACCGTTTTTGACTAAAACTGCACACTGAAAAAGCACAGGGCTCCTTCCTTCTTCACTGCCAAAGCTCAACTGAAACTCCAACCGACAAAACGGGCACTTCCTTTGAGTTCCTCCCAGTTCTTGACTGGATTGGCTGTCACTCACAATAGACTGCTGCTGTTGGTCCAAAAGGCACTGAAGTCTAAACTACATCTCCCAGAGTCACTGCCCATACAATCCTCTTGTGGCTGGCTCACATTATGAGTCCAAGTTCTGATTCGACCAAGGCACCATTTTAGAGCTAGCTTACCCCACACTGATTGGTCCAGTTCAGCAGTTCAAAACTAGAATGGGAACTAGCAGACACAGTTCTGACTGCAAAGAAAGCAGGTTAGACAAACTGTAATTTCATTATTACTCTAAATAATTTCTGGCAAACAGTTACATCTTTCAGATAGGTTCCCTTTGCACTCCTAGTGACTGCAAAATGAAGTGAATTGGCAGCAGCTCGAGTGGTACTCAGAGAAGCACACAGTCCCCCATACAAACTAATTATGTCTGCAAGCAGACAGCTCTTAAAGAGACAGTACCAGAGGCTCTAAAAACACTCACTGATAAATGGCTTAAATGCCAAACACCATTCAGGCTTGGAGCATTCAAACAAGCTCCTGGAAGTCTTTGGGAACCCCATTTGCAGAAGTTTACACCCTTCCTGGCCTGGGAAAGCTTGACGTCGCGTAAGCAAGTACCCATAAGTTTCAACTGCAACCATATACATTTGCATTAGGCTCGCACATGTAATCATCAGTCAATATATCATTTTACCAAGAACACATTTCTGAAACATTGCAGTACGTCCTCTTACACAGTATTACATACACATTGTACCATAACTCAAGTTATTACCTCTTGTACATGAAACCTGAAGAGAGGGGCCCTTCCTATCAGTTACCTTGGGGCTGGATGGGGCAAGGGCACCATACTTAGAGGCCAACACAAGTAACTTGAGTTGGCACTGATGCTCAGTTTGGGCAATGAGCTCGGGACACATACACTCCTTTATGGACAACATTGAGAGGCAAGTCCACAGGCCTCCCAAGTGAATCATAACTGAGGTGCACCACAGGCTTTACAGCTCGACCAGTCTTTCTAGGGGGAACTGTTATAGTCTCTGCACTCTGAGCCTCATTTTCAGCATTGTCCTCACTTGTCAGGGGTCTCCACGGGGTAGAGGCTAGAACTTGGGGCACTTTCAGCTCCAGGAGTTACAGTTTCTGAGTCCACAACATTTGGCTCGCATGGAGAGCTTTCGGACACTGGCAGTGGACTGTCAGGGCACTCAAAATACTCTTCTTGTTCGGTGTATCACCAGTCTGCCCCAATCTATCATTTTCCTCCCTGAAGCTCAAACAGTTCAACCATGCACAATGATTCCATTTCATCTGATCTGATGCTTTGCACTTCACTTTCTGGGAGCATTGGCTCCAGGGATGAAGCTGGGGGCTTAGACAGTCCAGAAGGCCCAGCTTTGTCTCCAGTATTGACTAGGGATTGCCCCGAGAACAATTGACTCAGTTCGTGAAGAAGGATAGTATTCAAAGTCACTCTCACTTTCTTCCGATATGGACTGACAGTCATGCTCAACTGGGACTTGTGGAGGGGAACACTTTAACTTTTGCTTCTGTAGGCAGACTTTCTTGATCTTTTTAGCAGCAGCTCTAGTCACTGGTCCAGAGGGGGCATCTTCTAGGGCTCAGACTCAATTAAGATTTGTCCAATGGGCAGTAAATGATTTCTATGCATTGTTTTTACATCTTTTGAATTATTCTCAGGCCTTACTTTGTACACTGGCAGATCATCTAGTTTGCCCACTACAATGTGAGGGAGATGGTGCCATCTGTCAACAATCTTGTGCTTGACCATGCAGTCCCAGATTTCTTAACAATACCGATCTCCCTCCTGGAGTTCCTGTGCTTTCACCTTTTATCATACCATTTCTTTGTTGGCGAGATTTCTTTGGCAGCCATGGTTTGAGCCAGTTGTACGCATGAGTTAGCTGGGCCTTTAACTTTGCACATACTGTAAATAGTTGTCAGCTTGAACCCCATCGGAGAGACCCCCAAAACACACATCTACTGGTAGTCGAGCTTCTCTTCCAAACATCAGGCGGTGGGGAGAATCCAGTGGCATCACTTTTGGTGCAGTTATAAGCATGTACCAAGGTGCTAATTTGTTGGCTCCATCTAGGCTTGTCCTTTGGGTGCAGGGTGCCTAGCATATCTAGCAAAGTGCGGTTGAAACGTTCAGGCTGTGGGTCCCCCTAGGGTGGTAAGGTGGTTCTGGACTTTCGCCTCCCCCACAGAGAAAGCATCTCTTTGATCAGACGACTCTCAAAGTCTCTCCCTTGATCAGAATGGATTCTTTGTGGAGCCCCATAGTGAACAAAAAGTTTTCTACAAGTACTTTGGCCACAGTGGATGCTTTCTGGTCTTTGGTGGGAAAGCTTGGGCATATCTCGTGAAATGGTCAGTGACCACCAGCACATTACTGATATTTCTTTGATCTGACTCCAAACTCAGAAAATCAATACAGACCAGCTCCATGGGTGCACTGGTGGTGATGTTAACAAGGGCAGCCCTCTGGAGCAAAAGCTTTCCTCTGTGCGCGACTACAAGTTCGAATGTGTTGCTCACATCAGCCCCCATCTTAGGCCAATAGAATCTGGATCTCACCAAGTCAAGTGTTCTGTCTATACCAAGGTGCCCCATGTGGTTGTGCAAGGACCTCAGTACTGAGTCTCGAAGGCAGTGGGCAGCACTAGTTGTTGTTTGTCTACTTGTCCCCTCTGTCTACTGTTTCTCTGTATAACAGTTTATTGATCAGTTTCAACTTAGGACCTTCTTTGTATAACAGTGCAGTTCTCAAATCAGTGGGCCGTAATTTGGACACATCTTTTCCTGCATAGAGGGCTTCTAAAGCTGCTTTGATCATGGGATCGCGAGATTGAACCCGCCCGAATACTGTCATTGTCCAGCTGAGGCAGTGCACCAATGTCTATTGCAGAAAAGTGGCAATAAGCAGCAGGTATGCAATTCTCAGAGGGTCCCAAGCAATCCACCATGCAGTCCACTGCGTCCGTGGACATTTGTTCCTCCCTGTCAAACTTCCGGCAGAGTGCCCGAATGTCAGGTTCTGCCAATCGGACCCAATCATTCTGGGGAACAGGCCTCCGGAGAGAGCATCAGCATCTATGTGGTTCAGACCTGCTCGGTATTCAGAGCATAGTCATATGTAGATAATGCAGAAAGCCACCTATGGCCAGTGGCATCCAACTTAGCTGAGGTCTGCACATAGGTCAAAGGATTATTGTCAGTTTTACTAGTATTTTAGCCCCATACAAGTACTCATGGAATTGGTCAACAATAGCCACTTCAAAGCTAGGAACTCTAACTTATGTACAGGATAGTTCTTTTCGGATGGGGTCAGGCTTCTACTGGCAAAGCGCCACTGGTCTCAGAGCCATTCTCGTGCTCTTGGTACAACACAGCCCCCAACCCTTGCAAGCTAGCATCAGTGTGCAGGGCGTAAGGTTTTCTTGGATCGGCATAGGCCAGCACTGGAGCATGGGTAAGTTGATATATGATCTCATGAAAAGCAGTCTCACAATCAGGAGTCCAGCGGGCCCCAAATACTCACTCGGATGAAAATACACTCTTTCAGTCTTGAGGACGGCTGACTTTTGGTACTTTTTGTGGGTTGGGGGATACCCTTGAGTAAGGTTAAGTAAAGGCGGATCACTCTTGAATAGTCCTTGATGAGCGCCGATAATAACCACAGAATCCCAGGAATCTTTGCAGTTCCTTTAGATTTTGGGCTGTGGCCAGGTGGTCAAGGCCTCAACTGTACTTGGTGGTCTCTATTCCCTCGGTGGATACTATGTGTCCCACATACTTTACTGATGTTTGAAAGAATTGACACTTATCAATGGACAGTTTAAGGCCAAAGTCCTCCAGTCGGTCCAATACCTTAAATAATCTGCTCTCATGTTCCTCAAGTGAGCTGCCAAACACAATAACATCATCTAGGTATACCAGGCACTCTAGTAAGTTCATGTCCCCCACTGCACGCTCCATCAATCGTTGAAAAGTGGCTGGGGCACCTGAAATCCCTTGAGGCATCCTCATGAATTCATAGAAGCCAAGCGGACAGATAAAGGCCGTCTTCTCACGGTCCTCTGGGGCCATCGGGATCTGGTAGTACCCACTGCGGAGATCCAGCACAGAAGAACCACTTGCTCCCGTTTAGGCAGTCAAAGCATCCTGAATCGGGGCATTGTGTACTGATCAGGGATAGTCCGCGGTTTAAGGTGCGATAATCCACACACATCCTTACTGTTCCATTCTTTTCCTCACTACCACAATGGGGAAGCATAAGGGCTTCTGGATTCTTGTATTACACCAGCAGCTAACATCTCTTGCAGATGCCATCTCACATCATCTATGTCAGCAGGTGCCAGGCGTGAGACCTCTCACGAAATGGTCTTTCGTCATGTAGCGGATATTGTGCTCAGCTCCTTGCACGCATCATACATCCCATTCCTTTAAAGAAAACACCTGGTCTCTCTGGGAAAGCTTTCACTGATCCTCACTTTCCATTCAGCTGGCAGCGGGAGTCGCCGAAATCAAACAAGTCAGGGTTACTCTGTCATTCTTCCTTGAACTCTTGCTGCTGGGTAGCACTGCAGTGTCTGCACAATGCACATTAGCCAGGATGCAACCTCTGTTTACTCGAATGTCTCTTTCAGACACATTATGAACTTGGACCATTACCCTTCTGGCATAAGCATGGGCTCTAGCGGGCAAAATACTAGGCTTGACCAGCAGTCCCTCTGGCAATTTTCCATCGCCTGGTGCATCCAACATTAATATTTTATTCTTAACATCCTTTCTGACACGGACCTTCCTGTAAGGTACACTGGGCATTTGGCGCCAGGATCAGAGACTCAGGATCCTTCTTCCATACAATTCCGACCGGTTCCTCTGGTTCTGTTTTTCAGCATCTCTCTGTGCCTCATAGGCCTTCTTAATTAAAGCCGAACTCTAAAGCTCTACTAGTCTTTGACCCCTGTTTTCATAACACAACTGTGCCAGCCTTCCGAACATATGAGCATTTGTTCCAATCAACAAAGGGACACCATCATACAGTCCAGTGGGGGGACACACTAAGGCTAGGGTCTCTACTTGTTCGGCCACTCCAGCCACGGAGGTGGAGAAAGACAGCCAAATTCGGATATACCGGAATAGGGTAGGCCTTCTCACTTAACCCCCATACATGCAGTCCTTCTAATGGTTGTAAGGTCACGTCTGACAAATGCTTCTGATACCAATCCTGGAACATAATTGTCACTTGGGAGCCACTGTCTAATACAGCTCTTGTAGACACTCCATTCACCTTTACAGTGGTCTCCATGGAGGGACCCACTATTCTGGACCAGTCTGGAGGCGGTAGTGGGGGCCTGGGCAACTGACCTTGCCACAAAAGGACGTGAATTAGCATTTTGGTGCCCTCACTGGGATCATGTCGTGCACCTCTTAACCACTGATTTCTTCTCCGAAGCTCTCCTTGTAGCCTATATGCAACTTTGTCAGTGTCTTTTTGGGACTGGCATTCCCTTTCATGTGCCCATCTTTCCCACAATTATAGCAAAACATACTTTCTGGAGTTTGAGCTGGCCGGCGCCACACTGGGAGCCAGGGCGAGGTATTACTAACTGGAAACCTAGGTGCCATCTGTCTCTGGCGTGATAAGCATTTGGAGACATCTCGTCAGTTTCTCCACTTCCATGGTCAAGGAATTGAGTTTGGAGCTGTTATCAGCAGGAGATACATGGGTGGGTACCCCCACCCCATAGCAGATGCAGTCGGATATAGGTCAGGGCCCTACTTGCAGGCGTGGCCTTCATAAAGGACCGTTTTTGAATTCCCGGATCTCTCTCAACAGTTCGCCCCATTGTGGCATATCTTTTCCTTGTCAGAGCACTCATTGACTGTCAACCTCTGCCCCTGAACTTCACTTGATGGGTCACCCTCAGTCACTCGGGTCATAGCCACAGCTGTTGGTGCAGGTACTCCCGAGGTCGCCTTTTCTCAACTCCTCGAATTTCTCTCATTAACTCATCATAGGAGGGTGGGATTCCAGTCGATTTGCCAGGCGTAACTGAAGCAACAGCAGTTCTGAGAAGGGCAGACTTAAGGATTCTGTCCAGTCTGGTTCGTCCAGTTCAATCGCTGGCAAACTACCCTTTCTGAGGCATTCTTGCAACAATTTTTCCAGCCGAGACATACACAGACAACAACTCCCTTGGTACTGTTGTGCATTTCTTACTCTCCACCATAGGTCCTCATCAGAATCTGGGCTCCCATACACATTCTCCAAGGCCTCAAGATAGGCCTGTGCAGTCGCTTCAGGGTTACTGGCCCGTTAGCACGGATGGTAGCCAGGGCAGGACCTCGGAGGCTCTCATAACCCTCTTCGCTTTTCGCCTTCCGAGCATTGCCATTCTAGCACTTGGGGGCAACATAGTCTATCCAGGTCTCCCAGTCATCCTCCCTTGGGGTGGGGAGGGTGCCAGAAGATCCTCAACCTTCGGTAAGTCGTGACTAATGGCAGGTGCAGAAATAGGAGTCTGCATTGGTTCAGCCACCATTACGGGCACTGGAGCAGGAGAGGGTGTTGGGGGAGGAACACCCCCAGGTGGCAAGAATAGTTTCCTCAAGTCCTCCACAGTTTTCCCCTCTCCCAGCAACCATTCAGCAAATTTCTCCTCAAAAGTTTCAGATAGTGGTGGGGGCTCATTCCCCCCCGGGTCTTTACTGTCCTTAGTTATCACTCTCCAAGCAGTGAGGGCTCCCTCTGGGGTAATGGTCTGTGGCACTTTGGAGCTATCTATGGGATCCTTAAACTCTACTAGGGCCAGGAAAGTGTGGGTGAGCAGATTAGCATGCCGACCCACCACCACAGGGTTTTCTAAACCTTCCACCTTGGAAAGTACTCCCTGCACAGTGTCCGTATTGATACCCAGGGGGATGTCCAGGATAAGCATAGCATTTGGGGTCGATCTCCTCCCAGTACACCACTCTACCAGCGGTGCACAGCCACTTCTGTCGGGTACCCATTTTTTCTTAACAGTGGTTAGAAATATGGCCACTAGAGGACACACAATCCCAGCGGTGCCTCAAGATGTAACCCCTAGATGGCGCTATCCCAGGGCTACTACCCTGCCTGATTTGCCACTAACAGGTTGAGGGCCTGGATCCAATGGCGGGTGCCTCCACCCAGAGGTCAGGGTTTGCAATAGTTAAACTAACGGTCACAGCCCTCTGGGACACTGCAACCCCTTTCTTCCCACTAGTGGCCACACAATATATCAGAATTACCTTCATAGTATACACTTACCCCCAGGTCTGGTTCCGGCACTGGGACCTCCTGTGAAATGAGATACAGTGCAACAATCACAGTACAGTACTTTAACATAGACAAATACCTCAGGCAGTATAACTTTGCTGAAACAAGCAGCTCTGATTTATTTGGGAGTATAACAAGGACAGGGAAATCAGGTTAATTAGCTTATCACTCTAATAATCTACCTATGGCTCTGTGCACAGGCCTATCCCTATCAGTTACTGTCCCTGGTACCCAAGCCCTAGTGGCTAGTCCAAACCGTGGCAGCTGGTAGGGGCCCTTTCACACAGAGAAAAGGAGAATTAAACAGTCAGCAGTACAGTAATTCCATTTGGATTTAATGTGGCAATTCAACAGGAGCGACCTGAATTAGTACTCACGACCTCCAAATAAGATAGGGTCCTTCAATGTCAGCAGGGCTCACTTGAGGTACACAAACCTCTTCACACATCCATATAAAAAGCACTATACCAGGCAGGCTGCATCTGTCCCGATCGCAATTACTGCACAATACCGGGAGAACACACAGCAGATTCAGTTCCTGACAGACCAGTGCAATTTTCAGCAATTCCTCCAGTCTTCTACAGGGTGAGCCTGGTTTCTACTCTTCAGAGATCCTTTGATTCTTTTCACAGGACGGATTCAGTCCTAACAAGCTGTTACACAAGCTGCAGACCGGAACTCTGGGCCTTACACCGTTTTTGACTAAAACTGCACACTGAAAAAGCACAGGGCTCCTTCCTTCTTCACTGCCAAAGCTCAACTGAAACTCAACCGACAAAACCGGGCACTTCCTTTGAGTTCCTCCCAGTTCTTGACTGGATTGGCTGTCCTCACAATAGACTGCTGCTGTTGGTCCAAAAAGGCACTGAAGTCTAAACTACATCTCCCAGAGTCACTGCCCATACAATCCTCTTGTGGCTGGCTCACATTATGAGTCCAAGTTCTGATTCGACCAAGGCACCATTTTAGAGCTAGCTTACCCCCACTGATTGGTCCAGTTCAGCAGTTCAAAACTAGAATGGGAACTAGCAGACACAGTTCTGACTGCAAAGAAAGCAGGTTAGACAAACTGTAATTTCATTATTACTCTAAATAATTTCTGGCAAACAGTTACATCTTTCAGATAGGTTCCCTTTGCACTCCTAGTGACTGCAAAATGAAGTGAATTGGCAGCAGCTCGAGTGGTACTCAGAGAAGCACACAGTCCCCCATACAAACTAATTATGTCTGCAAGCAGACAGCTCTTAAAGAGACAGTACCAGAGGCTCTAAAACACTCACTGATAAATGGCTTAAATGCCAAACACCATTCAGGCTTGGAGCATTCAAACAAGCTCCTGGAAGTCTTCAGGAACCCCCATTTGCAGAGGGTTACACCCTTCCTGGCCTGGGAAAGCTTGGCGTCCGCGTCAAGCAAGTACCCATAAGTTTCAACTGCAACCATATACATTTGCATTAGGCTCGCACATGTAATCATCAGTCAATATATCATTTTACAAGAACACATTTCTGAAACATTGCAGTACGTCCTCTTTACACAGTATTACATACACATTGTACCATAACTCAAGTTATTACCTCTTGTACATGAAACCTGAAGAGGGGCCCTTCCTATCAGTTACCTTGGGGCTGGATGGGGCAAGGGCACCATATGAAGAGCAACACAAGTAACTTGGGTTAGCACTGATGCTCGTTTGGGCAATGAGCTCGGGGACACATACACTCCTTTATGGACAACATTGAGAGGCAAGTCCACAGGCCTCCCAAGTGAATCATAACTGAGGTGCACCACAGGCTTTACAGCTCGACCAGTCTTTCTAGGGGAACTGTTATAGTCTCTGCACTCTGAGCCTCATTTTCAGCATTGTCCTCACTTGTCAGGGAGTCTCCACGGGGGAGAGGCTAGAACTTGGGGCACTTTCAGCTCCAGGAGTTACAGTTTCTGAGTCCACAACATTTGGCTCGCATGGAGGCTTCGGACACTGGCAGTGGACTGTCAGGGCACTCAAAATACTCTTCTTGTTGATTGTATCACCAGTCTGCCCCAATCTATCATTTTCCTCCCTGAAAGCTCAAACAGTTCAACCATGCACAATGATTCCATTTCATCTGATCTGATGCTTTGCACTTCACTTTCTGGGAGCATTGGCTCCAGGGATGAAGCTGGGGGCTTAGACAGTCCAGAAGGCCCAGCTTTGTCTCCAGTATTGACTGGGGATTGCCCGAAACAATTGACTCAGTTCGTAAGAAGGATAGTATTCAAAGTCACTCTCACTTTCTTCCGATATGGACTGACAGTCATGCTCAACTGGGACTTGTGGAGGAACACTTTAACTTTGCTTCTGTAGGTGCAGACTTTCTTGATCTTTTCTTAGCAGCAGCTCTAGTCACTGGTCCAGAGGGGCATCTTCTAGGGGCTCAGACTCAATTAAGATTTGTCCAATGGGCAGTAAATGATTTCTATGCATTGTTTTACATCTTTTGAATTATTCTCAGGCCTTACTTTGTACACTGGCAGATCATCTAGTTTGCCCACTACAATGTGAGGAGATGGTGCCATCTGTCAGCAATCTTGTGCTTGCCATGCAGTCCCAGATTTCTTAACAATACCCGATCTCCCTCCTGGAGTTCCTGTGCTTTCACCTTTTTATCATACCTTTCTTTGTTGGCCAGATTTCTTTTGGCAGCCATGGTTTGAGCCAGTTGGTACTCATGAGTTAGCTGGGCCTTTAACTTTTGCACATACTGTAAATAGTTGTCAGCTTGAACCCCATCAGGAGAGACCCCAAAACACACATCTACTGGTAGTCGAGCTTCTCTTCCAAACATCAGGCGGTGGGGAGAATCCAGTGGCATCACTTTTGGTGCAGTTATAAGCATGTACCAGGGTGCTAATTTGTTGCTCCATCTAGGCTTGTCCTTTGGGTGCAGGGTGCCTAGCATATCTAGCAAAGTGCGGTTGAAACGTTCAGGCTGTGGGTCCCCTGGGGTGGTAAGGAGTGGTTCTGGACTTCGCACTCCCCACAGAAAAGCATCTCTTTGATCAGGCGACTCTCAAAGTCTCTCCCTTGATCAGAATGGATTCTTTGTGGAGCCCCATAGTGAACAAAAAGTTTTCTACAGTACTTTGGCCACAGTGGATGCTTTCTGGTCTTTGGTGGGAAAGCTTGGGCATATCTCGTGAAATGGTCAGTGACCACCAGCACATTACTGATATTTCTTTGATCTGACTCCAAACTCAGAAAATCAATACAGACCAGCTCCATGGGTGCACTGGTGGTGATGTTAACAAGGGGCAGCCCTCTGGGGCAAAGCTTTCCTCTGTGAAGCAGCAACTACAAGTTCGAATGTGTTGCTCCACATCAGCCCCATCTTAGGCCAATAGAATCTGGATCTCACCAAGTCAAGTGTTCTGTCTATACCAAGATGCCCCATGTGGTTGTGCAAGGACCTCAGTACTGAGTCTCGAAGGCAGTGGGCAGCACTAGTTGTTGTTTGTCTACTTGTCCCCTCTGTCTACTGTTTCTCTGTATAACAGTTTATTGATCAGTTTCAACTTAGGACCTTCTTTCTATAACAGCGCAGTTCTCAAATCAGTGGAGCGTAATTTGGACACATCTTTTCCTGCATAGAGGGCTTCTAAAGCTGCTTTGATCATGGGATCGCGAGATTGAGCCCGCCGAATACTGTCATTGTCCAGCTGAGGCAGTGCACCAATGTCTATTGCAGAAAAGTGGCAATAAGCAACAGGTATGCAATTCTCAGAAGGTCCCAAGCAATCCACTATGCAGTCCACTGCGTCCGTGGACATTGTTCCTCCCTGTCAAACTTCGGCAGAGTGCCCGAATGTCAGGTTCTGCCAATCGGACCCAATCATTCTGGGGAACAGGCCTCGGGAGAGAGCATCAGCATCTATGTGGTTCAGACCTGCTCGGTATGAGAGCATAGTCATATGTAGATAATGCAGAAAGCCACCTATGGCCAGTGGCATCCAACTTAGTTGAGGTCTGCACATAGGTCAAAGGATTATTGTCAGTTTTACTAGTATTTTAGCCCCATACAAGTACTCATGGAATTGGTCAACAATAGCCCACTTCAAAGCTAGGAACTCTAACTTATGTACAGGATAGTTCTTTTCGGATGGGGTCAGACTTCTACTGGCAAGGCCACTGGTCTCAGGCCATTCTCGTGCTCTTGGTACAACACAGCCCCCAACCCTTGCAAGCTAGCATCAGTGTGCAGGACGTAAGGTTTTCTTGGATCGGCATAGGCCAGCACTGGAGCATGGGTAAGTTGATATATGATCTCATGAAAAGCAGTATCACAATCAGGAGTCCAGCGGGCCCCAAATACTTCACTCGGATGAAAATACACTCTTTCAGTCTTGAGGGACGCTGACTTTTGGTATTTTTTGTGGGTTGGGGGATACCCTTGAGTAAGGTTAAGTAAAGGGCGGATCACTCTTGAATAGTCCTTGATGAAGCACCGATAATAACCACAGAATCCCAGGAATCTTTGCAGTTCTTTTAGATTTTTGGGCTGTGGCCAGGTGGTCAAGGCCTCAACTTTACTTGGGTCAGTCTCTATTCCCTCGGTGGATACTATGTGTCCCACATACTTTACTGATGTTTGAAAGAATTGACACTTATCAATGGACAGTTTAAGGCCAAAGTCCTCCAGTCGGTCCAATACCTTAAATAATCTGCTCTCATGTTCCTCCAGTGAGCTGCCAAACACAATAACATCATCTAGGTATACCAGGCACTCTAGTAAGTTCATGTCCCCCACTGCACGCTCCATCAATCGTTGAAAAGTGGCTGGGGCACCTGAAATCCCTTGAGGCATACCACCCTAGTGTATGCTTGTACATATATTGTATATGGTGTGTGTACCACCCTGTTGTATCCTTGTATGTATTTGTATGTACCAACTGACTCTATCCTTCTGTATATCTTTATGTATCCTCTGTTGTATCCCTGTGTATAACTGTGTATACCACCATATTGTATCCTTGTGTATATCTGTATGTACTACCGTTACATCTGTATGTACCACTCCATTGTACCTTGTGTATATCTCACTCCCACCTCACATTTTATGCTATGTACCACCCTATTACATCTATAAGTACCACTTCATTGTATCCTTGTTTATCTCTCATTCCCACCTCACATTTTGTGCTGACTTCCTAAAATTGTGTTGGTTTTCTAAACCAGTCATGAACATACCCTTTTTGTACCAACTTTTGTAAATATTTTATTACTTCCTAAAATGTTACCTGTGGCTCTTACCTGATTTTGTACATCTATCCTTTTGTACCATGCTTCAAGTGTTACTGAATTACTTACCTATTTCTTGTAAAATTACTTATTTATAATAGTATTCTTCAACATGTCCAGCATTACTGAACTGTATTTTCTTCCCCATCCCCGGGTCACACCTGGAAATGTGACTCGGTTCAGTGTGCTTCTCCTGGTTACCAAATTCTAATAAATCTGTATGTGCCACCGTATTGTATCCTTATGTGTATCTGTATGTACTCCCCTGCTGTATCCTTGTGTATACTTGTATGTACCACCATATTGTATCCTTGTGTATATCTGTATGTACCACCCTGTTGTATCCATATGTATATCTATAGGTACCACCCTATTGTATCCTCGTGTGTATTTGTATGTACCACCCAGCTGTATCCTTGTGTATATCTGGGTGTATCACTGTATTGTATCCTTGTGTATATCTGTGTGTACCACCGTATTGTATCCTTGTGTATACCTATGTGTACCACCATATTGTATCCTTGTGTATATCTATATGTACCACCCTATTGTATCTTTGTCTATATCTGTAGGTACCCCCGTACTGTATCCTTGTCTATATCTACAGGTACCACCCTATTATATCCTTTTGTATATTCGTAAGTACCACCCAACTGTATCCTATCATTGTGTATATCTCGGTGCCACTCTGTTGTATCCTTGTGTATATCTGGGTGCACCACCATATTGTGTCCTTGTGTATATCCATGTGTACTACCCTGATGTAACCTTCTGTATATTTGTGTGTACACCCTATTGTGTCCTTGTGTATATCTGTGTATACCACTGTATTTGTATCCTTGTGTATATCCGTGTGTACTACCCTGATGTAACCTTCTGTGTATTTGTGTATACCACCCTATTGTATCTTTGTGTATATCTGTATCACCCCATTGTATCTTTGTGTATTTGTATGTACCACCTTACTGTATTCCTGTGTATACCACTCAATTGTATCCTTGTGTGTATTTGTATGAACTTCCAAAAATCAGTCTTCACCATTGATTTCCACCTATGGGTGTGTACAAGCAGGTTAAAGACTATACACAAGGCGGGCCCGGTGGCTCTGAGGGTTGAGGTGCTGGACGCCACACCTCGCACCACACCGGTGACCCGGGTTCGGGAACGAGCCCAGGCTGTTGGGGGTTGGCAGGGGAGAGAGAGCATCGAGTGTCTGTAGGACAGCTCTTCTCTCTCTGGGGGGGATTCAGGGCTCACCCGGCACGGCAGTAGCCCCCAGTGGAAGCCAGAGGTATTGCGTATGCCAGGGCTGCAGTAGATGGGACTGAGCTGCGGTGGATGTCGGAGGATGTCATTGCACGTCAGAGCTCGGGGGCACCACTAAGTACAGAAAAAATCCCCACTCCTGGGGATAGGTGAAGGCGTCTCCGCCTCCAAGCCACACTCCCAACACCAGGCCCTCTCCTTTGTGGTCCAGCCTGCAGAGACCGGCACGCAATACTGCAAGATAGAGTGCCCTGGGTGGATAGGGCAGCTCTTCCTCGGGGGGCTCGGATCTGGGGGCTGTGCAGGTGAGAGTGAAGGTCTCAGGTGGGAGGTAAAGCTTGGAATGTAGGTGATCGCTGGAGAGAGTTCCTCAGGTAGTGACACAGAAAAAGTGTTTGGCAGGGGAGACTATACACACAAGCTGTGCTTGTTGAACATAGATTTATTAAGAGAAAGCAAACTGTGCCACAGTATGAAGCTTTCGGGAGAGAAATTCAGCGGAGATTCAACACAATATTTCTTTACACAGAGTATGTTGGGGGTTGAATAGTCCATTAAGCACTGTTACAGAGCCAATGACACTGTACTACATTAAGGTAAACTTAGGAGCTGGATCTCAGAGGTTACACCTACTGAGACACAAGAGTTGGCCACAGTGGGCAAACTAGCCCATTTCCATCTCTGTGTTTTATATACCTGCATTATTGAATGAGTTGCTTTGGTTTGTGTTAGCAATGAATAGTAATGAAATCAAAAGGAAAAGAACACTTATACCAAAAGTCCCATTCAACACAATTTATCGTACTAGGTATTCCACTTCTGGGCACAGTGTGCCATATTTAGACATTTTCATGTAGGTGGTATTAAGTGGTGGGTGTGTCTAAAACGATCTAGTTTGTTTGATGCTCTCCAATAAAGGTCATCCAGCACATGCTTCTAAAATACAAATCTGCCACTTGACGTTACTTTTAAATTGCCGTTTGTTCAAACATTAACTACTGTGTACATCTGGAACTGCACTGTACTTTGTTCATGAGCAATACGGTATTTTAGTGGTTTGAACAGAGGCCACTAGAATATTGTAATGGTTAGAGCAATAATCTTTGAAGGGGGCAGGTTTGAATCCTAACTCAGCCAGCACGTCACTTGGTGTCAGTCCACTCAGCTGTAATACTGGATTAAAGCAGGCCCCACTGAAAACAAGGTGTTTTATCTCAGCTGGGCTGTTGTGGAGAACAAAACAATTATACCAAAAAAATTGCAATAGATAAAAATAAACATTAATCCCAGGCCGGGACTTGGAAGTACTGTGTAATTGGAGACGGAAAGAATGCAAGAGTGGAACATTTAGTCACTGACAAAGGCACATTCTTTTTAAAAATGAGTAAATCTTGGGGGGGAGGAAGGGATTTAGATTTGGATTAACGCCACACCCCACCTCCAGGTTATCTATCATCAAAGCATATGGGTGTTGGGGTGCCATGTTATTGTTTTATTTTTTGGGGGGCAGGGTTGTTTTATTAGCATTTTGGGCAGGAAAGGTACACTAAGTCCAAGTTCATTTCCAGGTGCAAGTCGCAACCCAGGATCAAATGGAGGTTTAGTGACTTGCTCAGGGTCACACTGTGTGCAAGTAGCAGTTGCATGTTTCAAACCCAGGACTGCTAGGGCTCTAGGTTTTCAGCTTCTAGATCCCAGCCTCTAGGCTATACTGCCTCACATACCGGTATCTGATCACATGGTCTTCCCTTATGGTGGTCCTGGGATTAATGTAAAATGTTGCTCTTGTACTGTCTTCCATGGTGCATTACTACATTTTTGGTGGAACTGGTTGGACTATTGTACTCATTTACAGTGAGGTCTCGGAAATTGCTGTTGGTGGGGGAACTTTAAAGAGCTCCAAATTAAACATTAATTACTGCTTATTTTTTTATTTACTGTGCTTTTACTCCCAACACTAACCTGACCTTTTCAGCCCCTCTGCCCTGCCCAGACCCTTCATCAGCCTTCACTGGGACTTGCCTTGTTCCTCTGTGCATGATTCCCCCGTGGGAGGGGCTGTCCCGGGGGGTCACCCCTTACTCTGGAACAGAGCTTAAGTTAAGGTTGAAGGAGCAAGTGCCTCAGTTGCTGCTGCAAGATCTGCAGCAGGGCGGCAGGCAGCATCCTGCATGGTCTGAGATTTTCCACTGTTTTTCTTTCCCCACCCATGAGTGTTGCGAGATAGAGCTGAGGCCAAGATGTCAGAGCGTCGACCCTCCTCTCCCAGTACTCTTGCTCCATGGCACTGCCACCTGTGGTCACCAAGGGGGCAGTAGAGTGGTGGGAGCCAGGAACCTTCCCTCCCCTGAGAAGGTGAGCATCCGTGGGATGCTCAGCCATCCTCCCCTGTCAGCCCCCCCCAGCAGCCCTGATTCATTGCTGGCATAGCAGGTGGGTGCACTACTGTTGCACCAGCAGGCCAACTCAAGCCATTAATTCTTGTAAAGCAGCCCAGATAAGCCAATCCTTTTTCAGGATGGTACTTAAGGAAGGGAAGAGATTGTATTTTGGATTTCTGTATCAAAGACTCCCTCTCTCTACCCTGCTTTCCATTTGTTCAGGTGTACTTCAAGGCTTTGTTGTTGGCCTTGTCCTGTTTTCCATCTTTCTAAATGATCTCCCTGATGCCTGTATCTCTTCGTCCATCAGTACATACGCACGCAGGCCATACTGTGCTTTTTGCTTCTGGTGCGTCTGCCTGTGACCATACTGCTTGTCTCCAGTTGTATTTCTCAAATATCTAGCTCTGGTTGCAGGCAAATCAGCTCTCCCTCAGTGCCAAGAAAGCAGTCTGTATAACTCAATCACCTTTGGTACCAGGCAGTGGCTGTCCAGATTGTTACCCCTCCCCCTCTTCCAGACCCTTGATAGTACTGTTATTGAGGATGTTTCCTCCTTTAAATACCTCAGGGTCTGGTTGGACTGTCACTCTGATTTCTGTGTTTATGTGGATGACATCCACCAGAAGCTCCACCCTGAACTCAGAGCGCTTTACAGAAATAAACCATGTATGCCGCTTCTTGTATGTATAGACCTCATCTTGAAGGCGATCCTCCTTGACTTTGGTGACATTATTTACAGCGCTCCTCCCAAATACAGCCTAGGCAGACTGGCCTGTCTGTTTCACTCCTTTTGCTACTTTGCTCTGGATTGGCGCCCCGCCCCCCAGTATCCACCGCTGTTCCCCCTACACTTCTGCTGCTCTCCCCTCTCTCAAAGCTGGAGGCCTTTCTCATTGTCACTTCTTTATCTCCAAATTCTGTCTTGGCTTCCTCCCCGTTACCTTAGTTCCCACCTGTCTTACCCCTTCTCCTCTTTGTAGTCCCTTCTCAACACTGATCCCCTCTTATTCTGCCTTCCTCCCAAACCCTCTGCAGCTCAGGCTTCTGTCTCCTTTAAACTCGTTACAAGCAGTGAGCCTCCTGATTGTCCAGAGGGTAGCCCGTTACACTCCCATGCTGGTGACCTGAGTTAAGGAGCGGACTCGGGACCCAGACCTGGAAGGGGGGTTGGGGAGGCGTGGCAGCGCTCCCAACTGGGAAGGGAAGGTGCCAGCTTCTACCACACTGATGGCCCCTACAGTGGACCAGTGAGCTTTCCTCCTCTGCAGGGCATGCTACATGCTGGCCTGGCCTGCCAGGGCGCTGTCCAATGCTGTGGGGCTGGGGGAGCAGGGTATAAGGGTGAAAAACTGAAAAGCCCAACGGCCTGGTGGCACTGAGTTGGCGGGTGGGCGCGCCACCAGCGGCCTGGGTTCAGTAACGAGCCTGAGTTGTCAGGTATCGGACAGGGGGGAGGGCAAGGAGCAAGGTCGAGCCGCCATGAGGTGGTTCTCCTCTCTCAGAGATGGATGAGGGGTTTCCCATCCCTTTACTGCCACCCAGTGGAGGATGGGTGGTAGATTGGGCTACATGGGGCCCGACGATTGTCAGCAGTGGGGTGGAAGGGGCTGGAACCGACTTCACGGGATGCATGTGGGCCTCCACACACACGCATGGCCATGTGCTGGGGTTCCGGGAAAAACAGTAAAATGCATATAAAAAACAAAACAAAAAAAAACAAAAACTGAAAAACCCCTGTGTACACTGGTCACTGAGTAGGATTGCACTGCCACTCACGGATCTTAACCCATGTGGATCCTAGTTAGTGTGACAGCGGGGGGAGTGGGAGATGCTACTTGGAGAGGGGGAGCCGGGTAACCTGCATAATGTCAGGTGTAAGAGGTGGCCAGGGGGCCATAAAACTGCACACAAAAAAGATTTAACGACAGAACATTAATGTCTTGTATCCCAAGGTGCTGAAATGCCTTCCCTGGCAATATTAGAAATTGGAGTTGCTCGATAATAGCCCAAAATATCAGATACCATCAGAAATCATCATTTTGTGGACGTCAGACTTCTTGGAGTTTGGGTCCAATGCAATGCCAGCATAGATACTTTTCAGAATAGGAAAATTATCTGATGCAACTATTTGATTTGGCTAAAATTGAAAATGAGACAGACAGAGTTACAGGAAGTGGTCGCCTGCATTTCCTGGGATTAGAGAGTCAGCTGACATTGCATCAACAAACTGATGCCTTCATCCTCATCCTCTTTGATCTTCTCTCCAGTGCTGTTCATTTCTGAAGCCTTGTCCTCTCAGCAGCAGCAGCAGCAGCAGCACACATAAGAGTGATAGAAAGCCCAGAATATATTGCTACAACAAACTGGCGCCTTCATTGTCTGCTTCATCCTCAACTTTCTTGCTCTCATCTCCAGCTCTTTTCATCTCTAAAGTCTCAGAGAATCAGCAGCAGCAGCAGTGTACCTAGGATTTGGCAATTGGAGTTACAGGGGGTGGGACGTGGGAGGTGGGATGCAAGTGGAACAGGTTTTAAATCTATGACCTTTCTTACTACATTTTTAATACAATGGTTTCTTTTAATAACTAAAAAAGATCATCCTGATGGATATCGGTCAATACAATGTAAAGGTGATTTTTAGACACCTCGCTGACTGACAGGCTATTTAGGATTACTGGAGTGTAACCCCTAGATGGCGCTATCCCAGGGGCTACTACCCCTGCCTGATTTGCCACTAACAGGTTGAGGGGCCTGGATCCAATGGCGGGTGCCTCCACCCAGAGGTCAGGGTTTGCAATAGTTAAACTAACTTGGTCACAGCCCTCTGGGACACTGCAACCCCCCTTTCTTCCCACTAGTGGCCCACACAATATATCAGAATTACCTTCACGGTATACACTTACCCCCAGGTCTGGTTCCGGCACTGGGACCTCCTGTGAAATGAGATACAGTGCAACAATCACAGTACAGTACTTTAACATAGACAAATACCTCAGGCAGTATAACTTTGCTGAAACAAGCAGCTCTGATTTATTTAGGGGGATATAACAAGGACAGGGGGAAATCAGGTTAATTAGCTTATCACTCTAATAATCTACCTATGGCTCTGTGCACAGGCCTATCCCTATCAGTTACTGTCCCTGGGTACCCAAGCCCTAGTGGCTAGTCAAACCGTGGCAGCTGGTGAGGCCCTTTCACACAGAGAAAAGGAGAATTAAACAGTCAGCAGTACAGTAATTCCATTTGGATTTAATGTGGCAATTCAACGAGGAGCAACCCTGAATTAGTACTCACGACCTCCAAATAAGATAGGGTCCTTCAATGTCAGCAGGGCTCACTTGAGGTACACAAACCTCTTCACACATCCATATAAAAGAAAGTACTATACCAGGCAGGCTGCATCTGTATCCCGATCGCAATTACTGCACAATACCGGGAGAACACACAGCAGATTCAGTTCCTGACAGACCGAGTGCAATTTTCAGCAATTCTTCCAGTCTTCTACAGGGTGAGCCTGGTTTCTACTCTTCAGAGATCCTTTGATTCTTTTCACAGGGCAGATTCAGTCCTAACAAGCTGTTACACAAGCTGCAGACCGGAACTCTGGGCCTTACACGTTTTTGACTAAAACTGCACACTGAAAAAGCACAGGGCTCCTTCCTTCTTCACTGCCAAAGCTCAACTGAACTCCAACTGACGTAAACTGGCACTTCCTTTGAGTTCCTCCCAGTTCTTGACTGGATTGGCTGTCACTCACAATAGACTGCTGCTGTTGGTCCAAAAAGGCACTGAAGTCTAAACTACATCTCCCAGAGTCACTGCCCATACAATCCTCTTGTGGCTGGCTCAGATTATGAGTCCAAGTTCTGATTCGTCCAAGGCATCATTTTAGAGCTAGCTTACCCCACACTGATTGGTCCAGTTCAGCAGTTCAAAACTAGAATGGGGAACTAGCAGACACAGTTCTGACTGCAAAGAAAGCAGGTTAGACAAACTGTAATTTCATTATTACTCTAAATAATTTCTGGCAAACAGTTACATCTTTCAGATAGGTTCCTTTGCACTCTAGTGACTGCAAAATGAAGTGAATTGGCAGCAGCTCGAGTGGTACTCAGAGAAGCACACAGTCCCCCCATACAAACTAATTATGTCTGCAAGCAGACAGCTCTTAAAGAGACAGTACCAGAGGCTCTAAAAACACTCACTGATAAATGGCTTAAATGCCAAACACCATTCAGGCTTGGAGCATTCAAGCAAGCTCCTGGAAGTCTTTTGGGAACCCCCATTTGCAGGGGGGTTACATGGAGCATCAGATGCGGTCAGCCTGGTTGACTGAGCCCCAACCCCTCAGCTTAGCCTGATGATACCAGCAGTGGTGTGGCTGAGTGACAGCAACTGGGAACACCGGTGGGACAACAGAAACAACCCTGACCTCAGCACTATGAGTAGCAGGTGGTAAACTAGGACACATAGCAAGCAGTGGAGAGACACAAGACGACAAACGGCTTAACTAGCAAAGTCAGTAAAGTTCTTGATCTTTTACCTTCTCAGGTAGCACCTAGGTTAAAGATGAAGATTGGAGAATCAGCCTGTACTGTATTTCTGTACCTCCCTTACTTCTTGTTTGCAGGAGACTGTACTGTATTTCTATACCTCCCTTACCCCTTCTTTGCAGCAGACAGTACAGTATTTGTGCACCTCCTTTACCCCTTGTTTGCAGCAGACAGTGCTGTATTTCTGTACCACCCATACCCCTTGTTTGCAGCAGACTGTATTTATATAGCTCCTTCACCCCTTGTTTGCAATACAGTACTCTATTTCTATACCTCCCTTACCCCTTGTTTGCAGCAGACAGTATTGTATTTCTGTACCTTCCTTACCCCTTGTTTGCAGCAGTCAGTATTGTATTTCTATATGTTCCTTACCCTCTGTTTGCAGCAGACAGTACAGTATTTATATACCTCCCTTACCCATTGTTTGCAGCAGAATGTGTATGCAGCAAACTGGTCTGTATTTATATACCTCCCTTACCCCTTGTTTGCAGTTGAAAGTGCTATATTTCTATACCTCCCTTGCCCCTTGTTTGCAGCAGACTAAACTATATTTATATACCTCCCTTACCACTTGTTTACAGCAGACAGTAGTGTATTTCTGGACCTTTCTTAACCCTTGTTTGCAGCAGGCAGTGCTGTATTTCTATACCTTCCTTACCCCTTATTTGCAGCAGACAGTACTGTATTTCTATACCTTCCTTATTCTTATTTGCAACAGACAGTGCTGTATTTCTGTACCTCCCTTACCCCTTGTTTGCAGCAGACAGTACTGTATTTCTGTACCTTCCTTACCCCTTGTTTGCAGCAGGTAGTGCTGTATTCAAACGACATGAAGTCTTGCTGTATTCTGACTATATGCAGTTAGCCCCCAGCACTTGAACTGTTTCGGGGAGTAAATGGTTAACTCTATGCAAAGGCATAGAACGTTGAGCTCGAGTTCAGCTTTCAAACCTCTGTCTGTGGTACTCTGAAGTGTAACTGTCAGATTCTTTACTCCGCCTTACTGTGAAGTTGCTCCAGCGATCCCTCCTGCGCTTCGGTTCGGTCTAGTTCGAATCGGTTGTTTTTTCCAAACCGTGATTTTTCTGCAGTTCGGTATTCTTACCTCTGTCTCGGTACCAGTAAGTGGTAGCTATAGGTAGTGGTTATTTTCTGTGTTTTTTGCTAAGAAATTGTTTTCAAGTTCTTTGCCGGTCGGTCCGGTTCAGAACCAAAGCTTATCTTTTCTATTGGTATATTCTAACTGCGTTTGTGTGTTTTTTCCGGTACTCATCGGTTCCTAAAAAATCCGATATTTTAGGATTTTGTTAACTGACCCGTGACACAGTTGGAACCGTCGAGTTTGTAATTGCCTGGCTTAACTGCTGTGTAAGGTGATTTTTTCTGGTTTAGGGCATGTCTGAGAAACCAAAGAAGAAAACCAGACCCACTGGATTTCAGCACTGTACCAAGTGTAAGGAGGCCTTTGCTAAGGCCGACCCTCACCTCGTCTGTATGTATTGTCTGGGGTTTGACCACCTCAAGGAAGACTGCCAAACATGTAAGAACTTTTCCAAAGCCACTCTGGATAAACGTTTGAGTAGGCTAAGGGAGAGGGAGGCCGAGAAGTCCGCTGACCCAGATGGCCAGCCCGGTTCGGTTGCGGTCCGAAGCTGAAGAGGTGCCCACTGACCTGGGTGATACCTATTCGGGCAAACGGAGAGCCAATTCTGCGGAATCAGTTCCGAGTAAAAGAAAGAGGAAATCAGCTGGTTCGGATCCCGCTTCCCATGGTCCGACCGCTGATGAGATAGCGAAAGCGGTTTCAGTAGTTCAATCGCTTTGCCCAGTTCCGACCAAACTGGTTTCAGTTCAGACCTGATCAGTTCGGTCGGAAGTACTTGTTTCAGATATAGATCCTGAGGCATACTATGAGGGCGATTGGGAGGAGGATGAAGGCTATGAAGAACAACAATGTGAGGGCCTAGATGAGCCAGTATAGCCTGACATCTCCCCAGACAGGCCTTCTCAGGCTTCTCCTCCCAGGCTTTCTGAGTCCCCTTCCCATTTCTTGTTTTACAAGAAAGTGGCTGAGACTCTTCAGCTTCCTATGGAAGAGGCTGAACAGGATTAGGAAGAACCTGACTACCTGGAAATAATGGATGTCTTAGGGTCAAAGAGGGTGTCTATCCCCTTAAACAAATCCTTGGGAAGCAGACACAACAAATTTTACAGTTTCCTACATCCATTCCTCCTGTGGAAAAAAGAATGGACAGGAGGTATGCTTTGTCAGGTCCTGGGACGGAATTCCTTTCAAATCATAGCAGCCATGTTGGGGTAGTACAAGCTGCAGCCTGTGACAAGGCTAATATTTCCCTGGCATTTCACCCCCCAGATAAGGATTCCAGGAACGTGGATGCCATGGCAAAAAAACAGTACTTGTCATCCTCTTTGGGACTCGGACAATCTAAATCTTACTTCGAGAAACAGCTCTTGCAGCAGGTTACACCATTAGGACTGAAGCCGGCAGGCGCCAGGACCCCACGGAAATTTTCTAGCTAGCAGTATTCAGCGGGGACCACCACTGACGTCGGTCCGGCCCCCGACGTCAGGCACAGTACGTAAGGGGGCGGCCCCCAAGAATCCCCAGTTCTTTTCCCGCCGTCGACTCGCCAGCATCGGCCTCTCGGTCTCTACCTAGCGCACGATGACTTAGAACTTCCAGAGTTGCTACACAACTAATGTCCTCTCCAACTCCTTCATTTGAGGGTCACCTTTCAAAGTGTGCCTGCGGAAAACAGATCCCTTTCAAGGATCCTCATTCTTCCTGCGTGCGTTGCTTAGGCCCGGACCACGATACCAAGGCCTGCACATTTTGCCAGGGGTTCAACAGCTGTACCAGGATCCGCCGTCAGAAGGCACTTCAGGCTTACCTGCTAGAGGAAAAACTTAGTAGGATGGACAAAGAACATTCCTCCATGGGCGATTCTTCCTCCAAGGTCCACAAACACCGGGATAAGCACTGGGAGAAGGCAAGGTCCAGATTCCCGAACAGGGCCTCGGATTCGCGGAGCTAAGGCTCCACCCGATCGGACCACTCTCCCTCCAGGGCTAGGTCTCAGCCCCCTCCGGTCAAGGTCCGGGCTTCCAGCGGTTCTTCGACTCTTCAGCCCATTAAGACCTCCATGCCCTCGGCTTCCTCTACTCCCTCTCGGGCCTCTACAAAATCCTCTGAACACCACAAGTCTTCCTCTTCCACCCAACGTCGGGACCCCGACTCCAGGTCGGTCTCCCAGCCCCCTAAGAGCCCGGATCCTCCACCCAGAAAGATGAAGGACCTGACATCCCTCAAGCAGACGTCGGACCTGAAGTCGGCCAGGCGTTCGCCGGAGCTGAGAACATCGGCAAAGCACCAGACGCCGGCCAGACGTTCACCGGACCCGAAGTCATTGGCCAAGTGACCGACGTCGGCCTCACCGGGGCTGAAGACTGCCCCCAGTCACCGGTAGACACCGGTCACAGGGACTCCACGGAGGAGGACACCGCATTGCCTGAAGACCAGGCGGGCGACATAGAGGATGCCGGGCTTCCGAGGGAACCTTCGACCACCCCGGAGACAACCGAGAACCCGACGCCTGACCCTGGCAACAGACCACCGGTGCCAGGCCCGTCGTCGGGCATGAATATTCAAGAGGTAAAGGAACTCTTTACTTTCTGGTGGGACACCATCCGCAAAGATGTGGTCCCAGTGAAACCTCCTCCTCCCCCTCCTCCTACTCCTTCACCTCCTACGCCCTCTCCTCCACCACAGGGGCCAGCAGGACGACCACCAACCCCCAAGGAGCAGACTCCACCTCCTGGGGTAGATCCCAGGATCAGAGAAGGCCTCCCTCAAGATCTCCATCAGGGTCTCCCAGCCCCAAGCGACCCAGACATCGTCGGTATACTCCGTCAGGGGAGGACTCGAGATCAGATACCTCGGATTACTCCAGATCTCCTTCTCTACTCAGCATTTCATCACCTGACCCACATGACCTTCCCAGGTCTCCTCCGGATGACCCCTCTTTGTCTGAGATTATGAGGCACATCCAGGACAACATGGGGTGGGATGCTGAAGACCTCGACCCCGAAAGACAGTGCCTTGCCCATTTATCTTCAGCAGAAAGACCCAAAGCCTGTAGTAGTGCCACCCTTGGTGGACACCTTCACGGACGTCACCAAGGCTGCGTGGAAGTGTCCGCACTCCACTCCTGTGGTGCCGAAGAAAGCTGACCGCCTGTACAAGGCCCCAAGAGAAGACCAGTACTTGGCTCAACAACCTCTGGCAGACTCCCTGGTCATTACGGCCTCACATGACCAGTCCCAAAGACCGCAACACATGAGCACACAGCCACCAGACCAGGAATCCAATCAGTTGGACGCCCTGGGGAGACGCATGTATGCGGCGGCTACATGCTCTATCAGGTCCCTGAGCAACCTAACCCACATGGTACAGTTTCAGAATGCCCTGTAGGAACAGGGCCAGGACCTGGTCGATAAACTTCCGGATGGCAAGCAGAAGGCGGAGCTCCTAAACCTTCTGTGCACAGGGTCTGATGTGGGGACCCAGGTACTGCGAGCCGCATATGATTCCGCGGACTCGTCTGCCAGAGCTGCAGCTTCAGGCATCTGTCTCCGACGACACTCTTGGCTCCGTGTCTCTGGCCTCACCCCAGACGTACAGAAGAACATTCTTGACGTCCCCTACAACAGCAAAGTACTTTTTGGTGAACCCTCCGAGAAGGTGATCACCAAACTTCAGGATGCTGGGAAGGCAGTCAGGTCTGTACAGGCCATGTACAGACCCAGGCCCGGTTCCTTTCGTAGGAACCAGGGCCGTTTTCGCAGCCGGCAACAAAGACAGCAGCCACATTCCGGCCATCAACAAAGGAGCACCTTTCAGCGAAAAGCCCAGGCTAAGTCGTCCCCAGGCAGAGCGCAACGCTATACTAAACCGGCCTAGCCTGCAGGGACCAGTGCTGCCACAGCATGACTCCTTCCCGGCCCCTGCCCCTCCTCTGGATCAACAGGCGCAAAAGGTCGGGGTCACATCGCTCGCCACTTTTCAGGGTGGCAGTCGATTACCACCAACCAGTGGGTTTTCCAATTGGTCAAGAAGGGCCATTTCATAGAATTTCTCAACCACCCACCGGCAAGACCTCCCCTGCTTTCCCGTTACTCGGGTCAGCACGCTCTGCTTATACAGCAGGAGGTGCTCGCGCTCCTAGAAAAAGAAGCAATAGAGCACGTTCCACGGAACCAGAGGGATGCAGGATATTATTCTCACTTCTTTCTGGTTCCCAAGAAAACAGGGGATCTCTGTCTGATACTGGACCTCAGCGAGTCGGTCCTGTACAAATGCTTCCGCATGGTGACCCTCCCAGGTCTGATTCCCATGCTCAAGAAGGGCGCCTTTCTAGCATCTTTGGACATGCAGGACGCCTACCTGCATATACCCATCACTCGAGCACACAGAAAGTTTCTGCGCTTCGAGTTCCAGGGCCACCATTATCAGTTCTGAGCCCTCCTTTTTGGACTGTCATTGGCACCTCGGGTATTCACGAAGTGTATGGCAGTTGTAGCGGCGACTCTGAGGAGGTAAGGCCACTGCGTGTTCCCCTACTTGGATGACTGACTTCTCATGGCGCCCTCTCGGGAGGTCTTGATATCCGCCATTCATTATACTCAATCTCTGTTAGAGACGCTGGGCATCTTGATCAATCAAGGGAAGTCTCGTCTGGTTCCATCTCAGACTCTGCAGTTCATAGGCGCAGTTCTGGACACCGTCCAAGGGAAAGCTTTTCTTCCCCAGGACAGAGCGGAACACATCAGATCCCTCATCAGGGACATTTCGGCAAAGAAGACCGTTCCTGCCAGATTGGTCCTTTGCCTGCTCGGACACATGGCTGCGGCCATTGCAACAGTCCCGCTTGCTCGTCTCCACATGCGGGTCACCCAGTGGATGTTATGGGTCCAGTGGGATCAAAAGCAAGACCATCTGCAGCTTCCAGTCTGGATCACAAAGACCATAATCCAGGATTGGCAATGGTGGCTAGATCCGAAGAATCTTTCGGCAGGGGCCCCCTTCATTGCGCCGTCTCCGATTGTGACATTCTCCACAGATGCCTCAGGGCGTGGATGGGGAGCACACCTTGACAGTGTCCGGTCTCAGGGCCTGTGGACAGCCCAAGAGACTCATCTCCACATAAACATCTTGGAAATGAGAGCAGTTCTTTATGCCCTGCAGACCTTCAAGTCGGAGATTCCATCGGGTACTCTTCTGTTACAAACAGACAATTCCACGGTGATGTATTACCTCAACAAACAAGGAGGCACCCATTCCTACCCGCTTTGCAGGGAGGCCATGATGGTGTGGGATTGGGCTTTGCAACACGGCGCAAACCTCATTGCTGTTCATGTCCCAGGAGTGGACAATGTCATCGCAGACAGCCTGAGCCGCTCTCAGGCCAGAGTCCTGATGGGAACTACTCCAGGAGGTAGTAGAGGATCTGTTTCACAGATGGGGTACACCAGAGTTAGACCTTTTCACGTCCCCATCAAACGCAAAACTGCCCAATTTTTTCTCACTAGATCCAGGGCCTGGTGTTTTCTGGCGAGACGTATTGTCCCTCTCCTGGGCGGGCAGATTCCTCTATCCCTTCCCCCCCTTTCCGTTGATCCAGAGGGTTGGTTCTTCTGAAACTTCGCAGAGAGCAAGTGACGCTGATACTCATTGCGCCGTTCTGGCCCAAGCAGATCTGGTTCCCTCTGCTACATCAGCTATCCCGGGAACCTCCGGTGCCTCTGCCAATCAGCTGTCACTTGTTGTCTCAGGAGAAGGGCTCCTTGGTCCATCCGGACCTTCGTTCACTGAGTCTGCACGCTTGGCTCCTAGAGACATAGCCATTTTGTGGCATGGGGTCTCGCAAGAGGTAGCTGACGTTCTGGTGGCCGCGAGAAAACCGACCACTCACGCTACTTACGCCATGAAATGGTGCCATTTTTGTCTATGGGCTCAAGCGCGGGGGTTTTCACCTCTAGACTGTCCAGAAAAGTCGGTCTTCGACTACCTCCTGTCTCTTTTTCAGACAGGCTTGGCCTACTCATCGATCAAAGTACACCTCTGTGCCATATCAGCCAGTCATTGTCCGATAGGCCAACACACCATATCTCAGTTGGACACGGCACGAGCCTTTCTGAGAGGTATTCTCCACCTTAGACCTCCGATTAAGGATCCAATTCCTCCATGGGATCTACCCTTTGTCCAGGAGCAGCTCACACTGCCACCCTTTGAACCAGCCACGGATTGCGAGCTACGTCTTCTCACTTGAAAGAAGTTGTTTTTAGTTGCCGTTACTTTGGCCAGAAGAATTTCTGAACTCCATGCACTCATGTGCAAAGAGCCTTATTTGGTTTTTCACTAAGACAGGGTATCCCTACAGACTAATCCCAAATTTCTGCCTAAGGTAGTCTCAGCTCTCTCCCTTAATCAAGATATTGATCTACCAGTGTACTTTCCCAACTATTCAAATCGAGGAGAGGCCCTGTTGCACACTCTAGATGTGCATAGGTGCCTCCAATACTACCTGTCCAGAACCAAATACCACCGAAAATCGGACCAGCTCTTTGTCTCCTTTGCCCACAGGATGCTGGGAGCTTCTGTTTCCAAACAGTCGCTGTCCAGGTGGCTCATTCAGTGTATCACGTTCTGTTACCAGAAGTGCAACAAACCCTTACCAGACGCGGTTGAGGGTCATTCTACAAGAGGGGTGGCTACCTCCTTTGCTGCCCTTAAGTATGTGTCCACCTCGGCCATCTGTGCTGCAGCTACTTGGAGCTCCGTGCACACTTTCATCAGGCATTATAGCCTGGATATTGCATCAAGGCGAAGAGCAGGTTTTGGTCTAGGAGTCCTTGAAGGACTTCTGTCCTAGGCTTTGGTTTTATTAATAATTTCTACCTTCCCTCCTCCCAGTGGTGTGGGATTTCCATGGTTACTTGGGAATCAGTCCTAATGGTGTAACCTGCTGCAAGAGCTGTTTCTTGAAGTAAGATAGTACGGTTACGTAAGAACTTAACGTAACAGTAGATCTTCGAGAACAGCTCTTGCAGCAGGTAATTTCCCTCCCACCATCCCCGCTGGAGGTAGATTCCAGTTCCAACATCCTTCTCCTAGGATCAGGTGTCTCAGCATCTCTCTGACTGCCATTTGATGGCGGATCCTCAGTCTCCTCTTCTGATGTCATCCAGCAGCCGGGAGTCTCCGGTGGGAGAACTGGGGATTCTTGGGGACCGCCCTCTTATGTACTGTGCCTGATGTTGGGGGCGGGACCGACGTCAGAGGCGGTCCTCGCCAAATACTGCTAGCTAGAAAGTTTCCGTGGGGTCCTGGCGTCTGCCGGCTTCAGTCCTAATGGTGTAACCTGCTGCAAGAGCTGTTCTCGAAGATCTACTGTTACGGTAAGTTCTTACGTAATTGTGCTTTACATGGCATACACAGCCAGGTACCAGAAATCTATGTGGGATACGGTTCTGGCACTGGCTAAGGATGCCCCTCCCCAGCTAGCCAAGGAGCTGGAGCAGGTGGCTGCAAATGGTATAGAGGCATCTGAGGTGCAGTTCCACGCTGCTGTTGATTCCAATGATGTTCATTCCAGGGTCATGGCTACATCTATCTCCATGAGGAGATTTGCTTGGCTTAGGTGTACCAACCTCTCACAGAATACACAGGCTAAGGCCATGGATTTTCTTGTAACTGGTAATTCTCTCTTTGGAGACCAAACAGAGAACTACATGAAGAAAATGGACAAATACAGGACCACCTATAGGAGTGCTGCAGCAAAAGAGAAGCAGACCACTCCTCAGAGGCAGCAGTTTAGTGGTAGGCCTTTTTCCAGGTCTTTTTACCAAACTCAGGCCTCCTCCTCTTTTCAGCAGGGGGGGTTCTTTAGGGGAAGAGGTAGACGTGGGGTAACTAGGACCCCATCAGCTACTCAGTCCAAGCTCCCTGCCAAGCAGACACCCTGAGGTGTCAGTCAGGGTCGCTTCCCCAATTCCAGTAGGGGGCAGGCTGGCTCACTACTCCCAGGCCTGGGAGTCTATTACTTCAGACAAATGGGTCCTGGAAGTAGTGAGCCAGAGACTTGCTCTCAGTTTCAAAAGGTTCCCAAGAATGAGAGCAAAGTCTTTCAGTCCTCCCTCTCCCTTGGAGACAAAGGCCTTGGAGGCAGAAGTCTCCTCTCTTCTGCTTCTGCAAGCAGTAGAGAAGGTACCTCTTTGTCACAGGGGACAAGGACTGTATTCAAAATACTTCCTTACCCCCAAAAAGACAGGGGAGTGGCGACCCATATTGGATTTAAGGTACCTGAACAAACATTCGACAAAACCAAAGTTCAAAATGGTGACTCTGGGAGTAATTCTTCCCCCTCTGAGACCAGGAGATGTGCTAGCCTCCCTGGATCTCAAGGATGCCTACTTCCACATACCTATCAGACATTCCCACAGAAAGTACCTCAGGTTCGAGTTGCCCTCAGGCCATTACCAATTCAGGGCTATGCCCTTCGGCCTAACATCTGCCCCAAGGGTGTTCACCAAGTGTCTTGCAGTAGTGGTGGTGCCATTCCTCAGGAGGCAGGACATCCTTCTGTTCCCGTACCTGGACGACTGGCTTCTGGTGGGCCAGTCCTCAGACCAAGTCAAGTTAACTTTAGAGGTCACCCAAAGACTTCTTGAATCCTTGGGCTTCATTCTAAATTTAGAGAAGTCTGTTCTAGAGCCAGCCCAGCTTCTCACTTTCATAAGGGTGGAAATAGATACAGTTCAGGCAAGAGCATTTCTTCCTCTCTCAAGGGTTCAATCACTGGTCACTCTGGCCTCCTCTTTTTGTCATCTAGTGTCTCGACCAGCCAGACACTTTCTGCAGCTGCTGGGCCACATGGCAGCTTCCACAGCAGTAGTTCAGGGAGCAAGATTTCAGATGAGAGATACTCAGTTTCATCTCAGATCTTTCTGGTCTCAGAAAAAGGACCCTCTCTCCAAACTGGTTCCAGTCTCCAAAACCTTGGTCCAGGCCCTTCAGTGGTGGTTGGAGGAAGACAATCTTCGACAGGGGTCTCCATCATCAGTCAGGTCCCTTCTGTGATTCTCACCACAGATGCCTCCCTGTCGGGTTGGGGGGCCCACCTAGATCATCTCACAGCTCAGGGAACTTGGTCACACCAGGAGTCCCTTCTGCACATAAATCTTCTCGAATTAAGAGCTGTCTTCCTGGCTCTTCAGACATTCTCAACGGTTGTCCAAGGGAAAATGGTGCAGATCAGAACAGACAATACCACAACCATGTAGTACATCAGCAAGCAGGGAGGCACTCAGTCCTCGGCCTTGTGCACAGAAGCCATGAAGATTTGGTCTGTGGCTTATTCCCTTCAGGTTTCTCTGATGGCTGTGCATCTTCCAGGGAAGGGCAACATTCTAGCAGATGCTCTCAGCAGGATTTCCCAGGGTCACCACGAATGGACCCTGAACCCTGGCATTCTTCAAGTCATCTTCAGGAGATGGGGCACCCCCAGAGATAGATCTTTTTGCAGCCCCAGACAATCATCAACTCCCTGTTTATTGTTGCAGACCACCCCTTCTGGGTTCTGTTCCCCAGGATGCTCTTCTTCTAAATTGGACAAGCATGTTTCTGTATGCATTTCCTCATTTTCCTCTGATATTCAGGGTCCCGATGAAAATCAGGTCTCAACCTTGCAAGGTGATTCTGATGGCTCCCAGACTGGGCCAGACAGCCTTGGTGTCCTCTACTGTTGTCACTGTCAGTAACACTGCCCTTGTGTCTTCCCAGGCAGTACAATCTTTTCACCTCCTCTCAAGGGAGAATTCTGTACCCCAACCTTCAGACTCTCAGGCTCAAAACCTGGCTCTTGAAGAGCTAGAATATGCAAGCTTGCATCTTTCCCAATTAGTTTTGGATATTTTAAAAGTTAGCAGGAAGCCTGCCACTAGGAAGAATTACAAATCCAAATGGAAAAGGTTTGGTTTTTGGTGTTCCAGTAGGCATACTAAGCCAAAGTTGGCTGACATTGCCATTGTTTTGGACTATTTGGTACATCTTAACAGTTTAGGCTTCTGGCCTGCTACTCTTAAAGTGCATTTGGCAGCTGTGTCTACCTTTCTTTCGACTGGTAAGGGTTCTTCCCTAGCTTCTCATTCAGTTTTCAAGAAATTCTTCAAAGGCTTACTCCATGTCACTCCTCCCTTTCGGGAGCTCACACCTTCCTGTGATCTGAACATCTGTATTGTACAGCTTATGCAGACCCCTTTTGAGCCTTTATCTTCAGCTGAGCTGAAATACTTGACTTGGAAAACTGTATTCCTGGTGGCCATTACCTCTGCTAGGAGGATCAATGAACTACAGGCCTTATCAGTTGAACCTGATTTCATTTCCTTTCATTGGGATAAGGTGGTCCTCCGCACCAATAGAAAGTTCCTTCCCAAGGTAGTGTCAGACTTTCATCTGAACCAGTCTGTGTCTCTGCCTGTCTTTTTTTTACTGATCATTCTTCCTCTGGAGAGAGGAGGTTACACAGTCTGGATGTGAAAAGGGCTCTTAATTACTATATTGAGCATACTAAGGCCCAAAGGAAGGATTGTTCTCAGTTGCTTCTCACGTATGGTGAGGTGGGAAAGGGCAAGCCTGCTACCAAGAGGTCTGTTGCCAGGTGGATTGTCTCTTGTATTCAATTCTGCTACTCTAAACTTGGGAAGGAGCCTCCCTCAGGCCTGAGGGCTCATTCTACTAGAGGTACAGCTGCTTCGGTCGCAGCAGCTAGAGATATACCTTTAATGGATATATGTACAGCAGCTACCTGGAAATCTGTTCACACCTTCACCAAGCATTACTCTTTGGACATTCAGTCACGAAGTGATGCTAGGTTTGGCACAGCTGTGCTGCAGAGCTTGTTCCCAAAATAGGTTCTGTAACTCCCTCCTCCAAGGTGGTATCGCTTGGTAGTCTGCATGTAGTCAGAATACAGCAAGACTTCATGTTGTTTGAAGAAAAAATTACTCACCATAGTAATGTTGTTTCTTCTAATGGAGTCTTGCTGTATTCTGACTTCCCCTCCCCCTCTGCCTCCCCTCCTGGAACCTAGTAGTTTTGGGATGTGGTGGGGCAGGCACAGTGC
Organism: Neoceratodus forsteri; assembly: GCA_016271365.2. Taxonomy (NCBI): domain Eukaryota; kingdom Metazoa; phylum Chordata; order Ceratodontiformes; family Ceratodontidae; genus Neoceratodus; species Neoceratodus forsteri. The sequence continues at coordinate 165,529,835 of JADMNL010000025.1, read as the reverse complement.
TGCACTCCAGAGGTGCTCTGGATATGCCTCCATCTCTTAGGGGGTTTTTGTCTTTTAGTTTGGTGAATCACTACCTGTTGGGTTCTTTTGGGGTTTTCTCAACTTAAGTCTTTGACCCTAAAACCTTGTTTTGCCACTTGGCACAAACATTTTGACACAGTTTCTTACTTTAGTGCTCGTAAGAATCTGACGATTACACTTCAGAGTACCACAGACAGAGGTGTGAAAATCGAGCTCAACGTTCTATGCCTTTGCATAGAGTTAACCCTTTACTCTCCAGAGCAGTTCAAGTGCTGGGGCTAACTGCATATAGTCAGAATACTGCAAGACTCCATTAGAAGAAACAACATTACTATGGTGAGTAATTTTTTCTTTCTGTACCTCTCTTGCTCCTTGTTTGCAGCAGACAGTACTGTATTTCTGTACCTCCCGTACACTTGTTGCAACAGACCCTTACCTCCCTTACCCTTGTTTGCAACAGTGCTGTATTTCTGTAACTCCTTCCCCCCTTGTTTGCAGCAGACAGTACTGTATTTCTATACCTCATTTATTCTTGTTTGCAACAGACAGTACTGTATTTCTGTACCTCCCTTACCCCTTGTTTGCAGCAGACAGTACTGTATTTCTGTACCTCCCTTACCACTTGTTTGCAGGAGACTGTAATGTATTTCTATACCTCCCTTGCCCCTTGCTTGCAGCAGACTGCACTTTTATACTTTCCTTGCCCCTTATATGCAGCAGACTGTACTGTATTTCTGTACCTCCCTTACCCCATGTTTGCAGTTGACAGTGCTGTATTTATATACCTCCTTTAACCCTTGTTTTGTAGCAGACAGTGCTATATTTCTATACCTCATTTAACCCTTGTTTTGTAGCAGACAGTGCTATATTTCTATACCTCCTTACCTCTTGTTTGCAGCAGACCGTGCTGTATTTCTGTACCTCCCTTACCCCTTGTTTGTAGCAGACTATACTGTATTTATATAGCTCCTTTACCCCTTGTTACAGCAGACAGAACTGTATTTCTGTACCTTCCTAACCCCTTGTTTGCAGCAGGCAGTTCTGTATTTATATAATCTTCCTGGACATAAAGTCTCCATCACTCATTCACACTGATGGGAACTACGCCAGAGGTGGTAGGACCCAGCGGGAGCAACATTTTCTGCAGGAGGGTCGGCGCCAGAGATGGAGCCGCGAGGAGCAGCGCCGCGAGCCTCGGCTCATGCGGCAATGACTATCTTGGCATCGACCCTCCAGCCGCCTCAGTTCCTTTTTTCCCACCGTCAAGTGCGCTACAGTGACAACATCGCTCACCCACCAGGAGTTAAACTTCAAACTAGCAGCATAGTTTTCAGTTCTTTTTCATTTTGTAGTATTTCTTGAATAAAGTACTGCTATAATTTATTATAAGAAAGAAGTCTCAGCCTACATTGACGGAGTCGACCATGAGTGGGTCAGGTGATGGTAGGGAGACTTCTTATGAAAGTTGTTCAGTCAGCTGGGCTGGGTCTGGTCCGCCGCCCTCCCTGGAGGGAGGGGTTTGACAACGGACAGTCTAGTGCCTGGGGGGGAGGGGCGGTCTCCCCAGAAGCATAAAAGAAAATGGTCGCACTCTTGGCACCGTTCGGCCTTGAGCTCTTCTTTGACCCGTAGGTCCAGAAAGAGAAGACATCTTCTTTCCTCTCCATACAGTCCCTCCTGGACTGTCAGGAGATGATATTGAGCCTGAGCCAGACCTTAGGATGGGTGATGATGTGGAAGGGACGGGATCTAATCCTGCTGCAGAGCCTGTGGTCGAGGACCTGTCATTTAAGTCTCTGGTGAAAAATTTGATAATTTCAAGGTTGCCTTAAAAACATATCTGTTTGAATTAGCATACTCTTGTTAGTTTGTGGTTGACTTTGAAATGACTTTTAAATGTTTGGATTTTATTAATTTTAATGTTTTGTGTAGCGCTTTGATTTTGAAAGGCACTCTATAAATAAAATTGAATTGAAATTGAAACATCACTCGAGGTCGCCTTCTGGTATGTCTGTGCGTTGACGGTCAGTCATTGGAGTCAGTTGCTGGTCTCCTCTGGAGTCACTGGTTTCTGTCTCCGGTCGCTGACCTCTTCGACATCGGAGCCCTTCCCCGCCTTCTGGTAGGGCTTTAGATGAGCAGTTTCATCAGTGGGCCACTCTAATGGAACAATGGACTCGGAGGTTGGTCCAGCTGCCTGGCCCGGTCACTCAGGGGCCCTCGGACCCTTTGGGAGATAGGGTAGGACGTTTGGGCCTACCTAGTCGCTGGCGTTCGCCGTCGATTCCATGCTCAGGTGTTCTCCCCCCTCACATGGCTGCAGTGCAGGGGGCCACACCGATGCCTCTATCTCCTGCTTCTCTTCCTTCTTTTTCCTCAAATCTTGGTTTTCAGGGCCCTAGGTTGGTTTCGGCGTTGATGGGTCGCTCGGCGACATCCTCGGCGTTGATGTGCCTGTTGGCGTCGTCCTCAGTGCTGTCTGGATTGTCGGTGCTGTTGGGCTTGTCGGTACCGCCATCGTGCCATCCTCAGCACTGTAAAGCGGCTTGTCGGCACTGTGGCTGAGCCAGTCGGCACCGTGCTCCTCGGCGCCAAGACTGGGTGGAACCTCTTCCAGTCTTCAGGGCTCCTCAGCTGCAAACCCTTTTCCCTCCTATTTTCCTTCTGATTTTCACTTCTTTCCTCTCCATACAGTCCCTCCTGGACTGTCAGGAGATGATATTGAGCCTGAGCCAGACCTTAGGATGGATGATGATGTGGAAGGGACGGGATCTAATCCTGCTGCAGAGCCTGTGGTTGAGGACCTGTCATTTAAGTCTCTGCTGAAAAATTTGAATTCCACTCTTTCTCTCCAGGCTATGGATATCGATCCTGGGAAGCTTTTAAGACTCCAGTACCTTCATGTTCCGGACATCTCTATGGATTTAACTCCCCCGGTACAACCCTCCTTTGAGGCGCTTTCTCAAATAGTATGGAATAATCCTGCTCTCATTCCTTCCGTGGCTAAGTCCTTAGGTCGATCCTCGGGAGCAGCATACTTCCTATTTTGGCCTCTCAAGCCTTTGCAGACCCTATTGTAGTCTTGGCAGAGAATGATAAGGTCGTCCTTCCTCAGACTATTACAGCTGGACCTATAAACAAGGAATCTCGTCAGATAGATACTTTAGGTAAGAGAGTCTTTGCTGCATCCACCCTGGGTATGCGTATCACCAGCTTCCAGGGCTATTTCTCTCAAATGAGTATATTCTTTGGCATTTTCTCAAACAAATGGTTGAAGCTCTACCGGAGTCGGACACTAATTCAGAGCTTCTTCAAACCATAACCAGGGGTATCGAGTCCAACAACCAACAGGTTAAAGCAGCTATGGACACCTTCGATACTGCCTCCCGAGCGGCGGTGGCAGGCATTTGTACCCGCTGTCATTCATGGCTGCGCACTTCAGGCTTTACGAATGATGCCCAGCAGCAGGTCACGGCGTTGCCCTTCAACGATGTGCATCTCTTCGGTCCTCAAGTTTAACAGGCTCTAGAGGCCACACAAAAGACTAGGTCAGCCATTAAATTGGCTCAACCTGCTCCCGCCCCTTCTTGGGGGGGTGCTAACAAACACCAGTTTCACAACCGTCAGTCCTTTCGAGGCAAAGGCAGAGGAGGTTTTAATAGAAACCAAGCCTCTCAGCCTCAAAAGAAAACACAACAGAAAGCACAAGGGCCCAAAGCGCCCAGTGCCGCCTTCTGAGTTTCTGGCCCAAGTCCCACCTCAGCTGCCTGAGGGGGACTCCTCCTTAGCGGTGGGAGGTCATCTGACTTAATTCTACAACCAGTGTAAGTCCATAACTTTGGACAAATGGGTCCTCCAGATAATCCATGAGGGATATTCCCTCAGTCTTTCGGAGAATCCTCCAGATTGTCCCCCCAAATGGCAGCCAAAACTGTCAATACTTCAGTCAGAACTTCTCACCTCCGAGATACAAGGCCTTCTGAACAACAGGGCAGTAGAAGTAGTTCTGCTGGATCAATGGAACACAGGGTTCTACTCCCATTACTTTCTAGTTCCAAAGAAAACCGGGGGCATGCGCCCCATTTTGGACCTCAGAAAATTGAACAAATTTCTTCCCAAAGAGATATTCAAAATGATATCGCTAGGAACCCTGTTACCTTTGCTTCACCAACACGATTGGTTAGCCTCCCTGGAGATGCAGGATGCTTATCAACATATTCCTATTCACCTAAGGCATCACAAACACCTAAGGTTCATGGCTTTGGGCCAACATTATCAGTTCACAGTCCTGCCCTTTGGGCTATCCTCGGCGCCGCAAGTTTTTACAGAGTGTTGTGCAATTCTCGCAGCGCACCTCAGAAAGATCAGAATGCAACTGTTCCCATATCTGGGCGACTGGCTTCTAGCAAGTCCTTCCAGACAAGGAACTCTCGACGCCGTAGCCACGGCCTCAGACTTTCTCACGTCCATGGGAGTCCTGCTAAATCTCAAGAAATCACAGTTGCAGCCCTCCCAGAAGCTCCTTTTCATAGGAACTCTTCTGGACACCTCCTATGCGAAAGCTTTTCTACCAGAGGACAGAAGGAGCAATATCCTACAGATGGCCCGATACATCAGAGAGAGCAGCTCAGTTCGAGCTATCTCGATGCAACGAATGCTGGGTCTCATGGCATCCTCGGTGTTCACTGTACCCCTAGCATGCCTCCACATGAAAACCTCTCAGTGGATGCTCAGTACTCAGTGGTCTCCAACCACTGCCCCCAGTCCTTTCTCATCAAGGTGACAGAACCTCTGAAGAAGTCACTCACCTGGTGGTCGCAAGAGGACAATCTTCTGGAAGGATATCCCTTTGCTCCCCTGGATCATCAGATTTCCATTACCACGGACGTGTCCCTGATGGGGTGGGGAGCTCACTGTCAGAATCTCCACACTCAAGGTACGTGGACTCAGGACGAGTCCCAGCTTCACATAAATGTCTTAGAAATGAGAGCCGTCCTTTATGCAGTCCGGGCTTTGAAGGACATTCTCTGTCACAAGAACATTCTCCTTCAAACGGACAACAAAGCAGTGATGTATTACATTAACAAGGGCAGTGCTCACTCTTACCCTTTATGCAGGGAAGCGATGAGAGTGTGGGAATGGTGCTTGGAGCACAAGGCTCTAATTCAAGTGGTCTACCTGCCGAAAGTGCAGAATGAACTGGCAGACCATCTCAGCAGAACAGAGGCAGATCCTCACGAATGGTCTCTCGACTCAACCATAGTTCATTCACTATTCGCAGAGTGGGGAACTCCTGACCTGGACCTTTTGCATCCCCACTCGACACAAAACTGCCTCTCTTCTGCTCCAGAAATCCAGGGCCTAGCATTTTCTGTCAGGATGCGTTCAGGCTGCAGTGGACAAAACGCTTTCTATATGCCTTTCGGCCTCTTCCTCTAATTCAGAAGGTACTTCTCAAGTTCAGGTCCCAGGGGAACAAAATGATCCTCACTGCTCCCTTCTGGCCTTGACGAATATGGTTTCCGTTACTCAACAGTATGTCGAAAACCCCTCTGAAAGCTCGTCCCCTTCATACGAACCTTCTGACTCAGGGGCCTGTGGTCCATCCCAATCTGAGATCGCTTCACCTTCACGCTTGGCTCCTGAAGAGATAGAGGTGAACAGGTTCAATGTCTCTCGCAGAGTTTCAGATACTCTTCTGGCTGCACGCAAGCCAGCCACTAGAAAAACTTACACAGCCAAATGGAAGCGTTTTTCACTCTGGTGTGCAAAATCCTCTTTGAATCCTTTTTTCCTGCCCGCCTAATAAAGTTCTAGAGTACCTTTTAGACCTCTCAAATTCAGGTCTGCAATACTCTACAGTCAAAGTTCACCTTTGTGCCATTTCAGCTTATCATGAGCCAGTACTTTCCTTGTCAGTGGCTCAGTTACCTGTATCTAAGAGGTTTCTAAGGGGAATTCTGCATACCAGACCTCCTATCAGATGTCCAGTCGCAGCCTGGGATATTAATCTTGTACTAGACATGCTCACTCGAAAGTCTTTCGAGCCTCTAGCTACCTGCAAGCTGAAATTTCTCACTTAGAAAACGGATTTCCTGGTGGCCATTACCTCGGCCCGCAGGGTCTCTGAGATACATCCCTTGGTCACAGACCCTCTGTATGCTGTATTTCATAAAGACAAAGTAGTTCTTAGGACCCATCCTAAGTTTCTCCCTAAGGTTGTTTCAGAATTCCATCTAAACCAACCTCTAGTCCTTCCTACTTGCTTTGGGAACTTCCAGAATGAAGGAGAGCGTTCCCTTCATTCTTTGGACGTCAGAAGAGCTCTGCATTTCTAATTAGATAGAACAAAAGAAATTTGCAAAGCTCAACAACTGTTTCCTTCAGCGAGACCCTGCTGGGTCAACCTGTCGCTATCAGATGCATTTCAGCATGGCCTTCCATGGCGCAGGTTAAGCTGGAGGGCAGCGTGTGTGCTCACTCTACTAGAGTGGTTGCGACATCCCTGGCAGAAATCAGTAACATGCCCATTGCAGATATTTGCAATGCGGCTACCTGGAGCTCAGTGTTTACTTTCGTCAAGCACTATGCCCTCGATGTCCATGTTAGGCGACATATTTCGTTTGGCAGAACCATCCTTAATGGACTTCTGTCCTAAATTTGTGAGCTCTTGGTCTCTCATGCCGCCCTCTCGTGGGATTATTAGCTTGGTACTCTCCAATCAGTGTGAATGAGTGGTGGAGACTTTATGTCCAGGAAGATATGGAAATTACGTACCTACCGTAATTCTTGATGTTCTTGGACGAAGTCTCCACCACTGATTCACATGCCCATCCACCATTCCCCGAGCTCACCTCTGTTGTTGGTCTTCACTTCCTCAACCTTTAGGCAGTGAAGACTTCTTTCTTGACCCTTCTTATATGGGTCTTTCGGACTATCTTATGTCCAGTTTTTGTTAGGCTATCCTTCTAGGTTAGTTACGCTGCACCTACTCGGAAAAAAAGGTGCTGAGGCGGTTGGAGGGTCGACGCCGAGATAGTCATTGCCGCACGAGCCGAGGCTCGCAGCGCTGCTCCTCGCTGCTCCATCTCTGGCACCGACCTTCCTGCAAAAAAGTTTGCTCCTGCTGGGCCCTAGCGCCTCCGGCGTAGTTCCCATCAGTGTGAATGAGTGGTGGAGACTTTGTCTAAGAAGATCAAGAATTACGGTAGGTACATCATTTCCATCTTCCTTTACCCCTTGTTTGCAGCAGACAGTGCTGTATTTCTGTACCTCCCTTGCCCCTTTTTCGCATCATACAGTGCTGTATTTCTGTACCTCCCTTACCCCTTGTTTGCAGCAGGCTGTGCTGTATTTATATACCTCATTTTCCACTTGTTTGCAGCAGACAGTACTGTATTTCTCTACCTCCTTTACCCCTTGCTTGTAGCAGACAGTACTGTATTTCTGTACCTCCCTTACCCCTCCTTTGCAGCAGACAGTGCTGTATTTCTGTACCTCCTTTGCCCCTTTTTCGCAGCATACAGTGCTGTATTTCTGTACCTCCCTTACCCCTTGTTTGCAGCAGGCTGTGCTGTATTTATATACCTCATTTTTCCCCTTGTTTGCAGCAGACAGTACTGTATTTCTCTACCTCCTTACCCCTTTGCTTGTAGCAGACAGTACTGGATTTCTGTACCTCCCTTACCCCTCCTTTGTAGCAGACAGTGCTGTATTTCTGTACCTCCCTTACCCCTTCTTTGCAGCAGACAGTACTATATTTCTGTACCTTCCTTACCCCTTGTTTGCAGCAGACTGTATTGTATTTCTATACCTCCCATACCCCTTGTTTGCAGCACACAGTTCTGTATTTCTATACTTCCCTTACCCCTTTTTTGTAGCTGACGGTACTGTATTTCTGTTCTTACCTTACCCCTTCTTTGCAGCAGACAGTTCTGTATTTCTGTACCTCCTTAACCCCTTCTTTGCAGCAGACAGTACTTTATTCCTGTACCTCCATGACCCCTTCTTTGTAGCAGACAGTACTGTATTTCTTTGCCACCCTTACCCCTTGTTTGCAGCAGACAGTGCTGTATTTCTGTACCTCCCGTACCCCTTGTTTGCAGCAGACAGTGTTGTATTTATATACCTCCCTTACCCCTTCTTTGCAGCAGACAGTGCTGGATTTCTGTACCTCCCTTGCCCCTTCTCTGCAGCAGACAGTACTGTATTTCTATACCTCCCTCAGGAGTTTAGGTGTTTTTTTTTTTTTTTGACAAGGGTGGATTCAGAAATCCCAGTGTGCTGCAGTTTTTTCTTTCTTTGAAGCTGTGAAGTTTAGACACGCACCTGGACCTGGTTGTGGACTATAGAGGAGAGTTCGCGGCTGGTGGTACGGAACGGCGGTTCGGTGTCTGCTGTATTTTAGTGGTCTCATCGAAGGGGGATTCTCTGAAGGAGAAAAGATGTCATCTCTTTCCATCGGAGGTCGCTTTGGAAGCCCAGGAATGATCCTCTGTGTAGGGGCAGCGGTCGAGTGCTGGGAGGGTATCCGGTGCAGCAGGAGTTGGGAGCTCCTCTGTCTCCCGGGAAAACCTTGCTTGTCTCCCGTTGTCCCGGCTGAGTTCCAGAGTGGATCATTGGGCCTGAGTGAAGCAGCCAGTAGTGCCTGCTTGGTGGTTGCTTTGACGCTTGGCCAGCTGATTAAGATTGTTGTATGATATTTGTAATATAAAAATATAGTCGGTGATTGTCTCACATAAGACAGCCTGTGCTCATGGGTGACCCCCCCCACCCTGGTTTCAGTAAAGCAGGAACCATGTAATTAACGGACTTACTTCAGAATGGCATTTTATTATATTTTTATGATATGCCTAGGCTGTTTCAAATGGAAACAAAATGTGACTTTATGAGTCTGCCAGGGGATGAGTCTGATAAACTTTTATGACGTCTTAAGAGGAAGAACATTTTATACCAACCTGGTGTTAAAAAGTTGTAAAACCCTTTGAATATGCCTTGGGAACAGAAAACCACACAAATCAAAGAGAAAATGTTTAATTAAGGAATCATATTTAGGAAGTGGAGTTTTTTTGCTGGTGTCACATTATTTAATATATATCCTGGCAGGAAATCATTGTTTGTCTTTTTTTAATTCTGAAAAGGAGGAGCTAGATGACTCACCAAGTGTTGGGGAGATAGAGTTGAAATGTATCCTTGTAACTGGGGAAACATAGAATTTGATGGCAGATAAGGACCGCTTGGCCCACCTAGTCTGCCCATTTTTCTACTTAACGGATAAGCTGCAGATCCTAGTTAACCAACAGCCTACTTCCTCCTGCCCCTCACTAGAATTGCCTTATGTCTGTCCCATGCATTCTTGAATTCTTCCACTGATTTTGACTCTACGACCTCCTCAGGAAGGCTGTTCCATTCATCTACAACCCGCTCTGTGAAGAACTACTTCCTCACATTACCTCTGAGCTGTTCCCCCCTTTATCTTCAAATGGTGCCCCCTTGTTCTTGCACATCTCTTTTTCTGAAAGATGCTGCCCTCTTGGACTTTGTTGATTCCCTTGAGGCATTTGAAAGCTTCTGTCATGTCCCCCCTCTCCCTCCTTTCCTCAAGGCTATACATCTTAAGCTCCTTTAGTCTTTCTTCATATGTCTTCTGGTGCAGACCCTGCACCATTTTGTTGTCCTCCTCTGGACAGCCTCCACCCTGTCTATGCAGATGGGTTCTCCAGAACTGTACACAGTACTCCATATGTGGTCTTACCAACGGTCTATACAGAGGGCCAACAACTTCTGTTTTCTACTGGTGATGCCTCTCCCTATGCATCCCAGTATCCCCCCAGCCCTCCTTACTGCCTTCTCACATTGCTGGCCCACCTTTGGGCCATCTGATATGACTACCCCTGGTCCCTTTCCATTTTTGTTGTTGTTAGTATCTCCCCCCCCATTGTGTACTCTTCCCCTGGGTTTTTGTTTCCCAGGTCCATTACTTTGCACTTTTTTGCGTTGAATCTAAGCTGCCATACATTTGACCGTTCCTCCAACCTTGCCAAATCCTTTTTCATCCTTTCCACCCCACCTTGCGTATCAACCCTGTTGCAATTCTTTGTGTCTTCTGCAAAGAGACATACTTTTCCTTCTAGTCCCTCTGCAATGTCACTTATAAAGACATTAAAAAGGACTGGACCCATTACTGAACCCTGTGGTACCCCACTAGTAACCCCCCTTTCTTCACTGTGGACTCCGTTTACTATTACCCTCTGTGTTCTGTTGTCCAGCCAGTGTTTTACGCAGGCTACCACCCTGGGACCCACTCCCAGGCTGGCTAATTTGTTTATTAATCTTTTGTGCAGGACAGTGTCAAATGCCTTACTAAAGTCTAGGTAGGCCATGTCCACAGCCCCTCCCTGGTCTACTACTTTGGTCACCCAGTCAAAGAAATTAATTAGATTTGTGTGACATGACTTTCCTGCTGTCAATCCATGCTGCCTTGGGTCCTGTGCCCCATTGGCCTCTAGGTACTCAACAATTCTTTCCTTCAGAAGTGATTCCATCATTTTCCCTACCACTGAGGTCAAACTGACAGGTCTGTAGTTTCCTGCCTCTGTCTTGCTCCCACTTTTGTGAAGGGGAATCACATCTGCCCTCCTCCAGTCCTCAGGTACCACACCATCCTCCCATGATTTATTAAGAAGGGTAGTCAGTGGTGTTACTAGTTCTTCCCTTAGTTCTTACAGAATTCTGGGGTGAATCCCATCAGGCCCCGTTGCGTTATCCACCTTCAGTTTTAAGAGTTCTTTCAGAACCCCTTCTTCTGTGAAAGGACTAATATCAACCACTCTATCCAGAGTGCTTCTATTGACTGGATTAGGTATCTCCCCCTGCTTTGCCATTGTGAATACGGAGCAGAAGTATTCATTCAGTGTCCCTGCTTTTTCACTGTCGCTTTCTGCCCAACCACCTTCCTCTTTATTCAGCCTCTATCCCTGCCTCAGTCTTTCTTTGCTCCCTAATGTACCTATAAAAGGGTTCATCCCCCTTCTTAACCGAGTTGGCTATCTTTTCCTCAGTTTGGGCCTTTGCTATTCTGACTGTCTTCCCCCGCTTTCTTCTGCTTTAACTGGTATAGTTCTCTGTCCTGCTTCTTCTGTTTTTCCTTATACTTCCTGAATGTTAGCTTTTTCTCCCTAACCTTCCCCGCCACTTCTTTTGAGAACCATAGTGGTTTTTTCTTTCGTTTTGATTTGTTTATTTGCTTTACACAAAGGCTTGTTGCCTCTGTGATGGCAGTTTTGATGTTTCCCCATTGTTTCTCCACCCCACCTTCTTGCCTGTTTGCTAGTGCTTTTCTGAGGCACTCTCCCATTTTGACAAAATCAGCCCTCCTGAAGTCCGGTACCTTCACTTTTGTATGGCTTGACTCTACAGCTAAGTTTATTGTGAACCACACTGTTTGGTGGTCGCTTGTTCCCAGATTGCTACTCACTTAAAGATCGGAGATCCTCTCTCTGTCCCCATTTGAGAGTACGAGATCTAAGATTGCTCCCTCCCGAGTGGGTTCCAAAACTAGCTGTCTGAGGCATGCCCCCTGTAGGGCATCGAGAATGGCCCTGCTCTTGGATGTGGCTGCAGCAAATTTGCTCCAGTTAACATCTGGCATATTCAGGTCCCCCATCAGCAATATCTTCCCTTTCTCTGCCATCCAAAGGATGCCTTCTATAATTTTCTTGTCCATTTCTTCCCCCTGAGACTGGGGTCTGTATATAACCCCTGTGTGGATTGTAGTGCCATTTCCAGTCTCTAGGGTGACCAAGAGTGCCTTCTCTCCTTCCTGTTTACCCTTTAGTTCTGTTGCTTTGATCACTTCCCTTCCCTTCGCTTACATAGAGAGCTACTCCTCCTCCTCCTCTTCTTCCCTCCCTGTCCCTCCTGTAGATTGTGTACCCTGGTATGTTGACATTCCAGTCATCGTTCTCTGTGTACCATGTTTCTGTGACTGCCACAATATCCAGGCATTCCTCTTCCATCAAGGGGAGTATGTCATATATCTTTTTGGGCTCTTAAGAAACACAGTTGTCTAACTTTCAAGGCACTTATAGAGGTAATACATTAGCTGGAAAAAGTCTAAATGTATTGTGGTAAGAGTTTTTGTTTTGTAATCTTCCCTTGTTCTTTTACGTGATTGTATGCTCTTTGTTCTGTGTTTACATTTTTCATATTTTTATTATCTTGTAGTAAAGTATCTTTATTTTCAAAAGACTACCTGGGGTGTCTACCAGTTCTTTTTGCGTATGACGTATAGAGGGTTAAGACTGACGAAAACTGTTCAAAAGCTTGATGGTGTTAGTAAACTGGGAAAAGGTAAGAATATACCTAAGGTCTTTTATAGAGTTTTAAAGGTTCATTTTGGAAGCCTGGCTTGGTGCCTCAGGTGAAATATTGTACTGCAATCCCCAAAGAGGGTACATATCTGAGCCTATACATTGGGTACGCTAGCATAAGGTTTACAGTTTGAATCCCCCCAGAACTTGAGACTAAAGGTGATTCGGACCCAAAAGCAGACAGGAGGGTTACCCTGTCTGTTACCTGTTCACACTATTGTGCTCGGAAGTTGGCACTGTGGGAGTAGAGGGCCTGACCTGTTGAGTGTGTTTGTGACAGTTGCCTCCTGTATATTTTTCCACTTTTCCGGACTGCCTGCAATCACAGACTTTGCTGGTATTGGAATATCCCTTCTGCTGAACCATTATAGAGTTTTGAAAACTTGGTGAGAGCATTTTTTCTCTCTGTTTGTGGAGTTTGCCCTGATTTGGTTGGGGTGAGTGCCTGGTATTCATCTTCTGGCGGTGGCACTAGTGAGTGGAGTGCTTTACCTGACTTGTACACTCCATTGACTCCTTAAAACTTGAAAACTTTCTATTTTTGCTGTGAATCTGCAGTTGATTCATCTGTGACTGTAGTGGTGTCCGCACCTCTGTTCATTTGCATTCATATGTGAGTTGCCAGCCTTGGAGAGGCTTTGATGCTGGACTGGGTGATTGATTTCTGCCCTTCTATATTTTCATTGTACTAAAGTGACTGTTCTTTTTAGGCATTTAACTTGGAACATTTTACTGCAGCTTACTTATTTATTTTTGTTTTATCATATTTTATTGGGGTAATTTGGTGAGGGGAGTGGATTGGTTTGTGGGGTTTTTTTTCCTTGATATTTTGGGTAAGGGGTGTGTGATTGGGGGTGTGGTAGTTTTAGTAAGAAATTGTATAGTGGAGTGAGTCATTGTGTGAGTGGGGTAGTAGATTGTTTGAATTTTAACGTGGTTGAAATAATTTGAGGGATGGGGTTTTCATGTAATTTTATAGTGTATGTAGTGGTGAGTGGATAGGATAATTGTATGTATTATGTGTGTAAGTGGGTGTGAGTGATTAGTTTTTTTTTTTATTGTATTTGTTGTGTAGTGACTCGGTATATTTCGGTAGTATTGCTGGTAGGCTTTTAATGTGTCTGGGATGTGCATGGGACTAAGGCTGGCACGAATAGGCTACGAGGCTTCCCTGCTGCATGACCTCTAGCCCTTCACTGACCTCCCTGTATAGGCAACGACAGTGAGACACTGTTGTGAGGTCGGGATCTGGAGGTGCCGGAATGTTCAGTGATGGCGGGGTGCTGTAGGCGATACTGAAGTGAGTAGGATAGGAGTAGTTAGGTGCAGGAGATGCCTTGGGTTTAGATGGGACCTGGAGAGAGGCCAGACATGTTTGGTTCCCATCCCCACGGGGCCCACCAGACCAAGTGGGCAGGTAGCTGGAGGGACTGCAGTGCCTACCGGTCCCCTTAGGGCAGTGCTTTGCAGTGCCAGATCGATCAGAAATAGGACCGCAATTATGGCAGACTTGATTTCTATGGTCAGTCTGTCTTGCATTACTGATACCTGGGTGGGTGACAATGCCGGGCCACTTCTGGAGGCAGCCATCCCCCTGGGTACTCTGTAGTGCACTGCCCTAGGGTGGAATGCAGGGGCGTGGGAGTGGCCCTTTGTTTTAGATCTGAGCTGTGCTTCACGTGCACTTGGTGGGAACTACCAGGTCCTTCAAATGTGTGGCTGTCCATGGGGGTCCTGGTGCAGGCTGCAGAATCCTCCTTATTTACTGCCCTCCTGGGGTGGGGGGAGCATTCCTGCAGGAGGTGGTGGATCTCGTCGTCATCATTGAGGTGTTGGAGTGCCCCGATGTTTAGTGCTGGGAGACTTCAACACTTGGTCCAACAACGAGTCCTCCAGGTTTGGCTCCAACCTCCTCTAGATGATGTCATCACTGGGCCTGACATGAGAGGTTACTTCCATAACCCACCATTGCAGCCACATACTGGACCTGGTGTTCTCACTGGGGCTTGAGGTGTGTAACCTCAATATTGATCAGGTCATCTGGTCTGATCATTGCACAGTGAGGTTCTTATTCACCCCCCCAAGAGTCCTCCCCCTGTTGAGATGTCGGCTACCGCCCTTTGAGGGGAATATCCCCAGAGGGATTTCTGGCAGTGGCTGATCTATCTAGTATACACGCTGCATGTGCGAACTGCATGAGTGCGGCAGTTGCCACCTATATTGAGATGATGTCCGCAGTACTTGATGCACTCGCACCGGTCCATGTACGACCCCAATCTTCTCACTTGAGGTTTCCCTAGTTTGATTGAGAGCTCAAGGTGATGAAGATTGGGAGTCGGAAGTTAGAGCTTTGCTGGCGGAGGACTGGGCTGGAGGAGGACGAGCTGGCCTTGCGTACCCACTACGGTGAGTACAAGTGTGTGATTAGCCATAAGAAGGCAAAGTTCCTGTCCAAGGAGATTGCTGCAGGGAAGAACCGACCAGCGGTACTTTTTCGGACTGTAGACAGGCTATTACATCCGGTCTGTCTGCAGCCGAAAAAGTTTTTTTCTGTCAGTTTGTGAGACAAGTTTGCTCAGTTCTTCACTGACAGAGTGTCCTCTATCCTGCAGGGAATTCCGCCAGTGAGTCATTCTACGACTCGCAGTTATCACCTTGGAGGTAGCAGAGGCACTACATCTGTCTGGAGGGAGTTTAAACCGGTGGAGGTGGCTGAGGTTGTTGAGGTTGCTTCGAAACTGAAGCACACATATTGTGAACTGGACCCAGTGCCAACATGTTTCTTAATGGGATGCGTTGATTTCATTGGCCCGGTATTCGTCCTGATTGTCTGGTGCTTGCTGTCAGAGGAGGTCTTCCCAGATTTTTTGAAAGAGGCTCTGGTGAAACCTCTTCTGAAGAAACCATCTCTCAGCCCAGATATCTTGGCAAATTACCATCCTATCTCCAACCTTCCATTTTTGGGAATGGTTGTCGAGAAGATTGTAGTGCAACAGCTTGAGGAGTACCTCGTGACTTTTGACATCTATGAGCCATTCCAGTCTGGTTTCCGATTTAGGCACAGCACAAAAACAGCATTAGTTCTGGTGCACAGTGACCTCCTTAGGGCAAGAAATAGAGGAGATGAGTCAGTCC
Organism: Neoceratodus forsteri; assembly: GCA_016271365.2. Taxonomy (NCBI): domain Eukaryota; kingdom Metazoa; phylum Chordata; order Ceratodontiformes; family Ceratodontidae; genus Neoceratodus; species Neoceratodus forsteri. The sequence continues at coordinate 165,514,308 of JADMNL010000025.1, read as the reverse complement.
TCAGTCTCTTCAGTTTTTGACACTGTCGACCATTTTATGCTACTCAATCATCTCAGAGAGTACTGTGGGCTTGCTGGCACTGTCATCTGCTGGTTTGAGTCCTATCTCGCTGACAGGAGGCAACGGGTAGTGATGGGGAATTTCTCCTCCTCCCAGAAGCTCCTGTCATGCGGAGTACCTCAGGGTTCGATCTTGTCGCCAGTGTTGTTCATAGTGTATATGCTGCTCCTGGGTGAGCTCATTAGAAAATAAAATGTGGGTTTTCACTGCTATGCAGATGACACCCAATTTTATTTGTCCTTTGCCCCTGTAACATCAAATGCTGTGGATATGCTCATCATCTGCCTGGCCGAGATCAGTGATTGGCTGCTCTCCAGCTTGTTGCGACTGAACCCCGACAAGACAGAGGTTCTGGTAGTGGGAGGAGACCGAAGGCATGATAGGAATGCCTCCGGTGTGGCAACTGTACTTTTCCTGGAGCCAACACCGTTGATAGCTTCTTCTAGGGTGCGAGATCTTGGTGTATTCCTGGACAACCAATTGACATTTGAATCTCAGGTGTCATCGGTTGTCCAAAGTGGTTTTTACCACTTGAGGAATATTACCAGAATCAAACCCCTAGTTCTGCCTGAGGACCTGCCCACTCTAGTTCATGCCTTTGTAACTTCCAGGCTTGATTACTGTAATGCCTTTTCTAGGAGTGTGGACATGTTGTTCATCCACACTCTTTGGCATGTCCCTTTCCCTTTAAATCATGCCGGAAAGGCTTCAAGCTGGCTCCTCCCATCCACTCGGGTGGTAAATACCTCGGCTCCGCCCCATGACGACAGATTTTCCTTTCCACTGAAAGAGTCAGGTTCCCTAGTGCTAACTTTAGCCATCGTAGGCTCTGAATTCGTATCGTCGGTTTTTACCGAATTTAACTCTCAAACTCGTCAGTTTTCTATTCCGATAATAGCGCATCGGATATGGAGGACAAGCCATCCCCCAGTTTTCGCCGGTGTATGTGCGGCCAGAAAATGTTGCACACCGATCCCCACCGTATCTGCGCGTGTACTGCCTAGGTGTCGGTCATGACACCACCACCTGTACCTTTTTCTTGGCTTTCCATCCCAACGTCCTCGACGACTGCATGGCGTGCCTTAAGCTGGGGAGACCAGAGAAAAGGAACCCACCGATGAAATCTAAAAAAGTGACGTGGGCGGATTCTGCGGCTACAGGATCCGCTGAGCAACTGAAGGCCTTAGAAGAAGAAGCTGCCCAGACTTTGGCCAGCCGAAGTTTCTTTGTGCCTCTTAATCTCTGTTCTTCCTTCACAGGTTCCTTCAGGGAGATGTGCCAGTCTCTCCCCACCAGGGGTGAGGCACCCTCGGGCTCGCACTCCTCCGGCCCTTGGAAGAGGGACAAGGATCCAACGTCTTCGAAGAGGAGACGCTCCTGGGACCGAGAGAGGTCCGAGTCCCAGGACACTGCAACCTTGACTTCGGTCAAGATCGCTTCCTTGGCCGCCGGCTTCACAGATCTTCCATCTGGCCAGGCGGAGATCGAGGGATCGGCTGATCCAGTCGAGATTGTTCTCGAGCCGATTTCGCTGACTCGGGTCGACGATTCTCTAGAGAGGACCCCGGTCCTTTCTTTCCCCGATGACGAGATGCTTCCTTTGGGTGTCCCTATCAAGGGAATTGATCCAGAGCCTCGCTTTTCATCAAGCCCGGTTTCGCCTGATCTTGGTCGACCCTGTCAGTCTCTATCGAGGACTCTGTCTGCTTCTTCGGTGGGAAAACCGAAGAAAGGCCACCGACATTCAAAAAAGAGGCGCCGCCACAGGTCCTCGCCCTTCTTGGACAAGGAGAGGCTTCGACGGAAACTCCGTCGATGCTATGAGGAGCTTATGTGGCAACAACTGATTTTGGCTGGACAGAAGCCAGCTACGCCGTCCACCCCAGCCATTACCTGGCCTGCACCTCAAGGGCCGACGCTGACCCCTTCGGACCCGAAATCTTCGGTTTCTCCTCCTGTAGGGCCGGCCGTTATTCCTAAGCCCATACCGGTCTCGCCACCAATTAGGGTGGAGCCACCGCCTAAACGGCCTATCTCGGGGGCTCCCTCAAAAGGGGACCATCTGGACACCGGACTTCCCCAACGCCTGTCCATCACAGTTACCCCTGACCATCCTCGGTGTATGGAGGGGGACATAGGCGGGAGGCCGCTGTACCCCGACTCTTCGGATTCGAATGCCACCGTTTTGCACTCCCATCCGGGTGATGAGGAGTCACTCTCAGCAGGCCTGGAGGAAGGTTCTTCCTCCTTCAGGGCATCCTCCACCTCATTTCCGATTCCACCGGAATGCCCCTGGAGTCTATCCAGAAAAAGGCGGAGTACCCCCTTACGGATATCCTTAAGAGGTGGAATACCCCGACGGAGGCCTTCCCAGTTGTTGAAGCCATTACTGATCCAGCCCTTGAGCTTTGGCAGCGTCTAGCCTCCTGCCCAGCACCGTCTGCCCATATGGCCCGTAAGTATGTGGTGCATATGGGATCCCTACCGGGATTCACGGAACATCCCTCGGCTGAGAGCCTGGTGACTGCTTTTGTCTTTAGACGTACTGGTAGCTCAGCTGACACCGACCGACCTCCGGACATGGAGCCCAAGAACATGGACCACTCTGCCCGTAAGGTCTACGCGGCCTCTTCCTTGGGCCTTCGTCAGGCCAGTTCGGCCGTAATCATGGCACACTTCTCCCATGCCCTCCTAGGGTCATTGGATGAAGTACTTCCTCACCTTCCCATGGACATGCAGACCACGGTCAAGCAAGTCCATGATCAGGGCCATGCTGCTGCCAGACAGCAGCTCCAGATGGCCCTGGACATCAGGGATTCTTGTGCCCGCTCTTTAACAGCTGCCGTGGCCACCCGCCGCAGGACTTGGCTCCGGTTATCCTCCTTTCTGGCGGATACCCAGCACAAGTTAGCTGATGTGCCTTTCCTTGGTACCAACTTGTTCGGCCCAGGAGTGGCAGGCCACCTTCAGCATATTGAGCAGTCCAATGCCACCTTGGACGCCACTTCTGCTTAGGGTTCCTTGGGCAAGAACCAGCAGAAGAGGAAGAGAAAGCCTTTTCGGCAGTCCTCCCCTGCAGTCAGGCAGCCCTCCTATCAAGGAGGTCAGCAGCACCAACAGCAGCAGCAGGATCAAGCTTGGCTCCCTAGGCCCAAGCAGGGCCCTCAACAGCCCTGTAAAGGAGGCCAAGGTGCTGGTCCAGGAGCTTCCTCCTCCTCCTCTAAGCCTGCTCAGTGACAGGTTGGGGGTTGCCACCCCTACTCCCGTCACGCCTGCCCTGGGTCCTCCCGTGGGGGGTCGGCTCTGCCACTTTCTTCCCGCCTGGTCCGATATCACTTCGGACAGGTGGGTTCTAGAAGTGGTCGGGTAGGGACTGCCTCTGGAATTCGAGCAGTACCCGCCCAGCCGAGCCCACGCCCCTCGGGAGGAAAGGATCTCAGCTCGTACGCAGTCGGCCCTTTGGGATGACATAGCTCAGTTCCTCCGCAAGGAGGCAGTAACTCCAGTGCCGGATCCACCTGTAGACCCAGGCTTCGTATCCAGGTACTTCCTGGTGTCAAAGCAGATGGGGGGTTGGTGCCCCATCCTAGATCTCTATGACCTGAATCAGTATCTTAGGTCTCGCACCTTCCGGATGGTAACTCTGAACCAGATCATACCATCCCTGGAGTGAAACATGTGGTTTTGTTCTCTGGATCTGCAGGACGCATTCTTTCATGTCCCAAACCATCTGTCCCACCAGCGGTTCCTCCACTTCAGAGTCGAGGGGACCCTGTACGAGTTCCCAGCCATGCCATTCGGCCTGTCATCGGCCCCGGGGGTCTTCACCAAGTGCATTGCAGTGGTGGCAGCCCATCTTCGGCGTCGAGGAGTTCGAATCTACCCTTATCTTGACGACTGGCTTCTGGCAAGTTCCTCCCTTCAGGAGGTGGAGAGATCCAGGGATCTGGCTCTCCGAACCTGCTCTCAGCTTGGCCTCCTGATCAACGAGGCCAAGTTGGAACTCGTGCCGTCTCAGGTGATGGGCTTCATCGGGGCAGAACTCGACTCTTGTCAAGCCAGAGCCCGGCTCCCTGCCGACAGAGTGGAGGTTCTTTACTCCTTTGCCCGATCATTTCTGGTTGGGCTCTTGCGTCCTGCCCGGGACTTTCTGCGCCTTCTGGGTTACATGGCAGCATGCACCTCAGTGGTCCGTTGGGCCCGGTGGCACATGTGCCCCCTCCAATGGGAGCTGGCCGCCCAGTGGACTCAGCGCCATGGTCAGTTCATCCAGCTGATCACGGTAAACCAGAAGATGTGGGACGCTCTCCAATGGTGGATTGTCCCAGAACGATTGCAGGAAAGGATCCCATTTTTCTGCCCTGAGCTGACAGTCGTCCTCACGACCGATGCCTATCTCATGGGCTGGGGAGCCCATATGGGGGACAACAGGGCCCATGGGTTCTGGACCCCCAAGGAGTCCTGATGCCACATCAGCCTGTTGGAGCTCAGAGCAGTCAGACTGGCACTGTCAGCATTCGCTCCTCAGCTCCAGAGTCAAGTGGTTCAAGTCCTGATGGACAATACCACAACCATGTACTACCTCAACAAATCGGGCGGCACGCACTCCCGTCTGCAGTGCAAGGAGGCAGTCCACACCTGGACCCTCGTCAGCCGGTTGGAGGCGGATCTCCTAGCCATCCATGTGGCAGGAGTCTCGAACCAGCTGCCGGAGGCTCTCAGCCGCCTAGGCCAGACATCCCACGAGTGGTCCCTCCATCCAGAGGTAGCTTACAGTGTGTTCTCCCATTGGGGCAAACCATTGGTGGAACTGTTTGCCTCCAGGGAGAATGCCAAGCTAAGTCTGTTCCGTGGCCACCCCCATCAGCAGGGCTCGCTGCAGGGGGATGCCTTTTTGAGGCCGTGGACCCCAGGCCTCCTCTACGCCTTCCCTCCATTTCCCTTGATCCACAAGGTGTTACTCAAGGTGAGGAGAGACAAGGCGAAGGTGATTCTGGTAGCCCCGGATTGGCCGCACCAATTCTGGTACCCAGATCTCCTCAGCCTCAGCTGCAGGCCCCCAGAGCGGCTTTGCACACGCCCAGACCTGATATCATTAAACCAGGGGAAGGTCTTCCATCCAGACCTTCAGTCCCTGCACCTCATAGCCTGGTACCTGAGCGGCTAGAGTTCCAGACTCTGGGTCTTTCCGAGGATGTCTACACTGTGGTGGAGACATCTCGCAAGGAATCGACCAGGAAATGTTATGCCTTCAGATGGAAGAAAGTTTCCATTTGGTGTCAGGGTAAGAGTCTGGACCCCTTATCCTGCTCTGTGGCTAACATTCTAGACTACCTTTGGTCTCTCTCCAAAAGGGGTCTGCGGTCCTCGACCCTTAGGGTGCACCTGGCAGCCATTTCTGCTTACCGGGCATGGGCCGGTCAGCCGACATTGGCACAGGCGACAGTGGTCGGGCGCTTCTTCAAAGGCCTGGATCACATATCCCCTCCAGTGCGTGAACATCCATCTCCATGGGATCTCTTGCTGGTTTTGGCAAAGCTCATGGGCAAGCCATTCGAACCCATGCACAAGTGTGAGCTCTCTCACTTGTCGTGGAAGACGGCCTTCCTGGTGGCTATCACGTCAGCCAGAAGGATTGGGGAGCTCCAGGCGCTTTCGGTGGACTCCCCTTATCTGGTCTTTCACAGGGACAATGTTGTCCTGTGCCCCCACCCAAAATTCCTTCCGAAGGTGGTCTCAGAGTTTCACCTTAATCAGGTGTTGACTGTGCCGGTATACTAATCTAACTACACCTCGGATGCCGAGTACAGGCTCCATACTCTGGACCTGAGACATGCTCTCTCTCCTACTATAAGGAAAGAACGGCGGAAATTCATGGAGAGGTTCGCCAGCGTTTTGTCACCTACACTGAAGCCACTTCTGGCAGACCTGCAGCCAAACGGACCTTTGCAAGATGGATCACATCATGCATAGGTCTGTGCTATGAGTTGGTGGGCAGGGAGCCTCCCAGAGGGTTAAGAGCTCATTCTACCCGCCATATTGCTGCATCAGTGGCTGCTTCCAGGGACATCCCTATCCAGGAAATCTGTCGGGCTGCTATTCCCACTACCACATCGACCTTGAGTCACGCCGGGATGCTGATTTTGGGGCCTCGGTTCTCCAGTCTCTGTTTCCTAAGTAGGAGGTGTGCACCTTGCCTCCCTTCTCCCGGAGAACTGCTAGGAGTTTGCCAAAGAGTGTGGATGAACAACATATCCACGCTCCTAGAAGAACAGGTTACTCACCTGTAACAGTAGTTCTAGGAGTGGTATATGTTGTTCATCCACACGCACCCACCCGACCTCCCCGGCTTGAGGTGCATCACCTTGCTTCCAGCGGTCTAAGATCTGGTGTCATGGGTCGGAGCCGAGGTATTTACCACCCGGGTGGGTGGGAGGAGCCAGCTTGAAGACTTTCCGGCGAGATTTAAAGGGAAAGGGACATGCCAAAGAGTGTGGATGAACAACATAGAAACATAGAATTTGACAGCAGATAAGGACCGCTTGGCCCACCCAGTCTGCCCATTTCCCTACCTAATGGATAAGCTGCAGATCCTAGTTAACCAACAGCCTACTTCTTTCAACTCCAACCCCCTAGAATTGCCTTATGGCTGTCCCATGCATGCTTGAATTCATCCACTGTTTTTGACTCCACAAGGCCGTTCCATACATCCACAACCCTCTCTGTGAAAATACTCCTTACATTACCTCTGAGCCGCACCTCTATCTTCAAATTGTGCCCCTTGTTCTTGCACACACTCTTTTTGAAAGATGTTACCCTCTTGGACTTTGTTGATTCCTTGAGGTACTTTAACGTTTCTATCATGTCCCCCCTCTCCCTCCTTTCCTCGAGGCTATACATATTAAGCTCCTTAATCTCTCTTTATATGTCTTCCGGTGCAGACCCTGCACCATTTTAGTTGCCCTCCTCGGACAGCTTCCATCTTGTCTATGTCCTTGCGGAGATTGGGTCTCCAGAACTGCACACAGTACTCCAGATGGGGTCTCACCAACTGTCTGTACAGAGGGATAACAACTTCCTGTTCTCTACTGGTGATGCCTCTCCCTATGCATCCCAGTATCCCCCCCGCCCTCCTTACTGCCCTCTAACGTTGCTTGCCCACCTTTAAGTCATCTGATATGACTACCCCAGGTCCTTTTCCATTTTTGTTGTTGTTAGTATCTCACCCCCCATTGTGTACTCTTCCCCTGGGTTTTTGTTTCCCAGGTGCATTACCTTGCACTTCTTAGCATTAAATCTAAGCTGCCATACATTTGACCATTCCTCTAACCTTGCCAAGTCCCTTCTCATCCTTTCCACCCCACCTTGTGCATCAACTCTGTTTCAGATCTTTGTGTCATCTGCAATGAGACATACTTTTCCTTCCAGTCCCTCTGCAATGTCGCTTACAAAGACATTGAAGAGGACCAGTCCTAATACTGAACCCTGCGGCCCACCACTAGTAACCCCCCTTTCTTCTGAGTGGACTCCATTTACTATTAACCTCTGTGTCCTATTCTCCAGCCAATTCTTTACCCAGGCTATCGTCTTGGGACCCACTCCCAGGCTGGCTAACTTGTATATTAATCTTTTGTGTGGGACTGAGTCAAATGCCTTGCTAAAGTCTAGGTAGGCCGTGTCCACAGCCCCTCCCTGATCTACTACTTTGGTCACCCAGTCAAAGAAATCTATTCGATTATGTCTGGCATGACCTTCCTGCTGTGAGTCCATGCTGCCTTGGGTCCTGTGCCCTCTGGCCTCTAGTTACTCGACAGTTCTTTCCTTCAGAAGTGATTCCATCATTTTCCCTATCACTGAGGTTAAACTAACAGGTCTGTAGTTTCCTGCTTCTGCCTTGCTCCCACTTTTGTGAAGAGGAATCACATCTGCCCTCCTCCAGTCCTCAGGTACCACCCCATCCTCCCATGATTTGTTAAAGAGGGTAGTCAGTGGTGTCACTAGTTCTACCCTTAGGTCTTTTAGAATTCTGGGATGAATCCCATCAGGCCCCATTGCTTTGTCCACCTTCAGTTTTAAGAGTTCTTTCAGAACTCTTTCTTCTGTAAATGGGCTGGTATCAACTTCTGTATCCAGATTGTTTCTATTGTTTGTTTTAGGTACCTCCCCCTCTTCATTTGTAAATACTGAGCAAAAATATTTGTTTAGTATCTCTGCCTTTTCACAGTCACCCTCTGCCTACCCCCCTCCCCTTTATTAAGCCTCACTATCCCTCCCTTAGTCTTCCTTCGCTCTGACTGCTGTACCTAAAAAAGGTTTTATCCCCCTTCTTAACTGAGTTGGCTATCTTTTCCTCAGTTCAGGCCTTTGCTGTTCTGACTGCCTTCCCAGCTTCCTTTTGCTTTAACTGATACAATTCTCTGTCCTGCTCCTTCTGTGATTCCTTGTACTTTCTGAATGCTTTCTTTTTCTCTTGAACCTTCACTGCCACCTCCTTTGAGAACCATAGGTTTCTTACATCATTTTGGTTTGTTTATTTGCTTCACACAAAGGCTTGTTACCTCTGTGATGGCAGTTTTCTTATTCCCATTGTTCTTCCACCCTCCTTCCTGCCCATGTGTAGTGCATACCTTAGGCACTCACCCATTTTGGCAAAGTCAGCCCTCCTGAAGTCCAGTACTTTTGCCTTTGTATGGCTTGACTCTATTTCTGTGTTTTTGTAGACCATACTGTTCGATGGTCGCTAGTTCCCAGATGGCTACCCACTTTACATCTGTGGTCCTCTCTCCATCTCCATTTGAGTGGACCAGGTCTAAGATTCTCCTCTCGAGTGGGTTCCAATACTAGTTGTCTAAGGCATGCCCCCTGTAGGGCATCTAGAATAACCCCACTCTTAGAAGTGGCTGCTGCAACTGCACTACAGTTAACATCTAGCATATTCAGATCACCCATCAGCAATATCTCCCCTTTATCTGCCATTCTAAGTATACTTTCTATCATTTCCTTGTCCATTTCCTCCCCCTGAGAGGGGGGGGTCTGTATACAGCCCCTGTGCGGATTGTGTTGCCATTGCCTGCCTCCAAATTGACCCACAGTGCTTCTTCTCCTCCCTGTTTACCCTTTTGTTCTGTTGCTTTGATTCCTTCTCTTATGTAAAGAGTTACTCCTCCTCCTCTTTTACCCTCCCTGTCCCTCCTGTAGATAGTGTATCCTGGTATGTTTACGTCCCAGTCATGGTTCTGTGTGTACCACGTTTCTGTGACTGCCAAGATATCTAGATGTTCCTCCTTCATCAAGGCCACTAATTCAGGAAGCTTGTTACCCAGACTACGGGCAATGGTACTCATTGCTCTCCATTTCTTGATGGCTTTACCTTTTGTAGCAGCATTCCCCACTGACCTTTCTACCTTGGTCTTTTTCTCATTTAGTACCCTGTTTTGTAGGGGGAGGCTGGGATTTTCCTGCTGCTTATCAGTGCCTCCCCCCCTTGACTAGTTTAAAAGCTTGCCAATGAAGCATTTAAACCGATTGCCCAAAAGACTTGTTCCCTTCCTGGACAGATGCAGATCATCCTGCCAGTATAAGCTGGTGTCCCTCCAGGTGGAACCCCAGTCCCCAATGAAGCCGAACCCCTGTGCGCCACACCATTTTTTCAACCATTCGTTAAACTGTATGGTGCAAAGTACCCTCGCCTCACCCATGCCACTAACAGGCAGCACCTCTGAGAAGGATACTGTGTGTGCTACTTGTCTTAAGCCCCTCCCCAACTCTACAAAGTCCTTCTGCACTACTCTAATCTTATGATGAGCCAAGTTATTTGTCCCTAGGTGGACAATGACGTCCAGCTCAGACTCCCGTGCAACTGTTCTCGTGATCCTAAGGATGCGCTTCCTGTCCCTCCAAGCCATGGCACCAGGCAGGCATCTTACCTCAGTTTTCCCTGCTCCCCCCAGTTCTATCCCCCTAATAATTGAGTCCCCCACCAGGAGCTGCTTCCTTTCCCTGTGGTGTCCTCTGCCTCCTTCCTGAGGGCCTCCCTTGTGACAGTTGTCTGCACCCTCCTTAGTCTCCTCTGCGGGTGCATCCATAGGGGAACTGTGCTCCCCCAGAATGGCATATGGATTGTGGAGTGGAACAACTGACTGGGTGTGCCTCTGTTCCACCACCCTTACCCTCCCTGAGCCCACTGTGGTCCAACTGCTGTGCTTTCTTCACAACCTCTGAGGTAGTGGTGGTGACTTTGGTGCTCCCTGAATGGGGGAGGTTCCCTTGCTACTGTCCAGTGTGGGCTGAAGACGGGCAACTTCCTCCCTCAGGGCAGATAGTTGTCTGCAAACAGGGCAGCATCTCAGCCTCCAGAAAGACTCCCGGAAGACTGCTGCCCCACAGCCATTACATTGTACTGCTCCCCACATAACTGTCTACCTTGTTTAGTTTTTTTTTTTGTTTGTTTTGTGTGTGTGTGATTGGTGTGTTATATAGAAATATATGTATTTATATAATGTGTATGCTTATATTGTCAGTGCATTGTGCTAGAGAGGATATGACAGTGATATGCACCTTGCCCTCTTGAGGAAATGATGTCAGAACCCCAGGTATAAATAAACTATTTCCAGGGGTGGGTGGGGTGAGGGGTGGGAAGGGTTTGGGCCTAAACTGTGCCCTCACGAAACAATCAGCTAAAAGCTGTGACCTACCACTGCGATTAATGCCTTCCTGTCAGCAAGATGCCATACACGACAATTTGACAGAGAAAATACCCTGCTAATCAAACAGAGAAAAATCCAAACATCCAAGTCAGACACAGGTAAACCTCCCCAGCCCCAAAACAGCCTGGTGACTTGTGCTCTGAAAGCAGTCAGCCCCAAAACACGTCAGCTGTGCAGAAGGGCAGACACAGAAAACAGTATTCCGCCTCTGTGGGTTTAAACTCTTCCTGCACTGAAAATCTTAACAATTGTAACAAAAGTAAAGCAAGCTCCACCTCTCTCTGTTGATTGAAAGACTGCCTTTTCTGATAATTGCCTTTCAGCAGTGTCAGTGGCTCAGTAGGTAGCACACTCACCTCTGAGGCCGGGAGATCAGAGGGCTGTGGGTTCAGTTCCCACATCTGGCACTTGGGTTAATATCCCAGTACTGACACTGTAATGCAGCATGAGAGGGGTGCTGCATTTCTGAGGTGCCGTCTTTCGGATGAGACGTTAAACCGAGGTCCCATCTGCCTGGATTGGTGGTAGTTCAGGTGGATGTTAAAGATCCCATGGCACTTATCGAAAAGAGTAGGGGAATTTCCCCGGTGTCCTGGCCAAATTTCCCTCATTCACTAAAAATACCACCAACAGCTTAATCTGGTTCAAGGTCAGTTGCCATTCATCTGTATCCCCCTCCCCCCGGGTCGTGCCTGAAAATAGGCAGGATTTGTCTAGTGCAGTTACCCGGTCAACAAAAGCTAAATAAATAAAATAATTCTAAGTTCCTTATTTCACCCTTCAGTTAGAAATATCCTCCACCTGAAGAATATTAACTTTCCTAAGGAATCTGCTTCAAACCAAAGACAATTGTAAATTGTAAGGTTCACCTCCCTCTGTTGTGAGCACAACTCGCTTTCTTGCAAATCTTAAGTCCAGTGTTGCAGCTTCCAGCCAGAGGTAGCTTCACCTGAAGACTATTAGTTTAGCATATACCACTCCTAGAACTACTGTTACAGGTGAGTAATCTGTTCTTACTTCACGGTCTCAGGAGGTACCCTCCACTGGCTGCAGCTGGTGCAGAATGCAGCTGCCAGGTTGCTGACAGGCCTTTCAAGGTTCTGTCATGTAACTCCGGTGTTGCGTGAACTGCACTGGCTACCGGTCAGGTGGAGAGTTATCTTCAAGGTGAGTTTGCCTACCTTTAAGGCTCTACGTGGACTAGGCCCCTGGTTATCTGTCTGATCTGCTAACACCTGCTGCCCCAGTCCGCTCCCTCCATTCCTCCTCCAGGGACCTCCTGGTGATTCCCAGGACGAGATTTAAAACTGTCGGTGGCAGGGCTTTTAGCGTTGCCAGCCCCGTCCTGTAGAATTCGCTTCCTCCAGCCATCAGGGAGGCCCCTTCAGTCGCAGTGTTTAAGGGCTGCCTTAAGACCCATATATTTTTCATTGCCATTCCCAGACATGGTTATTTAAATAATGAGATAGTAACTGCTGATTTGAATTATTTACTGCTTTTCTAGCTGTATTCGTGTTTTATGTGTATTTGTTTTATGTTTTACTTCCTTTTATAATTTTATGTAACACGTCCAGAGCCTCCAGGAATGGGCACCGAAGAAATAAACTTTGCCTTGCCTATTTATGTATCTTCCTTAGACCTTGTTTGCAGCAGACAGTACTGTATTTCTATACCTTCCTTACCCCTTGTGTGCAGCAGACAGTACTGTATTTCTATACCTCCCTTACCCCTTGTTTGCAGCAGACAGTATTGTATTTCTATACCTCCTTTACCTCTTGTTTGCAGCAGACTGTACTTATACACCTTCCTTATCCCTTGTGTGCAGCAGACAGTACTGTATTTCTATACCTCCCTTACCCCTTGTTTGCAGCAGACAGTATTGTATTTCTATACCTCCTTTACCTCTTGTTTGCAGCAGACTGTACTTATACACCTTCCTTACCCCTTGTGTGCAGCAGACTATACTGTATTTATATATGTCCCTTGTTTGCAGCAGACTATACTGTATTATATACCTCCCTTACCCCTTGTTTGAAGCAGGCAGTAGTGCTTCATGAGTGCACACTGCCTGCGGTCTTTAAGGCTCAAATGTAGCATTTGGACTGGGCTGCTGTGCAGAGGTATTATATATGTTGGTAAGTGGGTAAGAATTGCTTTTGGTGCCAGCTCTGGCTATGGGCTGAAGAGTTTTTTTTTTTATTTCCCCATAGAAGTTTTTCTGCTGCTGGACACAAGGGACAGCTGTTTAGCCCTGTCTCCACTGTCTCAAGCTGGCACCTGCCTCCCCCAGCACTCACCTGTCAGTCATGAAGTTCCTCATGAATTGCTCCTTGTGGTAGGGCTAGAGATGGGAGAGCTGTCTTCCTCCCCCAGTGCACAAATCTAGATCAGACCAGTAGTGAGTACTGGGTGTCAGCGTGGTCCCGGGCCCATTGGGCAGGGCTTCATTCAGCCCCTCATCCTTCATTTTCTACCTTGTTTCCTCCATAGCAGTAGTGTTGTGGGGGGTTACGCATGCACATAGAGGCGCATATGCATCCCGGAATGGCAACTCCCCTCCACCCCTGATCTCAGTGAGACACTCGAGTGTCAGTGCTATCACCAGGTCGCCACCTGGTGGCAGCTCAAAAGCCAAGTCATCTCGCCACCCCAGTCAGGGAGAGGAGAGTTGAAAAGCAGCCACTTAGTCCACTCACAGCCCTTCCCCTCCTTGACCTGAGCTCATTCCCGAACTCGGATTACCGGCATGGGAGAGGTAAGGTGGCTGAAGTGCCCCAGCTCTCCACACCACGGGCTGGCTCCAACTGGGGAGTTTCTATTTTTACCGGAGCTGTTAGGAGTGAAAAGATAATGACATCTTACATTTTGGGGTATGTCACAATTGTTAGCTAGCAAAGTTGCGTACATTACAATGGAATACTGAGCCAGTCAGAGAGCAGCTTTCCCATGCTGATGATATCACAGTAGCCATGAAGTCAACAGTTAAATCTTCCAGCAAATGGTAGAGTTAAAAGTTATCGCCAGTAAGCTGGTGTGTAAATCAAATATATAATAGCCTAGCCAGTCCACCGGTGCAGCGGTAGAGCTACCGCTTGCGATGCCAGTGACCTGAGTTCGGGAATGGACTCAGGCTGCTGGAAGGTCAGCTGGGGTGGGGGGAGGAGGACTGAGCGCCCACTGGGCTGCTCTCCTCCTCCTCCAGGGAGGGTGGATTGCCTGTCCCGGGAATCTATCATCACCTGGCTGACCACGGGTGGAAGTGCAGCGGGACAACATGAAACAGGTGGGAGGACGTCGGCCGGGAGCAGGAGCAGCAGCGCATTGCAACATGCTCCATCCCTTGGCTCCCCCTAGCACGCTGCATCCAGTGGGGCGGCACCAGGAAAAAGCAGACACCTGAAGGCAGGACCCTGCTGTCCTTAGAAACTCCATAACCAGGTTCCTTGGAGGGCCGGGACAGACCACCCGACACACACTCATGGACTGGGGGGGGGGGCTTAGGGGGGTCCCCCTCCTCCCTGCCCAGGGGGGGTAAGTCGCAGCAGGATGGGAACAGGTCCACTGGTGCTCTGACAGAGTTACCTGGGCCAAACTATAGGAGGACACACAGCCTAGGGCTCCCCAATGAAAGGGGTCTCATGTGGTAAGGAGGTTTAAACAGCAAATATATATATAAAAAAAAATGTAATAGCCTGTCTCAAGATATGGTTTGTCATCACTCATGAAGGGCAAGACGTTCAAAACTCACTTGTGGCTTGACCACGTGTTAAGTTACGTGTAACTTACAGTCTTGCCCTCTCACACTTAAATATAAATTGCCTATTTTCAGTCAGTCAGTTGCATATTCTCTATATGTAAATGGTACATATTTGCTAATTTACCTTTCTGTTTAAAATATACAGTAAATAGAGAGGTGTGTGAGTAGGTAATATGCTGACTTTTTTTCTTTACTGCTGGCTGCAGGCACCAAGATTACAAGCCGTGGTTAAGAGGTGGTTCAGAGAAGAATAGTTCTAAATTTCTGTTTTCACACAGACATGCACACTAGAAGTATTTTCACATGGCTGTTCTTGTCAGCATGTCTTTTATGGGATCGAACCTGTCAACCACATAGACAGGCGCTCTTACAACAGCTGCGGTTTCTGATACTCACAGGTGTTACTGTATCTGCAAGTAATTAATGCAAGGCTCCTAGCCATGTTAAGTCACTTATTCGTACCGGCTGATTTAATCACACTCAGTTTGTATGTTTTAGGCAACTTCATGATTTCTTGATTATTATCTTAAAATTATTTTGGCAGTTTTGGGGTTGATTTACAGTTAGGTATCTGCAGATATCTGATCTTACACGCTAGTTGTAGAAAATTTAGTATCTAAGGGGACACTATCAAACATTCCCTCTCCCGTTTGGGATTTTTTTATGCTTGCTTTAAACTGGGCAGAGGGGTTTACTGTTTCAAACCCAGAACATATGTCTTTAATTTCTCCTCAGAAAAAGATATGGGTATCATATTGGTCAGGAAACACTAAAATAGAAAGTCTAATTTATCTGTTTTGGCGAACCCAGACTGCCATACGCGGTCCAGGTCTGAAGCCACCAGCCCCTCACAGAAGCTCAGGTAGTCTGAGAGCCACAGCCGTGGTTCTCTGATGAACCCGACCTGCCAGACTGCCATCCGCAGTCCAGGTCTGAAGCCACCAGCCCCTCACAGAAGCTCAGGTAGTCTGAGAGCCACAGCCGTGGTTCTCTGATGAACCTGACCTGCCAGACTGCCATCCAGGTCCAGGTCTGAAGCCACCAGCCCCTTACAGAAGCTCAGGTAGTCTGAGAGCCACAGCCGTGGTTCTTGGATGAACCCGACCTGCCAGACTGCCATCCGCAGTCCAGGTCTGAAGCCACCAGCCCCTTACAGAAGCTCAGGTAGTCTGAGAGCCACAGCCATGGTTCTCTGACGAACACAACCTGCCAGCTTGCCATCTGCAGTCCAGGTCTGAAGCCACCAGCCCCTCACAGAAGCTCAGGTAGGGACTCACCCTTTGGGACTGATTACCTCCAGGAAGGGAGCCCTAGCTGCCTGATTTTCCTTTTTTCACATGAGGACCGTTGTTTCTGGGTTTAAATCCGGTTGCTGTGACCCATTGGCTGCAGTTAGCCCCAGGAGCACTCCGATTGGCTCCATATAGCTCTGCACTGTTAATGCTTGAATTATATTTTACTGGATTTTGATTTCTGTTAATACTGTCTTGCTAGCATTTTAGAGTTCAAGTTTGCTGATTTAATCTAAGTGCCTGTAGAGTGTTCCCTCATAAGACTCAGTAGCTTCTCAGCTCAGGTCTTGAACTCCCCGCCCCTTCACCTTTTTACTCTGGTATTGGGTTGTAAATAGCCCTGTTCAAACAACATGGAGTCTTGCTGTATTCTGACATATTGCAGTGATTCCCAACCTTTGAACTGCCCCGGAGAACAAAGAGTTAATTTTCTATGCAGTGCATAGAATGCTGAGCTCGAGCTCGGTTGAAGTCTCAGTCTGGAGTGTTTCAAACTCAAACCGTCAGATTCTTTACTCCACCTCACTGAATGGTCGCTCTGGAGATTTCTCCTTCAGCTCGGTTTGAAAGTCGGTTAAAGTTTCAGTTTTCGTCGGTTTTTTAAACCAAAAAAGTATCCGCATAGTCGGTTCAGTCTCTGTCTGTGGTGCCGTGAGTATAGATAGGAATTGTTCTGTTTTTCTGTGTGGAACTTGTAAAAGTACGGCTCAGTTCGGCTGAACCGGCCATTTGATAGTGAAATCTTGTGTTTTGTGTTTTTACTTAGTGTGTTTACCGGTTCTTATCGGTTCTAAAAAAAAATGTGTTTTAGTACCTTTTTTTTTCCAATACCCATGACACGGTTAGGAACCAATAAGGAAGTCTTGCCTGGCGGTTGCCATAAAAAGGGTAAGTTGGTTAGGTTGGCCATGTCTGAGAAACCCAAGAAAAAAACTGGGCCCACTGGGTTTCAACACTGCAGTGAGTGTGGGTAGGTCTTTGCTAAGGCCAATCCCCACACCACCTGTGTTTATTGTCTGGGGTTTGACCACCTTGATTCAGACTGCCAAAACGTAAAAACTTTCCCAAATCTACTCGAGAAGAGATTAGGTAGACTGAGGAAAAGGAGGCCGAGAAGTCCGCTGACGGATGGCCAGTCCGGTTCGGTTCCGACCGAACCAGAAAGTGCCCTCTGACCAGGGCGATACTTCTTCTTGGCAAAAGGAGAGCCGGTTCCAGGATCAGTTCCACAAAGAAAGCGCATGAACAACCGACCGGTTCGGATCCAGAGGTTCGATGTTCCATCACGAAGAGATAGCCAGAGCAATTCAGATTGTGGAATCGTCCGCCCAGTTCCTATCGTTCGGCTCCTTCTGGCAGGGGTTTGGTTCAGTTGGTTCCCCCGGTTCAAGATTATACCCTCGAAGATTTTTATGAACTGGAATTTGAAGAGGAAGGGGAATTTGAGGATGATGATGGTGAAAGTGAGGGTCTGGATGTGCCTGTGGTACCGGACATCTCCCCAGAGAGACCTTCAGGTGTCTCCCCTCCTAGGCTTTCTGAGTCCCCTTCTCACTCTATGTTCTACAGAAAGGTGGCTGAAACCCTCCAGCTTCCTATGGAGGAGGCTGTGGAAGATCAAGAGGAGCCTGATTATGTAGAAATGATGGACATCCATGAGTCCAGGAGACTGTCTATTCCCCTCCACAAATCCTTTGGGAAACAGACACAAAAAATCCTAAAGTCTCCTAACACTATACCTCCTGTGGATAGAAGAATGGACAAGAGGTATACACGTTCAGGCTCAGACACAGAGTTCTTATACCAGCAATGCAGCCATGTTGGGGTAGTGCAGGCTGCTGCCTGTGACAAGGCAAATATTCCCTTGGCTTCACACCCCCCTGACTAGGACTCCAGGAAGATTGATGTCATGGCAAAGAAACAGTACATGGCATCTTCCTTGGGACTCAGGCAGGCAAATTACATGGTCTATACAGCCAGGTACCAGAAGTCCAGGTGGGATACTGTACTGGTACTGACTAAACAGGCCTCCCCCCAGCTAGCCAAGGAGCTGGAATCGGTGGCTGCAGATGGGATTGAGGCATCTAAGGTTCAGTTTCATGCTGCGGTGGACTCTAATGATGTGTCATCAAGAGTCATGGCCACATCTGTGGCTCTTCGGAGGATGGCTTGGCTCAGATGTAATAGCCTCTTGCAGGACACCCAGGCTAAGGCCATGGATTTTCCTGTAGTGGGTAATTCTCTGTTTGAGGAGCAGACAGAGAATTACATGAAGAAAATGGATGAGTACTGGACCACCTGCAGGAGTGCTCAGGCCAAGGAGAGGCAGGCAACTCCTCAAAGGCAGCAGTCTAGGGGCAGGGGCAGGCTTTTTCAAAGGCCTTTTTACCAAGCACAGGCCTCCTCTTCCTTTTCTCAGAGGGGGTTCTTCAGAGGGAGAGGCAGAAGGGGATGAGCAGGGCTGCATCCACTCCTCAGCCTAAAGCCCCTGCCAAGCAGACACCCTGATGGGCTTGCCCGGTCGACTCTCCTATTCCAGTAGGCAGGCTGGCTTACTTTGTCCAGGACTGGATGTCTATTACATCAGACAAGTGGGTCCTGGAAGTAGTAAGCCAGGGACTGGTTCTCAGCTTCAGAAAATTTCCAAAGATGAGAGCCAGATCTTTCCCACCTGCAAATCTCTTGGAAACCCTTGCCCTAGAGGCAGAGGTTTCTTCTTTTCTAGTCTTAAGAGCCATAGAGAGAGAGAGAGTACCTACCCTACACTGGGGCAAAGGACTGTACTCCAGGTATTTCTTGACCCCAAAAAAGACAGGGAAGTGGCAGCGCATCCTACACCTAAGATATCTAAACAAACATCTTTTAAAACCAAAGTTCAAGATGGTAACTCTGGGAATAATCCTTCCCTCTCTATGGCCAGGGGATTGGCTAGCCTCCCTGGACCTCAAAGATGCCTACTTTCACATTCCCATCAGATGCTCCCACAGAAAGTACCTCAGGTTCGAGTTGCCCTCAGGCCACTATCAGTTCAGAGCAATGCCCTTTGGCCTAACCTCAGCTCCAAGGGTTTTCACAAAGTACCTGGCAGTAGTAGTTGCCTTTCTAAGAAAGCAAAAGATTTCCATTTTTCCTTATCTGGATGATTGGCTAATAGTGGGTCAGTCCCAGATCAAGTCAAAGTCTCACCTGCAAGTGACCCAGCAAGTGCTCACTTCTCTAAGATTTCTTCTAACCTTCCCAAGTCAGTTCTCGAACCAGTCCAGCTTCTTACCTTTTAGGGGCAGAACTGGACACACCTCAGAGCAAGAGCTTTTCTTCCTCTAGAAAGGGCAAAGGTTCTTATGGAACTAGCCTCTTCCTTCAGCCTTCGGGTATCTCGACCAGCAAGGCATTTCCTCCAGCTCTTGGGCCACATGGCAGCTTCAACGGCAGTGGTCCAAGGGGCAAGATTCCAGATGAGGGATATTCAGTTCCATCTGAGAGCTTTTTGGTCTCAGAGGAAGGATCCCCTTACCAAACTGATCCCAGTGACTCTGACATTGATACAAGCCCTCCAATGGTGGCAGGATCAGGACAATTTAAGGCAAGGTGTTCCTTTTGTTACTCGGCCTTGTTCAGTGGTCCTTACCACGGACGCTTCTCTTCTGGGCTAGGGAGCCCATCTGGGGTCCCTCACTGCCCAGGGGCTGTGGTCCCCTCAAGAACCCTTCTCCATATCAATCTCCTAGAGCTCAGGGCAGTTTTTCTGTCCCTAAAAGCTTTCTCTCAGTCAGTACAGAACAAGGTGGTTCGGGTCAGAACGGACAACACCTCCACTATGTGGTACATCAACAAGCAGGGAGGCACTCGGTCCACGGCCTTGTGCACAGAAGCCATGAAGTTGTGATCCCTGGCTTATTCCCTGCAAACCTCTCTGGTAGCAGTTCTCCTTCCAGGGAAGGACAATGCGCTAGCAGATGCACTGAGCAGGATCTCTCAGGGCCATCACAAATGGTCCCTGGACCCTCAGGTGTTGAAAGTGATTTTTTCAAGGTGGGGCACTCCAGAGATAGATCTCTTTGCAGCCCCAGACAATCACCAACTCCCTCTCTTTTGTTGCAGACTCCAGTCTTGGGCTCAGTCCCCCTGGACGCCCTGATTCTGAATTGGGAAGGGAAGTTTCTGTATGCCTTCCCCCCCTTCCCACTCCTGTTCAAAGTTTTAGTCAAAATAAGGTCTCAACCTTGCAAAGTGATTCTGATTGCTCCAGATTGGGCCAGACAGCCCTGGTACCCCCTGTTGCTGTCTCTAGCAGTCCATCTTCCCCTGTCTCTTCCCAGGAATTACAACCTGTTAACATCCTCTCAGGGGAGGATTTGGTACCCCAATCTCCAGTCTCTCAATCTCAAGGCATGGCTCTTGAAGAGTTAGAGTTTGCAGATCTGCATCTTTCCCAAGGGGTTCTGGATATCCTCAAGGCTTCTCGAAAGCCCTCCACCAGAAAGACTTATAACTCAATATGGAAGAGATTCAGCAGTTGGTGTTCTAAGAAGCATATTTCTCCAGACACTGCTGGATTGCCTACAGTTCTGGCTTATATGGTCCATCTTAATGGCCTAGGCCTCAGACCAGCTACTCTCAAGGTACACTTGTCAGCTGTTTCTGCGTTTCTGTCTGTGGGGAATTCTTCCTCGCTATCTTCTCATCCTGTGTTCTGTAAATTTTTTAAAGGATTGCTTCACACCAATCCTCCTTTTAGAGACCCTGCCCCTGCCTGGGATTTGAATGTTTGCATTGCTCATCTTATGCAACCCCCTTTTGAGTCTATGTCTTCAGCAGAGCTTAAGTACTTAACTTGGAAAACTGTGTTCTTGGTAGCCATTACTTCTGCCAGGCGTATCAGTGAATTGCAAGCACTGTCAGTGGAACCTGATTTTATCTCATTTCACAGGGATAAAGTGGTTCTTAGAACCAACAGAAGGTTCTTGCCCAAAGTGGTTTCAGACTTCCATTTAAACCAGTCTATGTCTCTTCCTGTTTTCTTCACTGATCATTCTTCCTCAGGAGAGAGGAGGTTACACAGTTTAAATGTTGAAAGAGCCCTTAGTTACTACATAGAGCGTACCAAGGGTCACTGGTTTGACTCCCTCCAGTTGTTCCTCACTTATGGAGAAGTGGGTAAGGGCAAACCTGCCACCAAGAGATCTGTTGCCAGGTGGATTGTGTCTTGTATACAATTCTGTTATGAAAAACTGGAAAAACTCCACCCTCAGGCCTGAGGGCTCATTCCACAAGAAGTACAGCTGCTTCCTGGCTGCTGCCAGGTATATCCCTCTCTTAGAAATTTGTCAAGTAGCCACTTGGAAAACAGTCCATACCCTACCAAGCATTACTCCTGGATATCCAGGCTAGGAGTGATGCCTGGTTAAGAACAACAGTACTTCAGAGCCTATTCTCAAAGTAGTTCTGTCCTCCTCCATGGAGGTACTGCTTGGTAGTTGTAATATTCGAATACAGCAAGATTTCATGTTGTTTGAAGAAAAAATTACCCACCTTAGTAATTATGTTTCTTCTAATGGAGTCTTGCTGTATTCTGACCTCCCTCCCTGCCTCCCCTTTCAGAACCTGTTTTTGGGAAGTGGGTGGGCAGGTGCAGTGTTGCACCCCAGGGGTGTTTTTTGTTTCACCCTCCTCCTTTTTGTTTGGGTGTTGATTTATTATTATTATTTGTATTAGATTGGTTTTTGGTTTTTGTGTTTCCTGACTTGTCTTCCTTGGGAATCCAAAACTTTTTTCCTGCCAGTTGGCTAGTAAGAATTTGAACAATTTCCACATAGAATTTTTAGTTAGTTGGGCTCGTAAGAATCTGACGGTTTGAGTTTGAAACACTGCAGACAGAGACTTCAACCGAGCTCGAGCTCAGCATTCTATGCACTGCATAGAAAGTTAACTCTTTGTTCTCCGGGGCAGTTCAAAGGTTGGGAATCACTGCAATATGTCAGAATACAGCAAGTCTCCATTAGAAGAAACATAATTACTAAGGTGAGTAATTTTTTTCTTCTTGCTCTCTCAGACCTTGTGGCATCTTGCCTAACATTTTGGTCTGCAACACACCCCCTGTTTAAGCCATTTTGCATTTCTTTTTAGCTCCACAAGCAGCCCCACCCCCCGCCTCTCTTATTTAATTTCCCTCTGTCCTTCTCTTTTCAGGTAGTCTGAGAGCCGCAGCCGTGGTTCTCTGATGAACCCGACCTGCCAAACTGCCATCCGCAGTCCAGATCTGAAGCCACCAGCCCCTCACAGAAGCTCAGGTACGGACTAGCCCTCAGGGACTGATTACCTCCAGGAAGGGAGCCCTAGCTGCCTGATTTTTCAGCCCCCACCCCCACCCCCAGCCCCGGTCCTGTTTAAATACACTTAAACCCCGTCCTGGCTTACTAGCTCACTCCTACAGGCTACTGCCAGCCAGCTGCTCAAGCTTTGAGTGACAGCATCACTGTCTCTTGCAAAGCACTTTCCTATCTAGTGTAACTCCTCCTTCTAGCTATCTCTAAAAACCACAAGTACAGTGGTTAACTGTACAGCCTCTCTTTGGCACCAGTGTGTCAGGCTTGACGACTGACTCAAGCTGCCATGTCCTCTATCAAAGGGTACTATCTACTTCTGCTCCTTGCTACCTGGCTTGGTACAGCTGGCACCAGATGCCTAGCTGGGCCGCTGCTACCCCCGAACCACTACTGGGTAGTGCATGGCTGTGAAACGCACCTTCAGAAACTGCCTCACTTGGCTGTGGGCAGCGACTCACTCGGCCTTATCCTACAAACACGGGTGGCCATATGCCCTCCCCTCGCATAGGGGTAGTAATGGTTAGCTATTCCCTAATAATTAAACCAGTGTCCAACCACCTGAATCATCTGAAGCCTTGGCGATGGAAGGTACGAACCAAATTTAGCATAAACCTTTCTTCCAGAAAGGTCATCTTTATGCTCTTGCTCCTCTCTGGCAACATTCACTCAAACCCAGGCCCACTCACTTCAACGGGCCCTAGTGTTCATAAGGTTAAACGCCTAAAAATCGCCTCACTGAACATCTGCAGTTTAACTGCAAAATTTGACAAACTACAGGTATGGATGGCCCTCCATACCCCTGACATCCTCTGCCTAATGGAGATTTGGTTGACCAGTAGGATTAAAGTTAACGAAGTTGCACTCAAAGGCTTCCAAGCATACAGGATTGATAGAATAGGCAAGAGAGGTGGGGTGTGCCTCATCTATGCCTGGGACTCTCTGCAATGCACTGTCCTCCCTGGAACCAGGGTGGCTGAGGACCATGAGATAATAGTGATAAAGGCACAGGTCAGTCAGAATGACAAAACTCTCATCCTTGCCACAGTCTACGTACCCCCCAAGAAAGCCACAGCAGGCTTTCCCATAATTGTGGACGTTATCAGCACCCTTCCAAAGGGGATGGAGCTTGTAATTACCAGGGACTTTAGCATAAACTGGGATGGAAAGGAGGCTGACCCTTTTGAAGGATCTGATAGCCACCCCCATCCTGACACAACTTGTCACCTGCCCCCACCAGGCAAAACTATAAGACAGGAAACAGTACCTTCCTTGACTGGGTCCTAGCAAGCTCACTATCCCAGATCTCTGAGATCAAGGTTCTCCCAGACACGCTAAGTGACCACTGCCCAATCGCCTTCCTGTTGTCTAATAAATTTACCAAAAGCCCACGCATCCTCATTGACAGCAGGGTCTTGAGGAAGGGTAAACTTGGAGCCCTCAAATCAGTCCTTGCCCTGCATGACTGGACTCCTATCGACCTGGTGCCTACCCTTGATCAGGCCCTCGGTTACTTCATTAAGGGCTTTAACTCCATCTGTGACATCTATGCCCTGCTCACGAAAAGAAATATTCAGGGACAGGCAAATGACTAGATTGATGGGGAGCTACTCTCCCACCTGAAAGAAAGGGGCATACTCTGGGAGAAGGCCAGAAACACAGGTAGCAAGCATGACTACCAGTGCTACAGAACAGCCAGGAATCACTGCACCAAGCTAATCCGGCTCGCCAAAGCCAACTATCATAAGGCCCAGCTTTGCAATTCTTGGAGTGATGGGAAAAGATTCTGGGATAACATCAAAAGCATCCTTGGAAAGGAGGACAAGAAGCACCCTCAACTACTCAGTATCAGTAATGCCCCCACTACAGACCCTCTAGCTATTGCAGAAGCCTTCAATAAGGTCTTCACCGATCGTACCCTAGTGTTACCACCTGCCTATTTTCAACCTGATTTGAACCACTCCAACAACGTATTTACCGAGTGTTCTCACCCAACCTACTACTTTAAAAGGGTGACGGTGAAGGAGGCCCTTACTATGGTCAAGAAAATACTAGGTAAGACCAGACTGGGCAGTGACGGAATAGACATGAAACTTCTACCCCTCACCCTGGACATTCTTATAGTGCCTATTACCACGCTGTACAGTAAGTCCCTGGCCCAATTCCCTGTGGTTTGGAAGTAGGCTCTAGTTACGCCAGTGCATAAAGGAGGCGACAAGTCTCTGGTAGCCATCTACAGACCCATCTCGTTCCTCTCTCCTCTGTCCAAGGCACTAGAAATGATTGTGGCGGGTCCGACTACCTCAATAAGTATATCCTACTATGCCCCAACCAGCATGGTTTCAGACAAAATCACAGTACCACCACTGCCCTGCTGTACTACACGAACTATGCACATAAGGCCCTGGATGAAGGCAGACTGGTGGGGTCTGTAGTGACCTCACCAAAGCCTTCGATACAGTCAACCACCCTCTGTTACTGACCCAGCTGCAAAACATGGATGTAGCACCCAATGCCCTTTGCTGGTTCCAAGACTACCTGATACGAAGAAATCAATGTGTCAAAATTGGGCAAACAGTATCCATCGCAAGAGAGATATCATTAGGGGTACCCCAGGGATCAATACTGGGGTTCCTAATCTTCAGCCTCTTCTTAAATGACCTTCCCACAGCCAGCGACACCAAACTCATACTATATGCAGATGTTGCTGTGCTCCTGAGCAGCAGCACGTCTCAGGCTACCCTACAATCTGAGCTGCAGAACTCCTTCTCCAAACTCGAGGACTGGGTCTGTAGTCATAAGCTGCTACTAAACTACAAGAAGACCAAGTCCATGCTTATGTCCAGCCCCCACAACAAAAATAAGCACCAGCCCCTCATCATCTCTGACCGATCACTCCGCTCGGCCGACATGGGGTTGTTAGAGATCCCAAGAGTGAGCTTGAAATCTTCTGGCAGCAGAGCATTTTCATATGCTGCACCCACTCTTTGGAACTCTCTACCATGTCAGTTACGGCAGTGCACCTCCGTGGAACTCTTTAAAAAGGATTTGAAAACTTACTTGTGGAGCATGGCTTTTTTAGATAATTAGTTATTTATTAATGCTTGGATTTTATTATCATATATTTTATCTTGTTGTATGCTGATTTTATGTACATGTTTGTTTATGTAGTGTTTGAATTGTTTTAAGTTGTTCAGCACCTTGATATTTTGAAAGGTGCTACATAAATAAAATTATTATTATTGTTATTATTATTATCTCCAACTCATGCAATGAGTGGCTGGAACAAGTTCACTTGTTCAAGTATCTGGAGGTCATAATAGATGATACCCTCACGTTTGCGCACCATATTGACTCTCTGGTCAAGACAGTCAGTACCAAGATTGGTATCCTGTACAGGCACAGGCAACATCTCTCTCCGGGGGCCCTCCACCTCTCAGTCCACAGTGCAATTATATCTACTGTTGACTATGGACTAGTGGTCTACAGGGCGGCAACAGATACAGCACTCAAGAGGGTTCAGATTGCACTCAACAAAGCCTGCAGACTCACCCTGGATGCTGAGCGTGGCACTCACGCCTGTACTCTGTATGAATGCGCAAATTGGCTGTCATTAAGAAACGAGATCAAATTCCAGACTTGCATCCTAGGGAAGTAGGCTCTATTTGGTAAAACACCACCTTGTGTAGGCAATTTGATCAAGTCGGCCAACTCGTTACAGGTCACCAAAGGGAGGACTGGAGGGGTCTTGGCTATCCCCTTCCATCGCACTTCACTTGGGCAACGTGCATTTGCCTACCGGGCCCCCCTGTGGATGAATGAACTCCCTGGGCACCTCTTGGCCACCAATTGTCTGGCACAATTCAAAACTGACCTCAAACAGCACCTAATAACACTCTCTAAGTGCACCTGACCCTGAGTCCAACCACACCTGCTCTCTCTGCCCCCCAGCAAGCACTAGGCAGGCCTCAGGTACCCCTTCCCTCTGTCCCATCTCATGACTTGCCTCAGCAATCAGTTTGTGTCATGCTTCTTCGGCACCCGCCACCCCACCCTCCACCCTCCCCCAACTCACAGACCCGTGAGTTTCCCTAACAGTCACTACTAATGCAGGCTGCCTGACCATGACCCCTCAGACCCCCACCATTAACTCTAGCATGTCTTCTCCACAGCCTTCCCTCACCCCACCATTTCTCCCTATACCTTATCGCCTTCTTCACCTCCACCGCAGTACATACCTCTCTGTTGTACCTCCTTTCTTCACCCCACTGCCAGCTATCCCCGTCCCTCTGAACTACTGACAAGGCACTTTGTGGCTGCTTATTCCCCCCCCCCCCAATAAAGTGTTTTTCTTGTTATTTTAACTTGTACCTATGTTTTGAGTTATTCTGTAAGTTCTGAATCCAAGCTGTATCGTTCATTGTAATGTACTTTTGCTTTCTCCTGTTGTACTTTGTTTTACAATCTATGACGTGGAACCTTTGTAAAAGAGCTTGCACTCAAAGGTCTTTTCCGAGTCACTAAATAAATAAAATAAATAAATGCCTCTGGCAGGCAAACAGTGCCGGTGCCTCTTAAGGGGTTGTGGGATGACAGATGGACCAGACAGCAAACTTCAAGTTCAACACACACTCCCTGTGTGATGTTTATTCAAAATACGAGAGATAACCTTAAGCAGTGGCATGTCCCTTCTTCAGTACATCAGTTTTCAGCAACAGACTATGTATGTCCTTTCTCTGCATTTAGCCATCACCTGCTGACACTGATCTGAACTTTTCAGTGAAATCCCTTCATCCCTATGGTTACCTTGTTTGCTTGGGTGGTGGGAGCGCAAAAGGAAAAAACCCCAAACAAGCTGCAGACAAAAGTTTGTTTGTTCTTCATGCCCCCTTACCCTCCCCACCTGCCACCTTTCTTTGGGGAGCGCTAGGCTGTGCATGCTCCTGTAGCTCCACCCCGGGAAACTCCTCCAGAATACTGGTGGACCATCCTCCATCCTGCCATGGTTTGCCCCCCAAGTCCATGAGTGTGTATCAGGTGGTCTGACCATCCCCCCCCCATGGAGCCCAGTTATGGAATCTTGGGACAGCCTCATCCCATCTATAGGTGGCTGGTGAGGAGTTTTTCCTTCTTTACTGGTTCTGTCCTGTGGATGTCAGCACTCATGGGAATCCAAGGAGGTGGAGCATGTTGAGACGTGCTGCTGCTCCAGATCCTGGCTGGCATCCTCCCACTCAGATTCCTGCTGTCCCGCTGCACCTTCACCCGTGGTGGTAAAGCGGTGGGACATGCAGCCTACCCTCCCTGGAGGAGGAGAACAGCCTGTTGGGCGCTCAATCCTCCTCCCACTGGCCGGCCCTCCAGCATCTCGAGATTGCTCCCGATCCCGGGTCACTGGTGTTGCAAGTGGTAGTGCTACCGCTGTGTTAGCGGGCTGGCTAACAATGAGTTTGTTGATGATTTTGCAACAAAAGCGTTGTTGCTGAAAAAAAAAACTACACAGCAAGTAACAAATATTACTGCTTTAAAAAGTAAATCTTTGTTTTTAAAACTGAAACCAAGATATGTAAACTCTGTGTTTAAAGTCTCCAGTTTTTGTTTAAGATGTGTCAGATCGTTACATATGGGAGTGGCAGTGTCACTTTTGGTTAGTAGATGCAGGGTGAGGCTGTTGCCTTGAAGTAGAAAACAGAAAACCTCTTAATCTTCCTAGACTAAAACTCTTCACTATTCAGTCACACTAATGGGACTACGCTGGAGGCGCTATGACCCAGCAAGAGCTAAATATACTTCAGGAGGGCTGATGCCGAGGTAGGACCACACATGCGCAGCACCGCGAGACTGACTCATGCCTGTATAGGCTATCTGAGCGTCGACCTTCCAACCGCCTCAGTTCCTTTTTTCCCCACTGTTGCGTGCGCTTCAGTGACGACAACGCTCGCCCACCAGGAGTCAAATTTCTTGTGTATATGACAGCAGCATATAGCCGTTCAGTTTTGTTTAGTTTATTTAGTATTATTTTTATTATTAGTTTAAAAAAAAAAAGAAAGACTTCTTCTAAAGAAAGAAAACAGTTCTCAGCCTGCCATTGACGGGGTCGACCATGGATGGTATTGGTGATGGTAAGGAGACTTCGCTGGAATGTTGTTCTGGCAGTGGGACTGTGTCCAGTCCGCCAACCTTTGCGGAGAGGGGGCTTGACCACAGGCAGTCCAGTGCTCGGGCGGGGGGGACAGTCCTCCGGAAAGCACAAAAAGATGCGGGCCCATTCCTGATCTTGGTCGGGAACCCAGCACCACTCAGCTTCAAGCTCTTCTTCTTCCTGTCAGAGGAAGAAGAGACAGTACCGCTCAAGGCCACCCTCTGGTAGGTCTGCTAAGGAGTCTTCAGTTGTGGAGAGCGGTAGACCCACCCCGACCCCCCTGGGGTCCCCGGTGGTCTCCGCTTTTAACGGCCAGGATTCTCAACATCGGAGCCACTCTCTGTCCTCTGACAGGGTTTCCAGTGGGCAGTTTCACCTCTGGGCCACTCTTATGGAGCAGTGGGTGCAGCGTCCGTCTTGTCTGCCCTTGCTTGTGGTCCAGGTTCCTGGGCCTTCGGGTCTTGGGACCACTGGACCAGGGTGGTTGGGATAGGACGCACGTTTGGTGCCAGCAGCAGAGATTTGTCCCACTCTGGTATCGACACCTATGATGCCGGTTCCACATTCCTACCCCCCTCACCAAGTTTCCATGCAGGGGATGGCACAGGTACCATTTTCCTCCCCCTTTTCCTCTATGTCTGACAGGGATCCGGTGTCACTGGTGCTGCATGCTGCACCTGGCCCTTCGGTGCCATGTGCGGTGTCACATGCAGGATTGGTGGGTTCGTTGGTGCTGCATGCGGTGTCCAACTTGGTACCACGTGCGGCATTGACCTCAGTGCTGCATACGGTGTCAACCTTTGTGCCGCATGCAGCATCGTCCTCTGTGCCGGCCCAGGTGCCTGGTCATTCTGTGCCGTATGCGGTGCCGAATTCTTCAGTGCCGATACGGACTCTGGTTATTCCTGTGTACCCCTCGCCTAGACCAGGCCTCAGTTTAGCAGGATTCGTCCCTGATGTCTCATGGGTGAAGGACCAAATGATGAGTCTGATCCTGATCTGATTCTGTCTGATGACGCTGGGGATGACTCGGGTAATGACCTGGAAAGCAAACCTTCTGTCTCAGCTGAGTCCTTAGTGAAGGACCTGTCTTTCCAGTCCTTCCTTAGGTTCAGCCGTGGCTCTTCAGACCTCTTCTGTGGACCCAGGGAAGCTTCTGCGTCTTCAGTTCCTTCTCATTCCTAACATCCCTATGGACTTCACACACCCTGTTCCCCCATTCTTTGAGACCCTGTCAGAGATGGTGTGGGCCAGGCCGGCACTTATCCCGTCTGTGGCTAAGGCCGCAAACAGGAAAAATGCCGCTCCTAAGGAAAGACCCTTCCTGGTATTGCAGCCCTTTACAGATGCCTTGTTGGTGCTTGCAGAGAATGATAATGTTGTCCTTCCCCAGGAGGCTTTGACACGACCTATCAATAAGTAGTCTCTCAAGGTTGACACCTTAGGAAAACTTGCTTTTTTTCAGCTGCAACCTTAGGAATGAGTATTGCTAGCTATCAGGGTCATTTCTCTCAATACGAGTACACCCTGTAGAACACCCTTAAAGCAATAGTTGAGAACATCCCAGAATCAGAGGTTAATTTGGAGCTTCTCCTAGTGATTATCAGGGGCACAGAATCCAACTACCATCAGTTTAAAGCTGCTATGGATGTCTGTGATGCTGCAGCACAGGCAGTGGCCGTTGGTATCTGCATCAGACAACACTCCTGGCTCAGTATGTCAGGCTTCTCACCTGAGGTTCAGTGACAAGTGATAATTATCCCCTTTGACAGGGCTTATCTGTTCAGTCCTCAAGTAGAACAAGCATTAGAGGCCGCTCAGAAGACCAGAACTGCCATTAAATCAGCTAGGCCAGCTCCTGCAGCCACTCAAAGGGGAGGAACCGTCAACAGTTTCGTAACAGGCAGTCCTTTCTAGGTAAGAACCAAGGAGCCTTTAGTAGAAACCAAACTCCTCAGCTGCAAAAGAAAATGCAGCAAAAGACACAGGGCCCGAAAGCGCCCAGTGCCAACCTCTGAAGATCCGTCCCCGGTCCTGCCTCGGCTGCTCGAGGTGGACACCGCTACGGCAGTGGGAGGTAATTTGACTCAGTTTTAAAACCAGTGGAAGACCATCACATTGGACAAGTGAGTTCTCAAGATTATGCGAGAGGGATACTCTCAGTTTTGCAGAGATTCCCCCCCGATCTTCAACTCAAATGGCAACACAGTCTGTCCACCACTCAGTCAGACCTTCTTGCTTCCAAGATGCAGGGTCTTCTGAAAAACAGGGCAGTAGAAGTGGTCCCACAGGCAGAATTAAACACAGGTATACTCCCATTACTTCCTGGTTCCAAAGAAAACAGGCGGAGCTGGGTCATTGGCGCAGCGGTTGGATTTCCGCTTGCGACACCAGCGACCCGGGTCCAGGAGCGGACTCAGGTCGTTGGAGGGCCGGCCGGGGGGAGAAGGCTGGAGCATCTCATGACAGCTTGCCTTCTCCGGGGAGAGAGGGGCCAAGGCTCGCAGATTGCCTGACCCTGCCGTGAGGCTCGGTATAGTAGTCCCGTTTGCAGGAGGGCTGGGCATGATGCGTGGGTGGACGCCTGTGCATTACGCCTTGACGCCAGGTGCACACCACACAAAGGAGAATACAGAAAAAAGCCTTCCATTTCTGGGAAGACGGGCATCGAGGAGCATACCTTCAATGTGCCACCAGCCACCCATTGCCTTGACGAGAAGCTGATTTGTATGGTGTCTCGGGCCCTCATTCCCCGCCCGGGAGGATAGCCACGGCCCATGGGCGCAAGGTAAGTCCTGGATAGGCTGGTTGGCAGAGGGATGACTCCCTAGGTGCCCCCGAAGGGTCAGAGATGGAGGGGAGTCAGGAAGGGGAAAAAAAAACAAACAGGCAGCATGCACCCAATTCCTGACCTCAGAAAGTTAAACAAGTACCTGTTCAGGGAAAAATTCAAGGTGATCTCCCTAGGAACCTACCACTGATTCATCAGTATGACTGGCTGGCATCCCTGGATATGCAGGACACCTACCAGCACGTCCCAGTGCATCCAAGTCACTAGAAGTATCTTCTTTTTGTGACTCTGGGTTAACACTACCAGTTCATAGACCTGCCCTTTGGGCTCTTCTCGGCGCCGAAGGTCTTTACAGAGTGCTTCGCAGTTCTCGCAGTGCACCTCAGAAAGCATGGCATTCAAGTCTACCCTTACCTGGACGATTGGCTCCTAGCGAGCCCATCCTGGCAGGAGACACAAGAAGCAGTCTCCACAGCTTCTCAGTTCCTCACGTCCATGGGGGTGCTGCTGAATCTGGAAAAATCCCAGCTCCAGCCCTCCCAGCAGTTCCTCTTCATAGCAGCCCTCCTGGACACCTCCAGGGCAAGGGCTTTCCTTCCAGAGGACAGGAGAAATGACATTCTCCAGATGGCTCTCTACATCAGGGGGAGCAACTCTGTTTGAGCCCTCTCGATGCAGTGGATGGTGGGCCTCATGGCATAATCCATCCTCAGGGTGTTTCTAGCCCGGCTGCACATGAGGACTGCACAGTGGATGTTCAGCACACAGTGGTAACCGACCACGCACCTGCAGTCCTTCCACATAAAAGTGACGGAGCTGCTGACAAGATCGCTTGCATGGTGGACACAGGAAGACAAGCTTCTTCAAGGTCTACCCTTTGCTCAACTGGAATCTCAGATCGCCATCACCACAGATGCATCTCTGATTGGTTGGGGAGCTCACTGTCAAGTCCACCACACTCAGGGGAGTGTGGAGCCGGGAGGAGTCTCATCTACACATAAATATGTTGGAGATGAGAGTTGTCCTGTACGCTGTCCAAGCCCTGAAGGATGTCCTCTGTCGCAAAGTAATTCTCCTTCAGATGGGCAACAAAACTGTGCTGTATTACATCAACAAGCAGGTTGGAGCACACTCCTACCCTCTGTGAAGGGTGTCCATGAGGGTATGGGAGTGGTGCCTCGAGCATGATGCTCTGTTCCAAGCAATCTACCTGCCAGAAAGTCAGAAGGACCTGGCAGATTGCCTCAGGAGGATGGAGACAGAGCCACAAGAATAGTCACTCGCTCCAGACGTCATGCAGTCGCTATTCGACGAGTGGGGCAATCCAGATCTGCATCTTTTTGCATCCCCACGCAATGCAACACTGCATCTGTTCTGCTCCAGAAATCCAGAACCTGGCATTTTCTGTCAGGATGCATTCAAACTGCGGTGGACAAGAAGCTTTCTATACACATTTCCTCCTCCTCTTCCATTAGTTCAGAGGGTGCTGCTCAAACTGGAGGCACGGGGAAGGCAGGATGATCCTCATTTGCCCCACACTGGCCTCGTCAGATATGGTTTCCACTAATCTACAGGTTGTCAGAAGTCCCCCCCAAGACAGCTTCCTTTTTGAACGGACCTCCTGACACAGGGACCCCTGGTCCATCCCAACCTGCGCTCCCTTCATCTCCATGCCTGGTTCCTGAGGAGATAGAAGTGGATAGGTTTAAGGTCTCTCAAAGGATCTCAGAAATCCTCTTAGCAGTGCATAAACCCTCCACTAGGAAAACTTACACAGCAAAGTGGAAGTGATTTTCCATTTGTTGTGCAAAGTCCAGGTCCTGGACCCATTTTATTACCCACTGAATAAAGTGTTGGAGTACCTCTTAGACCTGTCAAATGCAGGACTGCAATTTACGACAGTGAAGGTACACCTCTGCACGATTTCCGCCTACCGTGAGCCAGTGCAGAACATATCATTTGCTCAGTTACTGCTAGTCAAGAGATTCCTCAAGGGTATCCTACACACCAGACCCCCGGTCAGGAAACCGGTGGCCACGTGGGACATCAACTTAATTCTAGATATGCTCACCCATAAACCTTTTGAGCCTCTAGCCACCTGTGACTTTAAGTTTCTGACCTGCCTTCTTAGTGGCTGTTACTTCCACTTGCAGTTTCAAAAATTCATGCCTTGGTCACAGACCCTCCATATACTGTCTTTCACAAGAACAAGGTGGTACTTCGTACTCACCCTAAATTCCTGCCCAAAGTAGTTTCTGAATTTCACCTTAACCAACCCCTGATTTTTCCCACTTATTTTGCCAACTTCCAGAATGAAGGGGAACGCACTTTTCACTCTCTGGATGTCAGGAAGGTTCTGCGATTCTACATCAACAGAACTAGAGATTCACAAATCCAAGCATCTTTTTGTATCTTTCAGCATGGCCCAGCTGGGTCAGCCTGTTGCCATTAGATGCATTTCTGTATTTTTATTTAGTTTTGTTTACTGGGTAGGAGCACTAGCCATAGCAATGACTATTTTCAGCCACGACCCGGGAGTGTACAGTACAACACTACAGGCAAACATTACAATATAGATTTGACATTGTGGATAATATATTACAAAAAAACATAGTTACAGACAAGAATAGATTCATTAACGGTATAGGGAAACGGTATTGAGAAAAATTAGTTCATTATCAAGGCTAGATCACAATAATTGATTTGAGAAAAAAAAACAAAGAAACAACTGGAGTTAATTATGGTGTCAGATTGGGATTGCCATAGATATTTAATGGAGGGACAAGAGTAAGGGAGGTAGAAGTAAGAGATCAGAAAGGGTTGAGGATGAGTCAAGGAGGGGGGTAAGGGCAAAAACAGGTAGAGGAAAAAGTGCATTAGTGTTGGGTAGGGCAGACGAAATAGGAATACAAGACGAGGCGCTAGGACCTAAGGGCTAGGGTGGTTTGAAACAGTTGCACTTTCCAGAAGTACTGAGATGGTTGCGCAACCCACTCTTAAAAGACATGTGGGATATGGATAGATGTAGGGGAAAGTGGGAGGGTGTTCCAGTATAGGGAGGCATGGCAGGCGAAAGCGCTAGCACCTTTGGAGGTGTTATGTCTGGGGACGAAGACGGGAGCTTTGGCAACAGACCGCAGCCCAAAACAAGGTGTCAGGTTTTGGAAGAGGTCAGCTAGGGGTTTGGGTATATGTTGTCTGATAATGTTGTCAATGACAGAGCCATATCTATAAAGCCTTAACTCAGGGGGAGGAAGCCAACCCAGGTCTGAATAGAGAAGACAGAGGTGTTTCATCCGATGAGAGGAGGATGCGTATCGACATATGTTATTATATGTGATATCTCACTTTTTTTTTTTTTACTTATTTTTTATCCGCTCCTGCTATCCCTTCCAATCACCACTCCTTCCGTCCTGCAAGGAGTGACGACCCCCCAACCTCTGCCGACCAGCTTGGTCTGCC
Source organism: Neoceratodus forsteri (assembly GCA_016271365.2). Classification (NCBI taxonomy): domain Eukaryota; kingdom Metazoa; phylum Chordata; order Ceratodontiformes; family Ceratodontidae; genus Neoceratodus; species Neoceratodus forsteri. The sequence goes on along the minus strand of JADMNL010000025.1, from coordinate 165,479,775 downwards.
CCTAGAGTGCCACATTACCATTGGGGGCCCTTTTGATGGCCCGGATTACCCCATGGGCGGGGTGAGGAGAGGATCCCCCTTTCCCCCTGCGGCAGCTGCACATTGGGGTCTACCCTGGTCGGAGGGTGGTAAGGCCGGCTCCAGAGGACTTCATCCAGGCGACCGGAGGGCATTTTCCTCCGAGTAGTTTCCTTAACCCCGGGGCCTCTCTGAGACCGGGTGAGAGTCTGCATGCTGACGCATGCTCTTCCTCAAGCGCCACCCATGCTCCCTGCTCTGGTAGAAAGAGTTCGCCAGCCTCGAGAGTCGGCATCCACTGACCTCTCAGGATGTCAGGTGCTCCAACGCGCTCCTGGCATCCCACCCCGAGGGAGGAGAGCATCCGAACCCGGGTCGCCGGCGTAGCACAAGGTGTGGCGTCCAGCGCCTCAACCCTCAGCGCCACCGGGCCGGCTGATATCCCCCTTTTGAAGGCTAGTTTTACATGCAGAGGTATATGTGGCGACACTGTAAGTGAGAGCAAGAGTATGCAACAGGCAATGGCAAGCCTAGCTGAGGGCGTGAGCGCATAGCTGGTTTGGTAGGCAACCCCCAGTTTAGAGTTGACCAGCTTGCAGGTCTGTTGGATGTGGAGGTCAGAATTTAGCGATGGGTCTAGTGTGACGCCCAGGTATTTAAAGGAATTTACCACCTCAACTGTTGAACCATTTATGGAGGAGATTTTGAAATTGTGGTGGGTGAGTTTGAGTTTGGCATTTGATCCAAAGAGCATAGCCTGGGTTTTGGACTCATTCAGGACAAGCTTGTTACTAGATAGCCACTACTGGATTAGATGAAAATCAAGAGAGAGTTGCCGATTTAAATCATCAGTGCTCTTTGCACTAGTGTATAGCACAATGTCATCTGCATATAACAGGGAGGCTGTCCTATGGAGGTTAGAGGTGGTGCTATTTATAAAGATGGAAAAAAGCAGAGGCCCAAGAATGGAACCTTCAAACAACATGAAGTCTTGCTGTATTCTGACAGTTGCAGTTTGCCCCAGCACTTGAACTGCCCCGGAGATGAAAGAGTTAACTCTATGCTGAGAGCATAGAACGTTGGGCTCGAGCTCGGTTCAAACCACTGTCTGCTGCACTTGAAGTGTAACCGTCAGATTCTTTACTCCGTCTAACTGAACAGTCGCTCCGGAGTTTGCTGCTCACTTTCGGTTCGGTAAAGTAATCGTTGGTTTATTCCGTGAGATTTTCTCCAGCTTTTCTCGGTTCAGATACCTGTCTATGATACAGTAAGTGGTATTAGGTAGTGGACTGTAGACTTTTTTGTGAGGAAATTGTAAAATTGCGGTCGGTTTGGCTGAACCGATCATTTGTTGTTTAAAGTCTTGTGGTGATTCCGGTGCCTCTCGGTTCTAATAAAAAAAAACGCAGTTTCATTTTTTTCCAGCACCCGTGATACGGTGAGGAACTGATAGGTTTCGTCTTACCTGGCCTGAAGCCGTGTAAAGGGTAAGTTATTTTGTGGTTGGCCATGTCTGAAAAACCCAGGAAGAAAAATGGGCCCACTGGGTTTCAGCACTGTAGTGTGTGTGGGGAAGCCTTTGCTAAGGCTGATCCCCACACCACCTGTGTACATTGTCTGGGGTTTGACCACCTCGATTCAGACTGCCAAAGTTGCAGGAATTTCCCGAAGACCACTCTGGAAAAACGTTTGGGCAGGCTTAGGGATAAGGAGGTCGAGAAGTCCGCTGACCCGGATGGCCAGCCTGGTTCGGTTCCGACCGAACCTGAAGGAGTGCCCTCTGACCACGGCCAGACTTCCTCGGGCAAAAGGAAAGCTGACTCCGAGGGGTCAGTTTCTTCGAAAAAGAAAAGAAAGGATAAGTCGACCAGTTCAGATCCCAAATCCCTCCATCCGACGGCCGATGAAATTGCCTGGGCGATTAGCATTGTAGAATCACTCCGTCCGGTTCCGACCGAACTAGCTCCTGTTGGTAGGCGCTCAGTTCGGTCGACTTCTCCGGTTGCAGATTATTCTTTGGAGGAATTTTATGATCTGGAATGTGAGGGGGAAGTTGAAGAGGATGACTATGACGGTGGGGAAGGTCTGGATGAGCCTATTGAACCGGACATCTCCTCAGACAGACCTTCTGAAGTTTCCCCTCCTAGGCTTTCTGAGTCCCCTTCTCACTTTATGTTCTATAAAAATGTGGCTGAGACCCTCCAGCTCCCTGTGGATGAAGCTGTTGAGGAGGAGAAAGAGCCTGATTTTGTTGAGATGATGGACATCCCAGAGTCCAAGAGGCTGTTTATTCCCTTGCATAAATCTTTTCAGAAACAGACACTTAAACTTTTAAAAACACCAAATTCTCTGCCTCCAGGGGACAAGTGTATGGACAGGAGGAATATGCTGTCAGGTTCAAGTTTGGAGTTCCTGTACCAGCATTGCAGCCATGTTGGGGTAGTACAGGCTGCAGCCTGTGATAAGGCTGGCATTCCCTTGGCTTCACACCCAGGACTCCAGGAAGATAGATGCCATGGTCAAGAAGCAGTATTTGGCATCTTCCTTGGGACTCAGACAGGCGAATTACATGGCCTATGCTGCCAGGTTCCAAAAGTCCAGGTGGGAGTCTGTTTTGGAACTGGCTAAGCAGGCCACCCCTCAGCTGGCCAAGGAGCTGGAGGAGGTGGCTGCTGATGGGATTGAGGCATCAAAAGTTCAATTTCATGCTGCTGTCGACTCCAGTTATGTGTCATCTAGAGTCATGGCTACATCTGTTGCTCTGCAGAGATTGGCTTGGCTCAGATGTACTAGCCTATCACAGGATACCCAGGCTAAGGCCATGGATTTCCCAGTTGTGAGTAATTCTCTGTTTGGGGAGCAGACAGAGAATTACATGAAGAAGATGGATGAATACAGGACCACCTATAGGAGTGCTCAAGCCAAAGAAAGGCAAACCACTCCTCAGAGGCAGCAGTCTAGGGGGAGGGGCAGGCCTTTTCAAAGGCCTTTCTTCCAAGCTCAGGCCTCCTCTCCTTTTTCTCAGAGGGGGTTCTTTAGAGGGAGAGGTAGAAGGGGGGATGAGCAGAGCTGCATCCTCCTCTCATCCCAAGGCCTCTGCCAAGCAGACACCCTGATGTGTCAGCCCGGGTCGACTCCCCCATCCCTGTAGGAGGCAGGCTGGCTTACTACTCCCAGGACTGGAAGTCTGTTACCTCAGACAAGTGAGTCTTGGAGGTGGTAAACCAGGGACTGGCTCTCAGTTTCAAAAAGTTTCCAAAACTGAGAGTCAGATCTTTTCCACCTGCAAACAGCTCCGAAACCAAGGCCCTAGAGGCAGAGGTTTCATCTCTTCTGGCTTTAAGAGCCTTAGAGAGAGTTCCTACAATTCACAGGGGCAAAGGTCTGTACTCCAGGTACTTCCTTACTCCAAAGAAATCAGGGGAGTGGCAACCCATCCTAGACTTAAGATACCTGAACAAATACCTTTCAAAACCAAAGTTCAAGATGGTGACTCTGGGAATAATTCTTCCCTCTCTAAGGACAGGGGACTGGCTAGCCTCCCTGGACCTAAAGGATGCTTACTTTCACATTCCCATCAGGTGCTCCCACAGAAAGTACCTCAGGTTCGAACTACCCTCAGGCCATTACCAATTCAGAGCAATGCCCTTCGGCCTGTCTTCAGCTCCAAAGGTGTTCACCAAGTGCCTGGCAGTAGTAGTGGCTTTCTTAAGAAGAAAAAATATCTCCATATTCCCTTACTTGGACGACTGGCTCATAGTGGGCCAGTCTCCAGACCAAGTCAAGTCAGATCTAAAAGTGACGCAGCAGGTGCTCACGTCCCTAGGCTTCCTTTTCAAACTTCCCAAGTCAGTTCTCGAGCCAGTGCAACTCTTGACTTTCATAGGGGTAGAATTAGACACGGTCAAAGCAAAGGCTTTTCTTCCTTTGGTAAGGGCAAAGGCTATTATAGAGCTGGCCTCTTCCTTCCGCCACCTGGTCTCTCAACCAGCAAGGCATTTTCTGCAGTTACTGGGACACATGGCAGCTTCCACAGCAGTGGTCCAAGGGGCCAGATTTCAGATGAGAGACATTCAGTTTCATCTGAGTGCCTTTTGGTCTCAGAAAAGAGATCCTCTCACCAAGTTGATTCCAGTGACTCAGACTCTGATCCAAGCTCTTCAATGGTGGCAGGATCAGGACAATCTCAGGCAAGGGGTCCCTTTCATTTCGCAGTCTCATTCTGTGGTCCTAACCATGGACGCCTCTCTCCTGGGTTGGGTGGCCCACTTGGAGGCTCTCACAGCTCAGGGAGTGTGATCCCCTCAGAAGTCTCTTCTCCACATCAGTCTCCTGGAGCTCAGAGCGGTATACCTGGCCCTGCAGGCTTTCTCTCAAACAGTAAAGAACAAGGTGGTTCAAGTCAGAACAGACAATACCACCACCATGTGGTATATCAACAAGCAGGGAGGCACTCGGTCTACGGCCTTGTGCACAGAAGCCATGAAACTATGGTCACTAGCTTATTCCCTTCAGGCCTCTCTGGTAGTAGTTTACCTCCCAGGAAAGGACAATGTGCTAGCAGATGCCTTGAGCAGGATTTCCCAGGGCCATCACGAGTGGTCCTTGGATCCCCTAGTGTTAAAAGTGATCTTTTCAACTTGGGGCACCCCAGAGATAGATCTCTTTGCAGCCCCAGACAATCATCAACTTCCTCTGTTTTGTTGCAGACCCCCAGTCTTGGGCTCAGTCCCTCTGGATGCTCTGACACTGGATTGGGAAGGGACATTTCTGTATGCCTTCCCTCCTTTTCCTCTGATTTTCAAGGTTCTGGTCAAGATAGGGTCGCAATCTTGTAAAGTGATTCTGATTGCTCCAGACTGGGCCAGGCAGCTGTGGTACCCTCTGTTGCTCTCCTTAGCAGTACATCTTCCCCTGTCTCTTCCCAGGAATCACAATCTGTTAACCTCTTCGCAGGGGAGGATTTGGTATCCCAACCTTCGGTCTCTCAATCTCAAGGCATGGCTCTTGAGGAGTTAGAGTATGCAGGTTTGCACCTGTCTCAGGGGGTTCTGGACATTCTCAAAGCCTCTCGAAAACCTGCCACCAGAAAAACTTATAATTCCAAGTGGAAGAGATTCAGTATTTGGTGTACCAAGGAGCACATATCTCCAGATACTGCCGAATTGTCCACATTTCTGGACTATATCATTCATCTTAATGGCCTAGGCCTCAGACCAGCTACCCTCAAAGTACATTTGTCAGCTGTTTCTGCTTTTCTGTCAGTAGGGAAACCCTCTTCACTGGCATCTCATCCTATTTTCTGTAAATTTTTCAAGGGATTACTTCATACCAATCCCCCCTTTAGGGATCCTCCCCCTGCTTGGAATCTTAATGTTTGCATTGCCCAGCTTATGCAACCTCCTTTTGAGCCTTTGTCTTCAGCAGATCTTAAGTACTTGACTTGGAAGACTGTGTTTCTGGTGGCTATTGCCTCTGCCAGACGTATCAGTGAGTTGCAAGCTCTGTCAGTAAAGCCTGATTTTATCTCTTTCCATAGAGATAAGGTGGTCCTTAGAACCAATAGAAGGTTCTTTCCTAAGGTGGTTTCAGATTTTCACTTGAACCAGTCTATGTCTCTCCCTGTATTCTTAACTGATCACTCTTCTGCAGGAGAAAGAAGATTACACAGTTTGGACGTTAAGAGGGCCCTTAGCTACTACATAGATCGCACTAAGGTCCACAGGATTGACTCCCTTCAGTTGTTCCTCACTTATGGGGAAGTGGGGAAGGGCAAACCTGCCACTAAGAGAACTATTGCCAGATGGATTGTCTCTTGTATACAATTCTGCTATGAAAAGCTGGGCAAAATTTCACCCTCAGGCCTGAGGGCTCATTCGACTAGAGGTACAGCTGCTTCCCTGGCTGCTACCAGGGATGTTCCATTGTTAGAGATATGCAAAGCAGCCACCTGGAAAACAGTTCATACATTCACCAAGCATTACTCTTTGGATATCCAGGCTAGGAGTGATGCTAGGTTTGGTGCAGCAGTGCTGCAGAGCCTATTCCCAAAATAGGTTTGATTCCCTCCTCTATGGAGGTACTGCTTGGTAATCTGCAATTGTCAGAATACAGCAAGACTTCATGTTGTTTGAAGAAAAAAATACTCACCTTAGTAATTGTGTTTCTTCTAATGGAGTCTTGCTGTATTCTGACCTCCCTCCCCTCTCAGAACCTGTTTTTTGGGAAGTGGGTTGACAGGTACAGTGCTGCACCACAGGGGTGCATTGCCTTCTGCCTATTGGCTTAACCTTTGTTAGATTATTTAGTTCACTACCTGGTTTTTGTATTTCTCGACTTGAGTCTTATGGGATCCAAAAATTTGGTTGCCTTTTGGCTATGAGTTTTTTTTACAATTTCCTCTTTAGAGTGTAGCTAGTTAGTAGTGCTCGTAAGAATCTGATGGTTACACTTCAAGTGCAGCAGACAATGGTTTGAACCGAGCTCGAGCCTGTACTTCCCCAACATGGCTGCAATGCTGGTACAGGAACTCCAAACTTGAGTCTGACAGCATATACCTCCTGTCCATACTCTTGTCCACGGGAGGCAGAGAATTTGGTGTTTTTAAAAGTTTAAGTGTCTGTTTCCGAAAAGATTTATGCAAGGGAATAGACAGCCTCTTGGACTCTGGGATGTCCATCATCTCAACAAAATCAGGCTCTTTCTCTTCCTCAACAGCTTCAACCACAGGGAGCTGGAGGGTCTCAGCCACATTTTTGTAGAACATAAAGTGAGAAGGGGACTCAGAAAGCCTAGGAGGGGAAACTTCAGAAGGTCTGTCTGAGGAGATGTCCGGTTCAATAGGCTCATCCAGACCTTCCCCATCGTCATAGTCATCTTCTTCAACTTCCCCCTCCCATTCCGGATCATAAAATTCCTCCAAAGAATAATCTGCAACCGGAGAAGCCGACCGAACCGAGCGCCTACCAATAGGAGCTGGTTCGGTCGGAACCGGACGGAGCAATTCTACAATGCTAATTGCCCGGGCAATTTCATTGGCCGTCGGATGGAGGGATTTGGGATCCAGACCGGTCGACTTATCCTTTCTTTTCTTTTTCGAAGAACCTGACCCCTCGGAGTCAGCTTTCCGTCTGGCCGTGGTCAGAGGGCACTCCTTCAGGTTCGGTCGGAACCAAACCGGGCTGGTCATCCGGGTCAGCGGACTTCTCGGCCTCCTTATCCCTAAGCCTGCCCAAACATTTTTCCAGAGTGGTCTTCGGGAAATTCCTGCAAATTTGGCAGTCTGAGTCGAGGTGGTCAAACCCCAGACAATATACACAGGTGGTGTGGGGATCAGCCTTAGCAAAGGCTTCCCCCCCCCCACACACACACTACAGTGCTGAAACCCAGTGGGCCCGTTTTTTTTCCTGGGTTTTTCAGACATGGCCAACCACAAAATAACTTACCCTTTACACGGCTTCAGGCCAGGTAAGACGAAACTTATCAGTTCTTCACCGTGTCACGGGTGCTGGAAAAAAAACGAAACTGCATTTTTTTTTGTGTTTGTTTTTTAGAACTGATAGGCACCGGAATCACCACAAGACTTTAAACAACAAATGATTGGTTCAGCCGAACCGACCGCAATTTTACAATTTCCTCACAATTAAGTCTACAGTCCACTACCTAATACCACTTACTGTACCACAGACAGGGATCTGAACCGAGAAAAGCTGGAGAAAATCTCACGGAATAAACTGACGATTATTTTACTGAACCGAAAGTGAGGAGCAAACTCCGGAGCGACTGTTCAGTTAGACGGAGTAAAGAATCTGACGGTTACACTTCAAGTGCAGCAGACAGTGGTTTGAACCGAGCTCGAGCCCAACGTTCTATGCTCTCAGCATAGAGTTAACTCTTTCATCTCCGGGGCAGTTCAAGTGCTGGGGCAAACTGCAATTGTCAGAATACAGCAAGACTCCATTAGAAGAAACACAATTACTAAGGAGAGTATTTTTTCTTGTGGTACCCCAGTGTTTATAGTGGCCACATCCGAGAGGGTAGAGGTGAATTTCACAGTTTGAGTCCTGTCAGACAGGTAGCTACCAAACCATCGTACAACAGTAGCAGAGAATCCTAGTGATCTAAGGGAGGTTAGGAGGATGGGGTGATCAACTAGGTAAAACGCCTTGGTCATGTCGATGAAAATAGCCCTGTAAGAAGGCCAGCATCCATAGCCATTAGGGTATCAGATGTAAATTTGAGAAGGGCAGTAGTAGTGCTATGGCCCTTACGAAAACCATGCTGGGCAGGGGTAAGTAGTTCATTTTTCTGGAGGAAATCAATGGTTTGGGCAGCAACCAGTTTCTCCAGAATTTTACTGAGGACTGCAAGGATGGCTATGGGCCTGTAGTTAGAGGGATCTTTGCGATCTCCTGTTTTGAAAACAGGGGTAACGCTTGCTGCCTTCCATGTATTCGGGATGTAGCTCTGGCACAAAGAGAGCGTGAATATTTTGGCTAGGAGAGCAGCAATATAAGGGGCAGCTAGCTTTAGGAGCTTGGGTTCTAGATTATCAGCTCCAGCTGCAGTGTAATCAGAGATTTTGTTTAGTAATCTAAGCACATCACTTCTAGATACAGCCTTGAAGGAAAATTGAGGACCATGGATAATTGACGGAGTGGATATGTTCGGTTGGACAAGGACAAGGAGGTGTAACTAGTTAAATCACAGAATTTGTAATTAAAGAAGTTAGCGATGGTTCTAGGATTATTGCAGTGAACACCATTAAATGACATATCATTAGGGGTGAGTGATGGATTTGAACCAAGAAAGAACTTGATATGGGACCAGAATTTTTTAGAGTCACCATAGGAGTTGGTTAATAGTTCTTTGCAATAAGAGCTCTTGGCATTTCTGATATACTTTTTACAGGAATTGCACAGAGCCCTGTAAGTACTGAGGTCAGAGGATAGCCCTGATCTCTTGTAATGGAGCCAGCTTTTGTCCCTTTGTTTTAGTTTAGATAGAAGGTCAGATTTTAGCCAACGTGTTTGCCTGTTTTTAACCCTGCAAGTCACAAGCATGCAATGCTTATCCTGGAGTGCTTGAAAGTGAGCCAGGAATATATTAAGAGCCGACTGAGCATCACTGGTAGTGAGAAGGGAGAACCAATCGGTGGCAGCTATGTCGTATAGAAAAAGTTGTGAGTTGAAATTTGCATATTAAGCGATGCCCGGCCGGGGTGGGCCTTTTTTTGCCCCATACACAGTAGCTTGGAGAGTGATCAGTGATTGCATCAGGTATTACGCCAGAGGCCATCACATTTTGAGGGTGATTGGTCATTATCCAGTCAAGAAGTGTTTGTGTTAGAGTGAGGTGTGATTCTGGTGGGTTCACATATCAGCTGGTGTAGGTTGTAGCTCTGCAGTTTGGTCATTGTTGCGGCTTGGGTACTACCTATCCAGTTTATGTTTAGATCTCCTAGTATGAGGACCTCATTTCTCCCAGCAAGGTGTGAGATTTGCTCCATCAACTCTTTCTAACCTTTCATGCCGTTGGATGGGGGATTGTAGGCACATACAGTATGTAACTTTTTTGTACTGAGGGTGAGAAGGACATGAAGTGCCTCACAGTGGACCAGGTTGGATGATTTGATGGGGGTGACATGAAGATGGTCTTTAAAATAGACATCTGTACCACCCCCTCTTTTGGGTGCAGCTCTATCGAGTCTCAAGGGATTGTATGATGGAAGGGGGCACAGAGAGTCAGTATGGTTGGTGGCATGTCTTCGTCACTGCTGCTCGATGGCACAGGTCAAGTTGGAAGACCAGGTTTATACCCACTCTACTAGAGTGGTTGTGGCATCCCAGGCAGAAATTCGTAATGTACCCATTGCAGTTATTTGCAAAGCAGTTACTTGTACTGTAGGTCAGTGCACACCTTTGTGAAGCACTATGCTCTAGATGTCCATGCCAGACAGCACACTTCCTTTGGCAGGACAATCCTTAATGGACTTCTGTCTTGAGTGAGCTCTGTCTCCTGCCACCCTATTTGAGGGATTGGTTTTTAGCTCGGTACTCTCCCATTAGTATGAATGAAAGGTGAAGACTTTTAGTCCAAGAAGATATGCAAATTGCGTACCTACCGTAATTCTTGATTTTCTTGGACAAAGTCCTCACCGTTCATTCACAACACCTACCCATCATCCCCCAAGCTCACTCATCCTGCTTCTGGTCTTCAGTCCCTCATTGGCTTGGGCTGTGAAGATGTTGTTGAGTTGACCCTTCTTACACGGATCATCCAGGCTATTTTATGTCTGGATTAGGTTAGGTGTTTCCTAGGTTAGTTTACGCTGCACCTCCTCAGTCATAAAAGAACTGAGGCAGTTGGAGGGTCGACACCGAGATAGCCTACATGGGCGCAAGTCAGTCTCACGGTGCAGCGCATGCACGGTCCTACCTTGGTGCCAGCCCTCCTGAAGATTTTTGGCTCCCGCTGAGTCCTAGCACCTCCAGCATAATCCCATTAGTGTGAATGAATGGTAAAGACTTTGTTCAAGAAGATCAAGAATTATGGTAGGTACGTCATTTCTATATAGTCCAACTGAGAATAGATGAAGTATCTTGTAGGTTAGAAAGTGAGCTATGAAATTCCTGGGCTCTGACTAGCTGATACCCCTGGTAAGGTGGGCATCTATCAGACAACAAAGCCCAGGTAAAAGAAAAAAAAAAAAAAGAAAGCGCCAGTCCCAAATGACCTAATAACTAATATCAATGGGCACAGGGTAATTTCAAACTTCAGAGCTGCCATTTTTTTTCTTGCTAACCGAGATTTACACTGCATCCCTGCTGGATTTGCCATATGTTCCTTTAAATAATAAAACAAACAAACAAACTCACCCTTTACCTTATTTAGAGGGTGTAGTTCTCCGCAGACTCCTTAATGACATGCCACAACAACTCCATCCTACGTCCGCCTGCCCCTTCTCCTTTCAGACCAGACCTCCATACTACTCGCCCGCTCTCTGTTCTGCCACAAGCTGGCATTGCCACTCCATCTCTGGTGTGAAAAGCAAGATAGTACTGCTGGCCTCATGTCTCACCAGTGAGACCAGTGGTACATGTCCTCTCTGATGCCGCACACACTCAACCTCCTCAGAAGACAAAGGGCTTCACTTACACCAGCCCACTCTGATGTTCCCTCCAGCTGCATTTGAATTTAAAAAAAAATATGAAATGACGAACCAACAAATCCCCTCCGATGCCACGTACACTTCACTTCCTCATAAACTAACAGGCTTCATTTATAGGATGAAACACGTGTCTGTGTCTTCTTTTGGCACCCTTTGCAGACTGTGTGAGAGGCCTTTCGGCACCATGCAATTCTGCTTAAAGTTGAACCAGCATAATATTTTGTGGTGATTTGCATATACAGCCCATGATGCTTTGCATTATGGGGGTATGTGTGATTTTGTATTTCATTTATAGGAGCCTACTGTACTAGTTGCTCTAGCTTCACTGAATTAAAAATAAATAAAATGGGCCGGCCTGGTGGCATGAAGGGCTGAGGTAGTAATGCCTTACCTCCTGCCACGCCAGCGACCTATGTTTGCGGTGTGAGTGGGTCATCGAGGGGGCTGGCCGGGTTGGGAGAGGATCGAGCATCCAGAGGATAGCTCTACTTTCCCAGGGAGGGTGGGGAACAGCGGTCAGCATTTGCCTGACACCTAGCATTGGCGGGGTGTTGGCACGCCTGGCCCAGTACAGTGGTGCATGGAGGTGGAGCAGCCAGCAGGCGTGCTGCATGTGGACGTGTGCATGGCATGCCCACAGTCAGCATTGCACACTCTGCCACCAAACAGAAAACGTGAAAAATGGCAGCCCGGGTTGAGCAGCTTGATTGCCATATGACACAACTCACCTTCTCCAGAGGGGGCATCACCTGTGCTGGATCCGGTCCTGGTAGGTGAGTAAGGGGGCCACCACCACGGAGGGTAAGCCGTGGGGTTAGCAAGGTGATGGCCCGAGATGGAGGATGGGTGCAGGATGAACGGCAGCCATATGGAAGGATGCCACAAAGAAGGAGCCAACCAGGCGGTCAGGGGAGAAAAAGTAAGCTAAAGAAAAATACATAAATAAATAAAACAAACCACTGAGCAGCGTGTGTGTGTATGGATCAGTAAACAAAATACACAGCTGAGTTAAACACTGCAGTGCCCTCCACTGGCAAGCATACCAGTAGAGAGACTACTTTACCATTAAAAACAGTTTCAAAAGATTTGTAGTAATTTTTTTCATAGTTTTTTTTTTAAATCGAACATAAAATTGCCACATATAACCCATTTTCTAAGCGCAATAATACCCTCCAGAGTGGGTGGTATTTGGTTATACAGGACCTTCCAGGGGCTATAGGACCCTCGGCCTGCGCCATCGGGCCTCATTCTTCCTCAAGGCGGTCCGGTATTGCCTGACACCACCCGTCCTGTCAGGTATTACTGCTTGCTGAATTTACCGCACAGCAAGGGCATTAACAGACGTTATTAGATGGCTAAAGAGAACCCTGCTTCCTGAATAATCATTTGAGGGGCTGTAAACTTACCAACGACTGTAATGATTTATTGTTTTTATAGTTTTTTTAAAGCCATTTAATAAGCACAGTAACACACTCCAGGGTGTGCAGTTGTTGAACGATAAATGCATGCCCCTGGGTGTTTATTGCCTCAGTAGGATAGCATCATTGTGAGTACAAACCATTCAGTGTAGAAACCTAAAGCTGATCCTTAGTGGAAGAGGCAGCATGATGATTGAGCATTTGGCACAAATCTATATTAGCAGGTTTTGCTGTAAAATGCTTCTTGCAGATGCTATAATAGCCTTGATTGGCTGATTGTCAGTGTGATGTTTATAATTCTGTGTAATCTTGTAGTGATGGCAGAAGTGATAGTTCTTCAGCTCTGGTATCATTACTACAAGATTATAAAAAATAGTATCCAAGGGTTTACTGGGAAACAGAATTCTGAGTAGGCATTTCTGTTAAAATGTCCATATTAAAGCAGCCTCATGTTCCCCTGTTAAATGTAACTGATTATAGAACTAAAAGCTAAACAGCCCCTTGAGACTTCATACTGCCACTTGTTGAAGTCCTTAGTCTCTAAAATTAATTTAGACTTCTTGGAATTCCTGTTATACTTAAAACTAATGTCAAAAGTAAATACTTATTTCAGTTCACCGAAAAAATCTTCTGACAGACGAGTTCTCTGAAACTCCATGAAACCTCGTAAAACCCACAGCACATCACGTTAGGTCACCCATTTGACAGGCTGCAGTGCATGAGAGCTTCCATCCTTCTATGCTTAGCATCTCTCCTACCTAGTCTTGTGGACCCCATGGTAAATATTAAATTGAAAGAGGTATATGAAAGTCTCTGGGCCATTTTAACATATGAGCAAAAGCAAAGACATTTGTTGGTTATTGGTTACTTTTGCCTTTTGCAGAATTTAGTCGCATTGTTGTAAGCCAGCTACAGCGAGGCCTAGTTAGTCGAGAGGTAAAGTGTCCTTCTAGCTGTGAGGCAGAAACTGACTGTTGGTAGCTTATTGGAGGCCTTGGGAAGCAGAACTGGCCAGTGATATTATTTACAATTACAAGATTAAGTGGGGAAAGACTTGCCCATCTGCTTGCTGGTAACCCTGCTGCTCATGATGCCAACAGCCCAGATTCAGGCACGAGCTTGGGTCAACAGAGGGCCTGCCCATAGAGGATGGTTGAGCATCTCAGCGGACACTTGCCTCCTCGGGGGTGGGAGGGTGCCAGCTCTCTGCTGTGACACTGCCTCCTGGGTTACAACAGGTGGCGGTAACAGCTAGTGACAATACTTGGGGAGGGGGATGTCAGTGCTCAGACGCACATATCACGCTTGCATCAGAGCTAGGGCCTCCCCGATGCCCAAGGGATGGGGATCACAAAGTGGAAAATCACCAGACTGTGCAGTGCCACCACTGCCCATCACAGGCTCTGCACCACCGACCAAGCTTGAACTCCAGACACCAAAACTTAACCTCTATCGGGGGTTTGGGCCAACCTCTGATAGCCCTTCCCAAAGGGGAAGGGGCCATCCTTGTAGGAACACTGGAGTGAGGTGAGTTCTGGAGATGGGTGATGGGGCTGGGTGGAGCAGCTGGCTGATGTAGAAGCCGGTTGGGCATGAAGGGGGCAAAGTGTTCTAAATTAAAAATAAAAATAAAAGATTAGGTAGGGAAGTGGCAGGGGCTTTATATTTCTTGAGTTGCACGGCGGACATGTGGTTAGAGTGCAGGGCTGTGCACCTGCTGTCCCAGATTTGAACCTCACCAGAGCCACTATGGGTGTAGTTAGTCACTTAATCTCCATGCTTGCAGCCTTCCTCTTTCTGAGTCTCTGCAACGCCCTCTAGCTCACGTAGTCTTCCTATGTTTGCCTAATGGTGTATATAGCTGCTCATGTCTTTGCAAAACAGTTGGTGATATAAAGTGTATAAAAGCTGCTATATATGGGCTGGCTGGCCAGCGCAGTAGTAGTGCTACCGATTGCCATCCACATGACCCTGATTTACGCCCTGAGCCTGGGCTGTCTGGTACCAACTGGCTTGGCAGGATTCTGGTGTCAAATATGGAAGCTTCATGCCTCAAGGAGGGACAGGCACCTGTTTCTGTTGCACAACCACCCCATGGTGCTATCTTACGAAGGGGCCTCATGTTGGCACCCAACTGCTCGCTTAGTGTGTGACACAGAGGAGTTGTATGCCCATTGCGGGATCGGCAGGGGAGTTCCAAAGGAGGGGAAGGGCTCGCTCATCTATCTGATGGCCCTGATAGGCATAAGGTTCGGCCCTCTATAGGGGCATGCCTTGTGAGTGGGATAAGGGGTGTGGCTATGGGGCAAGGAATAACGAGCAGACTTGGGACAGAGGAAGTCCCCATATCTTACCACACCCAGCTGGACTGCCTGGTCCTCCCTCCTCTTCACTGGCTCCTCACTCTGGCATCTCAGACTTGTCAAGTGAAGTATTCTCCTAGGAGGCCTGGTCCTCCTCCGATGTTCCACCTGTGAGGGACAAGCCACAGGATACCTGCCCAGGGGCCAGAGTTAGGAGAGAGCAGTGGCAGGAATGTAGTGTTGATGCCAGGGATTCCACGGCTGGGAAAGGGACATCGAGGGTGATAGAATGAGGATCCCAGGTCAGGTCCAGAAAAGGAGCTACTGTATATACTCAAAGATAAAATTCATGATCTTCCTGGACATAAGTCTCCACCACTCATTCACACTATTGGAATCTGCGCTGGAGGCACCAGGACCCATCGGGAGCAAACTTTTTACTGGAGGGTCGGCGCCAGAGATGGTGCCGCGAGGCTCGGCACCACGAGCCTCAGCTCGTGCTGTAATGACTTTCTCGGCGTCGACCCTCCAACCGCCTCAGTTCCTTTTTCCACCACAGTGCGCTTCAGTGACGACATCGCCGCCGCTGGAGTCAAACTTCAAAACTAGCAGCATAGTTTTCAGTTTTGTTGTTTTGTAGTATTATCTCGACAGTATCGCTTAGTCTTATTTTAAAATAAAGAAGTCTCAGCCTACTTTTGAAGAGTCGACTCATGAGCAGGTCAGGTGACGGTAGGAGACTTCGTGATGAAAGCTGTTCAGTCAGTCAGGCTGGGTCCGGTCCGCCGCCTTCTCCAGAGGGGGGCTCTGACAACGGTCAGTCCAATGCCTGGGATGATGGTCTCACGCGAAGCATAAAATAAACGGTCGCATTCTCGCACTGCTCGCCCTCGAGCTCTTCTTCGCCCACAGGTCTAAAAAGAGAAGGCATCACCGAGGTCGCCTCTGATA
This sequence comes from Neoceratodus forsteri, assembly GCA_016271365.2. Classification (NCBI taxonomy): domain Eukaryota; kingdom Metazoa; phylum Chordata; order Ceratodontiformes; family Ceratodontidae; genus Neoceratodus; species Neoceratodus forsteri. The sequence continues at coordinate 165,463,915 of JADMNL010000025.1, read as the reverse complement.
TGTCTGCGACAGACGCTCGGTTATCAGGGTTAGTTGCCGCCCTCCTTCGGAAAGTCGCCAACCTCTGCTTCTGCAGCCAACGGCTTCGACATCGAAGTCCTACCCCGCCCGCAGGTAGGTCTTCAGATGAGCAGTTTCATTTGTGGGCCGCTCTTATGGAGCAATGGGCTCGGAGGTTAGTTCAGCTGCCTGGCTCGGTCACTCGTGGGCTTTCGGGCTCATTGAGAGACCAGGTAGGGTGGTTGGATTTTCCTGGTCGCGCGGCACCTTCTTCGGTGCCGTCGACCCTGTGCTTAGGTGTTTCCCCCCCTCACATGGCTGCGGCACAGGGGGCCACACCGATGCTTTTATCTTCTGCCTTCTTCCTTCAAAACCTGTTTTTGAGTCTGGGGGTTTTCGCATCCTGGCACCGCTCTTCGCGCCTGCGGCTTCTCGGCGCCATCTTCAGCGCCGCGGCGGCTTCACCGCGGCCTCGTGCCGCAGGCTTCGGCACTGTCCCTGTGCCGTCGCGGCTTCAGTGCCATTTTCGCACCATGGTCCCTCTGCGCTGCTGGGTGCTGGTCCCTCGGGCGTTGTTCTCGGTGCCTGGCGCCTCCTCGCCTGGGGCCTCGGCCTCTGCCTTCAGGACCTCTTCACTCGCTTTCTTCCCTCTCTTCTGATTTTCATTCCTTTCCTGTCCATACAGTCCCCCTGGACTGTCAGGAGATGATATTGAGCCTGACCCAGACCTTCGGTTGGATGAAGTGGACAAGCAGGATCTATCACTGCCACAGAGCCTGTGGTCGGGACCTGTCATTTAAGTCTCTGCTGAAAATATGAGTTCCACTCTTCTCTCCAGACTACAGACATCGATCCTGGGAAATTAAGACTCCAATACCTTCATGTTCCGGAGATCCCTACGGATTTGACTCCTCCGTTCAACCTTCCTTCAGACGCTGTCTCAAATGGTATGGAATAATCCTGCTCTCACCCCTTCGGTGGCTAAATCCATAGATAGGAAATATTCAACCCCCAAGGATCGTCCCATTTTGGCATCTCAAGCCTTTGCGGATCCTATTGTAGTCCTAGCAGAGAATGATAAGGTCGTTCTTCCTCAGACTACTACAGCTCGACCTATTAACAAAGAATCTCATAAGATAGACACCTTAGGTAAGAGAGTCTTTGCTGCTTCTACCCTAAGTATGCATATTGCCAGCTACCAGGGCTATTTCTCACAGTATGAGTATATCCTGTGGCACTCTATCAAGCAGACGGTTGAAGCTCTTCCGGAGTTGGATGCAAAGCCAGAGCTTCTTCAAACCATTACCAGAGGTATCGAATCTAACAACCAGCAGGTTAAAGCAGCCATGAATGCTTTTGATACTGCTTCCCATTCAGCGGCTGCTGGTATTTGCACCCGCCGTCATTCCTGGCTGCGCACTTCGGGTTTCACGAATGACGCACAGCAGCAGGTAATGGCGTTGCCCTTTGATGGTGCGTATCTTTTTGGTCCTCAGGTAGAGCAAGCTCTAGAAGCTACTCAAAAGACTAGGTCAGCCATTAAGTTGGCTCGACCTCCTCCTGCCCCCTCTCTCGAGGGCATGTCAATAAACATCAGTTTCATAATCGTCAGTCCTTTCGAGGCAGAGGCAGAGGAAGTTTCCATAAAAACCACCCTGCCCAACCTCAAAAGAAGATGCAACAGAAAGCGCAAAGGCCCAAAGCGCCCAGTGCTACCTTATGAATGGCTGGCCCAAGTCCCATCTCAGCTGCCCGAGGTGGACTTTTCCTCTCCAGTGGGAGGTCGTCTGATGCACTTTACAACCAGTGGAAGTCCATAACTTCAGACAAATGGGTCCTTCGGATAATTTGTGAGGGGTATTCACTCAATCTTCTGGAGACCCCTCCGGATCGTCCTCCCAAACGGCAGCCCAGGCTGTCAACCCTTCAGTCAGACCTTCTCGCCGCCGAGATTCAGGGCCTTCTCAACAACAGGGCAGTAGAAGTGGTGCCGCTGCATTAACGGAACACGGGTTTCTACTCCCATTACTTTCTGGTTCTGAAGAAGTCCGGGGGTATGCGCCCCATTCTGGATCTCAGAAAGCTAAACAAATTTCTCCCCAAGGAGAAATTCAGAATGATTTCTCTGGGAACCCTATTACCTTTGCTTCATCAACACAACTGCCTAGCCTCCCTAGACATGCAGGATGCTTACCAGCACATTCCTATTCACCCGAGGCACCACAAATTCCTGAGGTTTGTGGCTCTGGAACAGCATTATCAGTTCAGAGTCCTGCCCTTTGGGCTATCCTCGGCGCCGCAGGTTTTTACAAAGCGTTGTGCAGTTCTCGCAGCGCACCTCAGAAAGGTCGGGATACAGGTGTTCTCTTATCTGGACGATTGGTTTCTAGCAAGCCCTTCCAGGCAAGGGACCCTGGACGCCGTAGAGATGGCTTCTCACCTCCTTACGTCCATGGGAGTTCTGCTGAACCTCAGGAAGTCACAACTGCAGCCCTCCCAGAGGCTTCTTTTTCTAGGGACTCTTCTGGACACCTCCTGTGCGAAGGCTTTTCTTCCAGAAGACAGAAGGAACGATATCCTTCAAATGGCCCGTCACATCAGGGAGAACTCCTCAGTTACAGCTCTCTCGATGCAACGGATGCTAGGCCTCATGGCTTCCTCAGTGTTCACTGTACCCCTAGCACGTCTGCACATGAGAACCACTCAGTGGATGCTCAGTACTCAGTAGTTCCCAACCACTCACCCGCAGTCCTATCTCATCAAGGTGATGGAACCTTTAAAGAGGTCACTCACCTGGTGGTCTCAAGAGAGCAATCTCCAGGAAGGGTATCCCTTTGCTCCTCTGGACCATCAGATCTCCATTACCACGGACGCATCCCTGATGGGGTGGGGAGCTCACTGTCAGGCTCTCCACACTCAAGGTGCGTGGACTCAAAGTCGAGTCCCAGCTTCACATAAACGTCCTAGAAATGAGAGCCATCCTTTATGCGGTCCGAGCGTTGAAGGACATTCTGTGTCACAAGAACATTCTCCTTCAAACGGACAACAAAGCAGTGATGTATTACATCAACAAGCAGGGCGGTGCTCATTCTTACCCATTATGCAGGGAAGCAATGAGGGTATGGGAATGGTGCTTGGAGCACAAGGCTCTAATTCAAGCGGTCTACCTGCCAGATATTCAGAACGAACTGGCAGACCGTCTCAGCAGAACAGAGACAGACCCTCACGAGTGGTCTCTCGACTCAACCATAGTTCAGTCACTATTCGAAGAGTGGGGAACTCCAGACCTGGACCTTTTTGCATCCCCACTCAATGCAAAACTGCCTCTCTTCTGCTCCAGAAATCCAGGGCCTGGCATTTTCTGTCAGGATGCGTTCAGGCTGCGGTGGACAAAATGCTTTCTTTACGCCTTTCCACCTCTTCCTCTAATTCAGAGGGTACTCCTCAAGTTCGAATCCCAGGGGGACAAGATGGTTCTCATTGCTGCCTTTTGGCCTCGGCAGCTGTGGTTTCCACTACTCAACAATATGTTGGCAGTTCCTCGGAGACCACTTCCCCTACAGATGAACCTTTTGACTCAGGGGCCTGTGGTCCATCCCAACCTGAGATCGCTTCACCTTCGGCTCCTGAAGAGGTAGAAGTAAACCGGTTCAATGTGTCTCGAAGAGTTTCAGATATTCTTCTGGCTGCACGGAAACCAACCACTAGGAAAACTTACACAGCCAAATGGAAGCGTTTCTCGCTCTGGTGTGCAAAGTCCTCTTTGAATCCTTTTTCCTGCCCACCAGATAAAGTTCTGGAGTACCTCTTAGACCTCTCAAATTCAGACCTACAGTTCTTACAGTCAAAGTTCACCTTAGTGCCATTTCAGCATATCATGAGCCGATTTTTCCTTATCTCTGGCTCAGTTACCTGTGGTTAAGAGATTTCTTAAAGGAATTCTGCATACCAGACCTCCTACAAGATGTCCAGTTGCAGCCTGGGACATCAATCTTGTGCTAGATATGCTCACTGAAACCTTTCGAACCTCTGGCTACCTGTGAGCTAAAATTTCTACCTGGAAGACTGCCTCCTAGTAGCCATTCCTCAGCCCGCAGGGTCTCTGAGATACATGCCCTAGTCACAGACCTCCAGATACTGTGTTCCATAGGGACAAAGTAGTTCTTCAGACTCATCCTAAGTTTCTTCCTAAGGTTGTGTCAGAATTTAATCTAAACCATCCTTTGGTCCTTCCCTCTTACTTTGCGAACTTCCAAAATGAAGGAGAGCATTCTCTTCATTCTTTGGACGTTAAGAGGGCCTTAGTTTCTATCTGGATAGAACCAAGGATTTTAGCAAGCCCAGCTACTGTCTGCTTCTTCAGCGAGACCCGCTGGGCCAATCCTGTCGCTATCAGATGTATCTCAGCATGGCTAGTGGCATGCCTTCTCGCCACTGCTATTCCATGGCGCAGGTTGTTGAGGGTAGGGTTTACGCCACCTACTAGAGCGGTCGCGCATCCCTAGCGAAAATCGCAATGCCCATTGCAGATATTTGCAACACGTGCCACCTGGAGCTCAGTGCATACTTTTGTTAAACATTATGCACTAGATGTCTTATGCCAGACGACATTCTTCCTTTGGCAGAGCACGTCCTTAATGGACTTCTGTCTTGGGAATGTGAGCTCTTGGTCTCCCTGCTGCCCTCCCGGGAGATTATTAGCTCGGTACTCTCCCAATAGTGTGAATGAGTGATGGAGACTTATGTCCAGGGAAGATATGAAAATATTGTGACCTACCAGACTGTTGATTCTTTTGGACGAGTCTCCACCACTCATTCACACGCCCACCTCCATCCCCCGAGCTCACCTCTGTTGTTGGTCTTCACCCTCAAATTTTAGGCTGTGAAGACTTCTTTGTGACCCTTCTTATACGGGTCGTCCGGACTATCTTATGTCCGGTTTTTAGGTTAAGCTACCCTTCTAGGTTAGTTAAGCTGCACCTCCTTGGTAAAAAAGGTACTGAGGCGGTTGGAGGGTCGACGCCGAGATAGTCATTACAGCTCGAGCTGAGGCTTGCGGTGCCGTGCCTCGCGGCGCCATCTCTGGCGCCGGCTCTCCAGCAAAAAGTTTGCTCCCGATGGGTCCTGGTGCCTCCAGCGCAGATCCCAATAGTGTGAATGAGTGGTGGAGACTCGTCCAAGAAGATCAAGAATTACGGTAGGTACGTAATTTTCATTTCTGCCTTCCTGTCCTCAGCAAAAAAAAAAAATTGAATATCAGTGCCAGTAAGGGGGACTGAACTGCTTAAAGCAACAGAAAGCTGATGTAAAACATAGAACACAAATAGTGATGTTTATGTGCTATAATGTAAACAGAGTTATCAAATTAGATGGACTGCCAGGCATCCTCAGGCTGAATGCATTCAGAACAAGTCAGCCAACCACAAGGAAAACAAATGCATCCAAGCAGGTAATGGTTTAGTTACAATCTTCAAGAATGTATGTGATAAAAAGATTGCATCTATGAAGGCATTACACGAAGGTGATTGACTGCATTATCAAGGTTTGAGAAACAAGAGGAAGAAGGGGACCTAAGTGTGGAACAGTTTGAAGAGCAGTAAGAACGCAGAGAAGGCAGTCACATAGTACTGCAGTCAGAGACATAGCTGTAGCTTTAACCCTTGGGCTGCCGGCAGAAATAGAACATATAGGAATTCTGGACTGATATTCAGTCCACAGCATAGCAAGGGTTAAGAATAGGGGTTTTAGACGTCACGCTAGAATTTGAGAGTAACCAGTAGGAAAAATACAGGACCATTTATGAAATCCCTTCTGAAACAGAGTGCACCTCCCACCCAGGTGGAACAAATCATTTTAGGAGCTAGTGGTCAGTTTGGCCACTAGCTCTCAAAATCTGTTGGCCACATTAATATTTTTAGTAAGCATCATTTTTTAAGGGCTCAAAAATCACTTTGTGGGCAACTAGTTGGTTCATAAATTTGAAAATGTGATAGCCAGAACCATTTTTGTAGTGGTCATTGGCCCCTGGCTACCTGATTTGCCCTACCCTGCCTCCCAGAGGATACATCTTTTATCAAAGAAAGGCCTGTGCCCAAATGGCACAGTGACAGCCTAGAACTGGAATGAAAATGATTATACCGTCAGCCCAAAGCTACGCAACACATTCAGTAATGTAAGATCTTTTCATTGAGCTACTAGCCCACAGATTACAGATATTAGGATTTTTAGACCACGCCCCTGCCGTCCTTGACTTTACACTTGAAAATGAAGAAGAAAATGAGTAAATTGAGGCTGAACACATCCCTACGAATGACAGAAACTGTATCTCCAATTAAACATAGGTAGACAGATTTCTGAGATTACATCCTAGTGTGGGCATTTCACTGTTAAAATTCTGGGAGGCTTTAAAAATTGTTTGCAACTGGGAAAGGGGTTTTATGTGCATTCTACAAGAAAAAAAAAAAAATCTGATACGGAGCTGGAAAATAAGTAACAAAAAACTACAGCATGAGCATAAATCTGAACAAAGTGTGTCTTCTCTAAGGACCCGGAATTAGTTGTGGGGCAGCTTAATGAGTTGATCAAAGGTAAAAATAGAAAATAAACTGAATTAAAAAAAAAAAAAAAGAGATACTGTGACTGTTCCAGGAGCAAAAGTTGCTGATTAAGGGTTGAAAAAAATAAAAGCTTATAATAACTGGGGCTCATTTTTCCCTAAGGGAAACCGGGTTATAATTTGCTGTTATAACCCGCTGGTTATAACGGTGAACATGTGCCTGGTTTCCCTTGTGCACATGCGCTAGCTTCCTCTCAGTCCTGCTTCCTCGCCAGCCAGCATTCCCCGTTGTTCGTCACACCACCAGTCAGAGTCGACGGTAAGTTTACTAAAATAAGTAAATAAGTTGTTAAAGGGGAAAAAAAACTTTTAAACAGCTGTGTTAAAAAAAAAGGAGAAATTAGCCTTTCTCCAGCCACCGCTTCTGACCATACAGCGCTGAAGCCATAGCGGACAGCAGCAGCAGAGAGACATGTTTTTATTTTATACGATTGCTGGTGAAAAAAGTGATCCCCAGCAATTATATAAAATAAAACATGGGGTGGTGTGTTTAACTTGAGATTTTACACACACCCTCTTCGGTGTTGGATACTTAAATAAACACCTCAAGCTTCGCTCTCTGGGTTTATGTAGCATCTAACACCTCAGGGTGTGTGTAAAATTTCATTGAACACACCACCCCAAATATTATTCTATATATAATTGCTGGTGAGCAATTTTTTAAATGGGCTCACTGAGTTGATATTTGCCGTAATAACCAGGCGGTTATTACAGCATTCATGTGCTCCATCTATCAAAAGGGAGTGCTCCCTCATTGGCTCCCGTTTTGTGAGTGGGCGGGCTAACAGTTCCGTAAACATGGTGGCTCCATATCTTAGCAAGGAGCCACCACGGGTAAATCCTCACCTTCCAAAATTCCTTTCTTATCTATTTTGTTGATCCTACCTACCTAAGTAAGGTGTTGGTTAACTAAGATTTGCAGCTTATTTGTTAGGTAGGAAAATGGGCAGACTAAGTAGGCCAAACGGTCCTTATCTGCCGTCAAATTCTATGTTTCTACCGTTTTTTTAAGTATCTGGTTGATCCTGCGGTTCGCTAGCTTTGGGCAACACACAACAGCGGCGGCAGTGAGTCTGTGTCTGCCTGACACAGGTAAGTGCGATCCTAATGGCAATCTTGATTTTAGTTTTAAATTTAAAAAATAATTTTAAACTGGGAGCAGAGTGAGCAGGAGGGTGCTGTGGGGCAAGAGACAGAGACTGTGGAGTGCAACACAGCTCAGCTGGGGAATTTAGAGTGGGGGCGGGGGGGGCAGCTTCTACTGCATTTGTTGCCCCAGAGAACTAGAGTAAAGGTGCCACTGTGAGAATGACAGAGGGAGAGAGAGTGAGAGAGTGTGTGTGTGTAGAGAGAGAGACAGACAGACAGACAGTGTGTGTTTGCGTGTAGAGAGAGACAGAGACTGTGCGGGGGGAGGGGGATCACAGCATTTGATTTGCAAAAAACTGCTCACCAGTAAATTATATAAAATAAAAGATGGGTAAGTGTGCATATGAGAATTTAACGCAAACCCTCGGTGTGGGATGCTTTGATAAATCCCTTGCACTTCATGTAGCATCCCACACCTCGGGTGTGAATTAAATTCTCATATCACACACTTCCCCATCCATTATTCTCCATATAATGACTGGGGATCATTTTTATAATTTGCTGTTATAACAGCAAACACGTGCCAGATTTTCCTTGCTCTATGCTTGTGCACACTTATGTCCCGCTTCAGCTGGACCACGGCTACTGGCTAATGGAGATCGTTAGATGATAGAATTGCTGTGGTGAAAAAACACTCCACAGCAATTATATGAAACAAGACATGGGGTAGTATGTAGAACTCAAATTTTACACACACCCTTGGTGTTGGATGCTTGTATAAACCCCACATGCTTCGCTCCTGGGGTTCATGTAGCATCCAATACCTCATATGTGTGTAAAATTCTCATTATACACACTACCCCATGTATTATTTTATACATATATACTTAAATATATAATTTATTTCTTTAAAAGTTTGGTAATCGGTAAAGGCACACTGAGCCAAGGCTCGTTTCCAGGTGCGACCCGGGGCAAGGGGTAAGGTGAGATACACATAAGATACAGCTGATACATGAGATGCATTCGATACAAGAAAACACCGTACAATTACATAAGATTTGGAGGTCATGACACAGTGGTTTACAGTTGTAGATAATACCTAAATTACAAATGATACAGGAATGAAGTTACAGTGGTTTAAAATAATGCTGGAATGGGCACAGCAGCAGTTATGATACAAAATCAATAAGAGCATGAGTTGGCACGTGGCAAGAGCAGGTTGGTGTTAGGATGGGGATGGGTAGGAATCAAAGGGAGGGGGGACTCAGCTAGGGACGGAGGGGACATGAGCCAGGGGTGCATTTGAAGTACTTTTTGAGTGGAGTCCGCCGATGGGGAGACTGTGTCGTCGGGGAAATGTTCAATAGGGCTGGGGCAGAGTAGTGAAGGCTTGTTTCCGGCCAGCGAGTGTGGAGTGGCTAAGGCAAAGGAGCATTGGTCTCAGGAGCGCAAGGCGTAGCCAGTACTGGGGCAGGCATTAAGAGGGAGGAGAGATAGGAGGGAAGAGTATTGAACCAGAACTTAGTGATGAAGGATGCACAATGTGCAAGGTGGCAGTTGGCTAGAGGTGGAAGGGAGACGGAGTGGGTATAGAAGGCAGTGATGGGTTCGATATGGGAGATTTGTAGCGAATCGACAGAAGGCATGAAACAGTGGATCAAGCTTGGCTAGGGAGGATTGTGGTGCAGAGCTATATACCACATCTGCGTAATTGATGGAGGGGAGGATGAGCTTGGTGATTAATTCCTTCCTGATGGGGAGGGAGAGACTGTCCTTATGCCTGTATAGCATGCCAAGTTTAGGACGTAATTTATTGTGGATGATGTTGATGTGCAGAGAAAAGTCCAATTTAGGGTCGAGCCATACACCCAGGTATTTGAAGGAGTCGACCACCTGGATTTTGGAGCTGTTAGGGGCGTAGAAAGAGGGAGCAGAGGGGAAGGCTGTTTGGCCAGTTTCTGGGTGGAGCCAAAAAACATGGCAACCATTTTATTAGTATTGTGCTTGAGAGATTTGGATTGGAGCTAACACAGTGTGTTTGCAAAATTGGATTGGAGGATGGGTTCAGTGTGGGCTATAGAGGGACTGGAGGTGAAGATCACAATGTCGTCGGAGTACATTTAAACATGGGAAGCTGAGCTGACTGAAAGGAGGTTACTGATGAATATTGAGAAGAGGATGGGGCCAAGGATCGATCCCTGAGGTACTCCAGTGTGGATGGGGAGAGGGGGCAATTTGGATTCCCCCAATTGTATGAACTGGAGCCTGTCAGAGAGGTAGGCCCTGAACCAGTCTGTGGAGGAGGGTGAGCAGCCTATGGGAGATAGGTAATCTAAGAGCAATTTATGTGCGACCGAATTGAAGGCCTTGGCTAGGTCGATGAATACAGCCAATGTCAGATGACCCTTATCCATGGCTGAGTGGATGTGGTTGGTGAGGTGGAGTAGAGGAGGAGGAGGTGGAGTGGGAAAGTCGGAAGCCATATCAATATGGGGAGAGAATGTCATGTGAGGAGAGGAAGGAGTTCAGCCTTTCAGAGATGAGGGACTTGAGAATTTTGAAGAGGGAGGAGAGAGATTGGCCTGTTGTTGCCAGGGGAGGAAGGATCACCTCCTTTGTGCAGGGGGATAACTTTGGTCAGATCTTCCTGGACTAAGTCTCCATCACTCATTCACACTAGTGGGATAGCGCCAGAGGCGCTAGGACCAAGCGGGAGCCTAAAGTTTTCAGAAGGGTCGGCGCCGAGGAGAGGGACCCATGCGGCGACACCCTGCGAGACTAGCTCGCCTGTGTAGGGCTATCTCAAGGCCAACCCTCCAACCGCCTCAGTTCCTTTTCTCCCGCCGTCGAGTGCGCTTGGATGTCGACATCGCTCGTCTGCTGGAGTCGAAATTTTCGTGTCTACGACAACAGCTCTTAATGTTTTAATATTTTGAAATAGTAATTTATTTATTTTACAAACGAAGAAGATTATGAAGAAGAAGAAAAAGAAATTCTTTCCTGCCATCAACGGAGTCATCCTTAGACGGTAGCGGTGATGGTAGGAGGACTTTGTTTGAAAGTTTTTATGGCAGAGGGGCTGTGTCCGGTCCACCGCCCTTAATTAACGGGGTCTGACTACAGACAGCCCTGTGCTCGGGTGGGGAGGACAGTCCTCCAAAGCACTAATCTTAACGGTTCCAGTGATCCGGCTCCGCTTGACCTCGAGCTCCTCTTCCTCATTCGGGGAAGAAGAATCGGTGCCGCTCGAGGTTGCCCGTTGGTATGCCTGCACAAGGAATGTTAAATCAGGCGATGGGCCAGGCGACTTTAATTGAGTTCCTCTTTGCCCGCTCTAGACGGCCTTTCTCGACTCCGAGCTCCATCTCTGTCCTCGCTGGAGCTCCGGTGGGCAGTTCACCTCTGGGTTGCTCCTATGGAGCAGGGGTTTGACTTTCCAGTTTTCCTGGCTCTATTCCTGATTTCGGGACCTCTGGGCCTCGGAGTCGTTGGACGAGCCAGGTCGATTGATCACGTATGGCGAGGGTGCCCTATGGGTGCCTTTGCCGTCGTGTCGACCCCTCATGCCTACCCCCCTCTCCCTTTTCCATGCAGGGGCCGGCACGTGCACCACCTTTTTCCTTCTCCCCTTCTCAGGATTTCCATTGGCATTTTCCTTCGGTGCCGTGGTTTGGTGCCATGGCTCGGTGCCTTGTTCGGCGCCGTGCCTCGGAGCCGTAGCTGGGCGGGGCCGAGCCTCGGGTCCTTGGTCGGCACTGTGGCTCGGTGCCTTGGTCAGCACCGTGCCTTGGAGCCGTAGCTGGGCGGGGCCGAGCCTCGGGTCCTTGGTCGGCGCCGTGGCTCGGTGCCTTGGTCAGCGCCGTGCCTTGGAGCCGTAGCTAGGCGGGGCTGAGCCTCGGATCCTTGGTCAGTGCTGTGCACCCGTGGGTGGTACCGGGCTCCCATGAGCAGTGCCGGGCACCTGCGGGTGGCACCCATGGGTGCCTTGGGGGCCAGGGATGACAGGGGTAGCACCAGGAGCACCCATGGGTGCCGCGGGTGATGCTATGGGCGCCCATGGGTTCCATGGATGCTTCAGGTGCCACTGGTGCCTTGGGTACCGGGGTTGACACCCGTGGGTGCCATGGGTGGCACTGCAGGTGTCCATGGGTGCCACTGGTGCCCTCAGGTGCCATTCTTGCCATGGGTGCCATTGTGCCTTCGGTGCCATGGTGCCATGGGTGTTGGAGGTGCCCTCGTGTGCCATTGCTACATGGGTGCTGGGAGTACCTGCGGATACTGCCATGGCTGCCCCCGGGTATCGCCCAGGTTGGCATAGGCACTGCTTGGTGCCCTCCTGTGCCACGGGTGGTGCTGATGCCACACGGGTGCTAGTGGGTGCTGTATGGCAGAATTAGTGGCACATTTTTCCTTTCGGACTCCTTTCCACAGAACTTGTGGCGGGATGTTGACCGCAGAATGAACTCCTGTTCTGCGGATTCTTTTTTCCACACATTTTAGTGAGTGGTGATCTGTGTGGGATCTTGTGTCATCCAGCGGTTTTCTGCTATGGAACTCTGCTGTACCGTTCTGCCAGCGGAATCTCATTCTGCTCAGCACTTTCTCTGCTCCCTACGTGGTACCAAGCTCCTCGACATCTTTCCTGATGGCGGAGTCTCCAGTGGCTCTGACCTAGACCTCTCTTGGAGGTCCTTCTGGGGTAGAAGTGCATGTAGATGGGTCTTTCCCTGTCCTTCTGGTCAGTAACACAGCGGACAGCTCATTTATATACTGGAGGGCACATCCTCTCTATCATCAGAGTCCGTGATGGAAAATCCTTTCAGTAGTTCCTCAGTAATGGGGTCCACTATAGTATTTCACACTGCGTCCGTGGACCATACTCTTCTGCGTCTAGACTTTTTCAGTCGTCAAGACAGTTACACTCTGTGGAACATTTTAATTTAATGATCGGGAGCCGCTCTGACTCTTCCGCTCCTTTGATAGGGGTATATAGCCCCCTTGTGATATTGCCTCTTCGATGGCTTCTTCAGCACAGGTGGTTAACTTCTCTCCAGCTGTGATTGTTAGTCCGGTCATGATTTCAGTATGAACACTCAGGCTCTTTCCACACTCAGATGGAAAACATCTTCGTCTTTTTGTATCAAGACAATCCTCAAAATAGCAGCCTGAAGGCCTTGTTAGCTTGGACTAAGAAAAAATATATATATATATCAATATAGTTTTATCACAGCACAGGGCCTAGCCGAATTACCGAGTACCCCCTTTTTGGGGGATCTGGTCAGATTCCTCCTCGGCCCCTGAGGCGCTGTCTCGGGATACGGTAAAGAGTACTGATTTCTTCCTTCTCACGGGAGTCCAACTGCGACGATATGGGTCATCTCTTTCTCTGAGAGATTTCTCATTCAAGAGACATTTCCTAGACCTAGGCGACTGACCAGTCTGTTAATTCCTTTTCTTTTTATCAGGCTTTCTTCTCTTGAGCAGAGCTTTACAGCAGCAGAAGCGACTCTCCACCGAGTCGGAACTCAGGTTCCTGCTTCCTTGCTTGCTTAATTTAACAGACAATTTTCTCCTCCTTGACGGATGCTCAAGTAGGTCCCTTTTTCTGAGGAAGCTTCTCAAATATTCACACCTCCAGTTCCTGCGCTCTGGTCCATGCCAGTCGCTCACGAAGCTATCCTCTTCAAGTGCGAGAGGGAGTGGTGATGTTTCTTTTTCAACAAACAAACTAGAATCCTCTCCTACTCCTTTCAGGAAAGCCAGAGTGGGTAGTGCCTCACCGCATTGAGTCACTGCCTCTTTCAGTCACTTCAACAAATGGGTTAGCCCTAACTTGGTCCTGCTGTGTCCCTCCTCGACGCACATCTGCCTCTATTGACCTTAGAAATCCAGCCCCTGGTTTTTTTCTGTTGGAATGTTTTTTTCCGCAGTGGACATGTCCTTCTGTACAACTTTTTCCTTTCTTCCCTGAGTTCAGAGACTGCTGCTACAGTTGTACACACAGGGGCAGGATTATTCCTCTTGGAATATGCAGTGGGTAGGATCTGGTTTTACTGGACCACCACAAGAGGCTTCTAAGTCGTGCTTGGCCTTCTATCAGGAAGATCCTGTGACTAAGTGAAGACCATTCTCCTTGATGGACTAACCCCACCTGGACCCCCTTGCTCACCAAGTAGGGGTTCAAGTGCTTCTGGACCTGTTGTTTACAGGTCAACCATTCTGGATAGTGGGGGTTTCTGTCTGCACTTTCCGGTGTACCCTGAACCAGTAGACTTTACCTCTGACTCTTTCAGTTCCTGAGGTCCCTTTACGTTACATTAGTATATGTCTTTGACACTATTAATTTTGGTCCTAGATCAAATTGTGAGGCCAGGTTCTTGCTGCTCTCCTAGAGTGGTTGTGCCCATTGCAGTCGTCGGCAAGGTGATGAGTTACAACTCGAGCGCTTATCTTGTAGGCACAATGTTCTAGATGCTCTTACAAGACAGTCTTTTTTATTAACAGGACAGTCCTTGGCTGTCCTTTCTGAGTGAACCCTATCTCCTACCACCCTACTCAGGGTTGTTGGTTTTAGCTTGGTATTCTCCCACTAGTGTGAATGAGTGATGGAGACTTAGTCCAGGAAGTTATGGAAATTACGTACTTACCATAATTATTGATCTTCTTGGGCAGTCTCCATCACTCATTCTCACGCCCACCCACCATTCCCTGGGTTCACTCGTTTTCTTTCCTGGTCTTCACGGTCCTGTGATTCAGACTGTGAGGACATTACTCTTTGGCCTTTCTTGCAAAGGCCATCTGAGCCCTCTCAGGCCCAGAAACTCAGGATGAGTTATTCTCATTAGTTACGCTGCACCTCCTCGGTCGAAAAGGTACTGAGGCGGTTGGAGGGTCAATGCCGAGATAGCCTACACAGGCGCGAGCTAGTCTCGCAGTGCCGCGCATGCGTGGTCCTCTCTTGGCGCCCACCCTTCTGAAAACTTTAGGCTCCCGCTTGGTCCTAGCGCCTGTGGCGCTATCCCACTAGTGTGAATGAGTGATGGAGACTGTCCAAGAAGATCAATAATTATGGTATGTACGTAATTTCCATTTTCCGCACCTTGGGTAGGGAGCTTGTAGTGAAATAAATGTGTGTGTGACAATGAGGCAGTATAGCACAGTGGTTTAAGGCTCTGAGCTGCAAACCTGGAGACCTGGGTTTGAATTCCACAGCCCCCACTTGCATACTGTGTGACCCTGAGCAAGTCACTTAACTTCCTTGTGCTCCCAGGTTGTACCTGTAAGCAAGCTTTCAGCTTAGTGTGTGTGTCCTGGTAAAACAAAGGTAAAGAGAAAAAAATATATATATATACTGTATAGTGGAATGCTGTTCTACATGGAAATCCATGCCTGAAAATGGTTTCTTGCCATAGTGACATCAAAATGTCTTGTTGCAGTAGGGACTTCACTGCTGCAGCATAGCAACTTCGAACGTTCACATGTGGCCCCTTCACTGAAGCTGCAACTCTGATTGCCAACAGCTGCTTTTATTTTTTACATGTTCAATACCACAAGTGTAGTAAGAGCCTTTCACCCACCCCTAGCCCAGACCGCATCATTAGAGGCATGACTGCAGCGTGCCAGATGTGCTCCTACGAGAAAGCCGTGAACCAAAGTAATGCTAGCAAGGTAGGACAAAAAAATTTAATGCAGGGAGATAGGGTAACATTTTTTTACTTTTTTGTTTAAAATAAATTAGAGCATTCTCAGGCTTATTTGTGTACGGTTCCCATACACCATAAAATATTGTGCGTGGGCAACCACACACAGACAACCGTGAGACTAATTCTCAAGGTATCAGTGGTAACCTGGAGACCTCTTGAGCTTCGCTGTCGAGGTTCCTGGTTGCCATGGATACCTCCTGATGATTCACACACAGGCTTGTAATGTATGGTTGCCCATACATAATCATCTATGTTAAGCTGCAGTAGTGTTGTTGTTCTACAATAGTGATGTGACTACTGCAGAACAACAACTTAGAATGCTATTACACAGCTGCTTTTCTCTATCCAGTTGAGCTGGAAACTTTATTTTTTTAACTTACACTTGCAGAAAAAGCTGAAGCACACTGAATCAGTAATTTGATAAGTCACTAAGACTACAAAAGTACAAGTGAAAAGTGGAACAGCTGAAGCTTATCTGGCAAATAATTTATTTGAGCAGTGTGAGAATGTACAATATGAACTGTATAATGTAAGGCTCCTGTTCAAATTCTCTCAGAGATATTTGTTGTATCCTTTGTGCCAAGCAGAATTTATGTATTGCTCCACCCTAGGAAATGAAAATTACAAAATAAAGAAAAATCAGTATTTTGAGCTCCCAACCCCCAGTTCACTGAAAGGAAGCAGAGTGTCAAGCCTGTGTCTTCATCTCGAGTATTCTATGGCAACCAGGGAACCTTTTCAGCTTCACTCTCGAGGTGCCTGCTTGCCATAAAAATCTCTCTTTGCAGACACAGGCATGTTGTGTATGGCTGCCCATACCTTATCCTCTATATTCTGGGCTGGTCCGATTGTTCCAACGGTAGCACTACCACTGGTGACCCAGATTCAGAACTCTGGTCGCTCAGGGGCTAGCCGGGGGAGGAAGGACTGAGTGTTGCAAGAACAGCTCTCCTCACTCAGGCGGGAAGTGGCAGGGACACTACAGCCTGCAGCGTGCATGCCTCTTGACAGAAGCTGTAAGTTCAATTGGCATAGTCCCTTTCACATACAGGGGTTTCTCTTATTTTCTGCAACGTAAAGCACTTTAAAAAGAAAAAAAGATGATCTCAATATGATTTATAATGTACCTATATGTACAGCTTCTGTGTCTCCTGTGGTTCTAAGAGTTTGTTCTCCAGTCCTTTGTGTACCAGGACTACTCAGTTTCACTTTGCAGTTCTGTCACCCAAACAACTTGAGAGAGACAGTAGCTGTACATGTAAACGTATAGAAAAGACATAGGTGTAGAAAATGAGTTCAGCTATGCAACCTAATGATCTAGGTGGGGGCAGAGAATTTTTTTTTTTCTTCTGAGATGGGTATGAAAGAAATATAACATGATTCAAAACCAGTATGCAGTTGACAAGTTTGCATCTGATAAGGCAAGCCAATCAAAAGAATTAGTGAAAGAGTACACCCACAGTACAGTATGTTTAAAACTGAAAATCCCCCCAGCTTTCCTTAGCAGTACAAAAAACAACAGCGGACGAAACAACAACCAACTGAACAGCAAAGTTTCCATTTTAATTACCTATAACATGCTGAATATGAGGTAAAAGTCAACCTCAAAATGTTTGTAGCCAGCTATTGTTTTCCAAACATCGAAAGGCACCAAAGGCAAGGGCAGGGAAGACTCTGGAGAGGCAAATCAAGTAGGGTGTCTGTGCAGACTCGATGGATTCAAAGGGCTGGATTCTCAAAGATTTGCGTCATGTTTCTAGCACAGTCATTCTACTTTCGACGTAACTGGTTAGACCATATAAAATGTAGTCTTACATTTTGCCACAAGTTGCGCACAAAAATGACATTTCTATGGACGTGGATATGTTGTTCAATCCACACTTACTGGCAGGTTCTTTGCCGCTTTAAATCTTGCCGGGAGGTCTTCAAGCTGGCTCCTCCCCCCCACCCGGGTGGTAAAACTCTCGGCTCCACCCCATGACGCTAGATCTTCCTTACCGCTTGGAAGCTCAGGTTTTCTCCTTAGCGCTCTGCATTTTAGGCCTGGATCCAAACTCTTCGGTTAACCTGAAACTAATTTTAAAATTTACAAGACTTTGGTCTTTATCTTCCCTCATGGCTGTGATGGACAAATCGACTCCCGGATTTCATCAGTGCCCCTATGGGCAGAAGATGTCCCGGACCAATCCGCACTCCACGTGCGTTTACTGTCTGGGGCTTGGCCACGATTCGCAGGCCTGCAACTTATGCAAGTCCTTTTCGGCCACGGTCTTAGAGGATCGTGCTGCCAGATTACAACTTGGGCGCCCCGAGAAACGTTATCCTCCGGTCAAGTCGAAGGAGGCCCATTGGGCGGTGTCCGCGGCTGCAGGCTTGGCTGAACAGCTCGAACAGATGATCGCCCTCGAAGAGGAGGTGGCACAGGCCGCAGCATCATCATCCTCGGTTGTGGCATTTATCCTGCTCTCCTTGGGCTCCTCCTACACGGCTTCGTTTAAGGAGCTTTGTCAGTCCCTCTCCACCAAGGGAGAAGGGCCTTCAGGACTTTCCTCTCTGTCCAAAAAGAAGGACTCTAAGGGTAATTCCCACCGTCGACGTTCGTGGGAGCGGGAGAGGTTCCCTTCCCCTGATAGTGAGCACTTGACTTCAGTCGAGGATGTGGCTAAGGCCACTGGCTTCACGGTGTCCCCCTCAGGTCAGCCGGCCGAGACACCTGTCGACGCAGTAGAGATTTTTCTCAACCCGTCGGATGGTCTGTCGACTGGGGAAGCCGACAGCCCTTCTTCACTGGTTCCCCCAGTGGAAACCGAGGACTTGCCTGTGCCGGTGTCCCTGGTTAAGGTCCCTGAACCGAGGAAGGAGCGGGTTTCCCCCACCCCCTCTCAGACCCATCCTCAGAATCCCTGAAGGTCTCTGTCTCTGACCTCTTCCAGGTCCAGCTGATCCCACCGACATCGGCGGTCTTGGTCTCGGCACCATGGAAAGCGGCGGTGCTGCTCGTCCTCTTCGGAGGATAGGCTCTGGCGCAAATTGCGTCGGCGCTACGAGGATCTAATGTGGCAGCAGCTTCTTTTGTCCGGGAATAAGCCGACTCCGTCGCCTTCCTCGGCCATTAAGTGGCTGTCACCGGAGCGGCCGAAACAACCCCTCGTAATAGTCAAGGAGCCGAAACCGGCTGCACCACCCATTGTGGTGGAACCCCCGCCTCCACAACCTAAATCTGGGGCCCCGACCAAGGATTCTCGGTTGGGTCAGGGCTTGCCCCACCGGTTGTCGGTCACCCTCACTCCCGATCGACCTCGGCAGGTGGAGGGTGGCTCAGACGCTCAGCAGCTGTTTGCAGACTCCTCGGAGTCTGACAATGACTCCTCCTTGTTCTCCAGGCCGCATGACCTGGAGTCCACTGGGGGTCAGTCGGTGGACGAGAACCCATCCTCATTCCTTGGAATGCTTCTGCTCATCTTAGAGTCCACTGGGATGAAGCTCGCACCCGTTTCAAAATGGGCCAAGTATCCCCTCATGAAGATACTGGACCGAGGAGATTCCCCCACGGAGGCCTTCCCGGTGGCTGAAGCCATTGTTGGCCCGGCCCTGGAGCTATGGCAGTGGCCAGCTTCTTGTCCAGCACCTTCGACCAGGATGGCTCGGAAGTAGGCTGTTCCCACTGGTTCACTCTCCGGTTTCTCAGAGCACCCCTCCGCGTAGGGGTTAGTGACCGACAGCGTTTTCCGGCATTCCGGGAACGCTCGGGATGTGGACAAGCCACCCGATAAGGAGTCCAAGAAACTGAACTACTCCGGGCGGAAAGTCTATGCTGCTTCCTCCCTAGGCCTTCATCAGGCCAGCTCGGCTGTTCTGATGGCACACTTTTCGCTCGCCCTTTTGGGCTCCCTGGATGAGGTGATTCCTCATCTCCCGGTTGACCTTCAAACGACGGTCAAGCAGGTGCAGGATCAGGGAAGGGCGGTGGCTAAACAGCAGCTCCAAATTTCCTTGGACATCGCTGACTCATGTGCCAGGTCAGTAGCGGCTGCAGTGGCCATGCGCCGCAGAGCTTGGCTGCGGATCTACTCTTTTACAGCGGATACCTAGCAGGTGGAGGGTCATCTGCAATGGATCGAGAAGTCCAATGCCACCTTGGACTCAGTCACATCGGCCCAGAAGGACAAAGGCCGTCAGCAGCAGCATAAGCCCTTTCGTCCTTCAGCCCCTGCAGCACGTCCGGCCCAGCAACACCAGCATCAGGGCCAACAGGCTTGCACTTGGCACCCCAAAGCCAAGCCTGCTGCTTCCTCCAGCAGGAAGCTGAGAGGGAAAGGCCCAGGCAGCTCCTCGCCAGCCCTTCCTCCAGGCCTGCCCCGTGACGGGTTGAGGGGTGTAGCCCCCAACCTCGTCACTCCTCCCTGGGTTCCCCCTGTGGGGGGACGGCTCCGCCACTTCCTTTCTGCCTGGTCCGATATCACCACGGACCGCTGGGTGCTGGAAGTGGTAGGAAAGGGTCTGCCTCTGGAATTCGAGCAGTCCCCACCCTACCGAGCCGTCGCCCCATGGAGGGCTATGGGTTCCGCAGCCTCTCTGTTGAGCCGACATTGCCCTGCTTCTCCAGAAGGAGGTGATCAGGGAGGTGGCGGATTCTCCACCAGACCCAGGGTTTGTGTCCAGGTACTTCCTGATCCCAAAACGGATGGGGGGGCTGGCGCCCCATTCTAGACCTACACGACCTGAACAAGTTCCTAAGGTCTCGAACCTTCAGGATGGTCACTCTGGCTCAGATCATTCCATCCATGGAACGAGGCATGTGGTTCTGTTCTCTAGACTTCCAGGATGCGTTCTTTCACGTCCCAATCCGTCCGTCTTACCAGCGATTCCTCCGCTTCAGAGCAGAGGGATCCCTTTATGAGTTCCGGGCCATGCCCTTCGGCCTCTCTCCAACTCCCAGGGTCTTCACCAAATGCATGGCAGTGGTGACAGCATTCCTGCGGTGCCGAAGGGTCTGGGTGTTCACTTACCTGGACGACTGGCTGATTGCAGCCCCCTCCAAGCTGGAGGTGGAGCGGTCCAGGGATCTGGCCTTCCAGGTCTGCTCTCAGATTGGCCTCCTCATCAGCGAGGCCAAATCAGAACTCGTGGCAATGCAGATGATTCAGTTCATCGGGGCAGAGCTTGACTCTCTGCGAGCCAGAGCACGGCTCACGGTGGACAGTGCCGAGGTTCTTTCCTCCTGTGCCCAATCATTTCTGGTTGGGCAATTGTGCCCTGCCCAGTACTTCCTGCACCTCCTGGGCCTCATGGCGGCCTGCACCAGCGTGGTCCGTTAAGCCCACTGGCACATGCATCCCCTGCAGTGGGGGCTGGCCCGCCAATGGTCAGAGCGCTCTGGTCCTCTGGACTAGCCAGTGACAGTGACCCAGGAGATGTGGAATGCTCTCCGGTGGTGGCTCGTTCCAGCTCATCTGCAGGAGGGTATCTCGGTTGTCCGCCCAGAGCCGACGGTCACTCTGACGACCGACGCCTCTCTGATGGGTTGGGGTGCCCATCTGGGGGAGCTCAGAGCGCACGGCCTCTGGTCCCCTCAGGAGTCTCGATGCCACATCAACCTGCTGGAGCTTCGAGCAGTCCGACTAGCCCTCACTGCCTTCGCTCCGTTTGTACGGGGTCAAGTGGTCCAGGTCCAGATGGACAACACCACGACCAAGTACTACCTAAACCACCAGGGTGGAACACACTCCTTGTCTCTGTGCAAGGAGGCTCTCTGCACTTGGTCTCTCGTGAGCAGACTGGAGGCGGATCTCCTAGCCATCCATGTGGCAGGAGCCTCCAACACTCTGGCCGATGCGCTAAGCAGAATAGGTGCTGCATCTCACGAGTGGTCTCTCCCCTGCTGGAGGTAGTACAAGATCTGTTCTCCCACTGGGGCACTCCTCAGGTGGACCTGTTTGCCTCCAGGGTGAATGCGAAGCTGAGGCTGTTCCATGCCCACCCCCTCAGCAGGGCTTGCTGCAGGGGGATGCCTTCTCGAGGCCGTGGACCCCTGGCCTCTTCTACGCCTTCCCTCCATTTCCCTTGATCCACAAGGTGCTCCTCAAGGTGAGGAGGGACAAGGCGCAGGTGATCCTGGTAGCCCCAGACTGGCCCCATCAGTTCTGGTATCCAGATCTCCTCAGTCTCAGCTCCAGGCTCTCGAGGCGGCTTCCAGCCCGCCCAGCCCTGATCTCAGTCAACAAGGGGAAGATACTCCACCCGGACCTTCAATCCCTGCACTTGATGGCCTGGTTCCTGAGCGGCTAGAGTTCCAGGCCTTGGGTCTTTCCGACGAGGTCCTCAACGTTGTTGAGGCATCCCATAAGGAGTCGACCAGAAAATGCTATGCCTTCAAATGGAAGAGATTCTCCATTTGGTGTCAGGATAAGGGGTTGGACCCTTCCTCCTGTTCCTGACTAGCATTCTGGACTACCTGTGGTCCCTTTCTCAGCTAGGGCTTCGGTCGACGACCCTTAAGGTGCACCTGGCAGCCATCTCTGCTTACCAGGCGCAGGCCGGAAAGCAGTCGGTGGCACAGGAGAAGGTGGTCGCCCGCTTTTCCAAAGGCCTTGATCACGTATCCCCTCCGGTGCGAGAACCTCCACTTCCATGGGATCTACTGCTGGTATTGGCTAAGCTCATGGGCAAGCCATTCAATCCAGTGCACATGTGTGATATATCTCACCTGTCATGGAAGACCGCCTTCTTGGTGGCTATCACATCAGCCAGAAGGATTGGAGAGCTCCAGGCGCTTTCCATCGAGTCTCCTTATCTGGTCTTCCACAGGGACAAGGTTGTCCTGCGCCCCCACCCGAAATTCCTTCCGAAGGTGGTGTTGGAGTTTCACCTTAACCAGGTGTTGTACCCCAATCACACCTTGGAGGCCGAATATAGGCTCCATACCTTGGACCCCAGAAGAGCGCTGTCTTATTACAAGGAGCGGACGGCTGAAGTTCAGGGAGAGGTTCGCCAGCTGTTTGTCACCTACGCTGAAGCCGCACCTGGCAGACCTGCAGCCAAGCAGATGATAGGCAGGTGGGTCACCTCCTGCATAGATCTGTGCTATAGGTTGGCGGGCATGGAGCCTCCCAAAGGGATAAGAGCTCATTCTACCAGCCATACCGCTGCTTCGGTGGCTGCTTCCAGAGACATTCCTATCCAGGAAATCTGCAGGGCTGCTACCTGGAAGTCAGCACACACCTTCATTACCCACTACCACATCGACCTTGAGTCATGCCGGGATGCTGGTTTTGGGACCTCGGTTCTCCAGTCCTTATTTCCTAAGTAGGGGGTGCCGCCTTGCCTCCCTCCTCCCGGAGAACCGCTAGGAGTCTGCCAGTAAGTGTGGATTGAACAACATATCCGTCCCCTAGAAATACAGGTTACTCACCTGTAACAGGAGTTCTAGGAGTGGTATATGTTGTTCATCCACACAACCCACCCGACCTCCCCAGCTTCGACAACCTGGCTTCCTGAAGTGTCTAGATCTGCATCATGGGCATGGAGCTAAGAGTTTTACCACCCGGTGGGTGGAGGAGCTAGCTTGAAGACCTTCCGCAAGATTTAAAGCAGCAAGGAACCTGCCAGTAAGTGTGGATGAACAACATATACCACTCCTAGAACTCCTGTTACAGGTGAGTAACCTGTATATTGTGTTCGTCAGAATATTGTCACATGCGTCACATTTCTTCTGTAAATTGCTGATATTGTTGCAGATGCATCGAGACATTTGAAAATTACCTGCAAACATTCTGGCACATTTGACATGGATCAGGCTGCACCCCAACTCTGGAACTGAGCCTGCATTATGGGTTTCAAAAGTCCAGCCTGTTATCTGTTCCTGTCCTTCTATATCATGCTCACGAAACAAGACTCACTAAGGATTTTTGGGATGCCCCAAAAACACATTTTGGGGTTGTTTTTTGGAAAAACTAACTGCAAACTCTAGCTAAGCAGGTGCTGTTTAGCTAGATTTATGTGTTTGTGTCTCTCCAGGGCATCATTTTTATGGGTTTAAAAAAAATATTTTAGAAAAGAAGGAAACAAGATGGCCATATGAAAGAAGATTTTTTTTTCTTATGACAAAGAAATTCTGACTCACGAAATAAGAATCCTCTTTTGTGAGGCAAAATAATTCTTTGTATCAGTCTATGTTAAAGACCCGTCTGAGCATGCTCAGAACTGTAACTTCAAATTGTTATATCTTGGGAACGGATTAGTATTTTTTCACCAAATCTACAAAATACACTATTCTAGGGCAAGTCCTTTCTACCCTGAAAATTTCACAACAAAATTCCAAACTGTCTGGACTGTAGGTGAGGAAAAGAAAGCAAAAAACTCCAATTCTTCTTATGTTTGAACTGTCTGAATCTCAGAATCCACACATTCGACCAGAACAAAACTTACTCATATCAAGACCCCCGACAATGCCTGCAAAATTTCATGCAATTCCGTTGAGCAGGTGAAGCTATTCAGGTGCAGTGTTAGGAGTTTAACATTAAACACCCTACTCAACTCTAAGTATAGGGGTATGATAGATAGATAGATAGATAGATAGATAGATAGATAGATAGATAGATAGATAGATAGAAAAGTATATCTATTACACTGAGTAGAAGAGCAATAAATAAAGAACAGCAATTTTGTCCGAATATTATGGGGGTAGTTTCCCTGTATTAAACGTGGTTTTATGTAAGAGCCTATCCTATGGGATTCTTAAATTGTGAGCAAATCGTGCAATGCCCAAAATGAGCCCTGGACCAGGATATTGGAAGGCATATTGCGAGCGCTGACAGGATTAGTGCGCACTTCAACAGTATTTGCTTACACCAAAATCAGAGACTTGCTAAATGTGCCAAGTTGAAAGTGTGGCAAGAAGGAGCAGACTAACTTTAGCGTAGTGTCGTGCTTAAAGTATGCCAGTGTGCCTATGCAAATTGCAGCCCAAAACTCCCAGCCCCCCCCACCCACTCAGCCTGATACCCTCTGCCCCCCTTTCAGGGACAGGCAGACCGAGAAGGTAGGAGGCGGTTTGTGCTCTGCCCACTCGAATGGTCCTGTATCACTGTGGACCAATGGGTACTGGATACCATTCGAAAAGGGTAACGTATAAGAGTTCACCTCATCCCACCGGACAACCCACCCCCGACCCGTTGTCCTTCGAACACAGTCTCCTTCTAGAAGCAGAATTCAACAGCTCCTAGGAAAAGATCCATCAAAAGGTTCCACAGGCCCAGAAGGAAAGGGTTACTACTCCCGTTTCTTCCTGGTCCCAAAGAAAATGGGAGACCTCCGTCCCATTCTGGATCTGAGCCAGCTCAATCTCTCTGTAAAATACCAGAGGTTTCGGATGGTCAGTCTGGCAGGTCTCTTCCCCTTACTCAAGCAAGGGGACTGGTTGTGCTCCCTAGATGTGCAGGACACCTACATGCATATGAAAGTCCTGAAATCTCACAGAAGGTTTCTGCGCTTTAGCTTCCAGAATGAGCACTACCAATTCAGGGTACTCCACTTCGGCCTTTCTTCCACCCCCAGGGTTTTCCCCAAGTGTCTAGCGGTGGTAGTGGCGGCCCTTCAAAGGAGAGGCCTCTTTCTTTGTCTACCCTTACCTGGACGATTGGCTCCTCTCTGCTCGGTCGGAGGAGAAGCTTCTAATCGCCTTGTGAGAGACGCAGGCTTTATTTTCCTCCTGGGGATCACAGTAAACTGGCCAAAATCACACCCTTGGCCGACCCAAAGGCTGCCATTCATAGGGGCTATTCTGGACACCGGGCATGGCAGAGCCTTTCTGCCTCCAGACAGGGCAGACCACCTTTGGGATTTGTCCAGCAGGCTCCAGAAGGCCCCCTAGGCCCCTGCCCTGGTTGTTCTACAGCTTCTAGGCCATATGGCAGATGCCATAGCCGCAGTACCCTTAGCCAGACTACATATGAGGACCCTCCAATGGCATCTCAGGGTCCAATGGGACCAGTCGGTGGATGATCTGGATCTCTGAATCCAGATATCTCTGGCAGCACACCACTCCCTCAAATGGTGGCTCCATCATGACAGTCTAGCTGGAGGAGTTCCATTCGGGAGACCCACCCCTCTCCAGACTTTAACCACAGATGCCTCTCTGTCCGGTTGGGAGGCTCATTTAGAGGATCACAGGACCTGGGGGTCTTGGTGTGCCATAGAGAGCTCTCTACATATAAACGTTCTGGAAATGAGCGCCGTACTGAATGCAGTTAACGCATTCAGAGACCAACTCTCGACGGGTCCTCTCCTGGTGCAGACAGACAACACACCAGTGGTCTTCTAGATCAACAAGCAAGGGGGGACTCATTCATACCCTCTTTGCAGGGAGGCCATGAGAATGTGGAATTGGGCAGTAGAACACCGTCTGGATCTCATTGCAGTTCATCTGCCTGGGGTTCAGAGCATTCTCGCCAATGGTCTCAGCCACTCTACGTCTCTGAATCATGAGTGGGAACTGCTCCAAGAAGTCGCAGATGACCTGTTCGGTCGCTGGGGCCATCCAGAGTTGGACCTCTTTGCGTCCCCATGCAACTCCAGACTGCAAAATTTTTGCTCGCTCGTTCCAGGGCCTGGTGTTTTTTGGTGAGACGCATTGTCCCTGTCTTGGACAGGGAAGTTCCTGTACACCTTTCCTCCTTTTCCCCTCATTCAGAGAGTACTACTCAAGTTGCAGTCAGAAGGAGCCAGAATGATTCTGGTGGCTCCTCTTTGGCCCCATCAGATTTGGTATCCGTTGCTCCAGCAACTGTCACTGGAATCTCCAGTTCAGTTGCCACTCTCCACCCACTTGCTCTCACAAGAGCAGGGGACACTCGTCCGTCCTGCTCTTCACTCTCTTCACCTGTACGGGTGGCTCCTGCAGTCCTAGCAGAAGAGAGATTAGGAGTGTCAAGCAGGGTGGCTGAGATCTTGGCTGCAGTGAGGAAGCCTTCCACCAGGGCCACCTACACTCTGAAATAGAAACGCTTCTGTCTGTGGGCTACGGCCTGTGCCCTAGTTCCCCTGGCTTGCCTGGCTAGGCACATGCTAGAATATCTCAGTCACCTTCTGGATTTAGGACTGAGCTATTTGTCCATTAAGGTGCACATGTGTGCGGTTTCCGCATACCATGATCCTATCGGAGATAAAACTCTGGCACAGCCCAACGTCTGTAAGACTTCTCTACGAGGGGTCATACATATCAGACCTCCCAGGAGAGACATCATTTCTCCTTGGGAATTACTTTTTGATCTGGAGAAACGCAGCATCTTGCGAGCTGCCCTTCCTCTCATGGAAGACCCTCCTTTTGGTAGCCATTACCTCTGCTCGAAGGGTTTTTGAGCTCCAGGTCTTGATGTGTAAGGAACCTTACATAGTTTTCCACAGGGACAGGGTGACCCTGTGCACGAACCCTAAGTTCATGCCGAAGGTGGTGTCCGTGCTGACTCTTAACCAGGACATCAACCTTCCGGTTTATTATCCGGAATTTGTTAACCACGGTGAAGCGTTTTTGCACACCTTGGATGTTCACAGAATTTTGAGGTATCACCTCCACAGGACTTGCTCCTCCAGACATCCGGACCAATTATTCATCTCATTCATCAAGCAAATATTAGGGGCTCCTGTTTCAAAACAGTCACTAGCCCATTGGCTGGTGCAGTGCATTACTTTCTGCTACCAGCATCATAGCAAACTACTTCTGGGAACAGCCAGGGGCCACTCTACCAGAGCAGTGGCCTCCTCCTTCATGGCACTCAAAAATTTCTTCTCGGCAGATATTTGTGCTGCAGCTACATGGAGTTCAGTCCACACTTTCATTAGACATTACAGCCTGGACATTGCATCCAGAAGGAGAGCAGGTTTGGACTAGCAGTCCTGCAGGGCCTACTCTCTTAGATGCCTTTCTAATATGTTTCAGCTGTTTTTCAGCATATCTCCCTACTGCCCTCAGACCTGGGCCTATCCTTGAGTACTGCTTGGGACTCAGTCCTAATGGTATTACCTGCTGCAAGAGCTCCACCCTCGAAGACAGATAGTACAGTTACGTAAGAACTTACCGTAACAGTAGATCTTCGAGAGGAGGTCTTGCAGCAGGTGGCTTTCCCACCCTCCTTGCCCCAGGATAGTATTTTGGCTGTTTTATCACCAGAACATGGTGGGGACTTCCTGCTCGGTTCTCCAGTTTGGTTTTTAGCCAGGTCTCCGGCGGGAGAACTGAGATGGCGCCAGGGCACCACCCCCTTTATACCACATCTGACGTCGGGAGTTCTCCCCTGCCTCAGACTTCTAGCTACAAGTTTTCCATGGGGTCCTGACACCTGCCAGCTTCAGTCCTAATGGTATTACCTACTGCAAGAGCTCCTCTCGAAGATCTACTGTTACGGTAAGTTCTTACTTAACTGTACTTTACTCTAGATAAGCATATACCAGGGAAAATGAGGGATGTTATGGCTTTTCAGCCATGAAAAATTAAATGCGAGAGAGACCCAGAGGCATAAAGCAATTACTGATAGTATAGGTTTACAACCAAACTGCATCACAGAACAAGAAACATTGCAGCATCTGTTTTTTGATTGCTCTTACATATCGAACTTCTGGAACCTACTAGCTCAAACATGGAATGAACCCTGCTTTTCATGCATAGCTTATGACACTTTGAAAGAGGGAAGCCTTTTTTAGAGAAAAGGTTGCACAAGAACAAGGGGTCATGCAGTGAAGGTTGGGGGGGTAGAATCGGGAAATGTAAGGAAACACTTCTTCACAGAAAGGGTGGTGGATGCCTGAAACAGCCTCCCTGAGGAGGTAGTGGGAGCAAAAACTGTAATGAGATTTAAAAAAGCATGGGATAAGTATAAGGGAACCTTAGAAGCAAGGGGGTGAGCTGGAGATCAAGTAGGGTCCACAGTGTGACAGTAGGTAGGGAACATGGGCAGACTAGGTGGGCCAAGTGGTCCTTATCTGCCATCAAATTCTGTGTTTCTGTGATTCTAGGGAAACTAGATACTTCATGGCGTGAATGGACTAGTAGCACAGTATATGTTATATTTGCATGTACAAAGTGGGCAGTCTGGCAAGTTCGATGTAAATGGACACTCCAGCAGCAGACTTCTACACTTATGGACCTTACTTGCAAAATTCGGTATGAGATAAGTACTGTATATCACCATGAATCTGCATATTTAGAAAGGTCACAGTTTCCATCATTGTAACAAAAAAAAAATGCCCTATGTGTGGGCTAGGGGTATATAGCCCTGATCTATGTTTTTCAAAATTGAATTTCTTACTGTATTTTTTCTTGGTAATTGATATGTTTTTGTTGTTTCTATTATTCTGCTTCTTTAAGTCATTTTGCTGTTTTTTGGTTTTGTCAATAAAGAATTCCCCTACTCTTGCAAAAAGTGCCTTGGGTTCTTTTTCTTCCACCTGGACACCCGCCAGGATAGCATCAGAGATGGGTAGAAGGGACCTTGGTTTAACGTCTCATCCAAAGGACGGCACTCCCCTAGTACTGAACTCAGGTGCCAGTATTTATGATATAATCCCAATCCCAGCATGGGGCAAGAGCTCACAACCTTCTGGCCCAGAGGAGGGTGTGCTGCCAACTGAGCCACGCTGACACCTGCGATCTACCCCTCTCTACAACCCTCCTTCTGGAGAGGATGTGGAGGGGGACAGATCTGACCCTGACCTCATTATTTCTGTGGGAAGCAAAGAAAACTTTAGCCTGGACTCTTCTGACTCAGGCCCAACATCTATCCTTGGGAGGGTCTATCATTCCAGGCTTTGTTCAGAAACATGCATTCTGCTCTAGAGTTTGAGCTGACAGCCATTGACCTAGGTAAATATCTCCGTCTGCAGTGGTTAAACGTTGCTACCATGTGGGTCAGTTTAGTTCCTCCTAGTTCACCTGCATTTGAAACCGTTTCTGATGTGGTTTGGAATAGACCTACTTCTGTTCCATCTGTCTGCAAGCAGATAGACAGAAAATGCACTGGCCTTAAGGACAGCACAGTGCATGTTTCTCAACCTATAGCTGATACCATTGCTATTCTTGCCGAGAATGACAAAGCCATTCTCCCTCAAGATGTCACTGCACATCCTCTTAATAAGAAGTCGCTCAAGATTGACACTATGGGTAAATGGACTTTCGCAGCCTTTACTCTCAACATGTGGATTGCTAGCCACCAGGGGCATTATTCCAAATATGAGCACACCCTCTGAAGCTTGCTTAAGTTTCTGGCGGAGTCCCTATCATAATCCAAGACCAAACAAGAGATTCTGCTGACTGCCACACATGGAACTGAGTCTAGCAGTCATCAGCTTAAAGCAGCCATAGATGTCTTTGACACTGCCTCTCGCTATGCCGCTGCTGGCATCTGCATCAGAAGGCATTCCTGACTACAAACTGCTGTTTTTTTCCCCAAGATGCCCAGTAACAGGTTATGAGTGTTCCCTGTGATGGAACCTACCTGTTTGGACAGCAGGTAGAAAACTCTCATGAGACGTCTCAGAAAACGAGAACGACCAGTAAGAATTGAAAAAATGAAAGAAATATTGATTGACAAAGCCATGTTGCACTTTTACCTCCAATTTATCCTGCCAAGCAAGAATGG
The DNA here is from genome assembly GCA_016271365.2 of Neoceratodus forsteri. Taxonomy (NCBI): domain Eukaryota; kingdom Metazoa; phylum Chordata; order Ceratodontiformes; family Ceratodontidae; genus Neoceratodus; species Neoceratodus forsteri. The sequence goes on along the minus strand of JADMNL010000025.1, from coordinate 165,433,877 downwards.
GGAAAGTCACTGTGCCAGCAGCAATTGGTGAGTCTGGCGGGTAGTGTGGGCAGCACTGGGAGCTTGAATTGAAGGAGTGAGTGCTGGTAAGCACAACGGTGGATAAATATTGAGATGCAAAACAAAAAGCCTGCAAGTTGTGTATACCAAACCAAACCAAACTTTATTTTTATAGCGGCTTTCCAGGCCACAAGGCACTTAACATAAAATCAAATATAACCAGATAAAATAAGTTAAAACAGAGTCATTAAACAATGTCAGTCTATCAGTCAGTAAAACAGTTTAACCATAATTAGGGAAGGCCAGATTAAATAAGTACGTTTTTACTTCAGTTTTAAACCTGTCGATGGTCAGGCATTCTCTCAACCGACGAGGCAGAGAATTCCACAGGGTCGGAGCCGAAAAGGCAAAGGCACATGCACCAGATGGCTTCAGTCACACCCTGGGAATCTCTAGCAATCCCTCATCGGTGGATCGGAGAGGATGGAGGGGGCAGTAGGGTACCAGGAGGTCTTGCAGGTAACCGGGGTCCCTGATCGTATAGGGCTTTAAAGGTTAGCAATCCAACCTTAAAGGTAATCTGCCACTGGACAGGCAGCCAGTGCAGTTTGCGGAGCACAGGCGTAATATGACTGTTCCTAGACGTTCCAGTCAAAAGCCTGGCCGCCGCATTCTGCACTAGCTGCAAGCGGTGGATATCAACCCCTGGTAGCCCTAAGTAGAGGGAATTGCAGTAATCAAGGCGGGTGGTGACAAAGGCATGGACCAATGTTTGAAGATCATCAGGAGGAACCAGGTGTTTCACCCGGGTGATATTCCTCAGATGGTAAAAAGCGGATTTGACAACGGCTGACACCTGAGATTTTAGTGTAAGACCATCATCAAAAATAATGCCCAGGTTACACACACGGTCTGAGGTAGTGAGCGGTATGCCATCAAGCAACAAACCTAATGGCTGTCCAGCCCCCAAACCCACTCCCGGATGACCAGGGTCCACGACCAACACTTCAGTCTTATTTGGATTCAGTCTCAGCCAGCTGGTACTCATCCAAGTTCTGATCTCAGTATGGCAATTATTTAGCACAGAGAGTGCATCATTCTGTCTGGGTAGAAAGGACATATACAGCTTAGTATCATCTGCATAGCAGTGAAAACTCAGACTGTATCATCTGATGATATCTCCCAATGGCAGCATGTACACTGCAAACAACATGGGAGCTAAAATGGAGCCCTGCAGCACCCAACAGGGCAGGGGATGAGTGCCAGAGGAATAAATTCCAGTGGCAACTCTCTGAGACCTGCCCACAAGGAACGAGTGGATCCATTTGAGGACTGTACCAGACAGCCCACAAAGAAGCCGCAGGTGTTCTAGCAGCACACCATGGTCTACAGTGTCAAGTGCAGCAGAGAGAGAGATCAAGAAGGACCAGATATGTACGTGCCTTTTTCGATCCCTTGCCATTAGGAGGTCGTTCAGTACTTGGACAAGTTCCGTCTCCGTGCTATGCTTCTTCCTAAAACCAGACTGGAGAGTATCATAGACATTGTGAGTTATAAGATGATCGTCCAGTTGCAGAGCAACCACCTTTTCAATAACCTTACCAACAAATGGCAGGTTAGAAATAGGCCGGTAGTTAGCTAGACAGTCTGGATCCAAGGAGGGTTTCTTAAGGAGTGGTCAAACAACCGCCTCCTTAAGGGGGTCTGGAAAGATTCCCCTCTCCAGGGACTTCCAGACAATTTCAGCAAGGATCGGGCAGGTAACATCTACACATCCCACTAAAAGGGGTGTAGGACCCAGATCCAAACTACAACTGGTTGGGCTCAATGTTTGAATGATTTTTACAATGTCCATGAATTCCAGCTGGCAGAAATCTGACCAGACTGACCGAGTGCATGCCACTTCCTGCTGATCTCTGCAATCTGTCAGAGGAGAGGTCAGGCCGATGCCAGACCTGCTGCCGGCAACCTTATCTTCGAAGAATCGAGCAAATTCCTCACATTTCAGATGAGAAAAGGCTTCTCTGGGCTGGAAACAGATTGGATTGCACAGTCTGTCAACAGTCCAGAAAAGCTGAGCCAGTCGATTCCGTGCAGCAGAAATCTCCCTGGACCGAAATTCTGCCTTCTTATGGGTGATTTCTGATTGATAGCCGTCATAATGTACCATCAACCTAAGCCTGTCAGCATCAAGGCTGGACTTCCGCCAGGCTCTCTCTATCCTTCGGCCTACTCGCCTCAGCTCCTTCAGGGAGCCATCAAACCAAGGGCTCCTTGGGCGAAGGGTGAGAGGCCGAACACGAACAGGAGCAGTCTTCTCCAGAGCATCTCCCACAGCCTTATTATAGGCTAATACAAGATCATCTTGACTCATGCATTCACCCAACAAACCCGATAGGTCCAGCACCGCCGATAGGTCACTGGGGGTAACTCCCCTTAAAGGGCGGTACTGAACCATCTCCATAGGGGCAGACCTATTAGGGGGCCCCTGAGACTGAATCTTACAGTAGCAGCCACAGACACTGCCAGCTATTTCCCGAACTTTCTGTAATTTTCCAGATATGTCTCCTGCTTTCTCCATTTCCATAGTAGGGGTGGCAGAGAGAAACTCTTTAGAAATTTTGCGAAATATCTGGAAAGAGCTGGCAGTGTCTGTGGCTACTACTACTGGTGTGATGGTCAGGCCAGCTGACTGGTTCCACCTCCAGGTCAGCTATCTCCATACCCAAGAGAAAAATCAGATCCAACGAGTGACCCCCTACATGGGTCGAGGAGGTAACTACCGGTGTAAGGCCCAGCGTACTCATCAGCTAGAGAAGATTTTGACCAAAATGCGAGAGTTCATCGTCAACCCAGGCATAAGCAACAGCCTGCATTGGATACAGAAAATACCTGGAGGGGGAAGGTACCGAGTTCTTCTGGTTAGAGACGTAAACTGTGAAACACAAGTTCACAGGTTCAGATCCCACCACAGCTAGGAATGCACTCAGTGTCCTTCTGCAAGTCACATGACCCCCCCCCCAATCTTCAGTCCTGTCAACAGTAAAATTAAGTGGAAACAGGCCTCCATAGAAAACGAAATGTTGCATCTCAGTTTGACTGTCCTGGCTAAATACATTGTCAAACAAAGAAGACGGGCCTTTGGGTGCCTTGTATAACCTGATGATAGCTGTTGTCGAAGTGCAATCTCTTTGATTTAGTAGCATTTCTCTATTTTCTCCCAGAGAATACGACAGCACAAAACGAATATAAACTTTCTGTTATTCATTTGTAGTGGTGTTTGTCTGTGCAGTGCTTTAGTTTTAGCTCGCCTCATGGGAAACAGAGCTAGACTTTGACAAAGGCTGTCTGATTCAAAAGGAAGTGGCAGTACAAAAAGGCATTATTTCAAGACCTACTGTCTTTTCATATTAAATGTGGGCTTGTTCTCCAGCTTATGTAAACCCATGCCAAAAATAACTAGAAACAACTGTGTGTGGAACTAAGAGAATTTAAAGAGTACCAATTAGGCTCTTGTATAAAAAAAAACCCCCCATCAGCATAATAAAGAACCTTACCTTCCATCCAGCTTTTTTTTTTTATTTATTTTATTTTAGTCTTTGGTAACCGGGTAAGGCCCACTAGGCACAAGTGCCTATATTCAGGGGCGACCTGGGAGCACTGGGTGGTTAAGTGACTTGCTCAGAGTCGCACAGTATGCAAGTAGAGGTTGTGAGAATCAAACTCAGGTCTGGTCTGCTGGATGTACCAAGCTCTTTCACACCTTGTTCCTCTAACCTCTAGGCTATACTGCCAGCCCAAGCTGATGCAGTCCAAGGGATAAAGAACTGGTTTTCAGGCAAATTATATTAATGATAAAGAATACAGGGAAGATACATACTAACATATATGAAATTTAAGTTCAGCGTAGTCTAAATATTACAATTTTCAAATCTTTTCACCAGAAGTATCAGTAACTCCATAAGAGGCCCATTAAAGAGTGCCAGTAACTGTGTAATACCATCCTTTTCAGTGTTACTGCTAAAGGAAGGGAAGAGATTGGCTCTGTTCAGCTCTCTCAATATACATGAGCAAGGGCATCTTCAATTATTTTAACTTGGGGAAAGATAAAACAAAAAAAATGGAAGGACTGCCTGTTTACCTCATGCCTGCCTGAGAAATTCTCATCACCAAAATGGGGCTTGCTGGACAGACACTTTCATCCTGTTTCTTTGTGCCTGGAGAGTGACCTCTTGGGAGCAACAGAGGTGCCTCCCGTACTAGCCACCCTGTCTGCCACATCTTCACCATCGATCATTACTGAGAGTTCTCAGTCCAAGGGTCTGGGACATTCTAAGACCACAGAAGTGTCAGAAAAATCAGATTATGAGAATTAAATACTCACCTGGACACAAACCTGAAATATGTGGGAGCACCAGAGTTAGATTTCAACAGTGTCGGACTATACCTTGGACTCTCTCTGCTGTGCATTGGACAGAATTGCAGGTTAGGTCAACAGATTTGAGTGCCAGCTAATTTTATGTAGAAAGAAATCAAAGCAATTTAAGACTTACATCAGAGAACTTGATGGGTGTGGCTGACAAAGTTGAAAAATCTGACTCAAGATTACAGCCTGTTGGTCTGAGGAGACAGCCCAGTGCACTGCTGTGCTGTTGAATGAGTTAGGAATCTGACTTGGGATGCGTTGGCAGGCGGAACTCAGAAATAGTGTTGCCGACAGCAGTGCTTCCCACCCTGGGGAAGGGATGGCACCATATATCTGGCATTGCAGCAACCTCTGTGGTGGTCCAGGGGCTTTCTCCACCACCTCAGGTGAACCTGGTGTGACAATGCAGGCCAACACCAGGCTATGGGCACCATCAGGTAGGTGGAGGTCAGAAGATGGGCGAAAACCCACAGATTGCCAGGATGACTGAAGCAGACACAGATGCAGGCACTCTCTAGCACAGTTGTAATCTCCAGAGGAAAGACTGTACAGGTGGCAGCAGATGGGGCTAAGAGGCTGCCAAGGGCCAGTGGCCCCATGATGAAAACAAGGAGAAGGTCCCCGTAGGTTACAAAGCTGAATTAATAAAGAAACTTCTGAGCTGTGGAGGCTCAGAATAGACAATCCAGTCCAGCCCTCCTTCCCTATGGGGACAAAAACTTCCTTTTAGGGAGTAGTCTGCTCTATGTAGGTTATATACACTACCTAAGGAAGTATTGGAATAGAGACATGCTCGACAACTGTAGTCATTTGTTTCATATTTTATATTAATGTGCGGTAAAAAAACAGATGAGAGGAACTGCGGAACCCATAACTAGGCTAACTGCTCTGGTGAGCCAGGCAACTCGTGCCTAAATTCTAACACTGCAAATAAAAAAGGATTAAAAAAAAAAGATATGATAAGGTGGATGAGCCAAAGAATAGGAAAATCCGCTAAGGATTATAGCTGGTGTTAACAGACAGGACAATATCCGATTTTTGAGAGAGGGTAGTGTGGTGACATGCAGTGACCTGCCTGCCCTGAGACAGGGGTCAGGTGGACCCAAAAACATTGGTGACCTCCAGGTAGATTGTCAGCTTTTTACCACACATTAATAAAAAAAAAAATGAAAGGATTATATTCAGGGACACTGGTTTACCGGGATTGAGAAAGGGCATATTCCATTTTGCACAATGTAAAAAACGGTATTGTCACCGGTGTCTGCTAAGCCAAAATCCGGTTTTACCGGTGTTTGGCTTTGTGTACTTTATTTAACAATTTTGAACTCTGCTATCATACATTTTAGCAATTTTGACCTCCACTATTGCACATCCTTCCATCCTTGTACCAATTTAAAGTTATTTTAGGTACAAGATGTGATGGCAGCAGCAGCACTACAGCCCCCATCCCTCTGGTGTGATGGCAGCAGCAAAGCACTACAACCTCACTCCCTCAGGTGTGACAGAAGTAGCAGCACTGTGGCCCCATCCCTTAGGTGTGATGGCAGCAGTACTCGTTCACCATTCCTCAGGTGTGATGGCGGTATCAGCACTGTTGCCCCCATCCTCACGTGGACTGCAGTAGTACTACATCCATCCACCAGTGGTGATGGCAGAAGCACTACAGCCCCACCCCCTTCGGTGTGATGGCAGTAGCAACAATGCAGTCCACATCCTCTGGGGTGATGGCAGTGATGACAGCACTATGATCCCCTTTCTTCAACACCCACATCCCACATGCACAAGTTACAAAGGACTTGGTCTCTTTGCTTGTTAGAATTCAGATGTGAATTAATCTGAAGCATCACCGCTAAGGCAGACTACCTTTGTTTTTTCCTATCTATAATTTAACTGCCTGAATTGGATTTCTGCCTGTGACACCACTGACCAGGGTTAGGGAACAGACTTGGGTGTTGGAGGGCCAGCTGGTGGATGAAGGCTTGAGTGTCCAGCAACCACTCACCTTCTCCTATGAGGGAGGGTGGGTTCATTGCTCAGCATTTTCTGGCCCCTGGTGGAGGTCAGATGCGACAACATGTCATCCTCACTGCAGGAGGAAGTGTGATGGACGTCGGCTTGTGCCTTGACATCACGCCCCAAGAAAATGGGAAAACACCCGCTGACCAACCAAAGGATGGCTATTGGTCCCTCCATAAGCCGGAAGCCCCAGACATGTTCCGTCCTGATCCTGCCATGCCCAGGATACACAGGAAGCACTTTGGGGTAATTCTCTCTCCTGGTAGCCTCCCACAGGGGTAGGGGCCCACTCAATTAAGGGTTACTTTGGGTTACCTGGTAGCACAGCAGTAGGGCAGTGGATGGTGGTCGGAATCAGCAGCGGTGGTAGGGCCTTGGCAGGCCTGAAGGAGTGCATTTCCAGGGGTAGGAGGAGCAAAAAAAAACTGCTTGAATTTGCTTCTTTGAAATAAAGTGTCTTCACCTAAAAACTCACAAGTGATTAGTGGAGGATGTTCAAATGGATTTATGCATCTCCCAGATATGTGGATGCTTTTTACTTAGTGTCCATGAAAAGGTGTCTCTCAGTTTTCATGTCTGTTCAGATGTGAATTGAGCACTACTGTGCCCTGCATTATACAGCCCTGGGGTCTTACCTTCTGTATGTCATTGACTGTGCTTTTAAAATCCACTGGCCAAACATAAGTACACTTAAATACTTAACATTTGCTTTTTGTTGAAACAGTTTATCAGAAAACTTTCTGTTGTCACAGAGACTGAAACAGCAGGTGGGAGAAAAGGTGCAAATTATCCAATTCACCTAAATGGGGTGCTAACTGTGAAGTCTTTTTGTAAGTAGTAAGGCAGTTTCTTCTTTGTGAACATACTTTCATTCAGACTAGTTTTCATTCAAATAACTGAGGTTTTGTATGGCCCTACTGGTTATAAACTTGAATAAGCTAGTTGGTAACAGTGATCCTACATTTAGCAATCTCGACCTAGATGTTTATTTGCAAAGAATACAATAAAAACCTAGCTAAAATCTAAAACACATAAAATGTATCTGAACATTTATCTTTACCTATACAAAATCATTTCAGCCCAAAGTAAAGCCCAGGTAAATTGCATGATACCTGACTACTATTCTATGATGTAGTAAATATATATTGGTATTTTTTTATATTCTTTGTAAAGCAGGTAAGGCCCACTAGGCAGAATGTCTGTTTTCAGGAGTGACCTAGAAGCACTAGGGGCGTTAAGTGACTTGCTTGGAGTCACACAGTATGCAAGTGGAGGTTGTGGGAATCAAACCCAAGTCTGCTGGATGTACCCAGTTTATTCACTGTTTGTTACTCTAACCACTAGGCATGGGTGGTTAAACTGAATGGCTGATTCACAACAAAGCAGTACGGGTGATTTCTACTGACTCTATATGCAGCAAAGCAGAAAGAATGCAAAGCACAGCAGCATTCATTTTAAAAGATGCAAATCTGGGTCAGCCCGCTGGTGCTACTGTTAGCACTAATAGCTTGCAATACCAGCGACCCAGGTCAGAAGTGAACTCGGGTTGCTGGAGGTCTGGCCAGGAAGTAGGATCGAGCACCTGGGACTACTCTCCTCCTCCTCTGGGAGGGGTGAGCTGCAGGTCCTGCTCCTTACCACCACCTGTGTGACCACGGGTGGTGATGCAATGGTGCTGCAGAGTGATCAGGAGGGAGGATGCTAGCCAGGATCTGGAGCAGTGGCATGTCTCTATGTGACCTACCTTCTTGGATCTCCTCTAGTGCCGTGCCCTCAGGGACAGAGACCAGAAAACCAATAACAATCATCCCACATTGGCCACTGGCAGAAGGGCCCAGGTGCCCCAAACCTCATAGCCAGGCTCCATGAGGGACCTGCTGAGCTGCCCAAACACACTAAGGGTGTGGATGGATGACCTGGGGTCCCTTCCTTCCTTCCCACCTGGGGACATAATCCAGGTAGGATGGGGCAGGACCACAGGAGCTCATGGCGTTACCTGGGGTGAAGCTAAGGATACCAGTCTAGGGATCTCTGAAAAGTGGAGACTGATGTTGTGAGAAGGGGACATAGAAAGACAAAATTAAAACAAATTTAAAAAGATGCTGAAATCTTAGAGATTCTGTGCAGTGACATGCAATTTCCGTGAGGCACCGGTACAAGAATTCAAAATCCGCTAACCAAGCAGTATTCCGTGACTGTTACCGGTGTTACCGGTAAAAATGGAAAACCAGGGTCCCTGATTATATTACATTTGGTGAGTGGGTCTTTACTCCGGTACTCTGTTAGACTGTGGATGCTACCGTGTCAAGTTGTTCTGGGGAGAAGTACAATTTGCAGAGGAAAACAAAACTACTAGGAGATCTGTTTGTGTCCTGCAATATTCAACTGGTGGATTTTCCAATGCCCTGGATTGGTAAAGGAAGTACTTCCAAAAACCTTCCATCTGTCACTTACAAATCCCCTCTTCTGAGAGCTTTCTGTGTCCCAGGGAGACAACAGAATAAAATCTCCTTGCCAGTAGCACTGCATGTTCAGACATGGGACCTGACACTGGTCACAGGAAAATTGTGGAGTCTATAAAGCAACAATACTGGTGACCTTCACCTTTGACTCTGACTGGGAGATAACTTTTCAGTTGGCCAGTTTGAGAGGTGTTCTGCTATATGAAAATCATGGGTACTTTATCCAGGTTACTTATTTCAAACTTACTTAGCAGGAGTGGCGGAGTGTCCTGGGATATCACCAAGACATTTTGGAGTCGGTGGGGGGGGCCATTAAATTTGTGAGGCCTGGCTAAAGTTACAGTTAAAAAAGTACAATAACACCTTTTTTTCTTTCAAGTAAATCAGTCTCTTTCTTATGAAAACAACAAAGCAACAAAAATGAGAATTTCATCCCCCCCCCGTTTCTTTCTTTCTTTTTTTTTTTTTGTTTTATATACAGTACAATTTCCTTGGCTGGGGGGTTACCTGGCTCCCTCCTCCCTTCCTCAGGCTACCACCTCGGCCGCTGCCCCAGCCGCAGCCAGAGCTCTGGAACCCCTGTGTTCCGCCCCTCCCTGGCCACATCGCTGTGGGTACTTACCCCTCATGCCGTGGAAGACCAGAGGGCAGATACACCAGGGGAGCTGCTCGGGTATGACCGTCTCAGCTGTGTGCCAGATCCTGCCTTCCTTGTGCACGTAGGTAGTGGTATGTCCGTCCCCACCGGCGCAGGCGTGCAAGGACGCCAAGGACTCTCCGGGCGTGCGTCCGCTCCAGGCACCTGCCTGCGTCAACCCCTTGATGGACCACGTCTTGCACCAGTCCTGAGCCACCACCAGAGGCCAGTACTGCCATGGTCGTTCCCTCCCACCCTCCCTGGAGGAGGAGAGCAGTCCCTGGGATGCTCAGTCCTCCCTACCCAGCCGACCCCCAGCACCATTTCTGATCTGAATCTGGTAGAGGCTTCTGATTCATAAATTAGTATTGTGTTGTTAGAAGAAAAGACTCTTCACAGAGCTGAGTCTTTATTGAACAGGCACCAGGATAACCTTACTTTCTGTGTACAAATCGCAGTATTTGTTTAAAAAAATAGAAAAGGAATGAATATGAATAATACTGATTTCCTTTATCTGTTGTTTTATTCTACATGTAGGAATGAATATATATGAACTGTAATGTTGTTATATTGATAAGACCTGGTAACTTAAAGATGAGAAACTTTCTACAGGAATGGACATAAAAAAGATGGAATTCATTTAGCTGTGTAATATCAGGCATGAATATGTTCACTTTATTTTCACTTTGGGATAAGAGGTTTGGAGTCCCCCACATGAACATGTATGTGGTCCTTCCTCTTCATATTTCTATTTTGTTTCTGTTTAATCGAATTAAAATCCAATGACAAGAAAAGCCTAAAAAAAAAATCGAACAACATTAAATGTCATAAAATGTCTCAACGCAGAAGTGGGGCACAGAATAGGGAAGTGGAAGGGATCTGGCTGCCAAGTCCACTGAGCAAAGATATGATCGCTTCCCTTCCTTTAGTTGTAACAATAAAAACAAGCATTTGTCAATGCCGAATGTTGCTTGCTTCTATGTGCTGTTTAGGTATTTGGAAGTCATTGGAGTGCAAATATTGAAAATTTGCGAACTTACGAGCGTGCGTAGGAACTGCACAACGCACGCTCGTAAAACAGTCATTGTTAGGAAATTTTTCACAAAATTTTCAACATAGCCATTCTAAGACCTCTGCTCATGAACAGTGTCACTGTGATTTTGTTAATGTGTCCCATACATTGAGTTTGCACACCGACTGCACCATTGTGCGTTACATGGCCGGAAACACTATTTGGGCAGGATGTGAAAAATGACAACTGTACTGCTCATAAGGAGGTGTGGTAAAATGGCATTTTTGAAAATCTGGAGTGGAAATATTGAAAATTCGCAAACCTATGAGCGTGCATGGGAACTGTGCAACGCACACTCGTAAAACAGTAATTTTTAGGAATTCTTTCACCAAATTTTCAACATTGCCATTTTAAGATCTCTGCTCATGAACAGTGACACTGTGATTTTCTTAATGTGTCCCATACGCTGAGTTCGCACACGGACTGCGCCATTGTGCGCTACGTGGGCGGAAACATGTTTTGGGCAGGATGTGAAAAATGACAGCTGTACTGCTCATGAGGAGGTGTGGTAAAATGGCAATGTTGAAAATCTGGAGTGAAAATATTGAAAATTTGTGAACTTACGAGCTCATGAGAAACCGCGCAATGCACGCCGTAAAACAGTCATTTTAGAATTTTTCACCAAATTTTCAACATAGCCATTTTAAGACCTCTGCTCATGAACAGTGTCACTGTGATTTTCTTAATTTGTCCCATACATTGATTTTGCACACCGACTGCGCCATTCTGTGCTACAAGGGCGGAAACACTTTTTGGGTGAGATGTGAAAAATGACAGCTGTACTGCTCATAAGAAGGTGTGGTAAAATGGCAATGTTGAAAATCTGGAGTGAAAATATTGAAATTTCGTGAACTTACGAGCCTGCGTAGGAACTGCACAACACACGCTTGTAAAACAGTCATTTTTTGGAATTTTTGGACCAAATTTTCAACATGGGGTTTTGGGACCCCTTCTCATGAATGATGTCACTGTCATGGTGGTATTCGGGCCGAGGGTGATTTAGCAGTCACTGCGCGAAATCACCGCTGGGCCCAGATCTTGCCATGTTTCAACATCATTCATGAGAAAAGATAAAAACCATGTTAGATTGCTAAAATTCCCACTCAACTGAGAATAATAAAATTGAACCCCATCTAGCCCATTATACAGCTTACGGCATTTCCTCAGTTCGCGGTTGGCTTTGAAGTGCAGGCGTGTTCCCGGTCCACGAAGATCGCCCGGCGGAGTCTGGAGGTAAGTATGGGAGTGAGGGTGTGGGGAGGCTGGAGTGCGCAGTGGGTGGGTGTGGGCTGTGGGAGGCGGGGTGGGGAGGCGCCATGGAGACCGTTTTGTTTATAGGTTGAAAAAAAAAAGGCGGTAGTGAGTACGTTTGCCACGCTGGGAGTGGGCTCCCAGCATGGCACAGGGCGAGGGGCGTTCCAGCCGGCGAGTTGGGCACCCCGTCAGCCAGCGACTGATTGCCACGCTGGGGTGGGCTCCCAGTGTGGCACCAACTACTGGGGGCTGGACGCAGCTCAGCTGACGGGGATTGGGCACTCCGTCGGCTACCCGCAATGCGTGTGAGGCGCTGCGTCTGCGTGTGGGGGGCTACGCTTCTTATCGCTGCTCGCTGAAGCGTAGCCCTTTCAATCAGAGATACCACTGCATTTTGGAGCGTGTCATAGACAGCTCCAAAATGTATTGGCTTACAGGGGCCGTGCCTGCCAGCTCACTGACTGAATTGGAGGAGGAGGTGACACACCTCCGAAATCTCCGATGATGGCACTATGTTTCTTGCACATGCGTGCAAGCAACATAATAATAGTAGCTGAAATTAACCGAGGGATGGATGCTGAACAGAAGTGGGCAAACATTAGGAAGGGGCTAAATGAAACCATGAACACATGTGCCAAATCGCAGAGTAAGCAGTCCAGGTCAAAAAAACCTAGCTGGCTCAGCAAGGAGGTGGAGGGGAAGGTGAGGGAAAAAAGATTGGCTTTCATTAAGTTCAAAAAATCTGTGAGTGAGGAGGATAGAAAAGTGTTCTCAAAAGCATCCAGGGAGGTGACCAGGTCAGTCAGGGCAGCCAAGGAGCTGAAGTTGGCTCAGGGGATCAGAGAGGGGGGAAAAGGGGTTCTTTAAATACATAAGGGAGAAGAGGAATTGCAGGGATAACATCGTTAGAATCAAGAAAGAGGGAGGATGGGCGGAACAAGGGGAAGATCAGGTAGAGGCACTCAGTGAGTATTTCTGCTCGATGTTCACAAAAGAAAGGGATGACCCAATACTGCAGGGGAAAGGGGCTAAGGGTGGAGGAGGGGCAGAGATAACAGACAAGGTCATCCAACAGGATTGAGTTCTGAAGGGCCTTAAAGGCTTGCGGGTGGACAAGGCACCAGGACCGGATGGTGTACACCCAAGGGTCCTGAAGGAACTGGCAGAGTTGTTGGCAGGCCCTCTAACGGACCTGTTCAACACCTCCTTGGAGACAGGGAATGTACCCAGGGACTGGAGGATGACGCGCATGATGCCCCTTCACAAGAGTGGACTGAAGGACCAACTGGGTAACCACAGACCGGTGAGCTTGACTTCCATAGTGGGAAAGTTGATGGAAACCATTCTGAAGGAGAGGTTGATAACCTTTCTTGATAGCAATGGCCTGCAGGATGAGAGACAGCATGGGTTTGTCATGGGAAGATCTTGCCAAACTAACCTGAACGGCTTCTTTGACTGGGTCACTAGGGCGGGTTGATGAAGGCCACACTGTGGATGTCCTGTATCTGGACTTCAGCAAGGCTTTTGACTCTGTGCCACACAGGAGGTTAATGAGCAATTTGAAGGACATGGGAGCGGGGGAAAAACTGGTGGAGTGGGTTGAGAGCTGGCTGCAGGGGAGACAACAGAGGGTAGTTGTAAGGGGGGAGACATCCAAGCCACGGCCAGTAACGAGTGGAGTATCGAAGGGTTCACTGCTTGGCTCTGTTTTGTTCAATGTCTTCATTGGAGACATTGCAGAGGAGGTCGAGTAAGATCTGCTTGTTTGCGGATGACACTAGGATTTGTGCAAAAGTGGACAATGAGGAAGAGAGGTAGGCACTCAGAAAGGATCTAGCTAAACTCGAACACTGGTCTAGGGAGTGGCAGTTGGGGTTTAACACTAAGAAGTGCAAGGTCATGCACCTTGGAGCCAGAAATCCCAAGAACAGGTACTGGCTGGGGGGAGTGCAGGTAATGGCTTCAGAGGAGGAAAAGGACCTGGGGGTAATGGTCACAGGGGACATGAAGGTATCTGCAGAGTGTAGAAGAGCTGCAGCAAGGGCAAATATGATCTTGGGGTGCTTTGCCAGAGGGATCACCTCTCGAAAGGGGGAGGTCATCCTGCCACTGTATAGATCACTGGTGAGGCCACACTTGGAATACTGTGTGCAGTACTGTTCCCCTTACCTCAAAAGGATGTGAGATTACTGGAGGGGGTGCAGCGTAGGGCTACAGAATTGAGCATGGGACTAGGGGAGTTGCCATATGAGGAAAAGTTGAAAGAGCTCAACATGTACTCGCTGGAAGACAGAAGGGTAAGATGGGACATGATAGGACCTTTAAGTACTTGAAAGGCATAAATAAAGTCAGGGAGGGAGGATTGTTCCACTTAAAGGGGGGAAGTGTCACTAGGGGGCACAGTCTGAAGTTGAAAGGGGGAAGGTTTAGGAGGGAGACGAGGAGGCACTACTTCACAGACAGAGTGGTGACAGGTTGGAATGCACTGCCGGAGGAGTTAATCATTCAAAGGACTGTGGATAGCTTTAAGCGGGGTTGTGATAGAGTTAAGGGAAGGGTTAGTACAGACAAAAACACAAAGGGGGAAGGACTGGAAAAGAGGAGGAAGAGAGGGGTTTGGGTGGGGCAGCTGTAGTGATATGAAACTAAGAGCTGCACAATTGGGCAGACTTGATAGACCTGTGGGCCTTTTTCTGCTGACAAGTTCGTATGTTCGTAGTGAGCTGGCTTACCGGAGAGGAATGCTTTTCTGTGTTAAGTGATAACATCTAGTTAGCTGGGCAGTTTTAATGAATAAGTTGCTGATGTGGGTGATAAAATGCCCAAGGCCAAAATACGAATAATTTGATCAACTGCAGAAGCCGGTTATTTTGACTAACTAAATATAATTACTATTTTATAACTAGGAGTTCTGAAACCAGGATTTTAAAAGCTCTGTGGTAGTTGAAGTGGAATGTGACTTTTTCCCTTTTTTTAAGGATTAGATGCAGATAAACTATCACGGGCGTATCTTATAAATAAAGTTCGCTTTACTTTGCTTTATGTGGCTAAACTACCATGCACATGTCTGCAATGTGAATAAACTATTGTATGCATGTCTAAAATTCGACTAGGGAAATGGTTGTAGTACTGTAGTCTGGGGCATCACATGTCAGTGTTCCTCAGTTCTGATTGGCTTACAATAGATATGTGTCATGTAATTTCATATAGGGCACAATTGGTGTGATTTAACTCATTCCCTGATTGAGCTTGTATACGAATCGAAGCGTTCTGTGCTTAACCTTATTCAAAATAGCCACCTCAAGCCGAACGTGATCATGCAACTCTTAAAGAGCCATTGACGTCTTTGGGGAAGAAAGTTGAAAATTGTAATATTCAGAAAAAAAACTCTGCTTAAATTTCATATATTTTAGCTTTTGTTTTTCTTTTTTACTAAAATTTTCCTGAAACCCAGATCTTTCTCCCTTGGACTTCATCAGCTGCTGCTTATGTCAGCCTGTTGTAGCATGGAGGCAGGCTGCATTCATTCCCCAAAAATATGCCAAGTTAACTGAGTTTCTGACTGAGTTAATAGTGTGGAAGACAGGAATGAACCAGAAGGATTGAGCCATGCTAGGTGCGAAATCATAAAGCGCATCTCTGACAAAAGCTGCAATAATTAGGCAATTAACCATAGTACCACCATTCTTTGACAGAGTGGCTTTCCATGAAACATTCATGATTTATGTGGTGGAAAGCAAACCATTTATTTCTATTTTATTTGTAATATTTGAGCAGGAAAGGTACACTATATGACAGCTTGTTTACAGGTGCATCCTGGGTTCTGTAGACCTGTTTTATTGATGGAAAATATTGGCCATGTCACCAGGGAACTCTCCTACTTTTCTTCAGTAACATGGGATCTTTTACTTCCACCTGGACAGTGATGGGCAGAAGGGACCTCAGTTTAATGTCTCATCTAAAGGATGGAACAAAAAATACATGTGGTAAGTGAAGAAAAATTACTAATAGGAATCGGTTTTTCAGTTATGGATCGAGTTTCAGGACCTTTCACAGCGGCTCCTTGCATCAGCCTTTCAAAGGCAATGGACACTGAGATAGCCTTGCATACAAAAATAGTTCTTCGCTTTTTTTTAATCACTGTGCACCTGTGGCCCTGATGTCATGCAGAGACAGGCCACATGCGCAGATGAAATCCAAGGGAGGAATCCTGTTGTAAGGCAAATTTCTCTTACAATAGAGAATGAAGGCGATATAAATACAGAAAATATATGAAAATAAGTAGGAAAACAAAAAAAAAAGTGCACAAACCTGCATGCTGCTGGTGGTTTTACAATGAAGATAAACCAGGCCCATGTACAAAACTGTGTTAATTTTATTCTGCGAATCCATGAGTAACTGCATACAAACAGGTACATCCAGGTGTGCCCTAACATTTCGCGCCTGCATGCTTTTTCAAGGAGCTAGCTGTACATGAGCTTGGTTTAACTTCACTGTGAGACCACCAGTGACATGACTGTGTGTGTGTGTGTGTGGGTGTGTGGAGCGGCCTTCACCTGTTTCGTTATGAAAATAAGTTTGGGGTGGAATACACTGCTTCCCTGTACGCCGCCGATGACATTTTGCTGAAGCTTTTGAACCTGGATAGTTCCATCCTGACAGCCTGGTCACCATTTTTTACTTTTGATTCTCTAGTTTGGGGGGGGGGGGGGTTAATTGAACCTACGTAAAATGGAAGTTTTGCTCTTTAGCTATTCCCCCTCCCCTACTCTGCAGCTCAAACTCCCTTGTGCTGGAGGGGTATGGGTTTGAAGTACCTAGGTGTTTACCTCCTGAAAGATATTCAGAATCCAGAGCTCCTTAATTATGAACCACTAACTAATGTGATTTCTGAGGACATTACCAGATGGCTGCGACTTCCGTTACCCTTTTTGTTCTCGTCTGGAGACAGCAAGGATGAATCTGTTACCTCGTGTCCTTTACATGCTCCAGGTTCTCCCTTTTCTGCTGGCACCCTATTACTTTTCTTCTAGGAATAAACTCCTTTCTCACTTTATTTGGCAGGGACAACATTCTCAAATCCAGTTTACAGTGTTGCAGCTTCCACTTTCAAAAGGGGGGGGTTAACCTATTAAATTATGCCCAAGCATCTCATTTACACATAATATATCATTGGTTACACCCACAGAGCTCACCCTTGTGGTGTGTAGTGGGGTATAGTGGTGGCTGGAGCGTTAGGACTGGGGTAAGTTTTGTTAACATATTTCAGAGCTAATCCACTTTTTTGTCTGATTGTCTTGAATAGTAGAGACGACAAATACATTGTAAAAGGAGAACTTTATTGCGAATATTTGAATTATGAAAACAATAAATGAAAAAATATATTTTTGCATATATCTATAGTGCTTCTGTGGATTTTTTCTGCATTGCCACCCAGTATTTGCGCACCGTATTTGTAGGAATTATGTTTGGCATAGGTCCCTTTTTGTTTTCACACCTGTCTAGATCCCCTTCACTTTGCAGGCTTCACACCTTTTACGGCCAATACTTTGTGTCCAGACATGGATTCACAATTGCCTGAAGTGGCATTAATTTTCTACTTTTGTAGAATGCTGTCCACTGATACAGAATTTCTCTCATCCCACATCAACCGTATTTTCCAGCGTTGGAGGTAATTGGGTCTCTCATATTTTAGTTTCTTGGCACTGAAGGCCCGGCTTATTTTGAAGAACTCCATGTAAAATATGGCCTTACTGGGCGAGAACACTTTTGTTACCTTCAAATTAGAAAATATTTGTTACATAAATCTTGGGAGCGAACCCGCCTGCCGGATCCACTACCTCAACCTTTAAATCTTCTGGTTGGGCAACTTAGGGAACTATATGGGGTCACGTGATAGGAAACATGTACCATGTGTTGCAGAAATTATTGTGCGATTCTTCCCAATCGACATTGGATAAATGGAAACAGGAATTAGGCACCTCGAGTTCCTTTTCATTGTGGTTGAAAGTGACCTCCTGCACACAGTGGAGAAAGGTCACATGAAAATTCTGGTAGTAGTTCTTTAGAAGCCCTGCAGTCCTGGCAACATTCCCTTTTTTTTTGTTTGTTTTGTTTTTCTGGCACCCCCTTAGCTTGGACCCTCCCCACCCACCACCCCCAAGCCCTGGCTTGCCCCCCTGGGTGGGGCCGCTGAGGGGGCTCCTTCCTAGTGGTCACTGTGGGAAAAGCCCCAGCTTACCTTCCCAGGTCAGGGCCACAGGAGTGGGACCCTTCCAGCGGAGGCATAGGACGGCGGAGTGGGTCGTCATGCCGGGGGGCCAGCTTTTTCTCCAAGTGCTTGTTCCCTGGGGCCTGGGACATGCAATGACATCCAGCATCCGCCCTGCCCCTGAACATACTGGCGCCGATCATGGCGGTACTCCCCGCCTTCGCTAGCGGTTTGTCATGCACCAGACACTCTTCCCCTCCCTCCCCCTGGAGAAGGAAAGCAGTCCCTAGGATGCTCGATCCTTCTCCCCTGGCCGGCCGACTCCCAGGTCCATCCTCGAACCCGGGTCGTCAACGTTGCAAGTGGAAATCCAACCGCTGCGCTGGCAGGATGGCATCCTGGGGACATTCCTGCCCACCTCCATGGGGTAGTGCTGCCAATATTTTGTTCACCCTAAAGCGGACCAGTCGCATATTTTCTGGCAGTGCCCAGTCCTGTCTAGAGTTCTGGCAAGAAGTTGCCTTGCGTTTTGAAGTGTTGTCACTTTTCAGGGATTTAGTGGCCCCCACCATGCTGTTGATGTCGGTCCATCCACGGGACTTTGGCTTAGCCCAAGCTCAGTGGCATGTATTTATATATTGGCTGCAAAAAAGACCATCACTCATCTATGGATGAGGCCTCATCCCACTACATTAGGCCAGTGGAGCATCTGAGCACACAGCCACCGGACCAGGAATCCAAGAAGTTAGGCCAGTGGCGTGCCATTATATCTACTATTTATTCCATGGAACACCTTAAGGCTTCCTGTCATGACACACTTCCCTAGTTTCAGGTGAAATGGCAGCATTGGGTGTCATACGTGAAGGTGTGGACTTTACCACGTAGGCTCTATTAATATATAACGCCATAATTTTTTTTCTGGGTTTCAGTCCGGCTCCTCTGGGACGCTCCCCCTTATCTCCGCTTTAGGTGAGTTGAATAGGCACAGTGTTAATTCTGATGATTCATTTGTACTGCTATAGTTTTCTGTGCACTATGACTCAGGTGTTATTTTCTGCCAGTTTCCCACTAACTGTATGAACGTACCTGATAGGCTGCTTGATTTATTATGGGACCGTGTTTTGCTTTAAGAAAGAAAATAAGTGATCAATTACACCAAAAAAAATAGACGCTTTCCCCGAGGCAGCAGTAGCTCTTTTAAGTGCTATCCTCCTGGTGCTGGACTATGGCCTGTCAGTGTACGGCATGGCTACAGACACAGTCCTCAACAGGGTCAGACCGGTGCTAAACAAGGCCTGTCAGTTCATTCTAGGAGCTGATAGGCTCACACTTACCTGTACCCTGTACCCTGTACTCCCAATCTGACTGGCTCCCACTACAAGATAGACTCAAGTACCAGGTATGCTGCTGGGTATGAAGGCGCTGAAGCCCCATTATTCAAAACCTCCTGCACCCTGTCAAAATTAATATTCAACTAGGAGTATGGCCAGAAAGTACTGTCTGTACCTTCCATAAACTAGCAAGAGCCCACCGCCTCCTTTAGAGTACCACTCTGGTTAAACGAGCTGCCTGATTCCCTGATGAGCCCCCACAGCACTGCCCAGTTCAAGCTAGGGCAGAGAGAGGTTGTCTCATCAGGCTCCAGATGCGACTGCTCTCACACCTAACAGAATGCCTGCTTGCTACAATGATGTACAGACTATTTAAGCAGTATCTAGTATGGATGTAACTACGCACCAATGTTTTGGCACTGTAACTCACTGTGACGAGGCTCCATTTGGAGCTGCTCGCTGTACTCCACCTGTATATAGCTATGTAACTACTGTCCTGGATGACGAACCTTTGTAAATTAACTATTGGAGCTCAAAGGTGTATTTCCAATTGAAGAAATAAATAAAAGTGAGGTGGTATGCTGTATGATGGGGCAGCTTTTGAATGTTCTTGACTGCTGGAAATTACTAGTTCCTCTTCTCTGCCTAGTTTGGCAGTCTCCCTCCTCCTCTACAAGCAGCAGGAGCGATTTGTGGGGGACTGAGCACCACTCCCACCCCTCCATTGGCCACAGCAAATGCACTCAAAGCGGTGAGTTGGGAGGCGTAACCTAGGGTGTCAGCCACCCAAAAAATTATTTATTTATTTATTTCAAAATTGGTAACTGGGAAAGGTGCACTGAGCCAAGGCTCATTTCCAGGCGCGACCCAGGAGATAGGGAAATGTGATTAACACAGAGTACCTGTGTATTATAAAATACAAAATCACAAACTGCAGTGAAACAATAAGTACACAGTATGGAAAATGTGTGCAAAGGTACAACACGTGCGCAGTGCTAGATGGAGAATGCTCTCATATAGGGAGACCAGGTCAGGAAAGGCAAGCAGAGGGAAGGATGTTAGAGTGGGATCAGGAGAAGGGGTGACAGGTGCAGGGGGGGAGTGGGAGCAAGCCTTGGCAGGTGTTTGAAGGCAGGAAGTGAGAATCAGAATCGGAGGGAGGGCTGCGATAGATTTCCAGAGGGATGGTAAGCGGTAGGAGAAGGCAGTTTGCCTAGAAGTGGAGTGAGGGTGGAAAATGGAAAAGGTACGTGAATCCCTGGAGCGCAGTGAGTATGCTTGCGGGTGGGACTGAGGAAAGGTAGGAGGGAGCGGAGCCACACCAGTATCTGGCTATGAAGGAGGCAGAGTGAGACTGTCAACGTGCAGGGAGAGGGAGGATTGAGCAGGAGGAAGAGGAGGGAGCAGTGATGAGTGCAAGGTGGAGAGCTAGTAGCGAAGCCACGTAAGGCTTTACAGAGGGTGTCCAGTCTGGCAAGGAAAGAGGAAATGAAATTTCCTACACTCGGGGTAACTCCCTGCCAGAGGCAAAAGGTAGACCAGGCCCCAGTTATTTTCACACACAGAAGGCAGGGTGGTGGCTAATGGTGGCATTTCCTTAGCACTAGTGTTCTCTGTTAAAGGGGAACATTTATGGACAATGGTCATCATAGTTCCAGAGCCCAGGAGAAGCTCTTTTAAGTGAGCTATTGGGCTCACTTGTAGCTGGCAGCACTCCAGAGATATTGATAATGTAGCCAGTCTACCCTATAATAATAATAATACTGTATTACCACCATTTTTAGAACCTTGTGATGTCAGAAAGGGTGAAGCTGTGCATAACAGTGAAGTTAAGCACCACTTCACATTCTCTCACATCACAAGGTTCTAAAAATGGCGGCAATATAGTATAAGTATGGGGCAGACTTTATTCCTTGATATCTATGGGCTGCTGTAAAATATTGTTTCATGGGCTTTTATACTATAATGGCCACTGTTCATAAATGTTTCTATTTAAAATGAGTCATCGCACTCATGTGTAATGGAGAATTCAGCTTACTGATGTTGAGTTACAATCAGTTATAAACAGTTAGGATCCAGTAAGTACAACAGTCACTGGGAGAAGGAACTGTGCCGTTGCATGGATTAGAGGTGAATCTGTGCCTTCGTCTAACCTTCCTGAGTATCATAAACAGTGCCACATTGTCTGCTTACTGCAATGCCCTGGCTGGTGGTCTGAGCCTGTATTCCAAAGCAAAAAAGGGCACATGCTTTATTCTTGTGCGGCTGTGTCCATCATGATATTAGAGGAGCTGATTGGCCTCATCAGGCAAGTCTCAGTCAGTCATTGTTTGAAGTAACCATAAAATACGTCCTGCTGGACACGTTGACTTTGTTCCAAAGGTAAAATGCTGTGGAGCTCCATGGAGTAAAATATGCTTTTACTTATTTGGAAGTGGCCATTTCCTGTAGATGTTATATTTTCTAACTTATTTTTCATATATGGTATTTAAATATTTTGTCTGAAATTCTGCCGAAAGAAGCCACTGTGAGCCAGCAGCCCAGCTGAAAGCAAGCGATACAGTACGTCTGAAACATGGAGGAAGGCTACTGACATCGTATTAATGAATGTTACTTTACTTATCCCTGATAAGGCCGAAAAGTTCTTTAATGTAGATCGGTCAGCAGATAACCTTTTTAGTTTGTTAAATCAGATCTTACTCCGAGAAATAGCTCTTGCAGCAGGTTACACCATTAGGACTGAAGCCGGCAGGCACCAGGACCCCACGGAAAAATTCTAGCTAGCAGTATCCAGTGGAGACCGCTCCCGACGTCGGTCCCGCCCCCATCAGGCATCGTATAGAAGGGGGTAGTCCCCCAGAATCCCCAGTTCTTTTCCCGCCATCGACTTGCCAGCATCTGCCTCATGGTTCTACTCTAGCGTACGACGACTAGAACTTCCAGTTTACCACTAAATGTTGGCATCTCCAACTCCTCCTTCAGAAGGACATCCTTCCAAGTGTGCCTGCGGCAAACAGATCCCTTTCAAGGATCCTCATTCGTCCTGCCTGCGGTGCTTAGGCCCGGAACACGACACCCAAGGCCTGCTCCTTTTGTCGAGGGTTCAATAGTCGCACCAGGATCCGCCGCCAGAAGGCACTTCAGGGGATCTTACTTCGAGAAACAGCTTTTGCAGCAGGTTACATCATTAGGACTGAAGCCGGCAGGCGCCAGGACCCCACGGAAAAATTCTAGCTTGCAGTATCCAGCAGGGACCGCCCCCGACGTCAGACATCGTATAAAAGGGGGCGGTCCCCCAGAGTCTCCAGTTCTTTTTCCGCCATCTACTCGCCAGCATCTGCCTCATGGTCCTACTCTAGTGTACGACGACTGGAACTTCCAGTTTACCACTAAATGTCGGCATCTCCAACTGCTTCAGAAGGACATCCTTCCAAGTGTGCCTGCGGCAAACAGATCCCTTTCAAGGATCCTCATTCATCCTGCCCACGGTGCTTAGGCCCGGAACACGACACCAAGGCCTGCTTCTTTTGTCAAGGGTTCAATAGTCGCACCAGGATCTGCTGCCAGAAGACACTTCAGGGGTTCCTCTTGGAAAGCAAGTTACTGTAAGAAGCATGGACAAGACCCTGCCTCCAGAGGTGATTCTACCTCTAAGTCCCACAAACACCGGGACAAGCACCGGGAGAAGGCCAGGTCCAGATCCCCTAACCGGGCCTCGGACTCGCGCACCAGCTCAGGCTCAATGCCCTCAGACTGCTCTGCCTCCAGGGCTCGCTCTCAGCCCCCTCCAGTAAAGGTCAAGTCTTCAAACAGCATGAAGTCTTGCTATATTATGACTATTGCAGTTTGCCCCAGCCTTAGAACTGTTCCGGAGGTGAAAGAGTTAACTTCCATGCAGAGCATGGAGCTTAGAGCGCGAGCTCGGTTCAGAAGCTCTGTTTGGCTGGTTTCAAACCGAAACCGTCAGATTCTTTACTCCGCCTCACTGAACAGTCGCTCCGGAGATTACTCCTGTTGCTCGGTTCATTTCTTCGGTTTAAAGCGCTATTTCTCGGTTTAATTTAACCGCGATTTCATTATTTTAACCGCAAAACCGATCGGTTCAGGCTCTGTCTATGGTAATCGTAAGTAATAGATAGGGGTTTTCTGTGTGGAACTTGTAAGTATTATCGGTTCGTTGAACCGATCGAGTTTATATTAATATAAGTTTAAAGCCTTTTAAGGCTTTTTAGAGTGTGGTTCGGTTCTTATCGGTTCTAAAAAAGCAGTTTCATTACGGTTTTTCCAGGACCCGTGTGCAGTTTGGAACCGATAAAGGTGTCTTGCCTAGCACTGCCATCAAAAGGCAAGTTGGTTGGTTAGCTGGCATCATGTCTGAGAAACCCAAAAGAAAAACGGGCCCACTGGGTTTCAACACTGTAGTGTCTGTGGGGAAGCCTTTGCCAAGGCTGACCCACACACTACATGTGTCTATTGTCTGGGGTTTGACCACCCCAATTCAGACTGCCAGATTTGTAAAATTTCCTGCAGCCACCCTGGACAAGAGAGTGGGCAGGCTCAGGAGCAGAGGCCAAAAGTCCGCTGACCGGATGGCCAGCCGGTTCGGTGCCAACCGAACCGGAGGAGTGCCCTCTGACCAGGGCGAGACTTCCTCGGGCAACGAAAGCTGGCTCTGAGGAGCCAGTTCCAGCAAAGAAATCTAAAAAATCAGCAGGTTTGGAGTCCAAAATTCCTTCTCCAACTGCTGCTGAGATAGCCAGGGCAATACAGATTGTCCAGTCCCTGTCCCCGGTTCCCTCCGAACCGCCACTGTCTGGCAAAAGGTCGGTTCCAGTGGTTCAGGATTATGATATAGAAGAGTTCTATGAACCAGAGGAGGGGGGATGAGGATTATGATCAGTGTGAATGTGACTTTGAAAGTCTGGATGTGCCCATTGAACCGGACATCTCCCCAGACAGACCTTCAGGTGAGTCTCCCCCTAGGCTTTCTGAGTCCCCTTCTCATTTTTTGTTTTATAAAAAAGTTGCTGAGACCCTCCAGCTTCCCTTAGAGGAGGCTTTGGATGAGCAAGAGGAGCCTGACTATGTGGAGATGATGGATATCCCAGAGTCCAGGAGGTTGTCCATCCCTTTACATAAATCTTTTAGAAAACAAACAATAAAAATTTTAAAAGCTCCTAATTCTGTGCCTCCTGTGGATAAAAGGATGGACAGGAGGTACACTTTGTCAGGTCCTGATACAGATTTTCTTTCACAGCAATGCAGTCATGTTGGGGGTAGTTCAGGCTGCAGCCTGTGATAAAGCTAATATTCCACTGGCTTCACATCCTCCTGACAAGGATTCCAGGAAGATTGATGCCATGGCCAAAAAACAATACATGGCAGCATCCTTGGGACTCAGACAAACTAACTATATGGCTTATGTTGCAAGATACCAGAAATCTAGATGGGATACTGTCATGGCCTTAGCCAAACAGGTCCCTGGCCAGCTCGCAAAGGAGCTGAAGCAGGTGGCTCTTGATGGTATTGAGGCATCTAAGGTGCAATTCCATGCTGCAGTGGATTCTAACAATGTATCCTCTAGAGTCATGGCTACATCTGTGGCTTTTCGGAGATTGGCCTGGCTCAGGTGTACTACTTTGTCACAGGATACCCAGTCTAAGGCTATGGATTTTCCTGTGGTGGGAAATTCTCTGTTTGGGTAGCAGACAGAGAATTATATGAAGAAAATGGATGAATATAGAACCACTTACAGGAGTGCACAAGCCAAGGAACGGCAAGCCACTCCTCATTTGCAGCTCCCCAGGGGTAGGGTAGGCCTTTTCACAGGCCTTTTTACCAGACTCAAGCCCCCTCCTCTTCAGCCTATGTACAGAGGGGGTTCGTCAGAGGGAGAGGCAGACGGGGTTCGAGCAGGCCTGCTCCCACCCCTCAGCCTAAAGCCCTGCCAAA
Source organism: Neoceratodus forsteri (assembly GCA_016271365.2). Taxonomy (NCBI): domain Eukaryota; kingdom Metazoa; phylum Chordata; order Ceratodontiformes; family Ceratodontidae; genus Neoceratodus; species Neoceratodus forsteri. The sequence goes on along the minus strand of JADMNL010000025.1, from coordinate 165,408,516 downwards.
CAGGCACCCTGATGGGATGCCCAGGTGCGCTCTCCACTACCTGTAGGGGCAGGTTGGCTCACTTGTGCCAGGACTGGCAGTCTTTAACTTCAGACAGGTGGGTCCTGGAAGTAGTGAGCCAGGGTCTGGTTCTCAGCTTCAAGAAATTTCCAAAGATGAGAGACAGATCTTTTCCACCTACAAACCCTTTAGAGACTCTGGCTTTGGAAACAGAAGTCTCAACCCTCCTGGCTCTCAGAACAGTAGAAAAGGTTTCTTCCCTTCACCAGGGCAAGGGTCTGTACTCCAGGTACTTCCTTACCCCAAAAATGACAGGAGAGTGGCGGCCTATCCTGGATCTAAGATATCTAAACAAGCACCTTTTAAAGCCAAAGTTCAAAATGGTGACACTGGGAATGATTTTACCCTCCCTAAGGCCAGGGGACTGGCTAGCCTCCCTGGACCTCAAAGATGCCTACTTCCATGTTCTTATCAGAAGCTCCCATCGAAAGTACCTCAGATTCGAACTGCCCTCAGGCCAGTATCAGTTCAGAGCAATGCCCTTCGGCCTCACTTCTGCCCCAAGGGTGTTCACAAAGTGTCTGGCAGTAGCAGTCGCTCACCTAAGAAGGCAAAAGATTGCCATTTTTCCCTACCTGGACAACTGGCTCATTGTGGGTCAGTCTCCAGACCAGGTCAAATCACACCTGCTAGTTACCCAGCAGCTGCTTACCTCTCTGGGATTTCTTCTCAATCTTCCAAAGTCAGTCTTGGAACCTGTCCAGGTACTCACCTTTATAGGCGCAGAACTGGATACAAAGCAGGCCAGAGCCTTCCTTCCCTTGGAAAGGGTAAGGACCTTAGTGGCCCTGGCCGCCTCCTTCACTCTGCAGGTCTCTCGACCAGCAAGGCATTTCCCTGCAGCTCCTAGGGCACATGGCTGCCTCCACAGCTGTGGTGCAAGGAGCAAGATTTCAGATGAGGGACATTCAGTTCCATTTGAGAGCTTTCTGGTCTCAAAGAAGAGATCCTCTATCCAAATTAATCCCAGTGACTCGAACCCTGATCCAGGCCCTTCAGTGGTGGCAGGATCAGAGCAATCTGAGACAGGGGTGCCTTTCATCCTCTGTCCCATTCCTTGACCCTTACTACAGATGCATCCCTCTTGGGATGGGGAGCTCACATGGGCGACCTCTCCGCCTAGGGATTATGGTCCCCTCAGGAATCTCTGCTCCACATCAATCTGTTGGAACTCAGAGCTGTTTTTCTAGCACTTCAGGTTTTCTCTGCATCTGTTCAGAACAAGGTGGTACAGGTCAGAACAGACAACATCACTACAATGTGGTACATCAACAAACAAGGGGGCACTCAGTCTTTGGCCTTGTGCACCGAGACAATGAAGTTGTGGTCTCTGGCTTACTCCCTGAACACTTCCCTCATAGCAGTTCACCTCCCAGGCAAGGACAATGTCCTGGCAAATGCCCTCAGCAGGATTTCCCAGGGCCATCACGAATGGTCACTGGATCCCCTAGTACTGGGGATAGTGTTTGCCAGATGGGGCACTCCTCAGATAGATCTTTTCGCAGCCCCAGACAATTATCAACTTCCACTGTTTTGTTGCAGGCCCCCAGTGTTGGGCTCAGTTCCCTTGGATGCCTTTCTCCTCGATTGGGAAGGGAAGTTTCTTTATGCCTTTCCCCCTTCCCTCTCCTGTTCAAAGTACTAGTCAAAGTCAGGTCTCAGCCTTGCAAAATGATCCTGATTGCTCCAGACTGGGCCAGGCAGCCCTGGTACCCACTCCTTCTGTCCTTAGCAGTCCATCTTCCCCTGTGTCTCCCCAGGAATCACAATCTGTTAACCTGTGCTCAGGGGAGAGTTTGGTATCCGAATCTCAAATCCCTCAACCTCAAGGCTTGGCTCTTGAGCAGTTAGAGTTTGCTGATTTGCAACTTTCTCAAAGTGTTCTCGAAATCCTGAAGGCTGCTAGGAAACCTTCCACCAGGGCTACCTATAACTCCAAGTGGAAAAGGTTTTCCATATGGTGTTCTGGGAAGCATGTTTCCCCAGAATCTGCTGATCTACCCACTGTATTGGACTACATGGTCCATCTTAATTCTTTGGGACTGAGACCAGCTACCCTGAAAGTGCACTTAGCTGCTGTCTCTGCCTTCATTTCAGCAGGGAAGCCCTCTTCTCTTTCTGCTCATCCTGTATTTTCAAAGTTTTTTAAAGGATTGCTTCACACCAATCCTCCATTCAGGGACCCTGCCCCGGCTTGGGATCTTAATGTATGCATTGCTCAGCTAATGCAACCCCCCTTTGAGCCTCTGTCTTCAGCAGAGCTTAAGTATTTGACTTGAAAACTGTATTTCTGGTAGCCATCACTTCTGCCAGGCGTATAAGTGAGTTACAGGCTTTATCAGTAGAAACTGACTTTATTTCCTTTCACAGGGATAAAGTGGTCCTCAGGACTAACAGGAAGTTTTTGCTAAGGTGGTTTCAGATTTCCACCTTAACCAATCTGTTTCACTTCCAGTGTTCTTCACTGACCATTTCTCCTCTGGTGAGGAGGCTGCACAGCTTAGATGTTAAGAGGGCCTAAGTTACTACATAGGCGTACCAAGGGTCACAGGTTTGACTCCTCCAGCTGTTCCTCACTTATGGTGAGGTTGGTAAAGGGAAACCTGCCACTAAGAGATCCATTGCCAGGTGGATGCGTTTCTTATATCAATTTTGCTATCAAAAGCTGGGTAAGGTTCCCCCCTCAGGCCTGAGGGCTCACTCTACCAGAGGTACAGCTGCATCTCTAGCTGCTGCTAGAGACATCCCTATCTTGGAGATATGTCAGGCAGCTACTTGGAAGACAGTGCACACTTTCACCGATCATTACTCCCTGGATATTCAGGCCAGGAGGGATGCTCGGTTTGGCACAGCCGTGCTTCAGAGCCTATTCCCTAAGTAGGTTCTGTTCCTCCTCCATGGAGGTACTGCTGTGTAGTCTGCAATAGTCATAATATAGCAAGACTTCATGTTGTTTGAAGAAAAAATTACTCACCTTAGTAATGTTATTTCTTCTAATGGAGTCTTGCTTATTATGACCTCCCCAACCTGCCCTCTCAGAACTCCTACTTTGGGGTATGGGGTGGGTAGTCCTCTGTTGGCATTTATTGATGCCCTCTTTCATGTTTGGGTGTTGTGTTTATTTAGTTATTCTATCTTAATTTTGTGGTCCACTGACTTGAGTCTTTGTGTTGGGACCAGCAAAAATGTGTTAATATATTAGTGGCCAGTTGGCTAGTGTAGGTTACAGCTTCCCACAGAACCTTAGTGAGTTTTTGCTCGTAAAGATCTGATGGTTTCGGTTTGAAACCAGCCAAACAGAGCTTCTGAACCGAGCTCGCGCTCTAAGCTCCATGCTCTGCATGGAAGTTAACTCTTTCACCTCCGGAGCAGTTCTAAGGCTGGGGCAAACTGCAATAGTCATAATATAGCAAGACTCCATTAGAAGAAACAACATTACTAAGGTGAGTAATTTTTTCTTCAGGCAGCACTTCAGCTTGCCTGCATCCCAACAAGACTTCCAGGCCTTCGGCTTCATCAGCACCCTCCCGGGCCTCATCGAAGTCTTCAGACCGTCACCAGTCCAAGTCTTCTTCCAACTCTTCAGAGAGACACCGGGATCCCGACACCAGATCGGTCTCCCAGCCTCCCAGGGGTCCGGATCCCCCTCTCAGGAAGACCAAGGACCTGACATCCCTAAAACGGACGTCGGAGTAGGCACCCGGCGGCGGTGATACGTCGCCGGATCGAGACTGTCTCCCCATCAGACCAGGCGTCAGCTAAGCACCCTACGTCAGGTGAGGCGTTCGCAGACCAAAGACTGCCCCCATCACGGTGGACACGTTCGCCGGACTCTACAGAGGAGGACCTGATGTTGTCCAATGACCAGGCAGGCGACAATGAGGACATCGGACTTCCACAGGAGTCTTCGCCAACCCTGTAGATGCCCTCTGACCTGACACCCAATACTGGCATCAGACCACTGGCGCCAGGTCCATCGTCCAGTATCAGTATTCAAGAGGTCAAAGATCTCTTTACCCTTTGGTGGGACACAATAAAGAAGGATGTGATCCCAGTCAAGCCTCCTCTTCCTACTCCTTCACCTCCTACTCCCCCTCCTCCACCACCGCAGGGGCCAGCAGGAAGACCACCGACCCCCAAGGAGCACACTCCACCTCCTAGGGGAAGATCCAAAGAACGGAGAAGGCCCCCTTCAAGATCTCCCTCAGGGTCTCCCAGTCCTAAGCAACCCAGACGTCGACAGTCCACTCCGCAAGGGGAGGATTCTAGACCTGACACTTCAGATACCTCTAGGTCTTCTTCTCCAATCAGCATCCCATCACCTGACCCACAAGACTTGCCCAGGTCACCTCCGGATGATCCCTCCTTTTCTGAGATCATGAGACACATCCATGAGAACATGGGATGGGATTCAGAAGATCTCGACCCCGAGAGATAATGCCTGGCTCGTTACCTTTGGCAGAAGGACTCTAAGCCTGTGGTGGTGCCACCCTTGGTGGACACTTTTGCGGACGTCACCAAGGCTGCGTGGAAGCATCCGCACTCCACCCCCATGGTGCTGAAGAAAGCTGACCACCTGTACAGGACTCCGACAGAGGACCAGTACTTGGCGCAACAACCTCTGGCTGATTCCCTGGTCATTACGGCCTCTCATGACAGGTCCCAACGACCACAGCATCTGAGCACACAGCCACCGGACCAGGAATCCAAGCAGTTGGATACCCTGGTGAAGCGCATGTATGCGGCTGCTACATGCTCCCATCAAGTCCCTGAACTATCTGTCTCGTATGGGTCAGTTTCAGAATGCCCTGTGGGAACAGGGTCAGGACCTAGGTGATAAAATACCGGATGGCGAGCAGAAGGTGGAGCTCTTGAACCTCCTCTGCACAGGGTCAGATGTGGGGACCCAAGTGCTATGAGCCACATATGATTCTGTGGACTCGTCCTCCAGGTCGCAGCTTCAGGAGTCTGTCTCCAGAGACACTCCTGGCTCCGTGTCTCCGGTTTTGCCCCAGACATACAGAAGAGTATCCTGGACATCCCTTACAACAGAGAGGTCCTGTTTGGTGAACCCTCTGGAAAGGTCATCACCAAGCTTCAGGATGCTGGGAAGGCAGTAAGGTCTGTACAGGCCATGTACAGATCCAAATCTGGTTCCTTTCGTAGGAACCAGAGCCATTTTCGCGGCTGGCAACAATGTCAGAAGCCATGTTCCGGCCAACAACAAAGGGGCACCTTCCACCGTAAGGCCCAACCTAAATCTTCCCTAGGCAGAGGTCGGCGGTATACCAAACTGGCCCAGCCTGCGCAGGAACCAACGTTGCCACAGCATGACTCCTTCTAGGCCCCGGCCCCTCCACTGGATCAACGGGCAGAACAGGTCGGGGGTCGCATTGCTCACCACTTTTCAGTGTGGCAGTCGATTACCACCAACCGGTGGGTACTTCAGATGGTCAAGAGAGGTCACTTTATAGAATTCCTTGACCATCCACCGTCAAGACCTCCCCTGCTTTCCTGTTATTTGGGTCAGCATGCACTACTCATACAACAGGAGGTGCTCGCGTTTCTAGGACAGGAAGCTGTAGAGCATGTACCGAGAAACCAGAGAGGTGCAGGTTACTATTCCCACTTCTTTCTGTTTCCCAAAAAGACAGGGGACCTCCGTGCAATACTGGATCTCAGCAATCTCAATGCTTCGGTCCTCTACAAATGCTTCTGCATGGTGACCCTTCCCGGTCTGATACCCATGCTCAAGCAGGGCGCCTTCCTAGCGTCTTTGGACATGCAGGATGCCTACCTGCACATACCCATTGCTCGAGCGCACAGGACGTTCTTGTGCTTCGAATTTTTAGGTCGCCATTATCAGTTCCGAGCCCTCCCTTTCAGACTGTCATCGGCACCTCGGGTGTTTACGAAGTGCATGGCAGTCGTAGCGGTGGATCTAAGGAGACATGGCCACTACGTGTTCCCCTACCTGGACGACTGGCTCCTCATGGCACCCTCTCGGGAGGCTCTGATATCCGCAATTCATTGTACTCAGTCCCTGTTCGGGATGTTGGGCATCATTAAATATCAGGAGAAGTCACTCCTGGTACTGTCACAGAATCTGCAGTTCATAGGCGCAGTTCTGGACACCATCCAGGGGAGAGCTTTTCTGCCCCAGGACCGAGTGGAACACATCAGATCCCTCATCACGGACATCTTGGCAAAGAAGACTGTCCCAGTCAGACTGGTCCTTTGCCTGCTCGGACACATGGCTGCGGCCATTGCAACAGTCCCGCTAGCCCATCTCCACATGTGGGTGACCCAGTGGATGTTGCAGGTTCAATGGGATCAGAAGCAAGACCATTTGCAGCTTCCAATTCGGATCACGAATGCCATAATCCGGGATTGGCAATGGTGGCTAGATTCAAAGAACCTGTAGGCAGGGGTCCCCTTAGTTGCGCCATCTCCGATTGTGATGCTCTCCACAGACGCATCGGGTTCCGGTTGGGGAGCACACCTCGACGGGGTCAGGTCTCAGGGCTCGTGGACACCCCTGGAAGCTCATCTCCACATAAACATTTTGGAAATGAGAGCCGTTCTTTATGCCCTGCAGACCTTCCAGTCGGAGATCCCACCGGGTACTCTCCTGTTTCAAATAGACAATACCGCGGTGATGTATTACCTCAACAAACAAGGAGGCACCCATTCCTACCTGCTTTGCAAGGAGGCCATGAGGGTTTGGGATTGGGTTCTGCAACATGGCGCAAACCTCATTACTGTTCACGTCCCAGGAGTGGACAATATCATCGCAGACTGCCTGAGCCGGTCTCAGGCCAGAGTCCACGAGCGGGAACTACTCTAGGAGGTAATAGAGGATCTGTTTCACAGATGGGGCACACCATAGTTAGACCTTTTCGTGTCCCCATCCAACGCAAAACTGCCCAATTTCTGCTCGCTAGATCCAGAGCCTGGTGTTTTCTGGCGAGACGCGTTATCCCTCTCCTGGACGGGCAGATTCCTCTTTGCTTTTCCTCCCTTCCCGTTGATCCAGAGGGTCCTGTTGAAACTCTGCAGAGAGCAGGTGATGTTGATACTTATCGCGCCTTTTTGGCCCAGGCAGATTTGGTTCCCTCTGCTGTACCAGCTGTCTCAGGAACCTCCAGTGCCTCTGCCAATCAGCTCTCACTTATTGTCCCAGGAAGCAGGTTCTTTGGTCCATCCGGACCTTCAGTCTCTGAACCTCCACACCTGGCTCCTAGAGACATAGCTATCATGTGGTATGGGGTCTCGCAAGAGGTAGCAGATGTTCTAGCGGCTGCTAGAAAACCGGCCACTCACGCCACATACGCCATGAAATGGCGCAGATTTTGCCTCTGGGCTCAAGCACAAGGTTTTTCCCCAATGGATTGTCTGGAAAGGTCGGTCCTGGACTACCTCCTGTCTCTTTTCCAGGCAGGCTTGACCTACTCCTTTATTAAAGTACACCTTTGTGCCATCTCAGCCTATCATACACCTATAGGCAGACATCCCATAACTCAGTTGGACACAGCACGAGCCTTCATGAGAGGTGTTCTCCACCTTAGACCTCCGACTAAGGATCCTATCCCTCCATGGGATTTACCCTTTGTCCTGGAGTAGCTCACGCTGCCACCTTTTGAATCAGCCTCGGATTGCGAGCTACGTCTCCTAACATGGAAGACATTATTTTTAGTTGCCGTTACTTCGGTCAGAAGGATTTCTGAACTTCACACACTGATGTGCAAAGAACCTTATTTGGTTTTTCACCAGGACAGGGTGTCCCTAAGAACAAATCCAAAGTTTCTACCTAAGGTGGTCTCAGCCCTCACCCTCAATCAGGACATCGACTTACCAGTGTACTTTCCTAAGTACTCTAATAGAGAAGAGGCCCTGTTGCCCACTCTAGATGTGCATAGGTGTCTAAGATACTGCCTGACCAGAACCAGGCACCACCGTAAATCTGATCAGCTTTTCGTCTCCTTCGCCCATAGGATGATGGAGCTCCGATTTCTAAACAATCACTGTCCAGGTGGCTCATCCATTGTATCGCATTCTGTTACCAGAAATGCAAAAAACCTTTACCGGGCGTGGTTAAAGTCATTCCAGCGGGAGAGCCTTCCTCACTTTGGCCATGAAGAACGTGTCCACATCAGCCATCTGCACAGCAGCTGCTTGGAGCACTGTGCACACCTTTATCATGCATTATAGCCTGGACGTTGCATCACGGCGAAGAGCTGGTTTTGGTCTAGCAGTCCTTCAAGGACTTCTATCCTAGGCTTCAGTCCAACTCGCAATCTCTACCTGGCCTCCTCCCACCTGCGAGGGATTTCCAATATTGCTTGGGAATCAGTCTTAATGGTGTAACCTGCTGCAAGAGTTGTTTCTCAAAGTAAGACAGTACAGTTACGTAAGAACTTACCGTAACAGTAGATCTTCGAGAACAGCTCTTGCAGCAGGTAGTTTCCCTCCCACCATCCCCTCTGTAGGTAGAGTTGTTCCGATATCTCTCTAAGATTAGGTGTTTCTAACACTGTTCTGAATACCTTTTGATGGCAGATCCTCAGTCTCCACTTCTGATGTCATCGAATGGCGGGAGTCTCGAGGCGGGAACTGGGGATTCTGGGGGACCGCCCCCTTTTATATGATGCCTGACGTTGGGGGCGGGACCGACGGGGGCGGTCCCCGCTGGATACTGCTAGCTAGAATTTTTCCGTGGGTCCTGGCACCTGCCAGCTTCAGTCCTAATGGTGTAACCTGCTGCAAGAGCTGTTTTCGAAGATCTACTGTTACGGTAAGTTCTTATGTAACTGTACTTTCTGTTAAAATGCTGGTAGACATTGACAATTTGTCGCAGTGCAAAGTTCTTGTAAAGGTTGTTTGCTGTGTTTCAGGTTAACCTCCACATCCTGTTTCTTTAATTACAAAAAAGTAAATAATGGTTTCAACCAGTACATAATGCAGATATGCTAGATCATAATATTCACTAAAGTGTGCAGTTTGGGGTCATCATTATCACATTTCAGTGATTTTAAAACATTTTTTTAAAGTTTCTCTTTTTAACATTTATGTAAAATCATGCATTTTCTCTCCATTAACACATAGGTCAAAAACTATGCTTGCAGTTTGACTAGCAAAGCATATGGACTACAGTCTGTTTCTTTCCAGAAGCTTTTTTGTGCTGCATTGTCTGTCATACTTTTAATCTGCTGGTATAACTAAAACTTGCGTATTTGTTTAAAAGAAAAAAGACAAAAAAGCTCCTGCTTATAAAATATTTCAATTTATTATGTGCACACAGTTTGTCTTGTGTTTTATACATTTTAATAAAAAGTATTTACTGCAAAACAAAGTACACAATTACACATACCCTCTAATGCAAAGCATGATGGGTAGTATACGCAAATAATTTTTAAGGAATTTGAGCGGGCTCAGTTTTTTTTTTTTTTTATTTAGTATTTTTGGGTGGTAGGGCTCTCCACCAGGTATCTACCCTGGTCACAGCCCCTGGACTTTCACCTACTGTCACCCCCAGCTTTCCCCCCAGAGGGCGGAGCTGCGGAACTGGTCTCCAATCCAGTCCGCGGAACAAGTATCTGGTTGGGGATCCTAGCGTGGCGGCTAATTGAAGCCCAGGGAGGGCTTCATAGAGGCGGAGGCCCCACCTGGATTTTTCTTGAATGCTTCCCCTGTGGAACTGGGTGCGTGCAATGACGCAAGCCGAGGGAGAGCCCACACGCATCCGTGCCTGTTTCCCTCGAAGCATCTGCACCCAGCTCCCCCCATGTTTTCGCCCGGTGCTGTGCACCCCAGCTTCCACCAGGGGACGACGAAATGCTGATGCTGTGCTCCCCCCCCCTAGAGAAGAAGAGCAGTCCTCCGATGTCAATCCTTCACTTCCCCTGCCGACCACCGACGGCCCGTGCCTGTTCCCGAACACAGGTTGCTGGTGTGAGGCGGGCTCAGTTTTAAATAGGACTGTATGATATCGGTTGGAAATAGTTGTGGATGCAGCGGTACTGTTTTTCTGAGCTGAAGTATTTTGAACAAGTCATGATTTTTTTAAAATAATTGATACTATTGTGGGATATTGGTGAACACTGGGCAGCACTGCCAACTGAGTGGTCCAAATTTGTGTGCCGATGTAGACTCACAAGTCATGAAGACAGTGAGCTCAGTTTCTGCTGGAAGGCACCAGCACATGATCATCCCCTGCTAGCTAGCCAGTCAAGGAATACACTGGGTATAGGCAGAAGCACACCCACCTTTCTCCATTCCATCTGGGTATGATTGGGATACTGCCAGTAGGGATGTAATGATAATCTTTTCATCATTACCCATAATAATTGTCTCTGGGAACACTTATGGGTCTTTTTTCTAATATCGTGATAAATCACAATAAATTGTTTATCCCTCTAAATTTAGTGTGCCATGGGTCCCTCCCAGAGAACTTAAACCAGACCCCATAGTATCATGTTATTACGATAACTGTAATTATTTTTCAGGGTTATCGTATCATGCATATGGGGAATATTTTCTTATTCTGATACAGCTACTGATCAAAGAGAGCAGCATCCGGAAATGGGGGGGGGGCTATTAACAAAGCCTTTTTCCCTTTGAAAATTGGATTTTGGACTTTTTACTAGAATATGTTTTGCCTAAACTAGTCTCTTTAATTTGGTTTGTAAATCAGTCCATAATCGAGCAGTGACAGTAAAATGAAGTCTGGGTCATATACCACATCAAATTAAAACACACCAGAAGTGTTTTAAAAACTGAAATCTTGCAGTTAAAAAAAACAGACAACAAAGTAGAATAATCAGTATGCTTTGGGTACCAGCAGGTTGGAGTGAAAAAAAAAAAAAAACTGCTACAGTACTGTATGTTAGCATGTCCTGTTCTTGAAATGTTTCTCCTTTGTGTGCGCATCCCAACTGTTTCCCTTCATTCTTTTGCATGGTTGAACCCTTCCTATAATCTGTAACTGTGTTCTCCTCTAGTAAGGTCTGGCAGGAAAGGACGGCGGCGAGTTTTTAGTCTGTCGGAGGCTGACAGTCATGGCGGACACTGGGTTTAGTTCTTCAAGCAGCAGCAGCAGCAGCTCTTGCAAAGCAGAATGCAGGCAGGTTCCTCAATAAAGTTTTACCCATCCGTTTTATTAACTTAAGAAAAATTACGATTCAAGGGCAGAAATTACACTCTGTTATGGTATTCCATACTTACAAATAAATGCTGGCTCACGTGAAGTAACTGTGCAAATGCAGAAGTTATTCCACAGTGCCGTACTGATATTTTAAACAACTCGGGATTCTGTGTTGCAAAATAAAATTTGACCATAAGAACTTAAAAAAATACAATACTTTTAGTAAATTGTTTTAAAGAAAAGGTATGGAATAATCAGAGTATTGCACATTTTCTTGGTCTTGTCCAGACATTATTCCACCTTTTCTAGTTTCACAATGGGACTTCCGACCTCAGATGTAGGACACTATGTGTATCCTGCATAAGGGGAGTAAAGCCTGGCTAAGGTGCAGGTGGAATAACGTTATTATTACATACAGAGATGGTCTGTAAAAATATCAACCTGCAAAACTTTTTAATAATATTATTATTTGATGGTCATTTATTGAACCTAAGCTTTTTAAAAGATAACTAAACAGCTGTTACCCAAGGCTATAAGGAGTTCAGGCCAGGAACCTGATTGGATTTTAACAGTTGTCCCCTTGATATTTACAGTATATGTGATTTGGAAGGGCTAATTTCATGTACCTTTATACTAAGACTGGATTCAAATCATTTTAATCCTCACCAGAAACTTTAAATGTTTTACTGAGGGGGCAGAATCTGCAGTGCTACAGTGCTGCTGTAGTTCTCATGGACAGTAATTCACGTGAACAGTTATTGTAGCATTTACTTCGTTGTGCAAGCAAGTACGTCAGGGGGATTTGCACCTCAAGTTCAGACTGAGCTCCAGAATATACCTTGTTCCATTAAAACTGCGCAGGGCTGTTTTTTGAATTGATACTGCTGGCTTTACTGCAGGCTGTTGTGAAAGCTTTAAACGAGATGAAAAGAGGAATCGACCCTATAGGGGAAAATAAACGTATCCAATATAACAGATGGTTGCTAAGATAAAAGCTTGCCATCATTTTAATCCCACCTGCATTTCTTTACAGAACTGTAGGCATGCTGAATGATAAATAAAATATCAGCATTATCCAGTCGTATGTTTATACGTAGGCTTGGTTAGTTTTGCAGGTTGATAGTTCCAAACTTTGTAAGAATGTTAAATCCTTATGCCCCAGCTTCCTTGAGAGATTATTGATTCAAGTTAAGTTGTATGCTTCACCTGATTTAATAACTCATTTAAGCTCTTTTTGGCATTTAGCTAAGCAGGTATTACTGACCGCATTCATTTACATTACTTTAGGTTTTCTTCTGTCTCTGCCACTAATCCCTTTCTCCATTTCATGCTCTCTCACTTTCACTCATTCTTTACTTCTGAGACCACCACACTAACTCTTTTCTTCTTTGCAGTAACACCAATCAGGTATTTATATTACAGTATATTTAAATAATAACATATTCTGTGTAAACAAGCTTGTAAAATCTGTTATGACATGAATGTTCTTGAGTTTTAGGGTTTGGGAGTTTCCAACAGCAGACACCAGTCCTAGCCTTTATCTGGCTCTCACCTGGAATGTTACACGTTCTAACATGGTAACTTATCCTTTTCTACTAGGCTGACTGGCATCCCTGTTCTTTCTGGATTGCTCAGACCTGTCCTGTGGTACTACTACTACCTGTCTTGATGGTTTTAAGAAATTAAATAATTACTGTAACATCAAAGTAGTGCCACCTGTTAGATAAAGCAACCAGTTTCAATCCTTTACTCCCACACTGTCAGTTAGAAAATAAACAAATAGCTTGTCCTACATGCTGAAGCAGCCTTTGAAGCAGTGCGTTAACTACAAAAAGTCCCTTTTGCTAGCACCATCATGCACAGTGCGCAAAAGGTGGTATTATTCTTACAAGCACAGCGCAAACTGGGAGTGTGCAAAGCATGAACGAATATTTCCCCAGAGCATAGAGCAGCAAGGCACTAACAGGTGTATGCAGTCACAAATTACAACACCCTGCTGGACAGTGAAGTGTGTGTCACTGGACAGAGAATAGGCAGCCCATGCATTAAGTATCAGCACATCACAAACGTGTTAACGTTAGAACATCTCCAGATAAATGAACCCTTTCGCCATTCAAGATGCTAAGGGATCATGTCCAGTTCTTTATGCGGCCATTTCAATCTCATTAACTGCCCTTTGCTTCTTGGGTTGTGTAGAGGCTGGGACAAAGCCCAGTGTTAACAGATGGCTATTGGAGCTGTAGTACATACTACACAGTACTGTTCGTAGCATAGTCTCCCACCAGTCAGCCTCATTGAGTGCCCCCTGGTGGCCCCCTCCTCCCTCCACTGAAGCACCCCATCTAAGCTTTCCCTATTTATCCCTTTGAGATATTTGAAGACCTCGATCATGTCCCCTATGTCTCTTCTCTCCTCCAGCGAGTACAGGTTTAGCTTTTCAAGTCTCTCTCCATTGGTGTTTTTTCCCTAGACCCTGTATCATCCTGGTCACCCTCCTCTGGAACCTCTCCAGAAGAGCAACATCCCTTTTTAAGTAAAACTGCAGGCAGTATTCAAGGTGTGGTCTAACCAGGCAATTATACAGTGGAAGGAGCAACTCTTGTCTCCCTGAGGTCATCACCCTGGCTGTGCACCCCAGCATTTTATTTGCTTGGGCCGCAGCCCTCCTACACTGCTCTGAGTTATTCATTTTTGCATCCACTACCACCCCGAGATCCTTCTGCCCCCCTCGAAACCTGCAGTGTCTCCCCTCCCAAGGTGTACACATGAGCCGGGTTTCTGGCGCCCAGGTGAAGAACCCTGCATTTCCCAGTATTAAACTTGAGTTTCCAGGTGCGTGACCACCCCCCAAGAGTCATGCTCAGTGTATTTCTAGTTTTCTCAGATATTATTAAAACAGCTTTTACAGCTAATTTTGTAATTAGTGACTCATGTCATTAAAGATGGCTGCCACTCACAATTTTTAAAAATCTCTTTAATTGAGGTTACCTGTTGAATGTGCATGCTAGATTCATACTCTAGGTGTATTAGGATGGTGTTACCACATAATCTTCCCAGAATCAATCTTCATCACTGATTCCCACTTATGGGCCTGTGGCCGGAGGCACTAGCACCCTGCAGGAGAAAATTTATTTGCAGGGAGGGAGCCAACTTTGGCTACTGATGGCTCCTGCCTACCTCGCATGGTGTCATGTGCGCCAGCCAATAACTGTCGCCAGCTTCCTCATGCACCTCAGTTCTGATCTTCCTGGACATAAAGTCTCCACCACTCATTCACACTAATGGGATCTGCGCCGGTGGCACTAGGACTCAGCGTGAGCAAACTTTTTTGCTAGAGGGTCGGCGCCGGAGATGGAGCCGCGAGGAGTGGCACCATGAGCCCCAGCTCAGTGGTAATGACTATCTTGGTGTCGACCTCCAACCGCCTTTTGTTCCTTTTTTCCACCATCGAAGTGCGCTTCAGTGACGACGACGCTCGCCCTCCGGGAGTCAAACTTCAAACTAGCAGCTTAGTTTTTCAGTTTTATTGTTTTGTAGTAATATTTCGAATAAGTATTGCTTAGTTTATTTATTCTTGTTTAAAGTAGAAGTCTCGGCCTACATTGACGGAGTCGACTATGAGCGGGTCAGGTGACGGTAGGGAGACTTCGTATGAAAGCTGTTAAGTCAGCCGGGCTGGGTCCGGTCTGCCACCTTCTCCTGGGGGAGTCTGATAATGGACAGTCCAATGCCGAGGGTGGGGCGGTCCCCTAAGCATAAAAATGGCAGTCGCACTCAGCACCGTTCAGCCTCGAGCTCTTCTGACCCACAGGTCGAGAAAGGAAGGCATCACTCGAAGATTGACCTCTGATATGTCTGCGTAGACGGTCAGTTATTTAGGTTGTTGCCGTCTCTCTCCGCTGGAGTCCGCCGTTTCTGTTTCTGGTAGCTGACGTCTTCGACATCGGAGCCCTACCTCACCCTCTGGTAGGTCTTCAGATAAGCAGTTTCATCAGTGGGCTGCTCTTATGGAGCAGTGGGATCGGAGGTTGGTCCAGCTGCCTGGCCCGGTCACTCAGGGGCCTTCGGGCTTTTTGGGAGATCAGGTAGGGCGGTTGAGCCTCCCTAGTGGCGTGGCACCATCTTCGGTGCCGTCAACTCCGCACTTAGGTGTTTTCCCCCTCACAGGGCTGCGGCGCAGGGGGCCACACCGATGCCTGTATCTCCTGGTATTCATCCTTCTTTCTCCTTGAATCCTGTTTTTCGGAGTCTTGGGATGTTTTCGGTGTTCTCTGCGTCGATGGCATGCTCGGTGCCGTGTTCGGCACCATTGTGTCTGTTGGTGCCGTCTTCGGCGCCGTTGTGTCCGTCGGCGCTGTTGATTTTCTTGGCACTGTCCTCGGCACCATGTGGCTTCTCGGCACCATGTGGCCTTTCGGCGCCGTCCGGCTTTTCAGCGGCATGTGGCCTCTCGGTGCCATCCAGCCTCTCGGCGTCATCTTCGGCGCCGTGCGTATTTTCGCACCGTGCATTTCTTCGGCGCCGAGACCCGTTAGGGCGTCATCCAGCCTTCAGGACTCCTCCTCTTTTAATCCTTTCCCTTCCTTATTTCCTTCAGAATTTCACTCCTTTCCTGTCCATACGGTCCCTCCTAGACTGTCAGTAGATGACATTGAGCCTGACCCAGACCTTAGGCTGGGTGATGATGTGGAAGGAACAGGATCTATTCCTGCTGCAGAGCCTGTGGTCGAGGACCTGTCTTTTAAGTCTCTGCTGAAAAACTTGAATTCGACTCTTTCTCTCCAAACTACAGATATTGATACTGGGAAACTGTTAAGACTCCAATACCTCCATGTTCCGGAGATCCCTATGGATTTGACTCCTCCGGTACAGCCCTCCTTTGAGACGCTATCTCAAATGGTATGGAATAATCCTGCTCTCATTCCTTCAGTGGCTAAGTCCATAGATAGGAAATATGCTGCTCCCAAGGATCTACCCATTTTGTCATCCCAAGCCTTTGTGGATCCTATTGTAGTTTTGGCAGAGAATGATAAGGTCATCCTTCCCCAGACTACTACAGCTTGACCTATTAACAAAGAATCTCATAAGATAGACACTTTGGGTAAGAGAGTCTTTGCTGCTTCCACCCTAGGTATGCGTATCGCCAGCTACCAAGGCTATTTCTCTCAATATGAGTATATCCTTTGGCATTCGCTAAAGCAAATGGTTGAAGCTCTACCGGAGTCGGATACTAATTCAGAGCTTCTTCAAACCATAACCAGGGGTATCGAGTCCAACAACCAGCAGGTTAAAGCAGCTATGAACGCCTTCTATACTGCCTCCTGAGCGGCAGCGGCGGGCATTTGTACCCGCTGCCATTCCTGGCTGTGCACTTCAGGTTTCACGAATGATGCACAGCAGCAGGTAATGGCATTGCCTTTCAATGGTGTGTACCTCTTCGGCCCTCAAGTAGAACAAGCTCTAGAGGCCACACAGAAGACTAGATCAGCCATTAAATTGGCGCGACCTCCTCCCGCTCCCTCTCGAGGGGGTGTTAACAAACACCAGTTTCATAACTGTCAGTCCTTTCGAGGCAAAAGCAGGGGAGGTTTTAATAAAACCTTTCAGCCTCAAAAGAAAATGCAGCAGAAGGTGCAAGAACCCAAAGCGCCCAGTGTCGCCTTCTGAGTTGTTGGCCCACGTCCCACCTCAGCTGCCCGAGGGGACTCATCCTCAGCGGTGGGAGGTCGTCTGACTCACTTCTACAATCAATGGAAGTCCATAACCTTGGACAAATGGGTCCTCCGGATAATCCGCGAGGGGTAGTCCCTCAGTCTTTTGGACACCCCTCCGGATTGTCCCCCCAGACGACAGCCCAGGCCGTCAGTTCTTCAGTCAGAACTTCTCACCTCCGAGATACAAGGCCTTCTGAACAACAGGGCAGTGGAAGTAGTTCCACTGGATCAACGGAACACAGAGTTCTACTCCCATTACTTTCTGGTTCCAAAGAAAACCGGGGGCATGCGCCCCATTTTGGACCTCAGAAAATTAAACAAATTCTTACCCAAAGAGAAATTCAAAATGATATCGCTAGGAACCCTGTTACCTTTGCTTCATCAGCACGACTGGTTAGCCTCCCTGGACATGCAGGATGCTTACCAGCACATTCCTATTCACCTGAAGCATCACAAATACCTAAGGTTCGTGGCTTTGGGACAGCATTATCAGTTCAGAGTCCTGCCCTTTGGGCTATCCTCGGCGCCGCGAGTTTTTACAAAGTGTTGTGCAATTCTCGCAGCGCATCTCAGAAAAATCGGAATACAAGTGTTCCCATATCTGGACGATTGGCTTCTAGCAAGTCCTTCCATGCATGGAACTCTGGACGCCGTAGCCACAGCTTCTCACTTTCTCACATCCATGGGAGTCCTGCTAAACCTCAAAAAATTGCAGTTGCAGCCCTCCCAGAGGCTCCTTTTCTTAGGAACTCTTCTGGACACCTCCTGTGCGAAAGCATTTCTTCCAGAGGACAGGAGGAGCGATATCCTTCAGATGGCCTGATACATCGGAGAGAGCAGCTCGGTGTCAGCTCTCTCAATGCAACGGATGCTAGGTCTCATGGCATCCTCGGTGTTCACTGTACCCCTAGCACGCCTCCACATGAGAACCTCTCAATGAATGCTCAGTGGTCCCCGACCACGCACCCTCAGTTCTTTCTCATCAAAGTGATAGAACCTCTGAAGAGGTCACTCACCTGGTGGTCGCAAGAGGACAATCTTCTGGAAGGATGCCCCTTTGCTCCTCTGGATCATCAGATTTCCATTACCACGGATGCATCCCTGATGGGGTGGGGAGCTCACTGTCAGACTCTCCACACTCAAGGTACATGGACTCAGGACGAGTCCCAAATTCACATAAATGTCTTAGAAATGAGAGCCGTCCTTTGTGCAGTCCAGGCTTTGAAGGACATTCTCTGTCACAAGAACATTCTCCTTCAAACGGACAACAAAGCAGTGATATATTACATCAACAAGCAGGGTGGTGCTCATTCTTACCCCTTATGCAGGGAAGCAATGAGAGTGTGGGAACGGTGCTTGGAGCACAAGGCTCTAATTCAGGCGGTTTACCTACCGGAAGTGCAGAACGAACTGGCAGACTGTCTCAGCAGAACAGAGACAGATTCTCACGAATGGTCCCTCGACTCAGCCGTAGCTCAGTCACTATTCGCAGAGTGGGGAACTCCAGACCTGGACCTTTTTGCATCCCCACTCAACACAAAACTGCCTCTCTTCTGCTCCAGAAATCCAGGGCCTGGCATTTTCTGTCAGGATGCGTTCAGGCTGCGGTGGATAAAACTCTTTCTATACACCTTTCTGCCTCTTCCTCTAAGTCAGAGAGTACTTCTCAAATTCGAGTCCCAGGGGGACAAAATGATCCCCATTGCTCCCTTCTGGCCTCGACAGATATGGTTTCCACTACTCAGCAGTATGTCAGAAACTCCTCCGAAACCGCTCCCCCGTCATATGAACCTTCTGACTCAGGGGGCCTGTGGTCCATCCCAATCTGAGGTCACTTCACCTTCACGCTTGGCTCCTTAAGAGAGAGAAGTGAACAGGTTCAATGTCTCTCATAGGGTTTCAGATATTATTCTGGCTGCACTCAAGCCAGCCACTAGGAAAACTTACACAGCCAAGTGGAAGCGTATTTCGCTCTGGTGTGCAAAATACTCTTTGAATCCTTTTTTCTGCCCACCAGATAAAGTTCTAGAGTACCTTTTAGACCTCTCAAATTCGGGTCTGCAATACTCTACAGTTAAGGTTCACCTTTCTGCCATTTCGGCTTATCAAGAGCCAGTACTTTCCTTGTTAGTGGCTCAGTTACCTGTATCTAAGAGGTTTCTTAGGGGAATTCTGCATACCAGACCTCCTATCAGATGTCCAGTCGCAGCCTGGGACATTAATCTTGTACTAGACATGCTCACTCGAAAGTGTTTCGAGCCTCTAGCTACCTGCAAGCTGAAATTTCTCACTTAGAAAACTGATTTCCTGATGGCCATTACCTCGGCCCGCAGGGTCTCTGAGATACATGCCTTGGTCACAGACCCTCTGTATACTGTATTTCATAAAGACAAAGTAGTTCTTAGGACCCATCCAAAGTTTCTCCCTAAGGTTGTTTCAGTATTCCATCTAAACCAACCTTTGGTCCTTCCTTCCTACTTTGCAAATTTCCAGAATGAAGGAGACCATTCTCTTCATTCCTTGGACACCAAAAAAGCTTTGCGTTTCTATCTAGATAGAACAAAAGACTTTCGCAAAGCTCAACAACTGTTTGTTTCCTTCAGCGAGACCTGGCTGGGTCAACCGGTCGCTATCAGATGTATTTCAGCATGGCTGGTGGCATGTCTTCGCTACTGTTCTTCCATGGCGCAGGTTAATCTGGAAGGCAGAGTGTACACTCACTCTACTAGAGCGGTCGCGGCATCCCTAGCGGAAATCCGCAACGTGCCCATCGCAGATATTTGCAATGCGGCTACCTGGAGCTCAGTATATTTCCTCACAAGCACTGTGCCCTGGATGTCCATGCCAGACGACATCTTTCTTTGGCAGAACCATCCTTAATGGACTCCTGGCCTAAACTGTGAGCTCTTGGTCTCACCTGCAGCCTCTGGGGATTATTAGCTTGGTACTCCGTTAGTGTGAATGAGTGTGAGACTTTATGTCCAGGAAGATATGGAAATTATGTACCTACCGTAATTCTTGATCTTCTTGGGTGAGTCTCCACCACTCATTCACACGCCCACCCTCCATCCCCCGAACTCACCTTTGTTGTTGGTCTTCACTCCCTCAATCTTAGGCTGTGAAGACTTCTTTGTTGACCCTTCTTATATGGGTCGCTGGACTATCTTATGTCCGTTTTTTTGGCTAGGCTGTCCTTCTAGGTTAGTTTCACTGCACCTCCTTGGAAAAAAAGGTACTGAGGTGGTTGGAGGGTTGACGCCGAGATAGTCATTACCGCACGAGCTGGGGCTCGTGGTTCCGCTCCTCACGGCTCCATCTCTGGCGCAGACCCTCTAGCAAAAAAGTTTGCTCCCACTGAGTCCTTGTGCCTCCAGCGCAGATCCCATTAGTGTGAATGAGTGGTGGAGACTCGTCCAAGAAGATCAAGAATTACGGTAGGTACGTAATTTTCATTTCTTCCCACCACCAAGCGCACACTGTGGGAGCGAAAGCAGCTCAGTTCATTGACATCACTGAATTTCTTTCTGCACCACTGCTAAGTTTTCAGTCACAGTACCTGCTGGCTTTATTTTTTTCACCATGATGCCAAAACCTGAAAAAGAGAAGAAAGAGGCCAAGAAGTCCAAGAAAGTCCATCAGCCTCCCAACATTCATTGTCCCCAGAAGGAAGCCAAACAAATCCAGCACTCACCACCATATGGAGGCAGGATGCCACTCGAGGATTTGCTTAGTGAAAAACATCATCTTTATTTTAGACCCCTGGTGCAAATAACAGCTTTGTTAGGTGTTAACAAAGCTGTCATTAGCAGCAGTGGTCTAAAAAAGATGATTTTTCACTAAGCAATTCCTTGAGTGGCGCCCTGCTTCCATATGGTGGTGAGTGCTGAATTTTTTTTGTCTTTCTAGTACTGCCTATATATGTTGAGCACCACTAGCCAAGTGCAACTTTTTCTTGTTTGAGTACCTGGTGGGAAGCCTATCGCTGTGAAGGACCAGGATCAGCATTGTTGGACATGCCTTAACTATTCTCACAACATGGATGAGTGCAACGCTTGCTTTTCTATGGATCACCATACCTTCAAAATCCATGTGATGAAGTGGGATCATTCCATCCCCAGTTTTGAAGGCAGGCGGTCTCTGGGTCTTTCCCCTGGGCCCCTTATCAGCACTTCTGGTGTTAAGGAAGCCCAGGGTCCTCCTCGACCTTGCCTTGCTGAGGCGTCAAAGGCCCTGGTGGGGGGGGGAGCTAGTGGACAGCCATCTCCTCCTTGGTGGCCGTCTGCAAATCCAACACCCCCAATCTGTCTGTCCTGGACAGTAGACATCCTCAGTGGTGAGGCTTAAGCTGTGCACTCGGTCTTCACTGGTGGGCACCTTGGTGTCGTTGCCTGGTGCCACTCTGGCTCCTGATACTGTTCGCGGTATCAGTGAGTGGGGTGGATTCGGCCATGATGACAGGTCCCCTCATGACACCGTTCATGATGTCTGGAGAGGGACGGACACTGGGGCCATGTGGCATCAGCTCACCAAGGTGGTGGTGGTCCTTTCCCCATGTAGCCCTCGTGGCAGCAGGAGGGATGGCACCTTACCTGGTGATGGATGCAATGCCGGCCATGGTGTCATTCCTGGACCCAGAACCAGTTGGGGCACCAGTGGTGGTGTCACCCCAGGGCTGTCACCAGTTCCGGTGCCATTCGTGGCACTGAGACTACTCCTGTCGCCGCTGATGGGGATGGTCCCAGGGTTGATGTTGAACTCGACACTGGTCTTGGCACAGAGGATGGCACCAGCTGCAATTATGCGGATGAGCCCGTTTCCAGGCCAGTTATTGGCGCTGAGCCCACTGCTGGAGGCAGCACTGGCTTGGGGTCAGATGACGGGCGGGAGGTGAAGTTCTCCCTGAACCCTTGTGCTAAACTCCCAACGTGGGCCACCTTATGGTGCCTGTACTGCTCCGCTCTTCCACCTAGGGAACTCTCCTCATGGGCACCAACTGGGTCATTCCTCTGATATAGGTCAACTCTGGGCAGTCCTGCCAGGCTCTCCCCTTTGACGAGGTCTTTTGCGCATCCCCACAGCCCAGGCAGAGGTTCTGGAGTCCCTGAGCCTGTTTCCCTCTCAGGCCTGTGCCACCTTGGCATGAGTTTCCAGGGATCATAGGCCCTCCAGAGCCAGTAACCTGGACTCAGTATAGAGGGATGGTTGGTGCTTTACACCAGTACCATAGATATGCTGACTGGTTTCACTTTAAGCCTGTTCCTTCGGTGCAACCCTCCCCCGTGCCAATGCCTCTTCTCTCCAACTGTCCTCCTCTGAGGACATGGAATCTACCATGCATATGTCCTCTGCATCTGAGTATGCCTTGTACCAGAGATTCCAAGCAGACATGTTAGAGGCACCAGATGTGGGTTCCAGTACCAGTCACAATTCCATGTCCTTGCTGCTGGGACTGTTAGGAGCTTCAGTGATGGCTCTTCAGTCATCCTTCCTTATCCTAGAGCCTTTGAGGAATTGTCAAGGACAGTCTGGAGAGGTTTGAGAACATTTGGTAAAGTTCGTTTTCCAGGAGCACCTCTTTGATGCAGTCTTGAGAGGTTCATACTTGTGCATTCCAGCCCACAGGGACATCCAGCTTCAGTACTGTACACCTATGAGTTCTCCAGGGACAATATCTCCTCCAACATCTGGGATTGAGCTCTTGCAGACCCCAACAGGGCCTAAATGCCCTGCGCATGACTGACCTCCTGAGACTGACTCTGCTCAGGCAGATGCCGTAGGAAGAAAGGTTTGTACCTAGGCACATGCCATGATGTGCATTGCAGCACATCACGCAGCCTACAACAGGTGCCTTTCGCCACAGCTAGGTGAGCGTCTAGCTGCCTTGCCACCTGGCAGGTTAGTTGAGCAAGCCATTTGCCTTTCTTTTTTGCCCCAACTATTTTTATCTCCTACTTCCGGAGGACTCTCTCGAGTGTGGATGCTAGGCTCTACTCTGCTGGCAGCCTGAAGCCTCTGACTCCATTTTTCTGTGGTTGGGCCCTTTTTCCTCCAGCCTCACCTGACCACCCAACCCCCCAGCTCTGAGCCCCCCGGGGCGGGACCGCCATCTCCGGTGCACTTTCTAGAATCTAGTAGAGTGACCGGGGGGGAGGAGGAGGAAGACCAAGAGCACGTTACAGTGAAGCCCAGCACTGGGCATCAGGCTAGCCCTTGATCTGCACTGTTGCCTACTACCAAGGCAGGGTTTTTTTCCTTGTAGCCCCTCGGGATGTGGCCTGCAATGGCTTCTTGCACAGCCATCCCACGCCTCCTGCCACTGGAGCCTGCCGTCATCCCACCCCCTTTCTATACCTCGATGCTAGTGCCACCCCTGGTCTCCACCAGAAGCCGCTACTGCCCTGGGAGTCCCCACTAACCCACCCCGGAAGAGGAGAGCAGTCCTCTGGATGTTTGATCCTCTCGCTCCCTCCCCTGCCGACCCAGATCCATTCCTGAACCTGGGTCGCCAGCATGGCGCGAGGTGTGGCGTCCAGCGCCTCAGCGTCACTGAGCTGGCCTGCCATTTGCCTTTCTGCCCAGGGCCTAGAGCTGGCAAGACACTACTCAAGGGCATCGTACAATGCCAAAGAGGTGGCCTGCAGGCTGGTGTGAACTGTAGTCTGCATCAGGCGGATGGCGTGCCTTCGTCCTTCAAGACTGGCACATCTGGCCTGACATAAGGTGCCTGACTTACAGTTTCAGGGGGCTCATTTCTTCTCCAGCAGGGTCAGGCAAGAACTGTTGGGGTGCCCTCCTGCTCCTGTGCTACAGGACCATCTGCTTGTCCCAGACCAGTCTCTGATCTCACCAGACCTGTAAGGAGCCACTGCCCTCGGTTATTCTCCCCCATGCAGAGGACTAAGTGTAACTTTCTTACCTTCAGGGTGAGCCAGCTTCTCTCTAACAAGAAGGAAAGCTTGGTATTTGGACCTATAAGTAGGAATCAGTGGTGAAGATTGAGTCTTGGAAGATATGTCAAGTTACATACTTAACGTAATTGTTAATCTTCCAGGATATCTTCACCATTGATTTACAGACCTGCCCACCATCCCCCGCTCAGTCAGAGTCAGAGCCTCTGTGCAGCTCACCCTCTGGGTGCTGGCAGCACCTTTTTCTGTTGGGTGGGCATTTTCTCTGTCATGGCCCCTTGACGGGGAGTGGTCTTTGGTTATACAAAAAAAAAAATTACAAAAAAGTTTTGGGCACTCTGGTTCCCACTCACACCAAAAAAAAAGGGGGGTCTTTAGTGGACCTCTCACCAACCCCACCCAAAGAAAGTGATTTTTCTGTCTGAGGAAGGTAACCTCTTCCTTCCACTTTTTCTTTACTTGTCCTCCTTCTTCCTGCCCAGGGTATATCCCCTCTATGGGTATATCCCTATTATTTGCTAAATGCAACATGTGCCCTGGGCACTACCCAGTCCAACTCCTCTTGACAGCTGCTCTGTACATGGAAGGGTGCAGTGCACTTTGCTTGGATCAGTACACTAACTTTATTAAAGGGAACATCCCTGGTTGCAGAGAAAAGCAAGTCATATTCTAATCCCCTCTAACCATGTTAGACTTTTGGTTGGTATACCCTCTCCGGGCCCTAGTACACTGCCTCTTGAGATGCCAGAGGAGATGACCACATCTCGACTCCTTGGACGGAGCAGGCCCCCAGCTCCAAATTCTCCTCAGTTTTATATTTCTTCTGTCTCATCTACGAAAAAGAGAGATATTGGTTTACTCTTGAGTTTAGTCAGTTCAAATCTGGTAGCATGGTGATTCCCTTTTTAGGAACCCAGTTGTTATTTTTCTTTATAAAATGGGAAAATCCAGTGTTCTGATTGGTTGTTACCTGTGCATCATATCTGTTCGATGCACAGGTAAAAACAAATTCTAAACAGCAGAACTGCAGTATCAAAAAAAAAAAAATCACTCTGCCATTAGAACACTGGAGTTCTCATTCGCTGCCATTTTTTTCCCTGTCTTAGCAAGGACAGACCAGCCTTCTGTAAAAGTCCTATGGTAAAACATATTTGGCATATTTTTTACAATGAAATTTTAGACCCACACTAACCTTGCATTGAAATGTCATTTAAAAAAAATGTATTTAAAACAGTTTCTGTTCGTTCATGTGCAGATCATGCTGCCACTACTGCAGCACATCTACTCCCTCCCTGTCCGATGCCGATCCCCTCTCTGTATGTGTTTAAACAACTGAACAGTAAAACAGAGAATTCCTCCTACCATTTTTTATTTATTTTATTTATTGAAGACTTTCACCAGAAGAACATAATGAGCAACAAATTGCTCGACTCACGGTGCATCCTGGGGCCGGGGAAAGATGGGAACATGGACAATACAGTATAGATAAATCGAATGTACATTTTCAATTACAGTTTGTTATGGCATATACATAGCAAACCAGTGCAGATACAGTGCATGCACATATACAAAAATGGTTGGATAAGACATATACAAAGGTAGAATAGAACCAGATACATTTACAAGGTTATACATAAAGTTCAACAAAGCAAAATAAGCTTGAAGTGCACTAAACATTGGGAAATACAGCAGAATCTTTATTGACAAGTGCAGTTTGAGGAGTAAAAGTTGTGTAGGGCCTGGGAGATGGAAGAGGAGGATGAAGAGTGTCGGATGGGCATAGGTAGTGAGTTCCAAAGTTTAGGGAAACAATAAGAGAAAGCACCTTCGTTGCTTATAGTAGTATGTCATGGAACAGCCGGAGTGCGAGAGTCAGTGGATCTGAGAGAATGGTGTGAGGGAGGTGGTATGGAAAGGGAGGAGTATAGGTACAATGGGAGAGAACCAAACCAGAATTTAGAAGTATGGAAGGCAGTATGGCGCAGTGGTTTAAGGCTCTGAGCTGCAAATCTGGTGACCTGGGTTTGAATCCCACAGCCCCCACCTACATGTTGTGTGACTCTGAGCAAGTCACTTAACTTCCCTGTGCTCCCAGGTTGCACCTGTAAACTAGCTTTCAGCTTAGTATGTCTCACCTGGTTAAACAATTGGAAAAAAAAAAAAAAAAAAGTAAATTTCACACAGTGCAAGAGTCATTTGCACTCCAGGAAGGGGAAAGCAAGGGAGTGGTAGAGAGCGCAGTGTTGGGTACGGGGGTCAGGAATAGTCAAGAGCAAAGCAACAAAAAGCATTGGAAAGGGAATCCAAATTGGATAGGGAAGACTCAGGAGCAGCACAAAAGACTATGTCACAATAGTCGAAAATAGGGAGAATCATTTTCTGAACAAGGTCGCACGTAGCTGACAGAGGTAAGCAACTGCCGTTCCTGTAGAGGGCACCAAGCTTGGGGCGCAGTTTCTTCATGATGGTGTCGACATGTTCAGAAAAGTTTAGGTGTCGGTCAAGCCAGACACCTAAATATTTAAAAGAGGTGGTATCATCAAGTGTGGTCCTGTTCAGGGTGTGGAAGGTGGGTAGGAGGGAAGCCTAGAGAGTCTCTGCCTCATGCCAGAAGTCATGGAAACTGTTTTCTTGGTGTTCAGGAAAAGCTGATGTGACTTAAACCAGCGCTGAACATTATTGAAGTTGAGCTGGAGGCTGGTGGATGAAACAGAGGGAGAGTGGCCAGAGGTGAACAAGACTGTGTCATCAGCGTACATATGGATAGAGGAGGAGGAAATACTGACGGCAGGTCATTAAGGAAAATAGAGAATAAAAGTGGGCCAAGTACGGAGCCTTGAGGCACACCAGTTGAGATGGGCAGTGGCGGGGACGTGGAATCAGCTATTTTAACCGATTGAGTTTTTCCTACCAAGTAGGCTTTAAACCAGTTACAGGCTGACTGGGATAGGCCAACTGCTAGACAGTTATTTCATTTTCGTTTTGCTCAAGGTTTTTGTCCTTGTTTGAGATCCGTTTGAGATTTTAAAATCCTGATGACATTTTTTTAGTCCCTGTATTTTGTTGCAGTTTCTATGTTATTTGAGCTGCGCTCAAACCCCCACCTGCCACCTGTTCTGTAATTGTTTGCACTCTTTAATTAGACCCTTGCCCACTAAGTGTGACTGAAGCCACTAGAGCACGGTCATATAAAATAAAGAAGAAACTCTTTCATCTTCCCTGTTGGCAAATGATCCATTGGTGGCTGTGTGTTTCCCTAAATACTGTATTATGGGGGGAACCACAAGCAAACTACAGCTACGGATCTCAAACAAGGACAAAGCATAGAAACATAGACTTTGACAGCAGATAAGGACTGTTTGGCCCACCTAGTCTGCCCATTTCCCTACCTACAGGATAAGCTGCAGATCCTAGTTAACCAACAGCCTATTTCTTCCTACCCCCCCCCCCCAAAATTGCCTTATGTCTGTCCCATGCATTCTTGAATTCTCCCACAGTTTTAGATCCCACAACCGCCTCAGGAAGGCTGTTCCATGCGTCCATCACCCTCTCTGTAAAAAAAAAAAATACTTCCTCACATTGCCCTGGAACTGCCCCCTAATCTTCAAATTGTGTCCCCTTGTTCTTGCACATCTCTTTTTCTGAAAGATGCTACCCTCTTGGACTTTGTTGATTCCACTGAGGTACTTAAAAGTTTCTATCATGTCCCCCCCCTCCCTTCTTTCCTCAAGGGTATACACATTAGGTAAAAACCTTAAGCAAAACGAAAATGAAATAACTGTCTAGTAGGCGGAAGGACTATTTTACCAAAAGTTAAGGTAATTATCTCTGTTTTTACATATGTAAACATATTTAATTAATGTCAGAAATATATTTGTAAAAAGTAACCCCATTTTATAAGCACAGTAAGACACGATGGGGTGTTGAACAGATCTGACGGCACTTCCGTGGGCTTAAGGCACTTGGCCTGCAACCTCATGCCATACGGCGCCCTTGGGCATGCGGTCAGATCCGTTCAGTGCACACCCCGTGTCTTATTGCTTATGTATTTTGGAACATTGTGCCATCTCATTTGCAAGCGGATCCCAGTTTGGACATTCACCTGTTTTGCATCTGCCAGAGCCATATGCTCAAGGCTGCTGCCCTGTCTTTTACCCATCACTGTCCACCTCCTCTGTAGCCAGTGGTGTGATTCTTTGGCTCTTACAGACCCAGCTAACTCTGTGCCACCTGGTAGGCTCAGCCCTTATTTACTGAGTTGGTAGTCAGGTTTTACTTTGTTGTTTATTTTATTTCTGTATCCTTTCCGTATTCCTTTGGGCTAGAAACTCTATAGCCCTATCTTTTACGCATGCGGAGGGAGCAGTCTCTCTGGGCCCACCACAGGGGTTGCAGCGGCACCAGTGGTGCAGTGCCAACCCTCGCTAGCCGCAACCTACCACTAAGCTGCTGGGGTCAGGCCCACTACGGCATCCCAAGCTTGTTCCTGAACACTGGTCACCACCACAGCAGCTCAGAGTGCTGCCGCTGGGCCACTAGAGCAACCCTTAGGAAATAGTTTCTTACTAGTTAACCTCTCTCTGTCTGTCTCTCTTTCTAAGCAAAAGACACGATGGTGCAGAGCTGTGCTGGAATAAACTCACACTCCCAGGAATGTAACCGCTGAATGTCTTCCAACCCTGGAAGTGCAGATCTTTATCGAAAATAGCTCCTCCATTAGGTCACACCTTTGGAACTGTACTCCATCAGTGTCTGGACCAAATGGAAACTTTTAGCTAGCCAGGGTCCACATACAGTGATGTGTAGCATCAACTAATATATAACATGGGTGGTCCCAACACACCTCAGTTCTTTCTCCCACTGTTGATCGTCCTTGTTGGTCCTACTGAAGGACACACTGTCGAAAATGCTGTTGCTGTTGTTTATTTTCTATAATTCAGTTTACTTATTGTTGTCTCTGCATGCTGCCGGAGACCAGAGAGCCTTTATTTTGATATTGTGTCTGTGGTTATAAAATTTACAAAGACGACACTCCACCGTTTGTGTCTACTGTTCATGCCTTTCTCACAGTGTGAGAACCTGTGAGATATGCCAGAATATCAACCAGGCTACAAGGCGACGCCATTGTAGGATTCTAGAAACCTTCCTTGCTCAGAAAGCGTTAAAAGCCACGAAGATGGACAGAGGTTCCAGACCTGTTTCTCCCTTGCTGCTGACCAACAAATAGTTTTCAAAACTGAAAGGAAAGGGCATTGTCTCAGACCTCCCCAGCCATAAGCACAAACATAAAGACAAGAGTTGTTGGTGAGGTCCTAGTCACCATTTTAAACAGGTATGTTTTTATAAACATCTGCTCCACCAGTGTTGACAAAAGCCCTCTCAACCGTCTTTGAGACACCATGATCAGGGCTTGGCTTAGGCACTGCCATACCTACTATGGACGACATATTGACATCATCAGGCTTTGGCGGCTGGCCCTTTGACACGGGTAGTCCCGGACCCTTTTTAGGGAGCCATTGACTCCCAGGCTGTGCTGGCGTTGTTTTCAGAAATGATACGTCGCCTGCTACTGTCGCTGCCACAGCAGGTAACTTTTGCTGTTGTCGGGGCTGTCTGTTCCAGAGACTTCATTGACGACTTCCACAAGCATGCCGCAGATTCCTCCCTCTTAGCCATCACTGACTCCCTCTGTGGCTCCCCTCGTTGTTTGTGATGAGGACAAAATGGAGTGCAATGTTCACCTCATGGATCTTGAGGAGGAGTATGAGGATGAGGAGCAGTTTGAGGTAAGAAATCTGCCTTCTAGTTCCACGCTCTTGTCCTGCAGTGAGGACTACGTAGTATATACTCCAAGGTCTCCCCCTAAGGGCCCCTCTTTTCATGCCATGATGCAGCAAATGCAGTCTGCCATGGGCTTTGCTGTGGAAGAGATAGATTCCACTAAGAGGAATTTCATGGAATTTTTGGAGGTGCCTTGCTCTCCATCCATTATCATTCCTCCTGTATGTCCTGCCTCAGAGGATGCTACTTTTGCTGCATGGTATAGACCTAACTCACTGTGCGTAGTCCCCAAGAAGACTGATAAGCAGTACTGTACCCCATCTGCTATGCCTAATTGTGCTAACCAGCCTGAAACAGATTCTATAGTTATGATGGCTGCTCATGATAGCCCTAAAGCCCCTAGACACATGAACACTTTACCTCCAGATCTAGGAAGCTGGATGTAATGGCAAGCGTACATGCGCCTCTGCCTTCTTGGGCCTTAGGATTTCAAATTATTAGGCCTACATGATTAAATATCAGAACAGCCTGTGGATAGCTGCTTACGCTGCCAACTGGGCTTTCGTGATGGTTCTGCCAAGAATTATTTGATTAAAACTCTTTCTAATGGTGTTGAAGTTGGCAAACATTTGCTGCATTCATCTTACGATGTGTCTGCTGCTTCTGCCAGGGCTGCTGCATCTGCTTAAGGCATTATTTTTGGCTTTGGATGGCTGGTTTTACCACTGATGTGCAACATGCGGTTTTGAATGCTCCCTTCAGAGGCTCCAGACTGTTTGGTTGTGATGTTGAAGAATCCCTATGTGGACTTCAGATTTCTAAGATGACTGTACTATCAAGTACGTCTACCCCACTCCCACTAGAGGGCGTGGTAGGAGCTCATTATATAGTCCTGCTGCCAAGGGTAACTGTGAATACCATCAGCAGGGCTGTGGCAGAGGTGGTGGTCCCCTCCTGGGTCCCCTTCCCCTCGGTGCCCATGCTAAAACACCGAAAGGAATCTGTTCAGGTGGCCCTGCTACCCCAGTTCCTTCTGACTCTCTTCCATCTCTCTCTTCCTCCCTCAGCTATTGCCTCCAGGAGTGAGAAGGGGGAAGGATCTCCCTGCATTTAAAACAGTGGCAGGAGATCACAGACGAGTGGGTACTGGAGATAATTGCAAGGGGACATGCTCTGGATCTGATAGAAATCCCTCCAGATCATTCCCTGCCTCCTTCCTTTCATCCTCTAGGCCTATTGTCACTTCTAAAAGAAGAGATTCAGACCCTAGTTCAGAAGGGTGTCATAGAACTGGATCCTCCACAAGACAGGAACATAGGGTTTTATTCCAAGTACTTCCTAGTCCCAAAATGGACAGGGGATCTACATCCTGTACTAGAGCTCAAAGATTTCAAACTACGCATCGAATACAAAAAGTTTTGAATGGTATCTCTGCAAGCCCTGATTCCCTTATTACAAATGGGGCTGGCTTTGTTCCCTGGACATGAAAGATGGGTACCTTCATATCAAGATCAGACAGTGCCACAGACAGTACTTCCACTATGCTGGAGGGCGGGCACTATCAGTTCAAAGTATTACCCTTTGGCTTGTCCTCCGCACCACAGGTCTCTACAGAATGCTTGGCAGTGGTTGCCACAGTCCTTCGCAGAGGAAGCCTGTATATTTTCCCTTATCTGGACAACTCGCTCCTGAAGGCCAGCTCCAGGGAGCTCTGCTTCACACCCTGTCCTGAACTCATCAGTTCTTTTTCATCTAGGCAGTCACAGTAAATATGCTAAAGTATGTGTTGACCCTGTGCCAAAGACTGCAGTACATAGGGGCGGTCTTGGACACAGAAAAGGGATGTGCCTTCCTGCCCCAGGACAGGGTAGACACTCTGATTGCTCAAGCACACTTAATGCACAAGAACCACTATGTCTGTGCACAAATAACATTGCGTCTCTTGGGCCTAATGGCTGCAGTCATAGTGTCTGTGCCAGTAGCCCAACTTAATATGAGGATACCACAGTGACATTCAGGATCCAATGGTATCAGTGATGGACAAGTTAGAGAAAATTGTCCTTGTCACGTCTCCACTGAACAGAGGATTGTTCTGATGGGTGGACTGTGACAATCTACTCGAGCATTCCATTCCTTGTACCAGATCCTCACCATGGATGCTGTAAGCTCTGGTTGGGGTACGCCTCTCAGCTCTTAACAGACACAAGGGTCTTGAACCAAGGTGGAATCCGAGTTGCACACAAATGTCTTGGAGATGCAGGCTATCCTGTATAGCCTCCAAGCATTTCAGAATCATTTCTGCTTCAGTCCTCTCTTAATCCAGATGGACAATGTCATTGTGAAGCATTACATTAACAAACAAGGGGGCACTTACTTCTACCCCTTGTGTAGGGGCGATGAGAATGTGGTACTGGGCCCTGTCTCACGACCTTGAGCTGTAGGTCATGTTTCTCCCAGGTCTCCAAAATGTCTTGGCAGACAGGTTAAGTAGGTCCTGGTTGATGGTACATGAAGGGAACTGCTGACTTCCATGGTAAACTACTTCTTCACAAGATGAGGTCATCCAGAGCTGGACCTTTTTGTGTCCCCACACAGTGCAAAACTACCGCATTTCTGCTCACACTTCAGGGCCTGGAGTTTTCTGGCGAGATGCATTGGCCGTCTCTTGAAAAGGGAAATTCCGATACGCATTCCCCCCATTCCTGTAACAGAGAGGGTTCTGCTCAAATTACGTGTGGAGAGTGCCACTGTTATCCTTATCACTCTGTTCTGGCCTCACCAGATATGGTTTCCACTCTTGCAACATCTGGCGGTGGAGCATCCTGTTCCTGTACCTCTATGTTAGGGTCTGTTGTTACAGGACAAGGGGTCCCTGGTCCATTTGGACCTGAAATCAGTACACCTGCATGCATAGCTCCTGAACACATAGCCACTGCACGTTTTGGGGTACCCCCTAAGGTTGCTGATGTCCTACTTGCGGCTAGGAAGCCTTCTACAAGGCATATTTATTGCTTAAGATGGAAGCAATTCTCTCTATGGCCTGCTTCCAGGAATATAGACCCATTTACATGTCCTGTGAATTTATTGGAATACTTGCTTTCCCTATCTGACTCAGGCCAGCATCATTCCTCTATTAAGGTGCATTTGACCACTGTATTAGCTTTCCATGCCCCTATTGATGGCTGAATTAGTTGCTAATTAGAGGTATCCCGTACTTTTCTGGGAGGTACCTTGCATATGAAACCTCCTATTTGTAATCCAGTCCCCCTTTGGGACTTGAATTTCATACTCGAGAAATTGACGTTGGCTCTTTTTGAGCCTACAACAAGTTGTGGCTTCTGTTTCCTGTCATGGAAAATGTTTTTAGTTGCTGAGACTTCTGCTCGTCGGATTTCCAGGCTTCAGGCTTTGATGTGTGAGCCTTGTTATTTGATTTATCATTATTTAATTTTTCAAAAGAACAGTCTCATTGTGTTCGAATACTAAGTTTCTACTTCTACTGAAGGTTGTATCAGCAATTACACTGACCTAAACTATACACCTTCCTGTTTATTGTCTTTAGTATGACGACCAGGATGAGGTGCTGCTCCATACTTTAGATGTACATAGAACAGTGAGACACTGTGTGAATTGCACCAAGAACTGCAGAAAGTCCTCTCAGTCTTTTGTTTCATTATCCCCTGGAAAAGAGGATGCCCCTATTTCTAAATAATGCCTGTCCAAATGGCTGGCAAATTGTATTACATTCTGTTATAAGAGGTACAATAAGGTACTTCCTGGTGCTGTTCGTGGTCACTTCACTAGGGTTATGGCCACTTCTGTTTCCCGCTTCAGTGATGTCCTTGCTGCTGAAATATGTGCTGTTGCCATGTGGAGCACTGTTCACACTCTCACTAAACATTACAGTGTGGACATCATCTTTGGTTTGGGGTTTGTTGTATTGCAAAGCCTTCTGTTCTGATCACTTGTCACACTATGCCATCCTCCCAGGGTACTTTGTATGGCTTGGGAGTTGTTTCAAAGGTGTAGCCTCATGGAGGAGATATCCCTGATGAAGACAGAACAGTTATGTAAGAACTTACCATAACAGAAGAACTTCGAGAGAATCTCTTCCATTAGGTCATGCTGTACCCTCCCTTCTTCCCCCTTTTGATTTCCAAGGGTTACATCAAATACTGTGTCTAAGACCTTACTCCATGCATCCTGTTTCCAGTCCCATGCCTCTCCTTGTTTACCTAATACTGGTTCATTCTCCCGATTCCTCACAATTAGAGGCCCTCCAAGGCTAATCTCTGGTAGGGAACTGAGGAGTATTGAGGCTACCACTGATGATGATGTATGTCATTGTGGGTGGCCCCCAGCTAACAAAATGTTTCTGTGGATCCTGATGCTGATGACTTACAGTTCCAAAGGGGTGGCCTAATGGAGGTGATTCTCTTGAAGATCTACTGTTATGGTAAGTTCTTAAGTAACTGTTTATCTCAGCTCAGCACCACACCCTGTGGAGTGTCTTATTGCACTTACTAAATGGGTAATGTTTGGAAAATACAGCAAATATTTTTCTTAAAGTTACAGAAACTTTTTTTTTCTAGGGACGTGGATATGCTGTTCAAGCCACACTTCTTGGCAGGTACCTTGCCGCTTTAAGATGTGCCGGAAAGTCTTCAAGCTGGCTCCTCCCACCCACCCGGGTGGTAAAACCCTCAGCTCCGCCCCATGACACCTGATCTTCCTTACCACTTGGAAGCTCAGGTTCCCTCCTTAGCGCTCTTGTGTCTCTAGGTCTGGATCCAAAACCTTTGGTTTTACTGAAAATCGTCTTGAAGTTTACGCGACTTCAGTCTTCACTTTCCCTCATGGCTGCGATGGACTCTAAATTCAATCCTGGCTTCCGTCGGTGCCCTTGCAGGCAGAAGATGTCTCGATCCGACCCGCACGTCTCGTGCGTCTACAGCCTTGGTCTTGGCCACAATCCCAGGCTTGCGATCTGTGCAAGTCCTTTTCGTCATCAGTTCTCGAAGGCCGCACTGCCCGACTCCATCTGGCACGACCAGAGAAATGGTTTCCACCGGTGAAGTCGAAGAAGGCCCATTGGGGGGTGTCTGTGGCGGCAGGCTACGCGGAGCAGCTGGATCTGTTAATCGCCCTTGTGGAGGAGGCATCCCAGGGCGCAGCTTCATCATCCTCGGTGTCAGCATTTATCCTGTTCTCCTTGGGCTCCTCCTACACTGCTTCCTTTTGGGAGCTTTGCCAGTCCCTCTCCACCAAGGGAGATGGGCCTTTAAGGATTCACTTCTCTTGGTCGAAGAAGAAGGACCTGAAAGGTAAGTCCCACCGTCGACGTTCATGGGAGCAGGAGAGAGTTCGCTCCCTGGATCGTCCTCTATCGACTTCGGTCAAGGTTGCAACCAAGGCCACTGGCTTCTAGGTGTCCCCATCAGGCCAGCTGACTGAGACACCCATCGATGCGTTCGAGATCTTCCTCAACCCGTTAGACGGGCTGTCGACTGGAGAAGCCGACAACCCTCCTTCACCGGTTCCCCCAGGGCCTACCGAGGACTTTGCCTCGGCCTCCCGAGCCAAGATCCCCGGTCAAGGACCCTGAACTGGAGGATGTGCACATCTCCACCGCCCCTTCTTCGACCCACCGTCAGCATCCCCAGACAGTCTCAGTCCTCTTCCGTGTTGGGCAAGTCCCGCTGACGTCAGCAGTCTCGGTCCCGACAGCATGGAAAGCGGCGTCGCCGCTCATCCTCCTCGGAGGAGGAGAAGCTCCAGCGCAAGTTGCATTGGCACTATGAGGATATGATGTGGCAGCAGCTCTTAATGGCCAGCAACAAGCCAACTCTGTCGCCTTCACCAGCAGTAAAGTGGCTGTCGCCCGAGCAGCTGAAGTGATCCCTTTGGTTGAGGAGCCGACTCTGGTGCCGATTGCTCATCCGAAACTGGCTGCTCCACCCATTGTGGTGGAACCACCGCCTCCTCAGCCAAAGACTGGGGCCCCAGCCAAAGATTCTTGGTTGGGACAGGGCTTGTCCCACAGGTTGTCGGTCACCCTCACCCCCGATTGGCCTCAGCGAGTGGAGGGTGGCTCAGGCGGTCGGCAGCTGTTTGCGGATTCCTCCGAGTCAGACAACTCCTCTCTGTATTCCAGGCCTCTCAACCTGGAATCCTCTGGGGGTCTGTCGGTGGATGAGAGCCCATCCTCGTTCCTCAGTATTCTTCGGCTCATCTCAAAATCTACTGGGATGCAGCTCGAACCCATGCAGAAACAGGCCAGATATCCCCTCATGGAGATTTTGGACCAAGGGGATTCCTCTACAGAGGCCTTTCCTGTGGCCGAGGCCATTGTAGGTCCATCCCTGGAGTTGTGGCAGCAGCCTGCCTCCTGTCCTGCGCCTTCAGCCAGGATGGTCCACAAGTACACAGTCCCGACTGGTTCCCTCTCCGGTTTTTCGGCGCACCCCTTGGCTGAAGGGCTGGTGACTGACAGCGTTTTCTGGTGCTCCGGAAATGCTAGGGACATAGACAAGCCCCCGGACAAGGAGTCCAAAAAGCTGGACTACTCTGGGTGCAAAGTTTATGCTGCCGCCTCCCTAGGCCTTCAACAGGCTAGCTCAGCTCTACTGATGGTACACTTTTCACATGCCCTTTTGGCCTCCCTCCTGGCTGACCTTTAAACAGCGGTCAAGCAAGTGCGGGATCAGGGAAGGGCGGTGGCCAAGCAACAGCTCCAGGCTGCTCTGGACATCGGCAGATACCCAGCACAAGCTGGCAGATGTCCGCTTCTTGGGCACCGACTTGTTCGGGCACGGGGTGGAGGGCCACCTCCAGCGGATCAAGAAGTCCAGTGCCACCTTGCCACATCTGCCCAGAAGGACAAAGGCTGCCAGCAACATTGCAAGCCCTTTCACCCTTCCGCTCCTGCGGCACGACCAGCCCAGCAGCAGGGCCAGCAGGCTCATGCTTGGCGCCCCAGGGCCAAGCCCGCTGCTTCCTCCAACAGGAAGCCTGCAGGGAAGGGTCCAGGTGGCTCCTTGGCAAGCTCTTCCTCCAAGTCTGCCCCTTGATGGGTTATGGGGGTGCCGCCCCCAATCTCGTCATTCCTCCCCTGGGTCCCAGTGGGGGGAAACCGGCTCAACCACTTCCTTTCCACCTGGTCCGCTATAACCATGGGCGTTGGGTCGTGAAGTGGTTGGCAGGAGTCGCCTCTGGAATTCGGGCAGACCCCTCCCTTCCGAGCCAGCGCCCCTCAGGAGGCTACTGGTTCCGCAGCCTCTCTGTCGGCTCATTGAGCTGACATAGCTCTGCTCCTCCACAAGGGGGTGGTCAGCAAGGTGGCAGGTCCTCCTCCATGCCCAGGGTTTGTGTCCAGGTACTTCCTGGTCCCAAAACGGACGGGGGGGGGGCTGGTACCCCACTCTTGACCTGAACAAGTTCCTAAGGCTGCGCACCTTCAGGATGGTCACTTTGGCTCAGATCATACTATCCCTGGAACTAGGCATGTGGTTTTGTTTTCTGGATATCCAGGATGTGTTCTTTCACATCCCAATCCATCCATCTCATCGGCTATTCCTCCACTTCAGAGCGGAGGAATCCCTTCTCGAGTTCCAGGCCATGCCCTTCAGCCTCTCTCCAGCTCCCAGGGTCTTCACCAAATGCATGGCAGTGATGACAGCATTCATGCGGCGCCGAGGGGTCCGGGTGTACCCTTACCTGGATGACTGGCTGATAGCAACCCCCTCCAGGTTGGAGGTGGAGCAGTCCAGAGATCTGGCCCTCCAGGTTTGCTCCCAACTTGGCCTCCTCATCAATGAGGCCAAATCGGAACTTGTGCCATCGCAGGTGATTCAGTTAATTGGGGTAGAGCTTGACTTCCTTCGAGCCAGAGCCCAGCTCCCAGTGGACAGGGCCGAGGTCCTTTCCTCCTTTGCCCAGTCATTTTGGGTTGGGCAATTGCACCCTGCCTGGGACTTCCTGTGCCTTCTGGGTCTCCTGGCAGCCTGCACCAGCGTGGTCCATTGGACCCGCTGGCATATGCACCCCCTGCAATGGGGGCTGGCCTGCCAGTGGTCTCAGCACTCCGGTCCTCTGGACCAGCCAGTAACCCTGACCCAGAAGATGTGGGACAGCTGCAGTGGTGGCTCATCCCAGTTCATCTGCAGGAGGGTATCCCGAGCCGACGGTCATCCG
The DNA here is from genome assembly GCA_016271365.2 of Neoceratodus forsteri. Taxonomy (NCBI): domain Eukaryota; kingdom Metazoa; phylum Chordata; order Ceratodontiformes; family Ceratodontidae; genus Neoceratodus; species Neoceratodus forsteri. The sequence goes on along the minus strand of JADMNL010000025.1, from coordinate 165,370,717 downwards.
TATGACCGATGCCTCCTTGATGGGTTGGGGTGCCCATCTGGGGGAGCTCAGGGCCCACAGCCTCTGGTTCCCTCAGAAGTCCCGATGCCACATCAACCTGCTGGAGCTTCGAGCGGTACAGTTAGCCCTCCCTGCCTTCGCTCCGTTTGAATGGGGTCAAGTGGTTCAGGTCCAGACGGACAACACCACGACCATGTAATATCTCAACCGTCAGGGCGGAATGCACCCCTTGCCCCTGTGCAAGGAAGCTCTCCGCATTTGGTCTGTCATGGTCAGCCTGGAGGTGGATCTCCTAGCCATCCATGTGGCAGGAGCCTTGAACAGTGTGGCCAATGCCCTCAGCCGAATAGGCAATGCATCTTACAAGTGGTCTCTCCTGACGGAGGTAGTTCAAGACCTGCTCTCCCATTGGGGCACCCCTCAGGTGGACCTGTTCACCTCCAGGGAGAACGTGAAGCTGAGGCTGTTTCATGCCTGTTCCCCCCCCCCCCAGCAGGGCTTGCTGCAGGGGGATACCTTCTCAAGGCTGTGGACCCCGGGCCTCTTCTACGCCTTCCCTCCATTTCTCTTGATCCACAAGGTGCTTCTCAAGGTGAAGAGGGACAAGGCGCAGGTGATTCTGGTAGCCCCAGACTGGCCTCGCCAGTTCTGGTATCCAGATCTTCTCAGCCTCAGCTCCGGGCTCCCGAGGAGGCTTCCAGCCTGCCTGGACCTGATCTCAGTCAGCGAGGGGAAGGTGTTCCATTTGGACCTTCAATCCCTGCACCTGACAGCCTGGTTCCTGAGCGGCTAGAGTTCCAGACCTTGAGTCTTTCCGACGAGGTCCTCAACGTTGTTGAGGCGTCCCATAAGGAGTCGACCAGAAAATGTTATGCCTTTAAATGGAAAAGATTTTCCATTTGGTGTCAGGGCAAGGGGTTGGACCCTTCATCCTGCCCGCTTCTGTCGACGACCCATAAAGTGCACCTGGCAGCCATCCCTGCTTACCGTACGCAGGCCGTCAAGCAGTCGGTGGCGCAGGAGAAGGTGTTCTGGCGTTTTTTCAAAGGCTTAGATCACTATCCCCTCCAGTACGAGAACCTCCACCTCCGTGGGATCTACTGCTGGTATTGGCCAAGTTCATGGGCAGGCATTCGAACCGATGCACAGGTGCGATATCTCCCACCTGTCGTGGAAGACTGCCTTCTTGATGGCTATCACGTCAGCCAGAAGGATGAGAGAGCTCCAGGCACTTTCCATATAGTCTCCATATCTGGTCTTCCACAGGGACAAGGTTGTCCTTCGCCCCCACCCGAAATTCCTTCCGAAGTTGGAGTTTCACCTGAATCAGGTGTTGACTCTGCCGGTGTTCTACCCCAATCGCACCTCGGAGGCTGCATATAGGCTCCATACTCTGGACCCTAGGAGAGCGCTCGCTTATTTTAAGGAGCAGATGGCTGAAGTTTGGGGAGAGGTTCACCAGCTGTTTGTCACCTACGCTGAAGCCGCACCTGGCAGACCTGCAGCTAAGTGGACGATAAGCAGGTGGGTCACCTCCTGCATAGATCTCTGCTATTGGTTGGTGGGCATGGAGCCACCCGGAGGGATAAGAGCTCTTTCAACCCGCCGTACCGCTGCTTCGGTGACTGCTTCTAGGGACGTCCCTACCTAGGAAATCTGCAGGGCTGCTACCTGGAAATCAGCACACACCTTTATTTCCCATAACCACATTGACCTAGAGTCACGTCGGGATGCTGGTTTTGGGACCTCGGTTCCCCAGTCCTTATTCCCCAAGTAAGTATAAGGGGGTGCGCGCCTTGCCTCCCTCCTCCCAGAGAACTGCTAGGAGTCTTCGAAGAAGTGTGGATTGAACAACATATCCATGTCCATAGAAATACAGATTACTCAGATGTAACAGGAGTTCTAGGAGTGGTATATGTTGTCCATCCACATGACCCATCCAACCTCCCCGGCTTTGATGCTCAACCTGGCTTCCAGCGGGCTAGATCTGGCGTCATGGGGCAGAGCCAAGGGTTTTACCACCCGGGTGGGTGGGAGGAGCCAGTTTGAAGACTTTTCGGCACATCTTAGAGCGGCAAGGTACCTGCCAAGAAGTGTGGATGAACAACATATACCACTCCTAGAACTCCTGTTACAGGTGAGTCACCTGTATTTTTAGTGCTATGTAGTTTCTTTGCATTTATGAGTTCCTCTGAGAGTTTTAGTCCTAGACAGCAACTGCAGTTCTGCTGTGACGCAGAGATATGGGTGTGGTAAGAAGTGCAAGCTATGGTGTTGTGCTAACATAAACATACTCTCTTTGTGGTCACCAACAGCCAATCAGAGTGCAATATTTTTCTCGTTCATTTAATAAAATTAATCTTTCTTGCTCGATCTCTCTCCCCCACTCTTTTTGCTTTGCAACGTACATTGTGAGTTTCACATAACCATACCATACAGCAGAACAAAGACACTCATCTTATGTTTATGCTATCCATCATACAGACATTCTAGTCATTTAGTTAGTTAAAAATTTATATTTTGACAGGATGAAAACTTTTGGCCAAAGGCCTGTTTAACAAAGTTGTCCTGTTATACCATACGAAAATTCCACAGATCACTTGACAGTACAGTGGTAAACGATGAAAATAATACACAACATAAATCCAAGACAAACAAATATAGACTAAAACTACATACAGTTACATTCTTCTACACCAATCTTATTTAAAGCAAACTTGAAACTGTTAATATTAGTCATGTTTCTCACCGGAGGTGAAATTTGGTTCCAAATTTTAGCAGCATTAAATTGAAAAGACATAGTTCCATATTTTGTCCTTGCTTTAGAAGATCTGGCACCACAGTGACCGGTGTCCCGTAGATTATATGAATGAAAATTACTTTGGGACTCTATGAGCAAATTTCCATTAATAAAGCCATTTAGGACCTTATAGGTAAAGATGGAATATTGCTTCAGTCTACGCATGGGTAAACTATCCCAATTTAGAAACTGAAGTACTATACAATGGTGAGTTCTAATAGAACAGCCTGATACAAACCTAGCTAATTGAAGGTAAGATTTACTTAATGTCTATAAGTCATTACATCCTGCAAAACCATAAACCAAGTTCCCATATTCCAGGATGGGGAGAATACGTTGAAGAGCTGTGGTATTATGCATTTGTTGCATTACTGTAGAGGCAGATCTTCTTAAACCCCCATTCTGGAATTAACCTTTCCGTGTATGTTCTCAGTATGGGTACCAAAGGTTAAGCATCTGTCCAGTTCTTCCCCTTAATATTTATATGAGGTATTTTGGCTACAACCATCAAACTCTTGGCCTGAATTTTACATTCTATCCACAGAAAAAAGGGGGTAAAAATCAAGCCACTGACCATGAGGCTCCAGTCCATATGGCCTCTCGCCAACCTGGTGTGGCAGCAACACTACAGGCATTAGTGATTACTTGGATTCAGAAAAGATGCAGCAGCTACTTATATACGTAAATGGAACAAGTCTGCATTCCAGTGTATTAGTAGATGTGTTTGGATAACCGATATCTTCGGTATTTTCATTCCTGAAATTATCTGATTTTTAAAACTTTCCAGTAGGTGCTGTGACCACAGAGCAACAGGCACAGCAGTAGCTCTGCCACTTACACTTCAGTTGACTGCAAAACTAGTTATTTTTGCTGTAAAAAAAAAAAAAAAAATTGCATTTTCATGTACTGGTGTAAATTGTGCAAAAATAGAATGATACTAATTGGTGAACGTGGCACATTTTCAATAGAAGTGAATTAGGCACTACTCGCAAAGCACAAAACAAATGTTTGTGCAGTTTCAGCCAGTTTGTGACACGTGAAAATGTTTTAAGCAAAAATAAACTCTTACAGTAATTTACCTAGAATGATTGACTAAAATCGCCCATTCACATTCAAAGGAAAAGTGTCTAAAAAATGCCTTCCTCTCTGTCTTTAATGTTCTCTCTACTTTATTCTGTCATTCCATTTCTGGCTCAACTGTATTTTTGTGCATTGCATTGTTTCACGGCTGCATTTTGTGTACAAGTGTCGTTACGCAGCAACACTACAAAGTGCCACAGGTTCAATTAAACTAATAATAGTTTGCTCAGTAACATTTAAAGCAACAGTATTTTAGTCGGCGAACATTTTATCGTACCACTTAGCATTATTGTATTTCTGACCTAATTAGATTTTATTTCTCTTTGATGTTCTTAAAGCAGCAGTATTTGTTAATAACCATACCAATTTTTCAGTAATAAGGTTTGTCTGGCAAAAATGAACAGGTTACTCACCTGTAACAGTAGTTCTAGGAGTGGTGTATGTTGTTCATCCACACTCTTTGGCATATTCCTTTCCACTTTAAATCCAACCGGAAGTCTTCAAGCTGGCTCCTCCCACCCACCCGGGTGGTATATACCTTGGCTCTGCCCCATGACACCAGATCTTAGCCCGCTGGAAGCCAGGTTGTGTGCGTCCACAGCTGGGGAGGTCGGGTAGGTCCATGTGAATGAACAACATATACCACTCCTAGAACTACTGTTACAGGTGAGTAACCTCTTCTAGTAGCGTGGATATATTGTTCATCCACACTCTGGCAGACTCCTAGCAGTTCTCCGGGAGGAGGGAGGCAAGGCGCACACCCCCTACTTAGGGAACAGAGATTGGAAAACTGAGACCCCAAAACCAGCATCCCAGCATGACTCAAGGTCAATGTGGTAGTGGGTGATGAAGGTGTTTGCTGACTTCCAGGTAGCAGCCCGACAGATTTCCTGGATAGGGATGTCTCTGGAAGCAGCCACTGATGCAGCAGTATGGCGGGTAGAATGAGCTGTTATCCCTCTGGGAGGCTCCTTACCCACCAACTCATTGCACAGACCTATGCATGATGTAATCCATCTAGCATTAGTCCGCATCGCTGCAGGTCTGCCAGATACGGCTTCAGCGTAGGTGACAAAAAGCTGGCGAACCTCTCGCTGAATTTCCGCCGTCCGCCCCTTATAATAGGAGAGAGCACGTCTCAGGTCCAAAGTGTGGAGCCTGTACTTGGCCTTTGAGGTGTAATTAGTGTAGTAAACTGGCAGAGTTAAAACCTGGTCAAGATGAAACTCTGACACCACCTTTGGAAGGAATTTTGGTTGGGGTCATAGGACAACCTTGTCCCTGTGCAAGACCAGATAAGGGGAGTCCACCGAAAGCACCTAGAGCTCCCCTGTCCTTCTGGCAGACATGATAGCCACCAGGAAGGCCGTCTTCCACGACAAGTGTGACAGCTCACACTTGTGCATAGGTTCGAATGGCTTGCCCATGAGCTTCGCCAGTACCAGCAGTAGATCCCACGGAGGTGGAGGTTCACGCACCAGAGGGGATGTGTGATCCAGGCCTTTGAAAAAGCGCCTGACCACTGTCTCCTGCACCAACATCGGCTGACCAGCCCATGCCCGGTAAGCAGAGGTGGCTGCCAGGTACACCCTAATGGTCGATGACTGGAGCCCTCCTTTGGAGAGAGACCAAAGGTAGTCAGGAATGTTAGCCACTGAACAGGATGAAGGGTTCAGGACCTTACCCTGACATCAAATGGAAAACCTTTTCCATTTGAAGGCATAACATTTCCTGGTCGATTCCTTTCTGGATACCTCCACCACGGTGTAGACATCCTCGGAAAGACCCAAAGCCTGGAACTCTAGCCGCTCAGGTACTAGGCTGTGAGGTGCAGGGAATTGAAGGTCCAGATGGAATACCTTCCCCTGATTGAATGATATCAGGTCTGGGCATGTGCAAAGCCGCTCCGGGTGCCTTTAGCTGAAGCTGAGGATATCTGGATGCCAGAACTGGTGGGGCCAGTCTGGTTCTACCAGGATCACCTTCTCCTTGTCCCTCTTCACCTTTAGAAGCACCTTGTGGATCAAGGGAAATGGAGGGAAGGCGTAGAGGAGGCCTGGGATCCATGGCCTAGAGAAGGCATCCCCTGCAGCGAGCCCTGCTGGGGGGGCATGAAACAGCCTCAGCTTGTTGTTTTCCTTGGAGGCAAACAGGTCCACCATCGGTTTGCCCCAATGGGAGAACAGGCTGTAAGCTACCTCTGGATGAAGAGACCACTCGTGGGATGTCTGGCCTAAGCGGCTGAAAGCATCCGCCAGATGGTTTGAGGCTCCTTCCACATGGATGGCTAGGAGATCTGCCTCCAACTGGCTAATGAGGGTCCAGATGCAGAGTGCCTCCTTGCACAGCCAACGGGAGTGCGTGCTGCCCTGTTTGTTGAGGTATACATGGTCGTGGTATTGTCCGTCTGGACTTGAACCACTTGACCCCGGAGCTGAGGAGCGAAAGCTGACAGTGCCAGTCTGACTGCTCTGAGCTCCAACAGGTTGATGTGGCATCGGGACTCCTCGGGGTCCAGAGCCCGTGGGCCCTTTTGTCCCCCATGTGGACTCCCCAGCCGATGAGAGAGGCATCAGTCGTGAGGACGACCGTCGGCTCGAGGTGGACAAACGGGATCCCTTCCTGCAACTGGTCTGGGACAGTCCACCATTGGAGAGCATCCCACATCTTCTGGGTTACAGTGACCAGCTGGTCAAAGTGACCGTGGCACTGAGTCCACTGGGCGGCCAGCTCCCATTGAAGGGGGCACATGTGCAACCGGGCCCAGTGGACCACTGAGGTACATACTGCCATGTGACCCAGAAGGCGCAGAAAGTGCTGGGTAGCACGCAAGTGCCCAACCAGAAATGATTGGGCAAAGGAGGAAAGAACCTCCTCCCTGTCCGCCGGGAGCCAAGCTCTGGCCCGATGAAGCGCTTCACATTAGACGGCATGAGTTCTGACTTGGCTTCATTGATCAGGAGGCTGAGTGGGAAGCAGGTCTGTAGGGCCAGGTCCCTGGACCTCTCCACCTTCTGTCGGGTGGATCCTGCTAGGAGTCGGTCATCGAGGTAAGGATAAATCCTGACCCCCGGACGTCTGAGATGGGCTGCCACCACTGCAATGCATTTGGTGAAGACCTGAGGGGCCGATGACAGGCCGAACGGCATGGCTTAGAACTTGTACAGGGTCCCTTCAACCCTGAAGCAGAGAAACCGCCGATGGGACAGACGGATTGGGACATGAAAGAACACGTCCTGCAGATCCAGTGAACAGAATCACTTGTTTTGCTCCAAGGATGGTATGATCTGGGACAGAGTGACCATTCGAAAGGTGCGTGACCTGAGATATTAATTCAGGTTGTGCAGATCTAGAATGGGGCACCAACCCCCCATCTGCTTTGGCACCAGGAAATACCTGGAGATAAAGCCTGGGTCTGCTGGAGGGTCTGCCACTGGAGCTACTGCCTCCTTGAGGAAGAGCTGAGTGATGTCGTCTCTGAGAACCGACTGGGTCTGAGCAGATACTTGTTCCTCCCGAGGGGCGCAGGCTCGGCTTGGAGGGTACTGCTTGAATTCCAGAGGCAGTTCCTGACCGAACACTTCCAGAACCCACCTGTCCATGGTGATAACGGACCATGTGGAAAGAAAGTGGCGGAGCCAGCCCCCCACGGGAGGACCCAGAGCTGGCGTGACTGGAGCGGGGTTAGCAGGCTTGGAGGAGGATCCAGGACCTGAACCTCGGCCTCCTTTACAGGCCTGCTGGGGACTCTGCTTGGGCCGAGGGCGCCAAGCTTGAGCCTGCTGCTGTTGCTGGTGCTGCTGTCCACCTTAAAAGGAGGACTGCTGAGTCGCAGGGGCAGAATACTGAAAAGGCTTTTTCTTTTTCGTCTGCTGGTTCTTGCCTGAAGAACTCTTGGCAGAGGTAGCGTCCAATGTGGCATTGGATTGCTGAATGCGCTGAAGGTGACCGGCCACTCCTGGGCCAAACAAGTCGGTCCCAAGGAAGGGCACATCAGCTAATTTATGCTGGGTATCCACCGGGAAGGAGGAGCACCTCAGTCAAGCCTTGCAACGAGAGGCAACTGCGGCAGCCATCAAACGGGCACAAGAGTCCCCAAGGTCCAGGGCTGTCTGGAGCTGCTGTTTGGCAACAGCTCAGCCCTGATCCCAGATCTGCTTGACCATGGTCTGCATGTCCGCGGGGAGATGTGGGAGGACTTCATCCAGCGACCCCAGAAGGGCCTGAGAGAGAAGTGTGCCATGATGACGGCCGAACTTGCCTGATGAAGGCCCAAGGAGGAAGCCACATAGACCTTCCTGGCTGAATGTTCCAAAGGTTTGGACTCTTTATCAGGTGGTCAGTCAGTGTCGGCAGAACTGCCAGTACGCCTGAACACAGAGGTGGTCACTAGGCTCTCGGCCAAAGGGTGCTGTGTGAACCCAGCTAGGGACCCCATGGGCACCGCATATTTGCATGCCATGCAGGCAGATGGAGCTGGACAAGAGGCAGGACATTGCCAAAGTTCTAGGGCTGGCCCAACAATGGCCTCAGCCACAGGAAAGGCCTCCGTTAGTGTATCCCCTCTCTTAAGGATATCCGTAAGAGGGTACTCCACCTTTTTCTGGATTGGCTCCAGGGGCATCCCTGTTGACTCAGAGATGAGGCGGAGGATCCTTTGAAAAGACGAGGGTCCTTCCTCCGTCTCTAGGCCAGCAGTCGATTTATCATGCCCTGGATGTGAATGTAGACCGGTGACATCCGAATCTGAGGAATACAGATACAACGGCCTACTGCCCATGTCACCTTCGACTCTCCTGAGACGGTCTGGGGTGACCATGACCGACAATCGCCGGGGGAGCCCGGTGTCCGGTCTGTCTTCCTTGGAAGGAGCGCCTCCCGCGGGCTGCTTGGATGGTGGTTCCACCACAATAGGTGGAGAGACCATTTTGGTCCGAACAGGGGGTCTTGCCGGCTCCACAGTCTGGGGAACCTCTTTGGTCAGGTCCGAAGTAGTCGACTTCGGCCTGGAAGGCGAAAGCCAAGTAATGGCTGGGGTGGAAGCCATGGTAGGCTTGTGCCCAGACAGAATTAGCTGCTGCCACGAGGCCCTCATAGCGCCGACGGAGTTTCCGCCAGAGCCTCTCCTCAGCCGAGGAGGACGAGGACGAACTATGGCATCACCTCTTCTTAGAGCACTTATGGCTCTTCCTCGGCCTGTCGATCGAGGGGGTCCTAGACCTCGATCGAGATCGAGCAGGCCAACTCGGCCGGTGAAGACACCGGCGGGGCCGGTGACTTCCCAGAGTCCTGAACTGGTTCCTCGAGGGGGACTCCAGCAGGCTGGATCTCCTCATCGGTAAAAACAAGGACCGACGTCCTCTCTAAGGAGTCGTCGACCGGAGTCAGCGACAGAGGGTCAAGGATGATTTCCACGTCGTTGACCAAACCTTCTATCGGCTGACTGGACGGCAAGTCTGAAAAGCCTACAGCCGAGGAAGCGATCTTGACCGAAGTCGAGACCACATGCTCCTGGGACTGAGACCTCTCCCGGTCCCAGGACCGGGATCCTTTTCCCACTTATGGGATCGAGAGGGGTGCGAGCCCACAGATGCCTCTCCCTTGGTAGGGAGAGACTGGCACAACTCCGTGAAGGAACCCAAGAAGGTGGAGCCCAGGTTGAGCGGAATGAAAAAGCTCAGAGAAGACTCCGTGGCACGAGCCGCCTGCTTCTTGAATGCTTGCATGCATTCCAGCTGCTCAGTGGATCCCACAGCCATGGAAACCACCCACTGAGCCTCCTTGGATTTCACCGGAGGGTTCCTCTTCTCCAGCCTCCCCAGTTTCAGGCGTGCAAGACGGTCGTCGAGAACGTTGGGATGAAAGGCCAAACAGATACTGCATGACGAGGTGTCACGGCCGACACCAAGGCAATACACGCACGTGGTGTGGGGATCGGTACACGATATCTTCTGGTCGCATGGGCACTGACAAAGTCTGGGGAAGATTTATCTTCCATGATTGAAGCTGCAACCTGCGATCCATGCGAACAATGCAAATTTTCGGCAAAACCGAAGGTTTGAGAGCCAGGGCCTACGAAATGCAAGAGCCCGAGGGAGGCAACCTGAATCTTCCAGTGGAAAGGAAGATCTAGCATCATGGGGTGGAGCTGAGGTATATACCACCAGGGTGGGTGGGAGAAGCCAGCTTGAAGACTTCCAGTTGGATTTAAAGTGGAAAGGGACATGCCAAAGAGTGTGGATGAACAACATATCCACGCTCCTAGAAATCAAGATACACATTTTTCTTTTCGTTTTCTGTTGTTTCTGAACCAAGATACAGCGTCTCGACTTTTTTAAAAGTTCCCACACCCATGCCTCGCCATGCCACACCCACCATGAAAAAAATTAAATATTTTGTGCTGTTTACTATCAGAAACATGTGGAAGAACCATCCTAATATAACTACAGCATGAATCTAGCATGTACATTCAACAAGTAACACCAGGGGAAGAGATTTTTAAACATGGTGAATGGTGGCCATCTTTAATGACGAGAGTCATGAATTACAAAATCAGCTGTAAAAAAAAGTCTTAACATCTGAGAAAACAATAATATACAGAGCATGAATCTTAGGTTGTCAGAAATACATTTTTGCTAAAAACAATATATGATTAATATTTTCGCCAACTAATGCTGCTGCTTTAAAACAGTTTATATTAATTAATTTTATGATTAATGACTGTAGTCCCTAAAGATGTCTGCCACTAGCAATTTAAAACCAAAAATCCCTTCCTAGAGGTTTTCTGTGTGCCTACATACTTGATTCGTACTGGAATGAATTGGAAGGATGCTGGCACACGTCTAATGGTAAACAGCTCAGCAACACTTCAGACCATTTTATATGTTCACATTGGCACTGGCCAGGGATTTTTACAATTTTAAAACCCCCATGTCTACTTTCAGAAGTGAAATACAGTGAAAAGAAAAATGGACATAGTCATGTTTTTGTCAGAAGTATGTTACCGCTAAAACACAATACGATGAAGAAATGTTTCCTATTAACAAATACCACTGCTTTGAGGGGATTATTACAATGCATTTCATCTTAGAGTTCAGGGATCTTCCTTAAGAAGCTGCTGACACCTCAGTGAAAACTTTGAAAAACATACTATGATTCAGCTTGTAGTTCGTATATCTTCTATTGAATTCTGCTCCACATTATTTATTACTGAGGAAATCTGAATGAAAACAGGATGTGCCTTATGGTTCACATTCCCTTCTTGAAGTCATAATTATTTTTTGTGACATCACAGTCTGTTGTCATGGGAATAACTGTGATGTCAGAAGCAGAGTATTGTGATATCCAGTGGAGAGCAAGCACCAGGAGTAGATGAAGTGTGAAAGACAAAGGACCTATTTTTATGTCCTTAGTAAAACCATTTGGGGTATATAACATGGAGGTTGCATCAGTTAACTGTGACCAAGCATGGTACTTCCAGAAGCCTGGGTTTGACTCCTACAACCTCCACTTATTTATTTAGTTTCTATTCACCAAGTAAGGAGGGCTTGACAATGCTACCTCTTTTCACACTCATCGGCGGAGGGTAGGAAACAGATACAAACCAACTGAAATTTAACCAGATTCAGCTGTTATTGGTATTTTAATGAATGGGGAAATTTGGTTAAGATGCCGGTGAAATCCCCCTACTCTTTTTTTGAGAAGTTAGATCTTTAACATCCACCTGCACAACCACCAGAACAGGCAGACAGGGCCTTGGTTTAACATCTCATCCGAAGGACGGCACATCCCATCAGTACAGCATCCCCTTAATACTGCACTCTGGTACCAGCATTTATGGTATGAGCCCAATCCTTGTTCAGGACTAGAACCTATGACCTGGCCCAGAGATATAACTGCTACCAACTGAGCCATGCTGAGACCATTATTTGCACTTCATACTGTACGACCCTGAGCAAGTCAGTAAAAATCTGTGTGTTCCTGGGATGCACCTGGAAACAGGCATCAGCTAATGTGCTTTCCCAGATAAAAATTGTAAAATAAAACAAATGAGCAGGAGCAGCATAGGTCTGATGTCAAATACTAGCTGAACTGTGTCAAAATCGGATTTTTTTTTTAAAGTTCTCCTCAGTCGACTGCTCTTCAAGTGCCTTATTTTGGTCTTTATTGATGTCTGATTTAGTTATTTGTTTTTGATACTAGGTAACATACACTAGGAACACATCTGCCTATTTCCAGAGACGACCTGGGAAAATTACAGATTAACAGCAGGAACAAAATATACAGCAAACAGGAGACAAAAATTTGAGAGCAGCGTCATCAGCGGATTCCAATTAATAGACGTCACGAATAAACAGTAGTACAAACAAGAAATACAGTAGTCCTTGAAGTCTGTGCTCGCTAAGAAAGGGAAAAACATGGTACAGTGCATGGGGGGAATAATCAGTGATATCAGATTTGCAGATGCAGGTATAAAAAATTACGGCATGCAGTAACATTTAATAAAAATCATAAATACACATCTGAAAAACTGAGCAGAAAGTGCAGTAGTGCTAGGGCAGCCAGTCCTGACATTACTTGCAGAAGCAAGGGCAGGGAAGACACAAAGATTCTTTTAGAACCTCACGGAAAATCAGGTGGCTGGGAGAGCGGCGTAATTAGATGGGGTGTAGACCGCAAAAGCCAGTTTCTAGGGACATGGATATGTTGTTCATCCACACTCATTGGCAGGTATCCTTGCCGCTTTAAATCTTGCCGGAAGGTCTTCAAGCTTGCTCCTCCCACCCACCCGGGTGGTATAACTCTCGGCTCCGCCCCATGACGCCAGATCTTCCTTACCGCTTGGACGCTCAGGTTCCCTCCTTAACGCTCTGCGTTTGAGACTGGTTCCTATTTCTCCGTTTGCGGATTTAAAAATAAATTTGCGAAAAAGACTTGATCTTCTATCCCTACATGCTCGCGATGGACAAATCGACTCCCGAGTTTCGGAGATGCCCATGCGGGCAGAAGATGTCTCGGACAGATCCACACTCCACGTGTGTCTACTGCTTAGGTCTTGAGCACGACCCGCAGGCTTGCGACCTGTGCTCATCTTTCTCGGCCTACGTCCTCGAAGACCGTGCTGCCCGATTGCAAGTGGGCCGTCCCGAGAAGCGTTTCCCTCCGGTGAAGTCCAAGGAGGCCCAGTTGGCGGTGTCCGTGGCGGCGGGCTCGGCGGATCAGCTCGAGCGGATGGTCGCCCTCGAAGAGGAGGCGGCGCGGGCCGTATCTTCCTCGGCCGCGGCATTTATCCCGCTCTCTCTGGGCTCTTCTTACACGGCTTCTTTTAAGGAGCTTTGTCTGTCCCTCTCCACTAAAGGAGAAGGGCCTACGCTGTGGACCTTATTCTCGGTCCAAAAAGAGGGACAGGGGTAAGTCCCTCCGTCGACGCTCTTGGGAGCGGGAAAGGTCCTCTCCCCGGCCGTCGACCGCTGGCTTCGCCACTGGCTCACGGTGTCCCCTGGCCAGGTCAGTTGACCGAGACTCCGACCGGCGAAGTCGAGATTTTCTCGACCCATTGGACGGGCTGTCGCCTTTAGCAGCCGAGATTCCCTCCCGTTCCCCGGGAGGAGTTGGAGGATCCCGTGGGCTCGCCTGTAGCCTCCGTCCCGGAGCCCTCGGATGCACCATCCGGGCGGCAAGGGAGTGCCGGTTCCGCCGACACCTCCCCGCACCGACCTCGGAAATTCCGGGACTCTCGGTCTCGGCTCGACCTTCAGGGTCCAGCCGATCCCACCGCCATAGGGCGGTCTCGGTCTCGGCACCGCTGGTGAGCGGCGTCGCTCGCTCGGCCTCGTCCTCCTCCTCGGATGAGGGAGGCTTCAGCGTAAATTACGTCGGACGTACGAGGACCTTCATGTTGCAACAGTTCCTGGCCGGGAGTAACACCTCACGCCTTCCCCGCCATTAGGCGTCTGTCACCGAGCGTCGATACAACCCCGACTTATCCGAGGAGCCTATACCAGGCTGGTTGTTCGCCAAAACCAGCTTGCTCCACCGATTCGGTGGAACCTCCGCCCACAGCCACCATGGGCTCCGACCGAGGATTCTCGGCTCGCTAAGGGTCTACCCCATCGGCTGTCAGTTACCCTCACTCCCGACCGACCTCGGCAGGTGAAGGGTGGCTCAGGCCAGAGGCAGCTTTCTTCGGACTCTTCCGAGTCCGAAGATGATTCCTCCTTTTCTCCAAGCGACTGGACTTGGAGTCTTCAGGAGGTCAGTCAATGGACGATAGCCCGTCGTCCTTCCTAGGACTACTCGCTCATCTCGGAGTCCACGGGATGGAGCTCGAACCGCTTCCAAACGGGCCAGGTATCCTCACGGAGATTCTGGACCGAGGGGTTTCTACGAGGCTTTCGGTGGCCGAGGCCATAGTGGGTCCGCACTGGAGCTTTGGCAGCGCCCTGCTTCCTGCCCTGCACCTTCGGCCAGGATGGCCAGGAAGTATGCGTCCTCACCGTTCCTTGTCCGGTTTTGGAACACCCCTCTGCTGAGGGTTGGTTACCGACAGCGTTTTCGCTACCGGGCAACGCCAGGGATGTGACAAACCTCCTGACAAGGAGTCCAAGAAATTGACTATGTCGGGCGTAAAGTTCACGCTGCGTCCTCTCTCGGCCTTCATCAGGCCAGTTCGGCCGCCCTCATGGCACATTTTTCTCATGCCCTGTTGGGCTCCCTGGATGAGGTCATCCCTCATCTTCCCGCCGATCTGCAGACTACGGTTAAGCAGGTGCGGGACCAGGGCAGGGCAGTGGCCAAACAGCAGCTCCAGACTGCTTTGGATATAGGGGACTCATGTGCCAGATCGGTGGCGGCCGAGTGGCTATGTCGGCTGGCTTGGCTGAGGATATCCACCTTTACTCGGATACCCAGCACAAGTTGGCGGATGTTCCCTTTTGGGGACTGACCTCTTCGGCCCTGGGGTGGAAGGTCACCTGCAGAGGATCGAGAGTCCAATGCTACCTTGGACTCGGTTCTTCCGCCAGAAGGACAAAGGCAGCAAACCACAGCCTAAGCCCTTTCATCCTTCTGTGCCCCTCGGCGCCACGGCCTAGCACCGTCAGGGCCAGCAGGCTCGGCCTTGGCATCCCAAACCCAAGCCCGGCTTTCCTCTAACAGGAGGCAGGAGGAAAAGGCCCAGGAGGTCCCTCGGCCGGTCCCTCCTCCAAGCCTGCCCAGTGACGGGCTGAGGGGTGTCGCCCCCATTCCCGTCACCTTACCCCTGGGTCCCCCCGTGGGGGGACGGCTCCGGCACTTCCGTTCCGCCTGGTCCGCTGTTTCCACGGACAGGTGGGTCTTGGAGGTGGTGGGAAGAGGCCTGCCTCTGGAATTCGAGCAGGCACCACCCTTCAGAGCCGTCGCCCCTCGGGGGGCTTCGGGATCCCCAGCCTCACTGGCGGCTCGTCGAGCTGACATCGCTCTCCTCCTCCAGAAGGAGGTGATAAGAGAGGTGGTGGACCCTCCTTCAGACCCAGGGTTTGTGTCCAGGTACTTCCTGGTTCCGAAGCGGACGGGGGCTGGCGCCCATTCTTGACCTCCACGACCCTAAACAAGTTCCTAAGGTCTCGAACCTTCAGGATGGTCACTCTGGCTCAGATAATACCATCCTTGGAGCGCGTGTGGTTCTGCTCTCTGGACTTGCAGGGCGCGTTTTTCACGTCCCTATCCGTCCGTCTCACCAGAGATTCCTTCGCTTCGAGCGGAAGGATCCCTCTTGAGTTCAAGCCATGCCCTTCGGCTTGTCTCCAGCTCCAGGGTCTTCACCAAATGCATGGCAGTGGTGACAGCATTCCCTGCGGCCTTGAGGGTCCGGTGTACCTTACCTGGACGACTGGCTGATAGCAGCTCCCTCCAGGAAGGAGGCAGAGTGGTCCAGAGATCTGGCCCTCCAGGTCTGCTCTCAACTGGGCCTCCTTATCAACGAGGCCAAGTCGGAACTCGAGCCGAAGCAGGTGATTCTATTCATCGGGGCGCAGCTCGACTCTCTTCGAGCCAGAGCGCGGCTCCCGGCGGACAGGGCCGAGGTTCTTTCCTCCTTGCCCGATCATTTCTGGTTGGGCAATTGCGCCTGCCCAGGACTTCCTCGCCTCCTGGGTCTCATGGCGCGCCTGCACCAGCGTGGTCCGTTGGGCCCCTGGAACATGCGTCCCCTTCAGTGGGGACTGGCCAGCCAGTGGTCACAACGCTGCGATCCTTTGGACCAGCTTGTGTCGGTGACACAGGGGATATGGAACGCTCTCCAGTGGTGGACCATTCCAGATCATTTGCAGAAGGGCATCCCGTTCGTCCGCCCCGAGCCGACGGTCTCTCTATCGACCGATGCCTCTCTGATGGGTTGGGGTGCCCATCTGGGGGAACACCGGGCTCATGGCCTCTGGTCCCCGCGGGAGTCCCGATGCCACATCAACCTGCTGGAGCTCCGAGCGGTCCGCCTAGCTCTCACCGCCTTTGCTCCGTTCCTCCGGGTCAAGTGGTCCAAGTCCAGACGGACAATACCACGACCATGTACTATCTAAACCGCCAGGGCGGGACGCGCCCATGCTTCTATGCAAGGAAGCTCTCCATTTGGTCACTGTGCGCAGCCTGGAGGCGGATCTCCTAGCCATTCACGGCAGGAGCCTCCAACACCCTGGCGATGCCCTGAGCCGGATAGGGGCTGCATCCACAGTGGTCTCTCCTGCCGGAGGTAGTACAGCATCTGTTCTCCCATTGGGGCACACCTCAGGTGGACCTGTTTGCCTCAGGGAGAGCGAGCTGAGTCTGTTCCATGCCCCGCCCCTCAGCAGGGCTCGCTGCAGGGGGATGCCTTCTCGAGGCAGTGGACCCCGGGCCTCTTTTACGCCTTTCCCCCATTTCCCTTGATCCACAAGGTGCTTCTCAAGGCGAGGAGGGACAAGGCGCAGGTGATTCTGATAGCCCCAGACTGGCCTCGCCAGTTCTGGTACCCAGATCTCCTCAGTCTCAGCTCCAGGATTCCGCGGCAGCTTCCAGCTCGCCCGGACCTGCTCTCAGTCAATCAGGGGAAGGTGTTCCATCCGACCTTCAATCCCTGCACCTGACGGCCTGGTTCCTGAGCTGCCAGAGTTCCAGGCCTTGGGTCTTTCGACGAGGTCCTCAATGTAGTTGAGGCGTCCCCGTAAGGAGCTCCACCAGAAAATGGTATGCCTTCAAATGGAAAAGGTTTTCCATTTGGTGTCAGGCAAAGGCTTGGACCCTTCCTCCTGTTCCTTGGCAAGCATCTTGGACTATTTATGGTCCCTTTCTAGTCAAGGGCTTAGGTCGACGACCCTAGGGTGCACCTGGCAGCCATCTCTGCTTACCGGCGTGGGCGGGAAGCAGTCGGTGGCACAGGAGGAAGGTGGTCTGCTTTTTCAAAGGCCTTGATCACATTTCCCCTCCAGTGCGGGAACCCCCACCTCCGTGGGATCTACTGCTGGTACTGGCAAAGCTCATGGGCAAGCCATTCGAACCTATGCACAGGTGTGCTCTCTCTCACCTGTCGTGGAAGACCGCCTTCTTGGTGGCTATCACGTCAGCCAGAAGGATGGGAGAGCTCCAGGCGCTTTCCATCGAGTCTCCTTACCTGGTCTTCCACAGGGACAAGGTTGTCCTGCGCCCCCACCAAATTCCTTCAAGGTGGTGCGAGTTTCACCTTAACCAGGTGTTGACTCTGCCGGTGTTCTACCCCAATCACACCTCGAGGCTCGAATATAGGCTCCATACTCTGACCTAGAAGGGCCGCTTATTATAAAGAGCCACCGGAAATTGGGGAGAGGTTCGCCAGCTGTTTGTCACCTACGCTGAAGCCGCATCTGGCAGACCTGCAGCCAGCGGACGATAAGCAGGTGGGTAACCTCCTGCATAGATCTCGTTATAAGTTGGCGGGCATGGAGCCTCCCAGAGGATAAGATCTCATTCTACCCGCCATACTGCTGCAACGGTGGCTGCTTCCAGGGACGTCCCTATCCAGGAAATCTGCAGGGCTGCTACCTGGAAGTCAGCAAACACCTTCATTACCCATTACCACATCGACCTTGAGTCACGCCGGGATGCTGGTTTTGGGGCCTCGGTTCTCCAGTCTCTCTTTCCCAAGTAAGTATTGGGGTGTGCGTCTTGCCTCCCTCCTCCCGGAGAACTGCTAGGAGTCTGCCAATGAGTGTGGATGAACAACATATCCATGTCCCTAGAAATACAGGTTACTCACCTGTAACAGGAGTTCTAGGAATGGTATATGTTGTTCATCCACACGACCCACCCGACCTCCCCGGCTTCGACGCACAACCTGAGCTTCCAGCGGGCCAGATCTGGCGTCATGGGGCGGAGCCGAGAGTTATACCACCCGGGTGGGTGGGAGGAGCAAGCTTGAAGACCTTCCGGCAAGATTTAAAGCGGCAAGGATACCTGCCAATGAGTGTGGATGAACAACATATACCATTCCTAGAACTCCTGTTACAGGTGAGTAACCTGTATTTCTCAGGCCAGTGGAGCACCGACGCTCAGTGAGAGGGTGGGAGACCAGTGCTGCAGATATCTTGCTAGGGAAGATGGGGAGACTATTCGGAAGGAGTTTTTCCACAAATCAGTCCAGAGCAAGAGATCATCGGCCAGCAGAGGAAGGCCAGCCCTGCCCAGTGTAGAGGAGGTAGTGATGTGTGAGCTTCGGAGAGGCCAGGCAGTGACATACATTATTGTATGTTGTATCCCATTTAGAGAGGATGAATTCTTTGCACCCAGAAATGCCAAAACTGCCATGCATGACACCTGCCGGTAGTACACCTTGTTTTATAGAGTCAGGCAGCCGGGGATAGGCAGTGTTTGATCACAGAAACCATGCCCAATTTAGTGTTTACAGATTTGCAGTCTGAGGAAACGTAGGGGAGAAATCAAATGAGGGGTCAAGCCATACTCCTGAGTACTTGAAACTACTGACAAACTCAAGTAGGGATCCATCTTTACATGTGATGGAGAGTTTTGAGGGGGTAAAATGGAGTTTTCGGCTTGGAAACAAAGAGCATGAACTTGGTCTTCTTGCTGTTTAGGATGAGCTTGTTTGTAGATAGCCAAGACTAAGTAATTGCGATGGCATGAGACAGGGATTTTTGGATGGTAGGAACGGTTGGGCATCATAGTACATGACAAGATAATCAACATGTAACAAAGCAACAGCAAGAAGCAGCATCTGGGAGATAATTGATGTAAATTGAAAAAAGTTGTGGGCCAAGGAATGAAACCTAGGGGACCCCAATTGTAATGTCAGCAAGGATGGAAGTAGCAGAGCGGAGGCGAACCTGCTGTTTCCTGCCAGTTAGGTAGTTGGAGAACCAGGAGTTTGCAGGTGGGGAGACACCAAGGGAGGTGAGTTTGATTTTGAGGAGTGATTGCTTGACCACGTCAAATACCTTCATGAGGTCAGTAAACGCTGCACCAGTTAAAAGTCCAGAGTCCATAGATAAGCTGATATCATTTGTTTGGTCACAGCTGTAGAGGTGCTATGATTTCTCCTAAAACCATGTTGGGCAAGGCGCAGGAGATTGTACTTGGATATATGGTCACTTACTTGTGATGCAGCAGTCCTTTCCAGAACTTTGGAGAGTACTGAGAGTATGGCAATGGGGCAGTAGTTGTCCATGAATCTGGTATGACCTGATGTAAACACTGGTGATTTTGACAACATTACAGATGTCTGGGACAACTCCAGTGGAGAGGGAGAGATTTAGTGTTTTTGAGATAGGGAGCGCAGTGGAGGGTGCTGCGAGCTGCAGCATGCTGTCCATTCCTTGACAGTACCTTTCACCTCTCCTACAGTACATGCAATGTACTTTTCCTTTATTTCTCATACCACCCTGACTCATATTAATCCCATGGACAGAAGGTTCCACACGTTTCACATTGTGTAACATTTGTTTTAAAGTAGAACTATCATGAGTGTAATTTATCCCATTGAGTGTAATTAATTTCACATTCTAGCTTGGACCTTACTGTGGTAGATCAGATCACTAGTTTTCCCATTTTCTGAACTTTTTTCATGATTTCATATGTCCCTTTTATAGTTCCCCACATTGCAGGAGTCTCTTGCATTTGGGTGAGGACAGCCTGAGAGGTGAGTCTCTTCCATTGGAGCATTTTGCATTATAAAATGGATAGTGTTGCTCGGATAGTATCCTACAAAATCAGATACCATTGGATACCATCATTTGGTCGGATATCGAATAGCTTCAGATGGCATAGACATCTGACCAAGGATCTGACCTCCCAGGATCCACTGTAAGAATCCGATGGATACGACCAGGGATTCAATGGATCTGACCATCGGATCCAACTATTCGAGGTGTGATCTAATGGATCCGACCATCTGATCCAACTATCCAAGGTGGCATCAGATGGATCCAACCACCGGATCCAGCTATCTGAGGATGGATCCGACCACCGGATCCATTCGCCAGATTCTAGGTCGGATACCAGCACTATCCGATGAAGGATAGTCAGATCCACAAAGGCACTATCCGAGCAACACTAAAAATAGGTCAAGATGACTGCTGGAAACATTGCTGTCACATTGGACAATCCAGATATCTTGCAGTGCCTACGGTAAAAATGAATGGTGCTGTTTTATTTCCACTCTGATTGAGTCCCCCTTCTGTTTTCCAACCCTCAGTCTAGTCATCCGTCATCTCTGGTACTTACCTTGGTCCTTCTATAGTCCCTAAGGTTTAATACTCCCCATCCCCCCCCCCACGCTTGGACTGTTGGAGGTGTCGGAAAACCCTCTCTGGAGACCAAATGTAGCAGGTGAGAAACAGGAGCCCAGTGAAGGGTATTTGACCGGTGAGGTGGGATGCCATCCTGCCTTTAGTTGGCACCTTATCCTTCTTGCTTTTCTCCATCCCCAAGATGGCGGCATGAATGTGCGTCCACATGCTTGCAATAGGCATGTGCAGCGCATAGCTAACCAGTCTCTCCCTCTTCCACAGCCTTCCTGCATTGCTCCTTCTGCTGCACATGGGGGTCCTGAGGTGGCACTAACACTGCCAAAATGGACACCCTCCTTCACCAGACAAGGCAGACATCCACTGGGACGCTCGAGCCTTCTCCACCCACTGGCTCCAAAGCGCCCTGGGCTCGTTACTGAAGTAAGCTTGCCAGCATCGCAAGCAGTGTCGCTACTTTTATGCTGACAGGCTGGCTCTAGGATGACATTTTGCTCCGTTCAATGGGAGATATACCATAAGCACCCCCAAGCACGCACCAGAAGATTGCCTTCCTCCCCCCAAAAAGGCCCAGCCTGTCATGTTTCATTGCCCACTTAATTTATCATGCTGGTTTATTTATTTGTGTATTTTTTAGTTTTCATCCCCTCCAGCCTCACCATACCTTTCGTCTGTTTCCCGCTACCGCCAAGAGTCATCCTCCACTGATCCCAACACTGCTGCAGTTCACCATTAGTCATCTTTCCAGGGCCATGGGGGTTCAGGGTGCATCATCCTCCCCTGGTTCAGGTCCAGATCCTGTAGCAGGTGGTGGGGCTGCGTGATGTGAGGTTTGTATGTACTGGAAGCCATCATCCTTGGTGGGCACAAGGCTTTTTAATCCCACATCATCTCCCCAAGTCTTCCCTTCTCTCCTTGGCATGGGTGCAGCCATTTGTTGGCCCTGCACATGCGTAGCATGCCCCAGTGGGTGGAGCAAGCTCCCTTGCCCTACCGCAGGGGTTGCTGTGGTGAGGGAATTCAGTTCCAGCCCTCCCTGGCCAAGGTGCATGGCCAGTGGGCATCCCTTTTATTTGTAATTTTCAAAAGTGATACTAAGTCTGTTCATATGAATTGTGTATTAGCGTTCTGAGAGTTGGCAGAAACCAAAAAAAAATCAAGAAGTGCTGATTGTTTAGCAAAGATAAACAACGAATTAATGCAACTGTCCCATTCATACCTCTAGAGAAAGTGGAAATGCTCCACTAAACATCAGGGTGTTCAACCCGTACTCTCTTTGACAAATTGGCATGTCTGCTTGACTAGCGCATTAAAGGCTGTGTATTTTTTTATACACATATTTAGTCTGCTGTCTCTGTTGTCCTCCAGAGTCCTCCTGTTCTGTGTGCTTCTTAATTTATACAAAGATTATTCCTTATTCAAAATTAAACACATATTTTTTTTTTCCCCCACATAGTAGAGTACATACTGTCTCGTTTGTAAGGAACATTGCATGCACTTAAATTACGGTCTGCTTATGAGAATTCAAATTGTGGTTACTGGTGGTGTTAGGGATCTGATTACTAAAAATGTTTGTACTTGTTGATCTAGTTTATATACAAGTATGAACTGCATACCTAAAAGCAAATTGTCGCATTGAGTGTCTGCTTAATAAGTGGTTGTAGGCATGTTCATTTTCTTACTAGTCCAGCATTTGCAATAATGGACTTATAAAAGATCTTTTTTCCCAGACTTTTGTTATGGGGGACTTAGACCTTGTGTTTTTTCCTTTTTTATTACAAACTTCTAGATCATGTCCTAGGCATGAAAAATTTGAAAAACCAAAAAAACACTGTATTGATGTTTCTGTTTCTTTTCTACTAATCCTTTCTTTTATTTGGTGTCTCTTTGTTGGTGCTGCCTTTTCTTGCTTGATACTTTCTTTTAAATTACCGATCAGTTTCTGAACCAAGTGAAATCAAGAGGCCTGGAGTAAGACGTTCAGTGTGAGTTTCCACCAAGTTCCGTGACCAATTTGGAATTAAACGGTGAAAATCAGGCAAGAAAAAGACTGATCAACTAATAAGGGAGAACAGAAGACAAATTCGCAAGAAGCAGTCTAGTAGGAAGATTAAACAGTCTATGCTTATTCCCAAATTCCCAGTTGTATTAGAGGGTTAAAGATCCTTAATATCACCAGTAAACTGACAGAATGAGTTGAATAGAGGAACCTTGTTTCCAGTATAATGTACTGAAAACTGCTCTGCCGTGTACAGTTATAAATATCATATTTTAATTTCTATTTGTATATATTTCTCTCTGTCTTAGATGATCCAGCGTCTTCCGAACAGTCCCCACTGAATTTGCCAGCCCAGGTGGAGTTTGTTGATGAGACCCCTCGGAGGTGCCCCTCTCCCAATTCTGCCACCCCAGGCCCCAGCAAGAGACTCCAAAAGAACTCTGAACTCGAACCAACTAACCTGGCCCCTAGTCTTACCCCATCTCAGCAACCTACCATATCCTTACTCTCGGACGACAATACGGATGCACTCAGTGTGGAGTCACTGACTCTTGTACCACCTGCTGACCCACAATGCATCTTAAGTTTCAGTACCAGCACTCAGTCCTCTACATTGTCTGAGTCAAGCTTGATCAAAGAGGGGGAACACGCTGGATCCATTGAGCCAGAAGTAAAGACAGGCCTGTGAACTGTGCACATTGTTTTTTTCATCTCTTTCATACTGGGAGACATTGGAAACCCTCTGTTGACTTTGTAACTTTAACATGAAACACTAGAATGCACAGTGTAGATCAACATAAATGTGCTATCATCTGTTTCTGGCCTGCCAAAGGACTTTTGGAAGGAAAGAAGCCTGTAATGTTGGATTTTTCTGTTGACAAGTCCATGTAATGAACAGCAAGGACAGTTGCCTGCTGAATGTAACTTTTCATGGGCAGGTTTTTCAAGCATCAGTCTCCCACACACGACTGGATCTGTTCTACTGGGATCAGCAGTGAATGCTGAATTGAGAATGGACAGCTGAATGAAGTCTGCTTTCCCTTACTGTTTTATGGTCTGTGTCCAAGTTCTGTTAGATGACTAGACTTTTGTATCTGCAGGTTTTGAATGACTACTCAGTCATGTTATGTACGAAAATACTGTCATCTGCTCTAATAGAGTCAGGTTTATAGTTTTGAGATAACAGCCAGCCTAAATAAAAACAATTAACTTAAGTTTCCGAGTCACTTTTTTTTTTTTAGTTGTTTAACCAGGAGTAGCACACTAAGCTGAAAGCTTTTTTTACAGGTGCGACCTGCAGCACCAGGAAGTTAAGTGACTTGCTCAGGGTCACACAGTATGCAAGTGGAATCTGTAGGATTCAAACCCAGGTCTGGTCTACTGGATGTCACCAGATTCGCAGCTCAGAGCCTTAAACCACTGCGCTATACTGCCTCCTGCATCAGCTGTATTGAAACTTGTACTGCAGTTTTAGGAAGTAATATGATTTAAAGGATATATAAACCCTGTTGCTTGCATTTGTTGTTATAATTGTAAATGTGGGTATGTGTAAAGTCTGTTTAATAACCCCAGTGTATTATTTTATCTGTTTTGAAATAGTCCAGTTTTTCCTTGTTTAGTGCACAGATGCTTACCTGCACAATTGCTAACTGATGGTGGCCACTTACATTGTGTATTTTTTTTTTTTGGTTATATCTTTGTTTAGTGTCCACTTCCCCCTCTCCCCAAGGACACATCTGGTAATGAGCTGTTACCAGCTCAATATGTCTTTCCTGGGAAAACTTTTGAAATATATAAATTTAGGATCCCTTGTTAATCCTGCTTCTTCCCCCACCCAATATTTCTGGAACACTGTGACATCAATTGAGTTGAAGCCTACAGTGAAGTTTTCCATGCAAGACTTCAGCTCAGCTGATGTCACTGGGTTTCAGAAGTTATAAGTAATTAAAAAATTAATATATTAGGCAGGGGAAAAAAGTAGCATTAACAAGTGACCATAAATATGTAAAAATAGGACTATTTTGTTGACAGTATACTGGAGTAATTGCACATTACACATACCCATATTTACAGTTGCATTAAAGCCCCAAGAGAGGGAGGCTGAGGCTCACTAACCCCAGGAGAAGGGGGACTGAGGCTCATTATCCCCAGGAGAGGTAGGCTGAGGTTCATTATCCCTAGGAGAGGTGGGCTGAGGTTCATTATCTCCAGGAGAGGGGGACTGAGGTTCATTATCCCCAGGAGAGGAGAGGTGAGCTGAGGTTCGTTATCCCCAGGAGAGGTAGGCTGAGGTTCATTATCATCAGGAGAGGTGGGCTGAGGTTCATTATCCCCACAAGAGGGTGACTGAAATTTATTATTCTCAGGAGAGGTGGGCTGAGGTTTATTATCCCAGGGGAGGTGGGCTGAGGTTCATTATCCCCAGGAGAAGGGAACTGAGGTTCATTATCCCCAGGAGAGGGGGCTGAGGTTCATTATCCTCCAGAGAGGTGGGCTGAGGTTCATTATCCTCCAGAGAGGTGGGCTGAGGTTCATTATCCCCAGGAGAGGTGGGCTGAGGTTCATCATCCCCAAGAGAGGTGACCAGCTGAGGTTCATTATCCCCAGGAGAGTGGCACTGAGGTTCATTATCCCCAGGAGAGGTGAATTGAGATTCATTATCCCCAGGAGAAGTAAGCTGACATTCATTATCCCCAGGAGAGGTAAGCTGAGGTTCATTATCCCCAGAAGAGGTGGGCTGAGGTTCATTATCCCCAGGAGAGGAGGACTGAGGTTCATTATCCCCAGGAGAGGGGCACTCAGGTTCATTATCCTCAGAGGTGAGCTCAGGTTCATTATCCCCAGGAGAGGTGGACTGAGGCTCATTATCCCCAAGAGAGGGGGACTGAGGTTCATTATCCTCAGGACAAGGGGACTGAGGTTCATTAGCCTCAGGAGAGGAGGGGGTAAGGCTTAGAATCTCAAGATGAGGGGGACTGAACTCTAGCCACAGGAGAGGAGGACTAAGGCTCACTAGCCCCAGAAGCATGGCAATGAATTCACTTGCCCCAGGAGACTGTTGCTCAGCCCCAGGAGAGGGGGACTGAGGTTCATTATCCCCAGGAGAGGGGGACTGAGGTTCATTATCCCCAGGAGAGGAGGACTGAGGTTCATTATCTCCAGGAGAGGGGCATTGAGGTTCATTATCCTCAGAGGTGAACTCAGGTTCATTATCCCCAGGAGAGGTGGACTGAGGCTCATTATCCCCAGAAGAGGTGGGCTGAGACTCATTATCCCCAAGAGGGGGGGACTGAGGTTCATTATCCCCAGGACAGGGGGACTAAGGTTCATTAGCCCCAGGAGAGGAGGGGTTAAGGCTCAGAATCTCCAGATGAGGGGGACTGAACTCTAGCCAAAGGAGAGGGGGGGACTAAGACTCACTAGCCCCTGAAGCATGGCAATGAATTCACTAGCCCCAGGAGACTGTTGCTCAGCCCCAGGAGAGGGAGATTGAGTTTCATTATCCCTAGGAGAGGTGGGCTGAGGTTCATTACACCCAGGAGAGGGGGACTGAGGTTCATTATACCCAGGAGAGGGGGACTGAGGTTCATTGTCCCCAGGAGAGGGGGTCTGAGGTTATTATCCCTAGGAGAGGTGGGCTAAGGTTATTTATCCCCAGGAGAGGGATTTGAGGTTAATTGGCCTCAGTAGAAGAGGACTGTGGTTCATTAGCCCTAGGAGAGGAGGAGGAGGTAAGGCTCAGAATCTCCAGATGAGGGGGACTGAACTCTATCCACAGGAGATGGGGACTGAGGCTCACCAGCCCCAGGAGCATTGGAATGAAATCACTAGCCCCAGGAGAGGAGGACTGTTACACAGCCCCAGGAGAGGGAGATTGAGGCTTACATGCCCCAGGAGAGGGGGGCTGAGACTCATTAGCCCCAGGAAAGGGGGACTGAGGTTCATTAGCCACAGGAGTGGGGTAGCTAAGGCTCACTAGCTCCAGATGTGGAGTAATGAACTCTCTAGCCACAGGAGCGGGGAACTGAGGCTCAATAGCCCCAGGAGAGGAACTAAGATTTACTAGGACCAAAAAAGAGGGGAACTGAGGCTCACTAACCCTTGGAGAGGGGGATTAAGGCTTACAAGCCACAAGAGAGGGGAACTGAAGCTCACTAGTCTTGAGGGCAGGGGTGAGACTACTAATCCCAGAATAGGGGAACTGTGACTGTTTAGCCCCAGAAGAGGGGATTGAGGCTTACAAGTCCCAGGAGTGGTACTTCCACCACTTTTTTTAAACTTTATTTTGTTCAGTTTTTTCATATTCAGACACAAATAAAACATAAATCCGTATCCCTAGAAGGTCACATACAGATCTTCATCAAGGATCTCTCTTCCATTAGGGCACACCTTTGGAACTGTAAACTGTCAGCGTCAGGACCACTCAGAAACTTTTTGCTAGCTGGAGGCTGCCTACACTGACATACAGCATTGGCACTTAAATAACATGGGAAGCCCCAATACTTCTCCGATCTTACTTCGAGTGGGAGCTCTTGCAGCAGGCTATTACAATAAGGACTATGCCGCATGCTCTAGGACCCTCCGGTGAAAACTTCAGCCAGCAGTACACAGCAGGGACCGCCCCCGACGTCGGCCCGCCCCGATGTCGGTCTGGGTATAAGAGGGGGCGGACCCAGCTCCACCTCAGTTCTTTCCCGCTGCATCCTGCACGTGAACAAGGAAGAACAGCTTCTGCTTGCCAGTTGCAGCTAAAATCTCTTCAATCAAGACCTTTTGGAACTGTTTTTTCAACGTTTTTTCTCCGTTTGTACACCAATGTCAGTCCGCTGCCCGTCGATTATTTAACCATTTTTTCAATGGTTTTTTCCTCAGGTTACCGACGTCAGCCGTTGCCCGACGTTTTTTGGAAGTCCAACGGATGTATTCTCGGCGTTGGCCTCACCTGAGCACCTGAACTAGTGTGAGTGTGGGAGGCAGATCCCAGTCAAGGACAGCCATCGCCGCTGTGTCTTTTGTCTAGGCCCGGACCACGACACAGCGAACTGCTCCGATTGCTAGGCTTTCACCTGCAGGACCCGTATCCGCCACCTCAAGGCCCTAAAACCCTTCTTACTGGAGCAGAAAATGGATCTGCACTCCTCAGAGGGGAAACAGAAAGAAAAGAAGCGGCACAGCAAAGACCGTAGTCGGTCCCGGCACCGGTCCTGGTCGCAGTCCCGCTCTCACGGCCCTCTCGAAAGAAGGCCCGTCCCTCGGGCTCTGGAGAGCACCCGAAATCCGCTCAGGCTAAGTCCGGCCCTTCGGGGGAGAAGCTGGCTAAGCCTAAGGTGACCCCGCTAAGGGTCACCATGAAGCCCTTAGAGGTGCATGCTTCGGCCCCACCTCTTAAGGCACCGGCGCCACCTGCTAAAGGCACGCCTCCGGAGCACAAGGACTCTCCGGCACCCCCCGGTGGCACCCCGTCATCGGTACCTACACCGACGCCAGTTGAAGGGGCGAAGGGCGAGGGATTAGCTGTGGAAGAGCCGACGTCCCCATCGCCCAAGTCCTCCTCCCCCCTGGGCACCCAGGAGGGCTCTCCTTCGCACCCCGACATCCCGGATACTTCCTTTCCGAGCCGGGCGGCAGAGATCTTCACGAAGAACGAGCTCTAGGACCTGTTTTCCTTCTGGTGGGGGCAGGTCCACAAGCTGTCCCCCCCCATCGCCAGCCCAGACACCGGTACCGGACCCAGCAGAAAAACCACAGTCGGGAGGTGAGCCTTCCCGCAGAAGTTGCCGGAGCGCCCGCCTACACCTCCTTCTAGGGCTCGTTCCCACACCAGGTCCGGGGACCACCGACGACGGTCCAGGGACTCTGGTGACTGTCGTCGGTCCAGGTAACGCTCTAGGAGCCTTTCTCGTCCCTCTGGGCGAGAACACTCCCGACGTCGGTCTCTGCTCTGTCGCCGGTCCAGGGACCGGAGTCTGTCTTCGGGCCAACGTCTGTCCCCTAGCTACCGACGACAGCGGGAGCCTGGTCACACAGAAAGGTCAGACTATTCAAAATCCTATAGTCGATATTCCTCACCATCGTCTTCCTCAACTTCCTCTCTCAGTTTGCAGCGCTCCCCGGAAGAGAAGGACCAGCCCCGCTCGCCTCCAGATGATCCTACTTTTATGGACTTCATGAGGCACATCCAGGCCTCCAATGAGTGGGAGACGGAGGACCTGGACCCAGAACGCCGGAGACTAGCTAAGTACCTGAGTCAAAAGGAGCCTAAAGTTTTGGTTATCCCCTCCTTTGGTGGATATGTTCCAGGACCTCACTAGAACCACCTGGAAGCATCCAGCTTCAGTCCCGGCTGTTCCGAAGAAGTCGGATAGGCTGTACAAGGCCCCGAG
This sequence comes from Neoceratodus forsteri, assembly GCA_016271365.2. NCBI lineage: Eukaryota > Metazoa > Chordata > Ceratodontiformes > Ceratodontidae > Neoceratodus > Neoceratodus forsteri. Next base: position 165,341,710 of record JADMNL010000025.1, on the reverse strand, counting down.
GGCAGAAGCTTTCCTCGCTGAACACCCTCAGGTGGATTCCTCAGTGATCACGGCTGCCCATGATAAGTCCAGGCAGCTGAAGCACCTCAGCTCTCAGCCTCCCGACCTGGAGTCTCGCTATTTGGACCAGGTGGGCAAGAAGGTATATGCTGCTTCCACGTGTTCCATACGTTCCCTCAATTTCTTGACGCATATGGTCCAGTACCAGAATGCGCTTTCGGAGAGGGGACAAGAGCTACTGAAGGCCCTTCCAGACTCTGCCCAGAAGACAGAGCTCCTGGACATCCTAAAATCGGGCTCAGACATAGGCTCCCATGTCCTAAGAGCCTCCTATAACATGGCAGATATGGCATCCAGGACAGCCGCTTCCGGGGGTGTGCCTACGACGCCACGCCTGGTTGAGAGTCTCCGGCTTTCACCAGGATCTGCAGGCCGGTATCAAGGATTTGCCCTTCCAGGGTACCATGCTGTTTGGGCAGGAGACGGAGGCCTTGATCTCCCATCTCCAGGAGTCGGGCAAGTCTATCTGGTCAGTCCGCCAGATGTACCACGGTGACCAGCGAAGACACCGTGAACAGCCTTTTCGTAAGTCCTCAGGCGGTCAAGGCCAAGCCTGTAGCAACTAACAGGGGCAGAGAGGAGGCTTTCACAGGAGATCCGGCAACCAGCAGTCTGGTGGACCTCCCGCCCGTGGGCCCAAGTCCTCCCAGGCCTCGCTGCCCACAACTGGCTCAGCCCAATGACTCCCTTCCGCCCCTCCCTTCCATGGGAAGATCCAGGGGAACTGGTTGGGGGCTGCTTCTCCCTTCATTTCGAAGGGTGGAAGTCAATAACTGCAGACCAATGGGTCTTAGACATCATCAGGAGGGGACACACGCTGGAGTTCATAGAGTTTTCACCGAACACTCCACCAAAGCTCTCCCATTATCCTCCTTCTCACATCCCACTAATAGAAGGAGAGATTCAGACCCTCTTGCAAAAAAGGGCAATAGAGATAGTCCCCTTGCATCAGCGAGGACAGGGGTTTTATTCACACTTTTTCCTGGTTCCAAAAAAGACACAGGACCTTCGTCCCATTCTGGACCTCAGCCCTCTAAATCTCTTTATCGAGCACAAAAGGTTCAGGATGGTGACCCTCCAAGGACTTCTTCCTCTGCTACACCAAGGAGACTGGCTCTGCTCCCTCGACATGCAAGATGCTGCATACATTGTCGGGTCTACCATCCCACTGGAAGTTTCTGAGGTTCCACTTCCAAGGGAGTATTACAATTCAAGTGCTTCCGTTCGGCCTCTCTTCCGCTCCGCGAGTCTTCACCAAATGCCTAACAGTGGTGGCTGCGGCTCTAAGGCGCATGGGGCACTATGTGTTCCCCTACCTCAACGATTGGCTGCTTACGGCCCCGTCGAGGGTAGGCCTTCTTCGCGCTCTCGAAGACACGTATACTCTGTTCTGAGGGCTGGGGATCACCCTGAATCTGCGAAAATCATCCCCGGAGCCCAGTCAAAAGCTCGTCTTCATCGGAGCGATCCTGGATTCCATCCCGGGCATGGCCTTCCTTCCCCAGGATGGGAGATCGCCTCCGAGAGATTGCAGAACGGATCTCAATAACTCCTCAAGTTCTAGCTCGGAACTTCCTCAGGTCACTGGGGCAAATGGCGGCGGCCATCTCTGTCACTCCCTTGGCCCACCTCCACATGAGGGTCCCACAATGGATGCTCAGGGTGCAGTGGGGCCAAGGCTACGACGATCTAGACTCCCTGGTCAGGATCTCGGGACCAGTCAGGAGAACTTTGCTTTGGTAGATGGACCCCAGGAGTTTAGAGAAAGGGGTCAGCTTTCGTCCGGAGCCACAAGGTCAGACCCTGACAACGGATGCATCGGACCTGGGGTGGGGGCGCACGTGGGTGCTCATCAAACGCAAGGGGTTTGGTCACCTGAGGAATGGTCCCTTCACAACAATGTGCTGGAAATGCGAGCGGTTCTCTATGCCTTACAGGCTTTTCAGGAGGACCTGGTGCCAGGCTCTCTTCTAGTTCAGACAGACAACATGGCGGTAGTCTTCTACATCAACAAGCAAGGAGGTACTCATTCGTACCGCCTTTGCAGGGAGGCGATGAGAGTCTGGTACTGGGCGCTGGAGCGGAGCATTCTGCTGTCTGCAGTGCACGTTCCAGGCATCCTCAACGATCTGGCCGACAGCCTCAGCAGGTCGCAATCCAGAGCGCACAAGTGGGAGCTGCTACAGTCCGTAGCAGACCAGCTCTTCCACAGGTGGGGTCTTCCAGAGCTGGACCTCTTTGCGTCACCACACAATGCCAAACTGCCAATGTTCTGCTCGCGAGAACACACGCCTGGAGTTTTCTGGCCAGACGCGTTATCCCTTTGCTGGGCAGGGAGGTTTCTCTATGCCTTTCCGCCCTTCCCTCTCATTCAGAAAGTGCTGCTCAAGTTACAGGCAGAAGGGGCCCGAATGATCCTCGTGAGTCTCAGATGGCCTTCGGCAGATTCGGTTCCCACTGCTGCAGTGCTTATCAATGAACCTCCAATTCCGCTGCCCATATGCTTCGCGAGTTACTGTCCCAGGACCAAGGGTCGCTGGTCCACCCTGACCTTCGGTCCTTACACCTACGTGCTTGGCTCCTTCAGACGTAGCTCGAAGTAGATACGGGGTTTCCCGGAAGTGGCGGCAGTCCTAGCTCCGGCAAGAAAGCCCTCTACCCACTCCACCTACACTATGAAGTGGAAGCGTTTTTGTCTTTGGGCATCGCCACAGCGTTTGGATCCCGTCACCTGCCCAGTGAACTCAGCGTTACAGTATTTCCTCTCCTTGTATCAAAAGGGCCTGAGTTACTCCTCTGTCAAGGTGCACATATGGGCAGTCTCCACCTATCATGCTCTCGTGGGAGATAGAGCATTGGCGCAATTGGATGTCGCCCGCACCTTTCTTTGGGGAATTCTGCATACGAGACATCCCATTCGGGACCCTATCCCACCCGGGGACCTCCTTTTTGTGTTGGAGAAACTCACCCTCCCTCCCTTTGAACCAGCAGCGGATTGTGAGCTGCGTCACCTTTCTTGGAAGGTTTGTTTTTTAGTTGCTGTTACCTCAGCTCGAAGGGTTTCCGAGCTTCAGGCTCTGATGTGTAAAGAGCCGTATTTAGTTTTCCCCAGGGAAAGGGTTTCCCTCAGAAAGAATCCTAAGTTTCTTCCGAAAGTGGTCTCAGAGTTGACCCTCAACCAGTCGGTTGACCTTCCTGTTTATTTTCCTTCCCCTTCCAATAGAGGGGAGGCTCTCCTCCACACACTGGATGTCCACAGGACTTTGAGGTATTACCTCAAGAGGACGGCTATGCACTGTCAATCGGAGCAACTCTTTGTGGCCTTTGCACCACAATGTTTGGGTCGACCGGTGACCAAGCAGACTATCTCGAAGTGGATAGTTCGCTGCATCTCGTTTTGTTACGAGAAACACAATAAGCCCCTACCGGGCCCGGTCAGGGGTCACTCCACCAGAGGATTGTCTACCTCATTCGCCACCCTGAGAAATGTCTCTATAAGGGACATTTGTGCGGCCGCCACCTGGAACTCGGTGCATGCCTTCGTCAAGCATTACAGCTTGGATATCGTCTCCAGATGCCGAGCTGGCTTTGGCCTAGCTGTTTTACAAGGGCTTCTGTTCTGAGGCCTCTGGAGTCAGCATATTCCACCTCACGGGGTCATCTACCTCTTTGATGTGGGACTGCTTGGTATTCAGTCCTTATTGTAATAGCCTGCTGCAAGAGCTCCCACTCGAAGTAAGATAGTACAGTTACGTAAGAACTTACTGTAATGGTAGATCTTCGAGAGGAGCTCTTGCAGCAGGCGCTACTTCCCACCCGCCTCCCCCCTCAAGGTGTGCAGATCCATCTTCGTTTACATCTCCATTTCTCTTCTACATTCGCTTCGTCTCCTTCTCTTGTCAGGCCTTGTTCTGGGTCTTGGCGGGAGAACTGAGGTGGAGCTGGGTCCGCCCCCTCTTGTACCCAGACCAGTGTCGGGGTGGGGCCGGCATCAAGGGCGGTCCCTGCTGTGTACTGCTGGCTGAAGTTTTCACCGGAGGGTCCTAGTGCCTGCGGCGTAGTCCTTATTGTAATAGCCTGCTGCAAGAGCTCCTCTCGAAGATATACCGTTACGGTAAGTTCTTACGTAACTACTTTCCTTCTCCCGCCGTCGATAATCCTCTTCAGGCCTGCTGAAGAGAAACAACATCGTAATAGCTGTTGCCATTTGGTATTTTCAATTTTCTTTTAAGTGTAGTTTATTCCATTGTCATCTCTGTATGCTGCCAGAGGACAAAAAGCCTTTGTTCCATTATTGTATTTGTGGCTACAAGATTTTCAAGGACGACACACTATTTGTGTTTGCTGTTTGGGCCTTTCTCACTAAGTGAGGGACTGTGAGATTTGTCAGAGTTTCAACCAGGCTACAAGATGATGCAATTGGAAGCTTCAAGAACTTTCTTGATCAAAAGGCATTAAAAGCCATGGAAAAGGTTACAGGTTTTATGCTTACTTCTCCCTTGCCATCGACCAAGAAATGGTCATTGAAATCAAAAGACAAAGATAACAAGCAGTTGTTATCCCAGACCTCCACCTTGTCTGGTCATAAACATAAGCACAGGGATAGGGCTGCTTCACCAGCAAGGTCCAGATTGCTATTGAAAACAGGTATATCCTCCTCCTTGTCGCATGCTCCAGTGGTGTAGACAAAACCCCTCTCGACTGTCATTGAGACACCAATGTCAAAGCTTGGCTCAGGCACTGTCGTGCCAATTATGGATGGTATGTTGCCACAGTCGTCGGACTCTGGCCCATGAACGCAAGTAGTTATAGACTCTATCCAGGGCACTTTAGACTCCCAGGCTGTACATGGCACAGGCCCAGTACCATGCCTGCAGTTCCAGGGAGGGCTGATAAGCAGTATCCTGCTCCATCTGCTAAGCCGTGCTATGCTACTCAGCCCAAAAGTGACACTGTAGTCATTATGGCTGCTCATGATCAATCAAAAGCTCCAAGGCACATGACTGCTTTGCCACTAGATAAAGAATCTAAGAGGCTGGATGTTATGGGCATGTGTACTTATGCCTCTGCATCCTCAGGCCTGAGGATTGCAAATTACCAGGCCCATATGATGAAATATCTGAATAGCCTCTGGAAGGCTGCACACACTGCAGTTCAGGCTTTACCTGATGGTGCTTCCAAGACTATGTTGTTCAAAACCCTGTCAGCTGGTGCCGATGTAGGCAAACATTTGCTGCTTTCAACTTCTGGTGTGTCTGATGCATCTTCCTGGGCAGCAGCAGCCTGTGTTATTTGTATTAGACATTAAAATTCGCAAGTAGCATGTTATTTTTTCCAATAACGGCAAAATAAAAAATACAGTTTTTCAATGTAACTAATTTACAAAGGCAGTACAGACACAGAAAACAAAGTCTTTCATCTGAAGATATCTCTAATTCCAAGTTTCAGTCTTGCTCTCTCTATAACAGAAGCATTGCCATGTCTGCTCTTAACCGCTCTGGTAATCTGTATGTCTTTTGTTTGATAGTGCGAGCATTCTCTGTCAGTATTACATGCCCGACCCCTTTTTGCTCAGCCTGGCGCTGTGGTAAAAGTACTGTTAAATGTCTTTACCAAGTTACAAATTTCTGTGGTTTGTTTCTTCACATTCGGAGATTACGGAAACATCCACCTTTACAGCAGCAGCAGTTGCAGTTTGGTACAGGCTGTCTTAAGCTATATCAGTATCTTCGTTATCAGTTTCTGGTACTAACAAAGCAGCATTTTGTGTTTTGTCAGTCTGTTTCTTCAGGAGGTTAGCATGGAGTATCTTGGCAGCATTTTTCCTGTCAGGGGTCTCAATCTCATAGATACTGGTGCCAGTACATCTAAGCACTTTATAAGGCCCTTGCCACTTCATTGTTTATTTTCTGTAGTGGGTAACCGTAGCAAGACCTTTTCACCTGGCTCCAAAACTTTTTTCTTTTACCCCATGGTCATAATACACCTTCTGCTGGTTTTGGACCTCTTCCTGATTACCATGGACAATTTCAACATATTTTGCCAGTTTCTTTCTCAGAGCGCACATATTAGATGTAATAGATTTTTTTCTGAGTGGGGTTATCTTCCTGTGTTTCTTTTATTACATCTAGTGGCCTTCTAGGTTGTCTACCATACAGCATTTCAAATGGTGAAAAACCTGTTGAGGCTTTTGGCACTTCTCTGTAAGCAAAAAGCAGGTAAAGAAGGTATTGGCGCCCATCTTTCTCTTCCCCTTTTACAAACCTTTTTAACATACCCTTTAGGGTTTGGTTAAAATACTCAATAACACCATCTGAAGGTGATAAGGGGAGGTTCTTGTGGCACCGATACCTAATAATTGGTACAGCTCCTTCAGCAATGCAGCACCCAAATTACTACCCTGATGAGTAATAATCTCATAGGGTATGCCCACCCTGCTGAAAATTTTAGCAAGCTCTGCTGCCACTTTTGGGGCTATGAAAGGTATGCATTGGAACTGCCTTTGGGTATCGAGTAGCATAGTCGCATACTACCAAAATGGATCGATTACCCTTTTTACTTTTGTCTAAGGGGGCCAACCACATCCATTACAATTTTCTCAAAAAGCACATCTGTCAAGGGTCAGGGTACCAGAAGCACCTTGTCCTTTTTAGATCTTCTTTGGGGATATCTCCTTCATGAGGTCACATCTATGGAACGTATAGCCATCAAGCACTAGGATCACACAGAAACTTTTCTAGCAGTCTGATAGGGGCCGCCCATGCTGACATTGTATGCCATCGTCCCTGCATATGTAAGCGATGGTGGCACCGCTCCCTCCTCAGTTCTTTTCCTGCCATCAACCATACTTATACAGACTCCATGGAAGCTTCATGGTTCATCTGACTGCCAATTTCCTTTTCTTTTGCGTGTTGAATGACTTATTTTAAAGAGATTCCTTTATATTTTGTATGTCGAGAACAAAGGAATCCTCCAACCTTTTCCATTGCTGCGGAAAGAAGATTTACTCCAAAAACTAGCACAACCACCTGCGTGTGCTGCCTTGGGCCTAGGCCTGATGCCCTCTCCTGTGAGCTCTGCCTGAAGTCCAACCTCGTCACCCAGTGGTGCTGCCAGAAAACCCTGCTGTCCTTTCTTCTGGAGCAACCACTAGCCAAGATGGAGCAGGGACCTTCGGGGACTACCACCTCCCAGTTGCCATCTCACTCTTTAGGTTCTCAGGCCACCAAGGTCTGAGACAAGTCTTTGGCAAACATTCTCACTGAGACAGGGAACGTAACAAAGACAGCTCCCTTCCCCTTGGAGGTGCTTCTGGTCCCCGATTGGTACTGCTGCTTCCTCCGGGATAGGGCCGTCGACCACTTTGGCGTTGATGCCTCCTGCTGCCCAGGCCTCAGCTCCCTCTAGGCCATCCCCGGCAGCGAGTTCCACCAGCCTTTCTATGGCAGGTGAAGGGCCATCAATCTTGGGCTTACCTGGGTTATCGATGTCAGCTTTGCCACTACGACCTCTGCAACCACAAGGTCCACTGGCACTGGGCCCCACCGGCCTTGCTTCGGCAAGTAGTGTTCCAGCGATGCTGGGGCCTCTGCTTCGTCCATCACTTCCATTGACATCTGTGTTGCCTCTTCCTGCTGTCAGTATAAGAATGGTGCTTTCCACTATTACAGTGGCACTAATCCAGAAGCTCATTCCCTGGCCTGCGCCTTCGTTACTGTTGCCCGAGTGGTGCTACCTCTGTGTCGACGCTGGTTCAGCCCCAGCACTCAGCGCCCTCTCTGGCATTGTCAGCATCTTTGCCATTGGTCCCTTTCTCAGACCAGGTTGACATCGAGGAGGAATACCACCCAGATCTCATCCTCTCTGATGAGGAGACTGAAGGGCAAGATATCAGGGTAATTCCTCAGACAAACCCACTGTCTCATCAGGAAGAGAGGACTCTATGAAACATATTCCAAGATCCCCCCCCTGAGGACCCCTCCTTCTTCTCCCTCATGAAGCAACTTCAGGTTACCATGGGGTTCCAGACTGAGGAGGAGGAGATCACCAGGAGGAAGCTGGTGGATTTCCGGGAGATTCCCAAATCTCCTCCAAAGGTCATTCCTCCTTTGCTGCCAGCCCTAGACGATGCTTCCACTGTGTCCTAGCACACACAGGCCTAACTTGGTCCCTGCCATGCCTAGGAAGGCTGACAAGCTTTATCAGGTCCCACTGAGGAAGCCTTTCTATGCCGCCCAACCAGAAACTAACTCAGTGATCATTAAGGCAGGTCATGATAGGTCCAAGGTGCTCAAACACCTTGGTTCCCTCCCCCCAACAGGGAGACTAGGAGGAGTTTCTTTTGGGGCAAGAGGACCTTTGCTTCAGCCACCTTAGGACTCAGGATTGCCAGATCTTACTTTGAGAGGGCTCTTGCAGTAGGTAATTACATATAGGACTGACGTCGGCAGGCAGCAGGACCCAACGGAAAAATTTCTAGCTAGCAGTCTCTGGCGAGGGACCGCCCCCACGTCAGGTGACCGGTGTCAGGAGATGTTGGTATAAAGGGGCGGGCCCTCACGCCCGCCTTCCAGTTCTTTCCCACCGTTAGTTCATGCCAGCGCCTCGCGGTAAAGTTCCCTGCTCATCAGGCTCCTTCGTTGGTATTTTAACCGAGAATTTTCAATTTTGTCTTATCATCCATCAGGTATTCGTCGGCGTATGTCGTCCCCTACACCCTCCGAACACAAAAACAAGTGCGACTCGTGCGGTGCCCAACTCCCGCACAAGGACGGCCATTCCTTGTGCCTTTTTTGCCTAGGCCCCGACCATCCAGTAAAGAAGTGCCAGCACTGCCTTAGCTTTAACGCGGCTGCCCGGAGAAGGCGGCAGCAGTCCCTGGAGGCCCATATTTTGAAAAAGAAAATGAGCTCCATGGAGAAAGAATTGAAAAAGCGTTGGCAGGCGTCAACTTCCCCTAAAGGCCATCGCAAGAAAAAGGATAAAGAAAAGCACCAGGACAAGATCTCCTCTCTCACCGCGACTTCCTCAGGAGTCGCTGGAAACAGGTATGTCCTCACCGGGGACTGCCTCACGATGGCTACCTTAGAGGCTTCTATATGTAAGTCGGCCCACCCGCCTGGCTCAGGCTCAGCCCTTCGGCACCTCCGGCTTGTGGAGGCCTCCCAGTAAAGCTAATGATTTCGCTGCCTACTGGTGTGAGCAGCTCGATAAGCCAGACATCGGCTCCTCCAATGCCTGTACGGAGAAGGTCGCTAAGTTGCCTGACCCTTCGGGCCGGCGCGCGGCCCCCATTCCGCCTGACCAGGCCGCCCCTCCATCACGGCCTGTCTCCTGCAAGGGGTCCATTAAGTCGGACGCCGACCCCTCCGGTGCCCGCCCGGATCACACTGCTAAGCCGCACGTCAGTTCACCCGACGTCCGCACAGCAGATGAGCTGACGTCGGACCCCCCCAGTCCATCGTTCCCAGCTCCCCGCAGCCCTCACTGCCCTCCAGGGACCCTGAGTTTCCTCAGCCCGACCCCAAGGATTTCTCCCCCCCATCCCTGGACAACACTGAGGTTCATGTTCCACCTCCGTCAGACCGTCCACCTACTGGTACGACCAATCTGACGGTTCCCTGGATGCCGGCCCCGACACCAGTGTTGCCGGCTGCAGGCGACATCCCACCCCATGCTGCCGCGCGTGGCCCTCCGCCCTCGGCCTTCTGCTCCAGAACCGCCCGTGGGGCCTCCAGCCGGGCCATCTGCTCTGGCAGTCTTCGGCTCCCGGTACCCGACCCCATCGTATCCGACGCCGCCATACCGGGACTGCAGTATCCTGTGCCTCAGTACCCAGCGCCGACATATCCGACGCCGCAGTACCCGGCTCCTCACTACCCGACGCCGGTCTTCCCGCTGTCGGGTTATGGATATGCGCCTTATGAATATAGTCCATACCAGTATCCCCCTTCTCCTCCTCCTCCTCCTCCACCACCCCCTCAGCCGCTGGTGGACTTGCAGGAGACTCTGGCCTCCTGGTGGGCTGAGGCCAAGGCTCAGCTCACCAGAGAGGTGGAGAGTCATCTTCCGACGACGGTGCCGGTGCCAGTTCCCGTAGTCCACGACAACACCCTTCCTCCCCACCTCTGGACACCAGGGCTAAACCCTCTGGGTCCAGAGAGGGGCAGGACATGCTTCCCCCAGGGATTCCCAAGGGGTCCGTACCTCCCCCTTGTTAGGAGAGGGAGTCTACCTCTTCCTCATCTTCTTCTTCCTCGGACACCTCGGATGCTTCCGACAGTTGTTCCGAGCAAGACGACAAGCCACGCTCTCCATCCAAGCCCCGGCCAAGGACGCCCCCGAAGTCTTCTCCAGAGGATCCTTCCTTCACGGAGTTGCTACAGAAGATCCAGGAAGTACATAAGTGGCACTCCTTGGAGCCAGACCCCCAGCGTAAAAAACTCGCTGAGCCTCTGGATCTGCCCGTGACAGCTCCCACTTTGGTGCCACCCTGGATTGAGCCTCATGCCGACCTTATTACCACCATATGTAAACAGCCGTCGGCCTTAGCCCCACTTCTCAGGAAGTCGAACAGGCTATACCAGGCTCCCGAGGGTGTTGACTTCTTAGACTCCCACCCTCGAGCTGACTTGGTAGTGATTAGCGCCACTCATGGCCGGTCAGCTCAACCCAAACACCTTAGCTCGTCTCCACCTGATAAGGAACCCCGCCTTCTGGACCAGTATGACAAGAAGATTTTTGCTTCTTCCACTCTGGGTATTAGGGCCCTGAACTATGTCGGCCACATGGGGGATTACCAGAAGACGATTCTCAGTGAGATGGAATCTAAATTGGACTCCCTTCTGGACTCTCAGGTCAAGCAGGAAGTGGCTGACCTTGTCCGCTCTGCACATTCGGCCGGTCGGCACATTCTTCATGCGACCTGCGATGCAGTGGACACTGCTGGTAGGAGCTCAGCTTTCGCCATAGGCCTGCGGCGTCATGCTTGGCTCCGAGTGTCAAGGTTGGTCCCGGAAGTGCAGTCCGCCATCCAGGAAGCGCCCTTCCAGGATGATGTCAAGGACATCATCACCAACCTGCAGGAGAAGGGGACGGCACTAAAGTCTGTGGACTGTATGTATCATCCCCATCAATCGCAGCGCCGTCCCTTTTGCAGACGAAATCGTCCCAAAGCAAGACCATAGGAAAAGAGGGCCACTAAACGTCGGGGCCCCCCCAGCTGCCAGCCCCGCCCAAAAAAGCAGCAGGAGCTTCAGCTGCGGCGCTGCCTCACACCACCTGACTCCTTCCCTCTCCCACAACCTCCGGGCTTCTCGGAGGAACTGGTAGGAGGGAGGTTTTCCCTCCGCCTTCTGGGCTGGGAGAGGATAACATCAGATTCATGGGTGCTCCAGCCAATTGCAGAAGGACACTCAATAGAGTTTCTGCAGAAACCACCTCGTCACCCTCCCCCAAGGTTGTCGTACTCTCGGGAACATCTTCTGGTCCAAGAAAAAATTTCAGCACTTTTGCTGAAAGAGGCGATAGAACCTGTCCCCCTTTCCATGCAAGGAACGGGTTACTATTCCCACTTCTTCCTGGTCCCGAAGAAGACAGGAAATATAAGACCTATTCTAGATCTCAGTTCCCTGAACATTTTCATGGAGTACAAGAGGTTCAGGATGCTCTCACTGCAGAACCTTCTGCCCCTCCTTCGCTCGGGCCAGTGGTTGTGCGCTCTGGATATGCAGGATGCTTACCTGCACATATCTATCCACCTGTCTCACCGCAGATATCTCCGTTTTGCTTTCCAGGGGGACCACTACCAGTTCAAGGCACTTACATTTGGCCTCTCCTCAACTCCTCAAGTATTTACTAAATGCCTTGCGGTGGTGGCGGCCTACCTGTGTACCCGGGGGTACAGGTTTTCCCATGCCTGGATGATTGGCTCCTGGCAGCCTCGTCCAGGGAGGAACTCCTGCACTGCCTCTCCGTCACCCAGCAGGTCTTTGCCTGTCTGGGTATTACCATCAACCATTCCAAGTCTCACTTGATCCCATCCCAGAAGCTCCAGTTTATTGGGGTGATACTGAACACGACCCTAGGCAGGGCCTTCCTGCCACCGGACAGGGCGGCCACACTCCAGACTCAGGTAAGCCTGTTGTCTGGCCGCAGGCGGGTCAGTGCAAGGTCAGTTCTTCACCTCCTCAGGCTTATGGTGGCTGCTATCCCGACAGTCCCTCGTGCTCGGCTCCACATGAGGGTCTCTCAGTGGATGCTTCGATCTCAATGGGATCAGTTGGTAGATGACTTGGACCAATTGGTCCTAGTCTCCTCTCCCATGATTCGAGACTTGCAGTGATGGATGGTTCGAGAGAACCTTCTTCAGGGAGTTCCATTCTTCCTTCTTCTTTCCTCCTCCCTCCCAGACTCTGACCACAGACGCATCTGGCGAATGTTGGGGAGCCCATCTCAGTCCACATCGGACCCAGGGCTCTTGGTCCAAGCTCGAACAATCCCTGAACATCAATGTGCTCAAGCTTTGGGCAGTGCTCTACGCTCTCCAGGCTCTCCACCTGCATCTGCATATGTGTGTGGTATGGTACATCAACAAACAGGGCGGGACTCGGTCCTACCCTCTTTGCAGGGAAGCGATGAGAGTCTGGTATTGGGCAGCACAACATGACCTTCACCTCACGGCAGTTCATGTTCCAGGGGTCGAGAACTCCTTAGCAGACAAACTAAATTGCTCGTCTGCTCAAGCTCACGAGTGGGAACTGGATCAGGGGGTCCTAGACGATATCTTCCTACATTGGGGAACACCTCAGGTGGACCTGTTCGCTTCACCTCTAAACGCAAAGCTTCCCGACTTTTGCTCACTCGTTCAAGAGCAAGGCATTTTCTGGAGAGACGCTCTGTCTGTAGATTGGAGGGACAGATTCGTCTATGCCTTCCCCCCCAATTCCTCTGATCCCATGTGTCTTGCAGAAACTCAGCTCAGAAGGGACACGAATGATTCTGATCACTCCTTTCTGGCCCAGGCAAGTTTGGTTCTCTCTTCTGCAGCAATACTCAGAGGAACCTCCTCTTCCTTTTCCGCTGTCATTAATTTTATTGACCCAGGATCAAGGGACCCTGGTCCATCCAGGTCTCAAGTCCCTTCAACTACATGTGTGGCTCCTGCAGACATAGCTCAAGCCCACTTCGGGGTTTCTCCCCAGGTGGCTGAGATCTTGGTGGAGGCTAGGAAGCCTTCCACTAGGTCTACTTATGCCATGAAGTGGAAACAGTTCTCAATCTGGGCTGCTTCAAAAGGCTTCGAGCCTTTCTCCTGCTCAGTTGGGCGACTGCTGGAGTACCTGCGCCATCTCTTCGACCTGGGTCCTAGTCACTCGTCTCTGAAGGTACACATGGCGGCCATTTCGGCCTACCATGTTCCCTTCGCAGATAGGACGTTTGCTCAACTGGAAGTCATTAAGACTTTCCTCAGAGGGGTTCTTGACTTGAGACCCCCTATCCGAGTTCCCACCCTCCTTGGGATTTGAACTTTGTTCTTGAGAAACTTACTTTGCCTCCTTTTGAACCGGCGGCCTCAGCAGACATGAAGTTCCTTTCATGGAAGACGCTCTTCCTAGTGGCCATTACCTCTGCTTGGAGGATTTCTGAGTTCCAGGCCCTGATGTGCAAAATCCTGTACTTGATTTTTTACAAGGAACATGTGGCTCTGCGCACTAACCCTAAGTTTCTCCCCAAGGTGGTAGCGGAATCTACATTGAACCCGTCCATAGAGTTACCCGCCTTCTTTACGCAGTACTCCAATCAAGGAGTATCTACTTCACACTATGGACGTTCACCAGATCCTGAGATACTACACTAACAGAACAAAGGATCTCAGAAAGACTGATCAACTTTTTGTCTGTTTTACCCCAAAAGAGAAGGCAATGCTGTTTCCAAACAATGCCTGTCTAAATGGTTGGCTCATTGCATCACCTTCTGTTATGACAAGTACAACAAGACCCTTCCGGGTCAAATAAGAGGGCACTCTACCAGAGGGGTTGCTGCTTCAGCGGCATGTTTCAAGAATGTGTCAGCGGCAGACATTTGTGCTGCCGCCACTTGGACTTCTGTCCATACATTTACAAAACATTACAGTTTGGATATTGCCTCTCGCCGTAGAGCAGGCTTTGGGCTCACTGTTCTGCAAGGCCTCCTTTTTTAAGGCCTTCACAGCTAGAGGATCTACTTTGAGTAGCTTTCCTCCTCCTGTGTGCTTCTTCTTGTTCCAGACTGCTTGTGACTCAGTCCTATATGTAATTACCTACTGCAAGAGCCCTCTTGAAGTAAGATAGTACAGTTACATAAGAACATACCGTAACAGTAGATCTTCGAGAGAGGCTCTTGCAGTAGGTGATACCTTCCCGCCCTCCATCCCCTAAGCTTTTTCAGCTCCTTTTCCAGTGAGGGAAATATCTGCTTCTCTCTCGTCCAGCCTCTTGTGGCCTGTGGTGGGAAAGAACTGGAAGGCGGGCGTGAGGGACCGCCTTTATACCGATGTCTCCTGATGCCAGTCACCTGATGTGGGGACGGTCCCTCGCCAGAGACTGCTAACTAGAAATTTTTCTGTGGGGTTCTGCCGCCTGCCGATGTCAGTCCTATATGTAATTACCTACTGCAAGAGCCTTTCTCGAAGATCTACTGTTATGGTAAGTTCTTACGTAACTACTTTACTTGTCTCAAATGGGCAAGTACCAGAACACCCTCTGGAAAGAGGGAAGAGATGCAGCACAGACCCTTCTTGAGGGTCCCCAGAGGCAGGAACTTCTTAAGTCTCAACAGTCTGTGGTGGATGTCAGCAAGCATCTCCTAAGGGCCATTTATGACAGGGCTGATGCCACGGCCAGGGCTGCTGCCACATGCATCTGTCTTAGAAGGTACTCCTGGCTGAGGGTCTCTGGATTTGCTGCTGATGTCCAGCATAACATTCTAAACGCCCCCTTTTGGGGGCTTTAAGCTTTTTGGCCCTGACATTCTGGATATTATCAATGACCTGCAGGCCCTTGGCAGAATCATTAGGTCTGTCCACTCCCACTGTTAAACCCAACCCAGGAGCAGACCACGACCCTCCGGTCTCCCACAAGGCTGGGTC
This sequence comes from Neoceratodus forsteri, assembly GCA_016271365.2. Lineage (NCBI taxonomy): Eukaryota > Metazoa > Chordata > Ceratodontiformes > Ceratodontidae > Neoceratodus > Neoceratodus forsteri. The sequence continues at coordinate 165,326,523 of JADMNL010000025.1, read as the reverse complement.
AGGAACCAGACCTCAGAGCAAGCACAGAGCAGGGCCCACCTTGCTTTCTCCTTCCTCCACCATGGGTGCCTCTGCCAAAAGCCCTGCTAGCTCTGCTTCAGCATGACTCCTTGCCCACCCCCGCCCCAAGTTAGGAGGTGGTGGTCAGGGGTTGTTTTTCCGTCCATATTAATCAGTAGTGGGCCCCTACGACCGATACTTGGGCTCTGCAGCTAATCAAGTGAGGCCATGCTCTAGAACTTCTAGAACAGCCTCCAGATTTTCCACTCACTTATCCTCCATACCTCATTCCAGTGCTCTGGGAAGAGGTGATCACTTTGCTGTGCAAAAGGGTTATAGAACCAGTGCCCAGGCATTCTTCCTCATCCTCAAGCGAACGGAGGACTTGCGTCCCATTCTATACCTCAGAGACCTGAATTTCTATATCCAGTACAAGAAGTTCAGGATGGTCAGCCTGCAGGGCCTGCTGCCCCTGCTGAGGCAGGGAGACTGATTATGTTTGCTCCCTAGACAGGCAGGATGCTTATCTGCATATCAAGGTTTGCTCCCCCCCACAGGCGGTATCTCAGGTTCCTGTTCCAGGGGGAACATTACTAGTTCTGGGTATTGCCCTTTGGCTTATCCTCTGCCACATATTTTTACCAAATGCTTAGCAACAGTGGCGGAGGCCCTCAGCCGCAAAGGCCTGTATGTCTTCCCTTATCTGGATCACTGGTTACTGAAGGCCCAGTCTAGGGATCTCCTGCTACTCACTCTGGAACGTACCAAGCAGTTGTTCCAAGCCCTGGGAATTACTGTCAACTTGCTTAAGTCTGTACTGACCCTGTGTCAACAGCTGCAGTACATAGGAGCAATTCTGGACACAGTCCAGGGCAAGGCCTTCCTTCCCCAAGACAGGGCAGAATGCCTAATAGCCCAGGCGCAGTTGGTTGCCCAAAGCCAGGACATTCCCGTGATTGTTGGGCCTGATGGCCGCGGCCATTGTCACTGTACCCTTGGCCAGACTGCATATGCAGGTCCTCCAGTGGACCCTGCAGATCCAGTTGGATCAACGCACCGATGATCTGGATCAGCAGGTTCTTGTCTCTTCCCCTGTTTGCAAAATACTTCAGTGGACTCTATGAAACAATCTACTAAGAAGGGTATGATCTCTGGCAGGAAACTGAGGAGGAAGTGGGGTTGCCCACACTTACATAGGCAGGGATGTCGGCATATGACATCGGTGTGGGTGGCCCCTGCTAGACCACTAGAAGTGTTTCCATGTGGTCCTAGTGCCTCACAACTATACGTTCCATAGGTGTGACCTGATGAAGAGATTCCCTCGAAGATCTGCTGTTACAGTAAGTTCTCACATAATTGTTCTTTACTGGGCTACTTTCTGACATTCGGCACAAGAACTGCAATAGGTAGCAACATCTTTATGAATTCCAGGCTAGTAATATATGCACAGCAGTCTGGCAAGGGTGCGGTCCTTCCCCGAGTGACCAGCCATAGGACTGTCATGTGCTGTCTGTAACAACTCAGTTCTATGCTTCGTTGATATAACTAATTGTTCTGTCTGTTCCTGCATCTGAGGATTAGCCCACACTCTGTACAGTAACCCATTACATTTTTGAAACATTGGTTCACCCTGTTTTTGTTTCACCCCCAGCTGCTTAAAATAACCTTGGAGAGAAACATCATTAGTTTGCTCAGAAGCAAAATCAAATCAGTTGTCAGTTTAGTTTCAGAATTTTCATATATATTATCACCCCCTTATGTCCATCAGTCTTTTGTTGCCACTGTTTCTTCAGACATCGTCTTTCTTTCCTGGATTTCTGGGTCTTGGAGCTGTGCTCAAACAAGTCTGAATCAAAATCACTAAAACAAAGTCTCTCTACCATCTGAGATTTTCTTTGCCTGTGGTCTTGGCATCGCAGCTGCTGAAATGACAGGTGTTGCTCCCTCTGTGATTAACTCAACAAAGCCTGGAAAGTAATTTCCAGTAATCACAGGTACATGTAAGTTAGGAACTACCCCTACATTCAGTTGGTGCAACATTCCATTAATGCTCAGAGTCACTTGGTGGTGGGATAGCATCGTGTGTCCCCATGGATGCAGATGACACCAGTACCTGGTCCTTTTGCACAGTGTTTCCCAGCACTTCAGCATGCACGAGGGTCTGTCTGCTTCCTGAATCATTAAGTCCCTTCACAGTCTTATTGCCCACCTAGACATCTGTTAAATATTTGCCCCAATTTGCTAAGGACAAATCTGCTCCGGTGTTAACCCTCCTTATTTTTATGGCAGTTTCTCGCAATATGGCCTGGCTTGTTACAGTTATAGCAAATAAAGTCTTTGAGTGCGGATTTGTTCTCCCAACCGGAGTTCTTATATGACCTGGAGTTAAATCAGGAAAAAGAGGGCCTTACCGGTCCTTGGCTATTACTTTGCTGCTGCTGCTGCTGTGTCTTGTCTGGCCATCTGATAGTCCTTGGCCAAAGAAATTGCTTTTTCCCCACTTTCTGGTCAGTGATCTTCTACCCTAAGCTGCACATCTATGGGAAGGATGTTGATGAGTTGCTCCATTGCAAATATGTCAATGATCTGTGGGACTGTTTGCCCTCTGGTTGAAGTCATTTAATGAGGAGTTCTCCGAGTCAGTTGAAGGCTTCTTGAGGATTGTCGACTGAGTGGTACTTCAGGGGCCGGAATCTTTGCCTGTAGGTGTCTCCTGAGATGTCATATCTTTTCAGGATTTCTGTTTTCACAAGGTCATAGTTTTCTGACTGTGCAGTGCCCATATTGCTGTAGGCAAGCTGGGCTTTACCTGTCGGTTAAGGTACCAGCCTGATTGCCCATTGCTGTTTTGGCCACTGGCAGACTCCAGCAACCATTTCAAAAGTTGTCAGGTATGCTGCGATATCATCCGAGGGACACAACTTTTTATGTTTAATGTCTTTTAAGCTGTTTGGATTTTGTTGCTCTGCTGGAAATATGCCAGATCCTCCAGTTTTGATAGCTTGCAGAGCATCCAGCCATCACTGCTCCTGTTATTGCATCTCTTTACTGCTGCTCTTGTCGCTGCATCTCTTCTCTGCTGCTCCTGTCACTACATCTCTTCTTTTCTTTGTTTTGCTTTGTTCTATAGTCCACCATTTGAAGAAGATAGACATGCTTTCAGGTTCTGTCCCTGCCTGTTGTTCTTCTTTCATTACTGGTTCCAGCTGTACAGTCTCAGTTTGGACTTTTGTTTCTGCTTCTAGTTTGGCTGCTATTCTTCTGGCATCACTCCTGGGCTAGCTATTGCAGGATACGTACCTTTCTTCAGTGCTTCCCTGGTACCACATCTAGTAGCCACGCACAAAACGCCTGGCTTAGAGTTTACACTGTGTAAATCTCCTTAGTCTGACACCATCTGTCATTAAGGCAGAGGTCTGGAAGCATAGGAAAACCAGGAGTAGTTAAAAAATTTACAAGTAGTGTTTTACTATTTTCAATATTAAAATAAAAAATTAAATTGCACAGGATAGCTTTTCTGGAAGTCTTTCATCTGACAGTCTTTCTTTAACATCTCAGTCTCTCTCTGTCTCGCTCTCCAACAAACGATTGCTCTCTTTATATATAATGTCATTTCCTGGCAATTAACTTCTGCATCTTGAGCTCCATAAGAGATATCTTGTTTCTCACAAAATGCATCAGAACGTTGTTGGCTTCTTTCCTTGCAGGTGCAACAAAATAGAACGTTGTGTCCCAAAACTACTCTCCGGTTGACAACTATGCAAATGAGTTTGTGGAGGTCAAACTGCATCTCAGTGTTAACCCGAGTTCCAAATAGCTTTATGCAATCATTTCAACAATATAACTACATACTTTTTCAAACCAAAGGATCCCAGTTTCACACAAAGATTCACATATATTTTTATAACCACATATAAGCAAGGGGTGGGGGGAGAAAAGATAAAAACAGCAAGTGAAGGCAGAGAGATAGTGGGAAGGGAGGACTCGTGAGTCTGTCAGAGTGATCTGTTCCTAGGTCTCACAAAAATATTTGTGCAATCAAACAGACCAGAGACAGGAAAGGAGAGGGTAGAAAATATCCTCACTTTTAACTCTTTCTGCATAGCAAATGGGACAGGATCTTATTCAACCCTGTCACACCCACTCCTCTGTTAATACAGATGGACAGTGTCCGTATCATGCACTGCATAAGCAAGTGGGCACACACTCCTCTCCTCTGTGCAGGGAAGTAGTGAGGGTGTGGTACTGGGGATGTCTCATGACCTTCAGCTGTCAGATGTGTTTCTCCTATGTCTCCAAAACATCTTGGCAGCCAGGCTAAGCATGTCCCTGATACACAAATGGGACCTGCTGCCCTCCATGGTAAACAAGCTCTTTGCAAGATGGGGTCATCCAGAGTTGGACCTTTTTTTGTGACTCCACACAACATGAAACTGCTGCATTTCTGCTTGCTCACTCCAGGGCCTGGAGTCTTTTTTTTGCAAGACGCATTGTCCCTCTCTTGGAAATGGAAATTCCTGCATGTATTCCCCCCCATGCTTCTAATTCAGAGTCCTGCTCAAGCTATGGGTGGAGAGTGCCACTGTCATCCTCATGGCTCCTGTGTGGCCTCGCCAGATGTGGTTTCCATTCCTACAATATCTGGCAGTGGAGCATTGCATTCCCCTACCTCTGAATTGGGGTCTGTTGTCACAGGATAGGAGGTCTCTGGTCCATCCAGACTTGAAGTCCCTGCACCTACGTGCATGGATCCTGAAAACAAAGCCATTGCTCACTTTGGGGTGTCCCCTAAGGTTGCTTATGTCCTGCTTGCAGCTAAGAAGCCTTCTACCAGGCATATTTATTCCTTGAAATGGAAGCAGTTCTCTTTGTGGTCTGCTTCCAGGAATTGGACCCTTTTACATGTCCTGTGAATTCTCCTTTGGAATACTTTCCTTATCTGATTAAGGCTTACAGTATTCCTCTACTAAGGTACATTTGACTGCTGTATCAGTATTCCATGCCACTATTGATGGCTGTACAGTTGCACAACTGGAGGTATTCCATACTTTTCTGAGAGGTATCCTGCATATGAAACCTCCTGTACATAATCCAGTCTCATCCTGGGACTTTAATTTTATATTTTCAGAAATTGACTTTGGCTCCTTTTGAGCCTGCCATGACTTGTGGTTTACATTTCCTGTCATGGAAACTTTTTTTTTTTAGTCGCCATGAGTTCTGCTCAAGCTTCAGGCTTTTATGTGCGAGCCTCCTTATTTGATTTTTCACAAAGACAGAGTCTCTTTGCTTACAAATCCCAAGTTTTTATTAAAGATGGTACTGGAATTAACACCAAACCAAACAATACACCTTCATGTTTATTACCCTGAGCATGCCAACCAGGGTGAGGCATTGCTCTGTACTCTTGATGTACATAGAACACTGAGCTACTGTATGACTCACACTAACAGCAACAGGACGACTTCCCAGCTTTTTGTTTCGTTCATTCTGGAAAAGAGGATGCCCCTGTGTCTAAACAATGCCTGTCCAAATGGCTGGCTAATTGTATTATATTCTGTTATAGGAAGTACAGTAAGGAACTTCCTAGTACTGTTCGTGGTCACTCCACACTGGTTATGGACACTTCTGTTGCTTGTTTCAGAAATGTCGTTGCTACTGACATGTGTTGTTGCCACCTGGAGCACTGTGCACACACTAAGTACTACGGTCTGGACATCATCTCTCGTAGATGTTCTGGGTTTGGGCTTGCTATACTGCAGGGCCTTCTGTCCTGATTATTTAACAGACTGTACCATCCTCTCAGGCTGCTCTGTCCTGCATGGGACTCGTTCCAAAGGAGTGGACTAATACAGGAGCTATCCTAAATGAATATGAAACAGTTACATAAGAACTTGTCATGACAGTAGATCTATGATAAAATATCCACCATTAGGCCATGCCATACCCTCCCTTCTTCCCCCGTTTGTCCTGGAGGGTTACATTAAATGCTTTGCCTAATTTCTTATTCTATGCCTCTTGTTTCCAGTCCCATGCCTCTCCTTGTTTGCCTCATACTGGTTTATTCTCCTGGTTCCTCACAGTTAGTGCCCTCCAAAGCTAATCTGCAGCGGGGAACTATGGAGTGATGGGACTTCCCACGTTATATACCCGTCAATGCTGCACATTGTGGGTGGCCCCCGGTTAGCAAAAAGTTTCTGAGTGATCCTGATGCTGATGGTTTACAGTTCCAAAGGTGTGGCCTAATGGAGGAGATTCTCTCGAAGATATACTATTACAGTAAGTTCTTTTTTTTTTTTTAATGTTTAGTCTTTTAGCGCCACACCTCTCTCTGCTAGGCCATGCGCCTGGTCACGGACCCCTCGGCTGCGGCATCCCCACATGAGCTGCTCTCCCGGGGCCCCCTGGATTACCCCCCAGGGTGGAGATGTGCCACCCGGCCCTTGAGGTGATATGAACAACAGGATAGGGCGAGAGTCAGCAGCCGAGGGGCGGGCATCACTTAGGCAGAGAGGAGGCAGGTTTGGTTTTTCTCCATCTGGGGGCAGGAATGTGCAATGGTGCCAGTGTCCATCCCACCCCCTTGTAACCATGCTGGCGCCGTATGCTGTGGCACTCTTGGTCTCCACCAGGGGTTCCCCTTGCACCGGCGACATCCTGCACCCTCCCCCCGGAGAAGGAGAGCAGTCTTGGGACGCTCGATCCTTCTCCCCCCGGCCAGCCCTCTGACGACCTGAGTCCATTCCTGAACCCAGGTTGCCGGCGTTGCAAGCAGAAATCCAACCGCTGTGCCTTCGGGGCTGGCTCTGTTACAGTTAAGTTCTTATGTAACTGTTCTTTATATTATATGAATACATTAGTAAACTTACCAAACAGCTCCTTTTACCTTCATACTAGGGGGAAAGTAATATGTTCTCATTGCCATGGCAATGCAGTCCCTACATAGAGTCCAAAAATGAACAGCTACAGCAGGAGACTGGACCATAATTGGACCACAAATTGAGTAAAGGTAGCTGTTTGTCTTGGGTATGAACCTTAAAATCCAGACCAGAACAACCCTCAAATAATTTTTCATCAGCGTGCAAGATCAGCTCCCTGAAGGTGAGCTCTACGGAAAAGTGCATTTAGACATCAAAAGTTTTAAATTAATGTTATATGGTTTAAACAAGTATAATAGATAATCTGTTCTCATTTTAACAAGAAAATTGTCCTTTAAACTGTAAACAGTACAAAACTATGTTCCTTCAGTGACTTACCTTTGCGTTGCTGTCATAAACATTTGTGCAAGAGAGCAGCGGGATCTTGTTCCATTCTGTGTGCCCCTGACGCCTTCAAAATGGTTACTTGCTCCTTCCTTGCTTCTTAAGAAGATGCTACTGTACCTCAGGGGCATCACCACACTGCTCCTGTATACATTCTGGGGCCGCTAGCTGTCGGTAAATCAGAAAATAAGACCACCAGTTCCAGACATTAAATTTTGCGTCAGATCATCACTCTGAATAAAACCTGTATCAACTGCTTAAAACAGTCACAGCTACATTCAATAAGTTATTCATTTAATATTAATAAAGGCAATTTTACAGATACAGAACACTGTACCCAACCTGCAACTTCAGTCTTCCGTGTTTGATTGCTGGTGTTGAGCCTCATTGTTCAGAAGTTTCATTTATTCAAGTTTTTTGCTCACTTTGACAGTGTCATTTAGCAAGAATTGCTTTCCTGCATATGAAGTCTTTGGTCGAGCTGGTAACTGGAGGGAATGATTTATTCCCAGTTCCTTGAGACCTAGTGTCATTAAAGGCTCTCCTCCTCCTCCTGTCCCTTGTTGAAGAACACAAAGGGGAACAAGCACCCTTAAGGGCCCCCATACTCAAGTGTGAGGCAGGTCACAATGTGCACTTCGTGTGCAAAAACATTTTGGTTTACTTACTTACTGTTTATTGTAGTATAGTAGCAGTGGCGGAGGATTAGCCAGTGCAGTGGCACAGGGGCCCGACACACGTAGGGGCCCATAGTAAAAATCAAGGATTTCATTTATTTAATTTGTTCAACAATCGTGCATCGCGTATTCACGTTCGCGTTGTCATTTTTGACACTAGTGTGACTGACTGCCGCCTGCCGTGCTTACTGCCACCACCACCCCACTGCAGATGGCAGCACTGCCCACAGAGCGCGGAGTTAACTGGAGCCCAGATGGGATGTGGCTGCCGCCGTGCACTGTGCACATCGGCAGCAGCAGTGCCCCTCCGCCGCCCGGCCCCACACGCTAAACAATAACAAGTAAAACTAAAGACAATTAAAGTATGTAAAAAAAAAAAGGGGGAGACCAACTAACCATGGCAGCAATCGTGAATCGATGCTGTTGCTGTGTGTGGAGGGCAAGCTGGAGCCTGGGACTGGAAGCTGGTTGGAGCCGGAGGCAAGGAGGAGGAGGATCAGGTCAGATGCTAACTAACTTCACGCTGCTTGCAAGCATTGCAGCAGCAGCCGCCTCAAGTTTAAATTGCCCACCCCGTATTGCTTGTTGTTGGTTGTTCTTTTTCTTTTCCTGCCCTGCTGCCTTGTCCAATAATGCCCTTAGTGGCTGTTGTATTGTGTTCTAACTTGTCTTAGACTTAATATGGTCTGTCTCCGGAGACTGAGTGAGTGTGTGAGTCACAACTTCTAAGTTCTGGCTGCCTGGCTGTGAGATGACCCGGTCCCTCCCGACTCCCCCCAGCAGCTGAGCACTTGTGACTTGGTGACTTGTCTTTCGCAGGATAGCTGCAGCATTAGTTGAGTTGGGATTGGGAGAACCCTCACCCTACGTGATTGTTTTTTTATTTATTTATGTTCCGCTGCCTGGCTGGTGGTGGTGGTGGGGGGATCGATTCATGTGTATGTTATATTCTTTGAGATGTGAAGGAGGTGGGTGAAGGGTGCATAACCGTAAACAGGTAAAAAAAACAAAAACTGGGGTGGGGGGGTTGAGGTGCCAGTATGGGGGTGGGGGCCCAAAATTACAACCTGCACTGGGGCCCATCTTTCTCTTCCTCCGTCACTGTATAGTAGAGTGTATCAGACTCATTTTGCTTAGTTGTGGGCTGACATCTTCTGTTACTACAAATCCCTTAATCCCCTGCAGGTGACATTAGAGCAGTAAACAAGAGTGAGAAGATTCAGTAGCCTACCGTGCATGTTGGAGTTTCTATAAGCTCTGATCTTTTATTTGCTGGTACCACTGTCCTCCATGGGCTATGTACAGTCACAGAGGACTGTACTTAGCCCCTGGAGAAAATCAGTCCCAGAAAACATCTGATCAGAGATTGTAAAAGCTCTAATACGCATTGCAGCCTAATGAAGATCCCGCTGCAGCCTACTGCTCTGATGTCAGCTGCAGGAGATTTTCACACACACACTGGAAAATACCATTAGGGCAGGGCCGTATGGCAGTCCTGTGCAGAGATTACAAAAACATGCAGTATAACAGTACTTTTAAAACTACAAATGGACAATACTGAAACAACTCACATAGACAATATTTCCTGAAATTGCATAATCAAGTGTGGCATCAAGGTACTGTTTTGTTTATTGCAAGGGCACCATACTGAGAGTTTACGCTAAATGGATGAGCAAAGATCTTCACAGAGACCAATAAAGAGTGTAACTTTGGAAGAATGACGTTTTCAGGACTTCACCATGCTGTACCTGAATGTCAGTTCATGGTAAGAGGTATATAACTTAGCCACATTATATTCTCTTAGCTTAGTATCCCACAGACCGTATTTATGCTGGGGTGTTGTTCACTTTTCAATTAAAAGCTTCTGTCTGCACTATGCAGGTTGCACAGTACTTAAGAAATTGGGGTGGGAGGCCATCTGATAGTCCAGTGGGCAGCACTGCATACTTCACGCTGGCAACCTGGGTTCAGAAGTAAGCCCAGTAGCAGGTTGTGTGGCGCCAAGGGCTGGGGAGGCACTGATGCATGGCAGCACTCCCAGCCAGTGAGGGATGGCATCTGGTTCTGCTGCTCTGGAGACCCCTGCAGTGGGCCATAGAGCTTGCAGGGGTAATCTAATAGTGTGTGAGGTCATATCAGACATGGCCTGACATCAGGGAGGTGGGTGGGGCTAAGGAGAAGAAAAGAAGAAAGAGCCAGCAGGATGACACGAGGCAGCCAACCGCAGCCCCTGCACTGCCAACAGGGCCCTGGTGCCAGTGTCTGGATGGGGTCACTAGGGATGAAGAGGGACGGCACTCCCTCCGCTGGCTCCACAATGAAGGGCAATCCATGGGGGACCTTTGGAATCAGGTAAGCCCCTTGAATGGTAGGTGTCAGGGCTGGTGGGGGGCAAGGGGGGCCGGTGGTGACGGCATAGATAACTGAAGGGGAAAAAATTGGAGTACTGTAGGGACCACAAGAACTGTCTTTAATATTATGACATCCTTAGATATTATGTCCTTAACAGGCAGGTTTCACTGAATCCAAAATCAGGACCCCCATCTGGGGCATCATGCCTAGACAATTTCTTGGGGGCTGAATTGAAAGAGAGTCTAGGGGAAACGCAACATTTTCCAGTTTTACATCCTTCCTCAGCCCAAAAAGTACAGTTCAGATGGGAATTTGGGGAAGGGGGCACGTGCCTCCTACAATTTCTATGAGTCTTGCACAAGCCAGAACCAAATCTGGGGTGGATTTGGCCAAACCAGATAGTTTTGTCTTGCTGTACATGCTGGTGTTTGCATTCATTTGGTTCCCAGCTACCACTATAAGGCATCAGTGGATATGCCATATTGCATAGTGGTCCGTTTTTCCTTGTCTCACAAACGGTTAAACATCCCTGTTTCCCAACTGGCTTAGAGTTAATCATTTAGTATCTCCCCTCCTATGCATGATGCTGAATTCACAGAAAGCGAAAATAATATATGGAAAGCACCCTGAGCCATGCTGTTGTCTTTTTCTCAGAAACATGACTATTGCAGAGATAAGGGATAGCTCTTCCCAGGAAACAGCACATTTCTGCAATCTCCAGATCTAAATCTCCAGTTTTGAAGCCATGTCTGTGAAAAAAAGTTCACAAACCTACTGTGAACTGCAGTACCTTGCTCTCGGTGAACCTAAAATCATTCATAGACATTTCAAGGATCAGCATATAGGGCTGTAGCAGAACTGATATTCCATTCTGTTTTTGCAGAATTCCATGGGATGAATTCCACATTTGGTAGTGCTGTGCAGTTTTCTTTTTTGTACTGAATTCTAAAATTCAGCAGTATTCTGTGGTCGGGGGGGAGGGGGGTGGAATCTGCTGACTCCTTTGTTCTGTGGAATTTCAGAATTCCACAGAACTTTCCTGATTCTGCATGTATATTCCACAGAAGTGGTAAAAAAAATCCACACAGCTTTACATAGGCGCGGAGCCAGGGGGTTAGAAGACCCCTCAATTTTGAAGCTGAAGGGTCAGACAATGAATTTTGCCCACACACACACACATTTCAATCATAGAAACATAGACAAAAATGTCAGAAAAAGACCAGAGGTCCATCCAGTCTGCCCAAGTTCCCTATAATCCCTGGAACCTATTGATCTTACTTCGAGTGGGAGCTCTTGCAGCAGGCTATAACTATTAGGACTAACACCGCAGGCCTTAGGACCCACCAGAAAATTCTTAGCTAGCAGTACCCAGCAGGAACCTCAGCGTCGGCTCCACCCAGGCGACTGATCCGCGGTACATAAAGAAGGTTAACTCCCAGCCCAGTTCTTTTCCATCACGACCGCTCACATTGGAGAAGTTCGTTGCTGACAGAGCAGTTTCCAGCAAAATTTGGATTTTTTATGGATTATTTACCTTTTTTCTCTCCCTTGACTTCAGTGTGTATGTCGTCCCCGTCGTCGGTATCCTCCTCTGGTCCAAAGAGGAACAAATGCAATTGCAGCAGCCAGATACCATCCAAAGACGGCCACTCCAAATGCGTCTTCTACCTGGGTCTAGACCACGACAGTGCGGCCTGCAGCACTTGCAGAGGCTTCACCAGCAGGACGAGGATCTGACACCTGATGGCCTTGAAAGCCTACCTCCTTGAAAAGAAGATGGATGTCTTGCACACCTCGGGGGACAAGGGTAAACACCAGGATAAGCCCCATAAGTGTTCCCGGGACAAGGACCGTAATTGGTCCCATCATCGGTCCTGTTCCCCCCCCAGAAAAGCCTCTTCATCCTCTGGATTGGGAGAACATTGCAAGGACCCTAAGAAGTAGAGTTCTCCCACCAAAAAACTGATACCGGTCAAGGCGGGACCATCCAGTGACAAACAAGTGAAGTGAAGTGAAGCTTAAGGTGGCACCGCTTCGAGTGACCAAGGCCTCTTTGGCACAAGCCTTGGCCCTGCCCGAGAAGGTCCTAACTACACTGACTTTAGACAAGCTGTTGGATAGTGCAAACACCCAGACACCGCCTCTGGTAAGACCGACGCTGGTGGAGGTTCCTCCTGTGGAAGACGCTCCAGGGGAAGGGGTTCCCGCTAATGTCCTGGCGACCCCCAGAGCTTCCACTCTGCAGGGCTCTTCAGGGGTATCCCTCACTCATGCTCTCCCAGATCCTCTGGCTTCCCCAGGTTCCTTCCCGGGAACAGCGGCTGCTGTTTTCAGCAAAAAGCAGATGCAAGAGCTCATCTCCTTTTAGTGGAGTCAGGTGAAGAAAGAGGAGACTCTACCAAAGCCAGACCCGACACTGGTTCCCAACTGGCCGGACAACCTTGAACCCGAGGGCCTTCCTGCTTCTACTCCACAGAAGACCACAAGCGGCCGCTACCTTGCCCGCCTTCGAAGGTTCATTCCCGGTCCCGGTCTGAGGACCGTCGTCAGCACCCTTCTCGATCAGAAAGCTGTCATCGGTCCCGGTCTCGGCCCAGGAGCAGATCCCGCTCTCCCAGGTGGGCCCTCTCCCACTCCCGACACTGGTCCCCAGGCCGATGTCAGTCGTTGCTCCATCATCGGTCCCGCAGCCGTCGTCGGTCCAGTAGCTACCAACGCTCGAGCAGGGGGAGTCCTAGATGCAGCTGAGGCCATTCTAGGCCCAGTAGCAGGTCATTTTCTCCTTATTCTGCTTCCTCATCCCTCTCAGGGGTCGGGGGTTCCCCAGGGGAGAAGGACTAACCCCGCTCACTTCCTGACAATCTGATCTTTATGGATGTCATGAGGCACATCTAGGTCTTCAATGAATGGGAGATGGAGGACCTGGATCTGGAACGCCATCGACTGGCCCGTTACTTGAGACAAAAGGAGCCCAAGCCTCTAGTGGTGCCTCCTTTAGTGGACACCTTCCAAGATCTTACCAGGATAACTTAGAAGCATTCAGCCTCAGTCCCAGCTGTTCAAAAAAAGTCAGATAGGCTGCATAGAGCCCCAAGGGATGAGCCTTTCCTGGTGGAACCCCCTCAGGTGGACTCATCGGTCATTACAGCTGCTCACTACAAGTCTAAGCAGCCTAAGCACCTAAGCTCCCAGCCTTCTGACCCAGAATCCCACTATTTGGACCAGGTGGGCAAGAAGGTCTACTCTGCCTCCACCTGCTCCATTAGATCCCTCAACTTCCTCACGCATATGGTCCAGTACCAGAATGCATTGTGGGAGAGAGGGCAGGAGCTAGCCAATGCCTTGCCAGACTCCACACAAAAGACGGAGCTTCTGGACTTATTAAATTCGGGCTCGGACGTAGGCACACACATGTTCTCCGTGCCTCATACGACACTGCAGATATGGTGGACCGAGCGGCAACATCAGGTGTCTGCCTCCGGCGCCATGCCTGATTGAGAGTCTCAGGTTTTCACCAGGATTTGCAGTCTGGAATCCGGGACCTCTGTTCCAGGGTTCCTTCCTTTTTGGGCAGGAGATGGAATCTCTTATCTCTCATCTCCAGGAGTCTGGCAAATCTATCTGGTCCATCAGGCAAATGTACAGAGGGGGATCAGAAATTAGCCATTTCGTAAGCCCTCAGGTGCTCAAGCCCGTGGCTTCAAAAGGAAATCCGGCAACCAGCAACCCAGAGGTGCTCCTTTTCGAGGCTCCAGGTCCTCCCAAGCCTCTCTGCCCACTCCTGGCTCTGCCCAATGACTCCCTCCCAACCCCCTTCTGGAGGAGGAGGAGGAGGAGGTACCAGGGGAGGCAGTAGGGGGTCACTTCTCCCTTCACCTGAAGGGTTGGAGCTCTATTACAGTGGACCAGTGGGTCCTAGACATTATAAGGAGGGAACATACGCTGGAGTTCACAGAAATTCCCCCAGATACTCCACCAAAGTCCTCAAAAGATCCTCCTTCTCACATACCTCTCATAGAAGGAGAGATTCAGGTCCTCTTGCGAAAAAGGGTGATAGAACTAGTTCCTCTGCAGCAGCGGGGAAAGGGATATTACTCCCATTTTTTCCTAGTTCCAAAAAAAGACACAAGATCTTCGTCCCATCCTGGACCTCAGCTCCTTAAACAACTGTATAGAGTACCGAAGGTTCAGGATGGTGACCCTTCCAGGTCTTATTCTTCTGCTGCACCAGGGAGACTGGCTCTGCTCCCTAGACATGCTAGATGCATACATGCACATCTGGGTTTACCCCCCCCCACAGGAACTACCTGAGGTTCCACTTCCAGGGGGAGCAGTATCAGTTTCGGCCTCTCCTCCACTCCTCGAGTCTTCATCAAATGCTTGGCAGTGGTAGCTGTGGCTCTAAGGCTCCAGGGGCATTATGTCTTCCTTTACCTTGACGATTGGCTGCTTGTGGCCCCGTCAAGGACGCACCTCCTTCAGGCTCTCTGAGACACCTATACTCTGTTCCGAGAGGTGGGAATCACCCTGAACCTTCCAAAGTCTTCCCCGGAGCCCAGCCAAAGATTTGTCTTCATAGGGGAGGTCCTGGACTCAATCCAGGGCATGGCTTTTCTACCTCCAGAGAGGGGAGATCACCTGCGGGAGATAGCCGGATCGGTCCTAGTGACCCCTCAGGTCCAGGCCAGGACCTTCCTCAGACTTCTGGGGCACATGGCGGTGGCCATCCTTGTCACTCCTTTGGCCTGCCTCCACATGGGAGTCCCACAGTGGTTGCTCAGGGTGCAGTGGGATCAATGCTCAGACGACTTAGATCACATGGTCAAAGTCACAGAGCCAGTCAAGAGGACCCTACTTTGGTGGCTGGACCCTCTCAATCTAGAGAAAGGGGTCCCTTTCTGTCAGGACCCCCCCAAATCAGACCCTAATGATGGATGCATCAGATTTGGGATGAGGGGTGCACCTAGGGGCCCGCCAAACTCAAGGGGTCTGGACCCCAGAGGAGCGTGACCTCCACATCAATGTCCTGGAGATGCGAGCGGTCCTCAATGCGCTGCATGCCTTCCAAGAGGACCTTGTCCCAGGCTGTCTCCTAGTTCAGGTAGACAACATGGTGGTCATCTTTTACATCAACAAGCAAGGGGGAACGCACTCCTACCCCCTATGCAGGGAGGCGATGAGAGTCTGGTACTGGGCACTGGAGCATCACATCTCTCTGTCTGCAGTGCATTTTCCGGGTGTCCTAAATGACTTGGCAGACAGCCTAAGTAGGTGTCAGTCCAAGGTGCATGAGTGGGAGTTACTACAATCAGTAGTGGACCAGCTGTTCGACACATGGGGTCATCCAGAGCTGGACCTCTTTACGTCCCCACGCAATGCCAAACTGCCAACTTTATGCTCGCAAGAGCTTGTGTCTGGTGCTTTTTAGCCAGACATGTTGTCCCTTTGTTGGGCAGGGAGGTTTCTTTATGCCTTCCCTCTCATTCAGAGAGTACTGTTGAAGATACAGGCCGAGGGGGCTCGGATGATTCTAATCGCCCCATTGTGGCCTCGGCAGATTTGATTCCCACTACTTCAGTTATTGTCCTCGGAACCTCCAATCCTGCTGCAAATATGCTCGCAGTTGCTGTCCCAGGATCGGGGTACGCTGGTTCATCCAGATCTCAGGTCTTTGCACCTTCATGCTTGGCTCCTGCAGACGTAGCAAAATCCAGGTATGGGGTCTCCCAGGAGGTGGCGGACATCCTCATCTCAGTGAGGAAGCCCTCTACTCGCTCCACTTATGCTACAAGTGGAAGCGTTTCTGCTTATGGGTGTCGTTTCACCGTCTGGACCTCCTTACCTGTCCGGTGAACTCAGTATTGCGGTATCTCCTCTCCTTATACCAACAAGGCTTGAGCTACTGTTCGATAAAGGTGCACGTGTGGGCCATTTCTGCATATCATATCCTCTTGGGGGATAGAACCTTAGCCCAACTGGATCTGCATATGAGACCTCCCATTAGGGATCCTATCCCTCCCTGGGACCTCCTGTTTGTGTTGGAGAAGCTCACTCTTCCCCCCTTTTGAGCCAGCGGCTGACTGTGAGCTATGTTACCTTTCCTGGGAGGTTTGTTTTTTAGTAGCTGTTACCTCAGCTCGAAGAGTTTCCGAGCTCCAGGCTCTGATGTGTAAAGAGCCTTATTTGGTTTTTCACAGGGAAAGGGTTTCCCTTCGAACAAATCCTAAGTTCCTTCCTAAAGTGATCTCGGAGTTGACCCTCAACCAGTCGGTTGACCTTCCAGTTTATTTTTCTTCTCCTTCCAATAAGGGAGAAGCTCTCCTTCACACACTGAGCGTTCACAGGATGCTGAGGTACTACCTCAAGTGCACAGCTACACACTGTAAATCGAAGCAACTGTTTGTGGCCTTTGCACCACAACATTTGGGCAAACTGATGTCTAAGCAGACTATTTCTAAGTGGCTTGTCCACTGCATTGTGTTTTGTTATGAGAAGCACAACAAACCCCTTCCGGACCCAGTTAGGGGTCACTCCACCAGGGGAGTCTCGGCTTCTTTTGCCACCTTGAAGAATGTCTCTATAAGACACATCTGTGCGGCAGCCACCTAGAATTCTGTGCACACATTTGTGAAGCACTATAGCCTGGACATTGCATCCAGACGCCGCACCGGTTTTGGCTTGGCAGTTCTTCAGGGACTTCTTTCCTGAGTTGCTGTGTTGCCAGCATTATTCTATCCTTCCTCCTCCCAGGGTTAGGCACCTCCTTGGCATGGGACTGCTTGGGATTCAGTCCTAATGGTTATAGCCTGCTGCAAGAGCTCCCATTGGAAGTAAGATAGTACGGTTACATAAGAACTTACCGTAACAGTAGATCTTCAAAGGGAGCTCTTGCAGCAGGCGCTGCTTTCCCGCCCTCATCCCCCGAGTGAAGTGTTCAGCACATCATCTACAGGCTTCACTTCTTTCTCTCATTGGGGCCCGTTCGCAGGTCTTGGAGGGGGAACTGGGGTGGAACCGGGGTCCGCCCCCTTATGTACCGTGACCGACATCGGGGTGGAGCCGATGTCAGGGGGCGGTTCCTGCTGGGTACTGCTAGCTAAGAATTTTTATGGTGGGTCCTAAGGCCTGAGGCGTTAGTCCTAATGGTTATAGCCTGCTGCAAGAGCTCCTCTCAAAGATCTACTGTTACGGTAAGTTCTTACATAACTGTACTTTCCTTGAGGGTACTAACCCTTCCAATCCTGTCTGTATTCTCCTCCTTGGTCTTGTCGTCCCCGGTAACCACTATTCCCTTCATTATGTCCCAGCCCTGCTTGAATCCCCTGTTCAAACAACATGAAGTCTTGCTGTATTCTGACTATATGCAGTTAGCCCCAGCACTTGAACTGCTCCAGAGAGTAAAAGGTTAACTCTAAGCCAAGGCATAGAACGTTGAGCTTGAGCTCGGTTTTCAAACCTCTGTCCCTGGTACTCCTCAGTGTAACCGTCAGATTCTTTACTCCGCCTAACTGTGAAGTCGCTCTGGAGATTCTTTCCTTCGGTTCGGTTTAAGTAAAAAATCGGTCGGTTTTCAACAGTTTTCTTATTTTATTCAGTATTCAGATCTCTGTCTACGGTACAGTAAGTGTGGCTAGTAGGTAGAGTTTTGTTAGTAGAAATTGTTTTTTGTTCAGTTTTCTCCAGGTCGGTCCAGTTGGGAACCAAAACAACTTATGTGTTGATTTTTTTCTTGTGTTCTGTTCTATATATTTGTGGTTTCTGGTACCTATCAGATCCTGAAAGAAACAGTTTTCTTCAGTTTTTTTAACCGACCCATGACACAGTTGGAACCGATAGGTCTTGTAGTTGTCTGGCTTAAACGCTGTTAAGGGTAACTTTTACTATTCTGGCATGTCTGAGAAACCCAAAAAGAAAACCAGTCCCACTGGGTTTCAGCATTGCACCGAGTGTGGGGAGGCCTTTGCTAAGGCTGATCCCCACCTCATCTGTGTTTATTGGCTGGGGTTTGACCACCTCAAAGAAGACTGCCAAACATGCAAAAACGTTCCCAAAGCCACTGTGGATAAACGTTTAAGTAGGCTGAAGGAAAGGGAGGCCAAGAAGTTCGCTGATCTGTATGGCCAGCCCGGTTCGATTCCGACCGAACCTGATGGGATGCCCACTGACCTGGGCGATACCTCCTGGGACAAAAGGAGAGCCGACGCTGCGGAGTCGGTTCCGTCTAAGAGAAAACGCAAGTCAACTGGTTCGGATCCCGGTTCCCATGTTCCAATCGCTGAAGAAATTGCTAAAGCGATTACTGTTGTTCAAACGCTTTGCCCGGTTCCGACCAAACCGACACCAACTCAAAGACAATCAGTTCGGTAGGAAACTATTACTTCTGAAATTGATCCTGAAGGATTTTATGAGGGTGATTGGTAAGGAGAAGAAGACTGTGAAGAAGAGGAATATGAAGGCCTAGATGAGCCAGTAGAGCCTGACATCTCCCCAGACCGGCCTGCCAATGTGTCTCCTCCCAGACTTTCTGAGTCCCCCTCCCATTTCTTGTTCTACAAGAAAGTGGCTGATACTCTTCAGCTTCCAGTGGAAGAGGCTGAACAGGATCAGGAGGAACCTGACTATGTTGAAATGATGGATGTCCCAGAGTCAAAAAGAGTGTGTATCCCTTTGCATAAATCTCTGGGTAAACAGACACAAAAATTCTGCAGTTTCCAACATCTGTACCTCCTTTGGATAAAAGGATGGACAGGAGGTATACCTTGTCAGGTCCTGGGATGGAATTCTTCACAAATCATTGCAGCTATGTTGGGGTAGTGCAAGCTGCAGCCTGTGACAAGGCTAACATTCCCCTGACATCTCACCCCCAGATAAGGATTCCAGGAAAGTGGATGCCATGGCCAAGAAACAGTACATGACATCCTCTTTGGGACTCAGGCAAGCTAATTACATGGCATATACAGCCAGATACCAGAAATGTAGGTGGGTTATGGTTCTGGAGCTGGCTAAGAATGCCCCTTCCCAGCTGGCCAAGGAGCTGGAGCAGGTGGTTGTGGATGGTATTGAGGCATCCAAAGTCCAATTCCATGCTGCTGTGAACTCGAATGATGTGCATTCCAGGGTCATGGCTGCATCTGTCTCCATAAGGAGATTTGCTCAGCTCAGATGTACCAATCTGTCACAGGATACCCAGACTAAGCCCATGAATTTTCCTGTTACTGGTAACTCTCTGTTTGGGGAGCATAGACTTGTATGAAAAAGATGGATGAGTACAGGACCACCTACAGGAGTGCTGCAGCCAAAGAGAAGCAGGCCACTCCTTAGAAGCACCAATCTAGGGCTGGCAGGGCCAAGCCTTTTTACAGGCCTTTTTACCAAGCCCAGGCCTCCTCTTCTTTCCAGCAGAGGGGGTTCTTTAGGGGAAGAGGCAGAAAGGGGATGACCAGAGCTCCATCATCCACTCAGTCCAAGCCCCCTTCCAAACAGACACCCTGAGGTGTCAGTCAGGGTCGCCTCCTCAGTTCTAGTAGGGGGAAGGCTGTCTCACTATTTCCAGGTTTGGAAGTCTATCACTTCAGACAAATGGGTCCTGGAAGTAGTGTGCCAGGGACTTGTTCTCAGTTTCAAAAAGTTCCCAAAAATGAGAGCAAAGTCCTTCAGTCCTCCCTCTCCCTTGGAGACATAGGCCTTAGAGGCAGAAGTCTCCTCTCTACTACTTCTGCAAGCAGTAGAGAAGGTACCTCATTGTCACAGGGGAAAAGGACTGTATTCCAGATACTTCCTTACCCCAAAAAGGGAGAGGCAACCCCTCCTAGATCTAAGATACCTAAACAAACATGTACTAAAGCCAAAGTTCAAAATGGTGAGTCTGGGAATAATTCTTCCCTCTCTGAGACCAGGAGAATGGCTAGCCTCTCTGGATCTCAAGGATACCTATTTCCACATACCTATCAGACATTCCCACAGAAAGTACCTCAAGTTCGAATTGCCCTCAGGTCATTACCAGTTCAGAGCAATGCCTTTCAGCCTAACATCTGTTCTAAGGGTGTTCACCAAGTGTCCGGCAGTAGTGGTGGCCTTTCTCAGGAGACAAGGCATCTTGCTGTTCCCCTATCTGGACGACTGACTTATAGTGGGTCAGTCTTCAGACCAAGTCAAGTCAGCTCTAGAGGTCACTCAAAAGCTTCTGGACTCCTTAGGATTCATTCTGAACCTAGAAAAGTCTGATCTTCCCTTGTTAGTGTTCACCATTCATTACTGCTGGGTGTAAGCCAGAAGCGCGCATCCGCTACAATTTTTTTTGGAGGGAGGAGTCAGCGCTGACGGTGCTGCCCACAAGAGCGACACACTGCTTAGTGCACGAGGGGTGGCTGTTAGGCGCTGCAGACTCCTCCTCTATCCCAGTTCTGTTTCTCCTGCCGTAGAGGCTGCGCCTGCTGCGTGAGTGTGAGAAGCTTTTCATAGTGCACCACTAGGCCTTTGATTTCGAAGTCCGTTTGTTCGACTCCTTTATCCCAGTTCTCCATCCCGACATCGTTGAAGCCAGTAAGACTGTTTCATTTATTTTTATTTTGATGGTTCTGGGATCTTTACTGTTTTGTAGTATAATTTTGCATCATGTCCGATTTAGGGGCCAGACGTAAATCTAAAGTGGGCCGTGCCACTATGCGTCAGTGCCTGTGTGGCCGGCATTTCTCATCATGGATCAGCATGATGTTTGTCTTCGGTGCCTGGGACCCAACCATGATATGGATTGCTGTGACGCCTGTTTTTCCATGGACCGCTGCGTACTGGAAATCCACGCATTTAAGATCGTAAGGGCTCTGCTGACTTTTGGAGGATGATGTTACCGTGGGCTTCCCAGGCCAGATCTCTTGACCTTTCCTCCGGGTCCCATTCCGGGTCTATATGGCCTGGTAAGGAGGAGACCTCCTCCACTTCTAGCCTTGCCAATGAGAAGGTTTCTTCTTTGGCGCTGGAGGAAAGATGCGATTCCTTCCAGGGTCGCATCGTTGGCACCATCCCGGCACTCACCTCCTCGGAGGTGCAGGCTCCCCCAGTGTCGCGGCCTCCGGTTGTGGGACCCGGCATTGGTGGACCCTCGATGCCATCCGGCGTTGCCGCTTTGGACCCCGGCGCCGGGGACTTGGGCGGACCCGTCGCTGGTGCCACTTTTTTGGCAGTGCTGTTGTGGGTTCCGGCACCATTTGAGGGGCCGAGGACTTGAGCGGTGCCGTTGGCAACATCATGGCCTACGTCAGTGCCGTTCCCAGTGCCATCGCTGGAGGTGTTTCGGGGGTTGCCTCTGTGGAGGTCGCTCTGCTTGACTCCTGTTCAGGGGAGGATGACCCAGAGGTGGACACAGACTGGCAGCCTGGGTCTTCAGACTCGGAACTCCCTGTAGGCCGGGGTGTCAGGCAGCCCAGTGTTTCTCTTCCTGAGTCCCCAGAGCAGGTTTGTCATGGGAGTGCCACGGCTAGGGGTGGCCTGGGATCCCTAGGGATGATAGTTTAGGGATTCAGGAGAGGATACCCTCTTCTGAGAGGGCCCAGGCAGCTGCCATTCCTGGTGCTGCTGGGGCTTCTCAGGAAGGGGCGGAGAGCCCTGCTATTGTGATCTCCCTCCGGAGGACCACAGAGCGGGGAGCTCCTATGCTGAGATCGAGTAAGAGAGTTGCTTCGGAGTCAGAGGGGTTGAGAGGTTGGTGTGAGGAGCGGCAGCGCATTCTCACTGCCCTACAAGGTGTGGGGAGGAGTCGCAGTGCTGAGCCCCGCTTTTCCCTCAAGGTCTCCAGAGTGCCTTCTAGTGGCAGTACTGAGGGTTGCCCATCTGGACACATGCAGCCTCGGTTGCGTCACAGGGGAGGTTCCCCTTCTGGGCTCTTACGGCATTTGCCTTCTTAAGTTACCTCCTCGCAACCCAGTATGGTCTCAGGGTCCCCAGTCTTGATGGCATCACTCCCTGAATCTCAGAGCCCTGGCAGAGGCCTGGCATGTGCTCTTAGGTGCCCTTTATCCATCCCTCTGCAGTTACCCCCCCTCTCTCCCAGGCCATGTGGATCCTATGGGGCCCTTAACTTGGGAGACTTTCAGAGCTGCTGCAGCGGCCTTCCCTTCATACGTCTGGGCCATGGACGAGCAGGTCTTCCGCCTATCCCCCCCACTGCAGGAGTCCTCTGACCATTTGAGCTCCAATTCCTCCTCGTCTTCCTCTTCTGAGGAAGAGGAACCTTCTGTCCACCTATCTTCCGACGAAGATTTCACTGAATGTCAGCGGTTCCTTTCGAGGCTGGTTTTGGAGCTTTGTATCTCCTATATTCACAGAGACAATACCAAGCGGCAGACATGTGCATTCCTCAGTGAATTCCGCGCTCGCCACCTCGTGGTACCTTCCTGGCCAATCCCCTTCCAGGAGGCGTCTATCTGGACCTGGCAGTCTCCAGCCCTGGCAGACTGCAGGAAATGGTATTGTGCCCCCCATGAGTCTCTAGGTTCTCTACCTCACCCGCCTTCGGGCCTGATGTCCCTAGATACTCCTTCCGGGCCTCAGCGCCTGGCACACAATAGACCCCCAGATCCGGATTCTGCTAAATTTGATCGGTGGGGACAAAAAGTCTTCTCTTCAGCTCGTGTTGATGTGTATAGGTTCACATCAGGCACACCATGCTGCCTACAACAGGCATCTGTGGTCGATGCTAGTGCAGGTTCTGGTGTCTATGCCTGATATGGAGCAGTCCAGACAAGCCATTGCCCTCTCTGCATAGGGTCTAGAGCTTGCAAGGCACCAAGCGAGGGTGTCTTACGATGCCAACAAGGTGGCTTCCAGACTGACAGGGACAGCGATCTGTATAAGGCAGACGGCATGGCTTTGTCTGTCCAGACTGTCACCCATTGCTCAGTGTAGGATGACTTCCTCTGCTTTCCGGGGGACCCACCTGATTTCCCACAGGGCGAGGAGAATTTTTAAGGGATATCCTCCATCCCGCCCGGACATGAGGGACATCCCCTCACCCTCAGCAACCATAGACTGCCCCAGTCTATTGGGTAGGGTCTCCCCCTCCTGCTTTCCACCAGTAGGAGGCTGAGGGATCTGTTCCCTCAGGGCCAAATTTCAGGACCCTCCGGGGCGGCTTGGTACTCACCCAGCAGTAATGAATGGTGAAGATTGACAAGGGAAGATATGGAAATCACATACCTACTGTAATTCTTGATCTTCTCTTGTGTCTTCACCATTCATTACTGAATCCTTCCCACCTTCCCCTCATGGGCCTAATTTCTTGGGCGTCTCCCCCACCCTGCTCACCCTCTCTTCCCCTCCACCTCTGGGGGGTACTAAATCCTCTGGTTCCTTGGGACCTTCTGTTCTTCTCTAAAAACATGACAAAGGATTTGAGTATGAGGAGAGCGGGCGAAACTTCATCTTTTTCATCTGAGGGAACCCTTTCTGATTTCCTGGAAGGTTTTGCCTTCAGGAACATTCTTTCGGGACAGATTAGCTCAATCTGTGGACAAAAGGGTTAGTCTCTGAGACAGTCCTCTAGCCCTCAGTCTTTGGACTTATCTGGTGTCCCTGGATTACCTGGTAATGCCAGACCGGGACTAGTCAACGCTTCTTCTAGCCTGATTCGAAAATTAACATCCTGAACTGGTGGTCTGGTCCACTTGGCCCCTGCCTTCTCCAGGGAGTCAGAAGGAATTCCTTCTCTGTCTCTGTCCATCTTGACAAAGAGGTTGCCCTCTCTTAGGGCTTCCCCTCCCTCCCCAGTACTAGCACATATCTGTGTGTTAGAGGGGTTGTTTTTTCCCTTTACCTAGTTGGGGGCTCTCTCTCTTCGGAACACAGTTTGCCTTGGCATTCTGTGAGCTCTCAGCTTGAGTGATGGGTAATAGGATAACGGGATGTGTAGGGAAATTTGCCATTCTCATTTCAAGCTATCTAGAAGGTTCGTTTGAACCATCCAAACCAGTTTTGTCTGAAAGGATCTTTGCTTCCTTACTTAAAATCCGAGCTGATAAGCTCCAAGCCAATTTCACTCAGGATTTGTGGCAGTATTTTTCCCTCCTCCCAATATCTGCTCCTCTTCTTCTTCTTCTTCTTCCCTTTTCTTCTTTCTTCCTTTCCCTTATCTGTTCCTCCCTCAGTGCTGCCCAAGGAAGGAGGCCCTGTGGTCCCTTAGGGTGGGATTCTTCTCTTTCCTGTCCTCTTTTCAGCTTATTCCCTTTTCAGTTTGTTTCCTTTCCTTTAATTATCCCTCGGCTCTCTTGCCTCGCTCTTATTTTTCTAATTCTTTTAATTTCGCTTCTCCAACTTACAGAACTGGAATGGAAGAGGAGAAGTCTGTGGCGCCTAATGGCTGCCCCTCGTGCACCACGCTGTGCGATGCTCCCATGGACGCACCGTTAGCACCAACTCCTCTGTCAAAATAAAAAAAAAAAACTGTAGCTGGTGCATGTTTCCGGCTTACATTCAGCAGTAATGAATGGTGAAGATACAAGAGAAGATCAAGAATTATGGTAGGTACGTAATTTCCATTTCTGGAACCAGCCCAGCTTCTCACATTTATGGGGGTGGAACTGGATACAGTCCAGGCAAAGGCATTTCTTCCTCTTTCAATGGTACAATCCCTCATCACCCTGGCTTCCTCTTTTCATCCAGTAGTGTCTCGACCAGCCAGGCACTTCTTACAATTGCTAGGCCACATGGCAGCTTTCACTGCAGTAGTGCAAGGGGCAAGATTTCAAATGAGAGATATTCAGTTTCATCTAAGATCTTTCTGGTCTCCGAATAAAGACCCTCTCTCCAAGTTAGTTCCAGTGTCTCAGACTCTGGTTCAGGCTCTCCAGTGGTGGCTGGAGGAGGACAGTCTAAGGCAAGGTGTCCCTTTCCCTCAGTCAGACTCCTACAGTGATTCTCACCACGGATGCCTCCCTACTGGGATGGGGAGCCCATCTGGACCAGCTCACTGCTCAGGGAACATGGTCTCATCAGGAGTCTCTTCTGCACATAAATCTTCTCAAACTCAGGGCTGTCCTTCTAGCGCTTCAGACATTCTCGAATACAATTCAGGGGAAAGTGGTGCAGATCAGGACAGACAACACCACAACCATGTGGTATATCAACAAGCAGGGGGGCACTCGATCCTCGGCCTTGTGCACGGAAGCCATGAAAATATGGTCAATAGCTTAATCCCTTCAGGCTTCCCTGATAGCCGTGCATCTTCCAGGGAAGGACAACGTACTGGCAGATGCTCTCAGCAGGGTTTCTCAAGGTCACCACGAATGGGCCCTGAATCCTCTGGTTTTTCAGATCATTTTCAAAAGGTGGGGCACTCCAGAGACAGACCTCTTTGCAGCCCCGGACAATCACCAGCTTCCTCTATTCTGCTGCAGATCCCCCTCTTTTGGTGTCTGTTCCTCAATATGCTCTCCTATTGAATTGGACAAACAAGTTTCTGTATGCTTTTCCTCTGATATTCAGAGTTCTGGTCAAGATCAGATCTCAACCTTGCAGTGGTTCTAGTGGCTCCAGACTGGGCCAAACAGCTATGGTACCCCCTACTATTGTCAATGTCAGTGACACTACCGCTTAGTCTTCCCAGGCAGTACAATCTCCTCACCTCTTTGCAGGGGAGGATACTGTATCCCAACCTTCAGACTCAGACTCAAAGCTTGGCTCTTGAGGAGCTAGAATATGCAAGCAATCAATCAATCTTGGACATTCTTAAGGTTAGTAAAAAAACTTTCTATTAGAAAAACTTACAATTCCAAATGGAAGAGTTCAGCCAGATTTAGCTGACATTGCCATTGCTTTGGACTATTTGGTGCACCTTAAAAGTTTAGATCTCAGGCCTACCACTCTGAAAGTACATTTGGCAGCCATCTCTACCTTACTTTCAGCTGGGAAGGGCTTTTCCCTAGCCTCTCATGCAGTTTTCAAGAAAATTTTCAAAGGTCTGGTTCATATCAATCCTCCTTTTAGGGAGCTTGCTCCTGTTTGGGATCTGAATATCTGTACTGCACAGCTTATGCAGCCCCCTTTGAACCATTATCTTTAGCTGAGCTAAAATACTTGACTTGGAAAACTGTGTTCCTGGTAGCCATTACCTCTGCCAGAAGAGTCAGTGAATTACAGGCTTTATCAGTGGAACCTGACTTCATTTCATTTCACAGGGATAAGGTGGTCCTTCAAACCAACAGAAAGTTCCTTCCCAAGGTGGTATCAGACTTTCATTTGAATCAATCTATGTCATTGCCTGTATTTTTCACTGACCATTCTTCCTCTGGGGAGAGAAGACTACACAGTCTTGATGCAAACAGGGCCCTTAGTTATATAGAACACACTAAGGCCCATAGAAATGACTGTTCACAGCTGTTTCTCACTTATGGAGAAGTGGGTAAAGGTAAACCTGCTACTAAGATAACTATTGCCAGGTGGATTGTCTCCTGTATCCAGTTCTACTATTCAAAGTTGGGTAAAGAGCCACTCTCAGGCCTGAGGGCTCACTCCACCAGAGGTACAGCTGCTACGGTTGCAGCAGCTAGAGACATAACTTTAGTGGAAATCTGTAAAGCAGCCACCTGGAAAACTGTTCACACATTTACCAAGCATTACTCTCTGGACATTCAGTCAAGAAGTGATGCTAGGTTTGACACAGTTGTGCTGCAGAACCTGTTCCCAAAATAGGTTCTGTAACTCCCTCCTCCAAGGGGGGTACTGCTCGGTTGTCTGAATATAGTCCGAATACAGCAAGACTTCATGTTGTTTGAAGAAAAAATTACTCGCCATAGTAATGTTGTTTCTTCTAATGGAGTCTTGCTGTATTCTGACCTCCCTCCCTGCCTCCCCTCCTGGAACCTAGTTGTTTTGGGATGTGGTCTGGCAGGCACAGTGCTGCACCCCAGAGGTGTACCTTGGTTACCTCTTCTTTAGCTTGAGGTCTTTATGGTTATTATTTAAGAAGATACTGTTGTTGTTTCACTACCTACTTGGATTCTTTTTGGGGTTCTCAACTTGAGTCTTTTTGACCCTAAAAATATGGTTATTGCCCATTGGCAAAAAAATAAAAAAAAATAAATACATTTTCTAAATTGTTAGTTAGCACAGTGCTCGTAAGAATCTGATGGTTACACTGAGGAGAACCAGGGACAGAGGTTTGAAAACCGAGCTCGAGCTCAACGTTCTATGCCTTGGCATAGAGTTAACCCTTTACTCTCTGGAGCAGTTCAAGTGCTGGGGCTAACTGCATATAGTCAGAATACAGCAAGACTCCATTAGAAGAAACAACATTACTATGGTGAGTAATTTTTTTCTTTTCGCACTACCACCTCAGCTGACAGACTGTTCTAAGGTTCCACCACCCTTTCCTTAAAGTAGTACTTCCTCACATCTCTCCTGAACCTACCTCCTGTTAATTTCCATTCATGTCCACGTGACCACGAATTGGTATTCAGGCTAAATAGTTCCCTGCAGTTCACTTTGTTAATTCCTTTGAGGAACTTCAAGGTCTTAATCATTTTCCCCTCTCCCCTCTCCCTTCTGGTCTCCAATGAGTACATATTTAGTGTCTTAAGGCCCTTCTCAAAGGATCTGCCCTGCTGGCCCTGAATAATTTTTGTTACTCTGCACTGCACTGTCTCCAACCTATTCTTAGCCATTCTGAGGTGAGGACTCCAGAACTGGACACAGTACTCTTACGTGAGGACTCATTAGGGATTTGTAGAAGGGAAGTATGACCTCTTATCTTCTTCTATCAGTTAGTTGAGCAGCATTAAAATGTAAGGGGGCAGTTCTTCACAGAGAGGGGGTGGTGGTTCAGTGGACTAGTCTGCCAGAATGGGTGGTGGGGGTAGATTCAGTGAGCAAATTCAAATGGGCCTGGGACAAATACATGGGGCTAAATAAATGTGGAAGGGTATGGAACAGAGGATGTAATATGAACTGGATTGTGGGGGGGCGTATTTCAGGCAGACTGGATGGGCCTTTTCTGCCAACAAATTTTCTGTGTTTCTATGTTAAAAATGAGGCTGGTAGGATTTCTTCAGTGACAGCGGGGGGGGGGGTCTGCTTTTAAACCTTTTGGTACTCAGTATACACTGAAAATTCAGGCAACCAAAAGGATAATTTTTGGAAAAACTCTATGTAATATTTTGTTTTACTGTTGCATGAGTTGCACTGCATAGGTATTTTTTGGCTTCCTTTTTCCTCTTGAACTTCAAAAGCTAAAATTATTGACCCTGTTCTGTTCTTATGACCATGAATAACCCATGCATTTGTGTTAATAAATTGTGTATTGTTCATCAAAATACGTGGATTATTCAGGATTATAAAAAGCTAGGCAGGTTGACCGAAGTATATTCAAGAAGCCAGTTGTTTTTCCATCGAGAAGGCAGTTATTTTTCCAGCACCCAGCACCCTGGCTAAAGATGTTCTATGCAATTCTTTTTTTTAAAACTCTCTTTATACTCCAAACACCCAAGGAACTCTCCCCAGCTACCTCCTATGACACAGCTCTACCTCCTGCTGGAAACTCACCATTGTCAGGCCAACCCGGCTCAGTGGATCCCTCAGCTCTGAGCCCCCCAAGGTGGGGCTGCTTTACACCCTGGCACTCTATCTGTAATCCAGTGCACCGGGCTGGAGTCAAGAGGAGACCCTGGATAGCGAGCCCGACGGTGGGAGTGTGGCCGAGGCACAGGAAGTGCCTTCGCCTATCTCCGAGGCCAGGAATTTTTCCTTCTTTACCCCCAGGAGCGCAGTTGTGCAATGACATCGGCATGGCTTCCCATAGATGTCTGCCGCGCTCCTCCCATGTTGTTGCTCCCATGCTAGTATTACCCCCGGTCTTCACTGGGGGTCTCTACTGCGCCGGAGAAGCCCTGGATCAGAGGAGAGCAGTCCTCACGACACTCGATCGTCTCCCTTCCCTGCTGACCCCTGGTGCCCAAGCTCATTCCCAAACCTGGGGCGCCGGTGTGCCTCAAGGTGTGGCATCCAGCGCCTCAACCTTCAGCGCCACCGGGCCAGCCTAGTTCTATGCAGTTCTGACCCCCCACTTTTTTGTACGCTTCTCCACTAGTGCAGCTTTACCAGCAAGTCGGCTCCAGTTTACTAGCGTGATTTAGGAATGGCTTGCTACATCCGCTTAGGACAGACGTAAGGCAGTTCTAGTGGGAGGTAGGAGGAAATAGGCTGTTGGTTAACTAGGATCTGCAGCTTATCCAATAGGTAGGGAAATGGGCAGACTGGGTGGCCAAGCGGTCCTTTTCTGCCATCAAAGTCTATGTTCCTATGATCTGGAATATCACATTGTAGACATTAGGGCAACCTGTGTAAATAGTGTTGCATTTTCATTCAGTCTTGGATGTCCACTCATTTATTTAATTTTGTTTTAACTGAATGCCGAAGAAGACCAGCTTCCTCCTGGTAGGGACTGCCATCTTCTGAACTCTGATCTCTATACAGTTCCATTTAGATATAATATGACTTTTGTACTGTTCTGAACATTCAGACCCTTGCTGACCCAGAGCTATCACTTCCTAGTCACGTCAACAAGATTAGCCAACACTACCATCTCCAGGATATGGGGAGGCTGGGGCCCGGCTAAATCAACTAGAAGCAGAGAGAGTGATCCATATGCTTGTGTCTTCCAGACGAAATTACTAAATCCTTTGTTTGCAGTCCTCTCCATGAGCTGTTTATTGACTACATTTACCTGTTGAGTTCAGCCGCAAGAATGGTGTCTCCTTCTTTTAGTAATCACATGGTATAGAATATGTAAGCAAGAATATGTGACAGGATGTGCAGTTATGGTGAATTATACTGCAGGAAAACCGTGTCGCCAGTCAGTGTGCAGAGCTACTGTTCCATTATTCAGTCATAACTGGACAGTGTTCTGAGCAGTGGGATTGTATGCAAATGCCAGCATTCTGATTGCTCACCAGTCAGAAAAATGCTGTCAACTCCCAACACTCCATCACTCCACTTCACTGAGGAAGAATGGCAGGAAAACTTCTTCCCAGAGCTTAACAGAAGCAAGCAAACCATACTTTTCCTGGACCAATCTACCTAGATCCTTGCCTAAAACAGAGAAGGGTGAAGAAAGTATTCTTGGGTGAAAGGCCAAACCTACCTAAGGTTAATTTATGTGATTCTGCTCCTATGCGTTCCAGGGTGAAGACCAATCGCAGAAGCCTGTCATCTGCTTACCAGGTCTCCTTTGTCATGCCTCACTGTATCCTCAGGCAAAGTCCATGTCTCAGCCAGCCCCTTATATTGGGCTTGTAGCTTTCACCATCCCACCATTTTAGACCTGTCGAGCCAGGCTTCCAGCCACCTTCGTTCCCTAACTGGTCTCTTTCCTCCCCTATTCCTGCCTTGCCTGTATCCCACTCTGACCAATGCGATGCATGTGTGAGGATGTTACTTCTTCAAGCTGGAAGATAAAGAGATCATACCCTCTGCTCTATTTTGATAAGCTTTCCTGGCTCCTCCTTAAGGCTTGGGGCCCAGCCTCGTTGCCTTGGTCATCACCATTAGCATTCCATGATCACAATTATGTGACTGTCCTAGCCTACTCCCTGCTGGATTCTTCTTCCTGGATCAGTTAGAGCTCAAGCAGTGTTTGTAACATCTCCTCCCATGAATGGAGGAATGCCTTGTTTCAGATGGAGGTGAAGTAAGATCAAGCATGTTGTCAAGATGCTAAACTGTGACAGTGCCCTTCTTCTGTCCATCATGACTGCCTATTCCACTACCCCTCCCATCCACGGAGCTAGTGTTCTGAGATGGGGGGCAAAACTAGTGTTAGCTCAGAAAGCAAAAAATTATTAGCCATTTACTTAAACTTCATATTAGGGCTGGACCAAGTTCTTGTGTGATGAGGAGAGGAGAGGAGTGGGCAGGACTGTTTCCCATTTCAAAACCATTGGGTAGTGGGAGATGTGTGAAGGTTATGGTCAAACCTGAGTGAGTGTAGTGGCTGTTTATTTGCCATTTCTGTTATCCATAACCACTGTGCTAACAATCTATATGTTGCCAGGCTGACAGTGTATGACGAGACCGTGCACGAGCGGTGAACTTGTCCAGAGTGTGCATAGTGCTCCTCTTCAAGTACAGGATTCAGTGATGGTGGAGGCACGTACTGTATCCACTGTGTGCAGTCATTTACACAGCAAACAGTAGATGTTTTTACTAAACCCTGTTCTGTGTTGAGCAGGCACCTTCATGCAGGAGTAAGTAATAAAACAAATGCCCTCCTCCCCCCAACCCCCAGAGCAAATGGTGGCCAATTGAGGGGTGGTGAGGTGGACTGCTCTGTTTGATGATTTTTTTTTTTGTTAATATCATCTTTATTGTAGACTTCATGTTACAGTCGATTGAATAAAAAAGTTACTTACAGGGATCCATAGGTACATGATTATATTAACATTTAATTCATGTGCAGAACCATTATGGTGAGGCTATAGTTTGTTACTATCAGATAGCCAGTCCAGTTTGTTCTTCACAGCTTAGCTTCATCCATCTTGTTCTTCCCAGTGTACAAGTTGTTCCTTGGGGTCAGACTGGGTTACACAAATACATTTGATTTCCAACTTTCATCTGGTCTGCCCAAGGTTCTAGTTTGTTTAACAACCTTCGCACCACAGTTAGGGTAGCCGTGAGAGGCTCACTCAGGATTCATATTTACCGCTGTACTGGCAGGGAAAGTGTAAACGGTGAGGGGGAGCCCCTGATTGGGTTAAAGGAAGCTTGGGAAAGAGGGATTGGAGGCTAGGGAAGTAAGAGTAAATCTAAGGTACAAAGGTATTATCTTTCATCATGTAATACAGAAGCCACCTAGTCCACCTGGAGCTGCACCTCACCTCATCCTCATTCAGACTATGTGTTATTTTTTTCCATTTGGTATATTTGTTTTGTAATGGACCACCAGTCTTGCACAGTGGGGGCCCCCAGGGTAAGCCATAGTTTAGTAATGGCCTTTTTACTGGCAGTTAAGAGAATAACCAAGCGGTATCGAGTGTCTTGGACTCTCTAAAGTCTCTAGAGAACTGCAGCAGGATAAACAACTGCTTCATTAATTGTAGAGGTCTACCAAATAGTTCTTGGAGCTCAGTCTGAAGGGTGTAAAAGAATAGCTCCAGTTTGGGACATGTATACATAACATGCGTGTGGTGCACCCTACTTTCCCCGCAGTTACACCAGCATGAAGTTTGTCGATCTGGAGCATAGTGACTGGTGATCACAGGGGGTTTTGAAAAATCGGGCCAGATTCTTCCATGCAAGCTCCCGCCATTGATGTGAGCTAGTGGTTCTAGCTGCTTGTTGGCAGGCCAGCACCCACTGCTCCATGCCCACAGGGGGCTCGAGTTAATCTTGCCACCACTGGCGAATGTTTTCGGTGAAAGTATCTGAGTGAGTCAGTAATGCCTGATATAGGGCGGACACCAGGTGACCCTGGTTCAGGGTGGCGAAGAGAGACATTAATTTAGCCACCAGCAGCAGGTGTTTTGCTGGGTTTCTCACCTCTATTGGCAGGGATTAAAAAGTAGTGCCTTAATTGTAGATATCTGTAGTGGTGAGTGTTTGGTAACTTAAATCTCTGTTGTATATCCCAGAAGGACCAAAGCCCACCCTGGGTGGTGATCTGAGCTATGTATACCAGGCTGTATCTGCCCCACTGTTGAAAGGCATGATCGATTCCACACGGGGGGGGGTGGGGGAGTGTGGCTGTTGCACTTAATAGGGGTGTAAATGGGGTCAAAGAGAGTTGCATCTTAATTTGGTGCCAAACCTTCGCACGGTGTTGCAATATTGGGGCTAAGGAGGGATGTTTTTGTGATATAACAGGCAGTAATAATCTGTATTGGGGATTAGCGCCTGCTCAGTCTCTGTCCAGTGTGTGTCCTGTGTGAATGATTGCCTAGAGACAATGTGTGTTAGGTGAGCCACCTGGTAATATCGGTAGAGGTCTGGAAGGGCAAGACCTCCTTGTGACCTTGGGAGAGTTAAGAGTTTTAGCCGGACTCTCGGTCTTCGACCAGACCATATGAATTGCGAGATTGCTCTGTTCCAGTCTTGAAATGTGGATCGGGACAGGCTAATCGGGATGTTATTAAACAGGTATAGGGCTCTAGGCAGGGCAACCATTTGGATTAGGTCTGCCTTCCTCGAAAGACTGAGGGGTAGCGTGCTCCAACTAGCAAGGTCTGCCTTTAGGAGAGCTGTAAAGGGAGTGTAATTCTGCCTGTAGGCATCAGCTAGGGTTCAGGTTAGATGTATCTCCAAGTATTTTAACTTTTCTAAGTTCCATCTGCAGGGGAACAATTTCTGTACAGCTGGAGAGGGAGATTATTGGAAGGTCAATATTTCAATTTTTGAGATGTTAATTTATATCCTGAGACCTGGCCAAAGGAGTTTAGTAGTTCCTTGGCTTTTGGGAGTGAAATTTCTGGGTCTTGAAGATATAGGAGGACATTGTCTGCAGATAGTGCAGTCTGGTGTTCTTCTCCATCTATCTCAATGCCTCGAAAATTGTCTAAATGCTGGATGAGTTGTGCTAGGGGCTCCATTAATAGGGCAAAGAGGAGTGGGGATAGAGGGCACCCCTGTCTGGTCCCTGCGTGTAAGGGGAAACACTGTGCATGATGTCCCGATACCTTAACCCAAGCTCTGGGGGTGGAGTAGATATTCTTAATTACTTGGACTGGAGGCTGAGGTATCCCAACCCTATCCAGCACCAAGTATAAATATGGCCATAGTACCCTATCAAAGGCCTTTTCTGCATCCAGGCTGACCAGGACAGCTGGGGTGTTATTAGTCTGCATCTTGTGTATTATATGATATGTCCGTTTAATGTTATCCGTGGTTGTCCGGCATCTGACAAAGCCTGTTTGGGCCTTATGTATTATTTGGGGGAGGACAAGTTTGAGTCTCCAGGCCAAAATGCTCATGAAAAATTCAAAGTCGGTATTTAGCACTGATATTGGGTGATACGATTCACAAAGTTGGGGGTTCTTGCCTTGTTTGGGAATAACTAAAATAGTTGCGTACGATCAGGTAGGCAGAGGGGATTCCCCTCTAGAACCAAATTGAAGGCCTTGAGGAGAGCTCGAGTAGTTTCCTCTTTTGTAACTTTGTAGAACTCAGCCCCGTAACCATCTGGGCAAGGGGCCATCATGGTCTTGGAGCACGCTATAGCAGCAGACAGCTCTAACAGCGTTATTGGCTGAGTCAACTAATTCCCTTGGTCATTACTTATCTTGGGGAGGTTGAGAGGCTGCCGAAACCGTGTTATGTCCTCGGTGGACATTGAGTGTTCTGGGGTATAGAGGGTACAGTAGTATGCAGTCAGGGCGTCTGCTATATCCAACAGTTTGTTTAGGGGTCTACCATCTGAAGGATGGTGAATGGTGGCGATCGTGGCCACTTTTTTCTCTCTCCAGATCTGATAGGCCTTAAGTCTGGTGGCTCGAGGGCCCACCTCATAATATCGTTGTTGAAGAAACATCAGAGCTATTTCCATCTGTTGCAGGGCCAGCTTATCTAGATCTAATTGAATTTGCTTCAGCTGTGGTAGGAGAGAGCTATCCCCCTGTTTATGCACAGTTTGTAGGAAGTGAAATGTTTCTTCTAATGCAGTTTTGTGTTCCTGGTGGGCCCTAGCCTGGGCTGAGGTGTATTTTATAAGCTGGCCTTGTAGCACTGTTTTTACATTGTCCCAGAGAATGGATGGGGAGACCTCCAGTTGGGAGTTGTCCGTGATTATCTCTGTAATTTTATCTGTGAGGAAGCTCTTAAATTGTTTAGATTTTAAGTAGTAGGGGTTTGGGCGCCATTGT
The DNA here is from genome assembly GCA_016271365.2 of Neoceratodus forsteri. NCBI lineage: Eukaryota > Metazoa > Chordata > Ceratodontiformes > Ceratodontidae > Neoceratodus > Neoceratodus forsteri. Next base: position 165,291,402 of record JADMNL010000025.1, on the reverse strand, counting down.
GTTTTCTTTCTCTGTATACCTAGCTTCCAAGATGTTACTGTGGGGGCATGATATGACAATGTTATGTCTCCCAGCTGGGAGTCTTCTACGTTACTTAAATATTCTGTCTGCATGTAGCAGTGGTCAATTCGTGAGTACGTGTGATAAACCGTAGAGTAGTGTGTGTAGTTTCTGATGCATGGGTGTAGGTATCGCCAGGTGTCCGTCCAGCCAACCTTGGACAGAAACCTGCCACAAAATTTCTGTACAGGGGGTTTTCTTGGTGTCTTAGGGTTGGATGAATCCAATTCAGGGTTAGGTAGGATGTTAAATTCTCCAGCTAATATTAAAATACCCTTAGTCAATTGTATTATTTTATCAAGTAAGTTGCGTATGTCTTGTGCCAAAGAGTCAGGGAGGAAATAAGCGTTAGCTAGGGTGACCTCTGTACCACCTATTGATCCCTGCAGAAGCACTAGTCTGCCTTTGGGGGTCTATCCATCTAGTCCGTACTTGCAGTGGGGTGTGTTGTGGAACTATAATTGCAACCCCCACCTCCTCCCCTGCCTGTAAGTGGAGCTGTAGATCTCACCCTTGAGAGCTTTCCTAGTTTGGAGTGCTCTTCCTTATTTAAGTGGGCCTTCTGCAGATAAACAAGATCCTTCTTACTTTTCCCAAGGTAGGTGAGCACCCTCAACCTCTTGATGGGGAGGGTGAGTCCATTTACATTCAGTGACAGTAACTTCAATGGGGTCTTCTCCATTGTGGGTTTAGAGGGTTGAGTGTGATGAAGGTGTCTTGTTCTGGGGGCCTCTCACTGCGGGTCCCATTGAGTTCTCACATATATAGCAATTTAAACACAATTGACTTTTATACTGTACTAGATGGTTGTGACTGTTAACATTACCTAACCTTAAGGTAAAGGAACATTTAACACATAACATCAACCTAATACCTTTCAGTCAGCATTCTAAGTATCAATTAAACTTTAAGTGACTTACTGCACAAATCATGTGCCTAACAAATAGGTAGGTTTGGGGCTAGTGCATCAACAGGGCGATAACAAAATCGACAAACATTCACAGTCCAGCACTCCAGAGGTGTAATAAATCCTTGAATTATACTTCAGACCACAGCATTAGATTCAAATAACCATTGCTTTATTTGCTTACAGGTATCCAGGTGCAAATACATATTCTGGGAGACAATACCCAGCAGCCTCGGCGCTACGCTCAAATCAGCTTCATCAGGAGGCCGTTAACTGGGTACTTCCACCACAGGGAACTTCTCAAAGTCCCTGGTGTGAGGAAATCCTCACTTGGGGCTAATTCTCACTACTGAGAGTCCCCTTGACACTTACAGTGCAGAAGTTGGGTATGGGGCTAAGGGGTTGGTTCACCATGTTCCCACCATGCTGCCTGCACCATACCGTGTGGGAGTGTGTAAACATGGGGATAAATTGAATGTACTTCCCTGTATGAGAGGGTACTGAGTTTCCTGTTCTCAGTGGTGCTTCTCTGTCAAGCACCAGTTTGGGAGTATAGGGCAGCAACAAAGGCCGCCCAAACGTCCCCCAGCAGCCCCGGGCCACCTACCAGTGTGACACGGTCTAATGTGCTCAGGGATCCTCAGGGACCCCTGCAGGTCATTCTCGCAGGATCCTGTAGCAGCAACCCCTGTGGCTAATTTTGGGCCTGAGCTCATTGCATGTTTTGTAGGGACTATCCCATCCCATCCCAACCCAGGACACAAGTGGAGCACGTAAGGGGGGGGCGGGGAGAGACCACCCCAGTCTAGAAATAGGTCCAGTCACTTTTAATCACTTAGGGGGGTCAGGGGGGCATGTGTCCAACCGTTCCATTCAGTGATTCCATGAGGCTGTATCACAGAGTCGTCTTCCCCACCCCATCAATCCCTCAGGTTCAGAAGGGGGGGGCTGAGGAAACCACCAAGGCGACCACCTCTGCCCACTGAACTGGTCTCCCCCACCCCGACCATCGTTCGGAGTGCCCCTGGAGTCTCTCCCCCCCGCAATCCCCAGTGCACCAGTTCCATTAGCTTGCGATGCTGGTGATCCGGGTTTGGGAACAAGCCTGGGGAGCTGGAGGACTGGCCGGGGGGAGAAGGCTGAGTGTCCGTGGACTGCTCACCTTCTTCAGGGAGGGAGGGGGGACAAGGTTCTGTGCTTGACTGACCCCAGGCAGAGGTCTGGGGTACAGCAAGTGCTTGGCCATTTCCAGGAGGGTCAGGTGTGCCAGACGTCGGCGGAGCCCCGCCTTGACGTCAGGGCACATGGCATATCCAGGAAACAGGGAAAAACACCTCCTTCTCTCCGGGTAGATGGAGCACCAGCACAGACCTCAATGGTCCCCTGCTTGTCCTATGCAGCGGCCCGGCCAATTGCGTTAGTTCGAGGTGCAAGGCCCCACCGTCCCGCTTGGGGAAATCCAAAGGCTACATGAGGGGACGCTGCGGGGCTCCAGGTATAGAAGGAACCGAAGTAAATGCCAGGCACTCCCAAAGAAGCAGCGTGCAGGGGCAGGGGAAGGCGGAAAAATAGAAAGTAAAAAAAAAAAACACCGCTCCTGCCCCCGAAGCCTCCGCCCATACACAGATCCTGGGTCCCAAACCTCCCTATCATCGTTTTGCCATTTTAACATCTGACAGGCAATGGGATGGCTTAAATAACTGGCCTGCCTGTCTCCAGGGCGCCAAACAGGCTAGTGGCTCCAAGGGAAGGCATGGCCGTAAAGCAGCTTCTCTCTGCGCCAGCCTATGAGGGCTATTATATACCTGCAAGCAGCTGCTAGTTAGTAAACTTGGGAGGGGGGGGGAGGGACCTGCAGATCTGGGATAAATTTGAAGATACCTTATCCTCTCTCTGTTGAGTCTCCTTCCTCCAGCACTGGTTAGTGAGTTATCTGTAAAACAGAAGGAGCATAAAGAGGGGTCTTCCTCACACCGAGGGAGACGCTGTGTTAGTGACTGTTTAAAAATATGACACACGAGGGGGGGAGGCAAGAATCACATCAGGAGCTCAGGGTTAATTTACACAGTGTGAGAAATTAGCAGTGAGTTATTCAGTAAGTACGAAGATAGAAATTAGCAAGCTGGGACTTATCTGAACATTAGTAGTGGAAAGCACAGGTCTCTGAGAGTTCAGTAATAGGGAGTCCTGGAGTTCAAATACTGTCCTTAGCAGTTTCGGTCTTTTATTTCAGCAAAGGGGTTCAAGGTGTCTGTTTCCGATGAGAAGGGCCCTCTTCCTGGGCTAAGGTAATCCGATGAGCATTAGCTCGGTCCTTTCCTCAGTGCAGCGTCTCTCCTGAAGGCTGGACTCGGGACATGGGGGTATGGCTCTGATTGAGGAAGCAAGTCCACGATTTTTTGAATGGCCTCTGCACCTTGACGTCTCCTGGATTCTCGCTGCTCTAAGTTCCACCTGCCACGAGAGTTTTGCAGCTAGTGTGCCCCTGGGGGGTGCAACTGGGTTCCTCTACTTCAATGCCTCGGTTTTTCAACTCCTCTAACGCTGCCTCTGCAGAACTGAAGGTAAGCTGCCCTTCTTTAAAGAACACCATGAGTTGGACAGGGTAAGGGGTTCGAAAATGTAGACCCGCTTTTTTCAAGGCCCGCAGGATAGGGATATACGCCTTCCGTCGGGCCATCACTTCTGGCACATAGTCATTCTCAAAGTACAGCCTGTGCGATTTGTAGGATACCTGCCCTTGTTTCCAGGCCGAGTGGAGCACTAGTTCTTTCTCCTGGAGCCTCAAGAAGTGAGCTAGGATGTTTTTTGGCCTGGCCTCCGGAGCTGGTCTGGGGCCCAGAGTATGATGTACCCACTCAAACTTGAGGGTTATATCGGCTGGCAGGGTGACAGTGTTTCTGATCAGGCACCGAATAAACTGCAGAATATCTGTACCTTCCTCCCCTTCCGGCACCCCCGAGATCCTAATATTATTATGCTAGTTCCTGCTTTCTGAGTCCTCGGCCCTCTCCTGTAGCTGCTGGAGTCCCTGGTGTAGCTGTACAATGGCTGTTTTGGATCAGTTGACCCTCTTGTCCACCTCCGACGCCCGATTCTCCAGGGATTCTTGCTGTTTTTCCAGCTTGCTGATGTCAGTCCTTAGGGCTGTAGTGGTGGATTTGAACTCTTTCCTGAAATGACAGAGCTCCATGAGCATCAGGGTCATCTGCCGTTGGAGTGTAGACAGTGGCGGTTGGCTGGTCCCGGCGCGACATCGCCTCAAGGAGGATGAGGCCAGTGAGGTCTCACTGTCGGAGTCTGAAAATCTGCCGTCATCTACTGCATCGGTGGGGGTGGTTATAGCACTTTTATCCCCTCAATTAGGCATTGTTACACCTCCTGTGGAGCTTTTTAAAGTTTTTGGCATTATGGAAGGGTGTATTTGGAGGTTGTTGCAGGCCACGGTGGGAGCCTCCTGAGTTAGGTTGCTATCAGGAGAATGACATCACCGGAAGTCCACCCTGTTGGATGATTTCTAGGTAGAATTTAATTTGTTATTTTTAAGTCAACACACCTATGGGGAACAGGGAGGAGTTGGGTATTACATGGGATTGGTGATGGGGGTATGTTTTAATACAGGGACCATGGGGAGGAAGGAGGGTGAGATTTAAGGTGTTACATAGGTTGTGAGGAGGGGGTATTCATCTATTTTTTCTTACTGGGATGATTGGGGAGGAAGGGGAGTTGGAGTGCTACTGTACATGGGATGTGGGGAAGGGGATATTCTGTTTTTTAATACTAGGTCCATGGGCAGGTGGGGGCTGTTAACTATGTTGAAAGAAAGTTTTTTTGTGTGTGTCTTATTACCTAAACTGTGTGTGGGGGAGTAGCAGATGCAGTGCTACAAGCAGTAGCTGTATAGCAATATCTTGCTGTAATAGTTTACACACCGATGTGTGCTCCTCCTTCCCATCTTTACTGACCCTTCTGGTGCCCCTTCCCCATTATTGTATTACAATTACAAGAGGGAGATGGAATGTAAACAGTGTGAAGATGGATGAGTGACAGATCCAGGGTGAAAGAAAAAGGTCAGTCGAGTAGTATCAACCTACTCAGGTGAAGCTACTAGTGATGGGATATGGGCAGTTTTCCTAAGGGGATCATTTGCGATTGGGTGCCTAGTCGTGCTCACCTTATGGACTTTTTTTTAAAACCCATAGGGATATCCAAGAATCTTTTTCTTCTTTTGGAGATTATTTTTAGGAACCTTGTTTTTCAGCCTGATGTGAGGCACTCTGGGACATCAAGCATGAAGGGTGCAGTGCAGTACAAATGTACATCAATAGACTGCCTGCTTGATTGATTCAAATCCTGTATTTGCAGGTTTTTTTTCCAATACTGGCTGGGCAGAATCATAGATACATACATAGATACATACACAGTGTCGGCAGATGAGGGCCTATGGCCCACCCAGTCTGCCCATTTGAGCTTGTAAGTTCAGTTTGTTTTCCTAGAAGTCTGTTGTACCTTACCCCTGACCTCCAGAATTCCTTTATGTCTATCCCATGCATTCTTAAATCCTGTGATTGTTTCAGCCCCCACCACTTCCTCTGGCAGGGTGTTCCACTTGTCCACCACCCGTTCTGTGAAGAAATTCTTCTCATGTTTCCTCTGACTCGTCCTCCCTCCAACTTCATCCCATGCCCTCTAGTCCTGGAACATCTTTTTCGCTTAAAAATCATGTTTTCCTGCACCCTGTTCCTCCCTGTAAGATACTTGTATGTCTCTATCATATCCCCTCTCTCCCTCCTCTTCTCCAGGGAGTACATGTTCAGTTCCTTCATCTGTCTTCATAGGACTTGTGATGCAATCCATGCACCATCTTTGTTGCCCTCCTCTGAACCTTCTCTACCCTGTCTATGTCCTTACGTAGGTATGGTCTCCAGAACTGTACACTGTACTCCAGGTGGGGCCTCACTAGTGTCTTGTATAGTGGAATTATGACCTCCCTTTTCCTGCTGGTAATGCCCCTGCCTATACATCCCAGCATCCTATTTGCTTTACCTGCTGCCTTGTCACACTGTTTCCCTACTTTGAGGTCATCAGAGATGATAACCCCAAGATCCCTTTCCTGCTTGGTGCATGCTATATCCTCACCCCCCAACTGATATATTGTGCCAGGGTTTTTGTGCCCCATATGCATTATCTTGCACTTCTTTGCATTGAATTTCAACTACCAAACCCCTGACCATTCTTCAAGTTTCTGCAGGTCGCTTCTCATTCTGTCTACACCCTCTGGTGTGTCTACTCTATTACAGAGCTTTGTGTCATCATGAACAGTGAAATTCTGCCTTCTAGGTCCTCGCAATGTCACTGATGAAGATGTTGAATAGGACCGGTCCCAGCACTGTCCCTGTGGTACCCCACTGGTCACTCTTCCCTCTGTGGAGTGACAGCCATTTACCACCACCCTCTGTGTCCTGCCACCCAGCCAGTTACCTACCCACCACACTACTGTCCTGCCCACACCCATATTCCCAGTTTGTGTAATAGTCTTCTATGTGGCACAGTGTCAAAGGCCTTGCTGAAGTCCAGATAGGCCATGTCCACTGCCCTCCCCTGATCCACCTCCCTAGTCACCCAGTCAAAAAATTCAATGAGGTTGCTCTGACATGACCTCCCTGGTGAAACCATGCTGCCTTGGGTCCTGTAGTCCATTGACAACCAGATGTTCCACCAATCTCTCCTTCAGTAGTGCTTCCATGATCTTCCCACTACCGAGGTGAGGCTGACTGGTCTGTAGTTCCTGCTTCCTCTTGGTTCCACTTTTGTATAGGGGACTACATCTGCTTGTCCTCCAGTCTGTGGGTACTCGCCTGTTTCCAGTGATCGGCTAAACAGGATAGCCAGAGGTTCAGCCACCACCTCGCTTAGTTCTTTAAGGACCCTGGGGTGCACGCCATCTGGCCCCATTGCTTTATCAACTCTTATTACTTCCAGTTCCTTCAGGACCCTTTCTCGTGTAAAGGGACTTGTGTCCATTTCTGCACCATTCTCACCCCTTGTACTCCCATCAGACCCATTACCCTCCTCCTCTTCCTCAGTAAAGACTGAGCAGAAATACCTGTTCAGTATGTTAGCTTTACTGTTGTCATCCTCCACGCGGCCCCCATCCTCCCTCTTCAGTCTCACTATCCCTCCCTTTGTCTTTCTTTTTTCACTTATGTACCTGTAAAAGGTAAAATCACTAGCGATACCACCTGGGTATTCATAATGCATAGGATTGATTATTTCTGGGATACTTTCAAACCACTTTGTGTTTTTTTTAAATTCATTTTGAGCTGTTATCCATCTTGCCATCTTGATATATACCTAGATCTTAAGGCAGTGGGATTGTAGTATAAAGTATAAGTACCTAGTAAGATAAAATCACAGAGCTCTTGTATGGGAAAGCACTGAGTTAGCATTGGCTTACGTATATAAATTGTAAGGCAAAGTAAGGGGGCAAGATGTTTTGAGGAGAGAGAGAGACACACACACAGAGACAGACATACACAGACTGGTGTCTTTAATGTATGCCACAGAATCAGCAGCCGACACCTGAGGATGCTTTAAATAGCCAGTAGTGCCAACAACAGCAGACAAAAACTGTTTTTCATTTTTTGAAGTAGTCCATTGTTACTTGTTATTTCTGAAGTATTTTTTCACTTGGTAATCAGTTTTTTCTATCCGAAAGCAATAGGTGTGAAACACAGAACAGTACTCCTAACTAAAAGCTGACCTATCTGTGCTGTTCCCCTTCACACCGCATCAGCACGGTGACCTCACTCAGTGTGACATCACTTGTGGCTAATGTGGCTGAGGGTGAGTGGCTCTTCTTGGTCATTCAAGATGTCACAGTCAGTGAGGTCACAGTGGGGGATGGGATTAGAATTAAATACAGTGTATGTCAGCCTTCATATGAACTGTTACTCTATACGGCACACCTAGTGCTGTTCAGTGTAAAATATTCTTATTAGCAAAAGAGGAAAAAGACTACTTTAGATATAAGTAACAGATGGCCAGCTCATTTGCGCAGCGGTAGGGCTACTGCTCGTTATGCCGGTGACCTGCATTTGAGAACGGACTTTGGTAACTTGGAGGCTGGCCGAGGGTGGGACGATCAAGCGTCCCAGGGATAACCCTCATCCCTCATGGAGAGGGGCAGAGCATTCAGCTGTTTGTCCACCACCTGGTGCATGCCAGGAAACAGTACGGTGGACCGGTAGTGATGGGAGGGTCAGCCGCCGGCATACAAATGCACCATTGCATGCTGGCACCCTTGGAGAGGAAACCAGGAACTGGAGGAAAGAGCCCTGGCCAACCACTTCACCAGAAACCCCCACAAGCCCAGGCATGACTGACATGACAAGCCATTCCACCCCCCACAGGCCCAGGCATGACTGACATGACAGACCACCCCTCAGGCCCAGACGTGACTGACATCTGACATGGCAAGCCCCCCCCACAGGCCCAGGCATGACTAACATGGCAAGCCACCTCCACCAGGCCCAGGCATGACTGACATAGCAAGCCCACTGCAGGCCCAGACATGACTAACATGGCAAACCACACACCCCCACACAGGCCCAGACATGACTGATATGGCAGGCAAACCTCCCCCCCCGCAGGCCCAGGCATGACTGACATGCCAAGTCACCCCCCTGCAGGCACTTTTATCCTCCATTATGTGTACGTGTGTACATGTTGTCCTGTGGACATGTATTGTAGTACATTAGTACAACCTGTATGTGCCAGTAATGGTATCTAAACAATTCCAGTAGGAAGAAAAACAGGTGTCATGTGCTACTTTCCCAGTACTACACTGCGGAACAGTGATTCATCTCAATTCATAAACCATGTCTTTTGGGAGTCTGTCTGTTTCTGACTTGCTCATTGGTTTAATTTCAACACTTCAGGTTTCCTCTGGAGAATGTGATGAAAGACTAGAAATTTTGATTTTTAAACTTTCCTCCCAGATTCCAGACTACCGTTCTGTCCCTCCTCGATGGGAGACTCTTGTTCTCTTTCCTTTGTGTTTTATCTCAAATACTGTCACTGTCTCCCTCACCTTAAGGTTCTACTGATGTGACACCATTGGGATGACACTGCAAGTCTCAGACAGACCTATTACTTCGGAATATGCTGTCAGTCAAATGAAGTGACTGCTGGAGTACTGTTTCATAATCCAATTTGGAATGCTTGTCAGTGAATCTGTTGGGTCTCATTAAGGCGCACATACATCGCAGGTATCTGAAGTGCCTCTGCCTCGCCCTCTGTCACACAACACACACACACACACACACACACACACATCTCTCTCTCTCTCTCTCTATCTCTCCTTTCCCAGCATGGGTTAAATTGGGCAGGAGCCAACAGGAACTCATTTCCACTACCTCTTAAAAAAATGTACA